>CM060990.1:125589410-127041910 GCA_030765065.1 Deroplatys truncata | reverse complement strand
CGTTAGGCGTAAATTATAAAACGCTGACAAACCATTTTTTGATTGTAAATCATGAAAATAATGGAGGTACTCACTTGGAATTTCTTGTATATAAGCTACTGTCGGCGATATTTCGCCTCCGCGGAAATGTCTATCACATGTTCTTTAAAAGTATGATGACCACATATTTCGCTTAATAGCTGTTTTTATTGCTAATGTCGCTAAACATGAGAGTCTTTGGATGGTCATAGAGTTCTTCAAATAAATTTTTATTCTTTTAAGTGTGCTCATACTACGTTTACTGCTGTCTGTATTGACACAATGTTAACACTAGTCGCAGTAATTTAGTGGTCTGTATGTACACCTTATCGAAGGTATTGTTCACCAGGTAACTCTAATCTAATAACTCTAAAAATTTGCTTTGTTACTTAGTTTTAATAAGTAATCCACTAAATCGATGGAATTGTCCATAATTCTAAAAAGAATATATAAAAACATACATCCAAAACAATACACGTTTCACGTAAAATTAACACTGTACTGCACTGCACGCACATAATGCTGGTTCACAATTAACAGGAATGAAATGTTTATGTTGCACTGGCTTGCCCCATTCTTTTTAATTTCCCCCCTAAGGGGGCAAAGAACGGGCCCCACACCCGCCCGTCCCGGTGGCGATCGTCCTGCATGCGTTGTCGTGCAAATTACATCAGTAGGTACAATAGAGGAATTCGAGCACAGTTTGGGCATATATGGGAAAGGATAGGGAATACTAGGATAGATGGGGCGGTTCAAGTAGGAAAATGGGTTTATATGGGAGAGATAGGGAATACGACGACCGATAGTACGCTAGACGGGGTTGAAGGAGGGAAATACTTTATATGGAAGAGATAGTAGAGAGGTGTTAGGCTAGACAAAGGCTGTGGAGTAGAGTATGGTTTATATGAAAGGTATAGGAAAACGAGGACGGCTGTTAGGCTAGACAGAGATTGTGGAGTAGAGTGTGGTTTATATGAGAGGTATAGGAAAACGAGGAGAGGTGTTAGGCTAGACACAGGCTGAGAGTAGAGTATGCGTTTATATGTATGAGAGGTATAGGAGCAGGAGGAGAGGTGCTAGGCTAGACAGAGGTTGAGTAGAGTATGGGTTATATGAGAAATATAGGAAAACGAGGCGAGGTGTTAGGCTAGACAGAGGTCGAGGAGTAGATTATGGCTTATATGAGAGGTATAGGAAAACGCGGAGAGGTATTAGCTTAGGAGAATAGAGTATGTGTTTATAAGGAGAGATGAGAAAACGGAAAGAGATCCTATGCTAGGATAAACAGGTGTTAAAGTTAGGTTAGATATCAAACCAAGGAGTGATACTCAGTTAGAGAAGGGCAGGAGGGAATGCGCTTTATGAGAGGTAGGGGTTACGGAGAGTGGTGTTAGGCTAGACAGAGGTTGAGAGCAGAGTATGCGTTTATATGTATGAGAAGTATAGAGCAGGAGGAGGGACGTTAGGCTAGACAGAGGTTGAGGAGTAGAGTATAGTTTATATGAGGCGTATAGGAAAACGCGGAGAGTTGTTAGGCTAGAACTAGGTCGAGGAGAAGAGTATGGTTTATATGAGAGGTGCAGGGAAACGAGGATAGGAGTTAGGCTAGACAGAGGTAGAGGAGTAGAGTATGGTTTATATGAGAGGTATAGGGAAACGAGGAGAGTCGGTAGGCTAGACAGATAGTGAAGCAGTAAGAATATGGACTTATATACAGGAGAGATAGGGAATAGCAGGGGAGGGGCTAGACTTTGAAAGCGACTTTAGACGTGAACTTAGTCGCAAACTGTTTCATGCTAATGTTAGAACGCTAATTCTAGACATGCCCATCACGTAACCCATTCAGGGAAAAGTTGACCTGCAACGGGAAAAAGGTGACCAGCAAAAGGGAAAAAGCTGACCCGCAAAGGGAAAAAGGTGAGCCATAAAGGGAAAAAGGCGGCCTGCAACGGGAAAAAGGTGACCAGCAAAGGGAAAAATGTGACCTGCAACGGGAAAAAGGTGACCAGCAAAGGGAATAAGGTGACCTGAAACGGAAAAAAGGTGACCAGCAAAGGGAAAAAGGTGACCAGCAAAGGGAAAAATGTGACCCGAAAAGGCAAAAAGGTAACCAGCAAAGGGAAAAAGGTGACCAACAAAGGGAAAAAGGTGACCAGCAAAGGGAAAAAGGTGAGCCATAAAGGGAAAAATGTGACCTGCAACGGGAAAAATGTGAACAGCAAGTTTGTTTCTCAAGATAGGTATATATTTAGACATCGTTTTAGAAAATTGAACTATAATGAAGCTTTTTCCTATATAGAACGCAACTTCATGTAACACTTTGTTTGATACTTACCTTAAGCAGAAAATTACAGCTACATTTCCAGAGAAAAGTTTAAATGAATTCTCAAAAGAATGGTGTATTAAGGAATTTTCTCACATGGTTAGAAGTGAGTGTTTGTATAGCGCCTACAACATAAAATAACTGGATTCGTTCTTTGTTGTTCCCAATGGCCACTTACCTAACAGATACCACATTATTGTGTCAAATGCGCGATATTACCAATAGAAAGAAGGATTAGAATTTAAAAAATTAATTCCAAGTCGGATCTCGATCCAAATAAATAAAATATTCAAAATCCACACGTGGCATTGCATTTTCCAAATCTGATCCTCTTTTCCAAGTAACTGCCAACAACAAAGGACGATTAGAAAAAAAAGGACCATTTTCAAACTTCACGTGGTTTTAATGATTCTGAACGGACCTGGATAATGTGTTTTGCAATTTGTATTAAATTCCCTTTCAAAGTAACGATGTACTATGGAATCGAGTAGTTTGTATGTCAAATCTTATTTAGCGTCTTATAATTTCTTTGTTTTCTATCTCTAGGTTACGTAAAGTGTTTCTTGTTGTAATTTAATAGCAAGGGTTTCATTTCTTGTCATAATTAGAGAAAGCTGCCGAGTTTTCCTAGTCACGCATATAGTCCGTACATTCCAGCATGCACATGAGTGTTTAATTTGGCTCATTACCCTTTAGGAAGATAATCTCACAAAGCTCCTTTCACAATTCTATGTGGTACAATTCTGCGTTCGACTCAGTTTATCGCACTAAACTTTTGGACTTCGTATCTCTTTCATTCTCTCTGTCACACTCTCTGAAGCTTCCTCTTTTTCTCTTTTCTTCATTGAAATTATGTCTGAGTGAATACAGCAATGGCGTAGCTTGATTCTATGTTCTGGGTAAACTACATTTTAAAAATAGAATTTGGAGTTTCTTAAATGAGGACAAATTCCGATACATATTGTTTTAAAAAAGCGTGAATTCTTCTTAAAGATTCTTCTTCTTCTTCTTCTTATTATTATTATTAGTAGTAGTAGTAGTAGTAGTAATAGTAGTAGTGGTAGTAATAGTAGGTAGTGTTTGTACTAGTAGGCATTAGCATCACTGCTAATTGCTGAAATTGACTGAATATATATTTTAAACTCATCTAGATTATAAAATATAGCGTTAGGCGTAAATTATAAAACGCTGACAAACCATTTTTTGATTGTAAATCATGAAAACAATGGAGGTACTCACTTGGAATTTCTTGTATATAAGCTACTGTCGGCGATATTTCGTCTCCGCGAAAATGTCTATCACATGTTCTTTAAAAGTATGATGACCACATATTTCGCTTAATAACTGTTTTTATTGCTAATGTCGCTAAACATGAGAGTCTTTGGATGGTCATAGAGTTCTTCAAATAAATTTTAATTCTTTTAAGTGTGCTCATACTACGTTTACTGCTGTCTGTATTGACACAATGTTAACACTAGTCGCAGTAATTTAGTGGTCTGTATGTACACCTTATCGAAGGTATTGTTCACCAGGTATCTCTAATCTAATAACTCTAAAAGTTTGCTTTGTTACTGAGTTTTAATAAGTAATCCACTAAACCGATGGAATTGTGCATAATTCTAAAAAGAATATAGTATAAAAACATACATCCAAAACAATACACGTTTCACGTAAAATTAACACTGTACTGCACTGCACGCACATAATGCTGGTTCACAATTAACAGGAATGAAATGTTTATGTTGCACTGGCTTGCCCCATATATTTTAATTTCCCCCCTAAGGGGGCAAAGAACGGGTCCCACGCCCGCCCGTCCCGGTGGCGATCGTCCTGCATGCGTTGTCGTGCAAACTACATCAGTAGGTACAATAGAGGAATTCGAGCACAGATTTGGGCATATATGGGAAAGGATAGGGAAAACGAGGATAGGTGGGGCGGTTTAAGGACGAAAATGGGTTTATATGGGAGAGATAGGGAATACGACGACCGATAGTACGTTAGACGGGGTTGAAGGAGGGAAATACGTTTATATAAAAGAGATAGTAGAGAGGTGTTAGGCTAGACAAAGGCTGTGGAGTAGAGTATGGTTTATATGAAAGGTATAGGAAAACGAGGACGGGTGTTAGGCTAGACAGAGATTGTGGAGTAGAGTGTGGTTTATATGAAAGGTATAGGAAAACAGGAGAGGTGTTAGGCTAGACACAGACTGAGAGTAGAGTATGCGTTTATATGCATGAGAGGTATAGGAGCAGGAGTAGAGGTGCTAGGCTAGACAGAGGTTGAGTAGACTATGGGTTATATGAGAGAGGTAGGGAACAGGAGGAGAGGTGTTAGGCTAGACAGAGGTTTAGGAGTAGAGTATGGTTTATATGAGAAATATAGGAAAACGAGGCGAGGTGTTAGGCTAGACAGAGGTCGAGGAGTAGATTATGGCTTATATGAGAGGTATAGGAAAACGCGGAGAGCTATTAGCTTAGGAGAATTGAGTATGTGTTTATAAGGAGAGATGAGAAAACGGAAAGAGATCCTATGCTAGGATAGACAGGTGTTAAAGTTAGGTTAGATATCAAACCAAGGAGTGATACTCAGCTAGAGAAGGGCAGGAGGGAATGCGCTTTATGAGAGGTAGGGGATACGGGGAGTGGTGTTAGGCTAGACAGAGGTTGAGAGTAGATTATGCGTTTATATGTATGAGAAGTATAGAGCAAGAGGAGGGACATTAGGCTAGACAGAGGTTGAGGAGTAGAGTATAGTTTATATGAGGGGTATAGGAAAACGCGGAGAGGTGTTAGGCTAGACAGAGGTCGAGGAGAAGAGTATGGTTTATATGAGAGGTACAGGGAAACGAGCAGAGGAGTTAGGCTAGACAGAGGTAGAGGAGTAGAGTATGGTTTATATGAAAGGTATAGGGAAACGAGGTGAGTCGGTAGGCTAGACAGAGTGTGAAGCAGTAGGAATATGGACTTATATACAGGAGAGATAGGGAATAGCAGGGGATGGGCTAGACTTTGAAAGCGACTTTAGACGTGAACTTAGTGGCAAACTGTTTCATGCCAATGTTAGAACGCTAATTCTAGACATGCCCATCACGTAACCCATTCAGGGAAAAGTTGATCTGCAACGGGAAAAAGGTGACCAGCAAAAGGGAAAAAGCTGACCCGCAAAGGGAAAAAGGTGAGCCATAAAGGGAAAAAGGTGACCTGCAACGGGAAAAAGGTGACCAGCAAAGGAAAAAAGGTGACCAGCAAAGGGAAAAATGTGACCTGCAACGGGAAAAAGGTGACCAGCAAATGGAATAAGGTGACCTGAAACGGAAAAAAGGTGACCAGCAAAGGGAAAAAGGTGACCTGCAAAGGGAAAAAGGTAACCAGCAAAGGGAAAAAGGTGACCAGCAAAGGGAAAAAGGTGACCAGCAAAGGGAAGAAGGTGACCAGCAAAGGGAAAAAGTTGAGCCATAAAGGGAAAAAGGTGACCTGTAACGGGAAAAAGGTGACCAGCAAAAGGGAAAAAGCTGACCCGCAAAGGGAAAAAGGTGAGCCATAAAGGGAAAAAGCTGACCTGCAACGGGAAAAAGGTGACCAGCAAAGGAAAAAAGGTGACCAGCAAAGGGAAAAAGGTGACCCGCAAAGGGAAAAAGGTAACCAGCAAAGGGAAAAAGGTGACCAGCAAAGGGATGAAGGTGACCAGCAAAGGGAAAAAGGTGAGCCATAAAGGGAAAAAGGTGACCCTCAACGGGAAAAATGTGACCAGCAAAGTTGTTTCTCAAGATAGGTATATATTTAGACATCGTTTTAGAAAATTGAACTATAATGAAGCTTTTTCCTATATAGAACGCAACTTCATGTAACACTTTGTTTGATACTTACTTTAAGCAGAAAATTACAGCTACATTTCCAGAGAAACTTTTCAATTAATTTTGAAAAGAATGGTGTATTAAGGAATTTTCTCACATGTTTAGAAGTGAGTGTTTGTATAGCGCCTACAACATAAAAATACTAGATTCGTTCTTTGTTGTTCCCGATGGCCACTTACCTAACAGATACCACATTATTGTGTCAAATACGCGATATTACCAATAGAAAGAAGGATTAGAATTTAAAAAATTAATTCCAAGTCGGATCTCGATCCAAATAGATAAAATATTCAAAATCCGGACGTGGCATTGCATTTTCCAAATCTGATCCTCTTTTCCAAGTAACCGCCAACAACAAAGGACGATTAGAAAAAAAAGACCATTTTCAAACTTCACGTGGTTTTAATGCTACTAAACGGACCTGGATAATGTGTTTTGCAATTTCTATTAAATTCCCTTTCAAAGTAAGGATGTACTATGAAATCGAGGAGAGTCGGTAGCCTAGACAGAGTGTGAAGCAGTAGGAATATGGACTTATATACAGGAGAGATAGGGAATAGCAGGGGAGGGGCTAGACTTTGAAAGCGACTTTAGACGTGAACTTAGTGGCAAACTGTTTCATGGTAATGTTAGAACGCTAATTCTAGACATGCCCATTACGTAACCCATTCAGGGAAAAGGTGACCTGCAACGGGAAAAAGGTGACCAGCAAAAGGGAAAAAGCTGACCCGCAAAGGGAAAAATGTGAGCCATAAAGGGAAAAAGGTGACCTGCAACGGGAAAAAGCTGACCAGCAAAGGAAAAAAGGTGACCAGCAAAGGGAAAAATGTGACCTGCAACGGGAAAAAGGTGACCAGCAAAGGGAATAAGGTGACCTGCAACGGAAAAAAGGTGACCAGCAAAGGGAAAAAGGTGACCCGCAAAGAGAAAAAGGTAACCAGCAATGGGAAAAAGGTGACCAGCAAAGGGAATAAGGTGACCAGCAAAGGGAAAAAGGTGACCAGCAAAGGGAAAAAGGTGAGCCATAAAGGGAAAAAGGTGACCTGCAACGGGAAAACGTTACCAGCAAAGTTGTTTCTCAAGATAGGTATATATTTAGACATCGTTTTAGAAAATTGAACTATAATGAAGCTTTTTCCTATATAGAACGCAACTTCATGTAACACTTTGTTTGATACTTACTTTAAGCAGAAAATTACAGCTACATTTCTAGAGAAAATTTTAAATGAATTCTGAAAAGAATGGTGTATTAAGGAAGTTTCTCACATGGTTAGAAGTGAGTGTTTGTATAGCGCCTACAACATAAAAATACTGGATTCGTTCTTTGTTGTTCCCAATGGCCACTTACCTAACAGATACCACATTATTGTGTCAAATGCGCGATATTACCAATAGAAAGAAGGATTAGAATTTAAAAAATTAATTCCAAGTCGGATCTCGATCCAAATAAATAAAATATTCAAAATCCGGACGTGGCATTGCATTTTCCAAATCTGATCCTCTTTTCCAAGTAACCGCCAACAACAAAGGACGATTAGAAAAAAAAGGACCATTTTCAAACTTCACGTGGTTTTAATGCTTCTGAACGGACCTGGATAATGTGTTTTGCAATTTGTATTAAATTCCCTTTCAAAGTAACGATGTGCTATGGAATCGAGTAGTTTGTATGTCTAATCTTATTTAGCGTCTTGTAATTTCTTTGTTTTCTACCTCTAGGTTACGTAAAGTGTTTCTTGTTGTAATTTAATAGCAAGGGTTTCATTTCTTGTCATAATTAGAGAAAGCTGCCGAGTTTTCCTAGTCACGCATATAGTCCGTACAGTCCAGCATGCACATGAGTGTTTAATTTGGCTCATTACTCTTTAGGAAGATAATCTCACAAAGCTCCATTCACAATTCTATGTGGTACAATTCTGCGTTCGACTCAGTTTATCGCGCTAAACTTTTGGACTTCGTATCTCTTTCATTCTCTCTGTCACACTCTCTCAAGCTTCCTCTTTTTCTGTTTTCTTCATTGAAATTATGTCTGAGTGAATACAGCAGTGGCGTAGCTTGATTCTATGTTCTGGGTAAACTACATTTTAAAAATAGAATTTGGAGTTTCTTAAATGAGGACAAATTCCGATACATATTGTTTTAAAAAAGCGTGAATTCTTCTTAAAGATTCTTCTTCTTCTTCTTCTTCTTCTTCTTCTTATTATTATTATTATTAGTAGTAGTAGTAGTAGTAGTAGTAGTAGTACTAGTGGTAGTAGTAGTAGGTAGTGTTTGTACTAGTAGGCATTAGCATCACTGCTAATTGCTGAAATTGACTGAATATATATTTTAAACTCATCTAGATTATAAAATATAGCGTTAGGCGTAAATTATAAAACGCTGACAAATTATTTTTTGATTGTAAATCATGAAAACAATGGAGGTTCTCACTTGGAATTTCTTGTATATAAGCTACTGTCGGCGATATTTCGTCTCTGCGAAAATGTCTATCACATGTTCTTTAAAAGTATGATGACCACGTATTTCGCTTAATAACTGTTTTTATTGCTAATGTCGCTAAACATGAGAGTCTTTGGATGGTCATAGAGTTCTTCAAATAAATTTTAATTCTTTTAAGTGTGCTCATACTACGTTTACTGCTGTCTGTATTGACACATTGACACAAGGTTAACACTAGTCGCAGTAATTTAGTGGTCTGTATGTACACCTTATCGAAGGTATTGTTCACCAGGTAACTCTAATCTAATAACTCTAAAAATTTGCTTTGTTACTGAGTTTTAATAAGTAATCCACTAAATCGATGGAATTGTCCATAGTTCTAAAAAGAATATATAAAAACATACATCCAAAACAATACACGTTTCACGTAAAATTAACACTGTACTGCACTGCACGCACAAAATGCTGGTTCACAATTAACAGGAAAGAAATGTTTATGTTGCAGTGGCTTGCCCCATATTTTTTAATTTCCCCCCTAAGGGGGCAAAGAACGGGCCCCACACCCGCCCGTCCCGGTGGCGATCGTCCTGCATGCGTTGTCGTGCAAACTACATCAGTAGGTACAATAGAGGAAGTCGAGCAAAGAATTTGGGCATATATGGGAAAGGATAGGGAATACTAGGATAGATGGGGCGGTTCAAGTAGGAAAATGGGTTTATATGGGAGAGATAGGGAATACGACGACCGATAGTACGCTAGACGGGGTTGAAGGAGGGAAATACTTTATATGGAAGAGATAGTAGAGAGGTGTTAGGCTAGACAAAGGCTGTGGAGTAGAGTATGGTTTATATGAAAGGTATAGGAAAACGAGGACGGCTGTTAGGCTAGACAGAGATTGTGGAGTAGAGTGTGGTTTATATGAGAGGTATAGGAAAACGAGGAGAGGTGTTTGGCTAGACACAGGCTGAGAGTAGAGTATGCGTTTATATGTATGAGAGGTATAGGAGCAGGAGGAGAGGTGCTAGGCTAGACAGAGTTTGAGTAGAGTATGGGTTATATGAGAGAGGTAGGGAACAGGAAGAGAAGTGTTAGGCTAGACAGAGGTTTAGGAGTAGAGTATGGTTTATATGAGAAACATAGGAAAACAAGGCGAGGTGTTAGGATAGACAGAGGTCGAGGAGTAGATTATGGCTTATATGAGAGGTATAGTAAAACGCGGAGAGCTATTAGCTTAGGAGAATTGAGTATGTGTATATAAGGAGAGATGAGAAAACGGAAAGAGATCCTATGCTAGGATGGACAGGTGTTAAAGTTAGGTTAGATATCAAACCAAGGAGTGATACTCAGCTAGAGAAGGGCAGGAAGGAATGCGCTTTATGAGAGGTAGGGGATACGGGCAGTGGTGTTAGGCTAGACAGAGTTTGAGAGTAGAGTATGCGTTTATATGTATGAGAAGTATAGAGCAGGAGGAGGGACGTTAGGCTAGACCGAGGTTGAGGAGTAGAGTATAGTTTATATGAGGGGTATAGGAAAACGCGGAGAGGTGTTAGGCTAGACAGAGGTCGAGGAGAAGAGTATGGTTTATATGAGAGGTACAGGGAAACGAGCAGAGGAGTTTGGCTACACAGAGGTAGAAGAGTAGACTATGGTTTATATGAGAGGTATAGGGAAACGAGGAGAGTCGGTAGGCTAGACAGATAGTGAAGCAGTAGGAATATGGACTTATATACAGAAGAGATAGGGAATAGCAGGGGATGGGCTAGACTTTGAAAGCGACTTTAGACGTAAACTTAGTGGCAAACTGTTTCATGCTAATGTTAGAACGCTAATTCTAGACGTGCCCATCACGTAACCCATTCAGGGAAAAGGTGACCTGCAACGGGAAAAAGGTGACCAGCAAAAGGGAAAAAGCTGACCCGCAAAGGGAAAAATGTGAGCCATAAAGGGAAAAAGGTGACCTGCAACGGGAAAAAGGTGACCAGCAAAGGAAAAAAGGTGACCAGCAAAGGGAAAAATGTGACCTGCAACGGGAAAAAGGTGACCAGCAATGGGAATAAGGTGACCTGAAACGGAAAAAAGGTGACCAGCAAACGGAAAAAGGTGACCAGGAAAGGGAAAAAGTTGACCCGCAAAGGGAAAAAGGTAACCAGCAAAGGGAAAAAGGTGACCAGCAAAGGGAAGGTGACCAGCAAAGGGAAAAATGTGAGCCATAAAGGGAAAAAGGTGACCTGCAACGGGAAAAATGTGACCAGCAAAGTTGTTTCTCAAGATAGGTATATATTTAGACATCGTTTTAGAAAATTGAACTATAATGCAGCTTTTTCCTATATAGAACGCAACTTCATGTAACACTTTGTTTGATACTTACTTTAAGCAGAAAATTACAGCTACGTTTCCAGAGAAACTTTTGAATGAATTTTGAAAAGAATGATGTATTAAGGCATTTTCTCACATGGTTAGAAGTGACTGTTTGTATAGCGCCTACAACATAAATATACTGGATTCGTTATTTGTTGTTCCCGATGGCCACTTACCTAACAGATACCACATTATTGTGTCAAATGCGCGATATTACCAATAGAAAGAAGGATTAGAATTTAAAAAATTAATTCCAAGACGGATCTCGATCCAAATAAATAAAATATTCAAAATCCGGACGTGGCATTGCATTTTCCAAATCTGATCCTCTTTTCCAAGTAACCGCCAACAACAAAGGACGATTAGAAAAAAAAGGACCATTTTCAAACTTCACGTGGTTTTAATGCTCCTGAACGGACCTGGATAATGTGTTTTGCAATTTCTATTAAATTCCCTTTCAAAGTAAGGATGTAATATGAAATCGAGGAGAGTCGGTAGGCTAGACAGATAGTGAAGCAGTAGGAATATGGACTTATATACAGGAGAGATAGGGAATAGCAGGGGAGGGGCTAGACTTTGAAAGCGACTTTAGACGTGAACTTAGTGGCAAACTGTTTCATGGTAATGTTAGAACGCTAATTCTAGACATGCCCATCACGTAACCCATTCAGGGAAAAGGTGACCTACAACGGGAAAAAGGTGACCAGCAAAAGGGAAAAAGCTGACCCGCAAAGGGAAAAAGGTGAGCCATAAAGGGGAAAAGGTGACCTGCAACGGGAAAAAGGTGACCAGCAAAGGGAATAAGGTGACCTGAAACGGAAAAAAGGTGACCAGCAAAGGGAAAAAGGTGACCAGCAAAGGGAAAAAGGTGACCCGCAAAGGGAAGAAGGTGACCAGCAAAGGGAAAAATGTGAGCCATAAAGGGAAAAAGGTGACCTGCAACGGGAAAAATGTGACCAGCAAAGTTGTTTCTCAAGATAGGTATATATTTAGACATCGTTTTAGAAAATTGAACTATAATGCAGCTTTTTCCTATATAGAACGCAACTTCATGTAACACTTTGTTTGATACTTACTTTAAGCAGAAAATTACAGCTACATTTCTAGAGAAAATTTTAAATGAATTCTGAAAAGAATGGTGTATTAAGGAATTTTCTCACATGGTTTGAAGTAAGTGTTTGTATAGCGCCTACAACATAAAATTACTGGATTCGTTCTTTGTTGTTCCCAATGGCACTTACCTAACAGATACCACATTATTGTGTCAAATACGCGATATTACCAATAGAAAGAAGGATTAGAATTTAAAAAATTAATTCCAAGTCGGATCTCGATCCAAATAAATAAAATATTCAAAATCCGGACGTGGCATTGCATTTTCCAAATCTGATCCTCTTTTCCAAGTAACCGCCAACAACAAAGGACGATTAGAAAAAAAAGGACCATTTTCAAACTTCACGTGGTTTTAATGCTCCTGAACGGACCTGGATAATGTGTTTTGCAATTTCTATTAAATTCCCTTTCAAAGTAAGGATGTAATATGAAATCGAGGAGAGTCGGTAGGCTAGACAGATAGTGAAGCAGTAGGAATATGGACTTATATACAGGAGAGATAGGGAATAGCAGGGGAGGGGCTAGACTTTGAAAGCGACTTTAGACGTGAACTTAGTGGCAAACTGTTTCATGGTAATGTTAGAACGCTAATTCTAGACATGCCCATCACGTAACCCATTCAGGGAAAAGGTGACCTACAACGGGAAAAAGGTGACCAGCAAAAGGGAAAAAGCTGACCCGCAAAGGGAAAAAGGTGAGCCATAAAGGGGAAAAGGTGACCTGCAACGGGAAAAAGGTGACCAGCAAAGGAAAAAAGGTGACCAGCAAAGGGAAAAATGTGACCTGCAACGGGAAAAAGGTGACCAGCAAAGGGAATAAGGTGACCTGAAACGGAAAAAAGGTGACCAGCAAAGGGAAAAAGGTGACCAGCAAAGGGAAAAAGGTGACCCGCAAAGGGAAGAAGGTGACCAGCAAAGGGAAAAATGTGAGCCATAAAGGGAAAAAGGTGACCTGCAACGGGAAAAATGTGACCAGCAAAGTTGTTTCTCAAGATAGGTATATATTTAGACATCGTTTTAGAAAATTGAACTATAATGCAGCTTTTTCCTATATAGAACGCAACTTCATGTAACACTT
Organism: Deroplatys truncata; assembly: GCA_030765065.1. Classification (NCBI taxonomy): domain Eukaryota; kingdom Metazoa; phylum Arthropoda; class Insecta; order Mantodea; family Mantidae; genus Deroplatys; species Deroplatys truncata. The sequence goes on along the minus strand of CM060990.1, from coordinate 127,028,732 downwards.
TGTTTGATACTTACTTTAAGCAGAAAATTACAGCTACATTTCTAGAGAAAATTTTAAATGAATTCTGAAAAGAATGGTGTATTAAGGAATTTTCTCACATGGTTTGAAGTGAGTGTTTGTATACCGCCTACAACATAAAATTACTGGATTCGTTCTTTGTTGTTCCCAATGGCACTTACCTAACAGATACCACATTATTGTGTCAAATACGCGATATTACCAATAGAAAGAAGAATTAGAATTTAAAAAATTAATTCCAAGTCGGATCTCGATCCAAATAAATAAAATATTCAAAATCCGGACGTGGCATTGCATTTTCCAAATCTGATCCTCTTTTCCAAGTAACCGCCAACAACAAAGGACGATTAGAAAAAAAAGGACCATTTTCAAACTTCACGTGGTTTTAATGCTTCTGAACGGACCTGGATAATGTGTTTTGCAATTTGTAATAAATTCCCTTTCAAAGTAACGATGTGCTATGGAATCGAGTAGTTTGTATGTCTAATCTTATTTAGCGTCTTGTAATTTCTTTGTTTTCTACCTCTAGGTTACGTAAAGTGTTTCTTGTTGTAATTTAATAGCAAGGGTTTCATTTCTTGTCATAATTAGAGAAAGCTGCCGAGTTTTCCTAGTCACGCATATAGTCCGTACATTCCAGCATGCACATGAGTGTTTAATTTGGCTCATTACTCTTTAGGAAAATAATCTCACAAAGCTCCATTCACAATTCTATGTGGTACAATTCTGCGTTCGACTCAGTTTATCGCGCTAAACTTTTGGACTTCGTATCTCTTTCATTCTCTCTGTCACACTCTCTCAAGCTTCCTCTTTTTCTCTTTGCTTCATTGAAATTATGTCTGAGTGAATACAGTAGTGGCGTAGCTTGATTCTATGTTCTGGGTAAACTACATTTTAAAAATAGAATTTGGAGTTTCTTAAATGAGGACAAATTCCGATACATATTGTTTTAAAAAAGCGTGAATTCTTCATAAAGATTCTTCTTCTTCTTCTTATTATTATTATTATCATTATTAGTAGTAGTAGTAGGTAGTGTTTGTACTAGTAGGCATTAGCATCACTGCTAATTGCTGAAATTGACTGAATATATATTTGAAACTCATCTAGATTATAAAATATAGCGTTAGGCGTAAATTATAAAACGCTGACAAACCATTTTTTGATTGTAAATCATGAAAAAAATGGAAGTACTCACTTGGCATTTCTTGTATATAAGCTACAGTGGGCGATATTTCGTCTCCGGGAAGATGTCAATCACATGTTCTTTAAAAGTATGATGACCACATATTTCGCTTAATAACTGTTTTTAATTGCTAATGTCGCTAAATATAAGAGTTTTTGAGTAGCCTTTTTATGAGAGTTCTGGCGAAGAAACAGATGCTGACAACTGATAAGATCCTTTGTTCTGTGCCGCTAGGCCCCTCTTTGTGCGCTACTGTTTCCCGCGTGGTAGCGTGCCGCTAGGCCACGCCCCCTCTTTGTACTCTACTGTTTCCCGCCTGGTCGCGTGCCGGTGGCCACCCCCCTCCTGTGTGGTCTCACCTAATGTCGCCTGGCACGCGCCCCCCTCCCTCCCTCCTTGGTGGTCTGATTGGTTCCCTGTGGATAGGTGGGAGTGTGTGTATTGTACCCATACGCTGGCTGCGTACCCTCCCTCCCCTTTGTGGTCTGATTGGTTCCCTGTGGATAGGTGGGAGAGTGTGTATTTTTCCCATACGCTGGCGACGTCACCCCACTTTCATTGCGATCTGTCTAGTTCCCGCCCCTGGTGATGGGTGTGGTAGGGGAATGGTTTTTCTCGAAGCGTGCCACTGTTCGGCAAATCAATTTGAGGAGATAATTGTGTTAATCAATTAGGTAATGTTCGTCAATGCATAAAACATTATTGAAAAAAAAGAATCGGTATTTTATTACTACTAATGTCCGCACATTGCACTACAGTGATGTAATTAAACGATGCTCCTCGGTCGATGAATACAATTAATTACTTTTTTTGATTGATTAAGTGTATATGAATTGACTCGCGCGCACCTGGTCGTCATCGTATATGCGTGCGTGGTTGTTAAGGTGATTATTACATGTGTATAGTTATTACGACTAATAACATTAGTCTAATTCTACTTTTGAGGGAAAAATATGTCTTGTGTTTATAAGAATATTACAATACTTAGGTGAATCCATGGGTGGAAGGACAGAGGTGCCGTAACGAGACGTTAACGCGCGATAATTTCACTGAAACCCCGCGCGCAACCCTTCCTCCATTGAGCGCCAGACGCGCGTGACCAACCTCAGCAAGTGCAGTAGCAAGTTAGCATTCATCCCCTCCCCTGGCGCTTCAGTTCGCCAACCTCTGCCAGCGCGCCATGCGGAAATCCCGGTAAACTCCTTTTCTCTATGAGCCAGCGTGGGCTTCCTCACAGCGCGCCATGTGGTCATATTCGAAAGTTGTGAATTCACCATATTGAGCCTTGCGGTGCGCGCATGGCGGCCATCTTAGCTCCATATAATTCCGAGGAATATGATTCTGGGAAAAAAATAAAGGCGAATTAGCATTTTAGTTTAATAATACTCGTTTAACATCCGTGGCGCGTTCAGGTTGTCTCGTTATATAATTCCGTGGAATTGATTATGAAAAAATAAATACATACGGTTAACTTACAGCTGAATATTACCTACGTTATTAAGAAATAAATAAATACGGTTATTATTATAGTTAAATGTTACATGCGTTATAAAAATAAATAAGGGTCTCGCTGATCGATGAATACTACATATGTTATTAAAAATAAATAAATACGGTTAACCTTATAGGTGAATATTACATATGTTATTAAAAATAAATAGGTTAACATTATAGTTAAATATTACATACGTTATTAAAAATAAATAACGGTCTCTCTGATCGATGAATACAATTAAATATTTTTATTAATTAATGTAAATAAGTGTATATGAATTGACTTGCACATTTTGGTTGCCGTCGTATGTGTTCGGGTGTTAAGTTGATTATTATGCGTGTATAACTATTACGACTAATAACATTTGTTTAATTCTAAATAAATAATGAAATATGGAGATTATCCTAAACAAGACACATTCCTTGTTACTCTTCGCCATACTGAAAAAGAAGCACAAATACAACGCCCAGATGATATAGCACTCCATGCGCATAGGTACGGACTTTATAAACGATAAAGTATCGCACGTACGCAAGTAAAAAATAATTACGATATCTTTCATAAAGTCAGTAAATGTAAAGGAAAGTTTGTACACCCTTGACGAAAAAAACCCCGACCCGCTGGGAAAAAATAACCTTTTAAGAATACAATGGATGTCTATCATATCGTTAATGGTCAGCTTGAAAGGGTTCCTAATTGCTCTGCGCAGAAGTCACTCATACAAACAGGGGAAAATCCTAAACCAGGCAATTACAAGCCTGCTAAAACATTTTTGTCCTCCAATAAGTAATTGAAATTCTACATGAAGATTATTAATGATTAAGTTTCATAGTATACTACATCTTAATCCTTTTAATAAAATATTGAATATGACTCTCCCGTCAGGAAAATTAAACGGAGAGAAGCGATATTTTCTTTTTACGCTGAAATTATAATTAAACGCATAGTGTATACATTCTGTAGAAGTCTCAGTAAACATTCGTGACTATTGCAATTATCTCCAAGTATTATTTCCTTCTCAGAGGCAATCAAGTTTATTATTATTATTACTATTATTATTATTATTATTATTTTTATTATAATTATTATTATCGTCAAGAACGTTTATATGTTTATTCGATTTTAAAAAGATTGGCTTATTCTCTTAGTAAACATAGGACGAGAAGGTTTTTAAACACCCCTCCCTTCGAGAGATATTTTTTGAATATTTCAGCAGAGAGATCGAACCATATTTGTTTAAAAAGCCTTTTTCATTCACCGGAGATCTTCGAGAAATGTCGACGAATTATTCAGTTGCACACCCCTTGCAAAAATATTCGGTATACCCTTTGAAGGCTGTATACCTGGCTGGGGTCTTGGAAATCCCTCTGACGACAGGCTTCCGCCAGGAGGACCACGACAAACAACACTTATTCATAAGGGAATCTATTGTGCTTTAAGTCTGCTCATTAACAATTTTTTATAAGCGTGGGTGTAGCCTTACAAGGAAAATTATATCAACAGAAACAATACCTTCTTTTTCGTTATTTTCACTCTAAAATTATTACTAAATAATACCTTGGTGCTAGCCTCAGCGTCGCCATTCACATTCGTATCGTGTTAGAATAATACTTTGTTCGCAGACACATGATTCAAATTTAATACTCTGACCCCTGGATTTCTCGGTTTCCCTGGTTGCTAGGCGAATGCTGTGAAGGTTCATTACAACAGCGAATTGTTTCCACCACACTGTTTCACCGATATTCTCCTTTTACTCAGGCTTTCATCTCTCCGGCTCTGACTGGTAATATTTACTACTGAACGTAGACACTCATGTGATGCAGATGCTTTATGAATAAAGAAACGTATATGTATGTAGCTAAAAGGACAGGGATGTCGTAGTGTTTAAAACACCCTCGAGGTAAAAAATACAGGGAATACCTCAAAACACGCATACCGAGAAGTTAAGTGTAAATGTCCTGTATATGGAGTGCTATCCTTAAACAGACGCAGGAGGAAGGGAAAGCCATTCGAGTGCACCGTTTATACTTCTCTTTTTGATGTGACACAATATACAGATACCGGAGATTTTTCGTGGTTTTCCCTGGTCTGCAGGCGAATGCCTGAGCACCGTATGCTACCATGTTTTCATTGTATTTCATTCGCATCTTAACCTATGTGCTTCTAAGACACCCTCTTTGGATTACCGTCGGCCAGTCGCTCAGCCCTATGATTTTTCGTGGTTTTCCCTGGTCTGCAGGCGAATGCCTGAGCACCGTATGCTACCACGTTTTCAATTTATTTCATTCGCATCTTTAACACTTGCTTCTAAGGCACTCTGTTTGGATTACCGTCGGTCAGTCGCTCAGGCCTTTGACTTTTCGTGGTTTTCCCCGGTCTGCAGGCGAATGCCTGAGTACCGTATGCTACCACGTTTTCATTTTATTTCATTCGCATCTTAACCTATGTGCTTCTAAAACCCTCTGTTTGGATTACCATCCGCCAGTCGCTCAGGCCTTTGATTTTTTCGTCGTTTTCCCTGGTCTGCAGGTGAATGCGACCACGATTTCATTTTATTTCATTCGAATGTTAACCTATGTGCTTCTAAGGCCCTCTGTTTGGATTACCGTCGGCCAGTCGCTCAGACCTTTGATTTTTTGTTGTTTTCCCTGGTCTGCAGGCGAATGCCTGAGTGGCTTATGCTGCTACGTGTTCATTTTATTTCACTCGCACCTTAACCTATGTGCTTCTAAGACCATCTGTTTGGATTACCGTCGGTCAGTCGCTCAGACCTTTGATTTTTCGTGGTTTTCCCTGGTCTGCAGGCGAATGCCTGAGTGGCGTATGCTGCTACGTGTTCATTTTATTTCATTCGCACCTTAACCTATGTGCTCGTAAGAACATCTGTTTGGATTACCGTCGGCCAGTCGCTCAGGCCTATGATTTTTCGTGTTTTTCCCTGGTCTGCATGCGAATGCCTGAGCACCGTATGCTACCACGTTTTCATTTTATTTCATTCGCATCTTTAACACATGCTTCTAAGACACACTGTTTGGATTACCGTCGGCCAGTCGCTCAGACCTTTGATTTTTCGTGGTTTTCCCTGGTCTGCAGGCAAATGCCTAAGTACCGTATGCTACCATGTTTTCATTATATTTCAATCCCATCTTAACCTATGTGCTTCTAAAACCATCTGTTTGGATTACCGTCGGTCACGCGCTCAGACCTTTGATTTTTTCGTGGGAAAACCAGGGAAAACCAGGAAGAAATCAAAGGTCTGAGCGAGTGGCCGACGGTAATCCAAACAGATGGTTTTAGAAGCACATAGGTTAAGATGGGAATGAAATAAAATGAAAACATGGTAGCATACGGTACTTAGGCATTTGCCTGCAGACCAGGGAAAACCACGACAAATCAAAGGTCTGAGCGACTGGCCGACGGTAATCCAAACAGTGTGTCTTAGAAGCATGTGTTAAAGATGCGAATGAAATAAAATGAAACGTAATAGCATACGGTGCTCAGGCATTCGCATGCAGACCAGGGAAAAACACGAAAAATCATAGGCCTGAGCGACTGGCCGACGGTAATCCAAACAGATGTTCTTAGGAGCACATAAGTTAAGGTGCGAATGAAATAAAATGAACACGTAGCAGCATACGCCACTCAGGCATTCGCCTGCAGACCAGGGAAAACCACGAAAAATCAAAGGTCGGAGCGACTTGCCGACGGTAATCCAAACAGAGGGCCTTAGAAGCACATAGGTTAAGGTGGGAATGAAATAAAATGAAAACGTGGTAGCATACGGTGCTCAGGCATTCGCCTGCAGACCAGGGAAAACCACGAAAAATCAAAGGTCTGAGCGAGTGGCCGACGGTACTCCAAACAGTGTGTCTTAGAAGCATGTGTTAAAGATGCGAATGAAATAAAATGAAAACGTGGTAGCATACGGTACTTAGGCATTCGCCTGCAGACCAGGGAAAACCACGAAAAATCAAAGGTCTGAGCGACTGGCCGACGGTAATCCAAACAGTGTGTCTTAGAAGCATGTGTTAAAGATGCGAATGAAATAAAATGAAAACGTGGTAGCATACGGTGCTCAGGCATTCGCATGCAGACCAGGGAAAAGCACGAAAAATCATAGGGCTGAGCGACTGCCCGACGGTAATCCAAGCAGAGTGTCTTAGAAGCACATAGCTTAAGATGCGAATGAAATGCAATGAAAACATGGTAGCATACGCCACTCTGGCATTCGCCTACAGACATGGGAAAACCACGAAAAATCAAAGGTCTGAGCGACTGGCCGACGGTAATCCAAACAGAGGGCCTTAGAAGCACATAGGTTAAGATGCGAATGAAATAAAATGAAATCGTGGTAGCAGTCGCCTGCAGACCAGGGAAAACGACGAAAAAATCAAAGGTCTGAGTGACTGGCAGATGGTAATCCAAACAGAGGGTCTTAGAAGCACATAGGTTAAGATGCGAATGAAATAAAATGAAAACGTGGTAGCATACGGTACTCAGGCATTCGCCTGCAGACCGGGGAAAACCACGAAAAATCAAAGGCCTGAGCGACTGACCGACGGTAATCCAAACAGAGTGCCTTAGAAGCAAGTGTTAAAGATGCGAATGAAATCAATTGAAAACGTGGTAGCATACGGTGCTCAGGCATTCGCCTGCAGACCAGGGAAAACCACGAAAAATCATAGGGCTGAGCGACTGCCCGACGGTAATCCAAAGAGAGTGTCTTAGAAGCACATAGGTTAAGATGCGAATGAAATACAATGAAAACATGGTAGCATACGGTGCTCAGGCATTCGCCTGCAGACCAGGGAAAACCACGAAAAATCACCGGTATCTGTATATTCTGTCACATCAAAAAGAGAAGTATAAACGGTGCACTCGAATGGCTTTCCCTTCCTCCTGCGTCTGTTTAAGGATAGCACTCTATATACAGGACATTTACACTTAACTTCTCGGTATGCGTGTTTTGAGGTATTCCCTATATTTTTACCTCGAGGGTGTTTTAAACACTACGAAATCCCTGTCCTTTTAACTACATAATATGTTTCTTTATTCATAAAGCATCTGCATCACATGAGTGCCTACGTTCAGTAGTAAATATTACCAGTCAGAGCCGGAGAGATAAAAGCCTGAGTAAAAGGAGAATATCGGTGAAACGGTGTGGAGGAAACAATTCGCTGTTGTAATGAACCTTCACAGCATTCGCCTAGCAACCAGGGAAACCGAGAAATCCAGGGGTCAGAGTATTAAATTTGAATCATGTGTCTGCGAACAAAGTATTATTCTAACACGATATGAATGTGAATGGCGACGCTGAGGCTAGCATCAAGGTATTATTTAGTAAAAATTTTAGAGTGAAAATAACGAAAAAGAAGGTATTGTTTCTGTTGATATAATTTTTCTTGTAAGGCTACACCCACGCTTATAAAAATTGTTAATGAGCAGACTTAAAGCACAATAGATTCCCTAATGAATAAGTGTTGTTTGTCGTGGTCCTCCTGGCGGCAGCCTGTCGTCAGAGGGATTTCCAAGACCCCAGCCAGGTATTCAGCCTTCAAAGGGTATACAAAATATTTTGCAAGGGGTGTGCAACTGAATAATTCGTCGAATTTTCTCGAAGATCTCCGGTGAATGAAAAAAGCTTTTTAAACAAGTATGGTTCGATCTCTCTGCTGAAATATTCAAAAAATATCTCTCGAAGGGAGGGGTGTTTAAAAACCTTCTCGTCCTATGTTTACTAAGAGAATAAGCCAATCTTTTTAAAATCGAATAAACAAATAAGCGTTCTTGACGATAATAATAATTATAATAAAAAAATAATAATAATAATAATAATAATAATAATAAACTTGATTGCCTCTGAGAAGGAAATAATACTTGGAGATAATTGCAATAGTCACGAATGTTTACTGAGACTTCTACAGAATGTATACACTATGCGTTTAATTATAATTTCAGCGTAAAAAGAAAATATCGCTTCTCTCCGTTTAATTTTCCTGACGGGAGAGTCATATTCAATATTTTATTAAAAGAAATAAGAGGTAGTATACTATGAAACTTAATCATTAATAATCTTCATGTAGAATTTCAATTACTTATTGGAGGACAAAAATGTTTTAGCAGGCTTGTAATTGCCTGGTTTAGGATTTTCCCCTGTTTGTATGGGTGACTTCTGCGCAGAGCAATTAGGCACCCTTTCAAGCTGACCATTAACGATATGATAGACATCCATTGTATTCTTAAAAGGTTATTTTTTCCCAGCGGGTCGGGGTTTTTTTCGTCAAGGGTGTACAAACTTTCCTTTACATTGACTGACTTTATGAAAGATATCGTAATTATTTTTTGCTTGCGTAAGTGCGATACTTTATCGTTTTTAAAGTCCGTACCTATGCGCATGGAGTGCTTTATCATCTGGGCGTTGTATTTGTGCTTCTTTTTCAGTTGTTTGGCGAAGAGTAACAAGGAATGTGTCTTGTGTAGGATAATCTCCATATTTCATTATTGTTGTTCCCAATGGCCACTTACCTAACAGATACCACATTATTGTGTCAAATGCGCGATATTATTAATAGAAAGAAGGATTAGAATTTAAAAAATTAATTCCAAGTCGGATCTCGATCCAAATAAATAAAATATTCAAAATCCGTACGTGGCATTGCATTTTCCAAATCTGATCCTCTTTTCCAAGTAACTGCCAACAACAAAGGACGATTAGAAAAAAAAGGACCATTTTCAAACTTCACGTGGTTTTAATGATTCTGAACGGACCTGGATAATGTGTTTTGCAATTTGTATTAAATTCCCTTTCAAAGTAACGATGTACTATGGAATCGAGTAGTTTGTATGTCTAATCTTATTTAGCGTCTTATAATTTCTTTGTTTTCTATCTCTAGGTTACGTAAAGTGTTTCTTGTTGTAATTTAATAGCAAGGGTTTCATTTCTTGTCATAATTAGAGAAAGCTGCCGAGTTTTCCTAGTCACACATATAGTCCGTACATTCCAGCATGCACATGAGTGTTTAATTTGGCTCATTACTCTTTAGGAAGATAATCTCACAAAGCTCCTTTCACAATTCTATGTGGTACAATTCTGCGTTCGACTCAGTTTATCGCACTAAACTTTTGGACTTCGTATCTCTTTCATTCTCTCTGTCACACTCTCTCAAGCTTCCTCTTTTTCTCTTTTCTTCATTGAAATTATGTCTGAGTGAATACAGCAGTGGCGTAGCTTGATTCTATGTTCTGGGTAAACTACATTTTAAAAAAAGGATTTGGAGTTACTTAAATGAGGACAAATTCCGATACATATTGTTTTAAAAAAGCGTGAATTCTTCTTAAAGATTCTTCTTCTTCTTATTATTATTATTATTATTATTATTATTAGTAGTAGTAGTAGTAGTAGTAGTAATAGTAGTAGTGGTAGTAGTAGTAGGTAGTGTTTGTACTAGTAGGCATTAGCATCACTGCTAATTGCTGAAATTGACTGAATATATATTTTAAACTCATCTAGATTATAAAATATAGCGTTAGGCGTAAATTATAAAACGCTGACAAACCATTTTTTGATTGTAAATCATGAAAACAATGGAGGTACTCACTTGGAATTTCTTGTATATAAGCTACTGTCGGCGATATTTCGTCTCCGCGAAAATGTCTATCACATGTTCTTTAAAAGTATGATGACCACATATTTCGCTTAATAACTGTTTTTATTGCTAATGTCGCTAAACATGAGAGTCTTTGGATGGTCATAGAGTTCCTCAAATAAATTTTAATTCTTTTAAGTGTGCTCATACTACGTTTACTGCTGTCTGTATTGACACAATGTTAACACTAGTCGCAGTTATTTAGTGGTCTGTATGTACACCTTATCGAAGGTATTGTTCACCAGGTATCTCTAATCTAATAACTCTAAAAGTTTGCTTTGTTACTGAGTTTTAATAAGTAATCCACTAAATCGATGGAATTGTGCATAATTCTAAAAAGAATATAGTATAAAAACATACATCCAAAACAATACACGTTTCACGTAAAATTAACACTGTACTGCACTGCACGCACATAATGCTGGTTCACAATTAACAGGAATGAAATGTTTATGTTGCACTGGCTTGCCCCATATTTTTTAATTTCCCCCCTAAGGGGGCAAAGAACGGGTCCCACGCCCGCCCGTCCCGGTGGCGATCGTCCTGCATGCGTTGTCGTGCAAACTACATCAATAGGTACAATAGAGGAATTCGAGCACAGATTTGGGCATATATGGGAAAGGATAGGGAAAACGAGGATAGGTGGGGCGGTTTAAGGACGAAAATGGGTTTATATGGGAGAGATAGGGAATACGACGACCGATAGTACGTTAGACGGGGTTGAAGGAGGGAAATACGTTTATATAAAAGAGATAGTAGAGAGGTGTTAGGCTAGACAAAGGCTGTGGAGTAGAGTATGGTTTATATGAAAGGTATAGGAAAACGAGGACGGGTGTTAGGCTAGACAGAGATTGTGGAGTAGAGTGTGGTTTATATGAGAGGTATAGGAAAACAGGAGAGGTGTTAGGCTAGACACAGGCTGAGAGTAGAGTATGCGTTTATATGCATGAGAGGTATAGGAGCAGGAGTAGAGGTGCTAGGCTAGACAGAGGTTGAGTAGACTATGGGTTATATGAGAGAGGTAGGGAACAGGAGGAGAGGTGTTAGGCTAGACAGAGGTTTAGGAGTAGAGTATGGTTTATATGAGAAATATAGGAAAACGAGGCGAGGTGTTAGGCTAGACAGAGGTCGAGGAGTAGATTATGGCTTATATGAGAGGTATAGGAAAACGCGGAGAGCTATTAGCTTAGGAGAATTGAGTATGTGTTTATAAGGAGAGATGAGAAAACGGAAAGAGATCCTATGCTAGGATAGACAGGTGTTAAAGTTAGGTTAGATATCAAACCAAGGAGTGATACTCAGCTAGAGAAGGGCAGGAGGGAATGCGCTTTATGAGAGGTAGGGGATACGGGGAGTGGTGTTAGGCTAGACAGAGGTTGAGAGTAGAGTATGCGTTTATATGTATGAGAAGTATAGAGCAAGAGGAGGGACATTAGGCTAGACAGAGGTTGAGGAGTAGAGTATAGTTTATATGATGGGTATAGGAAAACGCGGAGAGGTGTTAGGCTAGACAGAGGTCGAGGAGAAGAGTATGGTTTATATGAGAGGTACAGGGAAACGAGCAGAGGAGTTAAGCTAGACACAGGTAGAGGAGTAGAGTATGGTTTATATGAAAGGTATAGGGAAACGAGGTGAGTCGGTAGGCTAGACAGAGTGTGAAGCAGTAGGAATATGGACTTATATACAGGAGAGATAGGGAATAGCAGGGGATGGGCTAGACTTTGAAAGCGACTTTAGACGTGAACTTAGTGGCAAACTGTTTCATGCTAATGTTAGAACGCTAATTCTAGACATGCCCATCACGTAACCCATTCAGGGAAAAGTTGATCTGCAACGGGAAAAAGGTGACCAGCAAAAGGGAAAAAGCTGACCCGCAAAGGGAAAAAGGTGAGCCATAAAGGGAAAAAGGTGACCTGCAACGGGAAAAAGGTGACCAGCAAAGGAAAAAAGGTGACCAGCAAAGGGAAAAATGTGACCTGCAACGGGAAAAAGGTGACCAGCAAATGGAATAAGGTGACCTGAAACGGAAAAAAGGTGACCAGCAAAGGGAAAAAGGTGAACTGCAAAGGGAAAAAGGTAACCAGCAAAGGGAAAAAGGTGACCAGCAAAGGGAAAAGGGTGACCAGCAAAGGGAAGAAGGTGACCAGCAAAGGGAAAAAGTTGAGCCATAAAGGGAAAAAGGTGACCTGTAACGGGAAAAAGGTGACCAGCAAAAGGGAAAAAGCTGACCCGCAAAGGGAAAAAGGTGAGCCATAAAGGGAAAAAGGTAACCTGCAACGGGAAAAAGGTGACCAGCAAAGGAAAAAAGGTGACCAGCAAAGGGAAAAAGGTGACCCGCAAAGGGAAAAAGGTAACCAGCAAAGGGAAAAAGGTGACCAGCAAAGGGATGAAGGTGACCAGCAAAGGGAAAAATGTGAGCCATAAAGGGAAAAAGGTGACCCTCAACGGGAAGAATGGTACCAGCAAAGTTGTTTCTCAAGATAGGTATATATTTAGACATCGTTTTAGAAAATTGAACTATAATGAAGCTTTTTCCTATATAGAACGCAACTTCATGTAACACTTTGTTTGATACTTACTTTAAGCAGAAAATTACAGCTACATTTCCAGAGAAACTTTTGAATGAATTTTGAAAAGAATGGTGTATTAAGGAATTTTCTCACATGGTTAGAAGTGAGTGTTTGTATAGCGCCTACAACATAAAAATACTAGATTCGTTCTTTGTTGTTCCCGATGGCCACTTACCTAACAGATACCACATTATTGTGTCAAATGCACGATATTACCAATAGAAAGAAGGATTAGAATTTAAAAAATTAATTCCAAGTCGGATCTCGATCCAAATAAATAAAATATTCAAAATCCGGACGTGGCATTGCATTTTCCAAATCTGATCCTCTTTTCCAAGTAACCGCCAACAACAAAGGACGATTAGAAAAAAAAGTTCATTTTCAAACTTCACGTGGTTTTAATGCTCCTAAACGGACCTGGATAATGTGTTTTGCAATTTCTATTAAATTCCCTTTCAAAGTAAGGATGTACTATGAAATCGAGGAGAGTCGGTAGCCTAGACAGAGTGTGAAGCAGTAGGAATATGGACTTATATACAGGAGAGATAGGGAATAGCAGGGGAGGGGCTAGACTTTGAAAGCGACTTTAGACGTGAACTTAGTGGCAAACTGTTTCATGGTAATGTTAGAACGCTAATTCTAGACATGCCCATCACGTAACCCATTCAGGGAAAAGGTGACCTGCAACGGGAAAAAGGTGACCAGCAAAAGGGAAAAAGCTGACCCGCAAAGGGAAAAATGTGAGCCATAAAGGGAAAAAGGTGACCTGCAACGGGAAAAAGGTGACCAGCAAAGGAAAAAAGGTGACCAGCAAAGGGAAAAATGTGACCTGCAACGGGAAAAAGGTGACCAGCAAAGGGAATAAGGTGACCTGAAACGGAAAAAAGGTGACCAGCAAAGGGAAAAAGGTGACCAGCAAAGGGAAAAAGGTGACCCGCAAAGAGAAAAAGGTAACCAGCAATGGGAAAAAGGTGACCAGCAAAGGGAAAAAGGTGACCAGCAAAGGGAAAAAGGTGACCAGCAAAGGGAAAAAGGTGAGCCATAAAGGGAAAAATGTGACCTGCAACGGGAAAACGTTACCAGCAAAGTTGTTTCTCAAGATAGGTATATATTTAGACATCGTTTTAGAAAATTGAACTATAATGAAGCTTTTTCCTATATAGAACGCAACTTCATGTAACACTTTGTTTGATACTTACTTTAAGCAGAAAATTACAGCTACATTTCTAGAGAAAATTTTAAATGAATTCTGAAAAGAATGGTGTATTAAGGAATTTTCTCACATGGTTAGAAGTGAGTGTTTGTATAGCGCCTACAACATAAAATACTGGATTCGTTCTTTGTTGTTCCCAATGGCCACTTACCTAACAGATACCACATTATTGTGTCAAATGCGCGATATTACCAATAGAAAGAAGGATTAGAATTTAAAAAATTAATTCCAAGTCGGATCTCGATCCAAATAAATAAAATATTCAAAATCCGGACGTGGCATTGCATTTTCCAAATCTGATCCTCTTTTCCAAGTAACCGCCAACAACAAAGGACGATTAGAAAAAAAGGACCATTTTCAAACTTCACGTGGTTTTAATGCTTCTGAACGGACCTGGATAATGTGTTTTGCAATTTGTATTAAATTCCCTTTCAAAGTAACGATGTGCTATGGAATCGAGTAGTTTGTATGTCTAATCTTATTTAGCGTCTTATAATTTCTTTGTTTTCTACCTCTAGGTTACGTAAAGTGTTTCTTGTTGTAATTTAATAGCAAGGGTTTCATTTCTTGTCATAATTAGAGAAAGCTGCCGAGTTTTCCTAGTCACACATATAGTCCGTACATTCCAGCATGCACATGAGTGTTTAATTTGGCTCATTACTCTTTAGGAAAATAATCTCACAAAGCTCCATTCACAATTCTATGTGGTACAATTCTGCGTTCGACTCAGTTTATCGCGCTAAACTTTTGGACTTCGTATCTCTTTCATTCTCTCTGTCACACTCTCTCAAGCTTCCTCTTTTTCTGTTTTCTTCATTGAAATTATGTCTGAGTGAATACAGCAGTGGCGTAGCTTGATTCTATGTTCTGGGTAAACTACATTTTAAAAATAGAATTTGGAGTTTCTTAAATGAGGACAAATTCCGATACATATTGTTTTAAAAAAGCGTGAATTCTTCTTAAAGATTCTTCTTCTTCTTCTTCTTCTTCTTCTTCTTATTATTATTATTATTATTATTAGTAGTAGTAGTAGTAGTAGTAGTAGTAGTACTAGTGGTAGTAGTAGTAGGTAGTGTTTGTACTAGTAGGCATTAGCATCACTGCTAATTGCTGAAATTGACTGAATATATATTTTAAACTCATCTAGATTATAAAATATAGCGTTAGGCGTAAATTATAAAACGCTGACAAACCATTTTTTGATTGTAAATCATGAAAAAAATGGAAGTACTCACTTGGCATTTCTTGTATATAAGCTACAGTGGGCGATATTTCGTCTCCGCGAAGATGTCAATCTTATGTTCTTTAAAAGTATGATGACCACATATTTCGCTTAATAACTGTTTTTAATTGCTAATGTCGCTAAATATAAGAGTTTTTGAGTAGCCTTTTTATGAGAGTTCTGGCGAAGAAACAGATGCTGACAACTGATAAGATCCTTTGTTCTGTGCCGCTAGGCCCCTCTTTGTGCGCTACTGTTTCCCGCGTGGTAGCGTGCCGCTAGGCCACGCCCCCTCTTTGTACTCTACTGTTTCCCGCCTGGTCGCGTGCCGGTGGCCACCCCCCTCCTGTGTGGTCTCACCTAATGTCGCCTGGCACGCGCCCCCCTCCCTCCCTCCTTGGTGGTCTGATTGGTTCCCTGTGGATAGGTGGGAGTGTGTGTATTGTACCCATACGCTGGCTGCGTACCCTCCCTCCCCTTTGTGGTCTGATTGGTTCCCTGTGGATAGGTGGGAGAGTGTGTATTTTTCCCATACGCTGGCGACGTCACCCCACTTTCATTGCGATCTGTCTAGTTCCCGCCCCTGGTGATGGGTGTGGTAGGGGAATGGTTTTTCTCGAAGCGTGCCACTGTTCGGCAAATCAATTTGAGGAGATAATTGTGTTAATCAATTAGGTAATGTTCGTCAATGCATAAAACATTATTGAAAAAAAAGAATCGGTATTTTATTACTACTAATGTCCGCACATTGCACTACAGTGATGTAATTAAACGATGCTCCTCGGTCGATGAATACAATTAATTATTTTTTTTGATTGATTAATTGTATATGAATTGATTCGCGCGCACCTGGTCGTCATCGTATATGCGTGCGTGGTTGTTAAGGTGATTATTACATGTGTATAGTTATTACGACTAATAACATTAGTCTAATTCTACTTTTGAGGGAAAAATATGTCTTGTGTTTATAAGAATATTACAATACTTAGGTGAATCCATGGGTGGAAGGACAGAGGTGCCGTAACGAGACGTTAACGCGCGATAATTTCACTGAAACCCCGCGCGCAACCCTTCCTCCATTGAGCGCCAGACGCGCGTGACCAACCTCAGCAAGTGCAGTAGCAAGTTAGCATTCATCCCCTCCCCTGGCGCTTCAGTTCGCCAACCTCTGCCAGCGCGCCATGCAGAAATCCCGGTAAACTCCTATTCTCTATGAGCCAGCGTGGGCTTCCTCACAGCGCGCCATGTGGTCATATTCGAAAGTTGTGAATTCACCATATTGAGCCTTGCGGTGCGCGCATGGCGGCCATCTTAGCTCCATATAATTCCGAGGAATATGATTCTGGGAAAAAAATAAAGGCGAATTAGCATTTTAGTTTAATAATACTCGTTTAACATCCGTGGCGCGTTCAGGTTGTCTCGTTATATAATTCCGTGGAATTGATTATGAAAAAATAAATACATACGGTTAACTTACAGCTGAATATTACCTACGTTATTAAGAAATAAATAAATACGGTTATTATTATAGTTAAATATTACATGCGTTATAAAAATAAATAAGGGTCTCGCTGATCGATGAATACTACATATGTTATTAAAAATAAATAAATACGGTTAACCTTATAGGTGAATATTACATATGTTATTAAAAATAAATAGGTTAACATTATAGTTAAATATTACATACGTTATTAAAAATAAATAACGGTCTCTCTGATCGATGAATACAATTAAATATTTTTATTAATTAATGTAAATAAGTGTATATGAATTGATTTGCACATTTTGGTTGCCGTCGTATGTGTTCGGGTGTTAAGTTGATTATTATGCGTGTATAACTATTACGACTAATAACATTTGTTTAATTCTAAATAAATAATGAAATATGGAGATTATCCTAAACAAGACACATTCCTTGTTACTCTTCGCCATACTGAAAAAGAAGCACAAATACAACGCCCAGATGATAAAGCACTCCATGCGCATAGGTACGGACTTTATAAACGATAAAGTATCGCACGTACGCAAGCAAAAAATAATTACGATATCTTTCATAAAGTCAGTAAATGTAAAGGAAAGTTTGTACACCCTTGACGAAAAAAACCCCGACCCGCTGGGAAAAAATAACCTTTTAAGAATACAATGGATGTCTATCATATCGTTAATGGTCAGCTTGAAAGGGTTCCTAATTGCTCTGCGCAGAAGTCACTCATACAAACAGGGGAAAACCCTAAACCAGGCAATTACAAGCCTGCTAAAACATTTTTGTCCTCCAATAAGTAATTGAAATTCTACATGAAGATTATTAATGATTAAGTTTCATAGTATACTACCTCTTAATCCTTTTAATAAAATATTGAATATGACTCTCCCGTCAGGAAAATTAAACGGAGAGAAGCGATATTTTCTTTTTACGCTGAAATTATAATTAAACGCATAGTGAATAGATTCTGTAGAAGTCTCAGTAAACATTCGTGACTATTGCAATTATCTCCAAGTATTATTTCCTTCTCAGAGGCAATCAAGTTTATTATTATTATTACTATTATTATTATTATTATTATTTTTATTATAATTATTATTATCGTCAAGAACGTTTATATGTTTATTCGATTTTAAAAAGATTGGCTTATTCTCTTAGTAAACATAGGACGAGAAGGTTTTTAAACACCCCTCCCTTCGAGAGATATTTTTTGAATATTTCAGCAGAGAGATCGAACCATATTTGTTTAAAAAGCCTTTTTCATTCACCGGAGATCTTCGAGAAATGTCGACGAATTATTCAGTTGCACACCCCTTGCAAAAATATTCGGTATACCCTTTGAAGGCTGTATACCTGGCTGGGGTCTTGGAAATCCCTCTGACGACAGGCTTCCGCCAGGAGGACCACGACAAACAACACTTATTCATAAGGGAATCTATTGTGCTTTAAGTCTGCTCATTAACAATTTTTTATAAGCGTGGGTGTAGCCTTACAAGGAAAATTATATCAACAGAAACAATACCTTCTTTTTCGTTATTTTCACTCTAAAATTATTACTAAATAATACCTTGGTGCTAGCCTCAGCGTCGCCATTCACATTCGTATCGTGTTAGAATAATACTTTGTTCGCAGACACATGATTCAAATTTAATACTCTGACCCCTGGATTTCTCGGTTTCCCTGGTTGCTAGGCGAATGCTGTGAAGGTTCATTACAACAGCGAATTGTTTCCACCACACCGTTTCACCGATATTCTCCTTTTACTCAGGCTTTCATCTCTCCGGCTCTGACTGGTAATATTTACTACTGAACGTAGACACTCATGTGATGCAGATGCTTTATGAATAAAGAAACGTATATGTATGTAGCTAAAAGGACAGGGATGTCGTAGTGTTTAAAACACCCTCGAGGTAAAAAATACAGGGAATACCTCAAAACACGCATACCGAGAAGTTAAGTGTAAATGTCCTGTATATAGAGTGCTATCCTTAAACAGACGCAGGAGGAAGGGAAAGCCATTCGAGTGCACCGTTTATACTTCTCTTTTTGATGTGACACAATATACAGATCCCGGAGATTTTTCGTGGTTTTCCCTGGTCTGCAGGCGAATGCCTGAGCACCGTATGCTACCATGTTTTCATTGTATTTCATTCGCATCTTAACCTATGTGCTTCTAAGACACCCTCTTTGGATTACCGTCGGCCAGTCGCTCAGCCCTATGATTTTTCGTGGTTTTCCCTGGTCTGCAGGCGAATGCCTGAGCACCGTATGCTACCACGTTTTCAATTTATTTCATTCGCATCTTTAACACTTGCTTCTAAGGCACTCTGTTTGGATTACCGTCGGTCAGTCGCTCAGGCCTTTGACTTTTCGTGGTTTTCCCCGGTCTGCAGGCGAATGCCTGAGTACCGTATGCTACCACGTTTTCATTTTATTTCATTCGCATCTTAACCTATGTGCTTCTAAAACCCTCTGTTTGGATTACCATCCGCCAGTCGCTCAGGCCTTTGATTTTTTCGTCGTTTTCCCTGGTCTGCAGGTGAATGCTACCACGATTTCATTTTATTTCATTCGAATCTTAACCTATGTGCTTCTAAGGCCCTCTGTTTGGATTACTGTCGGCCAGTCGCTCAGACCTTTGATTTTTTGTTGTTTTCCCTGGTCTGCAGGCGAATGCCTGAGTGGCTTATGCTGCTACGTGTTCATTTTATTTCATTCGCACCTTAACCTATGTGCTTCTAAGACCATCTGTTTGGATTACCGTCGGTCAGTCGCTCAGACCTTTGATTTTTCGTGGTTTTCCCTGGTCTGCAGGCGAATGCCTGAGTGGCGTATGCTGCTACGTGTTCATTTTATTTCATTCGCACCTTAAGCTATGTGCTCGTAAGAACATCTGTTTGGATTACCGTCGGGCAGTCGCTCAGGCCTATGATTTTTCGTGTTTTTCCCTGGTCTGCATGCGAATGCCTGAGCACCGTATGCTACCACGTTTTCATTTTATTTCATTCGCATCTTTAACACATGCTTCTAAGACACACTGTTTGGATTACCGTCGGCCAGTCGCTCAGACCTTTGATTTTTCGTGGTTTTCCCTGGTCTGCAGGCAAATGCCTAAGTACCGTATGCTACCATGTTTTCATTATATTTCATTCCCATCTTAACCTATGTGCTTCTAAAACCATCTGTTTGGATTACCGTCGGTCACGCGCTCAGACCTTTGATTTTTTCGTGGGAAAACCAGGGAAAACCAGGAAGAAATCAAAGGTCTGAGCGAGTGGCCGACGGTAATCCAAACAGATGGTTTTAGAAGCACATAGGTTAAGATGGGAATGAAATAAAATGAAAACATGGTAGCATACGGTACTTAGGCATTTGCCTGCAGACCAGGGAAAACCACGACAAATCAAAGGTCTGAGCGACTGGCCGACGGTAATCCAAACAGTGTGTCTTAGAAGCATGTGTTAAAGATGCGAATGAAATAAAATGAAAACGTAATAGCATACGGTGCTCAGGCATTCGCATGCAGACCAGGGAAAAACACGAAAAATCATAGGCCTGAGCGACTGGCCGACGGTAATCCAAACAGATGTTCTTAGGAGCACATAAGTTAAGGTGCGAATGAAATAAAATGAACACGTAGCAGCATACGCCACTCAGGTATTCGCCTGCAGACCAGGGAAAACCACGAAAAATCAAAGGTCGGAGCGACTTGCCGACGGTAATCCAAACAGAGGGCCTTAGAAGCACATAGGTTAAGGTGGGAATGAAATAAAATGAAAACGTGGTAGCATACGGTGCTCAGGCATTCGCCTGCAGACCAGGGAAAACCACGAAAAATCAAAGGTCTGAGCGAGTGGCCGACGGTACTCCAAACAGTGTGTCTTAAAAGCATGTGTTAAAGATGCGAATGAAATAAAATGAAAACGTGGTAGCATACGGTACTTAGGCATTCGCCTGCAGACCAGGGAAAACCACGAAAAATCAAAGGTCTGAGCGACTGGCCGACGGTAATCCAAACAGTGTGTCTTAGAAGCATGTGTTAAAGATGCGAATGAAATAAAATGAAAACGTGGTAGCATACGGTGCTCAGGCATTCGCATGCAGACCAGGGAAAAGCTCGAAAAATCATAGGGCTGAGCGACTGCCCGACGGTAATCCAAGCAGAGTGTCTTAGAAGCACATAGCTTAAGATGCGAATGAAATGCAATGAAAACATGGTAGCATACGCCACTCTGGCATTCGCCTACAGACATGGGAAAACCACGAAAAATCAAAGGTCTGAGCGACTGGCCGACGGTAATCCAAACAGAGGGCCTTAGAAGCACATAGGTTAAGATGCGAATGAAATAAAATGAAATCGTGGTAGCAGTCGCCTGCAGACCAGGGAAAACGACGAAAAAATCAAAGGTCTGAGTGACTGGCAGATGGTAATCCAAACAGAGGGTCTTAGAAGCACATAGGTTAAGATGCGAATGAAATAAAATGAAAACGTGGTAGCATACGGTACTCAGGCATTCGCCTGCAGACCGGGGAAAACCACGAAAAATCAAAGGCCTGAGCGACTGACCGACGGTAATCCAAACAGAGTGCCTTAGAAGCAAGTGTTAAAGATGCGAATGAAATCAATTGAAAACGTGGTAGCATACGGTGCTCAGGCATTCGCCTGCAGACCAGGGAAAACCACGAAAAATCATAGGGCTGAGCGACTGCCCGACGGTAATCCAAAGAGAGTGTCTTAGAAGCACATAGGTTAAGATGCGAATGAAATACAATGAAAACATGGTAGCATACGGTGCTCAGGCATTCGCCTGCAGACCAGGGAAAACCACGAAAAATCACCGGTATCTGTATATTCTGTCACATCAAAATGAGAAGTATAATCCGTGCACTCGAATGGCTTTCCCTTCCTCCTGCGTCTGTTTAAGGATAGCACTCTATATACAGGACATTTACACTTAACTTCTCGGTATGCGTGTTTTGAGGTATTCCCTATATTTTTACCTCGAGGGTGTTTTAAACACTACGAAATCCCTGTCCTTTTAACTACATAATATGTTTCTTTATTCATAAAGCATCTGCATCACATGAGTGCCTACGTTCAGTAGTAAATATTACCAGTCAGAGCCGGAGAGATAAAAGCCTGAGTAAAAGGAGAATATCGGTGAAACGGTGTGGAGGAAACAATTCGCTGTTGTAATGAACCTTCACAGCATTCGCCTAGCAACCAGGGAAACCGAGAAATCCAGGGGTCAGAGTATTAAATTTGAATCATGTGTCTGCGAACAAAGTATTATTCTAACACGATATGAATGTGAATGGCGACGCTGAGGCTAGCATCAAGGTATTGTTTAGTAAAAATTTTAGAGTGAAAATAACGAAAAAGAAGGTATTGTTTCTGTTGATATAATTTTTCTTGTAAGGCTACACCCACGCTTATAAAAATTGTTAATGAGCAGACTTAAAGCACAATAGATTCCCTAATGAATAAGTGTTGTTTGTCGTGGTCCTCCTGGCGGCAGCCTGTCGTCAGAGGGATTTCCAAGACCCCAGCCAGGTATTCAGCCTTCAAAGGGTATACAAAATATTTTGCAAGGGGTGTGCAACTGAATAATTCGTCGAATTTTCTCGAAGATCTCCGGTGAATGAAAAAAGCTTTTTAAACAAGTATGGTTCGATCTCTCTGCTGAAATATTCAAAAAATATCTCTCGAATGGAGGGGTGTTTAAAAACCTTCTCGTCCTATGTTTACTAAGAGAATAAGCCAATCTTTTTAAAATCGAATAAACAAATAAGCGTTCTTGACGATAATAATAATTATAATAAAAATAATAATAATAATAATAATAATAATAATAATAATAATAATAATAAACTTGATTGCCTCTGAGAAGGAAATAATACTTGGAGATAATTGCAATAGTCACGAATGTTTACTGAGACTTCTACAGAATCTATTCACTATGCGTTTAATTATAATTTCAGCGTAAAAAGAAAATATCGCTTCTCTCCGTTTAATTTTCCTGACGGGAGAGTCATATTCAATATTTTATTAAAAGAAATAAGAGGTAGTATACTATGAAACTTAATCATTAATAATCTTCATGTAGAATTTAAATTACTTATTGGAGGAAAAAATGTTTTAGCAGGCTTGTAATTGCCTGGTTTAGGATTTTCCCCTGTTTGTATGGGTGACTTCTGCGCAGAGCAATTAGGAACCCTTTCAAGCTGACCATTAACGATATGATAGACATCCATTGTATTCTTAAAAGGTTATTTTTTCCCAGCGGGTCGGGGTTTTTTTCGTCAAGGGTGTACAAACTTTCCTTTACATTGACTGACTTTATGAAAGATATCGTAATTATTTTTTGCTTGCGTAAGTGCGATACTTTATCGTTTTTAAAGTCCGTACCTATGCGCATGGAGTGCTTTATCATCTGGGCGTTGTATTTGTGCTTCTTTTTCAGTTGTTTGGCGAAGAGTAACAAGGAATGTGTCTTGTTTAGGATAATCTCCATATTTCATTATTTATTTAGAATTAAACAAATGTTATTAGTCGTAACAGTTATACACGCGTAATTATCAACTTAACACCCGAACACATACAACGGCAACCAAAATGCGCAAGTCAATTCATATACACTTATTTACATTAATTAATAAAAATATTTAATTTTATTCATCGATCAGCGAGACCATTATTTATTTTTAATAACATATGTAATATTTAACTATAATGTTAACCTATTTATTTATTTTAATAACATATGTAATATTCACCTATAATGTTAACCGAATCATTTATTTTTAAAAACATATATAATATTTAACTATAATGTTAACCGTATTTATTTATTTTTTAATAACATATGTAGTATTCATCGATCAACGAGACCCTTATTTATTTTTAATAACGCATGTAATATTTAACTATAATAATAACCGTATTTATTTATTTTTTAATAACGTAGGTAATATTCAGCTGTAAGTTAACCGTATTTATTTATTTTTTCATAATCAATTCCACGGAATTATATAACGAGACAACCTGAACGTGCCACGGATGTTAAACGATGTATTTTTTAACTATAATGTTAATTCACGTTTATTTATTTTTTCATAATCAATTCCCCCCGGAATTATAACGAGACAACATGAACGCACCTCGCATGTTAAACGAGTATTATTTAACTAAAATGTTAATTCGCCTTTATTTTTTTTCCAGAATCATTTTCCTCGGAATTATATGGAGTTAAGATGGCCGCCATGCGCGCACCTCAAGGCTCAATATGATGAATTCACAAATTTCGAATATGACCACATAGCGCGCTGTGGGGAAGCCCACGCTGGCTCAGAGAGAAAAGGAGTTTACCGCGATTTCCGCATGGCGCGCTGGCAGCGGTGGCGAACTGAAGCGGGTGGTGAGGGGATGAATGCTAACTTGCCACTGCATTTGCTGAGGCTGGTCACTCGCGTCTGGCGCTCAATGGAGGAAGGGTTGCGCGCGAGCTTTCAGTAAAATTATCGCGCGTTAACGTCTCGTTACGGCACCTCTGTCCTTTCAGCCATGGAGTCACCTAAGTATTGTAATATTCTTATAAACCCAAAATATATTTTTCCCTCAAAAGTGGAATTAAACAAATGCTATTAGTCGTAATAATTATACACATGTAATAATCACCTTAACAACCACGCACGCATACACGATGACGATCAGGTGCGCGCGAGTCAATTCATATACAATTAATCAATCAAAAAAAAAACTTAATTGTATTCATCGATCGAGGAGCATCGTTTAATTACATCACTGTAGTGCAATGTGCGGACATTAGTAGTAATAAAATACCGATTCGTTTTTTTTCAATAATGTTTATGCATGGACGAACATTACCTAATTGATTGACACAATTATCTCCTCAAATCGATTTGCAGAACAATGGCACGCTTCGAGAAAATCCATTCTCCTACCACACCCATCACCAGGGGCGGGATTTAGACAGATCGCAATGAGAGTGGGGTGACGTCGCCAGCGTATGGGAACAATACACACTCTCCCACCTATCCACAGGGAACCAATCAGACCACAAAGGGGAAGGGAGGGGGGCCCGTGCCAGGCGGCATCATTTGAGACCACACAGGAGGGGGGTGACCACCGGCACGCGACCAGGCGGGAAACAGTAGCGCACAAAGAGGGGGCGTGGCCTAGCGGCACAGAACAAAGGATCTTATCAGTTATCGGCATCTGTTTCTTCGCCAGATCTCTCATCATAAGACTACGTCTTTGGATGGTAATACAGTTCCTCAAATAAATTTTAATTCTTTTAAGTGTGTTCATACTACGTTTACTGCTGACTGTAGTGACACAATGTTATTTATATTTTAAAAATGTAATTATTTTCTTGACAATTTATTTAGCTAGCCTCGGAATCAATCAGTGTCTATGGTTTTTCTACGCCATTGGCATACAAAATGAGGGTATCCTTCAAAAAGCAACCCCAAAATATTCTT
Organism: Deroplatys truncata; assembly: GCA_030765065.1. NCBI lineage: Eukaryota > Metazoa > Arthropoda > Insecta > Mantodea > Mantidae > Deroplatys > Deroplatys truncata. Next base: position 127,003,394 of record CM060990.1, on the reverse strand, counting down.
GGTTTTAAGAGGCAAGCAAGCATTAATTAAACGTTTTGTAGTATAAAAGTATTTAAATGCTGTTTATGCCTGTTAGTTTTAGAAACGATACTTAAAGGTGTAAACGGTGTTTGTGAATTTCATATTCTGTATGTGGTATAAATTATCATATTTACAGTGAGCTACTCAAAGGCAGCACACTGGCATTGTATATAGTCAGGATCCCAGCAGAGTAATAATTCTGCACATCTATTATTATTATTGTTATTATTATTATTATTATTATTAGACCTAACCGTTTTAGGTGTGTGTTAGTTTCAAAAAATAAATATCTGACTTGCAGAAGAATACACATAGGAAATAGTTGCAAATGCCATGTTGTAATGTAACGTGAAATAATCCTTAACTGCACCTAATTTCTCACTACTCAGGATACAGCATTCTCAGAATTCCAATTCTAGTGGGGTGTAACATTTGTACACGTATATAGCTTAACGTTTGTCACACTTTTGTAAGCATGTATCTAAATCGAATATTTGGAAAACTTCTTTCCAAAATAATATAGAGAATTACATTATTTTGCCCTAAATTAAGATCAATTCATCCAATAGGCATTTTGAGATCGTTAACTCGAACTGAAAACATGAAAATGGCAAAGTAGCTAAGGAAAGCATAAAAACTGTGCTCTAGTGCTTAAAGTTGTTTCTCAAGATAGGTGTATATTTAGATATCGTTTTAGAAAATTGAACTATAATGAAGCTTTTTCCTATATAGAACGCAACTTCATGTAACACTTTGTTTGATACTTACTTTAAGCAGAAAATTACAGCTACATTTCCAGAGAAAATTTTAAATCAATTCTCAAAAGAAGTGTGTGTTAATGAATTTTCTCACAGTCTCAGAAGTGTATATAACAAATACAACATAAAATACTGGATTCGTTCTTTGTTGTTCCCAATGGCCACTTACCTAACAGATACCACATTATTGAGTCAAATGCGCGATATTACCAATAGAAAGAAGGATTAGAATTTAAAAAATTAATTCCAAGTCGGATCTCGATCCAAATAAATAAAATATTCAAAATCCACACGTGGCATTGCATTTTCCAAATCTGATCCTCTTTTCCAAGTAACTGCCAACAACAAAGGACGATTAGAAAAAAAAGGACCACTTTCAAACTTCACGTGGTTTTAATGATTCTGAACGGACCTGGATAATGTGTTTTGCAATTTGTATTAAATTCCCTTTCAAAGTAACGATGTACTATGGAATCGAGTAGTTTGTATGTCTAATCTTATTTAGCTTCTTATAATTTCTTTGTTTTCTATCTCTAGGTTACGTAAAGTGTTTCTTGTTGTAATTTAATAGCAAGAGTTTCATTTCTTGTCATAATTAGAGTAAGCTGCCGAGTTTTGAAACAGGTTTTCCTAGTCACACATATAGTCGTACATTCCAGCATGCACATGAGTCTTTAATTTGGCTCATTACTCTTTAGGAAAATAATCTCACAAAGCTCCTTTCACAATTCTATGTGGTACAATTCTGCGTTCGACTCAGTTTATCGCGTTAAACGTTTGGACTTCGTATCTCTTTCATTCTCTCTGTCACACTCTCTCAAGCTTCCTCTTTTTCTCTTTTCTTCATTGAAATTATGTCTGAGTGAATACAGCAGTGGCGTAGCTTGATTCTATGTTCTGGGTAAACTACATTTTAAAAACAGAATTTGGAGTTTCTTAAATGAGGCACAAATTCCGATACATATTGTTTTAAAAAAGCGTGAATTCTTCATAAAGATTCTTCTTCTTCTTCTTCTTCTTCTTATTATTATTATTATTATTATTATTATTATTATTATTATTATTATTATTATTATTATTATTATTATTATTAGGTAGTGTTTGTATTACTAGACATTAGCATCACTGCTAATTGCTGAAATTGACTGAATATATATTTGAAACTCATCTAGATTATAAAATATAGCGTTAGTCCTGAATTATAAAACGCAGAAAAAACAAACCATTTTTGATTGTAAATCATGAAAACAATGGAGGTACTCACTTGGAATTTCTTGTATATAAGCTACTGTCGGCGATATTTCGTCTCCGCGAAAATGTCTATCACATGTTCTTTAAAAGTATGATGACCACATATTTCGCTTAATAACTGTTTTTATTGCTAATGTCGCTAAACATGAGAGTCTTTGGATGGTCATAGAGTTCCTCAAATAAATTTTAATTTTTTTAAGTGTGCTCATACTACGTGTGCTGCTGACTGTATTGTCACAATGTTAACACTAGTCGCAGTTATTTAGTGGTCTGTATGTACACCTTATCGAAGGTATTGTTCACCAGGTAACTCTAATCTAATAACTCTAAAAATTTGCTTTGTTACTGAGCTTTAATAAGTAATCCACTAAATCGATGGAGTTGTCCATAATTCTAAATAGAATATATAAAAACACACATCCAAAACAATACACGTTTCACGTAAAATTAACACTGTACTGCACTGCACGCACATAATGCTGATTCACCATTAACAGGAATGAAATGTTTATGTTACACAGGCTTGCCCCATATTTTTTAAGGGGGCAAAGAACGGGCCCCACTCCCGCCCGTCCCGGTGGCGATCGTCCGGCATGCGTTGTCGTGCAAACTACATCGCCTCCCTCGTGCTGTTAGTATATTTAACATGCAGGGAGTTTGTTATGAGTTAATGCGTAGGTAAGTCCGGTACTCTTGTGCCCAAAACCTATTGTGCTGTTTCCGGACCTTTCAGAAGGCAGGTACACAGAGACTAAACACCTCGTAAAACGTGTTAAGTCTCCGGCTGCTGCTTTTGTGCCCTTAATGCACAACAATACACAGGCCTGTCTTGCTACAACGAGAGGTCTAAATTTAGTGGGAAAGCCTCTCCACTGTTGACGAGACTTGCACTCGCTCAGCCAACCCAGGCCCCACTTGACTCTGCTGCCGCATCATGAGTTTTCGAAGCTGCCTAGGTACGCAGCACTACAATACAACACGAAATAGCAACAGGGGTTGGGGTAAAGAGTGGTGAAGGTGATTGTATTAGTTAGTTTTTCATCGCTTGTTTGAGGCTGTCTTTATTTATATTTTAAAAATGTAATTATTTTCTTGACAATTTATTTATCTAGCCTCGGAATCAATCAATGTCTATGGTTTTTCTACGCCATTGGCATACAAAATGAGGGTATCTTTCAAAAAGCAACCTCAAAATATTCTTCTTGGTTTTTAAGATGCAAGCAAGTATTAATTAAACGTTTGGTAGTATACAAGCATTTAAATGCTGTTTATGCCTGTTAGTTTTAGAAACTACACTTAAAGGTGTAAACGGTGTTTGTGAATTTCATATTCTGTATGTGGTATAATTTATCATATTTACAGTGAGCTACTCAAAGGCACCACACTGGCATTGTATATGGTCAGGATCCCATCAGAGTAATAACTATGCACATCTATTATTGTTATTATTATTATTATTATTATTATTATAATTATTATTATTAGATCTAACCGTTTTAGGTGTGTGTTAGTTTCAAAAAATAAATATCTGACTTGCAGAAGAATACACATAGGAAATAGTTGTAAATGCCATGTTGTAATGTAACGTGAAATAATCCTTAACTGCACCTAATTTCTCACTACTCAGGATACAGCATTCTCAGAATTCCAATTCTGGTGGGGTGTAACATTTGTACACGTATAGTAGTGCGGGGCAAAAGTACGCGGCGGGTAAGAGTACGCACAAGGGATATTTATATGAATACGGCCGTGCAGTTGGCAGTACTGTATGCTGTTGGAAGAATTACATGGCCGATAGCCTCTCTACATAGTTTCGTTGTGCTGGTGTGTTTCGTCTTTAAACTATGAGGTAAGATTGAAAATCATTCATCTTTATGTTATTTTTCGTGGTTTTGGAAACGTGATTGAGCTATTAGGAATGTGGGACAGGTATTTAAGCATTATGTCATTTCTCAGACAAATTTCTGTAATAACGTGTGGTGGCTTGGCCATTGTGTGAAACTGGCCACAGATGGCAGTACGGTCTGGGAAATGTTAAAGACGACAACGGGGCAAGAGTACGAACTGTGGAGTGGGGCAAAAGTACGCACTAAACAGCATGTGAAGGAATTGGCAGAGCTTTGCAGACTCCTTGACTCTCACTTGTATAGTTTAACATTGAAGGATTTGCGTAGAACTGGCATTTTAGTTTGCTGACATTAACAAGGACAGCAAATTAGCTGGTAGAGACTGGGCACTAAAATTTATGAAACTGCACAAACTATCACTCCGTGTTTCCACCAAAACAAGTATTGCTCGAGTTATGGGCTTTAATAAAGCTCAAGTTTCTTTGTTTTTTGATAATCTTGAACAAATGATGGATCAATACAAGTTCTGTCTGTCAAGAATGTATAATATGGATGAATCAGAATAAGCACTGTCCCTAGTAAGACTCCTAAGGTTGTATCACCTACTGGTAAGAAAGCAGTTGGAACAATTGTTTCTACAGAAAGAGGAAATTTAACAACTGTTGTTTGGCAGTCAGCGCAGTAGAAATTATGTTCCCCCAGCCATAATATTTGCAAGAAAAAGAGCTAAACAAGAACTCATGCACGGAACTCCACCAGGTTCAATCATGATGTGCTCAGACAGTGACTACATCAACAGTGAGCTATTTTCTGAGTGGCTGAAGCATTTTCAGAAGCATGTAATAGGAAGCATGGAGAATCCAATACTTCTGGTGCTAGATAACCACATATCCCATATAAACTTGGAAGCAATTGTCTACTGCAGACACAATGGTATTCATCTATTATCGATTCCTCCCGATACTTCACATAGGTTGCAGCCCCTTGACAGATCATTTTTCAAGCCGTTAAAAGATCTATATTCTGCAATGTGTGACAAACGGTAACTAAATAACCCAGGACGTGTAATAACACAATTTCAATTGCAGAGGAAAGAAGTAAGAGAAGTAAAAAATTGGAAGTACTGACTAGGTCACTCTTTAAAAGAAGATTGGAAATGAATCAAGCCTTAAATCATCCAGTGCTTCAAAACACGTCAAGCGTGATGTATCAAAATATGCACAAAACGATATGAGACCCCAAAGGACCAAATGCCATTCAGTCCTACCCAAAGCGTCAACTTCAACTTCAAATGAGAAAATCCACTGTCCAGGATGCGACGGGGAGTATGTTGAACCACCAGAAGAGGACTGGATTCAGTGCCAAAAGTGTGCAGAATGGTGGCATGTACCTTGTTCCACCCATGAGGGAGGCAGCAAATTTATCTGCGACTATTGTTAAAAATGACAGACAATGAGAATATTTCAATCTTTTCTTTATTCAAATATTTTTATAGTTAGGTTATCATCTTATTCTTAGAATGATATTCAATATTAGTCAGACTAAGGTCCTTTGTGTATTCTTATAATGTAATAAAAGTTACAGCACCAAGCATTAAAATTAAACATTTGTGTTTTCTGCGTACTTTTACCCCACCTTATGCGTACTCCTACCCCCATCTATGGGGCAAAAGTTCGCATGGGTCACATTTTAATTGAACATTTATAAAACTATTTTTTGCATGTAAAAATAGGTTTTAACCACTGTTTGTGATGAACAATAGAATAAAGATTGCATAATAAAAATTTCAGATATACTGGTTGAATAGATACCGTTGCAGAGGTCTTGAAAGTTTAAGTGCGTACACTTGCCCCACGCTACTCTATATAGCTTAACGTTTCTCACACCTTTGTAAGCATGTATCTAAATCGAATATTTGGAAAACTTCTTTCCAAAATAATATAGAGTTACATTATTTTGCCCTAAATTAAGATCAATTCATCGAATAGGCATTTTGAGATCGTTAACTCGAACTGAAAACATGAAAATGGCAAAGTAGCTAAGGAAAGCATAAAAACTGTGCTCTAGTGCTTAAAGTTGTTTCTCAAGATAGGTGTATATTTAGACATCGTTTTAGAAAATTGAACTATAATGAAGCTTTTTCCTATATAGAACGCAACTTCATGTAACACTTTGTTTGATACTTACTTTAAGCAGAAAATTACAGCTACATTTCCAGAGAAAATTTTAAATGAATTCTCAAAAGAAGTGTGCGTTATTGAATTTTCTTACAGGCTCAGAAGTGTATATAACAAATACAACATTAAAATACTGGATTCGTTCTCTGTTGTTCCCTATGGCCACATACCTAACAGATACCACATTATTGTGTCAAATGCCCGATATTACCAATAGAAAGAAGGATTAGAATTTAAAAAATTAATTCCAAGTCGGATCTCGATCCAAATAAATAAAATATTCAAAATCCGGACGTGGCATTGCATTTTCCAAATCTGATCCTCTTTTCCAAGTAACCGCCAACAACAAAGGACGATTAGAAAAAAAAGACCTTTTTCAAACTTTACGTGGTTTTAATTCTTCTGAACGGACCTGTATAATGTGTTTTGCAATTTGTATTAAATTCCCTTTCAGAGTAACGATGTACTATGGAATCGAGTAGTTTGTATGTCTAATCCTATTTAGCGTCTTATAATTTCTTTGTTTTCTATCTCTAGGTTACGTAAATTGTTTCTTGTTGTAATTTAATAGCAAGGGTTTCATTTCCTGTCATAATTAGCGAAAGGTGCCGAGTTTTGAAACAAGTTTTCCTAGTCACACATATAGTCGTACAATCCAGCATGCACATGAGTGTTTAATTTGCCTCATTACTCTTTAGGAAAATAATCTCACAAAGCTACTTTCACAATTCTATGTGATACAATTCTGCGTTGGACTCAGTTTATCGCGCTAAACGTTTGGAGTTCGTATCTCTTTCATTCTCTCTGTCACACTCTCTCAAGTTTCCTCTTTTTCTCTTTTCTTCATTGATATTATGTCTGAGTGAATGCAGCAGTGGCGTAGCTGGATTCTATGTTGTGGGTAAACTACGTTTTAAAAATAGAATTTGGGGTTTCTTAAATGAAGCTCAAATTCCGATACATTATTGTTTTAAAAAAGCGTGAATTCTTCATAAAGAATCTTCTTCTATTTATTATTATTATTATAATTATTATGATTATTATTAATTAGTAGTTGTTGTATTAGTAGGCATTAGCATCCTTGCTAATTGCTGAAATTGACTGAATATGTATTTTAGACTCATCTTGATTATAAAATGTAGCGTTAGGCGTAACTTATAAAACGCTGACAAACAACTTTTTGATTGTAAATCATGAAAACAATGGAAGTACTCACTTGGAATTTCTTGTATATAAGCTACAGTCGGCGATATTTCGTCTCCGGGAAGATGTCAATCTCATGTTCTTTAAAAGTATGATGACCATATATTTCGCTTAATAACTGTTTTTATTGCTAATGTCGCTAAACATGAGAGTCTTTGGATGGTCATAGAGTTCCTCAAATAAATTTTAATTCTTTTAAGTGTGCTCATACTATGTTTACTGCTGACTGTAGTGACACAATGTTAACACTAGTCGCAGTAATTTAGTGGTCTGTATGTACACCTTATCGAAGGTATTGTTCACCAGGTAACTCTAATCTAATAACTCTAAAAATTTGCTTTGTTACTGAGTTTTAATAAGTAATCCACTAAATCGATGGAATTGTCCATAATTCTAAAAAGAATATATAAAAACACACATCCAAAACAATACACGTTTCACGTAAAATTAACACTGTACTGCACTGCACGCACATAATGCTGGTTCAGCATTAACAGGAATGAAATGTTTATGTTACACTGGCTTGCCCCATATTTTTTAATTGCCCCCCTAAGGGGGCAAAGAACGGGCCCCACACCCGCCCGTCCCGGTGGCGATCGTCCGGCATGCGTTGTCGTGCAAACTACATCGCCTCCCTCGTGCTGTTAGTATATTTAACATGCAGGGAGTTTGTTATGAGTTAATGCGTAGGTAAGTCCGGTACTCTTGTGCCCAAAACCTATTGTCCTGTTTCCGGACCTTTCAGAAGGCAGGTACACAGAGACTAAACACCTCGTAAAACGTGTTAAGTCTCCGGCTGCTGCTTTTGTGCCCTTAATGCACAACAATACACAGGCCTGTCTTGCAACGAGAGGTCTAAATTTAGTGGGAAGGCCTATATAGCTCCATGATGAGACTTGCACTTGCTCAGCCAACCCAGGCTCCACTTGACTCTGATGCCCCATCATGGTTTTTCGAAGCTGCCTATGTACGCAGTACTGCAATACGACAGGAAGTAGCAATAGGGGTTGGAGTAAGCAAAGGTGAATTTGATTGTATTAGTTTTTCATCATTTGTTTGAGCCATTCTTTATTCATATTTTAAATATAAAAAGCGAAAAGCGAAAGCCGTTGCAAAGCGCCCAGGTGTTTAGCGATGTATGGTCAGTTGCAGTTGACACTCGATGTGATCGGGACTGTAAGAACGATAATACATAGCAAAGCCGTCAACATACAGAGACATCGGAATGTCGCTACGAACAACATTAGGGATTGCGTTAATGGCTACGACAAAGAGTGTGACGTTAAGAACCGACTCTTGGGGTACACTATTCTCCTGGATCCGCTCTTGGCATAGTGTGTTAAACCAATGCGGGCATGAAAACGAAGGAGTGAAACGTTAGAGAGAAACGCAGCTAGATGACCGTACAAACCGCAACCATGCAGCATACGATTACCAAAGCGCCAACCAGTGTCTTACGCTTTGTGGAGGTCAAAGAAGACACCCATGACATGCTGCTTCACGAGAAATACATTTTGGACATAAGCCTCCAGGCGTGTCGGACGGTCAATACTAGGGAGATGATGATGACGAAATCCGCACTCAGCATTGCAGAGCAGGTTATTCGTCTCAAGCCACTACTTCAACCGAGCATTAATCATGCGTTCAAACACACAACCCTCGTCAGACAAATAGGCCGGTAGCTAGAGGGAAGCGACAGGTATTTACCGAGTCGAGGGATAGGAATGATTATATCCGCGGGCCACGAGGATGGGAACACCTTCCGTCGCCAAATGCGGTTGCATATCTCGAGTAAGTAGGAAATTGCCTCAGGCGGAAGATGAAGCAACATTTGTCGGTGGATGTCATCGGGACCAGAGGAAGAATCTTCGGCGACAGACAGAGAATACGCCAGCTCGGCAACGGTAAAAGGTGCGTTGTACGAGTTGCTACAGTCACTGTGAAAATGAAGGATCAACCGCTCCGCAGAGGCTTTGATAGTCATAGAGGAACTATCATAACTATCCGTTTGGTTATAAGCAGCGAAGAAGGTTGCACGGGTATATCCGGTACGCTGTTGTAAATGGTGCCGTTTAGGGCAAGACCGGGAACGGTCGCCCGGCGACACTTGCCATGCATACGCCGAACAACAGTCCGTACCAGTTGCGCAGAACTCCTACGGGAAAGGGAAGAAACATAGGATGCTCTAGACTTGCGTTTGGCATTGCGAAGTAAAAAACGTGTCATAGCCGGAGAACGCTTAAAAGCAACGAAGTTCTCCTCAGCAGGATGTAATTGAAAGACACGCAGGGCACGCCTGTGCACTTTGAGAACCAATGTCATTCCGCGCTACACCAAGGGAAAGGAACGCGACGTGGTTTGAAAGAACTTCGAGGAGTGCTGGAATGCGCTGCGAGCAAGAGAGAGCAAGTAGTATACCCCACCTTTTTATCGATGTTGGCAAAATCATTATCGGTAAGATGAATGAGGGAACGAAATCTCCCCCAGTCAGTCTTAGAAGTAATCCAGGGAGAATGTCGTGAGGGTAGAGGATGGTGGCCGGATAAGTGAATGGCAATGGGGTAAGGATCATTGCCAAAAAGGTCGGAAAGCACCGACCAGTCAAGAATGGGAAGTTTTGCCGGGCTGCAGAAAGATACATCCAAGGATGAGTGGGTGCCATAAGCAGAGGATACGAAGATAGGGATGCCAGTATTTAACAAAAGTAAGCCGGACATATCGCAAACATCCTTTATATGGAATCCACGAGCATCGTTAGTGTCGGAACCCCAGAGAGAGTTTTGGGCATTCAAATCACCAAAGAAAAGTAGCTGTGGGGGAATCTGTGCCAAAAGCGCTCGAAGTTTACTGTGCTTGAACGACCTTGGGCGGTGGCAGATACACATTGCAAACGAGAAACAGACGTCCTCCAATTGGACACGCACAGTCATAGCCGATAATGGTGTGCGCAGAGGTAATATTATGCGCCACCAGAAAAGCAACCCCACCGCTGGCCCGCTGGCCAACAACACAGTCATGCCTAAAGGAGGGAAAGTTCCGAAGATGTAAAGCGTGAGTAGGTTGCAAATGGGTTTCCTGAAGACTGACTATTGAGGAAGAACTTTGGAAAACTAAACACTGTATGTTTCGGAGGGCGTGCCCGGAACCCATTAACGTTTCAATGGAGTATTTCCATTAGAAGAAAAGGTTAAGAGGCCCGCTTGCGCTTCTTCCTCACCTTGACGTATTTCGGACCGACGACAGAAAAATCCACAACCTCTGGCAAAAACTCCGATGCCCGGGAGCCGGAAGAACCCCTGCGGCTCGTGGAGCGGGACCGCGACTTCACAGAGGAAACGCAACTATGTTGAGACCGAGAACGAAGACCCTCAGCAGACGATCCTGATGGGCGAGCACTGGTAGTCAGCTTGGAGACTGGTGGCGACACGCTGAACACGAAGGCTGTGGCGCAGGATCAGCACGAAACAATGGAGAGGTACTCGCTGGCAAATCCGTTTGTGTCGAAGCATCGTTAACGGCACGAGTGGCAAGCCAGCAGTGGCAACAGGAGAGCGACTGATGGCGGATGAATAACCAGTGGTGGATAACCAGTTGCGCAAAGCGCCGCCGTGCTTCAGGAAATGTTAGGCGTTCCTTAACGCGCAGCTCCGTTATACACTTTTCGTCCAAAAACTTCGAACACGTGCGCGAGCTAGATGGATGGCACCTTCCACAGTTCACACAACTAGGGTCTCGAACACAAGCCGTGCCGTCATGGACAGGTAGGCCACATCGCTCACAAACAGCAGGATGGGTACACGAGCGAGTAGTATCCCCGAACCTTTGACACCGAAAACAGCACATGGGGTTTGGGATATATGGGCGTACGGCGGCACGTTCGTAACTACGAAAAAGATACTCCGGTAACATAGAACCTTTGAAGGCGAGAAACACCGTTCGCAAGGAGTATTTTTGACCTGCCTGCTTGTGAGATAACCGGCCGCCTTACACCCGCGTTGATCGGAGAGGCAAGTGACTATTTCATCATTGGAGAGATCGTCGAGACTGGAGGTGGTGACAACCCTCCTACAAGGGTTTAAGGAGTTATGTGGGGCTACCCTGATGGGGTAGGAGTTCAACAAACTCGCTTTCAATTTTTTTCTGGGACTGGTCGACATTGTTTGTCTCGATCAACAACTTGCCGTCTCTAACTCGCGTCGCGTTCTTTACTTGGCCACAGATCCGATTCACCTCACGTTTGATGTAAAAAGGGCTCAGGTCCTTAAGTGTTTTGCCTTCATTAGCCAAGATCACAACCAAAAAAGTCAGTGAAAGGGATTTTGCGCGGATACATGCTGATTGGATCCACACCCGGAACCGTTGGCGTCAGCCTACCATCCGGGTGTTAAAGAAAAAAGAAAGCATATCTTCACGGTCTGTGCCGTCGTGGGAACCCTCCCAAGACCGATCTCAAGGCGTACCTCAGAAGGGCTACCTCTCAATCTCCATTGCTGGTCCATATGTGTAAGCCATTCACCACACACACCCGCTTTAAGTCCCCACCACGGGAATAACCGCCCATTGCTCCCCAGTCTAGGCCGCGCTGCGAGCAAGAAACAAGCATGGATTCAGGGGAATTGTGGTTGATTACACCGGGGTTCCGTGAACGGTAACGCGTCCAGCGCGTCCGACCCGTGATACTAACCCAGCGACACTCGGTCGTCGGGGAATTAACGCAGGCTGGGTCCCCAGCAGCTACGTGGGTGTAGATGACAGCGTGGACGGGCTCCGCACCTAAGGTTACACACAGGGGCAGTGCGGGTGGTCCGCCCGACCTTCGCACCTGAGACTCCCGTAAGGCATACATGTCGGAAGCCGCGCCTAAGCCTTGGGAAAGAACCACGGAGACAGAAAAGATCCCTGCTTGTGAGACAGGAGTTAATAAACCAAAGGCTGTAACACCGGAGAATCAGAATAAACCTAGAAGGGGAAGAGGATGAGTAATTAACAACGAGAAATTAATAAACGGACGTGGCACAGTCGATAAGGGTAGAGGGGGTGATGGGATGGCGAGTGTCTCAGGACCCCGGGTACGCCAAACTCGTACCCACCGAAGGTGGGCCGCTGAAGGGGCACTTTGTAAACATGTATTTAAACGGAGTGTTTGGGAAAACTGCTTTCCAAACTTATGTGACTTACATTATTTTGCCCTAAATTAAAATCAATTAATCCAATGAGAAGTTTCAGCCCTCTTTCTCTCTGTCACATCCTCTCAAGCTGCCTCACGTTCTCTTTTATTCATTCAAATTATGTCTGTGTACATATAGTATCATGGTATCTTAAAAAAAAACGCAACGTTTCATTTTGGTTTGTTAAGAAGCAATAAAGCATTAATTTAAAGGTTTAGTTATATACAAGTATTTAAATCTTATTTATGCCTGGTACTCTTTCGAAACAAACACTCTAGGGTGTAACAAGTGTTTGTGAATTTCCAGTTCTGATGTCTTATAAATTATCATAATTACAGTGAGTTACTGAATTTTCAGAAAGGCAATACCCTGCCAATGTATATTGTAAGTATGCACAGCTATTATTATTATTATTATTATTATTATTATTATTATTATTATTATTATTATTACTATTATTATGTTATTACTATTGTTACACCTAACAATTTTGGATGTGTTTTTTTTTTTCAAAAAGGAATACTCTGACTTGCAGAAGAATACACATAGGAAAACACTGTATGTGCCATGTGGTAATGTAACATCAAATAGCCTTTCTTTAAACTCAACTTCTCATCACTAAGGATACACTATTCTCGCATTCTAATTCTAGAATTATGGAATATTTGTACTATTATATACCTTAACTTTTCTGCCACCTTGTAAATATGTATATAAAGAGAATATTTGAAAAAAAACTCTTTCCATAATAATGCAGAATTAGATTATTTTGCCCTAAATTAAAATCAGTTAATCCAATGAGAAGTTTTAGTCCGTTAACAAGAACATGAAAAGGCAGAGTATTTAAGGAAAACTAAAATTGTGTTGTTTCTCAAGAAAGGTGTATATTTAGTCAGCTGTATACAAAGTTGAACTGTAATGAAGTTTTATCCATTATAGTACAGGTAAACAGTGTATGTGCCATGTGGTAATGTAACATCAAATAGCCTTTCTTTAAATTCAACTTCTCATGACTAAGTATACACTATTCTCGCATTCTAATTCTAGAAGTATGGAATATTTGTACTATTATATAGCTTAACTTTTCAGCCACTTTTGTAAATATGTACATAAGAATATTTGAAAAATTGTCTTTCCAAAATAATGTAGACTTAGATTATTTTGCCCTAAATTAATACCAACTAACTATTGAAGTGTTTTAATCCGTTTACTTGACCTAAGAATACGAAAATGGCACATGTGAAAGCGGCATGGAAAAGTGAACTATAATGAACTTTTTGCCTATATAGAACGGAAGTGCAACTAAACCTTGTTCGATACGTTACTTCAAGCACAAAATTAAAGTTCTATTTCCAGAGCGTTTGATGAATTATTAATCTAATTGTGCACTAGTGAGTTTTCTCATAGGCTTTGCATAACGTGTTTGTATATCGTCAGCCCTACACTAAAACACTGCATTTGAAAACTGCTTTTATATTGAACCGCGTTTCTCAATGGCAGCCTTTTATTCCCAGATAAGGGAGAGCGGTTTTTTGGTCAAATGTGCGATATTACCAATAGAAAACAGGACCAGAATTTAAAAATTTAATCCCACGTCTGTCTTCGAGCCCTGGAACTGAGATATTCAAAATCAGACCGTGGCATTGCATTTTTCAAATCGGATCCTCCTTTCCAAGTAAGTACCTACACGATAGAACGTTAATAAACATACAGATGTATTTGAATTCTACAAGTGGTTTTTAATGCTTTTGAACAGACTGGCACATGTATTTTGCAATTTGTTTAGAATTCACTTTCAATGTGTCGATATTGTATGTTGTCTACAACTTCCTATGCCTATCCCAAATCATTGTTTTTATTATAATTTATTTATTTTGTATCTTTAGGTTACCTAAAGTATTTCTTGTTGTATTTTACTACCAAATGTTTTATTACTTAGCATAATTACGGCAAGCTGCGGAATTTTCGAAAAACCTCAGCTACATACAGTGGCTTTGTATATAGTTGTTTAATTCCAGCATAGAAATGAATCTGCAAATTTGGTTGTTTACTCTTTAGAAGAGTAAACTCATAAAGCTCCCTTCAAATTCCTATGAACCAGAACCCAGGGCTCCACTCGGTTTATTGCGTTAAACCCCTAGACTATGTCTCTCTCCGTCTGTCTCTCACAAACCCTCTCACTCTCTCCCTTGTCTCTCTCGTGTTTATTAATTCAATTTCCGTCTGTGCGTGTATATATAGTATCATCGTATGGTTCGAAAAGCGGCTCTAAAACTTTATCCTGTGTTGTTTTGAGGCATTAAAGCATTAATTAAAACGTTTAGTAGTATAGTACAAGTATTTATATGTTGCTTATATGTACTTAGTACCCTATCGAAACCATAGTTTGTGGTGTGTGAAGTGATAAGATACGCCCGAATAATATGAATAATAAATAATAACGAATAATTAATAAGCATATAATCAAAATAACAAGAAGGAATACCAGTATGAGGGAAGAATAAAAGAGAACATTAAGAATTAGAAAAGGGGGGGAGTAAAATCATAACGAGAGAAATAAAGTAAAGAGTAGATATTAATTAATAATAAGAAAATGAAATAAAATGTAGAAAACGTGTATTTGAGAAGGAAGAAACGTGGCGAAAATCACATAAAGATAGCAGACGTAGGAAAGGACAGGAAAAGAAACATTAGGAATCACTTTAGTGACAATAGGAACCGAGTTGTGTACACAGGATGTCAAGACAACGGGCAGGAAACCGAAGTCAGTCAAGCGCACAAAAATTCAGTAAAGCGAACATAATTTGTTAATGTTAGACGCGAGCAATACTCACACGATGAAATTGAGAGCCAATGGAAGATGGAGAAAAATTCAAAGATGTAACCAATAAGAGTTAATAAAAGTCACGTGAATACAAAAGAGAGAGAGAGAGAGCGAAACTAGAAAAGTAGGCGTGAAATAGAAAAATATATATGAAGGAGAGCGACATTCAGACGTGGATAAGATACTTCACTCTGTGTCGAAACGTCGGGGAGAGAAGTCTCCGTGTAGAAACGTGGGGAAGAGAAGATGAGCTGGGAGAAAGAAGTAGATTTTGTATCGTCGAAACGTGAGAGAAAATAAGATAGATATAGAAATTCAAAGTATTTTATATGAAGGAGGGAAACAGAGCAGAGGTCTTCGGGTAACTATTTATGTATTGAAAACTAGTTTAAAGTAAACGTGAGTAACTGGGTAGCTAGGAAATGACAAAAAGGTAAAGTCATTAACGTAATATAGTAACATACTCCAACTTCTTCAAGTAATTAAGAAAGGGTAAGAGCACGGAAACAGTAGCAGGGGCGATAGGAACAATCGCGTCTTGTGTGGAAAGGGAATTCGGACGAGGACTTCAGTGTGGATCATCAATAAACGGGCCATCTGAGAGGAGAAAGTGAACTTCATTTATCTCCCATCCACACTCCCTGAGGTAAGAGACTCAAGAACCCAAATTCCTCTACCTGAGTAGCCGGCAGCAACAACGATCCTCCCGAATTAACAACCCAACCACCAAGAACCGAACCATTACATCAATTCCCATTCCCAAACCCCGCTACATGTGAGTGTTTATTTGTGTATCTCAACCACCGAAACTTTTATAAATTATCATAATTACAGTGGGCTACTGAATTTTCAGAAGGACAGTTTTATATGTAGTTAGTATCCCACCAACGGAATAAATAGGCAAATTTGGCACCACTCTTTAGAGCTGTAATTTCATAAAGCACATTCATAATCCTATGTAAGAGAAAGCAGAAATCCGCTCGCGTTATTGCACTAAATTTGGAGATTCTTTACTCTCTCTCCCTCTTTCTCCCCCGCTGCGTCACAATCATTTCTTCTTTAATACACTATCACTCTGTACAGCAAAGTACCAGGCGGTGTTTCGAAAGGCGTAGCAGTATCTACCTATTTCTGGGCAGTTAAGCATTCAAACGTCACTTAAAACGTTTGATAGTTTGGAAGTATGTGATCCTTGCTATTACTTGTTTAAGGATTAGATTACACTGTCTCGTGTAGTAAGTGCTTTTTCTTGATTAGCAGCAGTTGATAAACTTTGTTAAATGTTTAATATTTATAGTAATGCAATTGTGTCAATATCAAAGTTTTAAGGAAAGATTAGGGTTATAAATTTGTGCTGTGTAATGTTTTTCATAGAACCCTACACTAAGCGAGATATTTGGAATGGAGAGCTTAATCAGACTTAAAAAGTTCAATGCTATGTCGGGACTGGAACCGTGGAACTGAGATCTTCGAGTCTCGGTAGTAACATTGAATTTTTGAAATACCATTCTCCTTTACAGGTTAGAGTTAACACGAAGAACAGTGATAAAAGGAACCACACATTTCTACCTTATTAGGTATTTCTATACTTTTTGAATGGGCGTAGCGGATACAGCATGTATGTGTCAATATATTAAGATCTCAAGTCATTCAGATGCCCATTGCTTTTGAGCAGTTTAACTTACTCGCTATTTAGTACAATATCTCTGTACAAAGTCAGCCCATCAATTTGTTATTTACTCTTTAAAACTGTAATTTCGTAAAGCTCGCTTCATAATCCTATATAGTAGAACCTAGAACCTCAGCTCCGCCTGAATTGTTTCGTTAAGTGAGGTGTCTCTCTCTCTCTCTCTCTCTCTCTCTCTCTCTCAATTTGACTCTCACATAAACATACACTTTTTTTGCTCAACGGAACCACTCTTGATGCCAAACACACTGTTTCTTTTGATCGTTTTACTTTACTTAAAATTTTATTACGTGTCTTTAGGCCACCTAAGTATTTCTTTGTGTATTTTAACTACTAAACAATTTATTAATAATCATAATTACAGTAAGCTGTCAAATGTTCAGAAAAGCTTACGGTGTCTTTCTAAATTGTCAGCCCACACCATAGGAATAAATCTGGAAATTTTGCTGTTTAACCTTTAGAACTGTAATTTCATAAAGCTCCCTTTATAATCCTATGTAAGAGAACCTCAATGTTCCACTCCCGTTATTCCATGAAATGTGGGGATCCTTCACTTAATCTCTCTCCCTCTTTTTCACACAAACTCTCGCTCCCTCTTTCTCACTCTGTTCCTCCCACTGCCTCATGCTTACCTTCTTTCATACTGTATCTCTCTGTGCAGCATAGTATCATGTGGTGTTAAAAGCAAATAGCAGAACCTCCATCTGGGCTATTAAGAAGTAATCAGACGTTGCTTAAACTTTTAATAGTTTACAAGTATCTTCTCTTTGCTTATGCTTGTTATGGAATCGAAACTACACTGTCTCGTTTATTAAGTGCCTTATGTTGACTAACAGTAATTAGTACATTTTTTTTAGAATCTTTAAATGTTCATACTATAGCAACTCTGTAAATATCAAAACCTATATAAAGATTAGAGTTATAAATTTATGTTATATAACATTTTTCAATAAACTCAACCCTAAGCAAGGTACTAAATGAGAAGCTGAATCAGACCTGAACAATTCAATGCTAGTCGTACTTCGAACCATGGAAGTGAGATCTTCGAGTTCCGGCCGTCGCATTGAATTTTTGAAGTATGACTCCGCATTTCAGGTCATTGCCCACACGAAAAGACATAATAAAAACAGATATTCCGATATTTTGAGCTTTCAAATGCATCTGGCAAATACATTTTGAAATTTTATTAAAATTACTTTGTATGTGTTAATATATTATGTTCGCAAATCCTTCAGATGGCTATTCCTTTTGAACGATTTATTTTACTTTAATCATTCGTTATGTGTCTTTAGTTTACGTAAGTATTTCTTAGTGTATTTTAACTACTCATTATTTTATTAATTAACATAATTACTGTCAGCTTGTGAATTTTCGGAAAGCATTTGCTATATACTGTATCTATGTATTTACTTCTCCTACCATAGAAATGAATAGAGAAAATTTGTCTGTTTACTCTTTAGAACTGTAATTTATAAATTGCTCTTCATAACGATATGTAGGAAAACCCTGAGCTCCGTTCGCGTTATTGCGTTAAATGCGGAGATTCTGATATCTCTCTTTCTCACTTTGAGTTTTCTTTTTTCTTTCTTTCCTTTTGTTTCAAGTTCCATTTATATCCCGCCTTTAACTGCGATGGTATTATCGGCGGCCTTTATTTCTTCTTCTTCTTCTTCTTCTTCTTCTTCTTCTTCCTGAGAGGGATTAGGCCAATCGGCCTGTTCCGGCCTCTATCCATTTTAATCTAGGTCTTCCTGGGTCTCTTCTACCTATTGGTCTATAGTTGATTATCCTTTTTGGGATCGTTGAATTATCCATTCTGTACAGATGTTCTTCCCAAGTTTATCTTGTATTGCAAATAGGTATATTTAATTTTCCCCGTATTTCTTGGTTTCTAATTTTGTGTAATCTAGTGTATCCTAATACTGATCTTAGAAATTTCTCTCAGTAACCTGTATGCAGCTATTATTTTTTGTCCTATTACCCAGGATTCGCTGCCAAACAATAATACCGGTACTGCCATTACTTTATAAAACTTGAGCTGAGTGTCGACCTTTGTTGTTTTTAATATTCTTCTTATAGTAAGGCACATTAGCTGATATTTACTCATTTTATTATATATATATATATATATATATATATATCTGACAGTATCAAATGAGAGTTCATATCCCAGATAGTTGAAATATTGGATTTGTTCTAAAATATAATTTTTGTTCTTATTGGATGTTTACCTTGGAATGCCATTGTCTTGGTCTTAGGAGCAGAGATCTTAAAATTGTATTCTTTACATATCTGGTGAAACATATAAGTTGCTTTCTGAAGATTCTCTCCTGTGTTTTGTATAATTACCAAATCATCTGCATAGGCTAAAACATTAAAATTCCTTCCCCCTATTAGTATTTCAACTGGTGCACGTCCTTTCCATCTACGTAAGATGTCATTCATATAGATATTAAAAAGAGTAGGTGATAATAGACACCCTTGTGTGACCCCTTGGTTAGTTACACTCCATTCTCCTTTAAAATGTGGTTTATTGAGCTTAAAACAGGTGCCTTGGTATAGACTTTTTATATATTTTATTATATGAATGGGGTATCCATGTTTCTCTAGTATCACCCATAATTTCCGCCTATCAACTTTATCAAATGTCTTTATAGGTCTATAAATGTCAGATATGTAGGTAAATTGTGTTTTCTCCGTTTCTCTATTAATTGTGTCATTGCGAGTATATTGTCGCTGCAAGATCTTCCTTCCCTAAATCCACATTGTTCCTCCAATAATAATGTCTCCACAATTGGCTTTAGTCTATTCTTTAATATTCCTGCGTAAATTTTATACGTTGTATTTAATATACTAATACCTCTGTAATTTTAGGGTTTATTTCGATCTCCTTTTTGGAAAATGGAGGTTACTCTAGCTTCTCGCCATGCATCAGGGATTCTCACTGTAATTCAGCAGGTATTAAGCAGATGTAGAAGACGCAATTTAAGTAGTAGTCCCCATTCTTTATCAGTTCCAGGTTTACTCCCTCTGATCCTGGTGATTTTTTTTTTTTTTTTTTTTTTTTGGCTTCTTCAGAACTGTCTCCAGTTCCTCTAACGTTAATAAATCAATCTTTTCATTGGGTTCTTCTTGTCTGTAAGATGTTGCATCTTCCGGATAAACCAAAGATCTTTGTAGTGTTTGATCCACTCTTTATCAGATATTACCTGTATTTGTGCGTTATCTCTTTCGGTCCTGTTTAAGTTTCTTAATAATTTGTAAGCAAAGTCTTGTCTGCCATATACTCACAAATAAATCCCAGCTATCTCTGTGAGCTCTTCTTGTTAGAGTAACCTGGGGAAAAGGTCCGCAGTTTTTCTCTATGGACTCCTCCCAAGTCGTATGTGCATTTTTTGTACCGATTCCTCTGTATGAACGCACCCAAGGGTTTCCTTTAACTGAACTTAGAAGCTCAGACTCGTATCTCTTGCCTGTAAAGAGATTAAGCATTTCAAATGAAAGCAGCGCTTTTAGGATCTTTACCACTATATTGAGGCAAAGTTCCTACACGTGGGGGTAAAGTTCCGAACAAATTAAGGAAGAATACACTACATGCTAATACAGTGAAATAAGGAGTAACTAGTATGTGGTATTTATTAGTTGTTAACAAGCATACACTCTGCTTTTTAACGTTCTCATTAAACATTTAATTAGTGTGTTCAATAAACAAATCCTCTTTCGTTATAGTCCATGACAACATTTCATTCAAACTTCCCTATACGCAGTGAAAATTCGGCCCCACTGATGAAGTTTAATAATTTCAGCTTAGCACAAGTCACAAGTAAAACGCCCTCCTTCAAAATTGGAGCAGTTTTCATGACACCACTGATGACAGTTGTTACACTGTATTCAGTCTTCTTCAGGGGGTTCCTCATAGATCTCATTATATCCACGGCATCTGATTTCTGTCTCTGAAGTACTTGCGCAGCTTGGTCCTTCCTCTCCCAAAGTTTCGTTCTTGGCGGTGTTTCCCATGTTCAACGATCTTCTTGCTGTATTCCTTTTATGTTCATGCCTCTCCTTAACCCTTCTCTCTTCTTCTAACGCCCTTTTATTTGGTGTTGAGGTGAGAACTGTGGATTTCTTCCCCTTTCTCATTCTTTTCCTGAACGCTATATCTGAAGGTGAAGTATGATCCTTTTGTTTGCAACAATCATTTGGTGTAGATGGAAGCAAACCGGATACTTCAGAGGGTTGATCGGCATCCTGTCTTTGTTCTGGATTTTCACTGTGGCTTTCCTCAACGATGATCTCAGTTGCCTGATCAGTAACATCAGGCGGTAAAAAACCTTCATCGTTGAAGACAATTCTATTAAGGGGCACAATGCCACAAATTTTAAAGCCCTTCACAGCCTTCTCCACTGTAGCAGATCTCATGCAGTCTATTCCGAAAAGTTCAGCAACTTGATACTGAGTAATGACTCTTTCTGAATTATTTACCACCAATTGGTCACAGCATTGTCCATAAAATTCTTTCAATGAACCAAAAAAACACCTATCAAACGGTTGGAGTTTGAGTGCGGTGGGATACTTAAAAGGTGGATAAAGTTGTCCTTTGCGAAAGTTACAGCTCCAAGAGATGCATGAGAAGTGTGATTATCCAGTACAAGAAGTGCAGGGTTGTTTTCTGTAGCTTTAATACGCTGCTGGAAGTGATTCAACCATTCAACGAATACAGTCATGCTGATATAACCAGATTCCGAGACATATATCACTGAGACTGGAGGTGCTCCTTGCAGAAGCTCTGGTCTGATGCGCTTTCTAGGAAATATTAAGGCAGGAGGGACATAATTACCGCTGGCACTCATGCAGCATACGACAGAGGCTGTTTGGCCCCTATCTGCAGAAAGTACTTTCCCAACAGCTTTCTTCCCTTTCTTAGAGAAGACCTTAGGGGCTTTATTTGGCACTGTTAGAATCCCACTTTCGTCCAGATCCTGGAAGGTGGGAACTGGTATTCCAACATCAGGTTAGTCTGATTGCCAAAAAACAATGCCACCTGAACTTTATTGAATCCCATGATTATCCCCACGCTTGTCTTTTGTGGCATTCTTAAAGTTAGATTCTGCTTCTTCATGAACGAGTGAGCCCAATCATAACCAGCCATCTGAATACTATTGTTAAACCTGTGAGCAATATTATTTTTCACAGCATACTGGTATGCTAACTGGCGAAGATTCTTGATAGTCAATCCATAGAACCTTAAATCTAGGTCCCTGCAATGCTCAGGCAGTTCACTCTCTTGACACTCGCTAAATGTGGATCTGAAGGCCCCGAGAGAAGAAACGCCAAATCCCTTCTTCAGTCTTTTTCTAAGGGTAGACTCCTCTACATGCAGCATTTCAGCTGCTTTGCGTTTCGAAACCCCGCCTTCGATAAGTTGCTTAGCTCTTGTTAACGTTTCCTCCGTTAGAGGCTTTGAGTCAGTCTTACTTTTATAGTTTCTGCAAAGTAATGGGAAAAATGATAAAATGAGCGAGTGAGGGCTATGTTCCACAGTTAACCCTAAGCAACCTTAAGCTCAGAAAAAGTATCACGCATTGCTGGGAGTAAAGCTCCGCAGTCAGATGAAGTTCCGTTTGCGGACCTTTGCCCCACCTACAGGGTGGATCTTTGCCCCGCAGTGCACTTCCTGGTGTTTGCTGCGCTCTGGTGAGAAATAATGGAACTCATGTTCTCATGCGAGATTAACCATTAACTGATGATTAGAGTGCACATGCAAAAAATTTGATCTGCCTCGTACTATAAACATTCTCACTGTTTGCATTTAAAGAGATATTGAGTAAAACCTTAAATACCTCATAGTTTTTAGTGGAAGCGTCGGGGCAGTACGGAATTCTGCAGGCAGCTCCATTACCTTCTATCACTGGTGCATTGTAGCCAACCGCGCGAATACTAAAGGAACTACTTGAAATAGGATCTTTATCCCATGCGGATCTTTACACCTTACTCTATATCTTTAGCGACATTCCTTGCGATTACGTAATTCTGTCTAGATTCTTCTGTTTTTAAATGTAAATGTAATTCATAAGCTTGTTGCTTATCACTCAAAGCTTTCCTTATTTCTTCATTCCAAATTTTAATCCTTTTCTTCGTATCCAAATTGTGTGCTTACCCAATGCTTCATCTGCAGCCCTTTGTATACAGTTCTTTATTCCTTACCGTTCCTTATTTATACATCTATTAGTTTCCGTTTGTATTAAATCCTGGTTTAACCTTTGTAGATATAGATCTACTATTGAATTATTACTTAACAAGTTAATTGTATATCTCCATTCTCTTTTCTTAAATTATTATATTTCTTAATCTTTCCCATCTTGTTTTTAATATGGTTTTGGCCATCAATAGAAAATGATCGCTGTATATGCCACAGGCTCTGTATACTGTAACATCTCTTATTAAGTTTGCCCCCTTTTTGTTGACAACTACATAATCAATAATAGATCTGGAACCTCTATTACTCCATGTAAATTTGTGAATATTCTTTTTTCTATAAAATGTGTTAGTAATCTTCAAATTATTGCATACGCAGAAATCTCTCATCTTTTTGCCATTAAAGTTGGTTCTATCTTCTCCGAATTGACCGACAGTATCTTTTATATCAATGTTTCCAACCCGGACATTCCAATCTCCACAGATATAGATATATACTATATCAGTGTTATTAATCTTATTAACTACATTTTGTAATGCTGTATAAAATTTATCTGATTCTTCTGTTCTTCCTTCTTCCGGGCTGTACACACCTACAACTGTCATATTACCTCTGGTATTTTGAAGCGAATTGTCATAATTCTCTCATCATAAAAGGTATACGCTGTAGTACTCTGTTTCCATTTATGGTCCATCATCATAGCAATACCTGCTTGGGTTCTTGCTTTTCGTTCCACTCCACTATACAGTAGAGCAGAGGTGGCGAAAACGTGACTCGCGAGTCATTTTGACTCGTAGGCGCCGTTCCCTCTCTGCAATCGTCTCTTTGTTTTTCAATGCTGCTGAGTGATGCAGTGCGTGTTGCATATTTGGTGACTCGCGGAAGGAAGTCGTTTTCGCCACCCTTGCAGTAGAGTATAGCCTCCTATATCTAATGCTCCCTTTAACTTCTTTTTTGTTTTACTAAGCACAGCCGTTCTTATGTTTTTCTTCATTAACTCATTTTGTATTTTGGTTTCCTTAGTGTAAAGATCCCTCACATTCCAGGTTGCAATATTTAATATATCAGCTATCCCTAATCGTTTCGCCTTATTCTTGCTGTGGTCGTGTCCATTAAGTCCGTCCGGTTTACTTTTATTTTGAGGCCTATGAGTGAATTTTGTTTTTACATGGACGGGACACCAACCCAGACACACAACCCCCGACCTGGAGGACCAGGGAGATTTATTTTTAGGGCCTCCTACCGTTAGAGGATTACTTTCACCCAGTGCACGAGTTTTCTCTACCCGGGTTTATTATGGAGTATCCTTTTCCTAATATGCCCTTTCTGCCATATCCGTCATACCGAAGGATTCCTTCTCCGTTGTATATACCGTTGAAGACTTCAGCCGTAACCCTGGGCAAGGGGGCCCTAACCAGGTACTACCCTCCGGGCCAGAGGATCCTAGAGCTCACGTGGGCAGGGTCGCTACTCCCTGAAATGGGGCTATCTCTAAATAGAGAGTCCCCACCCGTTACCCGTTTGGAACATATTATTGCCTATGCAATGGTGTTAACTCGTATTCACTTGTCGTTGGGTTCTTGTAAACTCTGGGTTTTAATCATTAGATCACACACACGTTCACGTCTCATTCATACTTGCAGACTCTGGGGAGGATAGGAAACAATCTTGGCTAGAGACAAATTCCCACCCCCAGCCGGGAATCGAACCCAGGACCCTCGTACAGCAGGCAGGTCCTCTATCGACTGAGCTACAGGGCCAGCCTTTGAGTTCTTAAGTTTATCTAAGGCGTAACTTTGCTTAATATCAGCACAAAATGTTTTATTATTTAGCATAATAGGTATGTGTAGTGAATTTTCAAACATTCTTCGCTATGCACAGTATCTTTGTTTATAGTCAGCCCCTCAATATGGAAGCGAACCTGATAATGTGTCTGTTTACTGCTTAGAACTGTAATCTCATAAAGCCTCCTTGATAATCCTATGTAGTAGAATCCGCAGTTCCGCTCACGTTAATTAATTAAACGAAGTACCTCTGTCTCCTCTCTCTCTCCCTCCATCTCGCTCTCGCTCTCTCTCTCTCTCTCACACACACACACACACACACACATACACATACACATACATGCTTTCCTTGTTTAATTGGACAAGGAAACCTCATTTTGTTGGTTGGAACCGTACTTGTACCAGAACTTGTTTGATATTACGTATCTGTATTGTTTATGTATATGCGAAAACAATGGTAATATACATGCCGCAAACTGTACATATGATGGAGGGCATATATATTCTTTTTCTGTGTTACTTTATGTTTGAATACCTGTTAGCAGTCGCGGAGATGAAGGAGAAGAGGCTGATGAAAGGCCAACATATCCACACTAGCTAATACCTTAATTTCTAACTGAAGTTAATATTCAAGGGGTAGTTTGTGTATTTCTATCTCAAACTTCTTCAATGTAAACTATTATTATTATTATTATTATTATTATTATTATTATTATTATTATTATATCTAGAAATTTTTAAAGTTTTTAAAAAAAGTATAAATCACTTGTAGATTTTATTTGTTTAGCATTATTTTTTTGCACAAAGGAACCCTCTGAACTTACAGATGAATACACATAATAGGAAAACGATGTGTCATGTGGTAATGTAACATCAAATAGTTTTTCTCGTAATCTAATTTTTCATCCCTAAGGATACACTATTCCTAGATTTCTAATTCTAGAAGTGTGAAATATTTGTACCATTGTATAGCTTAACTTTTCTGTCACTTTTGTATATGTGTGTATAAACAGAATATACAGCTTCTTTCTAACATGATGCAGACTTTCATTATTTTGCCTTAAAGTAAGATCAGTTAATCTAGTGAATTATTTTAATGGGTACACTTTGCCCGGGAACATGAAAATGGTAGAGCAGTTGAGCTTGAAAATATTGTGTTCTTGTATTTTAAGTCGTACCTGAAAAATTGTATCTTTAGTCACCGGTAAGTTAAATAGAATTTAAAAGATTTCTTATCCTAGTTAGGGTTGAATCTTAAACATATCTGCGTGTACAATCTTGAACTACAGTTTAATTTAAGCACAGACTGAAACACTATATCCAGAGTATCTTTAATGAATTATCATACCGTATGTGTTACTGAATTTCCAGATAGGATTTGCTATTTATAGTGTGTTTGTACGAGGCGTGTTTTTAAAGTAAGTACCGTTTTAATATTTTGCCGCTACAGTAGCGATTTTGAGCATACGCGATCACTTCCCCCATGCATAAGGAAGCCAGACGCAGCTGCGAGCGATCGTCACTTTGTGTTTTCCTGTTGTTAGAGCGTTTCGAAGTGTTCAAAACAATCGAACTACCCGCCGACTGTGAAGTCAGATGAGTTCTTCGTTTTTTGAATGCGAGAAATATTACGCCAGCAAGCATTCATCGCCAATTGTGTGAGGTTTATGGGATACAGTAATGAGTGACAATACCCGGCCACGCACAGCCAAACAAACTCAAGATCTGATCGCATCATTTGGTTGGGAACAACTCGACCACCCTCCCTATAGTCTGGATTTGGCACCAGCGATTTTCATCTGTTTCTTCATCTGAAGAAATTCCTTGGTGGAAAACATTTCAACGACGATGATGTTGTGAAACAAGAACTGCAGACTTGGCTTTCATCACAGGCTGCATCATTCCTTGACGAAGGTATACAAAAACTGGCTTCCCGTTACAAGTGCCTGAATAACGGCGGCGACTATGTGGAGAAGTAGTAAGGTGCAATGTAACGAATGATAATAAAGTATTTAGAAAGCAATGTTTTGTTATTTTTAAAAACGTAGCGGTAGGCACTTACTATAAAAACACGCCTCATATAACACCAGTCCTACACCGAACTAATGAATTTCAGATTTGCCGTTTTTTCTTCTCTTTTTAAGTGTATTTAGTTTTTTAGAGACGGTAAACTATGCTATTGTGTTAAATGCGGGGTTTACGATTGGAGTTTTGTAAATATCAAAACCTATCGGAAACAATATGATTATAAAATGATGCTATATATGGTTTAAAAAAAACAATAAGCGAGATATTTCCAATAGAAAGAGGCATCAGTTGAAAAAATCAGTCCGTATCTTATAAGTTATTTTAAAGGCATTTAAATGCACCTGACAAATATATTTTGCAGGTTGTTCTAAATTCACTTTCAATGTATCAAATGTTATGGTCTCAAGACCTTCCTATGTGTATTCCTATTGAGCGTTTTATTATAATTTATTAATATCGTGCCTCTAGGTGACCTAAAGTTTTTCTTTCTGTATTTCAACTACTGAATATTTTATTATTGTCATAATTACAGTGAACTACGGAATTTTAGGAAAGGCTTTGCTATGTATTGTAGCGGGAATAAACACGGGTTTAGGTCGTTTGGCTTGGTGTCGGGTTTCTGACTCGGAAAGGATTTGTTTTGCCGGCTGCTCAGGTAGAGGATTAATGGTTGGTTATGAGGTCTTTTCTCAGGGAGTGTGGATAGGAGGTTAATGACACTAGCATTTCTCTTTCACTTGCCCGTTTATTGTGATGATCCACACTGCGTTTCTCTTACCGAATCCCCGTCACACAAGACTTCATCCCACCTATCATTCCTAGCTTTCATTTACGTGCTTCCCTCTCTCTATTTCCCTTCTTACGACGAAAAGTTTAAAGTTATTATTTTTGTCACCTAAATTTATTCATTTCTACCCGCCTTTCCGCACAGTAGCCTGACACTAACTTTGACATATATTCTGCCTCGATGATCGACATGACGTCTGATCCACTGTTCGACACGAAGTGATCCATGTTACCCCCGTCTCAAACTCCTCTGCCTTCTAGATAATTTTTCTATTCTCCGCCTATTTTCTAGTTTCATTCCTCCTTTTTACTATTCACGTGACTTTTCTAACTTCTCGTTGGTCACTTTTCTAAGTTTTACGCCGCTTCCCATTGGTTTGCTAAATTTTAAAGTTGACCTTCACCGCGTCTAACATTATCGTCTTATTTACGCTTGATTTCCTTTTCTGTGCGGATGACTGCACCTGACTTCACGTCTGTTGTATTTGTTTCCTGTGGGTTTCACAAATTCTATGTAGCTTAAGTGCTCGCTAATGGCTTTGCCTGTTTTCTTGTGAAACATTTCCCATTTTTACAGTTTTCGCTAGTCTCTCTTCGCTCTGAAATACGCGGTTTCACCCATTTGATTTTCATATGTTTTATTTTATTTAAGTTTATTTTATTTATTAGTGTCTGTTCTTTACTTAATCTCCGTCGTTATGATTTCATTCCCCCCTTTCCTAATCCTTCATATTATCTTTATTCTTCTTTCTATTATTATTCCTATCATTAATATTATGATTATGATTTTCATTATTATTATTATTATTATTATTATTACTCTTCGGGGGGATCTTATTGCTTCAGTATCTACAGTGTCTTTGTATATAGTCAGCCCCCATCATATAAATGAATCTGCCAATTTGGCGATTAGTCTATAGAAGTGTAATTTCATATACCTCCCTTCATAGTCCTCTGTGTGAGAATCCTTAGCTCTGCTCGCGTTATTGCGAGAAATGCGGATACTCTATTCTCTGTCTCTCTCTATTACTCTCTCATTTACTCCGCTTCTTTCAAATCCTGTCTCTCTGTGAAGCAAAGCATCATGTTTTGTTTCGAAAAGTGGTAGTAAAACTTTATTTTGGGACATTAAGACGTCATGAGTCGTTTAAACGTTACTTAAAAAGTTTAGTAGTGTGCAAGTATTTACCTTTTGCTTATACCTAGGTACTTGGTATGCGATAAAACTACACTGCCCGGTGTGGCAAGTGGTTTATGTGGACTAATGGTAGTAAGGAAAATGTTGTTTAACTACTATTGATACCGTTGTATTTATGTGATTATAAAAATGTACCGCAAAAGTTATGGTTATAAATTTATGATATACAATCTTTTTCAATAAATCTAATTATAAGCAAGATGTTTCGAATGGAAGATAAATGAGACTTGAAAAATTCTATGCCAAGATCTTTTAGTCCGGCCGTGGCATTGAACTTTTGAAATCTGATTATCCTTTCCAGGTTAGTGCCTAATAATAAAATAACAAATATTTCGATCTTATGAACTGTTTCTTTAGCTTTCGCATAAAGTTTGCAGATACATTTTGCAATTTTAATTTTTAAAATTTACTTTCTATTTATCATTGTTTTATTGTTTCATCTCTCTCCAATATCTATTCGTATTGAATGTTTTATATTACCAACTTATTTATCTATTTATTTTGTGTCGTTAGGTTACCGAAAGTACTTCTTAGTGTGTTTCAACTATTGAATATTTTACTAATTATTATAATAATTACAGTGCCGTACTGAGTTTTAGAAAAACTTTTCTATGTACAGTGTCTTTGTAACTACATATAGACAGCCCCCAACATAGACATGACTCTGCCAATTTGGCTGTTTAATCTTTAGAACTGTAATTTCGTAAATAGCCATTCATAATTCCTATGTAATAGAACCCAGAGCCTCGCTCGCGTTATTGCGTTATGAGGAGATTCTTCACTCTCCCTCTCTCTCTCTCTTTCTCTCTCTCTCTCTCTCTCTCTCCCATAACCTCACGTACACTTCTTCTTTCGTTTCCTATCTCTCTGTGCAGCATAGTATCATGTTGTGTTTTGAAAAGCGGTAGTAGAACTTTCTTCTGAGCTATTAAGAAGCATTCAAACGTTACTTAAGCGTTTACAAATATGTGCTCGTTGCTTATACTTGTTATGGAATCGAAAATCTCTTGTGTGGTAACTGCTTTATGTTGATTAACAGTAAAAACTAAAATTTTATGTAAATGCTTGAATTTTCGTACATTTGCAATTTTTTAAATATCAAATCTTATAGGAAAGATTATTGTTATAAATTTATGTTATGCAGCATTTTTTAATAAGCTGAAGAAGACAACAATTTTGATGTTATGTTGCGATTCGAACCATGGAAGGGAAATCTTCGAATCCTGGCCGTAGGATTGAATTATTGAAATCTGATTCTCATTCCAAGGTTAGTGCTTACACAAAATGACAATAATAAACAAAATATTTTTGGATCTTATAAGCTGTTTTTATAGCTTTGGAATGGACTTTGCAGATACATTTTGCGATTTATATTTTAAATTTACTTTCTATGTGTCAATCTTTTATGGTCTGAAGTCTTTCAAATATGCATTGATTTTGGATGTTCTACTTTACTTGTTATTTATTATCGCCTTTAGGTTACCTAAACGCACAATGATTCTTTTATGAATTAACATAATTCCTGTAAGCATCTTGGTGCGCTTCGAAAAGCGGTAGTACAACTTTCTTCTTGGGTGTTAAGAAGCATTCAAGCATCACTTAAACTTTTAGTAGTATAAATTGTGTGGTAACTGGTTTATGTTGACTAACAATATTGAGGACAATTTTGTTTAAGTTCTTAAATATTTAAAATATTGTAGTTTTGTAGGTACTAAAACTTATCGCAAAATTATGTTCATAATTGCATGTTATGTAACTTTTTCAGTAAATTCAACAACAGAAAAAAAATATTTCAAATGGAAGATGAATCAGGCTTTAAAAAATTCAGTACCACATCGCAATTCGAACCATGGAACTAAATCGTCGAGACCCGGCCGTGGCATTAAATTATTCAGGTCCGATTTATCTTTCCAGCCTAGTGCTTACATAGTGTACTGCGAAATATAGTTGTCAAGGCACAGATATATTATCAATTCTACCACTAATTGCACCATATAATGCCCAAATTCAGTATTCTACTACAACTACAGTACATATATAATTATATAACACACATGTAATTATACACACTTGTATACAAATTGCTATGTTCTCTACTTTAAAGCAAAAAGCAGTCTTTTGAAATAAACTAATGGAAAGTAAGTAAAGGCGAAGGTATGCATACTGTCTACTAAATAACAATGAAAATAAATATCAAACTATTACTAAATACTATGTATGCAATGTTTAATTACAGGAAGCGTAAGATATAAAATGGTTTCTGAAAGAAAATCTACAAACTTCTTACTTTTCAAATTTCTTACTCAGACTTCTATACCAACCACCATAGAAATATGCACTAAAACCCATAGCTTTAACAACTAAGAGACGGAATTCACACAAACTGTGAACAGAAAGCCATGATCAAAGGAATAGCACGTATGCCATAAGATAAACTATTACCACTCAAGAGAGACCAGAAAAATCATACTATTCTCTTGATAATAATTGAGAAAAAGAGCTTAGGAAAGTGAATAGAAATACCAGCACCTAAAACTTGTCTCAACCTTAAAAGACAGCATGGCAGTAAATGGGATATCTCTGTCTCTATCTAACGCATACATGTTGCCATTAGCTTCGTCCTTTTCTACTCTCGCTCTCTCGCCAAGTAGCTAGTAAATAATAATATGCTGCAATATTAATTTGTTATAAATTTCAGTTTTGAACACATTTATGTTCAAAACTCTCCTATGCAGAATGTTTTTCTCTATCAGATTATATCAGTTTTAGAGCCTTTATAGATTTTTGTAAGCACAAATGTCTAAAGAAAACGAGTTTTTCAGTTACAGTCCAATATTTGTTGTTTCTATACTTATCAAGCAGTAACTAATAAACTAAAGGGTAAAATGCAACAATATATTTTTATTAGGTAGGGAAAATCCGTGTGCTGACACCTGCCCAGTGTGAATTCTCTGCCTTTAATAAGATGAACTTTATAATTTTTTAAATTTAATATTTTTGAAGAATTCTATACCTATGCAGTAGAAAAGTCAGCCAGCGAGAAACGTTTTTGTTATTGGGTTTAAAACGGAGACCAAGCGAGAGAAAATGTTGATGAGGGTTGGAGACAGTTTTAAAAGAAGCCGTAATCCTGCAATTTCTTGCATTCACTGTGTATGACAAACAAACTTACCCAGCTAACAGGCCAGGCGCGACGTAGAATTCAATTAACACCAGTTGTAAGAAAGTGGGTACGTTTATAGTGTGAAGTGTTGTATAGGTTATATATATATATATATATATATAACATTTTACGTAAATATTTATGGCTATGGAGGGAGAAGCTAGGATGAGACGAAATGTTGGTAAACTAAGAAGAGTAATAATGAATGTTGGAATGTTGTCCAACACATGGCTTGTGTGAAAGAACAATTAATTCCAATAATGAATGTGTTAGATTATTATTCAAGTAAAATGTCTGTTAGTAAGGCAGAAAAGGAAACAGCTAAGGCTACCCGAGTGTTCAGAAACAGTAGTGTATAGGATAAAAAAGGAAGGAATGAAAGGATCTCTAAAGACCCATAAAAAAGAATGCAAAAAAGATGGGGGAAGCAAGAACACGCTAAGTTTACGTAATGTAATGGAATAGCGCAAAGCGGAGTGTGGCGCATCGTTCATTCTTTGCTGTTTGATAACATTTCGCCCACGTTGAATGTAAATTTGATAAGGGTAAACAGTGATAATACCCTACCAAATAATGCCTCATCGTTTTAAATCTCCATATTTCTTTGAAAATATATATTTTTTGTACCTGTAAAAACGTATTTCGAAGTATTAAAAATACAAAAAAGAGATATAAAGTGCAGGTAAAAATGAAATGTCTTACAATTATCTTAAATAGCAGTGCAGATGCTTCACTATTTGATGATGTATCATTCACAAGATGACATTAAATTGGTAGATTGATTGCAGTCAAATTTGCGAGCGTATGTATAGTACATGTGGCAACAGTGCGCCCCATTTAACCTGTACTGTCTATTAAGCGCGAGACGAGACACACACGCGCGCGCGCATTTAGAAATGTCAACAGCGTAGTGTGCTTGTTGAGAAAGAATTTACCAAATTCCTTTTTATGTAATTAAATATAAAGAACACCATTTGAAAATAGAATATAAATCTGCACTTACTACCTTGCTGAACCTCTTAGAACATATTTCATCAAGTTAATTTCCAAAGAGGAGAAATTATGAAACATAGAAATACTATGGAAGATATAGAAGTGCTAGAATATTTTGCGTAAGTGCACACATCACAGTTCTAAGGGGTAAGATGGCGTTGTTCGATCCCTTCTTTTAAGCTCTAGGAGATTTTTAAACCGCTAAATTCTGGAACATGACGTATTTCCTATGCCCATATGTTTTATCTTAAATCTAGTTAACAGTTGAGGGGTTTGCTTCCGAAACGTCCCTTGTCCATTCAGGCAAAATGTTGACAACTCAAGAAAAACGTTCATAGTATTAAATTTAACTTAATTAATAGTCTTTAGTATATTTCCCTTATGTTATGGAGCTTTGCTGAGTTCACTTTTCATATATCATGAGTAGGTAATAAATTTTGACAAAAGTAACTTTAATAAAAGAGATATTTTGGAAATAATTACCGTCTTCAACACAGTTTTTCTTGGGTTTCTAGGATGCTACGGAATAAAAATATATCCTTTCCACAGGGAAGTACCTAAAATAATTCAGTTTCAAACACATTGGAAAGAATACAGTTCGAAGCGGGAATAAGTAACCAGCATGGAGAACGAAGATGGCGTTGAGATATAATGGTGTGGAAAAAAGTGCAAAATATGCATTCTCTCGGAAAATGATTCTATAGCGACACTGAAAAAATGCAGTTCATAAGGAAACCAGAGTTCGACCAGAGAGAGGAAAACTCCTGAATTTAAAATTGAAACTGTAAATTATCAACATGCAAACCCGGTCACAAGATGACAATGGGGATCTTAAAAGAAGAAATTGCAATTTCAGAAGATATCCTGAAGTGATGAATGATATAGACCAGGCTTGGGCGAGTGTTGCTCAGAGGGCGATCAGTCGCTCAAGGCTTTGCACTCAAAAGCGTGTGTGCAAGGTCGAGAGTGATGGGGCGATACAAACAGCAGGCCAGTTCAGTGAAGTACCCTTCACAATTAGCACAGGACGTGCTTCGCCAACTTTTAATCCTGAATGGCAAGAAAAGTGTTTCGCCATCCTCGAAGTTGGAAAATCACATTTTTTGGTTTGTGGTACAATAGTATCATATCCTTAGCATTATAACATTAGAAGTCATTTCACAGATGCACATGTGTAGGAATATGGTGCAGAGAAACTAGTCAGAGTGGCTCATAAAAAAGTGCTGGATCATCTTAAGGAAACGTTACAAGCCAAAAGTGAGAGTACTAACAAGACGGCAGTTGACCGGCAAAGTACAGTTCGAGTCAGTTTTAAAATTGCAAACCAAACTGCCAAATCCCCTAAACCTATCTCTGAAGGAGACTTCGTGAAGAACTGCTGCTGAAGAAATTCGCCCTGACTTAGGGAATTCTTTTAAAGCTCTCAGTTTATCCCGTCGAACAGTCAGCGGGCGAATTGCAGAAATGGCTTTCAATTTGGAGGAGCAACTGAAAACGAAAATCGGAAAGCTAGTGTACTACTCATTAGCATAGACGAGTGTAGCGACAGGAAAGGCACTGCTCAGTTAGCTGTTTTCTTAAGGGAAATTGGTCAAGATTTCAACATCAGTGAAGAATTTCTGGATCTTGCATCGTTAAAGGACCGGACCACAGGTGAGAATGTGCTTAACGCTGTAATAAAGATAATAGAAAACTTAAACCGTCCCTTGGAAAAACTAGTTTGTGTTGCAACCGATGGAGCTCCATCCATGATGGGTCACACGTCGGGATTTGTAGAAAGACTTCGAGGTGTTTTTGCAGAAAACGGAATAAACCCAAACAGCATACTACATGTACATTGCTTTATTCATCGTGAGACACTGTCTGCAGAATCAGCAACGTTGGATACAGTAATGACAGTTGTGCGAATTGTGATTACCATTAGGTCGCATTCACTTCGTCATAGACAATTTCCGAAATTTTTGAAAGATATAGATTCCAGTCTTTTATATCTACCTTATGATTCTCACATTAGGTGGTTAAGAAGGGGCAACGTGCTTGAACGCGTTTTCGCGTTAAAAGGTGCGAAATAGATATTTTCTTTAAAAGATAAGAAAATAGAGTTTAGAGAACTTAGCACCAAAGATTGGGTTTGTGACTTAGCATTTCTGAGTGACCTAACATTGCACTTATATAAATTGAACACCCAGTTACAAGGAAAAGATAATTTAATCATTACAATGATTGATCATCTAAAAGTTTTAATGCAGAAACTGCGAATCTGGATCTATCAAATAGAGCACGCTTCTGTACCATTTTCCAAGTTTAAAATCCCTATTCATTAAAGGATCGTCTGAAGTGTTAAAAAAATACAAGAAAATTTTGGAAGAGTATTGGAAGCATTCACAATCCGATTTGATGTTCTGAAGACCATGGACACAGAATGGAGGTCGTTTAATAATTATTTTTCATTCAATGTTATAGATGCACCATACACTTTGCAGATGGAATTAATCGACGTCCAAAACAACACGTCTCTGCGTACTTAGGACTCTTGGGAATAGTTATTTCGTGCATTGCCCAAAGTGAATTTTTCAAATTTGTGTCCCTTTGGCAGTCGTATTGTTGCTATGTTTGGTACAACATATTTATGTGAGCAGTTATTCAGCAGACTGAACAATGTTAAAACTGCTTCACGCAGTAGTTTAAGTGATCAACATTTAGTGCACATATTGGGATTGCAATGCTCCTATTTAGAACCAGAGTATGACAAGATAATGAAGAATAAAAGGTTGCAAGTTTCAACAGTAGGCTCAGTATAACTACGCAGTCAGTAGCGCTTCAGGTTTGCGCGATTTGCGAATTGTTTTAGTTTAGTGCAGATTAATAGGCTTCCAAGTCATGCAAGTCTGAATGGTATTATATAATCTGAAAATGAAGCACTACACCAATTATATATTGTATTACATTTAATTTTGTATTTGTAATAAATTACAGTTTAGCAACACGTGTACGCCACTGACCAGTTCGTATGTCTATATTGCACGCCCGTATTGGGAGGGGATTCAGATATCAAACCGAATGTCGCTCAGGCGACTAGTTCCCCAGGTCTGATATAGACATTAAGGACGAGGAAGTTGCGAAATTTGAAAATGAGTTGTATTTATGGACGCTCTTTAACTGCTGTGGTCCTTAGCGTCCCATTCTATATTGGGCGTGAAAGACCGGTAATTTTGCTCAGAGGCCTCTTTATCATGCTTGAGGTTCTTTTACGTGCCGTAAATATACGACACGGGACAATAGGCTTTACTTCCCTTCCGAAGGAAGCTATGCTAAGGATTTTCACGACCGAAAAAATCCATCGCCTTCCGCCGGGTTTGAACCCGCGACCTCAGGAATTAGAGGCTAGTATGGTAACCATTAGACCACGCAGGGCGACGAGGAAGTTGCGTATCTGGTATTTGGCAAAGATTGAGTGGTGAGTTAAAACTGCAAAATTTAATGCTGAACCACCCTCAACCAGTAAAACAAAGTTCTAGCGCTTGATATTGACTTTACTTTGTTTGACCATTGCTCTGCAGTAGGTATGTACCTACTAGGTATGAGTGAGTACCTCCTAAGTTTTATGAATACTATACCCAGTTTCTCTATACTTTACTCCGCATGTCAAAATTAGTGGGTGCTTCTATTCCCCGTTTCTTATAACCATGCCTCACTGACATATTCTTCCGCGCTTCCTTTCTTTTCTCTTTCCCTTAATTAGCTGATGTACATTGTCGTGCATAAGAGGTGGCACATTCCCCTAGAATTCTCTTAGTATTCTTCTCTCTGTAAGGTTTCCAACTTCAGGTAACCACTTTTGACTCAGCCTGGCCGGTATCGGTTCTCTATGTGACTGGCCTGAAAAACACTTCATGAGAATAAAAACTAACCAATCGAGGATGCTTATAATCTGTGAGAAATGGATGGGTGGTTCGGAAACCCCTCTATGAAAGAGTTTCGCTACGGCTGGCACACAAGAAAAGGCTAAACCAATTACAAATAATTCGACCTTCTAGAGGAAGGGATGAAGAATCATTTGCATGTCTGGTTAAACCAATTTACATTTACATATATGAGAGCTTTCATCAGCAACATGGAGACGAAGGTTAAGTTATTGCTGCCACTAAACGCCAATAAGAAAACCGGCATTAAGAACACGATAGTGTAGCCTGAAAATATAAAGTTTAGGTTGTAATATTACCCTTCGGCATTTGGGCCATACCTAATTGTGAGGAGGTAAAGTACCCTGCCAATCCATTGGCTAGAATTATCCTCTTGAAACAGAGGTGGTCACGCTGGTAGGGGGTGTGGCTAGATTTTGTTCGTACCAACGTTAACAGCTCCGTCCCATTATGGGTCACATTTTAGGCACACGAGTATACACTTTTGAATGACAATGTACAAACCCCATACAGTGCAAACTCGGGCGATAAAAGTGATATAAACACTTCTGTCATGATAAATGCACCTGTTTTCGTAATCCGAATGACAGGTTTAAACCGAAGGATACTCTTACCTATTTGTTGATAGGAGTTTACATGCATTCCAGATACCTTAACTCTGTTACATAATATATTCAATTCCTAGTATATGATAATGTAAATTTGACAATTCTCTTCGAACATACCAGGTTAAATGATCATGTTGAATTAAGAACTACTTTGTATCGCGCACAACCTATTCCACGGCAGCAGCCAATGAGAGAAGACTGACGCACGTAATAGTTAAGAAATACGGGTCAAAATTAAATGGAATGAGGTTTAATTTTCTCTTAATGATTTCTGGCCACATAGGTAACCACATATTGCGGTAAAAATAAGTTCACTAGGCCCACCTCCGCTGTGTGAGGGGTAGCATGTCTGCCGCACATTCGAGAGGTCCTGAATTCGAATCTCGGTTAGGGCGAGTTTTTCGGGTAAGGTTTTTTCGGGGGGGTTCCTTATTCTGAAAAATTAATGTCGGGTAACTTTATGCTCTATGGACCCCGGGCTCATTTGAACATTATTTCACCCATTTCATTCATTTATCGAACGATGCCCGGTGAAAATACGTTAAACAAAAAACACAAAATGCTCCCTAGTTAAAGCCGTTACTTGTTCTCATTATTTGAAGAAACTCAACAAGATTATAGTATTTTTCGAAAGCGCAAGCAAGAAATAAGTTGGTGGCTGCATTGTATTTGTAGACATACAAACGCTACGATGTTTGAAATAAACTTGACGCATTACCTGAGGAGACTTGTACATATTGCACAGTTTGTCGCTTGGAGCTCAATTATGCATTAAGCTGCACATAGGAAGTCTGGTGTAAGGGAACTTGTATACTGAGGTGCATAAAGTGTGGCCCATAATGGAACGCAGCAGTTTATGTTGGTGCTGAAATATCCAGCCCCACCCTCTGCCAGCGGGGCCACCACTGTACTTTGAGAATCTATAATTCTAGCTACTGGATTGGCAGGGTACTTCACCTCCCCCCAAATATGGTCGAACTACCGAAAGGTAACATCACAGTCTAGTTCCCTATGTTCTCACCACCGGAATACCGTTAAGACAAAGCTTCATTGAATTTTTGCGCAAAAATATAATACAAACGTAGAAAAAATGTCGCTGATGATAAATGTCGCAGCTGTCGTCCAGTTTAACGACATATGTAAATAATTATTCACCCCTTCCTTGACAGGGCCGAATTATGTTGTATTGGGTAAGCCTTTCTTTGTGTACCAATCGTAGTGAAACTCTTTCAGAGACGTGGTATCCGAAACACCCCTTCATTTCACATCCATTATAACGTCGTTCACTGTTCATTTTATGTCCCTGAATTGTTTTCTAGGCCAGTCACATAGAGAACTGATACCGGCTGGATGGAGTCCATGTTTGTTTACTTGAAGGTGGAACCCTCACGGAGGGAAAATCACTATTGCGATCTTGGGGAACGGGTCACTTTTTGTGCTCGTCAGTGTACGTCAAACAGGTATTGTTTGGCCACATTCACATGGCATTACGTAAATTCATATTTGACTGAAATTTAAAAATACATCGAACTGTAATTTTGCAGACGTGTTAAAATACTGTTCTTTGAATGATCTTATCTGAGTTATTTTAGCTTTTATAAATATTGTTATTTTATTTTCTAAAAATTAATATTTTCATATTTAGAAAGCAGCGCAGACCTCGAACCTTGAAAATTTGCATAAAGCTTAAGCTCATACTTATCTTCAACTGGTAGAAAGTTCCCAGAGGTAAGTTAAAAATCTACTATTTTAAGTAATTTTTTTTGAAAAAATATTAAAATTTGAATTGCAAGAAATAACTTGTTTATCTTAGCTTAATAATAACAATAATAATACCGTAGCGCTACAGCCCATGAAGGGGCTAGACCTGCCAACCTGACTGCGGGTCTCACGCCCAGTACGCAAGGCAGAGGTGGGCGACTATCCAACCGATACGGGAAGTGATGTGGCCAGCATCACGCATCCCCCAACCAGAGTGTTGGCCTCCGTGGCCGTGATCGCTGCCTATCGTAACTCCTCACTTTCCTCGCGATACTGAGTGGGCACCAGTCCTATATTCGGGACTTAATATCCATATCCCTATGAGTGGGGTCGAACCCGGGCCAGGAACCAGAGCACCACACTCTAGCCCACATCTTAACCTATAATTGTTAAAGTAAGCAAAGTTTTCTACAGTATGTTGATGCTGGAGTTCTAAATACCACTTATAAATTTTATGAAGCTGCATTATATAGGTATATTCAGTAAAAATTGTTCCTGAATAGAATGGTGCGTTTACTAACAACTATAAATTATAGAATATCATATATTTATAAAATCTAAGGTAATTCAAATAGGATCTGTAAAATAAAAGGAACTGCATGTTTGTTTTATATTCATTCATTACTCTGTCAAGTGCGAGCATATACTCGCTTGGTTTCTTTATTTTTTAATACTTAGCTGTTACATTTCAGCGTTAAAAAGGAGGGTGATCGGAAACTTTCTTCGTATTACTGGAAATGTCTGTTGCTTACGTGAACACTTTCATAGCTACTGTACTAAACGAATCTGGAATTGTTCTGATGCCCGCGCTAGGCAAATTGACCGAAGAAAGATTCCAACACATACCCAGCAACTGACAGAAATGCCAGACAAGAGACCTTATCACTTTCAATGAGAGGTAAAAGTAAACTAATTCATCCTAAGAGGTAGGTAGCACAAATAAATCTAAAAAAAACAAAACAGAAATGCTAATGCATATGGGACATTGCGACTGACTTTCTGCAAATGTTGACAAAAAAAGTTATTTTTGGAAAAAGTCGTCGTCGTTTCTAACGCCTATGACCTTCGGGGGATACCTCATTCCACCAAGCGATGCCTGGACCCAATTCTGAGGTGGAGGCATCCAGCGGGCAGAATCCGTTGCCTCCGATGGTAGCGTGAAAATGGCGGTGGAATGAGAGGACCTACAGCTTTTACCGTGGACTTCTAACCACTTTGGCCCTTGGGGATCCTCCACATGAACAAATCAGAGGTCAAGGTGTGGACAGAGCCGACTTAAACTCGTCACTCCAGATCCGGAAATGGAACCTCGGACCCTCAGTACGAGAGCCGGAAACGAATCCACTGCGCTACTCCGGGGCCCATTTTTTTTGGAAATAGTAAAAGATGTGAAATGAAAACTAGCATATGTTGCGCGATAAACTTGCTTTTTAAATCTGCTTTATTTTATCACATTTAAATCATCCCAAATTCTCCTCAGTATGATAGGTTTATTTTGTAAAACGAAGTTTAGGTATAATTTAATTTTGGAATTTCAAATAAGATTGTGCACTTTGAAAAATAACCCTTGCAGGCTTCTGATATTCTGGAGTATGAGGGCGACACTGAATGTTTTTAGAAAACTCAAATAAGGATAAGTTTTAAAAAATTAAATAATTTTATTGTTTTTCAAAATATTCCCCTTTAATAACAATACTTTTTTGCATTCGATGAAGCCAGTCCTTACAGCAATGATGCCCCTCTTCCTAAGGCACTTGAGAAACCAGATTTTTATGCTTCACTGCTTCATCTTGAGACAGTAACTATGGTTATATATGCCATGTATATAATAATCTGAATTATAATGTGAAATGGTATTAATAAGCAAAATACTTGTTATATAAATAGAAGTTAAGGCATAAGTTTTATGTATGTGCAAGTGTTGAGCTGGAGCTGTGGAACCCTTGTTAAAAGCCGACAAGCATATCTTTGTGTTAGAATTAGGGCCCAGGCAAAAAGGACTTGTAAGGGAAAGTCATAAAAGCCAGACCTTGAGTCTTTGTGAAATAGGCGACAAGCGAACACAACATATTTTTGTAGAGAGGTCACATGTTTGCAAACAACGAACAATAGCCGGGTAAGTCTTCTAGAAGGTTCCAAGCTGAACGAAGACAGACAATGAGATTTTAAGGAAGAATATGTTTAAAATGTTTAAGTGCAGAAAAGTTAGTTGTAGCGTCACCATCAGACAAGGCGGTTGCGTATAAAGTGCTGCGATGTGAATAACATACATGTAAGCTCTCCGAAGCAGGCGTTATTAGTTACTTCTCATAATGTAGTAGGAACGTTCAAATGTTATCAATTTAAAAGTCCATAGGAACCTGTGATAAATACTACCATTATTTCTAGTGCACTTATAAAATACTTATTGCTCAGCGACCGCAAGTTTGGCGCCCGAACGTGGTGGGGCTCGACCGTTCTACAGCTCCAACTATCTAAAGTAACTGTGTAGCTTCTTACTAAAACAGTAAATGCGTAAACATTAAAGCATTGTGTTCTTCATTGACTTAATCTATTGTTAGAGTTGTTCCTTCCCGTATCACACCCTGCAAAGTTAAACAAGCTCTACTAAAAACCCAAATAACAGCAGCCGTGGCAAGAAATAAAAATAGCACTTTAAGAGTAACACCTAAAACACAAGATAATTATCAGTATCAACATAGTTAATATATTAATTCATATATTAATATATCGGACATACTGCGAGTTATGCTCTCCCACCACGAGTATACCGCAATCTAATGACGAAAAAGTGATTCCACGCATTTTATCTTTAAAGTTTGGAAACAAAAAGATATCAGAAGGTCATGGCTGTATGGTGGAAGGTCCATGTTGCTGATCTTCAGGGCATCCAGATACTAAGTTTTTAGTTTTGCTGTATGCGACAATGCGTTGTCCTGATGTAATATTATTTTACTTTTGGGAGATTTTCAAGAACTTTTTAAAAAATTTGCGGTAAACAGATATTGGTGTACCAATCGCTAGTATCGGTACGTCTATTTTCTAATGCTATAGTGGCAATATGGCCCGTTTTAGAAGAAAAAAACTAGCAACTGTCTTCTTACCAGCAGTACGAATTCGTCGGGCATTTGTAGATTTAGGTTCTGTTCGAAAGACCCATTGAGCGGATTAACTTTACCTTTCAGGATCCTAACAATAAACCCAAAATTAACCACCGGTAAAGATTCTCCAAACCAAATTTGAAGTGCCGCCTTGGAATTTTTTCAAGTTTTTCTGCATTATATTTTTCAATGCGTTTTTGTTTTTGATCGGGAGTGAAGGTATGTGAAATCCATCGACAACGAAGTTTTCTCATGTCTAACTGTTGATGTAAAATGTTTTGGATTTGACTCATATCAATGCCCAATTTCTCCCGAATAAATTCATAAGATGTCCGTCGATCTTCTTCAAGCTTTGCTCGAACAGCAAA
The DNA here is from genome assembly GCA_030765065.1 of Deroplatys truncata. Lineage (NCBI taxonomy): Eukaryota > Metazoa > Arthropoda > Insecta > Mantodea > Mantidae > Deroplatys > Deroplatys truncata. The sequence continues at coordinate 126,960,549 of CM060990.1, read as the reverse complement.
TTATCAGTAACAGCGGTTCTTAGGCGTCCTTCATGAAATTCATCACTAAGAAGAAACTCGTGTCTTTTGACTCGCTGTAGCAATTATAAATTGTTGCTTTAGATGGGACTTATTCGCCAAATGCATTTCTAAGCTGGTCTCCACATTGTTTAGGCGTTAATGATGATTTAAAGTTGTGAAAAATCATAGTCCGGAAATGTTCTCTAGTTAAATTCATTTTTGGGTGAACACAAACCCTTTAAATGATATAATTAACAAACTATTAGAGCAAATCGAACAATCTACACGGCAATCAACTCGCGAAACATTAGAAAGTAACTGTCAAATATAAACAAATTTATTTGTTTTTAGAAACATGGTATTCTAAAAGTGTTCGTATCGCCCTCATATATGTTTCTGGCGCGATCCAGAATACTAAGTGGTAATAAATATTATTGTTTATCTCGTATTATGTTGCACAGGAAAAGCATACCTAGGCCAAGCTACGGAAATTATTACACAATGAAAACTGCAGTTTAACAATATAAATCAGATGTAAAAGGAGGTTATAAAACTTCAACTTACGTGTTATTCTTTAAAGGACATTAAAAGAATTCTGTTTTAAACTACAAAACGTTGAAAACTCAGTGTTATTTAGACGTATCACAATGCATTTCACCCAGGGGCTTCATTTAGGGAAGGCAGGGCGGTGAGTTGTCCCCCCCCTAAGCTAAGAGAAATAATTAGGTACTTGTTATTATTGCTCTACCAAAAGAAAATTTACCACAACTTTCTCACTCATAACAGCCACTGTTTATCACATCCACTTATAAAAAACAGTAATAACCAAAAATGATGTTGAAACAATATTATCCGTTTTATCTTTATTAATTACTAACAAATTTAGCTTTCAGGCATATTTTGGAAGCACATCTGTTCAAAGTTACCAACATATTTAAAAACCAAGATTAAGGAAACGCTTTTAAGAGGCAATCAGACGACCCCTGTATAAAAAGGAACAAGTCACATATAATGTTTTAAAGGAGAGTGAGAAAACCGAAATAATAATAGCCCAAAGAAATAAACATGCATGTTTTAATTTAAAATTCTGTCTTGTAATTCCATAACAAAATTTTGAAGTATTATTTTATCAGAACAATTTAAAGTTATTATTATTATTATTATTATTATTATTTCAGGTCACGTGTTTGTTTTTTCCGAGTAATTTGGCTTGTTCCCACCTAAGGGAGCCGCCATTGAATTTGGGAACCATTGGCCTAAGTCAATTCGTTGAAAGTGTTGATTCTCGAAATATAATTTTCCCTACTAAGCATGAAACTTTAAAAGTAAACAAGAATATTAGGCAAATGAAACATTAGATTCTAAGTAACTATCCAAAGTGAGTGTACAGCAGTAATTCTGAAAATACAACTCCTGTTCGCGCCTTCAGTTTAAAACGAAGAAAAGCTAAATAGCCACAAGAATATATATGAGAACAAAAAACAAGATACAGATCATGCATCTAGGAAATTTATAAGTATTTGAAACCTGTAATCTCATATGCAACACGTATCTCATTCCATATTAGAAGCTAAACCCATTTTTAAGAAGATAAAAAGAGCCTACTTATGGAATATTGTAACCAATATATATATATATATATGTTACTAATATTATGGTATAAGCTAACATCTTAACATCCAATATGCAATTTATCTGACTATTCCATTGTATATTAAAATGTCCTTATATGTTTATATTTCATTATGTGTTTATATTCGATAGGATTATGTAGATCCATTTGTTCGTCAATGTTCAAATAAGTAGCAGGTTTTAGGTATAAGTGTCTTAGTAGCCATTAAAGTTCTTGTTCTCATATTACGTAAATTTTGTGTTCCTTTGATTGTGCCGCTGCCCTGTTGGTTTTACTTATTTAAGGTGTGATTGAAGATATCTAAGTCATTTAACCATATTGTGCGGGTGGTATATTTGTCTTAGTTCAACCCGTTCCTCAATATGCAATTATAGGTTGGGGTCATCAGTAATATTACACTGTCAATATTAGTACAAAAAGAGTAATTAAAGTGTGCCTGAAAAAGTCCATCGACTATCCATCAGTACTCCTATATTCTGAATTCAATGTATTCAGAATCCACCAACTTTACTATAATGACTTATTAAATTATACCCACAAAAATCGTAATATATTTCTTTGTTTTCTCATAATTATAAAACTAAGCTCTCTGACCTTATATGTTTAATTAAACCTAAATGTTTAACAACTGTGACCTACTAATATAGTAACATTCTTGGTCCAAGGTTATTCAACATGATTATAAAGAAGTATCCATATTTGCAGCAGTTTAACATTTATAAATCCAAAAGTACAATTAAAAACATTATCAAGAAATCATTTTTGCAACAACAACAGAAAAATTATACCTTCTATAATTGAGTAAAACTGAAATCGAATACTACCTACTGCTGTCTGAAAACTATATATAATAATAATTTCATATCATACATTTACGTTTCACTTAAATGTTTACTGTAAATTGTAATTAGTTAAATATAATTATATTGCAGAATTTTGTATTAGTTTGTAGTTTTACGATTAACTGGTAAGTTAATTCGTCATTGAAACATACATGTTTATACTTAGATAACCTAAGTTTATGTGAGAAATCCGCCCCTGTAAAAAAGATTTTTCTCATTCAGGGGTGATGCTAGAATTCACCAATTTGTCTGTTGTAAATATTTGGTAACAATAAAATGAATAAATATAATTTTTCTGTTTGTTTCTCTGTATACCACTATTAGTTGTGTATACCTGTGTCAAATTTCTTACCATATATCCTCAGAACATTATAGTTCCTAATGTGAAATTTTATTGTTATCTGTTTTCTTATCGTTTCTGTCTAAATTAACATTTTCATGTTATTCTACTAGATTTGTAATAATGTTACGATAGCTCTTGGTGTGTATATTGTTTTATAATATTTACTTATATTATTATATATAATTTTTATTCTTGAATGTGTAAATGGATACTGTATCACTGTCAAATGTGTAATTCATGACTGTTCCTTCTTATAAGCCCAAGGGCTCCTTAGAAACTATACAAATGAATAGATAAAATATAAACTGAACCTCTACTTCAATAAAATATGTTGCAAAGTAATGAACTCACCGAAGTGTGAATAAGTTGATTGGCACTGTCTGTCATTCCTCAGCGTCGTTGATGGCTTGAAAATATAAGTAAAAATAATGCTTTAAATAATTCAGCGAAATCGTATTTATTAAAAATGGAAGGCAATCAAGATATCTAGATACCTCTTAAAACTAAAAATAAGCTTACTCGAGCTATAATGACAAAGGCATTTAGAAATAAACAGCCAGGAGTGATACTTTTCAAAATGGATAGCTATTAGGAAGTGTATGAGATAGCATGGTTTTCAACAAAATATCCGCATCTAAGAAAACCAGCCTTCTAATGTTTTTCGTTACCATTCGTAGTTGAGTTCTGTGGGATCTCTAGAATTTGTTGGACACATTTTATAAACTCATTTGTGATTTTTGAGCTATTTTGCTCCTACGGAGTAAAGTTTACCGAGTCACAACGCAAAAACGAATGCACTATTCCCATTAGTGTTTAATATATTTTAACTGCCATGCTAAACATTCCTTTTGGTGTTCGTACTAAATTTCTTTGCATTTTATGCTTAGAAAATTTATGTGTATTTTTTATTTCAGTAATTGAAATAACATAGTTTAAAAATTGCATGTGTATAATATTTTGTCAACAATAAAACTAATGCATGCAGATGTTAATATAAACCACAACAAATTAACTTCAAAACATTAACATGCGGTTTAATTATGTTTAGAAAATTTATGTGTATTTTTTATTTCATAATTGAAGTAAAACAATTTCAGCTTTTTGAAAGTACTTAATATAGAGATTTTCAACTTCACAGAACAAAGGGAAATATACAGTAAAGCTGGACTGATAGAAATATAATTTTATCTACAAAGTGGTCAGTTATCAATTAATCGGTTGGTTCCAAGGAGAAGACTGCAGCTATTTTTAGGACCCATGTTTCATTTCTGAGTGTAAATTGGTTGGTATGTGATATGCTACAGATAGACACTATACACCTTTTTTGCTAAAGGAAGATATTGCATCGATAATACAGAGGTAGGGGAACACCTCACACTGCGACCAACTAGACCTAACTACACCCCGCGGGAGGCAGGGATGAAGTGAAGAAACCGCAGGAGGTCGTAGGTCCGCAGAGACGCATGGAAGTCCCTATAATTTCAAGTTTGAAACACCCGCCTTCACCAGGAGAGGCGAAGAATTCCGCTATAGGGCGATGAAGCGACCCTAGCAGGCAGGCCAACGCAGGCATAAATCCTGTACAAAACGCAGCAACCGTGCCATCTGCCCGAGAGCAGTCGCACTACGGGATCAGGAGACACCTCCTGAAACATGAAAGGGAGAGATGAAATGACAGGAAAGTAGGGAAAGGAGAAATCGTGGTAGAATACCACGTGGTAGAATTCGCCTAAACGACCAGAGGAAAACCACGAAAAACTTCAGGGTCAGAGTGGGCGGCCACCGGGAATCGAACCCGGGACCTCCCTAATGCGGGAGGTTGCCGCCTGAGCCATTCCGCTTGGTCATCGATAATGTAGTATGACTTCCATTTCATTTTAGGTGCAGTTAAAAGAAAAATAATCTTCACAAAAACAAATTCAGCAATTACTGATAGAACTGTTACAACGAAATAATTTTAATAGACTAAATAAGGAGAAGACAGAAATAAGAAGCATTGTGTGTTATTTGCGGTCAAACGTTCTAAGAAGACTGGATGTAATGCGGCTTTTATCAGAGTTGAATTCAAAAGTATACTAATACTGAAGTTAGTAACTCGTAGTACAACCATGATTAATGTGAAAAAAAGGAAAATTTCAGAAATTGCTTTATTTCATCATTGTTCCATCTTAGATTCTGTCCCATACTACCCGAAAAAAACGTTTGCTTTAGGAGAAATAAACCATTACATTGCCCATGTCAAATTAGGAACCATAACAGAAATTATCATGAAGCTTTTCAGTGTATTATGTCAAAATATTTCTTTTAAGTTGGTGAAATATTTTCTTTCCTGGTTATGTACTTTTTAATAAATTCAAAGTATAGGAAACAAAAATGGCATTTAAAGTTTACTTTTGTAAATATACGTGTAAATATATAAATTTATTTTCAACCAGGTATTTAGTATTAAACGCTCAACAGCTCTTAGAAGTTTCAGATCTGTACTTTAAGTAGTTTCTAAGAAAAAGGATATTATAAAACTTATTAACAAATTGTATTTAAAGTAAGTCATATTCAGCTTATATTAATATAATTACTAATTAATAGACACAGGAATTTTATGCCCTAATAAACCTTTAAAAATCCCAGTCTCCTGAAAATTTCCATAATATGTACATAAACTTGCCCATATAAAAAGTATTAAGACATAATGACGTAAATAAAAATGTAAGGCAATTTTATGCAATCTCTTCGTGAATAAAGCTATTTTGGAAACAATATTAATTATTTAGCACATCAAAATTTATGTATAATATTGAGGAGTTAGGATATACCCCTGTAGCTTAGCTTTGTCACTTACTTTTAGTTTTGGCACGAAAACAAGGCTTTCACCATATACAAGCACCACACTACTAAACTCAATATCTTGAAGTTTCAACTAGAGAATGATTTTGAACCTGCAGGAATATTTTCGCAATTAAATCTCTAAAATTATTAACGGTTGAATATTTTGAACAGTTTTCCTTTGTGTAAATTAGTAGACTACATTTTTATAAGTGTTAAACAATATTAGGTAGTTATATTAATTTCATTTGATTAAACATTATTAAACAATAAAATTTAAACTAAATTTAATATTACGTATAAGTGTCTATAACCGCCACACTTGAACTCAATTCCGAGAAATCCTTAAATGCCACCTTCATGCCGTGGCTACGACCAGATAAGACGGAATTCACCGATGTGACGTGCACTCTTTATAGCGTTGCGTGTGAGCTACCATCAGTGTTAAGTTGCAAGACTGAATCAGTGGCACATATTCGGAAATACCTATCGTATTTGTAAATGAAATATGGAGATAAAATAAATAAAATAAAATATGTTCATAAAATATACATCTAAAACAAGCAAATCTGCAGCATAATTTCAAACTGCTGAAATATGATTATTAAGAAAGCAGGCAAAATATGCATTATATCTATGCAATATACATAAAATATTCCTGAAATTGTTAGAGATTTGGTAATTGATTAACGCACCAAATGAGCATACTTTCTGACAGCAGAGAAAAATGTGCATTTGCATTCAAATCCTATCCCTAATAATTACATTATTTTTATAGTGAAAAGATTCAGAAATTAAGCATTTTATGTGTAATTTTTTTCACTAAGTTAACCACAAATTTATAAGAGAAAATATCAAAGTTGTTAGTACCTTTACTGTTTTTTTTCTGGTACTTTTTTCGCGATAAAAAGTGTCGTTATAAGTGTAAGTATTCTAAATATCACTTAATATTGGAATAAATGTTACTTTCCATGAGCATAAGCGATTTCTTATTCCTGGGTAGCACAAGTTAATAAAGCCCATTCAGGATCGTCATATTCAGTTTCCGCTTGGGGGGCCAAGATTGCCTGAAGCAGGTTCCGTAATTTTCATGTCAATTTTAACGAAAATTTAGACTAAAAGAAAATCCTCTTTTACTCCTTAAATATCAAATATTTGTATTAAAGGTACAGTTGTAATTTTTCTTTTTGTATAACAATAATAACAAGTAGCCTAATTATTTCTCGCAACTTATGGGGGCAATTGATCCCCTGACCCCATTCCTTCTTAACCCTACTATCCTCAAATACACTTCATTGACATTCCCAAAAATTAAGATGAAAAATTGAGTTACTTATAAAGCAATGAGTTTTCTGAAATTTAATATTGGATCTGAGAAGTATCAAATTAAAGTGTTACTTACATCTTTTTATAGGAAACCCTGCTGTAGGAGAAAGATGAGCGTAAGCACATCCTAAATCCACTTCGAGGAGCATGTCGCGACCCTCTCCTCCTAGGCGGCCCATGGGTAATCCCAGTTGATGTCGAAGGTTCTGCCAGAATCATGGACTGTTGCCCGCTCCTGGGAGTCATCTGCGATGTTGAAGAATCCCGTCGCTGCACCCTCCTCCTAGAAGTGCCATGGGTCACACCAGCAGATGTTGAAGGTTCTGATAAATTCATGGTCCTTTTCTTGGGAGATTTCTTGGATGTTGACGGTTCCTGCCGTTTTTTCTTAGGAGCCCGTCTTTGTTTCCAGGGCATTGAAATATAGATGGTTGAGCTAGAAATAGCAACTGGATGGGCAGCAGCTCTTAATTGTGTCCCATCCTGCAAATCCTCAAGAGAATCTTCATTGCTTCGAATCTTCGGGGAGACATCTGGCCGAAACTCTGGCTTCAGCACAGGAATCTCCACAGAGATAGCAGTTGGTGAGTCAGTAGTAGGCTCTTTCTGAAGCTCGGGTGGCTGCACTTTCTTCTTGGATGTTGCTCCCTTCCCAGTCAAAAATTGTTTTTCGGAGATAGACTCAGAAGATGAGCTCGGTTCAGGGGTTTCAGAGCGAGAGTTTTGGTTAATTACCGATCTCTTCTGTTTCTTTTTAGGATTCATCACAGTTGAGTCCGTTTGAGAAGACTTGGCCTGCTGTTTTCTTGTAAAAACCATGCCGGAAACAGTGGCTGCTGCTGTTGAGCCTTGATCGACGTGGGAACCTCCTGGAGTTGAAGTCGTGTTTCCCTGTGGACAAAGAACAAGATTACATACCGAAGTTGGAAAGAGGACAATATGGCGGAAGGTTCTGGAGTGGGGAGACGCCAGTCTCATTGTGATGAACAGTGTGGGTTGGTCTCGAGATTCTATTGGACGTTCTACTTCTAGCTTACTCCCCCACTTGACCTGTTTCAACAGCACCACTACAGACAAAATATCCCCTCCCCTGCGAGAACAAAAGAGAAAATAAGAATTATGTTACCAACATGAATGCTTATTTATGCTACAATATACAGGGTGGACCATTTAAGTTGAGACTGTACAGTATCTCCAAAACTAAGCGTCGTAGAAAGAAATTTCTTGAATAAAAGTTGCTTGATATTATGGGGGAAAGTGAATGCTGTTAGCCGTGTTTTGTTTGGAGGACGTTATGACATGCCATTTTAGGGCCAGTTTAATTTTTTAAATGGGAACCTACAATTAGGGTGAAATTACTCTTTTACCTATATTTTTCCAACTTGCATTTTTTCAACATACAAATAGCTCCTTCATTTAGTTGTGACACAATTTTAAAAACAAATTTTATGCTTGATCTTAATAAATACATCATTTTTTGTAATGATACTACCTTGGACAAAACATCTTAAAAGACTTACGAATTCAAGTAAAATCTATAGTAATAATAATAATAATAATAATAATAATAATAAATAGATAACTAAAACTAAAAACAAATAATCAAATATATGCTTTAAAAGGAAATCACTAAGCCTATTCTTTTAAGCTTAAAAAAACTATTTGATTTATGGCTCTACTTAAATTTTTATGTCGCGGATCTTCAAAGATCTATCAATATTTTGTGTAAACATGCATGAAGTATTAAATATCCGCAGAAGTAATTATCATATGAAATTGAAACTTTTTCTCATAAATTATCACTATCAACACGAACACGTGTAAAAATTTGAAACCAAATAACTTCAAAATTACACATATTAATGAATTATAATACTATTAGCTTAATATAGGTATATGTCTAATCGTTCGTATTTTCTCTTTCCTTAACTGGAAGAAATTAAAATGAAAATAAACTTAAGCGGAGATTAAAAGCGCTATACAGCTATTATTGAATCTGCTAAATTCATGACCCATTATCTTAGAAACTAGGTATTTAAGATGTCAAACTGAAATGTTTAGAGGATGTAGATGAATGCCTTCTAAGTAAACGATCTATTTCTATACAATATGTTTGTTTATCAAGGAAGATATTATATCTCAATTATATGATCGTTTGATTAAAGTTTATAAACAGTTATTGTTTTAACAAATAACAAACCATCTTATTATTCAAAGTACTTTGAGGTTGCTTTTATTGTCCTAAAATTTAATTTGGTTATCTTCAATGTTCTGTGAGAAAACGGATCATTTATGCAAGAAAGTGTCATTCAGAGAAAAAGCTGCTCAAAGCAAAAATGGAGAAAACATATATTTGCAAAGATGAAATCACATCATGACTTGTACACACATACGTTGTCATATTTTACAGGCGCACGTATTTTTAGAGCAAAACTTCCTCTTAAAGATGCGCTAAAGTTATCTCTCTACTGCAAAGTTTGTAAGAATTATGAATTATGAAATTTCACAATTTTTCTGTGAAGTACGAGCAAGGTGGCGCAGCGGTAACGTGTGCGACTCGCCATCGGCAGGTCCACGGTTCGATCCCTGGTGACCGCCCACTCTGACCTATGGGTTTTTTGTGGTTTCTCCGGGGTCGACAGGCGAGTGCTGTGGTGGTTTCCCCTCTACCACGATTTCCTTTCCATCATTCTCCTTTCATTCTGCTTCCTTCTCACCTTTTAGGCGTGCTTCTAGGTTTCGTGGCATATGGCGGTGCTGGACAGATGGCGCGGATGCGTGCTTAATGGAAAGAGCACTCCCCGTAGACACCAGAGGGCTGCTTGATTGGTGGGTCGTTCTTCGCCCTCTCTTGGCAGCTCCAGCAATTGGACGGGTCTGTGAGCTTGGCAGCCCTTATCTACTATTCAAGGCAAGGGCTGCCACTGGTCCCATTGTCTAACTGGTAGGTATGAGCATGATTATTAATTCTTCCGACATTTTTCTTTACTCTCAAAAGATGAAATCTGTGTTAATTTGCAACTAAGTCTACTTCTTATTTGTCAGGCAATTCTTAAGTCAAAACAATATACCGACTTAATACTGCACAGTATACTTCATGTAGGTACAATGCGTTTCTGTTGGGATGTAGATGTGTTTATAACGAAAGCATAAATCGTAATGAACTGCAGAACATCTGAGTTTGTATAAATAATAAGCAGCAGAAACGCTATTCGTTGAACTTCCACACTATTTAAACGCGCTTGAATATGTCATGTTTCTCGTAATTACGCAAATTTCAGTGCCTTATATAAAATCAGGCTACTATACTCGCGTACATAAAATGTGGCCCATAATAGAACGGAGCTGTTTATGTTGGCACTGACAAAATCTAGCCACACCCCCTACCAGCGTGACCACCTCTGTTTTTCGAGGATAATTCTACCCACTGGTTTGGCAGGGTATTTTACCTCCCCAAAAGTAGGTATGGCCGAACTGCCGAAGGTTAACATCAGAACTTAAAACTTATATTTTCATGTTACACTACCGTCTTCTTAATGCCGGTTTTCTTATTGCCGTTTAATAGCAGCAATAACTTAACCTTCGTCTCTATGTCGCTTATGAAAGCTCTCATATATATAAATGTGTAGCTGTCATTCACTTTAACTAGACATACAAACGATTCTTCACCCCTTCCTCTAGAAAGCCGAATTATTTGCAATTGGTTTAGCCTGTCCTTGTTTGCCAATCGTAGCGAAACTTTCATAGATGGGTATCCGAACCACCCCTCTATTTAACATAGATTATAAAAATCGTTCATTGGTTATTTTTTATGCCTCTGAATTGTTTTTCAGGCCAGTCACATAGAGAGCAGATACCGGGCGGGCGGAGTCGAAAGTTGGTTACCTGAAGGTGGAAACCTTGCGGAGAGAAAACACTATGGCGATGGGCCACTAGGGGAATGGACCACTTTTTATGCACGACAGTGTACGCTTTTCCGAAAGTTCGCTTAATGTTCACTTTTTAATATTGCCAATGAATTCAGAGTGGCTGTGGTGTTTAGCGTTATGTTTTATTAAATTTCATTTATTTTCAATAATTATTTCATTCTCTTCCAGCAGCATAGTTATTACATTTCTGACTTCTCTTTTAGTATTCCAATCCCTTGGTTCCTTTATTCCCCACTCTGAATTTAATGATAGAGGTCTCAGTTTATTTTCGGGGATATATTTCGTGAGTAGAAGAGTGAAAGTACGGTTAAATAATTATTCCTTGACTGCTAAAAGTTGCACTTTTAACAGTATTTACATACATACAATCAACGTAAACGAAAACTGCAATGCAGTAGGATACGTAACCGACTGCAAATTACCGGGAAAAAATAAATTTACTGTTTTTAAATAATGTTTAAATTTTATTACCACATACAACCCCATTGGAATCCAGGACAGTAGCCAAAACACTATTAACACTTTTACAGTCTCATATTCCAAAAGGTGGCTTTATGGTGTAATGAGTATAAATGGATGAAATTTTTTTCGCCTCCTTATAACTAAAATGACAAAAAAAAAAAAAAAAAAAAAAAAAAAAATAATGAAATGAATTTTGCTTAACACGCTTAGATGTTATGCTAGGTATTAAACAAATATATTCATATACTTTACATTTTATGCAAAGAATTGAAGTCTCATTTTAACACGCATTTTTTCCCAAACTATAGTATAACAACTTAAAATCCCTCGGTCTACGGACTGCGCGAGTATTCAGGAGGGATAAATCGCCCTCACTCTAATTGTCTTTTGCCTTTAGCTACTGAGTTATCCGATGAGGTGTCTTAAAGAGATGTGGGCTGATACGCGGAAAACAAGTGTCACGTCACTGCTGTGAACACAGCAACGTTATAGTATAGAACAGTTTAATAGGATCGTGTTTACATCGTGATAACTCAAAAACTAAAATCCTTATTCCAGTTCTTTAAGAGGCATGCTAAAGAGTGCAGTTTCGAGATGATGATGTGTAATTGGTCTCCCTGTAAAAAAAAAAAAAAATAAAAGCCGCTAGTTTTCTTTGTAAAACCTCAATTGAAATAATTTGTATTATGAAAATCAATCACCGAGGAACTTTTTTCCTTGAAAGATAGATTGGGAAGTGAAGGCTATGAAATACTCTAAAAAGTGTGAATTAACTTTCGAAAAATATCCCATGATAATATCGCATGTATGTGATATGCTATCGCTAGTTATACGCAAACACTTGCTTTCACACCCGCTACACTTTGCGTGGCCTGTCACAGCAATCTATAAACAGCATTTTTGTTGCAATGTTCTTGTGTCTTTAGTCCTGCACCTAGAGAAGGATAGTTACAACAACAGTATGTGAGAAAAAAATGAAATAAAACACGGGCTAGGCGAAATTAAGACTTGTGGTTCTTAAGCAGCGACTCAGAAGCAGAGTAGTGGAGGCATGCCCGCCCAAGGTAGTTAGAGAGGGGGAATACATGACCAGGCGAGTTACTCCTCTCAAGGGTTTCTTCTAAGTTGCTGAACTATAGTAGGATAATTAAACACTTACCTCTACAGCATATTCATATATTATTAAAGAGTTTAATTATGACAGTTTGTTTTTAAAATAATTGTATCGGTAATGGAATTTTTGAAAACAGCAAAAAATAAATTAAAATTTAATATCTCCGGAAATAATTCTTAAATATGCATGCACGTTTGTGTACATATTATACATTAAACTCTGGTTGCTGTAATAAAATTTCAAACGAACCGGATTGAAACTGGATTTTAGAAATTTCAGTGATGGGTATCCGTAGATAAAGAATGCTAAGAAATGCTGATCGAATATTCTTGAATGTAACTGACATCGACAGAAATTTAATAGTGATTTTTAGTACAGAATGTCGGGTAAATATGCGACCGTTTGCTAAAATGTAACGTTATGTGTACTATATAATATGTAGAAAATCTACTCACCAGGTTTTTATATTAAACAAAATACTTAAATAATTAATAATGTAATTTTGATGTGAGAATTCTAGCCAGTCCCTGATTTCACTTCCTCTACGTTAGGCGTCCTTGCTTCCGTTTCGGTAGGAATTTCCGAATATCTGGAATTGCTGGTATGGGAAGATATGCTGGTAGAGAAAGAGAAATAAAACAGAAAAACTTTCTTTTCCCCTACACGTCTCACCCAATAGAGACACTTTTCTGCAGTGAAGATTTTAGTCTGCTCCCCCTGGGTGTGGGTGGGGTAACTTCTAGAATATATCCTAACCCATTGGTAAAACAGCATTTCGCGTTTCTCCTACTCCCATGCAGAAGTTTTTTTTAACTCTAGCGTAAGTATTCAAGGAGGTTTGAAATTCGTTCTTTGGGTCAGTTTCATCTGGAAAGCGGTCTCTGCAGGATCCTTAAGGACAAGAAATCCCTCTTCTTGGTGAGTGCTGAAGTCATTCCATCTTAAGTGCATGAAGCTCTTTACTTCTGCATGTTAAATCTGTGCATCTGTGAAAATCCAGATATTTGCAGTTTCCTTCTGATTGCTTTGACTTTTTCTAGCACATACTCAGAGCATAAAACATATATCTACTGCACATAAAACTATTCAAACCGTTGTTATATTCATTTTTATTAATATATATTTTTGATATCGTAATACGAAATCTCCTTGGACGCTAGAACTTATCGTATCCTTCCAAAGTTTGAATTAGAGCTTGGTGTATAACATAAAGGAATTGTTCTGCTGGTATTTCTTAACTGCAATTAGTTTAAGAGGAAAAACAAATTTTGTATAGATGTTATTGATTTTTTTCAACTTTTTCAATGTGAGTGATGGAAAATAATTATTTTCAACTGAACTATTTTATATTTGTTAACTAGTGCACTGCGATATTAAAATATAATTCCTGAAGCTGTCCTAAACATTTTGGGCTGATAAGCTATAAATTGTGGTCCAAGGAACAAATACTGAAAGTTGCTGAAAAGAAGGAATTGAGGAAAATGGGTTTTAAAGTTGAATTCCGTGCATTATCTAAATGGTACCCGTCGAATTAAAATAGTCAGGTGTGGCTTTACAATTATTGTTGATTTTAAAAACCCAAATGTGTAGTATGAAAGTACAAATTATAAATATAATAACAATGCAAAAACAAAAGCAAAAAATCGAAGTTGTTCACATTTTTTACCCAATTTCACCGAAACAGCCTTAACTAGCGTAATTCCAGCTTATCTTATGAATAGTATCAACGATGTGTCGTCGTAATTGGTAAAAAAAAAAAGTCATGAAAATACGCTTCTGAGTTGGTAATTTAAATTTCAGAGCAGTTGATGACTCAGGATAACCATCTGTGAAATTTCGAAAATTCATGCTATTAGCTCGAGTCATTTCAAATTTTAATACCGCACTTAGGGCTCAACGTATAATATGTAAGCCAAATTTCATGAATATTTTTAAATCGCTTCCCAATATATTAAATGTTTAATTATTTTTTACTATTAAAATTTACTATACACGAAGCAGTTATTTTCTGTAGAAAAAATAGTATTTACCGCTAAACTCATCAATAGCATATTAATAGGTTGTAGAAATGATTTTTTTATTCTACTAGTTTGGGGGAAAGTAAATGCAAAATAGAAATTTCAATTTTTTACTTAAAAATGTACACATTACGAATATGATTGTTTAATAATAATAATAATAATAATAATAATAATAATAATAATAATAATAATAATAATAATAACAATGTAACAACTAAGCGTGTTAATAAAAATTCATTTCATATTTTATCCTTTAGCTATAAGGAGGCGTACAAAATTTAATTAACTTATACCGAAAAGTACCCACATCGTGTGTGACAATTTGAAAATGAGAATGTCCGACAAATAAAAACCCGAGAAAAGAGATTTTAAAAATTTTAGTGCTAAATTGCAATGTTTCTGAATTTATACTATTTAAAAAGCATTTACTGAACATACTTGCTCCCGTTCGCCATTTTCTGTTCCCCTGCAGCTAGAGTACGTAAGGTTTAAGTTGAAATATAACAATTTTGAAATATGGAAAATATCCTCATATCTTCGGCTGTCCTTGCTTCCCTGGCTTTCGTATTGTTACAAGCGGGTGTTGGTTTTTCTCCTCTAAATTTCATGTTTCAGGTTTTAAATAGTAAGTTTCAGTAGTAAAGGTTTTGAGATTAAGCAGTTGAGGATTATCAACTGTGGTGTGTAATGTATTGTTATTTCTTTCTACTTGCCATGTTTCAACTTTAAGTAAGTGCACTATAAGTTAGTAATTGAAGATTCCTGAGGTCTTTTTTGAATAGTCTGTTCACTTTGATGTAGGCAAAAATTATCGGTTTTACTGCAAGGAAGGTTTTTAATATAGCAACCTATACATGCACGGTGACATTTAAAGCGCTATAAGGCATGCCCTAAAAAGCTCGTACAGCTATAAAGGCTACATAGAACTGAAGTATAAAGTTTGTAGTGTTTAATAACACTAAAACCGATAGGTATTTATGAACTTAAGCATTGTTTGGCTTTTTTTTCATTTATAAATATGTACATTTCTTACACGATTTTCGATTGTGGCATATGCTTTCTTCCAAGAGTTCTGAACTTATTTGTCATGCTAGCAGATTTTTAAACTGAGTGACGTATTAATTTAATTTACCTTCCCCCGTTCTTCATGACTCGGCTATTTCTAATAACGAATAAAAAAAAGTCCCCTGATATTCACGCAAAGGGATGTGAAACATCGGCGGAATGTCTAACTTCCTTAACCTCCCCGGAGAGTCTTCCAAGTCCTGGAAATGCTGCACAGTCTATAAGTACCCTTTGGCTGTGGTACAATCATCGATCGAAATGGTCGAGTAACTTGTTAGATAATTACAGTAGGTGAAATTTTATACCTTTGTACCTTCTCTTAGGTCCCATAGTTATTTAATAACATAAAAGGTACACCGTTTTTCACCTATTATAAAAACACTTAACATATAAAACGAATTTGTTAACCTCTTTGGAGAAGTACATCGAGATAACCAATCTTCTCGGTTGTTAATATAAAACATCCGTTCGTTGATTTCTAATGTTAACAATTTTCTCTCTATGTATATGCACTGTTAACGAACTTTATTACAACATAAGTACAAAGGAAATAAAGCAAAACTTTCTTACATGAGGGTTATTAAATTATTTTGACATTGGAATCTCATGCGTATCGTAGCGTTATAGGCAGATTCGATTCTCTTATGCTTTACTGTGTCTTAATTGCTAAATCGTGATCACCTACATATTTATTGCTGGGAATAAGATATCTGTGGAGCATTTGTCTTACTTTACATGCATATTCTGTGGAGTAACAGCAACCTTTTTCTGTACATTGCATTCTCAAGCAAACGTCAGGGCCTTCGCAAGCATGTTCTTTTTATATAACTCGCGCAAAACTTCTGGAATCGTGACCTTGATTGCTACCCCAGCTGCCGATCCTAGGAATGGTTTATGTTTAGCTTAATCAACGAAAGCGATATAATACCTTTGCTTACTCACAGTGCGTAACACATACAGTCTGCATAGAAAGTGTCTGCATCTGGTTGTAATTTTAAAGAGAGCAGTATCTAAATAGTACTTATTTTATATTTGTTATATTTATAACCATGGCTCCTACGTCTTCAAAGTTGAGTGCTAAGTTGTTAAACAGTCAAAGTAGGAAAATAATTGCAAATGTCCTCGACTTCATGAAGCAAGAAGCAGAGATGAAGGAAGAAAATATATGTTCGTCCGAGTTCCACAAAAGCCTTAAGAGAGTGAAAGAAAGAGTAGTCAAAGCAACTGGTGTTTCACCGAGTTCCGTTTCCAGAGTTCTCAAAGATAAGAGAAAAAAAACATATGGATGAAAGAATGCCATTTGACACGCCTGGGAAGAAACATAAGGTCCCTAAACGTATTACAGAAATAGACGATTTCGAATGCGTCATCCGGCGCACGATTCAAAATTCCTATGTGGAAGAAAAAACTGTGCTAATAATAAGCAGATTGCTCATCCAGCTGAAACACAGCAGAAACTTTTAAGGTGGTGCTACAAATCTCAGAAAAATTATTAAAGATTTAGGGTTCAAGTGGAAGAAACCGAAATCAAATAGAAGAGTTCTAACAGAAAAGCAAAATAAATAAATAAAATAAATAAATAATAATAAAATAAAAAAATAAAAATAAAAAGTAAATGTTGCCATGATAGCTTAGTCGGTTAGAGCAACGGCACGGAAAGCCTAAGATCCGTGGTTCAAATCCCGGCTATGGCATTTAATTTTTCAGTCTGATTCTACCTTTCCAAATGACTAATTTTATATGTACTTATATCAATGTGTACTTATATCAGCATCACTTTTCAAGGTGGTGCTACAAATTTCGAAAAATACTATAATGTATGAAGATGAGTCATACATACACAGCAGTCATACAGCATCTAAAAGTTGGAGTGACGATAGCGAATTAGGTTTGCAGGCACCTGTTGCCAAAGGGCAAATACTTATTATCGTTCGTGCTGTTGGAAAGATCGGCTTCGTTCCAAATGCCCTTCTTTTACAAGTCGCAACAAACAACAGGAGATTTTCATCAAGAAATGAATACAGAAAATTACATGAAGTGAATCAACGCCATGTTGATACCTAATATGCCTGCTGGGTCTGTTCTGGTCATCGACAATGCTTCACAATGCGTCAACACTCAAATTCACAAACCACCTACCTCAATTCCTTGAAAGAAGAAATGAGAGCTTGGTTACTTAGACATAATAAAGCTTTAGATGAAAGCATGAGTAAAACAAAGCTATATAACTTAATTAAAGCCAACAAACAGCTTCAGAAGTCATACATACTTGACCAGATAGTAATACATCGCCATAATGTACTTAGACTGTCATCGTATCGCCCAGATCTAAACCCAATCGAATTAATCTGGGCTGATATAAAAAAATGGGTGGCATGCAGAAATATCACTTTTAAATTAAAATATGTGGAGCAGTTATAACGCCAGCAATTTGCTGAAATTGGAAGGCCAGAATGGGAAAATGTATGGCGACATGCTGAATAAATTAAGAATCATTATTCCGAAAAATACGGAATTGCAGAAAATCAAATAGAAATAATTCTCATCCAGGATAATGGTGCAGAAAGTAGTGACAGCAGTGATGACGGCAATAATGTGAGTGATTCCGCAGAAGAGGAAGGGTTGTTAGATGTGGAAAAGTTGGAGGCAATGATTGGCAGCGTTTTTTATATTAAGCGCTTTTTACAGCGTGGATTTTAATATACTGTATATAACTAGGTTTATCAGCGCAACGCAGTGCATAACCGGTGTGGATATTTGACGATGACTGTCCCACGCACTCCTGCAGCATGCAGTCGACCGGTCACCACCTGATCTGGTAAGCAACTCGCATCATAGCTCTCATTAAGATTTTCACGTGTCTAGAACTGTTGCGCCGATTATAACTCCAATGTGTTCGTATTCAAGTACAAGGGCTTTGTAAATCCTTTTTAATGTTTTAGTAATTTATGAAATGAAAGTATGAAATGTTTGTAGTCCTATGTCCGTCAGAGAGACTTGAGCTTTTCAATGGTGAAAGAATTATCAAAATCGGTTGAGTGGTTTTTAAGATTATCCTACACACGCAAACTCACTTATACACAAATTTGTTCTCTTTATAATATTAATATAGGTATAGAATGGGGAGGCAAGTAACACCTGGTTCAATTGATGTAGATTGAAATATCAAGCTGGCTGACGTTATATTATTTTCAGAAATTCCATGTGGGTATGCAATATAAGCGCAATATAATGGTGCAGACACTAAAGTTACTGAAGACCAAGCGAGGTGGCGCAGCGGTAAAGTATGCGACTCGCATTCGGGAGCTCCCGGGTTTGATCCCCGGCGACCACCCACTCTGGCCCAGGTTTTTCGTGGTTTCCCCGGGTCGGCAGGCGAATGTTGGGGTGGTTCATCTTCTACACGTCCCTCCTCCCTCTCATTTCCTGTACCCATCATCTTCCTTATCATCTGTTTCAGGGCGACGGTGTTCGGCGGGTTCGGCTGGGCGGTAACTATGCGCTCTGTGGAGTTTTCTTCCTGACGTCGTCCAGGGACCGCTCGGTTGAATATCTGCCTCTGGGTGCTTTCGGGCAGGCACTCCTTCAGGAATCCCCGGAAGTTCGGGGCCCAGTGGGAGGGCTCGGGCGGTGTTTAATCTGAAAGCATTAGGGACCCCGTCCATGCTTTCGCCTGTCGTTGTCCGGAACTAGCCAATGAAGGATGTCACATTGACTGGAACAGAGTTCTTTGCTACTCCCACTCCATCCAGTAGAAATACATTCATATCTAACTTTAGCCAATCAGAGCCATCAGATTGGAGTAAATCACGTGGTAGCACTTGGTTCCGCTTTACTGCTGTGAACACCATAGGTGCGATGTCAGTCTAATTATAAAATGGACTATACGTCAGGTTTAAGTTGAAACATGACCATTTTGACGCTATCTGACCGGTCTAGGAGGTGGTATGCGTTAATGACGATCCGAGTGCTGAGAAATCCTGTCAAACTTTACTGCCTAGTCGTCAGTATCAGTTGCACTTTTGGCAGTGACATATGGAAAATATCCTGATATCTTCGGCCGTTCTTGCTTCGCTGGCTTCCTTATTGTTACAAAAGAATTGGTTCTTCTTTTCTAAATGACATAGCTCAACCTAACCCCGATTTTAAATAATAAGTTTGAATCGTAAAGGCTTTGAGATTAGTCACCTAAGGATTATCAACTGTCGTATAGAATCTAGTACTGTCTCTTTCTATTTTCCAGGCTTCAACTTAAAACAAATGCACTATAGATAGGAAAGTAAAGTATCGTAAGAATAACTTTTACACTCATTAATAAGCGAACGAGGGTAGAGAATGCATTTATGAGAATGCAACACATCATTTTTTGCACTCATTTTTCAGCTTTTCTGTCTGGTGTTTATAAAATAGTTTCACATGCATGTAGTAGAGCAGATGTTTTGGAATAAGGTCTGAAATTGCGGTAAAGGTGGATCTTGATCTGACGGAGCAAAACGATGCCAAAGTCTGGAGTTACCGATATTTTACTGAACTCCATTAACGCCTGTTTCCACGACTTCATAAAATTAGTCAGCCTCAGTCATATTTGGGTGGTATTGCCAGGTAGTATAAAATGAATTCTTCCACTCTAGGCATATAATATCATTTAGTAAATACTGCACATGAAAAGGCTGTTAGAATTTTTTAAATTGGAGACGAACTTTCTGGAGTCATTGTAAATAACTAGCTGAACCCGCAACTCTGCTCGCATTATTACATTAAATGCTATTATTATTCTGCCTCTCTCCCTCTCCCAACATTCCTCTCTAATTATTTCCTCTTTTTTTTTCTCTCTGCCCCTCTATCAATCTCATTTCTCTCTGTGTGTGCAAGTGAAGGTTTGGAAACCTGTAATACCTACATATATGCTCTTCAGTGGGTGTGATCTCCTTATTCTTGCAGTGTAGATAACACATCCGACAGTGTCTCTTATATTAACGGTTTTACATACGAATAATAGTAACAACAATTGTATTACTTCTTAAATATTCATCCCATGTAATTATGTAAATTATATAATATACTACAAGCATTATACTCATAAATGTTTACTATATGAAATTAAACAATAGAAAAAGAAGAGCTGAAAAGTATGCGAGATATCTTGAAATATTTAGTTTGCACCCCATGAACTTCCATTTTGGGGAAAATAATTGTGATGCCATATAACGTATTCTCTAAATGGTAACCTAATCTACCTATATCATATACCAAAATTCATAACAGTCGGTCTGGACATTCTTGAGGAAAGGATATAAAAACACACCTACACAAAAACATATAAGTTTAAAAATGCTGGGTTTGCTTCAGGCTTGCCCATTCTGCATGTTAGTGTCAATTATTCATTCAAAATCGACAATCACCAAAACATTTTCTGTTACAGGATTTATATGTAGAGTTATTCCCATACTTTCTAAAATGACGTGAGCAAAGAATAGAATAAGAAATAATAAGTATACCAAATGCATTTGCGCAGCAGCAAAGAAACACTTAAAGCTCACAATGGAGGTGGAGGTGCAAAATAATATCACGCAGAATTCATCTGCTTTTGAGATAATCTAATTTGAAATTTTAAAAAAGCCATAAATCTGTAGAATTGTGTGATACCTTTGGCCACTTTAGTTTATCCTGTATCGATTTACATACCAACAGTGTAAATATTATACAAGTCAAGTTTAAAAAATAAACATACTAATGCACTCTTTTACGCTGCAAGAAAACCTGTCTGAGGAACAGATTTCTCAATGAAATGATATCAGGAAAAATATCTAACAATTCTGAATACAGGACCCTTAATAGACAGATGATACACATTTGATTAAATTATTCTGCAATAATTGACATTCCATGGGTAACTTCTGTGAATAAATATATACGTATCTCATAGGGAGAGCAGTCTCTTAATCACATTATTCATTGTATACCCTCATTCGCCTAGGTCCAAACAACTATT
The DNA here is from genome assembly GCA_030765065.1 of Deroplatys truncata. Classification (NCBI taxonomy): domain Eukaryota; kingdom Metazoa; phylum Arthropoda; class Insecta; order Mantodea; family Mantidae; genus Deroplatys; species Deroplatys truncata. Next base: position 126,938,999 of record CM060990.1, on the reverse strand, counting down.
AGATTTCACTATCAGAGGGAATTACGCCTAAAGTACTGAAGGTCAGAATTTGCGTGTTAATTTACGCATGACGTAGGCAGGACTCGTTGCTCCAGTTAGGATTTTGATTCGCATATTCCGCCCTGTATTCCTGTTGGTCTTGTTTCTTTGAAAACCTATAGAATGTTGGTTTTCTTTGAGGATACATATCTGAAGACCTTGATATGTTCGATTTCTTCTTTAGTTGATTCTGTTATATTTTGCAACACTTATTTGAAACCGTTAATAAAAAGAATACTATTATTTGCTAAAGAAATGCTGGAATGCAATGCCAAAAGATATTGTACAAATGCTTATGAATATAGCGCCAAGGGACTTTCATTTATTTTTACCACATACTATGTACCTACTGGATACCAGAAACCCGTAAACGTGTCATTCGATTAGAGTGCCTGATAAAGTCAGGTTTCTTATTTCGCAGTGTGTTTTGTGCCACCAGTTATTTTTCTTCAAACGAGCATCAGGTAACCCTCCTGTGTTATCAAACATTCAAATTAACTTAATTAGAAGTACAATGTGTTATTTAGTTAATTAGTGTAGTTGCGGTAAATTTATTGGACTGCTCGTTCCGTCTTGTTATTTTGCCAATAGCGTAGAAACTACATTTAAAAGGCTCTATGGTTTAAAAATGAGATATTTTACTTTAAACTAATATAAACATAAAAATATAGCGATTCCTTAGAATTCATTGCAGCACACGGTATTATACCGGAAACCAAGTAATATTTTATTGGGTTTTAGGAGAAATATATTTAAATTTAATGTCAAACTACCGAGCAACATGGCTCCGCCCATCTGATCTTGGGTTTTTCGTGGTTTTCTCTGGTCGGTTGGCATATACTGGGTTGGCTTCTTATCTACTCTTTCGTTTGATTCCGTTTCCTTCTCATATTTCAGGCATGCTCCTGGGTTTCGTGGCGAATGGCGGTTCCGGACAGATGGTGCGTATGTTTGCTCAAAGGAAAGAGTACCACCGTGGACACTAGAGGGTTGTTTCGTCGGCGCGTCGTTCATCGCTCTCTCTAGGCAGCTCCAGCAGTGTGACGGGTCTTCGAGCCTGGAACTGTTAGGAACTTCGCGTATCTCTGTGCCTGCCTGAGGCCTGTAGCCTCCTGCGGTTCCTTCACTTCATCCCTTCTTCCTGGGGGTGATAGCCACAATAGATCTATGTAGGTCTAAGTGTGCGAGGTGTTCCTCTCCGTTGTGCAACCCTGACCCTAACCCTAATGTCAAGGTTCTTGTGTCATATCTACTAGCTATTTCATTTGTGAAATAACTTGCTTGTTTTATGTAATTTCGAAATTTATTGAAGTAAACCTTTTTATTCATTAGCAATAAACATTTTTATGATTCAACTCGAAATGAAGCTTTGCGTAGATTTACAGTTTTCCAAAACGTGTCTTCTATTACCTTTTTTAGTTTCTCTACCGCGTACCTAGTAAGTAGAGAAGGTATTGCATTCCACCCAAAAATTCGATATCGGTATTTCACCGGAAATATATGTTTTGAGGCCCTCTGAGCCCAAAAAATATTTTTAGAAAAATGCCCGTGTGTGTGTGTGTCTGTGAACATCATATCTCAAAAACGAAAAGTAAGATATATAGCAAACTGGGTAATTAGGCTTATTACCTTTCGAAGATGCGGCACGAATATTCTCAAGACAATCCCCACCCAAAGCTACCCCTTACATGGAACATTTTTCGGAATATTTTACTTTCTATAAATGTCTTTAACGATTTTGATTAAAATTACCATATATTAAAGATATTTACATGACATAATGGATATTTTGAATTTTCTGGGAATAGGCTGTGAAGTCTTCATTCGGAAGGAGTTTTGTAGGTATAATCTTGTATAACTGGTAAACGTTAAACGTTAGACTAAAACATACTTTACAAAAACTGTAGATCTCTTTAAAACACACAAATTACTACAAATAGGTTTTTTGTGGCATAAGCCATTTCTGAGATATCCGTTATTAATGGTTCGATACTTGGCCATTCTCTTGAATTTCTGTCAACATTTAATTGTTTCTCGCAATTGCATGAACACGGTATGGAATTTTAAGGTCATTATACAGCGTCCAGTTCTAGAACATTTGACTATCGCTGTTCCTTTTGTATCTATAACGAAATGTGTAATGCAGCTGTTTCTATAAATGTTTATTGGGACTAAAATGTAGTAGACAGAAAATTAGCTTTAATATAAATAGCTTGTCTATCCACTAATAAGCGATAGAGGGTTGAGAAAGTAATGTGAATGTATGACATCAGATTTTTCTTTCAATTTTACGTGTCTCTACAAGCTGCTTTCCCTATTGAAATCTTGCCCACTATTCTTGCCTAGTCTGTTGACGGAAAATATATTTTGAGCAATTTTTTACTTTGTCTAATACATATAGTAAGCTTCGATGTGAAGATTTCACCGGAAATATAGCTTAGTTTTGAGGCCTCCCTGAACCCAAAAAAGAAGCATAAGGTCCGCGCGCGCGTGTCTGTGAACAGCATAATTCAAAATCGAAGAGTCGGATAATAAACAAACTTGGTATTTAAGTTCAGTATCTTCTAAAGATGCAAAAGGAAGATATTCAAGAAAATCTCCCACTCTCACTACCCTTTACAAGGAACATTTTTCGAAAATTTTCTCAAAAGTGACTGTGAAGGCTTTGATGAAAATACCATGTATTAAAACATTTTCATGGCATATAAAATGTATATCTTGAATTCTCTGGGACTAGTCTGAAGTCCTCTTCATTCGGAAGGAATGTTTTATAATCTTGTAGGTAACTGGTAAACGTTAAGCAATAGGTGAAAACGCATTACACAAAAAAATGTAGATCTCTTTAAAACACACAATTTATTTCAAATAATTTATTTTGTGGTAAGACGTTTCCGACGTATACGTTATTAATGGTTCGAATTGTTCAATACTTTGTTATTCTTTTAAAGTCCTGTCGACATTCAGTTGTATCTCACGATTGCACGGAAAGAGTATGGAATTTTGAAACTAGCATATAGCAGCCATGACTATAACTATTTTCTTTGCATTATAATGAATTTCTTTAAACGTTTATCTCGATTAAAATAATGTAGATGAAAAAACAAGCTTTCGTAAGAATAGTTTTCATACCCATTAATAGATGATGCAGGGTAGAGAAAGTCATGTGGGTATAACACATAGGTTTTTTTTCTAAAATTACTGCTGATATACACATATTATATGATATAACTTTTTATTTTATATTGAAAGAACTTTAATTTCAATCTGTAAGTCAACTATGAACTACATTTTATAGCATAAAATTTACTGGTCATTTTTATTGCTCAGAATATCTCAAATGATGTAGGTACTGTTGAATGGACTTTGCTTTAATATGCGTCACTGCCGACAATTCATCGTTTTTTTCTCGACTACCAATCAAACAAATTTAACTGAAGCTGTTTGCAAGTTCTGCAAGATCCGTTTTAGGTGCATGTTTAACTTACTCCGAAGTTTTTACAGAAGTTACTTTCTATTTTTCGGCCTTTGAAGTATGTTTGCTTAAAATATTTATGTATGCAGGACGAGGTCATTCGAAGTTCGGTAACTAGTCCCATGAAGTAAGACACAATTACTTTAAGAAAAGTTGTCGCAGTCTTTGGATCCCCAAGCGGCGGCCTTTGTACAGTAGCCAAACACTTGTCCCCTACCTTCCCTAACCGCAAGCACCATAAACATCTAAGTGACAACCATATACCATGTGCGTTGTTGCCAAAGTTTAAAATAGTATTTGAAAGCAAAACTTTGCCGCTGATTTCCACATGTACAAAATACAATCATGCAGTTTGTCTTGCTTACTTTACATACAAATGCAGTAAATAATATGCATCGCATAATAATCACATTTCTGTTAGGAACGCTTTAGAATATGACTCAGGAATAGCTGAACTTACATTACGCTACAAGAATGGAAATGCATGTAAGCATATCCGAGAGACACTTAGAAAAGCGTTCCAAATAAACTGTAGGTTGTTGGACTATCATTAAACAATTAAAATGCATTAATACGAATTTATTTTGAAAGGAACGTTTACTCCCAAACAAAATTATCATTTTTATTGTTATTTACCCTAATAGCTCGTTTACACTCAAACAAGATTATAATTTTTTTTTGTTATTTACCCTAATAGCTAATTTTTATAAGTACGGGCTGTATATTTGCAGTTCGGCTTATTGTAATTATTACTGTGCTATGGTAAAAGTATTCTTTATTTTGTCTGTCCTACAACCACAGAATGTAGAAAAAACCATGTTCCAGAAGATGTAAACAAAAACACTATAGGTATATGTAAAAGTTAAAAAAGAAGAAACAGGTGAAAAAAAGCAAAGCGAACGCAAGTTTTTTGTGTCACTCTGGGGAGATAGGTGCTTTTTTCGTACTTTTGAAATTTATAATAAATTTGCTTCACAGAGATGTTTTATTAATATAAGCTTAAATAAAAAGAAACTGGGCATTGTTTAAGATCCGTGAGATTTATTAGCATAGCAGCTTGTGTTTAATTAAATTAATAACTTTATTATAAAATGCATGACAAGTAAGAATACGGAAGACAAAAGAAAGAAAATAAAACATCTTATGTGTTATATTCAGATGATTATCTCTACTCACTCTTCTATAGCTACTTTTACGAAAGCTTATTCTTCTATCTACTGCTTCTTAAACGAGATAAACTTTCATTGCATATTTGTAATTATAAGGGCACACAGGCTAAAGCGATAGTCAGATTTTTAAAAACAGATGAATATACCATGACTTTGAAATTCCATGCTCTTAGCATGACCACGAGAAAAATACAAATAGGGAATTGCCATTTGTAAAAAGTACAAGTATTTCAAAATTCAAACCAGTAACAAACAATTTCTCGGAAACGATTAACACAATTTGACATAAACAGATTGCATTTTACTCACAGTAAGATTTTGTATATCTCTTACGGTTTACCAGTTATACAGAAAGTTGAGAATGAGAAAGAGTTTAGGGGTTTTTCCCAGAAAATAAAATTCAAAATACACATTTTATTTTTCATGCAAATATCTTAAACATGTAGTATTTTAATACAAAAATCGTTATAGCTGTTTTTGAGAAATTCAAAACAATAACGAACATTTTTCCACGTAATGGGTAGTTTGGGATGGGGGGGATTTTCCCGAAAATCTTTGTGTCGCATCCTTCGAAGAAGCTGAACTTAAATACCAAGTTTGTTATTTAAGCGACTTTTAGTTTTTGTTTTGCTGTTCATAAACACAAACACAGAGCTTTTAAAAATGCCTTTTTGGATTCAATGAGCTCAAAACGTGTATTTCCGGTGAAATCTCTATATCAAAATTTTGCGCGGAACACAATACTTCCCCTACTTGATATTTGGTAAGAGGAAGTAAACATGGCTTGTTTTCAAACTACGAGTTAACTTGAACAAATTATGAAACACAAGAAAAGGATTGTAAATTTATAGTTAAAAAATAAAGTTTTGAACTTACGTTTACTCGTCGTTGTCACTTTCTCCTACATGTATCACAAATCTCTCCTGGCTGCTGTCTGCATCGTGACTTATGTATTTGTTCTCAATTTTGATAGTATGCTGTACACAAGATGCCCAAACCTGGGATCCAATTTGTTTAGTTCCCTCACGTAACAGCTCACATACACTGGCACTTAGAGTTGGTGTCACATTGTTTTTCCTAGCAAATCCTTTCAGTTGGGCCCATATTAGTTCTATAGGATTAAATATGCAGTGATAGGGTGGAAGACGCAAAACTTCATGACCGCGAGAAGCTGCAAGTTCATCAACTACATACTTTTTGACTATGTTTGCAGATCGGATTGTTTGTATAAGGACGGCTTTTATGGGAACGGGGTTCGGTACCGGTATATTCCGCTCTTCCATGAAGGAAATAATATCATGAACCCTCGTGTTCATGCTGGGAATTTTAAATAGCTGCCGCGAATGATAGCTTGCATTGTCCATTATTATTACACATTTTGTGTTATTTGGCAAGTTTCCAAGCCACTATTCTTGCAGATTCCATTACCACGCTCCTCTTCTTTACGCGACGAAAACGAAAACCCAGCTTCTTGAGCAGCTCGCGAAGTGTAGTTTCTTCGTAAGAAAAGTCTGCTACAGTTTTCAAATGCTGCAATAGTTCACGGACTGTGGGCGAATGTCCTTTATTATAAAATCGGTAAACTTTGCGCCTGATAAAGTCACAACCAAAATCGTCCACTTTATTAAACTTGGCCCTTTTGTTGCCTGGTTTTTTAGGAGTCACTGGACATCTCTGGATAACATTCCGCACAGTTTTTCTGTCCAGCTTCAGGATTCTTGCGGTCTGCGATATTGAACCCTTATCTAAATGGTTCTTTTCTACATATTCGTGAACATTACACACAAACATCTGGCTTTGCTTATTCAAAGCTTTTGTAACTCTTTTCTTCGTGGTCCTGGTGGTACTCGGTTGGGGGTCATTTGCTGGTGCGGCTGGAGGGGCAGCAACTTGGTTCATTTCCCAAGGTCTCCACATCTTAATTAAACTATTAAACGCTAATAAGTATTAAACACTGCTAAATTTACAAAACTGCACTAAGTAAAACACTATATAGCTTCACTGAAGATACAGATACAAATTTAACTAAAAGACGGCAGAAAAGCACGCGAACAGTCACAGCTGCTAAAACGTACTGAAACCGAAGAAACAACACAAATGACATTGCAACAACGCTTTGCTTTGGTGAAGCTAAAGAAAGGACCACGTATTGTATAGTTGGGGGATGGGAAGACCCTACTAATCGTTTACAGATGGGTTTATGGTCAGGGAACAAAGCTTTCCGTTCGCTTTGTAGCCGGTTGGGGAAAGGATGCCCGGGACTAGTTTACTAGTTCTGCTTCCGAAAGAAAACTAAGATACATAACGTGCATAAAAACAACATGGGTGAGATCAAGCATGAGACATTTAGGAAATATAAATACATAAATAGATAATCGTAACTACATTGGTAATTTACTGTGTTTATGAGGACTGCCACCGGAATCTTTTCCAAGTTCGCAATTCCTGGTTTAAGGTTATTACAGTAATGCTACCGTAGTAACATAATACATGAAATAAAAAGGCACAGATTGACTATTCAAAATAGAAGTAATTGGAACAAACTGCCATACACTTACAGTATACCGTCAAATGATATATAACTCTTCCATGTCTCTATTATGAGAAAAAAGACGCATTTGTCACTGTTTTAACGCTGAAGCAGGTTGTCTTTCTTTGAGGCGATTACCACCTTATGACTCAGCATTCATCTAGAAACAATTTGTCTCTATTCTGGTGGTACAAGGAAAAGGTATTTTTGCTGCCATCTGCAAGCACTTTAACTTCCGCCGATACCCTTCATTTTCAACCCATGAAGTGAACTGCAAGTTCTCTTCATAGTGTGAGAATACAATATAAAGGTAAATTAAAAATGTCGGTGGGCAAATGCCTGCTCATTTCTGAGATATTAAAATACTTTACCATTTCGTCAAATGAAAAATGCTTTAACCTATTTTGATTTACGAAAATCTTATGAGCAAAATTGCTATAATTTAGATGTTTTAAATATATGGATGTCAATTAGGACAATATGTAACAGAAAATTAGCTTTCTTTGTGTTTAACAAATGTGCTTATGAGCTTTTAGAGGTTTTTTAATACCTTAATGTCTTTTGAAAATGTCAAGAAAAATAGCAGAATACTATTATACACGACACATACAAAGGAACGAAACAGTTTGGAAAGAAAATTGTGGTAAAAATGCGGTTTAAGATAGAAGAGGGTTTCAATACTGTTCATAGGAATATTTTCTATGATTCCTTGCGACTATGAACAAATTAGCATACAAAAACACTACACGGATTTATAAAAATACAATTTTTCATTATTTTCACGATATTTGCCAAAATAGATGTATTCATCTCGAATGAAGAAACCCCACCTGGAAGTTTTATGGCCAATTAACAAGCCCAGACTTTCCAGAAAGTATGTTACACTCAAACTTAAGTTTATGAAAATGTTATAATACATACGATAACTACTTATGAATGGTCATTGCATGATAAAATAACTGTTTTCAAAAAAGCTTATACTATACTAACGAAATATGAATGCAGCTAATTTTTAAAGCTTTTTTAATAACGAAATACTGCCTTAAGCATTTTTATCAAAGTATTTTCTCGTATATGTTACATGTTTATCCCTTGCATTATAAGTCGTTTATTTGTCCAATAAATTATTCATTTATTTGCAAAAATTGTGTTGAATATTCTTCAATGTTCAACATTTATTGTCATTAAGCAACGCAAAATTGCAATAGACAAAGTCAGATAAAAGTACGTTATAAATTCCCAGCTTTAAAATCCTAAAACTCGTGTATCTTATACAAAGGAAGATCAATTAGCTAACTATAAAGTTTGTGTATCAGTCAATCTTTTCACACTATCATCTAAACTGTTAAACATTTTTGAACCAATAGCATGAAACTTATTTAGACTTACTCGGTCTATGATAACGTATATATGCCAGGTGGCCCACACAAGCCATTCTTCGTTGAAGTTTGTTTATCCCGGATAGCGCGGATGCCAAAAGGTTTGCCTAAGCAGAACACCAAAGGGACGAAAGAGAGGAGACGTTGCTGAAGTATGAAAGACGAATGCTTGAAAACAAACAAAAATTGCTAAGACTGGTCCCATAGCTCGGTCAGTAGAGCACCTGGCTGATGTGTGAGGGGTCCCGGATTCGATTCCCGGCTGATCTCGAAAAGTTTTTCTTTAATTAAGAACGGTTCGCGATATGCTGGTATGACCAGGATCTGGTGTTTGAATGTGAGGTTGTGTTTTATCGGTTATTTAATAACTAATTCGTCCGTAAACAACAATTCAGGATTGTTGCTGGTCAAAAACCTGAGCACACGTGTTAAGTCATATAATTGCATTACAATTAATCTATAACCAGTACAACTAGCACCAATTAGCACTACAAAGTTGAGAAGATTATTCAAAACGCTATTTTTTAAAAATATATTTGTGTTCCTTTAAAGCTACGCTAGAATTAGATAATATTCTATTAGTACATAATTCATAATAAACATGTTCAAGTACATGTGCGCCTTGGTGTCGTAATTAAGAGGCAGTATATGTAATTGTTTCAGAATTAAATTACTTATGAATATGAGCTGGATTTTTAGGCCTTGTTAGCCTTCGTTTTAGGTTTTCTATACTGTTAAAAATAGCCTTTGCTAGGGGTTTTATTTGTGGATAATTATTACTAGCACCAAAACTTTCTGGTTTTGAACTACATATCTATGATTTAGGTTTTTATGTGCTGAAAATAGGTTTTTTTTCAATAAATGCTAACACCAATAATGTTTCTATTTCTCTTATTTTAGTAACACTTTATTTCATAAAGATACACCTTATCAAAAGTATACTTATCATAAAGCACACAGACTATACTTTACTATGTCTTTTGTTTGTATTTCTTAACAATGCAGTAAATAACTAAACGTATATCCAAATAATTGTCTGGTGTAAACGATTTCCTAGTATAATTTTCTGTTTTTTTTGTTTTGTTTTTTATGGATGCATTGGTGTAAGCGCCTCTCAATATTAGCACGGACAAGTCTTAACATTTCTGCTGATTTTGAAGCACTGACATGACTTACCCTTTCTTTTAAAATGTATGGATTTTCTGGTTCCGTTTCGTAAATCCTGGCTTTGATATGTCCTCACAAGACGATCTCGCTGGCCATCAAATACAGCCACCATGACCTATCCACCGTCCGGGGTACACATTGCTGAGATTTGCTTTAACTTCTCTAGAACAATGGGATGGTTTACTATTGTGCTGAAGCCAGTGATTTAGAGCTAAGGTGGGGCGTCTTATACAAAGTTCTCAATATTCAGCCCCTTCTGGAGGAATTGCAAATAAAGCTGCCCAATATGCCTAGGATCCCAATAAACTGTCCCAATGATGTCTCCCCTAATGCCGTACTACACGTTAACACTCCACTGAGCCTGCGTGTAATGTGGTCGTAGCCAGTGAGGATTCTTAGGAGCGCAATAATGGAGATTATGTTGGTTTGCATTGGAGTCATTGAAGAAATAACATTCATCTTCTCATAAATCCTGCCTGATGAAAACTGGATTTTCGTTTATTTTCCTTAAGAGCCTTCTGCAAACAGATACGCAATTCTGGAAATCCCTCCCATAAAGCTGTTGGTGTAAGTCCAGCTTATAGGGATGCTATTTTCGCTCCTTCAAAATTCGTTGTATTGAAGTCCTTAAACTCCCAGGTGAGCTGCAGCTCTTCTTTGCACTAATCACAATGATAAAAACTAATGGTAAGGAAATAATAATACCTGGTAAGATCCATCAGTTCTTAACTGTATCTCTGTGCATCGAATAACGCGCGCAGAAGGCAGACGTCACGCCGGAAAACGTTCAGAATACAGCCCTCGAGCCTCAGTTGTATTTCGGTCTTTTTCCCAAGGATCATAATCATATCGTGTGTTCGTTGTTGGTGAACATGTTACCGATCGCCTGAATGATCTGGCTCGAACTGAAAGAGGCGACCACGCGACCCGTATCAGAACGAAACCACGAAGTAAACACACATGCACAGAGCAAGCACTACATCAGTGAACTTGGTTTTTCTTTTTTTTTCGAGTGGAGGAGAAAATGATTTAATCACTAACCCCAGCCCCGATGGGAGTCAGGACTGGGAGTGTGGGACTCACCAATGTAGGCATACCCACTAAAAACTCCTCCACCGGATTGAAAGGATAAGGTTTGCCGCAGTACCGCCTAAAGCACCCGTGCATTCCAAGGTGATGGTTGTAACTGGGCCGCAGTGCGGTCTCCAGAGGAGTAATGAGGTGTGCTGGTAGACAGGCTTGACCAGGGCCCAGCCTGCCCCCTCAGCGAAGTTTAGGTGAGGATAAGAAAGGATTCCTGGTGGTAGTGGTAAAGGTTAGTGATGGTGGTGTCTTCTGTTCGGCGGCATGCTGAAGTTCGCTGCCAAGCTCACCACGGCGTAGAGGCGGTCATAGACTTTCTCTAATCGGACTGGAAGTTCGGTGGTGATGGTGTGATAGTTGAGGTCAACGAGTGTTTGGAGATATTGAAGTTCTTAGAGTTTCTAAGTGATGTCTGCTATTGACTCTTCCAGAGCGGCTAAACGGGCACCGAAGTTCAGGAACTCAGCATGAAGATCCTGAATGGCTTCCCGCGTCGCTGCTCCGGTCGAATGTGCCGGTGATGATTCCAAGGTGACTGTTGATGTAGGCTGTAGTGGTGGTGGTGTCATCTGCGGCGGCGTGGAAGGAACAGGCGGTTTTGGCGATGCCTTCCTGCGAGGGTGCAGGGGGCAGATCGGTGAAGTGAGTCGTCCCTCCACAAGTTGCACAATAACGGCGGCGACGGCGCAGATCATGCTGCTTGCACGAAGCATTGGTGCTGCAGGCGCCACAGTAGTGGCACCTTGGTTCCGCTGTACAGGACGTCTCATTGTGCCCGTAGGCACAGCAGCGCCGGCAGGGCACCTGACGTTCCACTCGGCTGGCCTCGATGCGTAAGCACCGCCCTAACAAGGGTAGGCCCGCCCTCAAGGCCGCTTCGTAGTCGCCAGGGTCTGCAAACTCCATCCTGACGAGCGACGTGGGTCCCTGTGCTCCGATGATCCTGGTGGCCTTCAAGGCTGAAGGCCACTGCTGGTGAGCTGCGGTGGTGAGGAACCCGGCTGGCAGGTCCCTCGGAACCCCTCTGATGACAGCACTGTATAGGTCTCGCCAGGGATATTGGCATGTGACCTTCAGGACTAGCCCAGTCAGCCAGCCCTCTGATGTTTCAATACCGCCCTTGCAAGTAGCACGTGGTTGCTTCTGTCCAGTTGTGGTCCAATTCCTTCCCCCGTATACAACTCCCGTCTCAACTTGCAGCATTCTTCGAGCTGCAGCTCCGTATGTGCCATACATCTATACGGTAAATGACGCTTTCCATTAAAATTTTCACATGCCAAAATCCGTGGCGCGACCTATACCTCCCTTGAGGCACAGGCTGGCTCTGCGGTGGCTGGGAAACTCCCAGAATCGACAGCGCGGATGCCGGTAAGTGTGGCGGCGACTGCTGGCGCAGTAGCGGCAAAGCGGCTGCCGAGGCGTAGGTTGGCCCGGGCTGCGGCGGCTGCGTCGAATTGCCCTCGCCAGAAGCCGGGACAGAAGACGAGATTCCTGCCTTAGCAGGCTCGGCGGCTCTGCGATGTTTCCTTTCGCCATCTCGAAGCTGCTTCGTTTCATACCTGCCCCTTGAAAAATCAGTGACGCTGCAACTTCTTTTGCACTTCCGTATGCGGGAAACATAAAACTGCAAAGAACAGCTTGTTTGGGCCGTCTGGTAAATGTGAGTTGCTTCTGGAATTATTAGTGTGAATTTCATTTCTAGTACCGTAATTGATAACATAAAGTAAACACTGAAAAATATAAAAGCTTATTACAGTAAGATTCTTCAATTTAACAAGTAGAAGTTTACAATGTTCTTTAGAAGGTGATTTAGATAAAATTCGAGCTTTCGTTTGAGCAACAAAACATTTAATGTTACTACCATTACCTCATTAAACCATACCATAGTAAGTAGACTTACGCACACGAATTGTAACTTCAATTATCTTTTTGGAGAATTGATATGGTGTTGGTCAAAGGAGTTTGGAGGGCCAGAAAAGTACTAAAACTTAGTCGATAGAGCTGTTGAATTTACTGAAGACAAACTACACTCATAAAATGTTCCAAGGCAGCGACACATATCCCTCGGGTGTACACCTGCGAGTGAAACCGATACTGCTGCTACTAACGCTGCTAGTCGCTCGGTGGAGCTTCAATCTACTTCAAGAATTAATAGTAACATCTGCAATGTATGTAGCAGATAGGCAAATGTATGAGCATAATCACCCCCAAAAATAAGTTGCGTTATCAATAAGAAATCTGATGTGGTACATTCACATGACTTTCTCAGCCCTCTATCGTTTATTAGCGGGTATACAAACTAGTCTTGCTAAAGCTTGTTTTTATATCTACTTCAATTTATTTCGAATAAACGTTTGCAGAAATAGCTACATTACACACTTCGTTGTAGATACAAAGGGAATGGCGATAGTTAAATGTTTAAGAAATCAACGCTACACGCTGACCTTAAAATTCCATACTGTTTCAATGGAATCCCGAGAAACAACTGAGTGCTGACAGGACTTGAAAAGAATGGTTAAGTATTAAACAATTCCAACCATTAATAACGGATACCTCGGAAATGGCTGATGTCACAAAAAAGGTTATTTGAAATAAATTGTGTGCTTTAAAGAGATCTACATTTCTAATGTAGTACGTTTCCATCTATCGCTTAACGTTTACCAGTTATACAAGATTATACAAAAATACTTCCTAACGAAGAGGATTTCAAAGGCTATTCCCAGAAAATTCAAGATATACATTTTATTTTTCATGTAAATATATTTAATATATGGTATTTTCATCAAAATCATTGCAACCATTTTTTAGAAAATAAAAAAATATTAAAGTGTTCCATGTAAAGGATAGTTTGGTGTGGGGGGATTTTATTGAAAATCTTCATGTCGCATCTTTGGAAGGTACTGAACTTAAATGCCAAGTTTGGTGTTTATCCGACTTCTTGCTTTTTAGTAATGTTGTTCACAGACAGACAGAAAACACACACACGGACCGTTTTCTAAAAATGCCTTTTTCTATTCAGAAGGCATCAAAACATTTATTTGCGTTGAAATATCCGTATCGAATTTTTGGGAATGCAAAACTACTATGTACTACTATGTACGTGGTAGAGAAAGTAAAATTCTGATGAGTTGCATTCAGCTGACTTTCCCTTCTTTTTTTTCTTTCTTTGGACTGGCCCCTCCCCGCCAGACCTGGTGGCGATCATCCAAAAGATATTTACATCGCCTCCCCTACCATGCACTACATCTACTCTACGAGGATGATTGGGAAGGTAGTTGGGTGAAGTCAGGTACCGCCGAGGCAAACTTGATGTTTGTGAAAACTATAAATGAGGCATCTGCATACAAGGGAGTATGGAGGCAGAGTGGGGTTGGGTACGGGCCTTGACAAGTGGCACAGACCTGGGACCTAAGTGTTAGTGGGAGTGTTGCGTGCAGAATGCAGGATGCTTGTGGTAAGGTGTCATGCTTAAATAGAAGTTGAGGAGTACTTAGGTTACCTGAAAAGTGGCTGCAGCCGGAGAGGGAGCTGCTTTGTCTCTAGCCCTACCCACTCTAGGTATCTTGTCTACAGAGTATTCTTATAAAACCTTGTTTTTTTCCATCTACGTCATGATAATCCAGATAAACACTCGCAGAAATAGTTTCATTACACATTTCGTTGTAGGTACAAAATGATTAAAAAGCAGGTCGCTATATGCTGGATTTCAGGCTCGTGCGCAGAAAGTGCATTGGGGGGTTACTGAAACCCAAATACCTTTTTTTAGTAATATTTAACGCACGTTATTATTACATACGGCATCACAGGCTGTGGCACTGGTGGTATATGAAATTAAATGTTAATTGGAAAAGTCTGAAAAGAAGAATTGAAGCAGCAGAAATGCGATTGCTGAGACTATTGCCAGGTTATCGATTGCAGGATCACAAAAAAGAACCTGGAAATTTCAGAGCAACTAAGTATTGTGGGAATAATGGAGAAGATAGACCAGTATAGAAATAAGTGATACGAATGGCGAATATTCGCATTCCTAAAGAACTTTATGAATTTAAATCCCTAGGCAGAAAAAATATTGGACGTCCTAGGAAGAGATAGAAGGATCAGGTTGAAAATTGCTTGGTTTCGGAACAGACCCGTAAGTACTGTCTAACCCGAATTGTATAGGGTGATAATGATGATGATGATGATAATTGGGGAAGGAAAGGTTCCAGGCCTAAGTTTAAGGTACCTTCCCGGCATTTTCCAGTTATGAAGACAGGAAGTCCTGGTAAAAGCTTAACCAGGAAGGACGGTCCTAGCGAGATTTCAAACGCGGATCGCCCGTTAACGAGTCTTAAGTATTAATGACCTCAACACGCCGTGTCGGTTCAACAGGAATAACTGAAGCACACGAAGTCATCATACCTTTATTCAGTGGTCACATTTAGAGATTTATCCACGAGTAAGCCAAATCACTGAATAAGGAATACTGACTAAAGAATTTGATTGGTCAACTTGACCAACAACCAACTTTTTAAGTATTACAGGACAAATAAGCAAACTTCACTACGAAAAAGCCTTTGACTTGGTCATCAGAAATAGACTATAGACAATAATGGACAAACGAGGATAGCCTATGCATATTATATAGATAATTAAAACTTATAGGATAACACCAAAATAATAAGTACAGACACTTCAAAGACATAACATAATAATAAATCAAGGTGTCAGACAGGGTTGTAGCATGTCACCGACTCTCTTTAAGATCTATGTTGAAGATCTCATAACAAATTGGAAGAAGGAAGTCTATGAAGGTATACACCTGAAAAGAAACTATTATTTAAATGTTATGCTCTAGGCAGACGATGTAATCATAATACAGAATACAAAGGCAGACTTACAACACTCTGTGTATAGATTATATGAATTGGGAAGAAAACATTATAATTTAAAAATATGAGTTGCGAAAACAAAAGCTATGACCCATTACAGAAAATAACCAATTCGATCTAAGATTGTTGTTGAAAACAAGGGACCAGAGCAAGTTTCTAGTTTAAGCTATTTAGGTAGTAACATAAGTCCGGATATAGGGAGAGAGACATAGAAAAAAATAATGAATTTCAATATATATGTGAAACTATAAATAAAACTCTAAAAAATAAAGTTAGAAAAGACACAAAATTAAAACTATACAAAACGATGGCAGTGCCTTTGAATCTTGTATTGAGGAAAAAATAGATGAAAATAATATACAGTCAGCAGAGATGAGGCTTTCAAGGACGGCTAAAGGCTGTTCAAAGAGGGACCACATAAAAACGATGACATCCGGGCAGAATTGGGAATTTATAGTTTAAGTGATAAGATTGAAGAATACAGGGGAAAATGGAGACAACACCTCAGGTGGATGGAGGAAAACAGAAATCCAGCCATTGTAAACAAGTACAAGCCCTTCGAAGAAGAGATGTAGGAAGGCAGAGAAAAAGGTGGAATCAATTCTGTGAAGTCGGAACGGGCGTATTGCCTAGGCCTTGAATTGAAGAAGAAGAAGAAAAGCAAGCAGAAGCACATTGGGATTTAAACTCCACCCAGGGGGTAAATTAACATGCAAATTCTGACCTTCGGTACTTTAGGCGTAGTTCCCTCTGACCTCTGATAGAGAAATCTGAATGGTTTTACTGGCCTAGGGGAATGGAGGTAGGTATATAATGAAACATGTGATATGAAGGTACTGCTCTCCCTATGAGATACGTGTATATTTATTCACAGAAGTTACTCATGGAATGTCAATTATTGGCAGAATAATTTAATCAAATATGTATTATTTGTCGAGTTAAGTGTTATGTATTCAGAGATATTAAACATTTTTTCTGATATAATTTCATTGCGAATTTTGATTCTCGAACGTACTGGTTTTCTTGTAGAGGTAAGAAAGTGCTTTAGTATGTTTATTTTTTAAATTTGACTTTTATAATATTTACACTGTTGGTATGTAAATCGATACAGGATAAACTAAAGTGGCCAAAGGTATCACACAATTCTACAGATTTATGGCTTTTTTAAAATTTCAAATTAGATTATCTCAAAAGCAGATGAATTCTGCGTGATATTATTTTGCACCTCCACCTCCATTGTGAGCTTTAAGTGTTTCTTTGCTGCTGCGCAAATGCATTTGGTATACTTATTATTTCTTATTCTATTCTTTGCTCACGTCATTTTAGAAAGTATGGGAATAACTCTACATATAAATCCTGTAACAGAAAATGTTTTGGTGATTGTCGATTTTGAATGAATAATTGACACTAACATGCAGAATGGGCAAGCCTGAAGCAAACCCAACATTTTTAAACTTATATGTTTTTGTGTAGGTGTGTTTTTATATCCTTTCCTCAAGAATATCCAGACCGACTGTTATGAATTTTGGTATATGATATAAGTAGATTAGGTTACCATTTAGAGAATACGTTATATGGCATCACAATTAATTTCCCCAAAATGGAAGTTCATGGGGTGCAAACTGAACATTTCGAGATATCTCGCATACTTTTCAGCTCTTCTTTTTCTATTGTTTAATTTCATATATTAAACGTTTATGAGTATAATGCTTGTAGTATATTATATAATTTACATAATTACATGGGATGAATATTTAAGAAGTAATACAATTGTTGTTACTATTATTCGTATGTAAAACCGTTAATATAAGAGACACTGTCGGATGTGTTATCTACACTGCAAGAATAAGGAGATCACACCCACTGAAGAGCATATATGTAGGTATTACAGGTTTCCAAACCTTCACTTGCACACACAGAGAGAAATGAGATTGATAGAGGGGCAGAGAGAAAAAAAAAGAGGAAATAATTAGAGAGGAATGTTGGGAGAGGGAGAGAGGCAGAATAATAATAGCATTTAATGTAATAATGCGAGCAGAGTTGCGGGTTCAGCTAGTTATTTACAATGACTCCAGAAAGTTCGTCTCCAATTTAAAAAATTCTAACAGCCTTTTCATGTGCAGTATTTACTAAATGATATTATATGCCTAGAGTGGAAGAATTCATTTTATACTACCTGGCAATACCACCCAAATATGACTGAGGCTGACTAATTTTATGAAGTCGTGGAAACAGGCGTTAATGGAGTTCAGTAAAATATCGGTAACTCCAGACTTTGGCATCGTTTTGCTCCGTCAGATCAAGATCCACCTTTACCGCAATTTCAGACCTTATTCCAAAACATCTGCTCTACTACATGCATGTGAAACTATTTTATAAACAGACAAAAAAGTTGACACATGGAGCCATTAAAAACATTAAAAGCAATAAAATGAATAGCCTTGAAAAACGCAGGAACATGTAAACTATAACACTGCTTGCTCTTACTGCGTATAACAATTAGAATTTCCTCTCCGTTTATTTGCTGCTAGAATGTTTTAAAACGGAGATAACCGTTTTTAAGTCTAGCGGTGCAAATACTATAGAAACATTCATTTTCTCGATTTTCCCAAGGAGGTGGAATTTTACCTTAGAATATTAGAACATAAAATCCTTCTAATTTAAATAGGCCATATTGTTAAATCAGCCACAGAATTATTACAATTTCTGAATCCCTAAGCAGGAAGTACGAGTATTACAGTTAACTCTGTCATCAGCTAGAAAGTAATAATTAAAGTCGGATGTGTTATAATCACACAACTTTCTCTGCCCACCATCATTTATTGTTTGTCTATTCTGCGAACTACCATTTTCCCCCTGCGTCCTATTAAGCGCGTATACTCCAAACGTGGCGAAGATGGTGACAAATTAATTTGGGGGGGTGTTTAAATTGTTCCTTGCCGTCTTACAAAAATGATACAAATCATTTAATGCTCTGCTACTACCCTTGAGACCTCACCAGGCAGCCATTCTTAATGCAGTTATTGGTATCTGGATAGGTTGACTTTCCTGAATTGCAGCACGTTTTCTCATTATTACATTTTGCATTACAGAAAATGTTCCGCTTCAAAAAATATTAAGCCATAAGCATGATGTTTTTCTGCATGTTCTTAAAACACAAGGATTGATTTATACTAGGAAATAACTGATCTAAGTTGAAGACTAGTTTGAAAACATCTGTTGTGCTACATTCACATACTTTCTCTATGCTTATCGTTTATTAATGGACATACAAATTATTCTTGCTATAGTCTATTTTCCTATCTACTTCATCTTAATCGAGATAAACTATTCCAAAAATAGCTGCATTACACATTTCGTTACAGATATAAAATGAATAGCGATAATCAACTGTTTTAGAATTGGACGCTAAACGCTGGCCTTAAAATTCCATACTCTTTCCATGACATCGCGAGAAGCCGCTGAAAATCGACACGACTTTAAAAGAATGTATAGGTACTGATCAATTCGAACCATTGATAACGGATATCTCGGAAATGGTTGATACCACAAAAAGGTATTTGAAATAAATTGTGGTCGTCCTCTGTGGTGTAGTGGTTACCATGCTAGCCTCTAGTTCTCGAGGTTGCGAGTTCAAACCCAGAGGAGGGCGATGAATTTTTTCGGTCGTAAAAGTCCTTAGCATGGCTTCCATCGGAAGGGAAGTAAAGCCGGTGGTCCTCTGTCTTAGATTTACGGCACGAAAGAACCTCAAGCCTGATAAAGAGCTCTGAGCAAAATTACCGGTCTTTCACGCCCAATACAGAATGGGACGCTAAGGACCAGAGCAGTTAAAAAGTGTCCATAAATAAAACTCAATTTAATTTAAATAAATTGTGTGTTTAAAGAGATTTACATTTCCTGCGTAGTACGTTTTCGTCTATCGCTTAGCTGTTACCAGTTAGGTATACAAGATTGTACAAAATTCCTGCCGAATGAAGAGGACTTTATAGGCTGTTGCCGGAAAATTCAAGGTGTACGTTTTATTTGTCGTGTACCTTTAATATATGGTATTTTAATGAAAATCATTAGTCATTTTTAGAAAATCAAAATTTGGAAAAAATTTTCATTCAAAGGGTAGTTTGGGGTGGGGGGATTTTTTTTGAATATCTTCGTGTCGCATCTTTGGAAGGTACTGAACTTAAATACCAAATTTGGTGTTTATCCAACTTTTCGTTTTTGAGTAATGTTGTTCACAGACACACACATACACACGGACCTTTTTCTAAAAATGATTCAGAAGTCATCAAAACATGTATTTCCGGTGAAATCTCGGTATCGAATTTTTGGGAATGCTTCTCTAGCTACTACATACGTGGTAGAGAAAGTAAAAATGCATTATTGAGGATATGGGAGAAGGTATGCAATAAGTACAAAGCGGTTAGTGGAGCATACAAAATATTATCTTTAGTATTAACAGAATAAGAATAAAACAGCTAGTGTTCGCACCGATAAAACTCCCCAAAGTAGCGTGCGTTCTTAGATCGGCCGGACCGTTTCGTGGCATTATGACAACAACAAAATTAATTTTGGAAGCGATATGAAGATGCTTTCGGTATGTAAGGAAATTTACCAATGTCCTATCCTTCAATTTAGCCGAATTTCGGATATTTTAAATAGGTTAGGAAATAATAAAAAACAAACGTGTGTTTTTCTACCAAAGATTGCACCTACTCAAAACAAAATCATGTCACTCTCCAGACGTAAATTGGCGACTTTCTGCTCTGCTGGTGGTGAAATTAGTTTAAAAAGTTGCACATGTTTATATAAGATTTTTGTTATCGCTATAGATCCCTTTTAGAAATTCTCATGCAGTATCAAGACAAAACGGAGAATATTACACAAATTTGTAGAATTACCACAGACATGGAAAATTCATAATTCTAAGAAAAGTGTATATTGGATTTCTTGTAAAAACAAAACCAAATTAGTATTTTAAACAAGCATAAGAGTAAAATGCTGCTTTTTTTTCTGAAAACGCAATCAGTTGGGTTACAACAATTGACGAAACTGTGATATTCAACATTTTTTGTTATGTTTTTTAATTGTTCCATACCCCTCCTACACAATTTTAGTCAGTTTTAAGTGTACATTTTAGTTTACACAATACTGAGTATCATTTTAAATCCTTTACGGATCTTTTTTCTGCGCCCAATGATATGTTTTATTTGAACCTATACGTATTGTGACTGCCCAGCTTTTCAACTGTCACTTTTCTCTGTTCTTACTGTCACTGTTTCATTTTTACGTAGTTCACCTTCACTGGGAGTTCACCTCACTAAAGTAAACTAGTTCAATTTCCGTTACTTCACTTCTTCGCGACGTAGCCTCCTCACGCAGGACGGTTCACTTCACTCGGGAGCCAAACACAAGACCTCCACAACCCGTCGCTCCGCAGTAACATTCGCTGCACGTCACAACAGCTTTCACCAACTCGCTCGGAGAATCGCCCTTTATTTTGCACCAGAGATACACTCGCTCGCTCACTGTCTGACTCAACAACTCTCCGACTCGCCTCATTCCCGCGAGAGCACTCGCTTATATAGTCAGTGGAATCTTTCCACAAGGTACTTGAACGTTCTAGAACTATTTCGACACACCTTCTTGAGAAGGAGGAGGAGAAGCAGAAGCTTCTAGTTATCTGCCGATAACGCGCCCCGTGTTTACGCTGGTGAGCGGCTGTTATAATTGTTTATGCCGACCGCCCGGCGCAACCTCCCGATAACCTTGAAATATGGTCGCTTCATCACAATATGCTTCAAAAGATCGGGGGTTCCTTATACGTATGAATGAAATTGCTCATGAAATGTATTTAAAGTTATACTGAACAATCAGAATCTTTGCAGCTGAATCTCTATTCAACCTGTTTCTTTATTTCGACCACGGGCTTTGCATAAGGGAGAACACGCTCTGAATATTTCCGTTAAGAGCTGGGATTGCAAAACAGAATTGCGCAATCTTCAACAATTCGGGGTGATTTGTTGCATTATTGCCAGATCTAAACGAATGCCCACTTAATATGAGCTAGCAGAGAGAGACAATTTTATTCTTATTCGGTTAATCCGAAATAAAATATTTTGTATGTTCTACTAAGTGCTTTGTATTATTGCATACATTCTTTCAGATCATCAATAATATAACCGTTTATTTTTAACTTAATCCAAGGTTGGTAACCCCTATTAGCGACAAAATTGGAATTCGAGTGGCCATTTGACCTTCAAATACTCGAGCCTGATTGGTCAATTTCACTTCCGGTTTGGCCGCTATATGGGCTTAACTACTGGGGAGTTTCTTGATAATAGTTACTGTCGCATCCTTAGTGCTGAATTAAATAAGAAGTTCTGTATTCATCCGACTTTAGAGTTTCATTCTTATATAGAAACATAACTCTCACGTGCACGCACATACATATAACACCTTTTTGTAAATATGCTGTTTTATTTATTCGGGACACCCCTACACATGTATTTAGGTGGATTCTCGATATAGAACTTTTGTGCTGAATGCAGAAACTATAATTATTAAAGTACTGCATAACTAATGTATCATCCATTCTGTATTTCATTGCATGATTCCTTAAGTACCTACTAAAAGAATCCACAGACGCTGGCATTATTGCGTTAACTACGGAGGGCCTTCTTTTCTCTCTCTCTCTCTCTCTCTCTCTCTCTCTCTCTCTCGCTTCCCCCTCACACTCTCCCTACATCTGTCTCTCTCCCTCACTTTTTTTCTCCTCTTTGTGGAACTTACATGTGATATGGTTTGAAAATCTGGAATAAAACTGTTTTTTCTGGGGTATTAATAACTATGTTGTACCTAGAGTAGCGTATAGGTAATGCCGTGTAATACCAATATGCAGTGTATAATACTACATTAATCATAGTGTAATGCGTACGAGTATAATACACGCAACCTTTACTACAGCAGTGATCGCCTTTGTGCATTACCACCAGGCGACTTGCCTTTAAGAGACGTAATAGGGCATGGCAGTGGAATAATCATGGCTAACGTAGCCGAATTTAACCGAGCGGGGTGGCCCAGGCGGCCATTCGGGAGGTCATGGGTTCAATTCCCGTAGCTGACCTTCCTTACCCGTGGGTTTTTTCGGAGGTTTCCCCGGGTCGCCAGGCGAATGCTGGGAAGGATCATTACATCCCCGAATGTCCTGTCCCTCCATTTCATCTCCATTCTCATTTCACTTCACCCTTCATCTGCTTGGTCGCTTTCAGGGTTGCAAGTGTCGGCGGGAGGTCTCGACGTGTGCATGGCAGGGGAAAAGGATGCTCTCAAGAAACCTTCGTTCTCTGGACTGCGAGCGGTCTCCGGGTCCCAGACTCCCCAGGGGATGTGTAATCCCACAGGGGGAGGGGGGCATGCTGCACCAGCCAGCACTCGAGGAGTTCAAATCTGTAAATGGTAGGGACCCTGCCCTACCTGTCGCGCATCCTGGTCCGGTCGCCCTCTGTCTACTCTCATCTCACCAAGATCTGCGTAGGTCGACATGCTAAGTACCCCTTCGCCTCTAGTCCTGTCCAATCCTAGCCGAATTTAAAGCTAGTGATGACAATTTTTCTCGAGAATTTTCTCTGTGGGTTGCTGCTCAACATGTCTCATCTTCTACCTGGTGGAAAGGCTTTTATGGCAAACAACCAACAAGGTCGCTTGCACCTAAACTTCTGAATGTACCGCCGTCTTCAGCTGCAATTGGTCTACCCAAGGGCGTATCCACACTAAAACTAGGAACAGGCTTTCTCCGGCAACAACCCAAAAGCTCGTTTCGATAAAATGGAATCTCCGATACAAGAATGACCATGCAGATGCCCCAGAATCAGTCGAGAATCAATAACTGTAATTGTCGTCTGAAGAAGAAGTCGATTAATTGTGAGGATTCCTGCAGCTCTTAATAAAAGTGTCACAACTCTGGCATAAAATATTCTAGGTTCGCTTTCTGTATTTTCGTGAAATCTATTGCGGATGAATTTTTTCATTCTTTCGCAAGAATGAGTACAGTTATTTTTCATTAAAGTATAACCAAGTCAATGTCGTGCGAAATATTGCAATAGTCGTTTCATTTTGTTTTGCTACTCATATATTTAATTCAGTAAGAAATAGTAATAAATTTGTGTTTCCTTGGAGTGTATGATAAGAATATAACACTACTGGCATGACGAAACTAATATGATTTTCCAAAACAAAAAACGTTCATATTCCTTAAAAACAATCCATGTCACCAATCCAACCAATCTTAACAATGATATCACGTATTATACAGTATAATACCCCGATATACAAAAAATACAGCTCTGTTTTAAACGATGGCACAATTCTATTGCTTGCAGACATTCATGTCAGCAATCCAACCAATCTTACCAATGGTACCATGTATTATACCGTATAACATCCGATTTGGTATTACACAAAAAATGCAGACCTGCTTTTAACGATGCTATGACTCGTTATACCCAAGCTCCGGTTTTGTTCTTCGGTTTGTCTATTGTCTAAGGAGTTCTTATTCTATATTAATGCAGCATACTATAGAGTCCAGATAGCAAGAATGCACACACTTGGAGGAAAAAGAGGGGTATGAAAAATAGTGCAGTTTGTTTCAGAGCTGATACTCGATTTGTGAGTGTAATGCGAGAGTAGGTTGTTGGACAGTATGGGATAACTCAAATTTAAACATCTTCTTTGATTTACATGCACGTTTTATCCATATAACTTGCTGTTAATAGTTTGTTGTATCGATTATACACCATATCAGCCTGGATTCGAAACTAGCTTCCCATAATAGGGAATGGTAATATTGTATGTACAGCTCGAATTATTACTTTGTCTCCTTTGCAGCATCTCTAGGAACATTATTCAGCTAATATCACAGGTTATTTTTGTGCTGAAGGAATAAGAGGCATAAGGAACAAACTGAAACAATACAAAACCACCTTCATGCTGCCCATGCTAAATTCTGACTTAAAGTCTATTTAGGTGCAAATGAAAGAGGAGTTAAACTTAAGGGGAGGTTAAATTGCGAAAAATGTCAAAAGATGACATTTTTAACTGTTTTTTGCAGTTTTATTTATTCTTATTAAGTAGTCTTCCACTTTATTTTATTATTTCAGGCACAAGACCTATACTTTTGAAAATGTGCTCCATCATCCATTTTTACTACAAATTCTGCAACAATTCACATACACACATACACAAAATCATAACACTTAGAGTAGAGAGGTAAACTTTGGCCCATCTTTTAGGGAAGGTTTTTGTGCTACAAATTGGTACTACTGTTAAGTGTGACAGCTTCAGTGTACCTAAACCATGTAGCTTATTTCTTTTCAAGTATATGCGTGTATTTTTTCTCTATTTTGGCTTTGAACAGCGTTCTCTGTGAATGAAATTTTCTGGCATAAATGTTTCGTTTCTCAGAAACTATTGTATATAGTTGAATTAAATTTTAGGATGATAAAAATAATCTCTAATCGGATGTACATATACCTGGTGGCCCAACCGCGCCGTATTTGACGTGTGCAGATAACCCTTCGTGCGTTAAAGGAGTTGAAGAGCTCAACGGGGCAATTCCAAGTAAACACAGGTCAGTGGGGAACTGGCGCATTAGCGCCCTACAGTGCATTTGATTTAAGTTGAAACATGGAAAGTAGAAAGAGATAGCACCATATTCCACACGACAGTTGGTAATCCTTAACTGCCCAATCTCAAAAACTTTACTATTGAAACTTACTATTTAAAATCTGGGATAGTTAGACATATGAAGTTTAGAAGAAACCAACCAACACCCGCTTGTCACAATACGAAAGCCAGTGTACCAAGGACGACCGCAGATATCAAGCTATTTTCCACATTTAACTGCGAAAAGTGCAACTGGCAACAACAAGACTGAGAGACTAGGCAGTGAAGGGTTACTGTGGCAGGCTTTCTCAGCACTCTGACCATGATTAGCGCACCCTCCTCTCCTACACCGGTCAGGTAGCTTCAAAATGGTCATGTTTCAGCTTAAACCTCGCGTACTGTCCAAATCCACCACCACTACTACTACTACTACTACTACTACTACTACTACTACTACTACTACTACTACTACTACTACTACTACTACTACTACTACTACTACTACTACTATGTACACAAACACACACATTCTCGGATATCCCTAGTTTTTTTCGAGAAAAATTCATATAAAAAGATTCCTCTTACTATTTTAGTACTAGTTGGTCAATTTCCTGAACTTCCCATGCTAAACAGTAGTATAGTGTAGCTGTTTAAATTACGCTAATTATATTTATTACAAACTCTCTCATTATTTTGGATAATCTATCTAAATTGTAAGATTGGATTGGGATTCCATCACCATTAAATGGTAGAACGAAAGTGTAGATGAATTGTATCAACTTAGAGTTTTGAATTCTTGAAATCGCTTTTCCTTCAAGATTGCCAAATAAACATTAAAAAAGGACTACTGTTTTTAGAAATGTTCAACGAATCGCCTTTTGGAGTTTTAAACGCTTGATCGCCCTTCTGGTACCCATTCGTCTGTTCATCCCAGAGATGAAGTTAGAAGTAAAAAAAGGCCCTCTTCAGGGCCTACTTGAGGTGCTGTGCTCCAGTTACTGGAGCCTCTCCGTCTGCCTACTCCCAACTCCCCTTGATCGCATGGAACTAATCTCCATTATGGATTGTCAAGAAAGCATCGAAATATTTTGTTTACCTTAACGTCTATCACTTATATTTTCCACAGATCTGGTCCTGCACTCACACTCCCGGTCATCTCGAGCGTGCGGGCTACGCAACGAATACCTTAGGGGTGGGAATAGAGTTCACCCGGAAACTGTTCCTTCTCTTTATCTCTGACCCTCTCCTTAATACGCCGCAAGAAGCAGGGCCATATCAAAGCATTCATCCGTTTCAAAGTAACCGCACTGTCGTTCACCTGCGCAGCTTCAAATTACCAATGACCAATTTGTTTTACGAGTGGCCCCACACCCGTTGCTCCCAGTGACGATCAACCTTGAGGTCTAAATCGTCTCCATATAGATTATTATTATTGTTATTTTAATTATTGCTGTTGTTCATTTGCTTATCTGTTATTAATTTTTCTGTTTTTACAACCATACTGCCAAAAGAAGCAGGGCCATGTTTAAATTTCGCCTGTTTGAAGGTAACCTCATCATCGTTCACTTGCATAGTTTCAAATTACCAATGACTAACATTTAGGGGCGGCCCCACAACCGCCGCTCCCAGGGACGATCATCCTTAAAGAATACATCGTCTCCATATATTATTATTATTATTATTATTATTATTATTATTATTATTATTATTATTTTTATTGCTGTAGTTCCCTTTATTTTTCTACTATCTGTTTTTTTACACACATACTACCAAAACAAGCAGGGCCATGTCGAAGTTTTGCCTGTTTGAAGGTAAGCTGACCTTCGTTCGCTTGCATAGTTTCAAACTACCATTGATCAATTTTTTTAGTGGCAGCCCCACACCCGCCGCTCTCAGTGACGATCATCCTTGAAGACTAGATCGTCTCCATATAGATTATTATTATTATTATTATTATTATTATTATTATTGTTAATGCGTTGTTCCCTTTATTTTCCTATTATTAAATTGTTCCGTTTTTTTACACACGTATTGTCAAAAGAAGCAGGGCCATGTCGAAGTTTCGCCTGTTTGAGTATAACCTCACCATCATTCACTTTCACAGTTTCAAATTACCAATGATCAATTTTTTTAGAGGCGGCCCCACACCCGTCGCTCCCAGTGACGATCATCCTTGAAGTCTGAATCGTCTCCATATACAGGTGTATTTTTATTGCTGTATTATATTTGGGGGACGTGCTCCTGACATCAACACAGTAAAAAAAGTTCATGTCAACATGGGTCTAAACATAATTTATTTCAGAGTTACAACACAAAATGGAAAGTTACAAAAATTGCTCGAAGTGGCTTCCTCTTGCTTCGATGCATGCAGCAAGCCTGCGTTCCATGCTCTGGTGTACTCTGTTGAAAATTCCTAGTGTTTCGTATTTGGTCAAATCCAGTTTGGATACGTCCTCTCAAAATGTCAAAATCAGGTACAGGAGTCGCATAAACCAAGGGCTTTAAATGTCCTCAGACGAAGAAATCTATAGGATTCAAATCAGGCGATCGAGCAGGCCATGCAATGGGTCCCCCTCGACTAATCAATCTTTACGGAAATCGATCATTTCAAAAATAACGAACTATAATACAGGAATGCGCTGGAACACCATCGTGTAAAAACCACATTCGTTGGATGACGTCCAGAGGCACATTATCAGTTAAGTGATGCAACTCGTTTCTGAGAAACTGGGGATAGGTTTGTCCATTCAGAGGGAAGAAGCAGGGCCGAATAAGGTGATCATGAATGATTCCACCCCAAACGTTGAGAGAGAACCTCTGTTGAGGGTTGTCCTGTCGTACTTCATTAGGATTTTCAAATGTCCAGTTATGAGTGTTATGAAAATTGAAGATGCCGTCGCGAGTAAAACCAGCCTCATCCGTGGATAAGATACAGGCTAGGAAATTGATGAACACAGCGCACTGCTGTAACATAAGTTGACAGAAACGTCTTCTTGAATCAACGTCCGCCTCATTTAATCCTTGCACACGTTGAAGGTGATACGGGTACAGAAGATTTTCATGCAGAATTCTTCAGATAGTCATATAACTAACTCTTTCCCTTACAGCTATACGTCTTGTGCTTTGTGATGGGTCTGCATCCACAGCACGAAGAAGTCGTTCTTCAAGCTCAATGCTTCGTACCGCTGTTGGTCTTCCACAATCCCTAGTACTCCTCTCAAACGCGCCATTCTCTCTCAAGCGTTGGTGAATTCGTGCAAATGTTCCTGCACACGGTAACGGCCTGTCAGGGTACCTTTCTGCATAAAGTTCACGTACTTGTACTGTATTGCCGTCTGCACGGCCATAGGTGTAGTGCATATCCACCTGTTCACTCATGGAATACATCTTATTCGACCTATAACAACGAAACGGTTTATTCTCAGACCCAAGTACATATGCACTATTTTTACTGTTTTGATATCAGGAACACGTCCCCCAAATATATGACACCAGTAAAGTTATAGCCTGTAGATTTGTATTCTTATTATTTGATACAGAATATGCCTGGATTAATTTTATAATGTGTTAATTTATTTAGTGATTAATTTGATGTATGAATTATATATGTATGTAATGTGGATACCATGTAAATTACCATTTTTGTGTAATGTAATATTTGTCTTGTATATAATGTTTCTGTTTAACTAGTTTTAGAATGTCTCAAACCCTGCCGTTCGTAGCAAACATGCTGTTCCCAAGTGCAGTGATCTTTTGTGCTAGTCTAGGGTAAGGTTTTATGACCTTATTTGACTGCACTCCGGAAGTATGGAGTGAGGGAAATGTAACACAGAACGGAAAGTTACCAAGAGAAGCCCGGGAAAAAGTCCGTGATATATACAAACAGGCCAATAAGAATATATATAAATGAAATAATATTTAGCCACGCTGAGAGGACTGCGAAAATTCCTCCAATGAGAAATCAGATCCTAAACTTTCAATTGGGGGATCGTATTCCATAAATAGTCCGTATTTACCCCAAAATCCAGGGAGTTGACTTGTAGATAAAGACGAGGAATCCACGCTACTCCATAAGACAAAGTTGGCGCGCAAATGGTGTTCTTTTGTGCGGAAGTGTAAATGTGACAAATCACATATTAATTAACAATGTATCGGTGATTTCCGAGTTCTAGATAAAGTGATAAGTGAGCAGGAACATTATGTAGTGTTTTTAGAGTGAATAAGTGACAATAAATAGCGATAAATAAAACGTTATGATGAGTAGTGAATTCACCTCTGAGCTCCTTTGTACCACTACCGAGATCGAGGAGCTTGTTAGCAATCCTGATAGGCAAAGTCCATGCCTACATCTCCGCTGAGATCAACTAGCCAGGGCAACAGCAAGAATTACCATACAGTTAAACCATTCAGCCAGGGCAACAAAATGAAGCCACGTCGGACGGAGACATAAAACAGGTACAGTGAATTTTACCATTACTTCTCCTGTATCTACCACTACACCGTGTTCGTCTCCAACCCGAGGGGGCATCCAACCCGGGACTGCCACCAACGGCGCAGTCTTCGAAGCATAGAGGCGCGAGAACCGACGCATACTATTATTATTGCTCTTGTTCCCTTTATTTTTCTATTATTAAGTGTTTCTGTCTTTTACACACATACTGCCAAAATAAGCAGGGCCATTTCCAAGTATCGCCCTTTTGAAGCTAACCTCACCATCTTCACTTGCACCGTTTCAAATTACCAATGATCAATTTTTTTAGGGGCGGCCCCACACCCGCCGCTCCCAGTGACGATCATCCTTGAAGTCTACATCGTCTCCATATAATTATGATTATTACTATTATTATATTATTACTGTTGTTTTTACTTACTGTTATTAAATTATATTTATTATTATTATTATTATTTTAGCTGTTAATGTCTTTATTGTTCTGTCATTAAATTGCTTGTGTTTTTGCACACATACTTCCTCAAGAAACAGGGCCATGTCCATGTATTCGCCTGTTTGAAGGTAAGCTCACTGTCGTTCACTTGCACAGTTTCAAATCAACGGTGACCAATTCTTTTAGGGGCGGCACTATACCCGCCGCTTACAGTGATGGTCATCCTTGAGGTTTACATCGTCTCCATGTAGATTATTATTATTATTATTATTATTGTTATTACTTTATTTTAGTGTTCTCTTTATTTTCTGCTATTTAAATTTTATCGTTATTTTTTTTATTTTTGCTGTTCTTGAATTTTGTTTATCCTTATTGTCATTTTTGCTGTTCTCTTTATTTTTCTGTTATTAAAAATTTTCTGGTTTTTTTACACACAGACGTACATTGGACGCAAAAACCCATTCTCGAGGCGGAACTGGGATCAACGCTACACCGAGACGACAGAAACACTAAAGCCAAACACTCAGGCGAACAAGGCCATGAGGACCGGCCAGTTAGTAACCTAAACAGTCACGGGGAAGCTCTATAAGTATGGATTTAAGTTTTAACTTATGTCGGGTTCCGCTTGAGCACCCCAATTACTATTGAACTACCGAGATCGGGATATAAGCGTTTACACCTCACTTGGTTAAATACAACTACACATTCAGTTTTGCTTGATTACTTATTCTCACTCTAACAAGGGAAGTATCAGACCCCTAATGGCGAAACCCACTCTGAAATCCTGTGACAGAAGCGATGTAGTACAAATAGACAGACCCAAAACATCAGCTTCCAATTTGAACCGCAAGGTGCCGAAATCAAAGCTGGAATCCTTCAACAGCAACTTAGTATGCCATTAAGATGGAAATCCCTGCTTCAGAGGCGTGTTTCATGGAAAGGCGCGGAATTTAAGTAGCTGGACAGAGCAACCTATCTCCGCCCCCTCGTAACATAGGTAGAAATCGATAATTTGAGCCCCATTCTCCACACCCGGAGCGAAAATCACGTAAACAGTCACGGTTGACCAATAGAAGTATTATTTCCATGTAATTTATATGGAATATTTCGCGCTGGTCTTCGAGTATTTGCAGTCAAATCTGGCACCTGGTGTTTCGGGTGTGACCTCCTTATGCTACATCGCTTCTGTCACTGGAATTTCAGAGTGAGTTTCGCATAACAGGTCTGACACTTCTCTTGTAAGCAGTTTTACCTAACCACTATCTTGTGGAAACATCTGGAAACCGTAATCCAGTGGCAGGCAGATGCCTTACTGTGTGACGTCATACTCGCGAGCATAATTGTTCACCGCCCAGCGATA
Source organism: Deroplatys truncata (assembly GCA_030765065.1). Taxonomy (NCBI): domain Eukaryota; kingdom Metazoa; phylum Arthropoda; class Insecta; order Mantodea; family Mantidae; genus Deroplatys; species Deroplatys truncata. The sequence goes on along the minus strand of CM060990.1, from coordinate 126,907,386 downwards.
TATGTGTAGTAAGTAAACACACAATGGAGGGGAGGACTGAAAAGCTTCAGCTAAACAGTGGCGGCACGGTACCTGAGCTTTAACCGACTAGTATTATTCTTCTGAGGTGCTATAATGGCGGATACCTATACACTAATTGCATATGACAAGAAATTCCAGTCAAACACATTAGGAATATCAATGCATTTGTATGAAAAATACCCTGGGTAAAATAACGTAACAAATGTTTTATTTTAATATACTAATATAACCACGAAATACTTAACTGCAGAGGCATTCCTCACATATATATGCGGCTGTGACACTTACTGGAGCTCTTTAAGCAGCAGCGCCATATTTTTAGTTTGGAACGTTGAAAATAGACTCTCTCTCTCTCTAATTATTTTACGCAAGACAGTTTTATACATTTTACTTTGAGTTATGCACAGCATGCATACATGTGAAACACGCAATTACTTTGTATCAATGCCCTGCCCTAGCTCGATACTTTCTCGACATCCTACCCCGCTTTCCTCCATAGTTCGGTAGTATTTGGAGCCATAGTCTGGTTAACACGCAAGCGAAGAACTTTTTACAAATAAAGACCAGAAAGTTTGTTTCTATGTTGTGGTTTATGATCTTCATACAAGAAAAGAACTGTTCATATACATAAGTAGATCAGAATATGCCCAGCATTCTGGCAGAACACTTTTGCACCCGAGGGAACTTTGTTTGGGGGAAATTTCTATAAAAGGAAGACAAATCCTTCTTGTTTTGAAAGCTGCCCTTCAGTCAACGTTTATTTTGTAAGTCAAGTATTTCTAATTGCAATGACGTCACTCTGTCAACATCCAATGAAAATGGTGTTGCAACAACCTTTGTATTTGTGAAATGGAGGTATTTACAATATCCTGAAATTGGTATCAAATTCTTGACTTAGTTCTTTCAATATTTGGACATAGTTATTTGTATCGATAATTCAATCTAATTACTTAGCTCTTTCAGTATTTTGACATCGTTATTTGTATCGGTAATTGGGTGACATATTGTAATTAACGTTGGAAAATGTGGGAGTTGATAGTCTTACACTACTGCATTCTTGCCTATCTACGGCCCATCTTAACTACTGCGCTATCATATCCCCCAGTGCCGGCTCGTGTTTATGGTGATGTGCCTCTACTCCCTATGTTGCTCTTTGCTCGGAAACGACTTTTACGTCACAAACGCAGCAGCTGCCGACCATTACCGTAAACGGAAAAGCGAAAGAAAAAGAAAGAATAGGTAATCATTCAATCATTAATACTCGTAATAATAACATACTGAAGTCTTGTATGAGCTACGGAGATTTGAAGTTATTTTTAAAAGTTACAGCATTTGTGTTTAATAGTTGTGTAATAATACTTTAGTAAAGTTCTAGATCATAAAGTATGTTACTGAAGGTGTATATTTGTGAGCTAACTTAGTGATTTGTTTTTGTTGTGGAAAAAGACATTATAGCTACTTTCTGGTTAGTGTATATTAGGTGAATCATCCACCCTTGTGTTTTCTCTCTTTTTGTTTTATTTCTTGAACACTCTTGAAGCCCATCGCAAAAGCACAATTCGCTTCAAGCACAGCTACGCGGTTTTCTAGATCAGGTCTAGTAAGATACACGTTTATACCTAAGGTGACTGTTGTAGAGTCACACAAATGCCAAATTAACACACCAATCCTGTCGGGAGCTAAATTACGTATATTTGATATACCCTACGTAACAAACTGTCAGTTGATTGATAATCTAAAATACATAAAACATATACATAAAACCAACCTATAACATGCAAGAAAAGTGAAAATTTGACATCACAGACGTCTAGTGCACGACTCGTATAGAATTTAGAGGCATATCTACCCTGAGTTTGAATTTACGGGGGACGCTCTAAAAGGGGACATATCACGGAGGGGACATCGGAACCGGGGTAGAGCACCGCAAATAGGTCCTAAGGGCGCTTTTTGCTTCCAAAGTGACCATTTGGAGGGAGGAATGAGAAAAGAGAAACGAAGGGCGACCAGAGCTGCATGCCTACAGGTGCAGGCCGGAAGGGATCCCTAATTTTTCCAGATTGACACATCCAGCCCCGCCGTCACCTACCCACAAGCCACCAAACCCCCCTCGCCATCCCACTATAGAGTGGAGCCCATTCGAGGAGAGACCTTGCTGAGTAGTCCCCGCAGCGACTACAGACCTCAAGCCACAGTCCAGCCGCAAAACACCGAAAAGCGTCACCTGGCCCCACAGCCCTAAAACGGATGATGGGTATAGGAAATGAGGGCCAGGAAATTTGTGGTAGAAAATGAACCATCCCTGCATTGGCCTGACGACCCGCGGAAACCAGATAATTCCATGGATCGGGGTGGGCGATCGCCGGGAGTTGAATTCGGAATCTCACGAATGCGGGGCACAGACGCTGTCGCCTCAGCCATCATGTTCAGTTGTTATTGGCCTGACTCATGATTACCATGATGTTGCTAAGTATTGTCCTTTGGATGGCGCACTGTAAAGTCTCAGACGACTGAGTTAAGTCACTTATTTGTAACGATCATGTAAACAAACTGCTACTGACACTTTCTATTCAATGGATATAACTAAAATACGAGTTGTGATAAAGTACTTCATTCTGAAGGCTTTTATCCCAACAGAATACAAATGAAATCATATTTGATATTAAAGAATTCTTACCGTTTCCTTTCAAAACTGAAAATTAGACTTATTAATTTAAGCCTGGTCGTACAACTGTTCAAGATGCTAATCGCTCAAGGCATCCCAAAACCGATACGGCCGATGAGACTGTGACAAACGTTCAAATGTTATACTGAATGATCGCCGAGTCATGGCACTCGAGTCGGCTGATCTCGATAGGCCATGTCTACTCATTTTACACCACGTTTTGGGTATGTGAAAGCTTATGAGTAGGATATATAGGACAGACCTGGGCCACTTTTTGCGTTTATATGGGAAAGGATAGGGAAAACGAGGGTATATGCGGCGGTTCACGGAGGAAAATGCGTTTATATGGGGAAGATAGGGACTACGAGGATCGATGCTAGGCTAGATAGAGGTTGAAGGAATGGGGATGTGCCTTATATGAGAGATACGTGGAATACGAGGAGAAGTGTTAGACTAGATAGGATTTGAGATGTGGAATATGCATTTATATGGTAAAGATAGGGAAAACGTGAACAGATGCTAGGATAGACAGATGCTGAAGCAGGGGAATATGAACATATATACAGGAGAGATAGGGGATACGTGGAGAGGTACTAGACTATTCAGGGTTTGAAGGTAGAGTTTGGCTTTTTTATATGAAGAGACGAGGAAAACGAGGGTATATGCTAGGTTGAGAGAACCTTCAATGAGGAAAAAATGCGTTTATATGGGTGAGATAGGGAAAACGAGGAGAGTTCTGAGGTAGAGCAGGGACTGAAGGAGGGAGAGATATGCTTTATACGACAGAGATAGGGCATACGAGGGGAGGTGCTAGTGTAGACAGAGGTTAAGGAGTACGGTATACGATTATATGAGGAATATATGGAAAATGGGAACAGATGGTATGATAGACAGAAGCGGGGGCTACTTTTGCGTTTATATGGGGAGGGATAGGGAAAACGAGGGTAGATGCGACAGTTCAAGGAGGAAAATGCGTTTATAGGGGAGAGATAGGGAATACCAGGGCTGATGCTAGGCTAGTCAGATGCTAAAGGAGGGAGGAATATGCTTTATACGAGAGAGATAGGGAAATACAAGGAAAGATGCTATACTAAACAGGACTTGAAGGCTAGAATATGGCGTTTTATATGAGCGATATAGCGAACCGAGGAGAGGTATTAGGCTAGGAGTTTTGAATGATAGAATAGACGTTTATATGCGAGAGATAGGATATACGAGGGAAGATGCTAGGCTAGACAGGGTTGAAGTAGGGAATGCGTCTTATATGAGAGAGGTAGGGGAATATGAGGAGAAGTGCTAGACTAGACAGGAAGGTCTGAATGACAGAGTATGCGTTTATAGGGGAAAAGATAGGGAAAACGAAGGTAGGTGCTAGGTTGAGAGAGTCTTCAAGGGGGAAAATGCATTTATATGAGATCGGTAGGACATATGAGGAGAGATGCTAGTCTAGACATGGGTTGAGGAGCAGAGTATACGTTTATATGCGAGAAATATGGAAAACGGGAGAGATACAAGGATAAACAGGGGTTGAAGGAGGAGGAATGTAGGGTTATACGGTAATATATAGAGTAATTCGATTATAAAACTTTTATCATCCAGCGCCGCAACACTTTTATATACTTATTTTCTAAACCTTACAAACTTTATATATGTTAAACTAGTGCGCGAAACGGAGAGGGACAAACTGTATATCGGTTTACAGCGAAGTATACGTCCTAACCTATTCCCACCTTGTATGTTCTGAATCTTCTCATTGTCTATTCATTCCTAACATAATCACGTAACAAGACGTAACCAACAAACGTAACCACGTAACAAGACGTAACATAACAGCATGACAAGACGTCATACTAAGCAACATAAGCACGTAACCACGCAACATCACGTGACATCTCGTAACCAGAAACGTTACACGACGTAACAACACGTAGCAACTATGTAACCAAGTAACAAAACGTAAGAACAACACGTAACCAACCCATTGCTAAGGCAATCTAAACTAATTCATCCTTCATAACTTAGACAATAAGTACGAGAACCTAGCCTAGATTCTTGTTGATACGAAGGCGCACCCCTTCCACAGCAAGCAGAGCCCAGTTGCTTCCCTTTAGTTGTGATTCCTCCATTTCAGTAACCAATTTCTTCATTTTGGTTTCCAGCATAGAGTCCAGATCCGTTTCTAGAAAAACAGCTTGATTTCTGGTTTTAAATGTCTTGTCACAGGTTTCTCCGATACTGTTAACAAATCTACACTCAGCTAACCGATTAATTTTCAAACTCTTGTGAATACCAAGCTCTTTATGCACAGCCTGGATTATCCGCTGTTTTGCTTCATGCAGGTATATATTCAGGTCCTTAGTCGATTCACATCGTATAAAATACGATTTCAAACGTCCATGGAATGAAGTTTCATATTCTTTCATGTCTCACTCCTCCATCGTAGATAACAACTCTTGCTTTGACGGTTCTAATCTACGTTTCTTCTCAGGTCTGTTTATTTCACACGCATCTTCGTGTCGACGACCCTTATAACTGTCTTTGAAGGCTACATTACAATATTTACACTTGAAGAGCTTTTTACAACGTAACTCATGTCGTCTTTTATCATATCCACGGAGGAACTTCTTACAGCATTTACCACAAGAATATCCCGAGACACTAGGAATGATATCCTTGTACGAGGACTTATTCATTTTTCTTCTTGATATAATAAGGTATTTACCTTTCTTCAAGGAAATGTCCGTCTCTTCACCTTGATATCACTTAGAAAGCTGATTATTTTCTGTGAGAACAGCGATGTTAACACCTCAGAGATGATCAACAGAATGAATTTCAATGCTAGAGGTTGCTCTATTTATAGAGGAAGCACGAACCTTTATGCATCAATTATATAACGTATTAACCCTTCTTCAAGGAAATGTACTCTTCTTCACATTGATAACACTTTAGATTATTTTCTGAGAGAACAGCGATGTTAACACCTCAGAGATGATCAACAGAATGAATTTCAATACTCAAGTTCGTTCTATATATAGAGAAAGCACGAACCTTTTTTTTAAATCAATTATATCCTGATTATTAATACCAAAAACGGTGATGAAGCGTGTAAGCTCTTATATATTTCAATTCGTGTTACACTGATGTTCGAGCGTCTCCGTATAGCTCCGTATGCTTAGAGAGAAAGTGTAAAGTATTGTGAAGATGTTATGTATTGTTCGGCTATAATCGTACAGATTCGGAGAGCTTGACTGGTGAAGGTGATGAACGATCCGTCGACTGAGCAGGAGGCAAGCATTCCCTTCGCGCAACGAAATCGAGATGCAAAAGAAAGAAAATCGTGATAGATGAGAAACCACCCAGACATTCGCCTGCAGACCACGGAAAACCATGAAAAAATATGTCAGAGTGAGCGTCCAACGGAACTCGAACCAGGGACTCTAAAAGCACACGTGAAAGATACAAATTATATAGAATGAAAGGAAATCGGTGACGATGAGAAACCACTCCAGCATTCGCCTGCAGACCAGGGAAAACCCTAAAAAATATGATGTCAGAGTGATCAACCAACAGGAATCAAACAAAAGATCTTAGAAGCATATAGGTTAAGATGTAAATCAAATAAAAATGCAATAAAATCGTGCTAGATGAGAAACCACCCAGACATTCGCCTAAAGACCAGGCAAAACCATGAAAAATATGTCAGAGTAAACAACCAACGACAATCGAACGAGGGAAACCATCAGATTACTCTAGAAGCATAAAGTTGCAAATGAAAGAAAATCGTGATAGATGAGAACCCACGCAGGCATTCGCCTGCAGACCAGGGAAAACCATGAAAAAAATCAAAGGGCTGAGCGACTGACGGATAGAGTGTGCGACCGACAGGGAAATCAAACAAAAGGTCTCTAGAGACAAAAAAAGATGCAATTGAAAGGGAATCGTGATAGCAAGTACCACTACAGCATTCAACAGCAGACCAGTGAAAACCATGAAAAGATTCGCGATCAGATTAAACAATTGATTGAAATCTAACCCCTGAACCCTAGAAATTCACGTGTAAAAATACAAAATAAATTGGATTGAAATGGAATCGTGATAGCAATTACCACTACAGCATTCGACAGCAGACCATCGAAAACCATGAAAAGATCCGTGATCAGAGTAAACAATCGATGGAAATCTAACCCCTGAACCCTAGAAATTCACGTGAAAAAATACAAATAAAATGGTTTGAAAGGGAATCGTGATAGCAAATACCACTACAGCATTAGGCAGCATACCAGCGAAAATCGCGAGAAACGTAAGGTCAGAGTGCTCGTCCCTACGGGAATCGAATCCGAGACCTCTCGAATGCAAAGTGCTGCCGTTATTAACTGAACAAAACAGTAAAAACAGACCTCATTCGCAGTCGACATGCTTAAACACGTTAACTTTCACCATATGACGTCACAGTTGGGGACAGTTCGACTATCGCAGACATGTCGAGACAGGCATATTTAGCCATCTCATATTTTAGAGTCATATACAGAAGTTTCATACCAACGTACTCACTACGCTCGCAAAGATAATCTAAGATTTCATCGTTGAAATACTTTGGAAATAGCGTAGAAGTTTTTCAGCGCTTATTTAATTAAAATTCATGTATATACCCTATTATTTAGTGATTTTTTCAATAATTTCTTCCTCTCATCTCAATCATTCGTCAAAAATCAGTGTACAATATGCATTTTTATATGTTTTAATGTTCGTTTATTTTTAAAACCGCTGCATTTGCCCGTAATTACGAGCAATAATTTTTTTCAGATTTACTCAGATGTGTAGCTTGTAGAATCGAATTAGGAAATGTTTTAATAAATGTATTGTATTTTTTTTAGCTTAAAGTATCTACATTTTTAAAGCTGCCATGACCGTTATTTGAATTTAGTATAAAGATTGTTATATTTTCATTTTTAAGACTTCCTTTGTTAAAGATAATGTCTTGCAATCTAATTTTTAAATTTCTTTTGCAAAGATAATCTAAAATTTCATCGTTGAAATACTTTGGAAATAGCGTAGAAGTTTTTCCGCCCTTATGTAATTAAATTCATGCATATACCCTATTATTTAGTGATTTTTTCAATAATTTCTTCCTCTCATCTCAATCATTCGTCAAAAATCAGTGTACAATACGCATTTTTATACGTTTTAATGTTCGTTTATTTTTAAAACTGCTGCATTTGGCCGTAATTACGAGCAATAATTTTTTTCAGATTTACTCCGATTTTTAGCTTATAGAATCGAATTAGGAAATGTTTTAATAAATGTATTGTATTTTTTTAGCTTAAAGTATCTACATTTTTAAAGCTGCCATGACCGTTATTTGTATTTAGTATAAAGATTGTTATATTTTCATTTTTAAGACTTCCTTTGTTAAAGATAATGTCTTGCAATCTATTTTTAAATTTCTTTTAAAACCAAAGCGAACGTTAACAACTAGAATGGCTGTCTTCGTGTATCGAAAAAGCTAACATGGCCGCTTCAGTCGTCTTTTAGAAGCGTACCTTACATGTAGGTTAGGAAGGTAGCATCAGCTGGCGGAGAGGAGAAAGCTTGCGAAAGACGGCTGAGGGGCGGCACCTGGAGGGAGTAAGGTAGGGATGAAAGGCCGGCTTCATGAGGCGCTGAGAGCTAGCCGAGACCGCCAGTAGGGCACAGCACGCCGTAAGTGTCGGACCTAATACAGTGTCGAGCTTATACAGCTGCAGCGCTCGTCAGCGTTTTACGTAATCTAGTTATTTACGCTCACTATACCATTTAAATATACATTCATCTAAGAGATATAATATTCGTCAGGATGACAGATGTCTAAATATACATAACAAAGAAATTAGTTACTGATATAAATGTAATATCGTACGTTCACTATTTTATTTTTAATTACTTTTTTTATTTTATTCGAGGATGACTTTGTATTCATGTCACTGGATTCAATCCTAGTCCTCCAACCTGACTTGGAACAACAATCAATAACGAGCTACAATCCAAGGATATAATCGGTATTAATAAAAAAAATTGTTTGATAAAGACCGTTAAATAAAAAGCCCTGTAAACGTATGTATTTCCCCTCACTTCCCCTCTTCCCCCACCTTGAAGAAAGGTAAATACCTTATTATATCAAGAAGAAGAATGAATAAGTCCTCGTACAAGGATATCATTCCTAGTGTCTCGGGATATTCTTGTGGTAAATGCTGTAAGAAGTTCCTCCGTGGATATGATAAAAGACGACATGAGTTACGTTGTAAAAAGCTCTTCAAGTGTAAATATTGTAATGTAGCCTTCAAAGACAGTTATAAGGGTCGTCGACACGAAGATGCGTGTGAAATAAACAGACCTGAGAAGAAACGTAGATTAGAACCGTCAAAGCAAGAGTTGTTATCTACGATGGAGGAGTGTGACATGAAAGAGTATGAAACTTCATTCCATGGACGTTTGAAATCGTATTTTATACGATGTGAATCGACTAAGGACCTGAATATATACCTGCATGAAGCAAAACAGCGGATAATCCAGGCTGTGCATAAAGAGCTTGGTATTCACAAGAGTTTGAAAATTAATCTGTTAGCTGAGTGTAGATTTGTTAACAGTATCGGAGAAACCTGTGACAAGACATTTAAAACCAGGAATCAAGCTGTTTTTCTAGAAACGGATCTGGACTCTATGCTGGAAACCAAAATGAAGAAATTGGTTACTGAAATGGAGGAATCACAACTAAAGGGAAGCAACTAAGCTCTGCTTGCTGTGGAAGGGGTGCGCCTTCGTATCAACAAGTTCAACCCGTTACGAGGAAGTAGCTACATACCACTACCGCCATCTGTTGAAGCAAGAAAAGCCTGCATTAACATCCAGAATTTAACTGATGAGCTATGTTTCATGTACTCTATATTAGCCAAATTTGTCAGCGTCAAGCCTCAACGGGTAAGCAAATATAAGAAACTTCAAGATAAGTACGACTTCAGCTGTGTTTCCTATCCTACTCCGCTTTCTCAAATACCTAAATTTGAGAAGCTTAATAGGATGTCTATCAACGTTTTCGGTCTGGATGAGAAGCATGAAGTGCATCCGATAAAGGTTGTTGACACTGAACTACCTGACCACCGTGACCTCCTACTATTGAGTGACAGTAGTGGAAAACATCACTATGTATATATCAAGAATTTTGAGAAGCTCGTTCGACGTCAGAAAACTAAGCATGATGGAGTGATATATACCTGTAAGCGGTGCTTTACACATTTTGACAATCGATATGGACGAAGTGGACTGGAAAAACTGCAAGAACATGCATCCATCTGTAATCAGTATGGTGTTGCAAGGGTAGTTATGCCTACAAAGGACAAATCAATTGTACAGTTTAAAAACTTTGAAAGGATGTTGAAACTACCTTACGTCATCTATGCGGATTTTGAGAGTATTCTCACTCCATGTCATACGTGTATTCCCTGTCCTGAAACTTCCTATACAACCCCTTATCAAGAGCACACAGCAATGAGCTTCTGTGTTTACGTTAAACCATCAACCAACGTTGAACATCTGGAAACTGGTCTTCCTAAGCATCCCTATGTATATCGTGGTGTTGATGCTGCTCAGAAGTTTATGGAATACCTGTCATTCCTTGCAAAGGAGATTAATAATATATACAAATCTGTCATGCCCCTGAAACTTACAGATCCACAGCAGTTGGATTTCAGCGCCTCTACAGTATGCTACTTGTGTGGAAAAACCTTTACTGAAGAGAACTATAAAGTACGCGACCATGATCACATCAGTGATGAATATCGGGGGAGTCTGCATAATGCATGTAATTTAGCCTGCAAAACACCTAAATATATCCCTGTCTTCATGCACAACCTCAGTGGATATGACTCACACTTCATTGTTAAGGAGCTGGGATGTACAAATGAGCGTGTGGAAGTAATTCCTAGCTCTGAAGAAAGCTATATGTCATTCTCCAAGTATGTTGGAGATATAAAGCTCCGGTTTGTAGATAGTTTTCGGTTCCTGAGTACAAGCTTGGATAAGCTGGTAAAAAATCTAACATCGTACCCTGAAACATTGAAGTACTTCGGAGAAGACAAGTTGAAGTTGATGACCCGTAAGGGTGTATTTCCCTATGATTACATCACTTCATGGGACGTCTTGAACGAAACCTGCTTACCTCCTAAGGACTCCTTCTACAATAAATTAAATGAAGAGGAAATTAGTGATGCTGACTACGATCATGCTAAAAATGTATGGGAGCTGTTTAATGTCAGAAACCTGGGCGAGTACAGCAACCTCTACTTAATCTCTGATGTGCTTCTCCTAGCTGATGTCTTTGAGACATTTAGGGAGCAAACACTTAAAGCACACAAAGTCGACCCTGCACATTATTTTACCTCTTCCAGGACTTACATGGGATGCCATGTTACTGTACACTGGAATTCAGCTGGAATTGTTACAGGATTATGATCAATTACTCATGGTGGAATCTGGCATAAGAGGAGGTTTATGTCAAGTTTCCCACGGCTATGCAGAGGCTAATAACACCTACATGGAGAAGTATGATCCGTCGAGACCAACCCAATTTATTACCTATGAAGACGCCAACAACCAATATGGGTGGGCAATGAGTCACGCTCTCCCTTATGGTGGATTTCAGTGGATGTCACCTGAAGAAATCAACTTAGAAACACTACAAGAAGATGATCCTCATGGGTACATACTAGAAGTCGACATCGAGTATCCTGCTGAACTTCACGATCTACACAACGATCTACCTTTCCTGCCAGAGTGTATGAAACCATTGGAATCATCTACAAAGAAACTGACACCTCATCTTGGACCTCGAAAGAAGTACGTAGTGCATTACATGGCTTTGAAGCAAGCTCTTAGTCATGGACTACGACTAACAAAAATCCATCGTGTGCTACAATTCCGACAGTCTCAGTGGTTGAAACCTTATGTGGAATTTAACAACAGGCTACGACAACAAGCTGCAAATGATTTCGAGAAGGATCTCTACAAGCTCTTTAACAACGCTATGTTTGGAAAAACTATGGAGAACCTGCGTAACCGTATGGATATACGACTGGTGACCAATGAAAAAACTCTAGAGAAGCTGATCGCCAAGCCTATGTTTATCGACAGGACGATATATGCTGATAATCTAGCTGCTGTACATATGACCTCTCGTCAGATTGTATTCAACAAGCCTATATACATTGGTATGAGTGTGTTGGATATCTCCAAGACATTACTGTATAACTATCATTACGACGTTTTGTTGCCTTATTATGGAGCTGAAAACCTGAAGCTTATGTATATGGACACTGATTCGTTCATTCATCGTGTTACAACCGAAGATGTGTACCAGGATAAGCTACGTTTTCTTGAGCACCTAGATACTGCTGATTATCCTACAAGCCATATATACTATTCACCTCTAAACAAGAAGGTACTTGGGAAATTTAAAGATGAGGCTAATGGTAAAATCATTCAACGCTTTGTAGGGCTACGACCTAAAATGTATGCCCTAGATATCGACGGTTCAATGATAAAAAAGATTAAAGGTATAAAACGTAGTGCTATTAAGCAGTACGTCACGTTCGAGAGCTATACTGACTGCCTTAAAACCAGAGAAATTATCAGAACGCCCATGAATCTGATCCTGCCGCGACAGCATGCTCTTGCCACAGTACAAGTGAATAAAATTACATTGACACCATACGACGATAAAAGAATTATTGCTGAGGACGGTATAACGACATACGCCTATGGACATTACAGCATTACAAGTAGTGCATAAGAGAATGTAAGTCGAATATGAAGATTTTCTCGTGAGTCTACAATCTTAAAAAAATGAAGGTTATCCGTGTGCTGTATATGCAGCTAGCTGACGACCGATGAAGAAAGAAGAAGATGGAAGGGGAGGTGGTAACCCTGCCATTAGGAGCAATCCTAGTGCTAGTCTCAAGCCTACATAAAAAGGGGAGAGACGCCTACAGCGAACTAAAATAAAGGTATGTTGACGTAAACTTTTCAATTAAAACTCTCGAATAATAAAACCTGAATAAAACATTGCAATTTCACTAAAAGAAAGGTGAGGTTATCTTTGGTTAGCCAGATTAGGTTAGTCGATGACTGAGTAGAATAGACGATGAGAGGAACGTTTAGGATTGGTCGGGTGAATCTAGGCTAGGTTCTCGTACTTATTGTCTAAGTTATGAAGGATGAATTAGTTTAGATTGCCTTAGCAATGGGTTGGTTACGTGTTGTTCTTACGTTTTGTTACTTGGTTACATAGTTGCTACGTGTTGTTACGTCGTGTAACGTTTCTGGTTACGAGATGTCACGTGATGTTGCGTGGTTACGTGCTTATGTTGCTTAGTATGACGTCTTGTCATGCTGTTATGTTACGTCTTGTTACGTGGTTACGTTTGTTGGTTACGTCTTGTTACGTGATTATGTTAGGAATGAATAGACAATGAGAAGATTCAGAACATACAAGGTGGGAATAGGTTAGGACGTATACTTCGCTGTAAACCGATATACAGTTTGTCCCTCTCCGTTTCGCGCACTAGTTTAACATATATAAAGTTTGTAAGGTTTAGAAAATAAGTATATAAAAGTGTTCGGCGCTGGATGATAAAAGTTTTATAATCGAATTACTCTATATATTACCGTATAACCCTACATTCCTCCTCCTTCAACCCCTGTTTATCCTTGTATCTCTCCCGTTTTCCATATTTCTCGCATATGAACGTATACTCTGCTCCTCAACCCATGTCTAGACTAGCATCTCTCCTCATATGTCCTACCGATCTCATATAAATGCATTTTCCCCCTTGAAGACTCTCTCAACCTAGCACCTACCTTCGTTTTCCCTATCTTTTCCCCTATAAACGCATACTCTGTCATTCAGACCTTCCTGTCTAGTCTAGCACTTCTCCTCATATTCCCCTACCTCTCTCATATAAGACGCATTCCCTACTTCAACCCTGTCTAGCCTAGCATCTTCCCTCGTATATCCTATCTCTCGCATATAAACGTCTATTCTATCATTCAAAACTCCTAGCCTAATACCTCTCCTCGGTTCGCTATATCGCTCATATAAAACGCCATATTCTAGCCTTCAAGTCCTGTTTAGTATAGCATCTTTCCTTGTATTTCCCTATCTCTCTCGTATAAAGCATATTCCTCCCTCCTTTAGCATCTGACTAGCCTAGCATCAGCCCTGGTATTCCCTATCTCTCCCCTATAAACGCATTTTCCTCCTTGAACTGTCGCATCTACCCTCGTTTTCCCTATCCTTCCCCATATAAACGCAAAAGTAGCCCCCGCTTCTGTCTATCATACCATCTGTTCCCATTTTCCATATATTCCTCATATAATCGTATACCGTACTCCTTAACCTCTGTCTACACTAGCACCTCCCCTCGTATGCCCTATCTCTGTCGTATAAAGCATATCTCTCCCTCCTTCAGTCCCTGCTCTACCTCAGAACTCTCCTCGTTTTCCCTATCTCACCCATATAAACGCATTTTTTCCTCATTGAAGGTTCTCTCAACCTAGCATATACCCTCGTTTTCCTCGTCTCTTCATATAAAAAAGCCAAACTCTACCTTCAAACCCTGAATAGTCTAGTACCTCTCCACGTATCCCCTATCTCTCCTGTATATATGTTCATATTCCCCTGCTTCAGCATCTGTCTATCCTAGCATCTGTTCACGTTTTCCCTATCTTTCCCATATAAATGCATATTCCACATCTCAAATCCTATCTAGTCTAACACTTCTCCTCGTATTCCACGTATCTCTCATATAAGGCACATCCCCATTCCTTCAACCTCTATCTAGCCTAGCATCGATCCTCGTAGTCCCTATCTTCCCCATATAAACGCATTTCCTCCGTGAACCGCCGCATATACCCTCGTTTTCCCTATCCTTTCCCATATAAACGCAAAAAGTGGCCCAGGTCTGTCCTATATATCCTACTCTTATGGCTCGATGAGTGCCGCATTTCTTAACAATGGGCAAAAAACGCATTGGAATGAACATTACTAATGTGTGTTAAGATTTATTTAAAGCAATTCCAGTAAGCTTCTCCGACGTTTCATAACGGTAGATGAATTAGGGATTCATCATTACACGCCAGATACGAAGGCAGTCCAAAGTGGCAATTAGTAAAGTACACCAGAGAAAGCAAAAACGGTTCAATATGCAGGAAAAGTACTGCCTACGATTTTCTGGGATTCTATGGCGTGGTGCACATAGACTACCGCCAGAAGGATAGAACTATCACCGGGGAGTATTACACTGGACCAACGGAAGGATGCTA
This sequence comes from Deroplatys truncata, assembly GCA_030765065.1. NCBI lineage: Eukaryota > Metazoa > Arthropoda > Insecta > Mantodea > Mantidae > Deroplatys > Deroplatys truncata. The sequence goes on along the minus strand of CM060990.1, from coordinate 126,892,349 downwards.
TTCAGGCTAAACGTTCACACCTTGTGAAAAATAACGTTTGTTTGGTTGTTTTTTCATCGCAGTAATGTGTCTTCACACACGCCTGAGATTGTTGCTGTCAAACTGCATGACCTTCGTTTTTAAGTGCTTCTACATCCACTATATTTGTGGATATGGCTCCCAGCGATTACTTTTTGTTCCTAAACCTGAATAAATTGCCGGATGGACAAAGATTCTCATCAAACGATGATGTTTAAGACGAGAAAGACGTTTATTTTGCAGAGTTGAGATTATTTTATTTTATTAAGGGTATTTCAAAAGTGTAAACTCGTGAAGCAAATTTATTGATTTACAAGGTGACTATGTTGGCAAATTTTACAAAACAAATCTTTTATATGTTCTACTATCTTGGTCGCCGATGACTTGTAGAAACTTCTCGTAGCTAAGTGGTATCGTTCGTTTGTTTGGTGTTGAAGAAGTGAGAGAATGAGTTAAAATCCTACAACGGGGTTTAACTCCCTCTATGCCGTTTTTTGCTTTGCGCTGCGAATATGATATTTTTTGCATAATATGTTGTTAGAAAGTTAAAACTATTATTTAAACTAATAGGATTTTGGAGCTTCACCGGAAGGAAAAACAGGTCATATTGTGGTATTCACAGGTGTGCATTTGCAAAAGAACTTGATGCAGTGCAGCTCAAACGATAAAGCGCGTATTAAAAAAATAGTAATCCATTCGACCACATGGTGACGCTGCTCACGGGATCATAACGGAGTATTTCAGCTTTTTGCGTTTATGTAAAACTAATGCAATACCCGATGTTGCGCAGTTAGATATTTTAAATCCTAATAGATCTTTAGTTCATTTAATTTACCTCCCCTCGTTCTTTATTAAATTACTGTTAAATGTTCTACAGGTTTTTTTATGGTAAATGCTGCTCTTTTCGCTTATAAATGTAATTTCATAAGGGACTGGCTATCACTAATAATGGATAAAAATTTCCCTGATATTCAGCCAAAGAATGCAAAACATTGGTAAATGTCTGACTTCCTTAACTTTCTCTGACAGTCTTCCAAGTTCTTGAAATGTGCATGGACTATAAGTATCCTTTGACAGTGCAGGAATCATTGGTCGGAACGGTCGAGTAATACTTTAATCACTGTATCATAATCACTAAAAATGAGGGTTTTGTGCCACACGAAATACACGTTGACTCCACAGCAAGCATAAGTGGACATACAGGCAAACAATTAAGGACAGTGCACCCGATAGGAGTGCAACAAGAAGTTGCAAATATCCAAGGGCATAACAATAATAGAAGAGGTGTCAGAAAAAATCAAGAAGGGACATCCAGGACCTTGCGCACAGAGAAAAAGAATACCTACATGGCGAAACATTCTTCAGAAAAACAAGAGCTATTAAACAACTTGTAACATGATGAAGAAAACAAAAGCATCGGACAGAAGCATAGTATACTTGATATATGCACCGTTAAAGCCATGTGGCTTTGAAAGAAGCTTCTCGCAGTTCAGAAGCTGTTGAAGTCATCGACGCCGAAGTTTGACATTCGATAATTTAAGAATGTCTATAGCAGTGCAGTTCAATTCGGTTTGTGATGACTCTGACGCTCTGGATGAATCATAAAGGCAGATTTCATCCTCTTACTTTATTAATGTTTCAACATATCGCACATATTTGTATACTGCCATCAGCTAGACCTTAACGGAGTGTTCTCATTTTCGGACTGTACGCTTCGCGTGGTTTTTCTACATCGGAAGTCAACACCGACACTGGGCATACAGCTGTATAACGTCTATGCACACGCAACCTTCTCTTTAGTCCTGTAGTTATTTAATCACAAAAGCTACATAGCTTTCACATAATACGTAGACACTCTACATATACCCACAGGGAAACAGATGTGAAGCAGTTGAAGATGAAGATTACCCAACCCCAGGTTAACAATTAAGTTTGCTTTGGAAAAGACATATAGTCTGCGAGCATAGAGAAAAATAATCTTTTTAGTTGTACTTATAAGATATTGGTTGAATAACTTCTAATGTCATTTGCAAACAATTTTCTCTCTTCATACCCCTATTTAGCACACCCTGCTAACGATCTTGATTATAACATACAAAGCAAATAGAGCAAAACGTTCTTTCCTGACGCGGGTTATTAAAATATATTGTACGTGGTATCGCGTGCGTGTCGTATCGTTATAAGCAAATTGGATTCTCTTTTTTTTTTTGCTGTATCTTAGTGTCTAAATCCTGACTATGTACATATACCTAAGTACATATTGCCTGGGGTGAAACATTCGCGTTTTATTTTACCTGCATATTCTGTGGAGTAACAAGAACTATTTTTTGCTCCATGAAATGGAGGGGGATGGCTCAGGCGGTAAAGTCTATGGTCCGGATTCGGAAGCTTTCGGGTTCGAATCCCGACTACCACCCCCTCCTACCCATGGGTTTTTTCTGGGGCTTTATCCCAGGCCGTCAGGCGAATGCTGGACGGGTTTCTTTCATCCTCAGGACTTCTCCAGCTCAGTGGTTAGAGCAACCGGACGGAAACCGGGAGATCCGTGGTTCAAATCCCTGCTATAGCATTGAAGTTTTCAGTCGTACGATTCTACCTTTTCAACCCTGTTCAACACACGGCTTCTGTGGAAGAACAATTAATTCCATCGAAATATTTTATTTTACCAAAAGTCCATCACTGATATTTTCCGCAGATCTGGTCCTGCACTCACACTCTCGGTCATCTCGAGCGTGCGGGCTGCGCGCTTGAATAGCTTAGGGGTGGGATTAGAGTCCACCCGGAAACTGTTCGTTTTCTTTTATCTCTGACCCTCTCCTCAATACGCCGCAAGAGGGAGGGTCATGTCGAAGTATTCGTCTGTTTGAAGGTAACCTTTCATGCACTTGCACAGCATCAAATTACCAACAATGACCAATTTTTTTAGGGCCGGCCCCACACCCATCGCTTCCAGTGACGATCATACTTGAGGACTACATCGTATCCATATAGATTATTATTATTATTATTATTATTATTATTATTATTATTTTAATTATTGCTGTTCTTTTATTTTTTGTTATTAATTTTTTTGTGTTTTTTACACACATAATGCCACCAGAAGCAGGGCGCTGTCAAAATTTCGCCTGTTTGAAGGTAACCTCACCGTCGTTTACTTCCACGGCTTCAAATTACCAATGACTAGCTTTCAGGGGCAGCCCCCACAAGCGCCGCTCAAAGTAACGATCATCCTTGAAGTCTACATCGTCTCCATATAGAGTATTATTATTATTATTATTATTATTATTATTATTATTATTATTATTATTATTATTGTTGTTGCTGTTGTTCCCTTTATTTTTCTATTATTAAATTTTTCTGTTTTTTTAGATACATACGGTTAAAAGAAGCAGGGGTATGTAGAAGTTTCGCCTGTTTGATGGTCACCTCACCGTCGTTCACTTTCAGAGTATCAAATTATCAATGATCAATTTTTTAGGAGCGGCTCCACACCCGCCGCTCCCAGTGACGATCATGCTTGAAGCCTACATAGTCTGCATATAATAATAATAATAATAATAATAATAATAATAATGATAATAATTATTATTATTATCATTATTATAATTATATTACAGTTCTCTTTACTTTCTGTTATGAAATTAATCTCTTTATTATTATTATTATTATTATTATTATTATTATCATTATTATAATTATATTACAGTTCTCTTTACTTTCTGTTATGAAATTAATCTCTTTATTATTATTATTATTATTATTATTATTATTATTATTATTATTTTTATTATTTTATTGTTTTTAGTGTTGTCTTTATTTTCTGCTATTAAATTTTATCTATTATTCTATTAATATTGCTTTTATTGAATTTTATTTATTTTTATTGTTACTTTTCCTGATATCTCTTTATTTTTCTGTTATTAAATGCTTCTGTTTTTTTTTACATACAGGCGTACATGTATGTAAACAGGTATTCTCGAAGCGGGACTGGAATGAACAGTACTCCGAGGCGACAGAAACACTAAAGCCAAATACTCAGGCGACCATGGCCATGAGGACCGGCCAGTTAGCAACCTAAACATTCACGGGGAAACTCTATACTAGGGATTGATGTTTTATTATAGGTCTGGTTCCGCTTGAGCACCCCGGTTACTATTGAACCACCGAGATCGGGATATAACCGTTTGTACCTCACTTGGGCAAATACAACTACACATTCAGTTTTGCTTGATTGCTTATTTTCACTCTTGCAAGGGAAGTATCATAGCCCTAAAGCCGAAACCCATCCTGAATACCTGTGACAGAAGTGTTGTATTACAAATAGGCAGACCCATAACATCAGCTTCCAGTTTTTACCGCAAGGTAAAACACTGGAACACTTCAATAGCAACTCAGTATGCAATTGATGGAAAGATGCAAATCCCCTTCTTCAGAAGATAAAGTACTTCATTCTGAAGGGTTTAACCCAACAGAAATACAAAAGGAGCCAGAATTGATAGTAAAGGATTCTTCCCCTTCGTTTTCGACAATTAAATAGTAGGTTTCTTAATTTAAGCCTGGCCGTGCAACTGTTCAAGTTGATGATCGCTCAAGGCATCCCAAAACCACTACGACCGACGAGACAGTAACAAACGTTCACAATGTCATACTCATTGATCGCCGAGTTAAGGCACTCTAGTCAACTGATGTAGTGAAGATCTCGATAAGCCATGTCCACTCATTTTACACCAAATTTTGGGTAAGTGAGAGCTTTCGGCTCGATGAGTGCCGCATTTCTTAATTATGGGCCAAAAACGCATTGGAATGAACATTCCTACATGGTGTTAACACTTGTTTAAACATAAAAAAAACGCAATTCCAGTAACTTTCTCCGATGTTTCAGAACGGTAGATGAATCAAGGATTCATCATTACACGCCAGAGATGAAGGCAGTCCAAAGTGGCAATTGGTCAAAGTAACCAGAGAAGGCAACAACGGTTCAATATGCAGAAAAATTGCTGCCTACGGTTTTCTGAGATTCTATGGCATGGTGCACATAGACTACCGCCAGAAGGATAGAATTATCACCGGGGAGTATTACACTTCACTATTGGACCAACTGAAGGATGCTATTCAGGCTAAATGTTCACTTGCTTTTTGTTCCTAAACCTGAAGAAATTGCCGGGTGGACAAAGATTCTCCTCAAACAATTATGTTTAAGATGAGAAACGCGTTTATTTTGCAGAGATGAGATATTATTTTACTAAGGGTATTTCAAAGGTGCAAAGTCGTGAAATAAATGTATCATACGTTCGTTTGGTGTTAAGGAAGTGAGAGAATGAGTTAAAATCTTACAACGGAGTTTAACTCCCTCTATTCGCGTTTTTGCCTTGTGCTGCAAATATGAAATTTTTCCATAATATGTTGTAAGAGAGATTTAAAACTATTATTTATACTGATAGTATTTTGGAGGTATACCGTAAAGAAAAACAGGCCCTATCCTGGTATTCTACGCCGTTCATTTGCAAACAGGACTTGATACTGTGAAGCTCAGGCGATAAAGCACTTATTAAAACAAAATAATAATCCCCTTGACCACATGGTGTGACTGCTCACAGGATCATAACGGAGCATTTCATCCTTTTGTATTTATGTAAAGCTAAAGGCATACCGAACGTTGCAGAGTTAGATTTTTTAAAAATTAAGACATCATTTAGTTAATTTCATTTACTTCCTCTCGTGCTTTATTAAATTATGAATGACGGGCTTCTTTCATCCCCCGAATTTCGAGTCCTTCCATTTCGTTCCATTAATAATTTTCACTCATCCTTCGCTTCGTTTAGTCTGTTTCAGTTTTGAACTGTTTGCGATGCTGTTTCAGTGCAGCGTGGCAGGGAAAAGGACGCTCTCTGTGAACTTTCTCTGCTCCTGGCCTTCGGCTGGTTGCCTGAATATAAAGACTACCCCTTGTGGGGGGGGGGTTGGACCCTGTGTGAGGTGGTGTCCCCGGTTTACAGTCCGAATTCCGAGGCGTTTCAATCTGGAAATGGTAGAGACCCTGGAATTGCTGTGCCGTCACTCCTGTTTCCGGCCCTGGTCTCCCTTCATCTCATCCCTCCCTCCCAGGGACGTCCCATCAAAGGCGACGTAAAATATCCTCATTCATGAATCGGTGCCGAACCCCGTCCCCTTCGCAATCCGATCGTATCTAATTCACGACAGTCTCAAGTAAAGGTCAATGCCTTCTTCGTTCTGTGCATGTTCTGTGCACAACTTACGTATTGCCGCCATTAGAAATATTACTTTACTTAGGGCTGTGTTAACGCTGTTTTCGCAAATTGCTGCTGTAAAATAAAAGAATCCTGCGCTGCATGTACGCGACTATCAATTACATTCATGACACTATCCTGTCCGCAGTCTATAACGTAGATTAAAATAATAATTTAGAAATGCTTCGTGGCGTTATGACAACTATTATCAAAATTAATTTCGGAGGCGGTATAAAGAAAATACTGTATGATACTTTTGGTATATAAGGAAAGCTACCAATGTGCTATCCTTCAATTTAGCCCAATTTTGGATACTTTAAAACACGTTAAGAAATAATAAAAAAAACAAAGGTTTTTTTTTCTTACGAAACTGTACCTATTCAAAATTAAATCATCTCATTCTAAATTCGAATTTCCTTTTTAATTTGCTGCGTATTTTATCACTTTTTGCACAATGCTTATATTTTAAATATATTATAGTTCTCTGTCTGCCATTTTGTGCTGTGAATGCTGCACCACTTCACAGAGAAAAGTCGTAGATCCTGCACGCTTTAGCTTAACCTTTAGAGGAAGCTGTGATCTACAAATTGGTACTGCTGTTCAGGATGGCATTTTCTGTGTGCTTAAGCCCTGTGGTTTCTTACTTTGAAATATATTGTTTTCTGCATTTTTGCTTTGAACAGCTTTGTCTGAGATTGACTTTTTTTGTATAAATGCCTCGTTTCCTCAGAAACTATTGAAGATAGCTAAGTCAGATTTATGAATTAAAAATAACGTCCAAGTTCTACTGTGAATCTACTTTGGTATTAATAACATTCTTGTTTATTACGTTCTCTATCACGTACATAGTAGGTAAAGAAGGTGTTGCATTCCACCCAAAAATTCCATACCGATATTTAATCGGAAATACATATTTTGACGCCCCTGAACCCAAAAAGAGCATTTTAAAAATATGACCGTGTGTGTGTGTGTGTGTGTGTGTGTGTGTGTGTGACTGTGACTGTGAACAGCATAACTCAAAAACGAAAAGTCGGATAAATACCAACCTTGGTATTCAAATTCAGCCTTCCAAAGATGAGACAGAAAGATTTTTCAAGAAAATTCTCCCAATCCAACTACCCTTTACGTAAAACATTTTTCGAATTTTTTTATTTTCTAAAAAATGGCTCTAACAATTTTGATTAAAATACCACACATTAAAGTTATTTACATGGCAAATGAAATGCATATCTTGAATTTTCTGTGAATAGCCTGTGAAGTCCTCTTCATTCGGAAGTTATCTTATATAATCGTATATAAGGTTCATGTTAAGTGAAAGACGAAAACGCACTGCACAAAAAATGTTTGTTGAAAACCCACAACTTACTTCAAATAACTTTTTTGTGGCATAAGCCGTTTCCAAGATATCCGTTACTAATGGTTCAAATTGTTCAACACTTTGTCATTCTTTTAAAGTTCTATCGACATTCAGCTGTTCCTCGCAATTGTGTGGAAAGAGTATGGAATTTTAACGCCAGCATGTAGCGTCCAATTCTTAGATATTTGACTATTTTTTTCATTTAAAGATAAATGTGTAATGTAGTTATTTCTGCAAATGTTTATCACGATTAAAATGAAGTAGATAGAAAAATAATCTTTTGTAAGAATAGTTTTTATACCCATACATTAGTGTCTTTTAAAGCAATTGCTGCTTAATCTTAGTGAAAGGATGGTTTTCTTGAGAAAAATCTTATCTTCCTTAATAATAAAGCTTATTCCATAAAAGTAGATCGGTGAACCTAGAAGGCATGCATCTACATTCTGTAAATATTTCAGTGTAATGCTTTAAGTAGCTTCTAAAATAATCGGTCATGAATATAGAAGACTTAACATTGTCGGGACAGCGGTGTTAGTTTCCCCTTAACATTGGAGTGAGTGTGACTGCTCCCCCTCCCCAGCTGGCGCGCGCGCTTACACACACACACACACACACACACACACACACACACACACACACACACACACACACACACACACACACACACACAAACGCACACATTCTCAGATATTCCCCAGTTTTCAAGGAAAATTCATATAAAAGGATTCCTCTTACTATCTTAGTACTATTTGGTCAATTTCCTGAACTTCCCATGCTAAAGGGTAGTACTGAGTAACAGTTTAAATTCCGCTAATTGTATTTATTACAACCTCCCTAATTAGTCTGGAAAATCTATCTAAGTCGTAGGATTGGATTGGGATTCCGTCACCATTAAATGGTAGACCTAAGGTGTGGATAAATTGTATCAGCTTAGAATTCTGAATTCTTGAAATCGCTTTTCCTTCAACATTGCCGAATAAACGTTAAAAAAGTACTACTGTTTTGCTAAATGTTCAACGAATCCCCTTTTGGAGTTTTAAACGCTTGAAAAAAACTGGAAGCAGCAAAGTGGCATTTGAAGTTAATTTTAAAAACTGGTTCAAGTAGATAAGTGGCGTATTTTAGTAAACCTTGTTTCAAACCTGAGAATAAAAACACTTCTCCTCGGCTCGAACTGTTATCCACCAAGGTACACAACACATGACTGAAAGTGCAAATCAATAGTTTTCATTCGCTAGTAGAATTTTCTAATCCAATTAAAATACTTTGCATTAGAGCAATTCCGAATCTCTAAAGGTTTACGAAAGCCTCATTTGGGAATACAAAGTTTAAATAGTTACAGTCGTCATATGCTTATAGAACTAATGTCGAGTGCTTTGTCTAAGTCATACTATATTTGTGAGTAAGGTATTTATTCGGAACACCATGAGCAAGTCCAGGTTTGAGCTGCGGACAATGAAGACATATGACTGGGCTTGTACGAAATGGGATGTCGAGACATATAAATGGTAGTGGTTAGGAAAGTAACGCAAAAGTTGCTGAAGCTTTCTATTTTATTACGGGGCGATGTAGGGACTAGGGTATTTCAGCACTGCGACTAACGCTAGGCTTATTTCGCTTACTAAACCTCCGGGAGGAAGGTCGAAGACAAAACTAGTTGTCTAGAGTTAAACTTTTACGTTGTGTTTCAGCTTCTGTTGTTCTACTAGGTATTCTTTTCTAAAATTATATATTCACATCAAAATTATCCGAAGTTGTCAAAACAATACTGCCGGTGAACACTACTATATTTCGAATATTAAATATAAAATAATTATAGTCCAATTTCTCTAAGAATGTTTGTAAAGGTTGGGTAATTTAAAATTCTATAGATACTCCATATTGAATTTTCGGCAAAATTTGAAAAACATTAATGTTTAAAAACTGTCTCAGTAAATTTTCAAATAATATAAAATCACAATGCCAATGTGGTTTTGCCTCTTTGGATGTTAAAATGCCAAAACATGTTTAAATTAGTGTGCATTGACTATCAAAAGAACCGTGAAATTTTAAAACTTTGTTTTCTCTATATTCAGCTTCATTACATTTTTCCTAGTTGTGAAATTTTTATTAAGTTTTTTTTGCTTGGTCTTATTTTTCAGTATAACATGTGTGAAGGCGATGAAGAGATCTGAAAAGCTTTTTCTTGATTTCAAGCATAGTTTTGGTTCTAGGGTTTTAATATTTTAATGCGGATTCGATTTTAGACGTTAAAAGTATTACAGACTTCATTATTTTTTCCAGAAAAGGTTTTAACGTTACAACAAATCAATATTTAATTGTAACCAGCTATTACTTCTCGTGCATACCTGCTTACAATCTAAAATTGTAAAATTTGTGAGTCTGTAATATTAAATGCAAACAGTTAAAAGTAAAATTCAGAGATTCTTCCATAGGCCTAAACGTTGTACCAAGATGGATCTGATAGGAAATGAGAGGAATTAAATGAGAAAATAGAGGGGTATGAAGATCGTCGAGGGCCCACTTCTGTCGCATGTACAACGAAAGTATCCCAACCTTGGTGAATATAGATTATAGGGTATATAACTAAGGGGGAAACCTAGCGCACTGTGACCTAAGGGAGATCCATTGCTGCTACCACCCCAAGGAGGAAGGGAGAAAGTGAAGGAGTAACTGGAGGCTACAAGTCGCAGGCAGACGGCCACACAGAGACGCGCGGATTTCTGTGATAGTTCCTGGCTCGAATATCCGTCCCATCACTGGAGCTGGCCAGAGAGAGAGGGATGAACGACCCGTGAAACCAAGCAGCCCTTTAGTGACCACGGGGAATACTCTTGCCTTGGAGCAAGCATCCGTATCATCTGCCTGGCACAATCATACAGCACGAAACCTGGAAGCAAACCTGGAACATGAGAAGGAAACGAAATGAAAGGGAAATGAGCGAAAGGAAATCGTGGTAGAAGAAAAACCAACCCAGCATTCACCTAGCGACAAGGGAAAGCCACAAAAAGCCCAAGCTCAGAGTGGGCAAACAACGGGAATGGAACCCAAGACCTTCCAAATGCTGGCTTCACACGATACCGCAGAGCCAACTGACTCGGTTACCTTGGTGAATACTTCCAACCTCAAGGAAGAAGAGATACAGGGTGTACGAGTAAAAAACATGGACCTAACTCTGTTAAGCTGGCGCAGGCAAGACGCTGATAGACATCGCTGATAGTCTCCACTGATCCACTGATTCATCGAGGTTAAATGCTGCTCGTAATCCAGGATACACTATCGCCTACAGGCAAAGAGTTTCCAAATTGGTCGGCTTTTATGCGTCTGGTTTACCTTCACCAATGCTTCTGCCAAAAGATGTTACGCATATTGAAGGGGGAGTTAGAAGGCGTAGTCAGACGGAGGTCCCATCGGTAACTGGAGAACAGCAAAATATGTAGGCCATAGTAGGCCCATTCTGCTTTCAACGTCACCCTTGGAGGAAGGGATGAAGGGGAGAACCGAAGAGCAACCAGATTCGGATGACAATGTGGGCTAGCAAGGACGGACTCCGTAATGATTCCAAAATGCCACGCATCCTCCGTCGGCTAGCCCTGCCTGAGCTACCCGCAACCTGAGGGTCACGGGTGCAGTCGAGACAGCTCCCAAGAAGGACGGGTGCCCCAGAAATATCGCCAAATGCCTGGAAGAAATGCTTCCAAAGCACAAATCCCACCGTCTTGCCGCAACGCACCAACCGCCGTCAACTGGTCATACAAACCTGTAAAAGCTGAGATGAAACAGTTGAAACGAAATGATTGTGAGGGGATTTGTGGAGAAGGGTAACCACCCCAGCATTCTACTACCGAACTGTAGAAACCACGAAAAATCCATGGTCAGAGTGACCAGATAAACGGGAGTAGAGCGCAAGCCCTCCCGAATGCGAGTCTTATACGTTACTACTTAGCCAACTCATTCCGTAATTTTGGAGGGAATAACAATACTGTTTCTTACTCAGTCATACGTCTGGATAAAACCATTCTCTTAAAATAATTATCTTATTACTCCAATGATGTATTGCTTTGATATTCCATCAAATAGTATTTCTTTTTGTTTTATACGTTTTCGATGTAATGGTTTATATGCCTCTATGGCAGTGCGAAGTTGAACTGATTCCTGGCACGAAAATGTTGTTTCTAGATACCATGCTGTTATAGTTCCTCTAAACGTCATTTATGTGGCATCAACTCTCGATATCACGATTTTCCGGAAACGTATATTTTCACGCCAGTTGATTAGAAACACTCTTCTCACGAGGAAGGATCGAACGCACGCATATAAGTACCACCTATGTGCGTGTTCACATGCGCTTGCATCTCACTAATTACCTTTGAAGAGCTTATCTTAAAGACAGTATGAAATCCAGGTTGACAGTTTAAGTTAAGCATTTTCGGTTGAAGAAAAGTGTTTTCAAAGTTCACATTATCCCTTTACATATGGCATTTACGGTTTTTAATTTTTAAAAATTCCTCGGTATTTTTATTAGAATTCTACAACTTGTTATATTGATGTTAAAGCAAAACACAAACTTTGAGTAAAACCTAAATACAACTAAAACACATATTTGTTTAAATACTCAATTTATGTGGTACAAATTTCTGTGGTATTAACCACTTCTGAAAGATGTTCAGCTGTATGTTTACATTTTTGCGGATTTTATGTAGTATATTTTAAAACATTTAAATCTCGTTCTTCTGTTTTTCATGAGTTGCAGCCGATAATTTGTTCCATGAAGTTTTGACTGTCACCCCATTTTCCTAAAATAATATATATCACTATTAAATTAAAGCAATAGAGAAACAGGCATTTAAAAAATGGTGTGGCATGTCTGCAAAGTGGTACATGGTAGAGGAAGTCAGGGGCTTCACATCAAATATTTAGATGGCGAAGAGGAAGCATCGCAGAGTCGCCGAGCCTGCTAAGGCAGGAACCTCCTCTTCTGCCTCGGCTTCTGCCGAGGGAACATCGTCGCAGTCGCCACAGCCCGAGCCGTCTTACGCCTCGGCCGCAGCTTCGCCGCCCGCCAGCGCAGCTTCGCCGCGACCGCGCCAGCAGTCGTCGCCTCAATCACCGGCACCCACGGTGCCGATTCTGGGCGCTACCCAGTCACCGCAGTGCCAGCCTGTGCCTCATGGGAGGTACAGCGCTGTCATCAGAGGGGTCCCGAGGGACCTGCCAGTCAGGTTCCTCACCACCGCAGCTCACCAGCAGTGGCCTTCTGCCTTGAAGGCCACCAGAATAATCGGAGCACAGGGACCAACTTCGCTCGTCAGGATGGAGTTTGCAGACCCTGGCGACTACGGAGCGGCCTTGAAGGCGGGCCTGCCCTTATTAGGGCGGCGCTTACTTATCGAGGCTAGCCGAGTAGAGCGCCAGGCTCCCTGCAGACGCTGCTGTGCCTACGGGCACTGTGAGACGTCCTGCACGGCACAACCAAGGTGCCACTACTGTGGCGCCTCCAGCACCACAGCTTCGTGCCAGCAGCATGACCTGCGCCATCGACGCCGCTACTGCACAACTTGTGGAGGATCGACCCACTTCACCGGCCAGGCGCTCTGCCCCCTGTATCCTCGCAGGAAGGCAGCGCCGAAACCGCCTGTCACCTCCACACCACCGCAGATGACACCAGAACCACAGCCAACATCAGGAACACCACCAGTCATCGCAGAATCAACACCAGCACAGACGACACCACTTCAACAACAGCCACCATCCATTACATCAACAGACGCCAGAGAATTTTCACCGACACACTCAACGGACGCGGTGACGCGGGAAGCCATTCAGGATCTTCATGCTGAGCTCCTGAACGTCGGTGCCCGCTTAACCGCTCTGGAAAAGGCCATAGCAGATATTACAGAGCAACTCGAAGGACTTCCAATCTACCAAACACTGGCTGAGGTCAGCCATCAAGCCATCAACGAGTTTCCGGCCCGGCTGGAGAAAGTCTATGACCGACTCTACGCCGTGGAGGAGAAACTCGACAACTTCCAGCAGCCGACCAGAAGGCATCAACGTCAACATCACTAACCTTACCATTACCACCAGGAATCCTCTCTCATCCTCACCTTGAATTCGCCGCGGGGGCAGACTGGGCCTCGGTCAAGTCTGTCTCCCGGCAATAACTCCTTACTCCACTGGCGACCGCACTGCGGCCCAGCTTAACCATCACCTTGGACTGCGCGGGTGCTTTAGGCGGTACCGCAGCAAACCTTTCCTTTCAATCCGGTGGAGGAGTTTTTAGTGGGTATGCCGACGCCTCGGTGAGTCCCACACTCTCAGTCGCGACTCCCATCGGGGCTGGGGTAAGTGATTAAATCATTTTCTCCTCCACTCGAAAAAAAAAACATATTTCCCCTTTAAAAGCGAGCTAGATGGCTCCGTGTTAACTTGTGATGCACGCATTCTGGTAGTTCTGGTTTTGATTCTTGCCGGGACGATATTCGACCATAGGTTTCTCGTGGTTTCCCCGGAACGCTAGTAGAATGCTGGGGTGGTTCCCCTTCTACCACGAGTTTTTTTTCACTCTCTCCTCAATACGCCGCAAGAATCAGGGCCATATCGAAGTCGCCTGTTTGAAGGTAACCTCACCGTCGTTCGCTTTCACAGTATCATATACCAATGATCAATGCTTTTAGGGGCGGCCCCACACCCGCCGCTCCCAGTGACGATCACCCTTGAAGTCTACATCGTCTCCATATAGATTATTATTATTGTTATTATTATTACTATTATTATTATTATTATTGCTGTTGTTCCCTTTATTGTTCTACCATTAAAGTTTTTCTGGTTTTTCTACACACATACAGCCAAAAGAAGCAGGCCAATGTGTAGTTTCGCGTGTTTGAAGGTAACCTCACTGTCGTTCACTTTCACAGTTTCAAGTTACCTATGATCAATTTTTTTAAGGGCGGCCCCACACCCGCCGCTCCCAGTGACGATCATCCTTGAAGTTTATATCGTCTCCATATAATGCTTATAATTGTAATTATTATTATTATTATTATTATTATTATTATTATTATTTTTATATTATTGCTGCTCCCTTTGCTATCGCCATAAATTATATGTAGGTATTATTATTATTATTATTATTAATATTGCTGTTAATATGTTTATTGTTCTATTATTATATTTTTCTGTCCTTTTGCACACATATTGCCTCAAGAATCAAGGCCATGTCCATGTATTCGCCTATTTGATGGTAAGCTCACCGTCGTTCACGTGCAAATTTTCAAATCAACGTAGACCAGTTCTTTTTTGGGCGGCTCCACATCTGCTGCTTACAATGACGGTCGTCCTTGAAGTCTACATTGTCTCCATATGGATTATGATTATTTACTGTTGTTTGTGTTTTCTTTATTTACTGCTATTACGTTTTATTTATTTATATATTATGATTTTTTTTATTATTACTGTTATTGAATTTAATTTATTCTTATTGTTATATTTGCTGTTGTTCTGTTTACTTTTGTGTAATTAATTTTTTTTGGGTTTTTTACACACAGAGGTACACGGACGCAAACACCTATTCTCAAGGCGAGACTGGAATCAACGGTAATCCGAGGCGGCAGAAACACTAAAGCCAAATACTCAGGGGATCATGGCCATGCACACCGGGCAGTTAGCAACGTAAACATTTACGGCAAGGTCTATAAGTAGGGATTGATGTTTTAATATAGATCGGGTTCCGCTTCAGCACCCTGGTTAGTAATGAACCACCGAGTTCGGGATATAAGCATTTATACCTCACTTGGGAATATACAACTTGAAGCAGTACGTCTTGAGTAGCTAAATATAATTATAATTATTGGGAAAATAAATATTAATAACAGTAGGAATAGTATTGAAGAAGACTGGGAAGCGAGTGTTACTGTAAATATGAATAAAGTTTGAATAGACAATGCATCAGCGGTCGGAAACGGGTGGTTTTTCCCTCTATTGTTAAGTATCCTGTTAGGTTGCCTGGAACGCAGATATGTAGAAAAGGGCCAATGTTCGCAAAAGCCAGATAGCTTTAGGCATCCAATGAAAGAAGCTAGAAATCAGGTAATAGTGGAATGGGGAGATAGAAAATTTGAAATAGAGATACAGGAGAGTTTAGAAGACACACTTCGACGTGGTAGTTCCTTGGAGATGGTTCTTAGCAAATGTGTCGGTGGATAGGTGCGATGATATGAAGCGTAGCAATAAGGAAATGCGTGTATGTGTGTGTCGACGCAATAGCGGTAATCAGATTTTAAAACGATGACGGGAAATAAACGAGCAGGAAAATAATACGGTCGTATTCACCACTAACACGAAATCCACGATCCACGCAAATCCCTGAGCTAGTACCGAACCCGGGACCATTCCTGCAAATCCCGTGCCGCGAAATAGCCAGTACCCCCACAAAGAGGAGAAATACCGCCGCAAACTACACATTCTGTTTGGCTTGATTACTTATTTTAACTCTAACAAGGGAAGAATCAGACTCCTAATGCCGAAAACCAACCTGAAACCTTATGACAGAAGCCCTGTAGTACAAAGAGGCAGAACTAAAACGCCAGCTTCCAGTTTTAATGGCAAGGTTGCTGGAATCGGAGCTGGAATCCTTCAACGGAACTCAGTATGCGATTAAGATAGAAATCCCTTCTTCTGAAGCATGCTTCAATGCAAGGCGCCGAAATTAATTAACCTAGAATGAGCAACCTATTTCCACCTCCTCGCACACAGGTAGATATCGATAATTTGAACCTCATTCTGCACACCCAGAACGAGAATCACGTAAAGATTCACGTCTGTCCAATCCAGTTACTTAATAGAGGTATTATTTCCATGTGATTTGTATGCAATATTTGGCGCTGGTCCTTTGGCGAAGAACCTTTTTCAATTAAAGACCAGAAAGTTGGTTTCTATGTTGTGGTTTATGATCTTTATTCAAGAAAAGAAATGTTCATATACGGAGGCGGTGCATTCGTCGTCTCACAATTTGTGGTTATTAAGGGTACACGGGAGGACTAGAAGGTTACGACATGTTCTTTGGTGTGAGGGCTCACTGGGTTTGTATGAGGTTTCTTCTGAATGGTCTCAGGTGTGGGTATCCCTTGGCTATTGTGTTGGCTGCTCAGTTACATGAATGCACTTGTAGTTCCTTTGTATCATAATGGATTTATTCTTTATCCGTCGTAACACGCGCCTCCGCCGTGATGTAATGTAGATGGTTTTACTATGGTAATGATGTACGCTCGTCGATCCCTAACCGTCAGATATGATCTTTATGAGACTTACTCAGACTCGAGACTCGTGCCGTATGGATAATATACTACTTGCGCTGTCTGTAGGATCTCCATTAGTGTGTAATTAGTTTGAAGTTACAGACACCGTTACGTCGGAGGTTCTCCCTCTGCTGTGGTGCGACGTCTTGGTTCGCGAAGATACTTTTGTAGAGTGTTCTTACCCCCCAAAAAACCTGAAAATCGCCTTGACACAATTTTCCCCTTCTCTCGTTCCTGATTTAGCTTTCTCTAGTCACTTGATATTATTTCTCTAAATTTATTTGCTCAGCGCAATTATTATATTTATCCTGGTTGGTCAGTTTATATTTTATTATACACGCACAGAAGTTAAGGTCTCCCACGCTGGTATCTGAGAAGTTAAGGCAGCAGGCTTCGATCCCGAGCTAAGTTATGTACGTATTGTTCTGAGCACGTAGGGGTGCACTACAAAGGAACAGTGTCCGACTCGCCGGTATCCTTTTTAGGACAAGTGCTTTTGGTTCGCGAGGACTGACCAGATGTTTAGCGTCATTGTTTTACAGTACGGGCAGAATTTATTTTCCGTGTTGGCATTTTATTTATTCGTTCTTTAACTTCATATTGCTACTAATATTCTTTAATATGTAATGACACGCCTATCTGCCATCTTCTTATATTGCTTCTATTTATATTAATTTAATATATGTGATAATGAGTTAGGCTTTAATTTCCAGAATGTAAGGTCTCAATACGTAAGTAGATCAGAGTATGCTCTGCATTCTGGCAGAAAACTTTTGCACCCGAGCGAACCCTGTTTGGGGGAAATTTCTATAAAACGAAATCCCTTTTGTTTTGAAAGCTGCCCTTCAGTCAACGTTTATTTTGTAAGTCAACTATTTCTAATTGCAATGACGGCACTCTGTCAACATTCACTGAAAATGGTGTTGCAACAACCTATGTATCTGTGGAATGGAGAGATTTACAGTATCCTGAAATCGGTATCAAAATCTTGACTTAGTTCTTCCAATATTTTGACATAGTTATTTGTATCGGTAATTCAAATTCTTGACTTGGTTCTTCCAATATTTTGACATAGATATTTGTATCGGTAATTCAAATTCTTGACTTGGTTCTTCCAATATTTAGACATAGTTATTTGTATCGGTAATTCAAATTCTTGACTTGGTACATCCAATATTTGGACATAGTTATTTGTATCGGTAATTCAAATTCTTGACTTGGTTCTTCCAATATTTGGACATAGTTATTTGTATCGGTAATTCAAATTCTTGACTTGGTACTTCCAATATTTGGACATAGTTATTTGTATCGGTAATTCAAATCCTTGACTTGGTTCTTCCAATATTTGGACATAGTTATTTGTATCGGTAATTCAAATTCTTGACTTGGTTCTTCCAATATTTGGACATAGTTATTTGTATCGATAATCGGGTGACATACTGTAAACAACGTTGGAAAATGAGGTAGTTGATAGTCTTCCACTACTGCATTCTTGCCTATCTACGGCCCATCTTAACTACTGCGCTATCATATCCGCCAGTGGCGGCTCGTGTTTATGGTGATGTGCCTCTACTCTCTGTGCTGCTCTTTGCTCGGAACTGACTCTTACGTCACAAACGCAAAGCTGCCGACCATTACTGTAATCGGAAAAGTGAAACAAAAAGGAAGAATGGGTAATCAGGAATCAGGGATGAAACCGTAGCAGGCAGTCGAAACGTGTGTACGTATAGGTTGGAAATGAGACATGGACCACCGTAAAAATGATGTTTTGTACCACAAGCAGCTTGTGCATCCTATACAGCGCTGTTCTTTGAGTAGGCTAGTTGTCTGTATATGTGTGTATATAATATACGCTAACGGTCCAAGCAACCAACTTGGCAGTGAAAAGCACTCTAGATAATGTAGATAACTCCACTGTATTTTTACTATGTTTAATAGCTTCCAATAGTGCTGGGAATGAAATAAACCGTCTATGAGTTAAGCACTAGCATGAGTTGGAGTGCTGCCATGCAGGCTGTCTAAAAATATGATGAAGGCGCAGATTTGGATAATCTGTACAGCTTAAAGGGCTGTATGTTCCCAGAGATTTTTATTTAACTTCTGAAAGGCTAGATTTTTAGACTTATTCCTTAGGTTTCTGTATTTTGTATACTTCAGGATTCTAAGTACAAGTACTAAATATCTGCATTTCGCAGCTAAATTATTCAACAAGTTCTGTGATGTGTATCATGGTATAAAACATGCTTTATGCCTTTCGGTCTCGCTACAATCAGAGTCGAAACTACGATAGTGTTGTGTCATTGCAGAGTAAGGTCTTCGGATTGTTAAAATGCTTCAAGGCAATGTAGCAGGACTAGATAGGAAGCTTTCTTTGTTTATTTTTAGAAAGTGGATCTTTGAATCACATTCTATACATGATTTACAGTTATGAGGCATTCGATCATTAATACTGATAATATTGACACTCTTATGTCTTGTATGAGCTACGGAGTTTTGAGGTAATTTTAAAAGTTATAGTTTTTGTGTTTAATTGTTGTGTAATAATGCTTTAGTAAAGGTCTATATCATAAACTATGTTACTGAAGGTGTATATTTTTGAGCTAAGTTAGTGACTTTTTTTTGGTGCGGAAAAAGAGGTAATAGCAATTTTCTGGGTAATCTATATTAGGTGAATCATCCACACTTGTGTTTCTTTTTCTTTTGGTTTTTATTTCCTGAACCCTCTTGAAGCCCATCGCAAAAGCAGAATTCGCTTCAAACACAGCTACGCAGCTTTGTAGATCAGGTCCTCTAAGATACAGGTCTGTAACTGAAGTAACCCTTGTAGAGTCACATAAATGTAAACTTAACACACCAATTCTGTCGTGAGCTGAATTACGTATATTTGATATATCGTACTTAATAAATCGTCGTTTGATTGATAATCTTAAATGCCTAACACATATTTTAAACCAAGATATAACATGCAATCAAAGTTAAAAGGTGACATCACACGACCCTAATACACAGCTCGTGTAGAACTTAGAGGCATATCTACCATGAGTTTGAATTTACGGGGAACGCTATAAAACTTCTCGGCCCGGAAAAGGGGGACATATCACGGAAGGGCCTTCTGAACAGAGGTGGAACACAGCAAGTAGTTGTAAAAGCGCTTTTTGCTTCCAATGTGACCTCTTGGAGGGTGTAATGAAGTGAGCGACCCGAAGGGCGGACCGATCTGGATGCCTACGGGCGCACGCACGGACGGGATCGTTAATAGCAGATTGAACACATCCGGCACCGCCCGGGCTTACCCACAAGCTACCAAACACTGGGAGCCCACTTGGGGGAGAGACCTAATTGAGTGGTCTCCACAGCGACGCCAAGAAGAAACCTCTAATGATCGCAAGCCGCCACCCAGTCGCAACCCACCGAATACCGTTACCTGGCCCTACATCCCTGAAACGGATGATGGGTACAGGAAATGAGGAGCAGGAAATTTGTGGTAGAAGATGAACCACCTCAGCATTCATCTGCCGACACGGGGAAACCTGAAAAACCTTAGGGTCGGGTGAGCGGTCGCCGGGAATTGAACACGGAACCTCCCGAATGCGGGCCACAGACGTGTCGCCTCAGCCATGCTGCTCGGTTGTTATCAGCCTGACTCATGATGTCATGAAGATGGCCAAATTACTATGATAGTTGCTAAGTATTGTCCTTTGCATGGCGCACTGTTAAGTCTCAGACGACTAAGTTAAGTCAATTATTTGAAACGATCATGTAAACAAACTGCTACTGACATTTTCTATTCAATGGATAAAACTAAAATACGAGTTGTGATAAAGTGCTTCATTCTGAAGGCTTTAATCCCAACAGAAATACAAATGAAATCAGATTTGATATTAGAGGATTCTTACCGTTTGTGTTCAACAATTAAAAAGTAGACTTCTTAAATTAAGCCTGGCCGTACGTCTGTTCAGGTTGATGTGCGCTCAAGGCATCCCAAAGCCGCTACGACCGACGAGACTGTGACAAACATTCACAATGTCATACTCAATGATCCCCGAATCAAGGCAATCGAGTCGGTTGTTGTAGTGAAGATCCCGATAGGCCAAGTCCACTCGTTTTAAATCGTTTTGAGTATGAGTGAGCTTTCGACTCGATGAGTGCCGCATTTGTTAATAATGGGACAAAAACGCATCCGAATGAACATTCCTAGAGAGTATTAAGACTTGTTTAAACGCAATTCCCGTAAGCTTCTCCGAAGCTTCAGAACGGTAGATGAATCAGGGTTTTATCAATAGGCGCCAGAGACGAAGGCAGTCCATGGTGGCAATTGGTGAAGGTACACCAGAGAAAAAAACAAACGGTTCAATACAGGAGAAGTGCTGCCTAAGATTTTCTGGGATTCTATGGCGTGGTGCACATAGACTACCGCCAGAAGGATAGAACTATCACCGGGAAGTATTACACTTTACTATTGGACCAACTGAAGGATGCCATTCAGGCTAAACGTTCACACCTTGTGGAATATAATGTTTGTTTGTTTGCTTTTTCATTACGATAATGCGTCTTCACACACACTGCGAAACCTCATGACCTTCTCTTGTAAGTGCTTCCACGTGAACCATATTTGTGGATGTGGTTTGATTCTCATCAAACGATGATGTTTAAGCTGAGAAAGACGTTTATTTTGCACAGTTGGGATGATTTGTTTTACTTAGGGTATTTAAAAATTTATTGTTTACAAGGTGACTATGCTGACAAATTTCACAAAGGAAATCTCTTGTATCATGTATTTTCTTGATCAGATCGATGACCTGTAGAAGCTTCCCGCAGCTTAGTGGTGTCATTCATTTGTTTGGTATTAAGCAAGTGAGAGAATAAGTTAAAATCTTACAACGCAGTTTAACCTGCTCTTTTCCGTTTCTTGTTTTGTGCTGCAAGTATAATATTTTTCCATCATAGGATTTAAGAATGCTAAAACTATTATTTATATTGATAGGATTTTGGAAGTATACCGGAAAGAAAAGAAGGCCATTTTGTGGCATTTTCAGCTGTGCATTTGCAAAAGAATCAGATACTATTACCTCAGGCGATAAAGCTTTTATTAAAGAAAATAATAATCTACTCGACAACATGGTGACGCTGTTCTCAGGATCATAAAGAGAACTTCAGCCTTTTGCATTTATGTAAAGCTAGTGGCACATCCGACGTTGCAACGTTGTGTTTTTAAACTCCAAAAGATCATTTAGTTAATTTCATTTACCTCCTCCAGTTCTTTATTAAATAATTGTAGAATGTTCTACAAGATTTTATGGTGAATGCTCCTTTTTACACTTAAAAAATATAATTTCGTACGCCCCTCCTTATCCTTTATAAATGTAATTTTACATGCCCCACTTTACCCTTTATAAATCTAACTCCGCTTGGCCCTCTTTACCCTTTATAAATGTAATTTCGCATGCACCTCTTTAGGCTTTATAAATGTAATTGGCGAAATGTCTAACTTGCTCGTTCTTCTCTGACAGTTTTCCAAGTTCTTGAAATAGTGCATAGACTATAAGTATCCCTTGGCAGTGGAGGAATCATCGGTCGGAACGGTCGAGTAATATTTTAATCACTGTATTATAATCACTAAAAATGAGGGTTTTGTGCCACACGAAATACACGTTGACTCCGCAGCAAGCATAAGTGGACATACAGGTAAACAACTAAGGGCAGTGCACCTGATAGGAGTGCAACAAGAGGTTGCAAATATCCAAGGGCAGAACAATAATAGAAGAGGTGTCAGAAAAAATAAAGAGAATAAAGAATACATGGCGAAACATTCTTCAGAAAAACAAGAGCTATTAAACAACTTGTAACATGAAGAATACAACAGCATCCGACAGTAGCATAATATACTTGATATATGCACCGTTAACGTCCTGTGGCTTTGAAAGAAGCTTCTCGCAGTTCAGAAGCTGTTGAAGTCATCGACGCCGAAGTTTGACATTCGATAATTTAAGAATGTTTATAGCAGTGCAGTTCAATTCGGGTTGTGATGGCTCTAACGCTCTCGATGAATCATAAAGGCAGATTTTATCCTCTGACTTTATTAATGTTTCAACATATCGCACATATTTGTATACAGCCATCAGCCAGACCTTAACGAAGTGTTCTCATTCTCGGACTGTACGCTTCGCGTGGTTTGTCTACATCCGATGTCGACACCGACACTGGGCATACAGCTGTATAACGTCTATGCACACGCAATCTTCTCTTTGTTCCCGTAGTTATTTAATCAGAAAAGCTACATAGCTTTCACATAATATGTAGACACTTTACATATATCTATAACGAAACAGAGGTGAAACAGGTAAAAATGAAGATTATCCAAACCCAGGCCACCAATTCAGTTTGCTTTGGAAAAGACGTACAGTCTGCGACCATAGAGGAAAATAATCCTATCAGTTGTTACTTATGAAATATTGGTTGAATTTATAACTTCTAATGTTATTTGTAAACAATTTTCTCACTTTATACTTTTGTTTAGCACACCCTGCTAACGATCTTGATTATAGCATACAAAGGAAAAAGAGAAAAACGTTGTTTCCTAAAGCGGGTTATTAAAATATATTGTAATTTGTATCGCGAGCGTGTCGTATCGTTATAAGCATATTCGATTCTCTTTTGTTTTGCTGTATCTTATTTGCTTAATCCTGACTATCTACATATAAGTACATATTGCTTGAAATGAAACCTTCGATTTTATTTTTCATTTATATCCTGTGCAGTAACAAAACTATTTTTGGTCCATGAAATCGAGGAAATAGCTCAGGCGGCAACGTCTACGGTACGCATTCGGGGGCTCCCGGGTTCGACACCCGGCGAAGGCCTACTCTGGCCCATGGGTTTTTTTCTGGGTTTTCCCAGGTCGTCAGGCGAATATTGGAGTGGTTTCCTTCATCTTCGAATTTCGTGTCCTTCCATTTTGTTCCAGTAATTCTTTTCATTCTTCCTTCACCTCGTTTGGTCCGTTTTAGTGTTGAAGAGTTTACGATGGTGCAGTGTGGCAGGGAAAAAGGATGCTCTCTGTGAACATTATCCGCCCCTCGGCTTTTTGCTGGTTGCCGGAATGGGTGGGGGCGTTGGACCGCATATTGGGGCAGCGTCCCTGGTCTACAGTCTGAATGCCGGGACATTTCAATCTTAAAATGATATGGACCTTGGCATTGCTGTACCGTCAGTCCTGTTTCCGGCCCCCGGCGTCCCCCTTCACCTCATCTCTCCCTCCCAAGGACGCCCCTTCATGGGACGTTGTACAATTTCCGCATTCATGGATAGGTGCCGTATCCCTTCCCCTTCGCAATCCTATTCTATCTGCTTCATGACATTGTCAACTAAAGGTCAATGCCTTCTTCGTAAGCTTGTTCTTTTATAAAAAATGCAGAGGGAATTTGAGGGGTTAAAGGAACTTATAGCTAAACTCAACAAGGCGAGTCAGGGAGGGAAGAAGGACGATAATTTGGAGGTGGAGAACTACGATGATTCTTAGTACGAACAACCTATTGAAGGGGAATGAGGAAGATGATGAGGAGGAGAAGGCATTTGAATACGATACGAACTGAAAACACAGGCAGGAAATAAATACATATGCATAAGAGAAAACAAATTGTTGTGTTGACTAGAGTAGTGCTAAGCATTAATCACAACACAGGTTGTAGCAATTTAATAAATAATTCTACAATACTGTGTTGTGACTAACACCTAACACCCATGTTCTTGCATCACAAGATGAAACGCTGCATGCGAAGTTGTGACACTGTGTTATGAATACTCGTAACATAGTCCTCGACGCTGGTTATGTTGAGTGAAACGTTCAAAATGACCAACGTGTGGGAAAATGGCACGAGCGAAATATTCCATTTATGTTTTAACAAAGTAAGTTGCTATTACAAACACCTTTCGATGATTATGGTAGTGGAAATGAACAGGGGAGGGGCAATGTTTTGTGGTTGAGGAAGCGGAGAAGAAAAAAATACCACAGAAAGAATAAAAATATGATTTACTGAAAAAGACATAGGTGTAGAAAAGAAAAGTTGCAATCCCCCACAGCGGTGAGTTGAACAGAGAAATCTGAGAAATGAGTAAAGATGTGTGCACCATCGAGGAGAAGGAAGGAATTGGTTGGAAGCTTGCAGAGAGACACACAGGTGGCACTGTTGAGTACTCCTATGTACAGTTCTCTATACTCAAAGTACAGCAAAGGTGAGCGCAGCAGTCATGAGGGCTGAAGACTCGCCTCTTTTCCCATATTCAAGTCATGCAGACTGGTTGCTCGATCTTAGAAAAATCGAAATAAAACACAAAAATCACAAACAGAAGGACACCAATACGCTTGTGCAGAACTTACGTACGTCCGGCATTAAAAATATTACTTTACTTAGGACTGTGTTAACGCTGTTTTCGCTAATTACTGCTGTAAAATAAAAGAATCCTGCGCTGCATGTATGCGACTTAGAACTACATTCATGACACTATCCTGTCCGCAGTCTAAATCGTGGAATAAAATAATAATTTAGAAATGCTTCGTGGCGTTATGGAATTATTAACAAAATTAATTACGGAAGCAGTATGAAGAAAATACTGTATAATACTTTTGGTATGTAAGGAAATCATGCTATTCTTCAATTTAGCCGAATTGTGGAAATTTTAAAACAGGTTAAGAAAATATAAAGAGCAAACTATTTTTTTTACCGAATATTGTACCTACTCAAAATTAAACCATTTCAATCTCCAGACGTAAATTGGCTGATTTCTGCTCTGCTGGTGGTGAAATTAGTTTCAAAAGTTGCACATTTTTATTTAAAATTTTTATGTAAGAAAACGGATAAAATCTGCAAGATTTAGAAATTTCACCTATGGGTACCATTTATCCAAAAATGTTGAGGGCTTTATATACTATGCGTACAAATTGTAATGAGAGTCTCCAATTTTAAAAGAATATTATTTCAAAAAAACAAACAAAAAGAGCAGCTTAATTGACTACATTTTTAAACTTATAAAATTTGCTCCGTACACTAAAAAACTTGGTATTCAAATTCAGTGTCCTCCAAAGACGTAACATAAAGATTTTCAAGAAAATGATCCCACCCCAACTACCCTTTACGTGGAACATTTTTGCAAATTTTTATTTTTCAAAAAATGGCTCTAACGATTTTTGTTAAAATATCACATATTAAAGATATTTACATAACAAATAATACGTATATTTTGTATTTTGTGGGAATAGCCGGTGAAGCCCTCTTCGCTCGGAAGCTATTTTATATAATAGTAGATATATAAGGTAAACGTTAATTGATAGACGAAAACGTACTACATAAAAAAATGTATATCTCTTGAAATCGCAGAATTTATTTCAAATAAATTTTTTGCGGCATAAGCCGTTTGGGAGATATCCGTTTCTAATGGTTGAAATTGTTCAATACTTTCTCATTGTTTTAAAGTTCATTCGCATTCAGTTGTTCCTCGCGATTTGGAAACACGGCAGTTATGTAGCGTCAATTTCTTAGATATGTGACTTTTTTGCATTTAAAACGAAATTTTAATGTAGTTATTTCTGCAAAGATTTATCTTGATTAAAATGAAGTAGACAGAAAAATAAGATTTCTTAAGAATAGTTTTTATACCCATTAATACACTATAGAGGGTAAGGAAAAAATGTGAATGTGACACATCTTTGTTTTCTAAAGCAATTGCTGCTAAATCTTAGTGAAAGGAGGGTTTCCTTGAGAAAAGTCTTATTTTCCTTAATAATAATAAAACTTATTCCATAAAAGTAGATCGGTGATCCTAGAAGGAATGCATCTACATCCTGTAAGTATTTCAGTCTAATATTTTCAATAGGGTAGCGCGGGGCAATTCCGATAGGTTAGCACAACTTCTTATTTGAAAATAAAATGTTGCAATGTACCGAGCATTCAAGTAAGCACACAAGTAGTGCACTATTCAGGCTCACGTTGGACATAATATCTATCAGTATCATTAATGACACTCCTAATGCTGAAATAGAGCTATCAGAATTAACCGCCGAAATGAAAAGGAGAAATTCCGAGGTGCTAATTGGATATTACTGTAGGGTAATTTGGATAACAATGAATACAGTACATAATAGCTGTGCTTTTGGATTTTGAAACAAATTTATTGTATAAATTAAATATATATATATATATAATACATTAATGTGAAATTACGAAGAGTTAACAATTCCTATGAAATGTGAAGCATTAAAAAACAAGAAATATAAGGATTAACAATTCTTGAATTCTGAACGCTATTTAGAAGCATTTGCCACAAATAAATTGTTTCCTTCCTTCAGGTCCCACGCATCTTTCATGGAACCAAACCTGGCATTTCTTGCAGCGAATCCTGTCACCTCTCACGACAGACTACTTCGAGTAGTAGCTGTCACTGCAGAATCCACATTTGTAGTCATTTACGTTGGAATCATTAGCAGTATCGTCTTCACTAGACGATAAGTCAATGAATTTCTTTGATTGTTTAGCTTCTTTTTCTTTTTCCTTGAAATGTTGTCTCTCTTCTTTTTTTAACTAAATTTGTTTCCCACGAAATTTCATCTCTCTCTTTGCCTTAACAACTGCTACATGTTCTGGTGATGTGCTGTGGCATGCTCTTCTCTTAGTTTGAACTCTTCTCTTGATCACTTTCTTTAAAAGGACTAGGAAGAACCTCTCGAACGGTTCTTTCAGGCATTACACTCACACGGGTTTGTGAAGTGCTGGCTGCTTGAACGTTGGATTCAGTTCATTTAATTTTAATTTAACTTTTGTATACAGGATCGTATGGTACCTAGAAGACTTGACTTGCACCTAGTAATGACAGATTGCCCTCTATTACACATGAGATTGCCTGTTCCATAGCTTCTTTGTCCCATTGTAGCCATAAATTCTTCCTTTTGTAATGTCGTACCATCTGAAAACTTGTACGGAATAATTAATATAATAAGATTTACTTTAAAACATAAGCCCATATGGAACTAAGTTACATATAACGGAAACAAATATGCATGATATCCGATTAACCCCACCGATTGTTATCGAATTAGCCCCACAACACGTTACCGGTCACGACGTAATTTTTAGACTGTGCAATAGACAGCGCCACGGTATACTATAATGGTTCGCAAAATACCAAGGAAACGTTCACTCCTTAAAGCAGTACGAGAACTAGTTAACGAGACTATCCAATTTTCACTATAAGCTGAAAGGAGAAGTAAACAAAACCACGTGATCAAGATAGCACCTCATTGACTGGTGGGCAAACTGCAACCTTTCCCGCTTAGCATGTCGTCTCTTCCTCTACAAAAAAAAAAGTTCGGTTCAGATCGTAACATTTTGTGGTTATTCTCGTGCAGAGAAGTTTAAAAAATCCATTATTGTAACAGTTTAGTTTATGAAGCTATATGTGTTTGTTCAGATTCACCTATAACTAGATGAACCGTTATAGCAGAGGGTTTAAGAGGCTATGCGCTGGCGTTGCAGTTCGTTTCCGGTTTCCGGATGAGCCGCCACTGTATTTTGCAACGTGTTGAGAAAATCACTACGTTTTCATGGGGAATTGAAATCGATTTTAGTTCAATTCCATACTGTATGCTATCCACATTTCCATGTTAAATTCAATATGTATTGAGGTTGATTTGGATACACAAAGTTCGAGAATAAAACTATTCAAGATTTTATGTTGGTAAACTCAGATTTATGTAAGAACGTAGGTTTTCACGGCCGGTGTAACAATTATAACTAATATAATTTTCCGGGCTGTTATGCCGTGGTCTGCTGAAGAAAGATTTCCCAGACGTTTCGTCCACAACTGCGGTGGACATCTTCAGTGGCGTGGACGAAGTCTTCTCGGTGAAAGTATCGCAGCGTCTGATGCGTTGGCCGTTAGTGCCGCTCTCTTTATAGTGTGGACACTCTCTGCTGATTGGCCCGCTGGTATGAGGGGGCTGGCGCCGGCTGTGTTGTTGCTCTCTTCTGATTGGCTCGCAGTGTTTTTCGGTTTTGTATGACCTTTCTTGTTTTTGATGACTAGATGCCAGTTACTGTTGAGTTTCAAAGCTTCTTCTTTCCTATTGAAATTATTGGGATGTTTATAAATCTCTATTGCTTCGCGTTGTAGCCGGGTATGGTAATGCTTTATGGAGGAAAGAATGTTGGTGTCCTGAAATCTAATAATGTGTTCGCCCTCGGCTTCAATGGCATGTTCGGCGACTGCCGATTTTTCTGTATGGCCCAGGCGGCAGTTTCTTTTGTGTTCGCTAAGTCTGGTGTTTGCGCTCCGCTGTGTGGTACCAATGTACACTGAACCACAGGAACAAGGAATACGGTAAACACCGGCCGATGACAGGGGGTCTCGGGAGTCTTTGGAAGAGCGCAGTAGGCTGTTTAATTGTCTTGTAGGTTTGAATACTGTTTTGACGTTATGACGTTGAAGTATATGTTCAATACGGTCAGTGACATTTCTGAAATATGGCAGAAAGACAATGGACTTGCTTTTGGGTTGGTCCTGAGTAACCGGTCGGGGCTTGTCCGGACGGCAGGCTCTTCTCACCTCTTGGACTGAATAACCATTTGATTGTAGAGCTGTTTCTAGGTGTCGGATTTCTTGTGGAAGTAAGTGTGGTTCACAAATACGGGAAGCACGGTTTGCGAGTGTCTTAATCATAGCACGTTTTTGTCTAGGATGGTGGTTGGAGTTCTTGTTAAGGTAACGGTCTGTGTGTGTGGGTTTGCGGTAGACAGTATGACCCAGCGTGCCGTCAGCCTTCCTGCTAACGAGTACATCTAGAAAGGCTAGTTGGCCATCCTTTTCTTGTTCCATTGTGAACTGTATACGCTGATTGATGCTATTTAGATGTAACAAAAAATCTTGAAGAGCTTGTTCACCATGGGGCCAGATGACGAAGGTGTCATCCACGTAGCGGAACCAGGCTGTTGGTTTGAGTGGAGCTGAGTTTAGTGCCTTTGACTCAAATGCCTCCATGAAGAAATTGGCCACAACAGGGCTAAGGGGGCTGCCCATGGCAACACCGTCTATTTGCTCGTAGAATGACCGGTTCCACTGGAAATAAGTCGTAGTCAGGACATGGTGAAAAAGTGTAATGATATCATCAGAGAAGATGGGTTGTAACAACTTCAGAGTTTCCTGTACTGGAACCATGGTGAATAGAGACACAACGTCAAAACTAATTAGTAAATCCTTCGGTAGCAATTTGAGGTTGCGGAGAATTTGAATGAAATGAGTAGAGTCTTTGATGAGAGAGTCGGACAAGCCGACATGGGGTTGTAGAAGACCCGTTAGGTATTTAGCTATGTCGTATGTGGGAGAACCAATACCACTAACAATGGGTCTGAGCGGAACATCTGGTTTATGAATCTTGGGTAGCCCGTAAAGTCTAGGCGGCTGAGCTTCGGACTTGGTAAGGCGGCGTTTGTCTTCCTTCGAAAGCGAGGAGTTCTTGATCAAAAGATTAGTTCTCCGTAGAATACGGGCTGTCGGATCACGTTTAATCTTATGGTAGGTTGCTGGTTGCAGGAGTTCAGAGATTTTCTGTTGATAGTCTTGTTGGTTAAGAATAACTGTGGCATTACCTTTGTCCGCTGAGCAAACAATGATGTCTCGGTTGGAGTTCAGCTTCTTTAATGCAGATCTCTCTTGATTGGTTAAATTACTGGTAGGAGGTTTGGCCTTCTCGAGAACCCTGGCCATACCATACCAGCGGGCCAATCAGCAGAGAGTGTCCACACTATAAAGAGAGCGGCACTAACGGCCAACGCATCAGACGCTGCGATACTTTCACCGAGAAGACTTCGTCCGCGCCACTGAAGATGTCCACCGCAGTTGTGGACGAAACGTCTGGGAAATCTTTCTTCAGCAGACCACGGCATAACAGCCCGGAAAATTATATTAGTTATAAACTCAGATTTAGGTTGCCGAACCTGTTAAATATATGTTAATTTGTTTACTGTACATTTTAAGTGGATTTCGAGGTTAGTGAATGTTTTTGAGAGGAGTAAATTGCGAATTATGGAATCGATAAAAGTGACTTTGCTCTGAGTAGTAAAAAGATGAGAGCTGGAGCACAAGAAAAATGCCGTCTCCGCCCCCTTGCTTTGTGCGCTAACCATTAAAAGCCGCCGACTCCGCCCCCTTGCTTTGTGCGCTGACCCTTAGAGCCGCCGACCACGACCCCTCCTTTGTGGTCTACTAGCGTGTCGCCTGGCTCTGTGCCGGTGACCACGCCCCCTCCTTTGTGCTCTACTAGCATGCCGCCCGGATCTGTGCCGGTGGTCACGCCCACTTCTCTGTGCTCTACTATAATGCGCCCAGGCTCTGTGCCGCTGGCCACACCCCTCTCCTATGTGGTCTAACCCCGTACGCTGTCTACGCCCCACTCTTTGAGTGTGCAGGTCTGAATGGCTCCCTGTAGAGTAGTGGAGTTAAGCTGCCCACACCCTCTCTTTGTGACCTCCCCTCTCCTTTGTGGTCTAACCCCGTACGCTCGCAACGCCTCCATTTTTACGGAGTGTTCTGATTGGATCCCTGCAGAGGGGCGGAGGTAATAGCGTATTGTGCTAGTCGCAAATGGAGGTGGGTCTTTGTGCGCTACTGATGCCGATAGCCGGGGATCGTCGAACAATATGTTATTGTTTTCGTCGCGTGTCGCCGCCCACGCAAATCGATGTAGGTGATGAAAAAAATCAAGGGTTTATACTGCTAACGTCCTGACATCGTGCCTCTGAAGAGCTGGACACAAATCCTCGATCGATGTATCACTGCCGCATGTATCCTGATTGATTAATGTAATTAAACGATGCTCCTCGATCGATGAATTCAATTAAGCATTTTTGATTGATTAATGTAATTAAGTGTATATGAATTGACTCGCGCACCTGGTCGCTATCGTATATGTGTGCGTGGGTGTTAAGGTGATTATTACACGTGTATAATTATTACGATTAATAACATTTTGTTCAATTCTACTTTTGAGGGAAAATATATTTTGGGTTTATAAGAATATTACAACACTTAGATGAATCCATGGCTGGAAGGACGGAGTTGCCGTAACGAGGCGTTAACGAGAGATAATTTCGCTGAAAACCCGCGCGAGGTCCTTCCTCTATGCGCTACACCACTCGAGTGTGGGGACTGTCACAGCGGCAAGCAAGGTAGCTGGCTCCCCTCCCTTCCCTCTCGGTGCACCTTGCGACCTGCAGCGCGCGCGCTCTCTACCCGATACAGTCGAAAGCACGGTCTCCCGCTCATCGACGAAGATGCCGGAAGTAGACATTTTAAAGGTTTAACGAATGCATGGCGGCGGCCATGTTGACTACAAGGAAAGCTAGCATAAATGATTTGAAATGTCCGATAAAGAACTTCACGCTTCAAGGTATTTTTCCAAGGTTTGTTTACACGTAGGAATGGCTCTGAAAAAATAAATACAGTTAACATTATAACTGAATATTACATATGTTATTAAAAATAAATACGGTTAACATTATAGCTGAATATTACATATGTTATTAAAATAAACAATGGCGGTTAACATTATAGTTAAATATTACATACGTTATTAAAAATAAATATTGGTCTCGCCGATCGATGAATACAATTAAGTATTTTTGATTGATGAATGTAAATAAATGTATATGATTTCACTTGCGCATTTGGTTGCCATCATATGTGTGTGTGTTAAGGTGATTATTACGCGGGTATAACTATTACGACTAATAACATTTTTTAATTCTGTTTTTGAGAGAAAATCTTTAGGGTTTATAAGAATATTACATCACTTAGGTGAATGCATGACTGAAAAGACAGAGTTACCTAACACGAGACGTTAACGCGTGATAATTTCGCTGAAAACTCGCATGCGGTCTATCTCCTGTAGGCGCTATCGCGCTAATGACCTCTTGGACCTGCATGCATGTCTTGTACAGCGTACGAGGATTCTGGGTATCTACTTCAGTACTAAGCGGACATGAGAGAATACAACTGGACGTCTCGTATTAATATCTTACGTGGTGTGATGTATCAGTAGAAAAACAGGATTCTGAATTCGGTACAACGTATATGGTTTTGTAATAAATTTGCGCTCAGAAGAATTTGATTCCTTGCATATGTTCTCCAACCCACAAAACGCCATTGCGAGAGAATAGAACGGATATTAGGTTATTTTATCTGGACAGAAAAGCTCTATCGAATTGCGCGTACTCAACTACGTCTCCCTAAGGGACAAGGCGGCTGGGGATTACTAGAGGTGGCTCGTCAGTTTCAGGCCTTGATGCTCAAAATGCTCTTGCTTGCCTTGAAAAACCAGGGTGACCCCGTGTACGTTGTGATACAACGACAATACACATCGTTTTTTAATCGGGGCGAGCATGACAAGGTTCCTCAAATGTTACGTGAACTTAATCACGCTTTGGAGAAGTTACCACCGGAGAAAGTTGAGAATGGTGAGTTTCGCACTGTGTAGAGTATTTACACCTTTCTTGGTCGAGCTGTTCCTATTATCCCTCATGTACAGTTGAAATACCCACAACTGCCCAGAAAGCGCATTTGGAGATATTTTAGCTTACCACGGATTAACTCCGAATGAATGGCAGTAACGTATGAGATGGTAAATGAAATCCTTCCAACGGCAGACAAACTCTATCGCCATCGGATGGGTATTTCCCACAACTGCTCACGATGTAACGCCGCAGATTCACTTCTACATCGACTGATGGAATGTTCCGGTAAAGCAGTGGTCTGGACTTGGGTTTTAGGATATTGTCGTACTTGGATAGCTACCGGATGGGATCCTCACTACTCTGATATTTTACATTTGAACCTTCCTAAAGTGAGCCCTCCATTGTATAGTTCTGTACTCTGGCTGATAGTGGACACTTTTACTTGGCTACAAATGTTGGACGATCCAGCTGATTGTATGCTGCCTCATATACGACAATTTTTACGTGCTGAGAGATGGAAGATGATTCAGCGACACAGAACAGATCCATTCAAACCTTGGATATTCAGATTGTAAGATCAAACTACCATATTAATACATTCCCTTTTTGTCCCTGTCCTGTCCTTCCTTGCATGAATTTATAAAATAATAGATAATAAACAAATTACAAAAAAATAAAAAGTTAATATTATAAAAAAGTGAACTTACAAGTTATATTTTTGTTTTGCGTTATATGCAACTTAAATATTATCATTAAAGGTCGATACTTTGATCATGTCCAACATAAATGCATGATGTACAGTTTGTCAGCCTTACACACACACCCACAAACACAAAGCTCAGAGTGGGCGAACGACGGGAATGGAACCCAGGACCTTCGAAATGCTGGCTTCCCACGATACCGCAGAGCCAACTGAATCGGTTACCTTGGTGAATACCTCCAACCTCAAGGAAGAAGAGATACAGGGTGTCCGAGTGAAAAACATGGTCCTAACTCTGTTAAGCTGGCGCAAGCAAGACGCTGATAGACATCGCTGATAATCTCCGCTGATCCACTGATTCATCGCAGTTAAATACTGCTCGTAATCCAGAATACACTATCGCCTACAGGCAAAGAGCTTCCAAATTGATCGGCTTTTATGCTTCTGGTTTACCTTCACCAATGCTTCTGCCAAAAGATGTTACGCATATTGAAGGGGGATTTAGAAGGCGTAGTCAGACGGAGGTCCCATCGGTAACTGGATAACAGCAAAATACGTGGGCCATAGTGGGCCCATTCTGCTTCCAACGTGACCCTTGGAGGAATGGATGAAGGGGTAGAACCGAAGAGCAACCAGATTCGGATGACAATGTGGGCTAGCAAGGATGGACTCCGTAACGATTCCAAAATGCCACCAATCCTCCGTCGGCTAGCCCTGCCTGAGCTACCCGTAACCTGAGGGTAACAGGTCCAGACGAGACAGCTCCCAGGAAGGAAGGGAGCCCCAGAAATATCGCCAAATGCCTGGAAGAAATCCTTCCAAAGCACAAATCCCACCGTCTTGCCGCAACGCACCAACCGCCGTCAACTGGTCCTACAAACCTGAAAAAGCTGAGGTGAAACAGATGAAACGAAATGATTGTGAGGGGATTTGTGGAGAAGGGTAACCACCCCAGCATTCTACTACCGAGCTGGAGAAATCACGAAGAATCCATGGTCAGAGTGCCAGCAAAACGGGAGTAGAGCGCAAGCCCTCCCGAATGCGAGTCTTATACATTACTACTTAGCCAACTCATTCCGTAATTTTGGAGGGAATAACAATACTGTTTCTTACTCAGTCATACGTCTGGATAAAACCATTCTCTTAAAATAATTATGTTATTACTCCAATGATGTATTGGTTTGATATTCCATCAAATAGTATTTCTTTTTGTTTTATATGTTTTCGATGTAGTGGTTTATATGCTTCTATGGCAGTGCGAAGTTGAACTGATTCCTGGCACGAAAATGTTGTTTCTAGATACCATGCTGTTATAGTTCCTCTAAACGTCATTTATGTGGCATCAACTCTCGATATCACGATTTTCCGGAAATGTATATTTTCACGCCAGTTGATTAGAAATACTCTTCTCACGAGGAAGGATCGAACGCACGCATATAAGTACCACATATGTGCGTGTTCACCTGCACTTGCATCTCACTAGTTAACTTTGAAGAGCATATCTTACAGACAGTAATAAAATCCAGGTTGACAGTTTAAGTTAAGGATTTTCGGTTGAAGAAAAGTGTTTTCAAAGTTCACATTATCCCTTTACATATGGCATTTATGGTTTTTCATTTTTAAAAATTGCTCAGTATTTTTATTGGAAT
The DNA here is from genome assembly GCA_030765065.1 of Deroplatys truncata. Lineage (NCBI taxonomy): Eukaryota > Metazoa > Arthropoda > Insecta > Mantodea > Mantidae > Deroplatys > Deroplatys truncata. Next base: position 126,856,585 of record CM060990.1, on the reverse strand, counting down.
TCCACAACTTGGTATATTGATGTTAAAGCAAAACACAAACTTTGAGAAAAACCTAAATACAACTAAAACACATATTTGTTTAAATACTCAATTTATGTGGGACAAATTTCTGGGCTATTAACCACTTCTGAAAGATTTTCAGCTGTATGTTTACATTTTTGGATTTTATGCAGTATATTTTAAAAGATTTAAATCTCGTTCTTCTGTTTTTCATGAGCTGCAGGTGATAATTTGTTCCATGAAGTTTTGACTGTTACCCCATTTTCCTAAAATAATATATATCACTATTAAACTAAAGCAATAGAGAAACAGACTTTTAAAAAAATGCTGTGGCATCTCTGCATGGTACTTGGTAGAGGAAGTCAGGGGCTTCACATCAAATATTTCCCCTTTAAAATCGAGCTAGATGGCTGCGTGTTAACTTGTGTTGCGCTTATTCTGGTAGTCCTGGTTTTGATTCTTGTCGGCAAGATATTCGACCATAGTTTTCTCGTGGTTACCCCGGAACGCTAGGAGAATGCTGGGGTGGTTCTCCTTCTCCCACGAGTTTTTTTTCACTCTCTCCTCAATACGCCGCAAGAATCAGGGTCATATCGAAGTCACCTGTTTGAAGGTAACCTCACCGTCGTTCGCTTTCACAGTATCAAATTACCAATGATTAATGCTTTTAGGGGCGGCCCCACACCCGCCGCTCCCAGTGACGATCATCCTTGACTCTACATCGTCTCCATATAGATTATTATTATTATTATTATTATTATTATTATTATTATTGCTGTTGTTCCCTTTATTGTGCTACTATTAAAGTTTTTCTGGTTTTTCATCACAGATACAGCCAAAAGAAGCAGGCCATGTTGAAGTTTCGCCTGTTTGAAGGTAACCTCACTGTCGTTCACTTTCACAGTTTAAAGTTACCTATGATGAATTCTTTTAAGGGCGGCCTCACACCCGCCGCTCCCAGTGACGATCATCCTTGAAGTTTATATCGTCTCCATATAATTCTTATTATTACTGTTATTATTATTATTATTATTATTATTATTATTATTTTATTACTGCTCTCTTTGCTTTCGTCATAAATTATATGTATTATTATTATTATTGCTGTTAATATCTTTATTGTTCTATTATTATATTTTTCTGTCCTTTTGCACACATATTGCCTCAAGAATCAAGGCCATGTCCATGTATTCGCCTATTTGAAGGTAATCTCACTGTCGTTTACTTGCAAATTTTCAAATCAGCGTTGACCACTTCTTTTTCGGGCGGCTCCACATCCGCTGCTTACAGTGACGGTCGTCCTTTAAGTGTACATCGTATCCATATGGATTATGATTATTTAACTGTTATTTGTGTTTTCTATATTTACTGATATTACGTTTTATTTATTTATTTTGATTTTATTATTATTGCTGTTATTGAATTTTGTTTATTCTTATTGTTATATTTGCTGTTGTTCTGTTTACTTTTGTGTAATTAATTTTTCTTTTGCTTTTTTACACACAGTCGTACATGGACACAAACACTTATTCTCAAGGCGAGACTGGAATCAACGGTAATCCGAGGTGGCAGAAACACTAAAGCCAAATACTCAGGGGATCGTGGCCATGCGCACCGGACAGTTAGCAACCTAGACATTTACGACAAGGTCTATAAGTAGGGATTGATGTTTTAATATAGATCGTCTTCCGCTTCAGCACCATGGTTAGTAACGAACTACCGAGTTCGGGATATAAGCATTTATACCTCACTTGGGAATATACAACTTGAAGTAGTACGTCTTGAGTAGCTAAATAAAATTATAATCATTGGGAAAATAAATACTAATAGCAGTAGGAATAGTATTGAAGAAGACTGGGAAGCGAGTCTTACTGTAAATGTGAATAAGGTTTGAATAGACAGTATATCAGCGGTCGGAAACGGGTGGTTTTTCCCTCTATTATTAAGTGGCCTGTTAGGTTGCCTGGAACGCAGATGTATAGAAAAGGGCCAATGTTCGCAAAAGCCAGATAGCTTTAGGCATCCAATGAAAGAAGCTAGAAATCAGGTGATAGTGGAATTGGGAGATAGAAAATTTGAAATAGAGAAACAGGAGAGTTTAGAAGACACACTTCGACGTGGTAGTTCCTTGGAGATGGTTCTTAGCAAATGTGTCGGTGGATAGGTGCGATCATATGATGCGTAGCAATAAGGAAATGCGTGTATGTGTGTGTCGACGCAATAGCGGATTATCAGATTTTAAAACGATGACGGGAAATAAACGAGCAGGAAAATAATACAGTCGTATTCAACACTAACACGAGATCCAAGATCCACGCAAATCCCTGAGCTAGTACCGAACCCGGGACCATTCCTGCAAATCCCGTGCCGCGAAATAGCCAGTACCCCCACAAAGAGGAGAAATACTGCCGCAAACTACACATTCTCTTTGGCTTGATTACTCATTTTCACTCTAACAAGGGAAGTATCAGACTCCTAATGCCGAAACCCAACCAGAAACCTTATGACAGAAACCCTGTAGTACAAAGAGGCAGAACCAAAACGCCAGCTTCCAGTTTTAATTGCAAGGTGCTGGAATCGGAGCTGGAATCCTTCAACGGAACTCAGTATGCGATTAAGATAGAAATCCCTTCTTCTGAAGCATGCTTCAATGCAAGGCGCCGAATTTAATTAACTGGAATGAGCAACCTATTTCCACCTTCTCGCACACAGGTAGATATCGATAATTTGAACCTCATTCTGCACACCCAGATCGAGAATCACGTAAAGATTCACGTCTGTCCAATCCAGTTACTTAATAGAGGTATTATTTCCATGTGATTTGTATGCAATATTTGGCGCTGGTCCTTTGGCGAAGAACCTTTTTCAATTAAAGACCAGAAAGTTGGTTTCTATGTTGTGGTTTATGATCTTTATTCAAGAAAAGAACTGTTCATATACGGAGGCGGTGCATTCGTCGTCTCACAATTTGTGGTTATTAAGGGTACACGGGAGGACTAGGAGGTTACGACAGGTTCTTTGGTGTGAGGGTTCACTGGGTTTGTATGAGGTTTCTTCTGAATGGTCTCAGGTGTGGGTATCCCTTGGCTATTGTGTTGGCTGCTCAGTTACATGTATGCATTTGTAGTTCCTTTGTATCATAATGGATTTATTCTTTATCCGTCGTAACACGCGCCTCCGCCGTGATGTAATGTAGATGGTTTCACTATGGTAATGATGTTCGCTTGTCGATCCGTAACCGTCAGATATGAGGTTTATGAGACTTACTCAGACTCGAGACTCGTGCCGTATGGATAATATACTACTTGCGCTGTCTGTAGGATCTCCATTAGTGTGTAATTAATTTGAAGTTACAGACACCGTTACGTCGGAGGTTCTCCCTTTGCTGTGGTGCGACGTCTTGGTTCGCGAAGATACTTTTGTAGAGTGTTCTTACCAAAAAAAAAAAAAAAAAAAAACACACAACTGAAAATCGACTTGACACAATTTTCCCCTTCTCTCGTTCCTGATTTAGCTTTCTCTAGTCACTTGACATTATTTCTGTAAATTTATTTGCTCATCGCAATTATTATATTTATCCTGGTTTGTCAGTTTATATTTTATTATACACGCACAGATGTTATGGTCTCCCACGCTGGTATCTGAGAAAGTAAGGCAGCAGGCTTCGAACCCGAGCTAAGTTATGTACGTATTGTTCTGAACACCTAGGGTTGCACTACAAAGTGCTTTTGGTTCGCGAGGACTGACCAGATGTTTAGCGGCATTGTTTTACAGTACGGGCAGAATTTATTTTCCGTATTGGCATTTTATTTATTCGTTATTTGAGTTCATATTGCTACTAACATTCTTTAATATGTAATGATACGCCTATCTGCCATCTTTTTATATTGCTTCTAGTTATATTATTTAAATGTATGTGATAATGGGTTAGGCTTTAATGGCCAGAATGTAAGGTCTCAATACGTAAGTAGATCAGAATATGCTCTGCATTCCTGGCAGAAAACTTTTCAACCCGAGCGAACCCTGTTTGGGGGAAATTTCTATAAAACGAAATCCCTTTTGTTTTGAAAGCTGCCCTTCAGTCAACGTTTATTTTGTAAGTCAACTATTTCTAATTGCAATGACGGCACGCTGTCAAAATTCACTGAAAATGGTGTTGCAACAACCTATGTATCTGTGGAATGGAGAGATTTACAGTATCCTGAAATCGGTATCAAAATCTTGACTTAGTTCTTCCAATATTTTGACATAGTTATTTGTATCGGTAATTCAAATTCTTGACTTGGTTCTTCCTATATTTTGACATAGTTATTTGTATCGGTAATTCAAATTCTTGACTTGGTTCTTCCAACATTTGGACATAGTTATTTGTATCGGTAATTCAAATTCTTGACTTGGTTCTTCCAATATTTTGACATAGTTATTTGTATCAGTAATTCAAATTCTTGACTTGGTTCTTCCAATATTTTGACATAGTTATTTGTATCGATAATCGGGTGACATACTGTAAACAACGTTGGAAAATGAGGTAGTTGATAGTCTTCCACTACTGCATTCTTGCCTATCTACGGCCCATCTTAACTACCGCGCTATCATATCCGCCAGTGCCGGCTCGTGTTTATGGTGATGTGCCTCTACTCTCTGTGCTGCTCTTTGCTCGGAACTGACTCTTACGTCACAAACGCAAAGCTGCCGACCATTACTGTAATCGGAAAACTGAAATAAAACGGAAGAATGGGTAATTAGGAATCAGGGATGAAACCGTAGCAGGCAGTCGAAACGTGTGTACGTATAGGTTGGAAATGAGACATGGACCACCGTAAAAATGATGTTTTGTACCACAAGCAGCGTGTGCATCCTATACAGCGCTGTTCTATGAGTAGGCTGGCTGTCTGTATATGTGTGTATATAATATACGCTAACGGTCCAAGTAACCAACTCGGCAGTGAAAAGCACTCTAGATAAGGTAGATAACTCCACTGTATTTTTACTATGTTTAATAGCTTTCAATAGTGCTGTGAATGAAATAACCGTCTATGAGTTAAAGCACTAGCATGAGTTGGAGTGCTGCCATGCAGGCTGTGTAAACATATGATGAATGCGCATATTTGGATAATCTGTACAGCTTAAAGGGCTGTATGTGCCCAGAGATTTTTATTTAACTTCTGAAAGGCTACATTTTTAGACTTATTCCTTAGGTTTCTGTATTTTGTATACTTCAGGATTCTAAGTACAAGTACTAAATATCTGGATTTCGCAGCTAAATTATTCAACAAGTTCTATGATGTGTATCATGGTATAAAACATGCTTTATGCTTTTCGGTCTCGCTACAATCAGAGTCGAAACTAGGAGACTATTGTGTCATTGCAGAGTAAGGTCTTCGGATTGTTAAAATGCTTCAAGGCAATGTAGCAGGACTAGATAGGAAGCTTTCTTTGTTTATTTTTAGAAAGTGGATCTTTGAATCACATTGTATACATGATTTACAGTTATGAGGCATTCGATCATTAATACTGATAATATTGACACTCTTATGTCTTGTATGAGCTACGTAGTTTTGAGGTAATTTTAAAGTTATAGTTTTTGTGTTTAATGTTTGTGTAATAATGCTTTAGTAAAGTTCTATATCGTAAACTATGTTACTGAAGGTGTATATTTTTGAGCTAAGTTAGTGATTTTTTTGGTGCGGAAAAAGAGCTAATAGCAATTTTCTGGGTAATCTATATTAGGTGAATCATCCACCCTTGTGTTTCTTTTTCTTTTGGTTTTTATTTCCTGATCCCTCTTGAAGCCCATCGCAAAAGAAGAATTCGCTTCAAGCACAGCTACGGAGCTTTGTAGATCAGGTCCTCTAAGATACAGGTCTGTAACTGAAGTAACCCTTGTAGAGTCACATAAATGTAAACTTAACACACCAATTCTGTCGTGTGCTGAATTACGTATATTTGATATATCGTACGTAATAAATCGTCGTTTGATTGTTAATCATAAATGCCTAACAAGTATTTAAAAGCAAGATATAACATGCAATCGAATTTAAAAGGTGACATCACACGACCCCAATACACAGCTCGTGTAGAACTTAGAGGCATATGTACCATGAGTTTGAATTTACGAGGGACGCTATAAAACTTCTCGGCCTGGAAAAGGGGGACATATCACGGAAGGGCCTTCTGAACAGTGGTGGAAACAGTCACCGCCCGGACTTACCCACAAGCCACCAAACACCCCGCTATCCCCCTATAGAGTGGAGTCCACTTGGGGGAGAGACCTAATTGAGTAGTCTCCGCAGCGACGCCAAGAAGAAACCTCTAATGATCGCAACCCGCCGAATACCGTTACCTGGACCTACAACCCTGAAACGGATGATGGGTACAGGAAATGTGGGGCAGGAAATTTGTAGTAGAAGATCAACCACCTCAGCATTCACCTGCCGACACGGGGAAACCAGAAAAAACCCTCAAGTCGGGGTGAGCGGTCGCTGGGAATTGAACTCGGAACCTCCCGAATGCGGGCCACAGACGTGTCGCCTCAGCCATGCTGCTCGGTTGTTATCAGCCTGACTCATGATGTTATGAAGATGGCCAAATTACTATGATAGTTGTTAAGTATTGTCCTTTGGATGGCGCACTGTAAAGTCTCAGACGACTAAGCTAAGTCATTTATTTGTAACGATCATGTAAACAAACTGCTACTGACACTTTCTATTCAATGGATAAAACTGAAATACGAGTACTGCAGTACTTCATTCTGAAGGCTTTAATCCCAATAGAAATACAAGTGAAATCAGATTTGATATTAGAGGATTCTTACTGTTTGTCTTCAACAATTATAAAGTAGACTTCTTAAATTAAGCCTGGCCGTACGTCTGTTCAGGTTGATGTGCGCTCAAGGCATCCCAAAGCCGCTACGACCGACGAGACTGTGACAAACATTCACAATGTCATACTCAATGATCCCCGAATCAAGGCAATCGAGTCGGTTGTTGTAGTGAAGATCCCGATAGGCCAAGTCCACTCGTTTTAAATCGTTTTGGGTATGTGAGAGCTTTCGACTCGATGAGTGCCGCAATTGTTAATAATGGGACAAAAACGCATCCGAATGAACATTCCTAGAGAGTATTAAGACTTGTTTAAACGCAATTCCCGTAAGCTTCTCCGACGTTTCAGAACGGTAGATGAATCAGGGATTCATCATTAGGCGCCAGAGATGAAGGCAGTCAATGGTGGCAATTGGTGAAGGTACACCAGAGAAAGCAAAAACGGTTCAATACAGGAGAAGGGCTGCCTAAGATTTTCTGGGATTCTATGGCGTGGTGCACATAGACTACCGCCAGAAGGATAGAACTATCACTGGGAAGTATTACACTTTACTATTGGACCAACTGAAGGATGCCATTCAGGCTAAACGTTCACAACTTGTGGAATATAACGTTTGTTTGTTTGCTTTTTCATTACGATAATGCGTCTTCACACACACTGCGAAACCTCATGACCTTCTCTTGTAAGTGCTTCCACGTGAACCTTATTTGTGGATGTGGTTTGATTCTCATCAAACGATGATGTTTAAGCTGAGAAAGACGTTTATTTTGCACAGTTGGGATGGATTTTTTTACTAAGGGTATTTCTAAATTTATTGTTTTACAAGGCGACTATGCTGACAAATTTCACAAAAGAAATCTCTTGTATCTTGTATTTTCTTGTTCAGACCGATGACTTGTAGAAGCTTCCCGCAGCTTAGTAGTATCATTCATTTGTTTGGTGTTAAGCAAGTGAGAGAATGAGTTAAAATCTTACAACGCAGTTTAACCTGCTCTTTTCCGTTTCTTGTTTTGTGCTGCAAGTATAATATTTTTCCATCATATGATTTAAGAAAGCTAAAACTATTATTTATATTGATAGGATTTTGGAAGTATACCGGAAAGAAAAGAAGGCCATTTTGTGGCATTTTCAGCTGTGTATTTGAAAAAGAACCAGATACTAATTACCTCAGGCGATAAAGCTTTTATTAAAGAAAATAATGATCTCCTCGACCACATGGTGACGCTGTTCACAGGATCATAAAGAGAATTTCAGGCTTTTGCATTTATGTAATTCTAGTGGCACATCCGACATTGTACCGTAAGTGTTTTTAAACTCCAAAAGATCATTTAGTTAATTTCATTTACCTCCTCCAGTTGTTAATTAAATAATTGTAGAATGTTCTACAAGATTTTACGGTGAATGCTCCTCTTTACTCTTAAAAAATGTAATTCTTACGCCCCCCTTATCCTTTATAAATGTAATTTCGCATGCCCCTCTTTACCCTTTATAAATCTAACTCCGCTTGGCCCTCTTTACCCTTTATAAATGTAATTTTGCATGCACCTCTTTAGGCTTTATAAATGTAATTGGCGAAACGTCTGACTTGCTTATTCTTCTCTGACAGTCTTCCAAGTTCTTGAAATAGTGCATAGACTATAAGTATCCCTTGGCAGTGGAGGAATCATTGACCGGAACGGTCGAGTAATATTTTAATCACTGTATTATAATCACTAAAAATGAGGGTTTTGTGCCACACGAAATACACGTTGACTCCGCAGCAAGCATAAGTGGACATACAGGTAAACAACTAAGGGCAGTGCACCTGATAGGAGTGCAACAAGAGTTTGCAAATATCCAAAGGCATACAATAATAGAAGAGGTGTCAGAAAATATCAAGAACGGACATCCAGGACCTTGTGCACAGAGAATAAAGAATACATGGCGAAACATTCTTCAGAAAAACAAGAGCTATTAAACAACTTGTAACATGAAGAATACAAAAGCATCAGACGGTAACATAGTATACTTGATATATGCACCGTTAACGTCCTGTGGCTTTGAAAGAAGCTTCTCGCAGTTCAGAAGCTGTTGAAGTCATCGGCGCCGAAGTTTGACATTCGATCATTTAAGAATGTTTATAGCAGTGCAGTTCAATTCGGTTTGTGATGACTCTGACGCTCTGGATGAATCATAAAGGCAGATTTTATCCTCTTACTTTATTAATGTTTCAACATATCGCACGTATTTGTATACTGCCATCAGCCAGACCTTAACGAAGTGTTCTCATTCTCGGACTGTACGCTTCGCGTGGTTTGTCTACATCCAATGTCAACACCGACCTGGGCATACAGCTGTATAACGTCTATGCACACGCAATCTTCTCTTTGGTCCCGTAGTTATTTAATTACAAAAGCTACACAGATTTCACGTAATATGTAGACACTTTACATATACCTACAAAGAAACAGAGGTGAAACAGGTAAAAGTGAAAATTACCCAAACCCAGGTCACCAATTCAGTTTGCTTTGTAAAAGACGTAGAGTCTGCGACCATAGAGAAAAATAATCCTATCAGTTGTTACTTATAAAATATTGGTTGAATATATAGCTTCTAATGTTATTTGTAAACAATTTTCTCACTTTATACCTTTGTTTAGCACACCCTGCTAACGATCTTGATTATAGCATACAAAGGAAACAAAGCAAAACTTTCTTTCCTGATGCGGGGTATTAAAATATATTGTAATTTGGTATCGCGTGCCTGTCGTATCGTTATAAGCATATTCGATTCTCTTTTGGTTTGCTGTATATTATTTGCTAAAGCCTGGCTATCTACATATAAGTACATATTGCTTGAAATGAAACCTTCGAATTTTATTTTTCATTTATATCCTGTGCAGTAACAAAACTATTTTTTGGTCCATGAAATCGAGGAAATAGCTCAGGCGGCAAAGTCTATGGTACGCATTCGGGGGCTCCCGGGTTCGACACCCGGCGAAGGTCTACTTTGGCCCATGGGTTTTTTTCTGGGTTTTCCCAGGCCGTCAGGCGAATGTTGGAGTGGTTTCCTTCATCTTCAAATTTCGTGTCCTTCCATTTTGTTCCAGTACTTTTTTTCATTCATCCTTCACCTCGTTTTTTCCGTTTCATGTTGAAGTGTTTACGATGGTGATTCGGTGCAGCGTGGGAGGGAAAAAGGATGCTCTCTGTGAACCTTCTCCGCCCCTCGGCCTTTGGCTGTTTGCCGGAATGGGGGGGGGCGTTGGATCCCATGTGGGGCAGCGTCCCTGGTCTACAGTCTGAATGCCGGGACATTTCAATCTTAAAATGGTATGGACCTTGGCATTGCTGTACCGTCAGTCCTGTTTCCGGCCCCCGGCGTCCCCCTTCACCTCATTGCTCCCTCACGAGGAGGCCCATTCATGGGACGTTGTACAATATCCGCATTCATGGATAGGTGCCGTATCCCTTCCCCTTCGCAATCCTATTCTATCTGCTTCATGACATTGTCAACTAAAGGTCAATGCCTTCTTCGTAAGCATGTTCTTTTATAAAAAATGGAGAGGGAATTTGAGGGGTTAAAGGAACTTATAGCTAAACTCAACAAGGCGAGTCAGGGAGGGAAGAAGGACGATAATTTGGAGGTGGAGAACTACGTTGCTTCTTAGTACGAACAACCTATTGAAGGGGAATGAGGAAGATGATGAGGAGGAGAAGGCATTTGAATACGATACGAACTGAAAACACAGGCAGGAAATAAATACATATGCATAAGAGAAAACAAATTGTTGTGTTGACTAGAGTAGTGCTAAGCATTAATCACAACACAGGTTGTAGCAATTTAATAAATAATTCTACAATACTGTGTTGTGACTAACACCTAACACCCATGTTCTTGCATCACAAGATGAAACGCTGCATGCGAAGTTGTGACACTGTGTTATGAATACTCGTAACATAGTCCTCGACGCTGGTTATGTTGAGTGAAACGTTCAAAATGACCAACGTGTGGGAAAATGGCACGAGCGAAATATTCCATTTATGTTTTAACAAAGTAAGTTGCTATTACAAACACCTTTCGGTGATTATGGTAGTGGAAATGAACTGGGGAGGGGCAATGTTTTGTGGTTGAGGAAGCGGAGAAGAAAAAAATACCACAGAAAGAATAAAAATATGATTTACTGAAAAAGACATAGGTGTAGAAAAGAAAAGTTCCAATCCCCCACAGCGGTGAGTTGAACAGAGAAATCTGAGAAATGAGTAAAGATGTGTGCACCATCGAGGAGAAGGAAGGAATTGGTTGGAAGCTTGCAGAGAGACACACAGGTGGCACTGTTGAGTACTCCTATGTACAGTTCTCTATACTCAAAGTACAGCAAAGGTGAGCGCGGCAGCCATGTAGGGCTGAAGACTCGCCTCTTTTCCCATATACAAGTAATGCAGACTGGATGCTCGATCTTAGAAAAATCGAAATAAAACACAAAAATCACAAACAAAAGGACACCAATGTGCTTGTGCAGAACTTACGTATGTCCGGCATTAAAAATATTACTTTACTTAGGACTGTGTTAACGCTGTTTTCGCTAATTACTGCTGTAAAATAAAAGAATCCTGCGCTGCATGTACGCGACTTAGAATTACATTCATGACACTATCCTGTCCGCAGTCTAAATCGTAGAATAAAATAATAATTTAGAAATGCTTCGTGGCGTTATGGAATTATTAACAAAATTAATTACGGAAGCAGTATGAAGAAAATACTGTATAATACTTTTGGTATGTAAGGAAATCATGCTATTCTTCAATTTAGCCGAATTGTGGAAATTTTAAAACAGGTTAAGAAAATATAAAGAGCAAACTATTTTTTTTACCGAATATTGTACCTACTCAAAATTAAACCATTTCAATCTCCAGACGTAAATTGGCTGATTTCTGCTCTGCTGGTGGTGAAATTAGTTTCAAAAGTTGCACATTTTTATTTAAAATTTTTATGTAAGAAAACGGATAAAATCTGCAAGATTTAGAAATTTCACCTATGGGTACCATTTATCCAAAAATGTTGAGGGCTTTATATACTATGCGTATAAATTGTAATGAGAGTCTCCAATTTTAAAAGAATATTATTTCAAAAAAACAAACAAAAAGAGCAGCTTAATTGACTACATTTTTAAACTTATAAAATTTGCTCCGTACACTAAAAAACTTGGTATTCAAATTCAGTGTCCTCCAAAGACGTAACATAAAGATTTTCAAGAAAATGATCCCACCCCAACTACCCTTTACGTGGAACATTTTTGCAAATTTTTATTTTTCAAAAAATGGCTCTAACGATTTTTGTTAAAATATCACATATTAAAGATATTTACATAACAAATAATACGTATATTTTGTATTTTGTGGGAATAGCCGGTGAAGCCCTCTTCGCTCGGAAGCTATTTTATATAATAGTAGATATATAAGGTAAACGTTAATTGATAGACGAAAACGTACTACATAAAAAAATGTATATCTCTTGAAATCGCAGAATTTATTTCAAATAAATTTTTTGCGGCATAAGCCGTTTGGGAGATATCCGTTTCTAATGGTTGAAATTGTTCAATACTTTCTCATTGTTTTAAAGTTCATTCGCATTCAGTTGTTCCTCGCGATTTGGAAACACGGCAGTTATGTAGCGTCAATTTCTTAGATATGTGACTTTTTTGCATTTAAAACGAAATTTTAATGTAGTTATTTCTGCAAAGATTTATCTTGATTAAAATGAAGTAGAAAAATAAGCTTTCTTAAGAATAGTTTTTATACCCATTAATACACTATAGAGGGTAAGGAAAAAATGTGAATGTGACACATCTTTGTTTTTTAAAGCAATTGCTGCTTAATCTTAGTGAAAGGAGGGTTTCCTTGAGAAAAGTCTTATTTTCCTTAATAATAATAAAACTTATTCCATAAAAGTAGATCGGTGACACTAGAAGGAATGCATCTACAGCCTGTAAGTATTTCAGTCTAATATTTTCAATAGGGTAGCGCGGGGCAATTCCGATAGGTTAGCACAACTTCTTATTTGAAAATAAAATGTTGCAATGTACCGAGCATTCAAGTAAGCACACAAGTAGTGCACTATTCAGGCTCACGTTGGGCATAATATCTATCACTATCATTAATGACAATCCTAATGCTGAAATAGAGCTATCAGAATTACCCGCCGAAATGAAAAGGAGAAATTCCGAGGTGCTAATTGGATATTACTGTAGGGTAATTTGGATAACAATGAATACATTACATAATAGCTGTGCTTTTGGATTTTGAAACAAATTTATTGTATAAATTAAATATATATGTATATAATATATTAATGTGAAATTATGAAGAGTTAACAATTCCTATGAAATGTGAAGCATTAAAAAAACAAGAAATATAAGGATTAGCAATTCTTGAATTCTGAACGCTATTTAGAAGCATTTGCCACAAATAAATTGTTTCCTTCCTTCAGGTCCCACGCATCTTTCATGGAACCAAACCTGGCATTTCTTGCAGCGAACCCTGTCACCTCTCACGACAGACTACTTCGAGTAGTAGCTGTCACTGCAGAATCCACATTTGTAGTCATTTACGTTGGAATCATTAGCAGCATCGTCTTCACTAGACGATAAGTCAATGATTTTCTTTGATTGTTTAGCTTCTATTTCTTTTTCCTTGCAATGTTGTCTCTCTTCTTTTTTAACTACATTTGTTTCCCACGAAATTTCATCTCTCTCTTTGCCTTAACAACTGCTACATGTTCTGGTGATGTGCTGTGGCATGCTCTTCTCTTAGTTTGAACTCTTCTCTTGATCACTTTCTTTACAGGACTAGGAAGGACCTCTCGAACGGTTCTTTCAGGCATTAGACTCACACGGGATTGTGAAGTGCTGGCTGTTCGAACGTTGGATTCAGTTCATTTGATTTTAATTTAACTTTTGTATACAGGATCGTATGGTACCTAGAAGACTTGACTTGCACCTAGTAATGACAGATTACCCTCTATTACACATGAGATTGCCTGTTCCATAGCTTCTTTGTCCCATTGTAGCCATAAATTCTTCCTTTTGTAATGTCGTACCATCTGAAAACTTGTACGGAATAATTAATATAATAAAATTTACTTTAAAACATAAGCCCATATGGAAATAAGATACATATCACGGAAACAAATATGCATGATATCCCATTAACCCCACCGATTGTTATCGAATTAGCCCCACAACACGTTACCGGTCACGACGTAATTTTTAGACTGTGTAATAGACAGCGCTACGGTATACTATAATGGTTCGCAAAATACCAACGAAACGTTCACTCCTTAAAGCAGTACGAAAACTAGTGCACGAGACTATCCCTTTTTCACTATAAGCTGAAAGGAGAAGTAAACAAAACCACGTGATCAAGAGAGCACCTCATTGACTGGTGGGCAAACTGCAAGCTTTCCCGCTTAGCATGTCGTCTCTTCCTCAAAAAAAAAGAAACAGTTCGGTTCAGATCGTAACATTTTGTGGTTATTCTCGTGCAGAGAAGTTTTAAAAAATCCATTATTGTAACAGTTTAGTTTATGAAGCTATATGTGTTTGTTCAGATTCACCTATAACTAAATGAACCGTTATAGCAGAGGGTTTAAGAGGCTATGCGCAGGCGTTGCAGTTCGTTTCCGGTTTCCGGATGAGCCGCCAGTGTATTTTGCAACGTGTTGAAAAAATCACTACGTTTTCATGGGGAATTGAAATCGATTTTAGTTCAATTCCATACTGTATGCTATCCACATTTCCATGTTAAATTCAATATGTATTGAGATTGATTTGGATACACAAAGTTCGAGAATAAAATTATTCAAGTTTTTATGTTGGTAAATTCAGATTTAGGTTGCCGAACCTGTTAAACATATGTTAATTTGTTTACTGTACATTTTAAGTGGATTTTGAGGTTAGTGACTGTTTTTGAGAGGAGTAAATTGCGAATTATGGAATCGATAAAAGTGACTTTGGAGTAGTAAAAAGATGAGAGCTGGAGCACAAGAAAAATGCCGTCTCCGCCCCCTTACTTTGTGCGCTAACCATTAAAAGCCGCCGACTCCGCCCCCTTGCTTTGTGCGCTGACCCTTAGAGCCGCCGACCACGACCCCTCCTTTGTGGTCTACTAGCGTGTCGCCTGGCTCTGTGCCGGTGACCACGCCCACTTCTCTGTGCTCTACTATAATGCGCCCAGGCTCTGTGCCGCTGGCCACACCCCTCCCCTATGTGGTCTAACCCCGTACGCTGTCTACGCCCCACTCTTTGAGTGTGCAGGTCTGAATGGCTCCCTGTAGAGTAGTGGAGTTACGCTGCCCACACCCTCTCTTTGTGACCTCCCCTCTCCTTTGTGGTCTAACCCCGTACGCTCGCAACGCCTCCATCTATACGGAGTGTTCTGATTGGATCCCTGTAGAGGGGCGGAGGTGTTAGCGTATTGTGCTAGTCGCAAATGGAGGTGGGTCTTTGTGCGCTACTGATGCCGATAGCCGGGGATCGTCGAACAATGTGTTATTGTTTTCGTCGTGTGTCGCCGCCCACGCAAATCGATGTAGGTGATGAAAAAAATCAAGGGTTTATACTGCTAACGTCCTGACATCGTGCCTCTGAAGAGCTGGACGCAAACCCTCGATCGAAGTACCACTGCCGCATGTATCCTGATTGATTAATGTAATTAAACGATGCTCCTCGATCGATGAATACAATTAATCATTTTTGATTGATTAATGTAATTAAGTGTGTATGAATTGACTCGCGTACCTGGTCGCTGTCGTATATTTGTGCGTGGGTGTTAAGGTGATTATTACACGTGTATAATTATTACGATTAATAACATTCTGTTTAATTCTACATTTGAGGGAAAATATATTTTGGGTTTATAAGAATATTACAACACTTAGATGAATCCATGGCTGAAAGGACGGAGTTGCCGTAACAAGGCTTTAACGAGAGATAATTTCGCTGAAAACCCGCGCGAGGTCCTTCCTCTATGCTCTACACCACTCGAGTGAGGGACTGTCACAGCGGCAAGCAAGGTAGCTGGCTCTCCTCCCTTCCCTCTCGGTGCACCTCGCGACCTGCAGCGCGCGCGCTCTCTACCCGATACAGTCGAAAGCACGCTCTCCCGCTCATCGACGAAGATGCCGGAAGTAGACATTTTAAAGGTTTAAGGAATGCATGCCGGCGGCCATGTTGACTACAAGAAAAGTTAGCATAAATCATTTGAAATGTCCGATAAAGACCTTCACGCTTCAAGGTATTTTTCCAAGGTTTGTTTACACGTAGGAATGGCTCTGAAAAAATAAATACAGTTAACATTATAACTGAATATTACATATGCTATTAAAATAAATACGGTTAACATTATAGCTGAATATTACATATGTTATTAAAAATAAAAAATGGCGGTTAACATTATAGTTAAATATTACATACGTTATTAAAAATAAATATTGGTCTCGCCGATCGATGAATACAATTAAGTATTTTTGATTGATGAATGTAAATAAATGTATATGAATTGACTTGCGCATTTGGTTGCCATCATATGTGTGTGTTAAGGTGATTATTACGCGGGTATAACTATTACGACTAAGAACATTTGTTTAATTTTGTTTTTGAGAGAAAATCTTTTGGGTTTATAAGAATATTACATCACTTAGGTGAATGCATGACTGAAAAGACAGAGTTACCTAACACGAGACGATAACGCGTGATAATTTCGCTGAAAACTCGCCTCCGGTCTATCTCCTGTAGGCGCTATCGCGCTAATGACCTCTTGGACCTGCATGCATGTCTTGTACAGCGTACGAGGATTCTGGGTATCAACTTCAGTACTAAGCGGACATGAGAGAATACAACTGGACGTCTCGTATTAATATCTTACGTGGTGTGATGTATCAGTAGAAAAACAGGATTCTGAATTTGGTACAACGTATATGGTTTTGTAATAGCTTTGCGCTCAGAAGAGTTTGATTCCTTGCATATGTTCTCCAACCCACAAAACGCCATTGCCAGAGAATAGAACGGATATTAGGTTATTTTATCTGGACAGGAAAGCTCTATCGAATTGCGCGTACTCAACTACGTCTCCCTAAGGGACAAGGCGGCTGGGGATTACTAGAGGTGGCTCGTCAGTTTCAGGCCTTGATGCTCAAAATGCACTTGCTTGCCTTGAAGAACCAGGGTGACCCCGTGTACGTTGTGATACAACGACAATACACATTGTTTTTTAATCGGGGCGAACATGACAAGGTTCCTCAAATGTTACGTGAACTTTATCACGCTTTGGAGAAGTTACCACCGGAGAAAGTTGAGAATGGTGAGTTTCGCACTGTGTAGAGTATTTACACCTTTCTTGGTCGAGCTGTACCTATTATCCCTCATGTACATTTGAAATACCCACAACTGCCCAGAAAGCGCATTTGGAGATATTTTAGCTTTCCACGGATTAACTCCGAATGAATGGCAGTAACATATGAGATAGTAAATGAAATTCTTCCAACGGCAGACAAACTCTATCGCCATCGGATGGGTATTTACCACAACTGCTCACGATGTAACGCCGCAGATTCACTTCTACATCGACTGATGGAATGTTCCGGTAAAGCAGTGGTCTGGACTTGGGTTTTAGGATATTGTCGTACTTGGATAGCTACAGGATGGAATCCTCACTACTCTGATATTTTACATTTGAACCTTCCTAAAGTGAGCCCTCCATTGTATAATTCTGTACTCTGGCTGATAGCGGACACTTTTACTTGGCTACAAAGGTTGGACGATCCAGCTGATTGTATGCTGCCTCATATACGACAATTTTTACGTGCTGAGAGATGGAAGATGATTCAGCGACACAGAACAGATCCATTCAAACCTTGGATATTCAGATTGTAAGATCAAACTAGCATATTAATTTATTCCCTTTTTGTTCGTGTCCTGTTCTTCCTTGCATGAATTTATAAAATAATAGATAATAAACAAATTATAATAAAATAAAAATTAATATTATAAAAAGTGAACTTACAAGTTGAATTTTTGTTTTTACGTTATATGCAACTTAAGTATTACCAATAAAGGTCGATACTTTGATCAAGTCCAACATAAATGCATGATGTACAGTTTGTCAGCCTTACACACACACCCACAAACACAAAGCTCAGAGTGGGCGAACGACGGGAATGGAACCCAGGACCTTCGAAATGCTGGCTTCCCACGATACCGCAGAGCGAACTGAATCGGTTACCTTGGTGAATACCTCCAACCTCAAGGAAGAAGAGATACAGGGTGTCCGAGTGAAAAACATGGTCCTAACTCTGTTAAGCTGGCGCAGGCAAGACGCTGATAGACATCGCTGATAATCTCCGCTGATCCACTGATTCATCGCAGTTAAATACTGCTCGTAATCCAGAATACACTATCGCCTACAGGCAAAGAGCTTCCAAATTGATCGGCTTTTATGCTTCTGGTTTACCTTCACCAATGCTTCTGCCAAAAGATGTTACGCATATTGAAGGGGGATTTAGAAGGCGTAGTCAGACGGAGGTCCCATCGGTAACTGGAGAACAGCAAAATACGTGGGCCATAGTGGGCCCATTCTGCTTCCAACGTGACCCTTGAAGGAAGGGATGAAGGGGAGAACCGAAGAGCAACCAGATTCGGATGACAATGTGGGCTAGCAAGGATGGACTCCGTAACGATTCCAAAATGCCACCAATCCTCCGTCAGCTAGCCCTGCCTGGTCACGGGTCCAGACGAGACAGCTCCCAGGAAGGAAGGGAGCCCCAGAAATATCGCCAAATGCCTGGAAGAAATCCTTCCAAAGCACAAATCCCACCGTCTTGCCGCAACGCACCAACCGCCGTCAACTGGTCCTATAAACCTGAAAAATCTGAGGTGAAACAAATGAAACGAAATGATTGTGAGGGGATTTGTGGAGAAGGGTAACCACCCCAGCATTCTACTACCGAGCTGGAGAAATCACGAAAAATCCATGGTCAGAGTGGCCAGCTAAACGGGAGTCGAGCGCAAGCCCTCCCGAATGCGAGTCTTATACGTTACTACTTAGCCAACTCATTCCGTAATTTTGGAGGGAATAACAATACTGTTTCTTACTCAGTCATACGTCTGGATAAAACCATTCTCTTAAAATAATTATGTTATTACTCCAATGATGTATTGGTTTGATATTCCATCAAATAGTATTTCTTTTTGTTTTATATGTTTTCGATGTAGTGGTTTATATGCTTCTATGGCAGTGCGAAGTTGAACTGATTCCTGGCACGAAAATGTTGTTTCTAGATACCATGCTGTTATAGTTCCTCTAAACGTCATTTATGTGGCATCAACTCTCACTAATTAACTTTGAAGAGCATATCTTACAGACAGTAATAAAATCCAGGTTGACAGTTTAAGTTAAGTATTTTCGGCTGAAGAAAAGTGTTTTCAAAGTTCAAATTATCCCTTTATATATGGCATTTATGGTTTTTCATTTTTAAAAATTCCTCAGTATTTTTATTAGAATTCCACAACTTGTTATATTGATGTTAAGGCAAAACACAAACTTTGAGAAAAACCTAAATACAACTAAAACACCTATTTGTTTAAATACTCAATTTATGCGGGACAAAGTTCTGGGCTATTAACCACTTCTGAAAGATTTTCAGCTGTATGTTTACATTTTTGGATTTTATGTAGTATATTTTAAAACATTTAAATCTCGTTATTCTGTTTTTCATGAGCTGCAGGTGATAATTTGTTCCATGAAGTTTTGACTGTTACCCCATTTTCCTAAAATAATATATATCACTATTAAACTAAAGCAATAGAGAAACAGACTTTTAAAAAAATGCTGTGGCATCTCTGCATGGTACTTGGTAGAGGAAGTCAGGGGCTTCACATCAAATATTTCCCCTTTAAAATCGAGCTAGATGGCTGCGTGTTAACTTGTGTTGCGCTCATTATGGTAGTCCTGGTTTTGATTCTTGTCGGGAAGATATTCGACCATAGTTTTCTCGTGGTTACCCCGGAACGCTAGGGGAATGCTGGGGTGGTTCTCCTCCTCCCACGAGTTTTTTTCACTCTCTCCTCAATACGCCGCAAGAATCAGGGTCATATCGAAGTCACCTGTTTGAAGGTAACCTCACCGTCGTTCGCTTTCACAGTATCAAATTACCAATGATTAATGCTTTTAGGGGCGGCCCCACACCCGCCGCTCCCAGTGACGATCATCCTTGACTCTACATCGTCTCCATATAGATTATTATTATTATTATTATTATTATTATTATTGCTGTTGTTCCCTTTATTGTTCTACTATTAAAGTTTTTCTGGTTTTTCTACACAGATACAGCCAAAAGAAGCAGGCCATGTTGAAGTTTCGCCTGTTTGAAGGTAACCTCACTGTCGTTCACTTTCACAGTTTCAAGTTACCTATGATGAATTCTTTTAAGGGCGGCCCCACACCCGCCGCTCCCAGTGACGATCATCGTTGAAGTTTATATCGTCTCCATAAAATTCTTATTACTACTGTTATTATTATTGTTATCATTATTATTATTATTATTATTTTATTACTGCTCTCTTTGCTTTCGTCATAAAGTATATGTATTATTATTATTGCTGTTAATATCGTTATTGTTCTATTATGATATTTTTCTGTCCTTTTGCACACATATTGCCTCAAGAATCAAGGCCATGTCCATGTATTCGCCTATTTGAAGGTAATCTCACAGTCGTTTACTTGCAAATTTTCAAATCAGCGTTGACCACTTCTTTTTCGGGCGGCTTCACATCCGCTGCTTACAGTGACGGTCGTCCTTTAAGTGTACATCGTCTCCATATGGATTATGATTATTTAACTGTTATTTGTGTTTTCTTTATTTACTGATATTACGTTTTATTTATTTATTTATTTTGATTTTATTATTATTGCTGTTATTGAATTTTGTTTATTCTTATTGTTATATTTGCTGTTGTTCTGTTAACTTTTGTGTAATTAATTTTTCTTTTGCTTTTTTTACACACAGACGTACATGGACACAAACACTTATTCTCAAGGCGAGACTGGAATCAACGGTAATCCGAGGTGGCAGAAACACTAAAGCCAAATACTCAGGGGATCATGGCCATGCACACCGAGCAGTTAGCAACGTAAACATTTACGGCAAGGTCTATAAGTAGGGATTGATGTTTTAATATAGATCGTGTTCCGCTTCAGCACCCTGGTTAGTAATGAACTACCGAGTGCGGGATATAAGCATTTATACCTCACTTGGGAATATACAACCTGAAGTAGTACGTCTTGAGTAGCTAAATAAAATTATAATCATTGGGAAAATAAATACTAATAGCAGTAGGAATAGTATTGAAGAAGACTGGGAAGCGAGTCTTACTGTAAATGTGAATAAGGTTTGAATAGACAGTGCATCAGCGGTCGGAAACGGGTGGTTTTTCCCTCTATTGTTAAGTGGCCTGTTAGGTTGCCTGGAACGCAGATGTATAGAAAAGGGCCAATGTTTGCAAAAGCCAGATAGCTTTAGGCATCCAATGAAAGAAGCTAGAAATCAGGTGATAGTGGAATTGGGAGATAGAAAATTTGAAATAGAGAAACAGGAGAGTTTAGAAGACACACTTCGACGTGGTAGTTCCTGGGAGATGGTTCTTAGCAAATGTGTCGGTGGATAGGTGCGATCATATGATGCGTAGCAATAAGGAAATGCGTGTATGTGTGTGTCGACGCAATACCGAATGATCAGATTTTAAAACGATGACGGGAAATAAACGAGCAGGAAAATAATACAGTCGTATTCACCACTAACCCGAGATCCAAGATCCACGCAAATCCCTGAGCTAGTACCGAACCCGGGACCATTCCTGCAAATCCCGTGCCGCGAAATAGCCAGTATCCCCACAAAGAGGAGAAATACCGCCGCAAACTACACATTCTCTTTGGCTTGATTACTTATTTTCACTCTAACAAGGGAAGTATCAGACTCCTAATGCCGAAACCCAACCAGAAACCTTATGACAGAAGCCCTGTAGTACAAAGAGGCAGAACCAAAACGCCAGCTTCCAGTTTTAATTGCAAGGTGCTGGAATCGGAGCTGGAATCCTTCAACGGAACTCAGTATGCGATTAAGATAGAAATCCCTTCTTCTGAAGCATGCTTCAATGCAAGGCGCCGAATTTAATTAACTGGAATGAGCAACCTATTTCCACCTCCTCGCACACAGGTAGATATCGATAATTTGAACCTCATTCTGCACACCCAGATCGAGAATTACGTAAAGATTCACGTCTGTCCAATCCAGTTACTTAATAGAGGTATTATTTCCATGTGATTTGTATGCAATATTTGGCGCTGGTCCTTTGGCGAAGAACCTTTTTCAATTAAAGACCAGAAAGTTGGTTCCTATGTTGTGGTTTATGATCTTTATTCAAGAAAAGAACTGTTCATATACGGAGGCGGTGCATTCGTCGCCTCACAATTTGTGGTTATTAAGGGTACACGGGAGTACTAGGAGGTTACGACAGGTTCTTTGGTGTGAGGGTTCACTGGGTTTGTATGAGGTTTCTTCTGAATGGTCTCAGGTGTGGGTATCCCTTGGCTGTTGTGTTGGCTGCTCAGTTACATGAATGCACTTGTAGTTCCTTTGTATCATAATGGATTTATTCTTTATCTGTCGTAACACGCGCCTCCGCCGTGATGTAATGTAGATGGTTTGACTATGGTAATGATGTTCGCTTGTCGATCCGTAACCGTCAGATATGAGGTTTATGAGACTTACTCAGACTCGAGACTCGTGCCGTATGGAAAATATGCTACTTGCGCTGTCTGTAGGATCTCCATTAGTGTGTAATTAATTTGAAGTTACAGACACCGTTACGTCGGAGGTTCTCCCTCTGCTGTGGTGCGACGTCTTGGTTCGCGAAGATACTTTTGTAGAGTGTTCTTACCCCCCCAAAAAAACTGAAAATCGCCTTGACACAATTTTCCCCTTCTCTCGTTCCTGATTTAGCTTTCTCTAGTCACTTGATATTATTTCTGTAAATTTATTTGCTCATCGCAATTATTATATTTATCCTGGTTGGTCAGTTTATATTTTATTATACACGCACAGATGTTATGGTCTCCCACGCTGGTATCTGAGAAGGTAAGGCAGCAGGCTTCGAACCCGAGCTAAGTTATGTACGTATTGTTCTGAACACGTAGGGGTGCACTACAAAGGAACAGTGTCCGACTCGCCGGTATCCTTTTTAGGAAAAGTGCTTTTGGTTCGCGAGGACTGACCAGATGTTTAGCGGCATTCTTTTACAGTACGGGCAGAATTTATTTTCCGTATTGGCATTTTATTGGGGTAAATTTCTATAAAACGAAATCCGTTTTGTTTCGAAAGCTGCCCTTCAGTCAACGTTTATTTTGTAAGTCAACTATTTCTAATTGCAATGACGGCACGCTGTCAACATTCACTGAAAATGGTGTTGCAACAACCTATGTATCTGTGGAATGGAGAGATTTACAGTATCCTGAAATCGGTATGAAAATCTTGACTTTGTTCTTCCAATATTTTGACATAGTTATTTGTATCGGTAATTCAAATTCTTGACTTGGTTCTTCCAATATTTGGTCATAGTTATTTGTATCGGTAACTCAAATTCTTGACATGGTTCTTCCAATATTGGACATAGTTATTTGTATCGGTAATTCAAATTCTTGACTTGGTTCTTCCAATATTTTGACATAGTTATTTGTATCGGTATTTCAAATTCTTGACTTGGTTCTTCCAATATTTGGACATAGTTATTTGTATCGGTAATTCAAATTCTTGACTTGGTTCTTCCAATATTTGGACATAGTTATTTGTATCGGTAATTCAAATTCTTGACTTGGTTCTTCCAATATTTGGACATAGTTATTGGTATCGATAATCGGGTGACATACTGTAAACAACGTTGGAAAATGAGGGAGTTTATAGTCTTCCACTACTGCAGCCATGGCGAAACAGTGCTTCGCGAGTCAATTTGCGCTTCAGTTGACTCGCGCACTACCCCTCCGTAGCTTCTCCCGCCCCTCCACCTCCTACTCATGTCAGCGTAGTCAGTACTACGTCTAACAGGCGGCGCCGTGGCCGAGTGGTTAGACCGCTCGCCTCCCACCGAGGCGGCCCAGGTTCAATCCCAGGGACCTGCATGTGGGATTTGTGGTGGACAAAGCGGCGTCTGGGCGGGTTTTCTCCGGGTTCTCCGGTTTCACCCGTCATTCATTTCACCAACTGCTCCATCATCACCTTTCCTTTCATCCATTTCACCAACATTTCGTTTCATCCACATCCTTCATCCCATACCAGGCATCGGGCTGATCCCCCATCCTGGATGCTCTGTCTGATCCATGAGTGTCTGCTCCTCGATGGGCCTTTGACCCCAGGCACCCGCCTGTAAGTCCTACATAAGAGGAGGGTAAACAGATAATGAATGAATGAATGAATTCCTGGGTGTATGTGTGCGTGCCTCTGAAGAGCAGGATGAAGAGCAATTCACAAGTTATAGAAAAAAAAACAAAAAAAAAACAGTGGCGCTTGCAAAGCAACGTTCGAAGAGCAGAACATTTCATGGAATGGGAGCAAAAGTTCTTTGTTGAGGATGGTGGCAATGCAAAATGTTTTAAATGTCCCAAAGCGGAGTAATGCAATTCAACATGAAGCGCCATTACAATGCTTATCATTCCGAATATGCCAAGTTACAAGGCAAGTTGGGTCTGTAATTATTATTATTAAACATTTTATTTAATGAGACTTTAATTCTTATTTAAACTACAAGTCAGACTGCTAATCTTCAATATGTTCACAGGACGCGAAAGAACGCAAGAAAATTTTAAATTGATAAAAAACAATGGACCTAAACCAACTACAAAGACTCAAACTATGGCAGAGAAAAGAAATCACGCTACTTATATTGTTACCTGGGAAATTGCAAAGGCCTTAAAGCAATTCAGGAAGGAGAATTTATTAAAACATGTTTAATAAAAATTGCTGTGTTTTTATGATCTCAATTTCGAGTGTTGGCATATTTTCCGACAAACCATTGCAAAGAAAGTTGAAGTGGTTTCTGCCGACGTAATAAGGCAGATGGATTTGAAAATGGCTGAATTTGTGAAGTTTTCTCTTGCACTGGACGAGAGTACAGATGTAACTGACACCTCAATTGGCCATTTTCATTCGAGGTGTTGATAAGGAACCTAATGTTGAAGAGTATTTGCCCGATTTACTCCTACTAAAAGGCAGTACTACTGGCGAGGAGATATTTAAAGCTCTAAAAATTAGTATTGAAAGATATTGTTTACAGTGGTCAAAATTAGTTTCAAACGGAGCAAAGGCCATGGTTGGGGAAAAAGCGGGTTGATTGACAGTTTAAAACATTTTTTTCAGTGATAAAGGTATTTCGAGCAATTTTTATGCTTTCCATTGTCTGTTGCATCAAGAAGCACTTTGTGCCAAGTCGGTTACACTACAATAGTGATGGATTGTGTTGTGAACAAAATAAAAGGAAGTGCTTTGAAACACTGACAGTTTCGAAATATGTATACTTAATAATATGGGAGAATCATTTAAGATATTAAGTATTTGTGTGATATTAGACGGCTTAGCAGAGGTGCAATGTTACGTCGGTTCTTCGACCTCTTCGACCCGGATTCGTGAAAGAAAAGGCAATTTATTTTAGCTTTACATTTACATTATTCTCATATGCTTTAAGGTCATTTTATTGTAATTTTATTGTTTCCTTTTTTTAGGGAATGGAAATTTAGGAACTAAATAACGAGGTCTGGGTCTGCGACTTACCTTTCTTATGCGATATATGTACGCACTTAAACTGAATACTACATTTCAACGACGCAATCAAAATATTGTTGATAAATATAGTTCAGTGCAGACGATCGTAAACACACTTTCACTCTGGGTAGATCACTTGAAAGAGGGGCAGGTGTACTACTTTCCATGTTTAAATCTCCTTTCAAATTTCTCCTCAGATAAATTCAGTACTTACATTAGTATTCTCTTCACACTTAAAAGTGAATTTTGTGATTACAGATTTCGTGATTTTAGGGTTTTAAATATGATATATCAGTGTATGTCTATCCATTAAACATAGACGTAAGAAAGGCCAGAATCAATCTGCAAGAGGAGCTGATTCATTTACAGTCTGACGAAATTATGAAAGTCAGATGCAAGGATTTTATAGGAGTGGAATGTTTTAAAATCTTATGCAACAAAAAATATCCGAAGCTTCGATTATATTCAATTTCCATGGAAGCAATGTTTTGTACAACGTAGTCTATAAATCGTTATTTTCCATGATTAAATTAGTAAAAAGCAAATGCAGATCCCGACAGACGAACGAACATCTTCATGACCAGTTACGTCTAGCTGTAAACAACATAATTCCCGATTTCGAATCTCTCATTGCAAACGACATCGGTGAAGCTTAATTTACTTTAAATACAGAGTACAGGACGCCACTGAATCAGTTCGTTCTTTACCACTACCCCGCTCGCCTTCCAAATTCTCCCCTTCCATAGCTTTGTTATCCAGGTTGCATCAAGGTGCTTCGGGGCAGGCTTACAGTCTCGCCATGCCTGCACTACTGCATTCTTGCCTATCTACGGCCCATCTTAACTACTGTGCTATCATATCCCCCAGTGCCGGCTCGTGTTTATGGTGATGTGCCTCTACTCTCTGTGCTGCTCTTTGCTCGGAACTGACTCTTACGTCACAAACGCAAAGCTGCCGACCATTACTGTAATCGGAAAAGTGAAACAAAAAGGAAGAATGGGTAATCAGGAATCAGGGATGAAACCGTAGCAGGCAGTCGAAACGTGTGTACGTATAGGTTGAAAATGAGACATGGACCACCGTAAAAATGATGTTTTGTACCACAAGCAGCGTGTGCATCCTATACAGTGCTGTTCTATGAGTAGGCTAGCTGTCTGTATATGTGTGTATATAATATACGCTAACGGTCCAAGCAACCAAATTGGCAGTGAAAAGCACTCTAGATAAGGTAGATAACTCCACTGTATTTTTACTATGTTTAATAGCTTTCAATAGTGCTGTGAATGAAATAAACCGTCTATGAGTTAAAGCACTAGCATGAGTTGGAGTGCTGCCATGCAGGCTGTCTAAAAATATGATGAAGGCGCAGATTTGGATAATCTGTACAGCTTAAAGGGCTGTATGTGCCCAGAGATTTTTATTTAACTTCTGAAAGGCTACATTTTTAGACTTATTCCTTAGGTTTCTGTATTTTGTATACTTCAGGATTCTAAGTACAAGTACTAAATATCTGCATTTCGCAGCTAAATTATTCAACAAGTTCTGTGATGTTTATCATGGTATAAAACATGCTTTATGCCTTTCGGTCTCGCTACAATCAGAGTCGAAACTACGATAGTGTTGTGTCATTGCAGAGTAAGGTCTTCGGATTGTTAAAATGCTTCAAGGCAATGTAGCAGGACTAGATAGGAAGATTACTTTGTTTATTTTTAGAAAGTGGATCTTTGAATCACATTCTACACATGATTTACAGTTATGGGGCATTCGATCATTAATACTGATAATATTGACAGTCCTATGTCTTGTATGAGCTACGGAGTTTTGAGGTAATTTTAAAAGTTATAGGTTTTGTGTTTAATGTTTGTGTAATAATGCTTTAGTAAAGTTCTATATCATAAACTATGTTACTGAAGGTGTATATTTTTGAACTAAGTTAGTGATTCTTTGGTGCAGAAAAAGAGGTAATAGCAATTTTCTGGGTAATCTATATTAGGTGAATCATCCACCCTTGTGTTTCTTTTTCTTTTGGTTTTTATTTCTTGAACCCTCTTGAAGCCCATCGCAAAAGCAGAATTCGCTTCAAACACAGCTACGCAGCTTTGTAGATCAGGTCCTCTAAGATACAGGTCTGTAACTGAAGTAACCCTTGTAAAGTCACATAAATGTAAACTTAACACACCAATTCTGTCGTGAGCTGAATTACGTATATTTGATATATCATACGTAATAAATCGTCGTTTGATTGATAATCTTAAATGCCTAACACCTATTTAAAACCAACATATAACATGCAATCAAAGTGAGAAGGTGACATCACACGACCCTAATACACAGCTCGTGTAGAATTTAGAGGCATCTCTACCATAAGTTTGAATTTACGGGGAACGCTATAAAATCTCTCGGCGTGGAAAAGGGGGACATATCACGAAAGGGCCTTCTGAACAGGGGTGGAACACAGCCAGTAGTTGATAAAGCGCTTTTTGCTTCCAAAGTGACCTCTTGGAGGGAGGAATAAAGTGAGAGACCCGAAGGGCGAACCGATCTGGATGCCTACGGACGCACGCACAGACGGGATCGTTAATATTACCAGATTGAACACATCCGGCACCGCCCGGACTTAGCCACAAGCCACCAAACACTGGGAGCCCACTTGGGGGAGAGACCTAACTGAGTGGTCTCCACAGCGACGCCAAGAAGAAACCTCTAATGATCGCAAGCCGCCACCCAGTCGCAACCCACCGAATACCGTTACCTGGCCCTACAACCCTGAAACGGATGATGGGTACAGGAAATGAGGGGCAGGAAATTTGTGGTAGATGAACCACCTCAGCATTCACCTGCCGACACGGGGAAACCTGAAAAACCCTAGGGTCCGGGTGAGCGGTCGCCGGGAATTGAACTCGGAACCTCCCGGATGCGGGCCACAGACGTGTCGCATCAGCCATGCTGCTCGGTTGTTATCAGCCTGACTCATGATGTCATGAAGATGGCCAAATTACTATGATAGTTGTTAAGTATTGTCCTTTGGATGGCGCACTGTAAAGTCCCAGACGACTGAGTTAAGTCACTTATTTGTAACGATCATGTAAACAAACTGCTACTGACACTTTCTATTCAATGAATAAAACTAAAATACGAGTTGTGATAAAGTACTTCATTCTGAAGGCCTTTAATCCCAACAGAAATACAAAAGGACTTAGATTTGATATTAAAGGATTCTTACGGTTTGTTTTCAACAATTGAAAAGTAGGCTTCTTAATTTAAGCCTGGCCGTGCACCTATTCAAGGTGATGATCCCTCAAGGCATCCCAAAGCCGCTACGACCGACGAGACAGTGACAAACATCACAATGCCATACTCAATGATCCCCGAATCAAGGCAATCGAGTCGGTTGTTGTAGTGAAGATCCCGATAGGCCAAGTCCACTCGTTTTAAATCGTTTTGAGTATGTGAGAGCTTTCGACTCGATGAGTGCCGCATTTGTTAATAATGGGACAAAAACGCATCCGAATGAACATTCCTAGAGAGTATTAAGACTTGTTTAAACGCAATTCCCGTAAGCTTCTCCGAAGTTTCAGAACGGTAGATGAATCAGGGATTCATCAATAGGCGCCAGAGACGAAGGGAGTCCATGGTGGTAATTGGTGAAGGTACACCAGAGAAAGCAAAAACGGTTCAATACAGGAGAAGGGCTGCCTAAGATTTTCTGGGATTCTATGGCGTGGTGCACATAGACTACCGCCAGAAGGATAGAACTATCACTGGGAAGTATTACACTTTACTATTGGACCAACTGAAGGATGCTATTCAGGCTAAACGTTCACACCTTGTGGAATATAATGTTTGTTTGTTTGCTTTTTCATTACGATAATGCGTCTTCACACACACTGCGAAACCTCAAGACCTTCTCTTGTAAGTGCTTCCACGTGAACCATATTTGTGGATGTGGTCTGATTCTCAAAACGATGATGTTTAAGCTGAGAAAGACGTTTATTTTGGACAGTTGGGGTGATTTTTTTACTAAGGTTATTTCTAAATTTATTGTTTTACAAGGCGACTATGCTGACAAATTTCACAAAAGAAATCTCTTGTATCTTGTATTTTCTTGTTCAGACCGATGACTTGTAGAAGCTTCCCGCAGCTTAGTGGTATCATTCATTTGTTTGGTGTTAAGCAAGTGAGAGAATGAGTTAAAATCTTACAACGCAGTTTTACCTGCTCTTTTCCGTTTCTTGTTTTGTGCTGCAAGTATAATATTTTTCCATCATACGATTTAAGAAAGCTAAAACTATTATTTATATTGATAGGATTTTGGAAGTATACCGGAAAGAAAAGAAGGCCATTTTGTGGCATTTTCAGCTGTGTATTTGAAAAAGAACCAGATACTAATTACCTCAGGCGATAAAGCTTTTATTAAAGAAAATAATAATCTACTCGACCACATTGTGACGCTGTTCACAGGATCATAAAGAGAATTTCAGGCTTTTGCATTTATGTAAAGCTAGTGGCACATCCGACGTTGTACCGTAAGTGTTTTTAAACTCCAAAAGATCATTTAGTTAATTTCATTTACCTCCTCCAGTTGTTAATTAAATAATTGTAGAATGTTCTACAAGATTTTACGGTGAATGCTTCTCTTTACTCTTAAAAAATGTAATTCTTACGCCCCCCCTTATCCTTTATAAATGTAATTTCGCATGCCCCTCTTTACCCTTTATAAATCTAACTCCGCTTGGCCCTCTTTACCCTTTATAAATGTAATTTCGCATGCACCTCTTTAGGCTTTATAAATGTAATTCGCTAAATGTCTGACTTGCTTATTCTTCTCTGACAGTCTTCCAAGTTCTTGAAATAGTGAATAGACTATAAGTATCCCTTGGCAGTGGAGGAATCATTGGCCGGAACGGTCGAGTAATATTTTAATCACTGTATTATAATCACTAAAAATGAGGGTTTTGTGCCACACGAAATACACGTTTACTCCGCAGCAAGCATAAGTGGACATACAGGTAAACAACTAAGGGCAGTGCACCTGATAGGAGTGCAACAAGAAGTTGCAAATATCCACAGGCATACAATAATAGAAGAGGTGTCAGAAAATATCAAGAACGGACATCCAGGACCTTGTGCACAGAGAATAAAGAATACATGGCGAAACATTCTTCAGAAAAACAAGAGCTATTAAACAACTTGTAACATGAAGAATACAAAAGCATCAGACGGTAACATAGTATACTTGATATATGCACCGTTAACGTCCTGTGGCTTTGAAAGAAGCTTCTCGCAGTTCAGAAGCTGTTTAAGTCATCGACGCCGAAGTTTCACATTCGATAATTTAAGAATGTTTATAGCAGTGCAGTTCATTTCGGTTTGTGATGATTCTGACGCTCTGGATGCATCATAAAGGCAGATTTTATCCTCTGACTTTATTAATGTTTCAACATATCGCACATATTTGTATACTGCCATCAGCTAGACCTTAACGGAGTGTTCTCATTCTCGGACTGTACGCTTCGCGTGGTTTGTGTAGGTACATCGGATGTCAACACCGACACTGGGCATACAGCTGTATAACGTCTATGCACACGCAACCTTCTCTTTGGTCCCGTAGTTATTTAATCACAAAAGCTACATAGCTTTCACATAATATGTAGACACTTTACATATATCTACAACGAAACAGAGGTGAAACAGGTAAAAATGAAGATTATCCAAACCCTGGCCACCAATTAAGTTTGCTTTGGAAAAGACGTACAGTCTGCGACCACAGAGAAAAATAATCCTATCAGTTGTTACTTATGAAATATTGGTTGAATTTATAACTTCTAATGTTATTTGTAAACAATTTTCTCACTTTATACCTTTGTTTAGCACACCCTGCTAACGATCTTGATTATAGCATACAAAGGAAAAAGAGAAAAACGTTCTTTCCTAAAGCGGATTATTAAAATATATTGTAATTGGTATCGCGAGCGTGTCGTATCGTTATAAGCATATTCGATTCTCTTTTGTTTTGCTGTATCTTAGTTGCTTAATCCTGACTATCTACATATAAGTACATATTGCTTGAAATGAAACCTTCGAATTTTATTTTTCATTTATATCCTGTGCAGTAACAAAACTATTTTTGGTCCATGAAATCGAGGAAATAGCTCAGACGGCAACGTCTACGGTACGCATTCGGGGGATCCCGGGTTCGACACCCGGCTAAGGCCTACTCTGGCCCATGGGTTTTTTTCTGGATTTTCCCAGGTCGTCAGGGGAATATTGGAGTGGTTTCCTTCATCTTCGAATTTCGTGTCCTTCCATTTTGTTCCAGTAATTATTTTCATTCTTCCTTCACCTCGTTTGGTCCGTTTTAG
Organism: Deroplatys truncata; assembly: GCA_030765065.1. Classification (NCBI taxonomy): domain Eukaryota; kingdom Metazoa; phylum Arthropoda; class Insecta; order Mantodea; family Mantidae; genus Deroplatys; species Deroplatys truncata. The sequence goes on along the minus strand of CM060990.1, from coordinate 126,824,561 downwards.
TGTTGAAGAGTTTACGATTGTGCAGCGTGGCAGGGAAAAAGGATGCTCTCTGTGAACTTTATCCGCCCCTCGGCCTTTAGCTGGTTGCCGGAATGGGTGGTGGCGTTGGACTGCATATTGGGGCAGCGTCCCTGGTCTACAGTCTGAATGCCGGGACATTTCAATCTTAAAATGGTATGGATCTTGGCATTGCTGTGCCGTCAGTCCAGTTTCCGCCCCCCGGCGTCTCCCTTCACCTCATCCCTCCCTCCCGAGGAGGCCCCTTCATGGGACGTTCTACAATATCCCCATTTATGGATAGGTGCCGTATCCCTTCCCCTTAGCAATCCTACTCTATCTGCTTCATGACATTGTCAACTAAAGTTCAATGCCTCCTTCGTAAGCATGTTCTTTTATAAAAAATGCAGAGGGAATTTGAGGAGTTAAAGGAACTTATAGCTAAACTCAACAAGGCGAGTCAGGGAGGGGAGAAGGACGATAATTTGGAGGTGGAGAGCTACGTTGCTTCTTAGTACGAACAACCTATTGAAGGGGAATGAGGAAGATGATGAGGAGGAGAAGGCATTTGAATACGATACGAACTGAAAACACAGGCAGGAAATAAAAAAACATATGCATAAGAGAAAACAAATTGTTGTGTTGACGAGAGTGGTGCTAAGCATTAATCACAACACAGGTTGTAGCAATTTAATAAATAATTCTCCAACACTCTGTTGTGACTAACACCTAACACCCATGTTCTTGCATCACAAGATGAAACGCTGCATGCGAAGTTGTGACACTGTGTTATGAATACTCGTAACATCTTCCTCGACGCTGGTTATGTTGAGCGAAACGTTCAATATATCCAGGGTGAAGGCAAATGGCACGAGCGAAATATTCCATTTATGTTTTAACAAAGTAAGTTGCTATTTCAAACACCTTTCGAAGATTATGGTAGTGGAAATGAACAGGGGAGGGGCAATGTTTTGTGGTTGAGGAAGCGGAGAAAAAAAATACCACAGAAAGAATAAAAATATGATTTACTGAAAAAGACATAGGTGTAAAAAAGAAAAGTTCCAATCCCCCACAGCGGTGAGTTGAACAGAGAAATCTGAGAAATGAGTAAAGATGTGTGCACCATCGAGGAGAAGGAAGGAATTGGTTGGAAGCTTGCAGAGAGACACACAGGTGGCACGGTTGAGTACTCCTATGTACAGTTCTCTATACTCAAAGTACAGGAAAGGTGAGCGCGGCAGCCATGAGGGCTGTAGACTCGCATCTTTTCCCATATACAAGTCATGCAGACTGGTTGCTCGATCTTAGAAAAATCGAAATAAAACACAAAAATCACAAACAGAAGGACACCAATACGCTTGTGCAGACGTACGGCCGGCATTAAAAATATTACTTTACTTAGGACTGTGTTAACGCTGTTTCACAAATTACTGCTGTAATATAAAAGAATCCTGCGCTGCATGTACGCGACTTAGAATTACATTCATGACACTATCCTGTCCGCAGTCTAAATCGTAGAATAAAATAATAATTTAGAAATGCTTCGTGGCGTTATGGAATTATTAACAAAATTAATTACGGAAGCAGTATGAAGAAAATACTGTGTAATACTTTTGATATGCGCAGGCGTTGCAGTTCGTTTCCGGTTTCCGGATGAGCCGCCAGTGTATTTTGCAACGTGTTGAGAAAATCACTACGTTTTCATGGGGAATTGAAATCGATTTTAGTTCAATTCCATACTGTATGCTATCCACATTTCCATGTTAAATTCAATATGTATTGAGATCGATTTGGATACACGAAGTTCGAGAATAAAATTATTCAAGTTGTTATGTTGGTAAACTCATATTTAGGTTGCCGAACCTGTTAAACATATGTTAATTTGTTTACTGTACATTTTAAGTGGATTTTGAGGTTAGTGAATGTTTTTTGAGAGGAGTAAATTGCGAATTATGGAATCGATAAAAGTGACTTTGCTCTGAGTAGTAAAAAGATGAGAGCTGGAGCACAAGAAAAATGCCGTCTCCACCCCTTGCTTTGTGCGCTAACCCTTAAAAGCCGCCGATTCCGCCCCCTTGCTTTCTGCGCTGACCCTTAAAGCCGCCGACCACGACCCCTCCATTGTGGTCTACTAGCATGTCGCCTGGCTCTGTGCCGGTGACCACGCCCCCTCCTTTGTGCTCTACTAGCATGCCGCCCGGATCTGTGCCGGTGGCCACGCCCACTCCTTTGTGCTCTACTACAGTGCCGCCAGGCTCTGTGCCGCTGGCCACACCCCTCCCCTATGTGGTCTAACGCCGTACGCTGTCTACGCCCCCCTCTTTGAGTGTGCTAGTCTGAATGGCTCCCTGTAGAGTAGTGGAGTTACGCTGTCCACACCCTCTCTTTTTTGCCTCCCCTCTCATTTGTGGTCTAACCCCGTACGCTCGCCACGCCTCCATCTTTACGGACTGTTCTGATTGGATCACTGTAGAGGGGCGGAGGTAATAGGGTATTGTGCTAGTCGCAAATGGAGGTGGGTCTTTGTGCGCTACTGATGCCGATAGCCGGGGATCGTCGAACAATGTGTTATTGTTTTCGTCGCGTGTCACCGCCCACGCAAATCAATATAGGTGATGAAAAAATCAATTATTTATACTGCTAACGTCCTGACATCGTGCCTCTGAAGAGCTGGACGCAAACCCTCGATCGAAGTATCACTGCCGCATGTATCCTGATTAATTAATGTAATTAAACGATGCTCCTCGATCGATGAATACGATTAAGCATTTTTGATTGATTAATGTAATTAAGTGTATATGAATTGACTCGCGCACCTGGTCGGTGTCGTATATTTGTGCGTGGGTGTTAAGGTGATTATTACACGTGTATAATTATTACGATTAATAACATTCTGTTTAATTCTACTTTTGAGGGAAAATATATTTTGGGTTTATAAGAATATTACAACACTTAGATGAATCCATGGCTGAAAGGACGGAGTTGCCGTAACAAGGCGTTAACGAGAGATAATTTCGCTGAAAACCCGCGCGAGGTCCTTCCTCTATGCGCTACACCACTCGAGTGAGGGACTGTCACAGCGGCAAGCAAGGTAGCTGGCTCTCCTCCCCTCCCTCTCGGTGCACCTCGCGACCTGCAGCGCGCGCGCTCTCTACCCGATACAGTCGAAAGCACGCTCTCCCGCTCATCGACGAAGATGCCGGAAGTAGACATTTTAAAGGTTTAACGAATGCATGGCGGCGGCCATGTTGACTACAAGGAAAGCTAGCATAAATCATTTGAAATATCCGATAAGGAACTTCACGCTTGAAATTATTTTTCCAAGGTTTGTTTACACGTAGGAATGGCTCTGAAAAAATAAATACAGTTAACATTATAACTGAATATTACATATGTTATTAAAAATAAATACGCTTAACATTATAGCTGAATATTACATATGTTATTAAAAATAAACAATGGCGGTTAACATTATAGTTAAATATTACATACGTTATTAAAAAATAAATAATGGTCTCGCCGATCGATGAATACAATTAAGTATTTTTGATTGATTAATGTAAATAAATGTATATGAATTGACGCGCATTTGGTTGCCATCATATGTGTGTGTTTTTGTGTGTGTGTTAAGGTGATTATTACGCGGGTATAACTATTACGACTAATAACATTTGTTGAATTCTGTTTTTGAGAGAAAATCTTTTGGGTTTATAAGAATATTACATCACTTAGGTGAATGCATGACTGAAAAGACGGAGTTAGCGTAAATACCTAACACGAGACGTCAACGCGTGATAATTTCGCTGAAAACTCGCATGTAGGCGCTATCGCGCTAATGACCTCTTGGACCTGCATGCATGTATTGTACAGCGTACGAAGATATCTACTTCAGTTCTAAGCGGACATGAGAGAATACAACTGGACATCTCGTATTAATATCTTACGTGGTGAGGTGTATCAGTAGAAAAACAGGATTCTGATTTTGGTACAACGTATATGGTTTTGTAATAGCTTTGCGCTCAGAAGAATTTGATTCCTTGCATATGTTCTCCAACCCACAAAACGTCATTGCCAGAGCATAGAACGGATATTAGGATATTTTATCTGGACAGGAAAGCTCTATCGAATTGCGCGTACTCAACTACGTCTCCCTAAGGGACAAGGCGGCTGGGGATTACTAGAGGTGGCTTGTCAGTTTCAGGCCTTGTTGTTTAAAATGCTCTTGCTTGCTCTGAAGAACCAGGGTGACCCCGTGTACGTTGCGATACAACGACAATACACATCGATTTTTAATCGGGGCGAACATGATAAGGTTCCTCAAATGTTACGTGAACTTTATCACGCTTTGGAGAAGTTTCCACCGGAGAAAGTTGAGAATGGTGAGTTTCGCACTGTGTAGAGTATTTACACCTTTCTTGCTCGAGCATTTCCTATTATCCCTCATGTACAGTTGAAATACCCACAACTGCCCAGAAAGCGCATTTGGAGATATTTTAGCTTTCCACAGATTAACTCCGAATGAATGGCAGTAACGTATGAGATAGTAAATGAAGTCCTTCAAACGGCAGACAAACTCTATCGCCATCGGATGGGTATTTCCCACAACTGCTCACGATGTAACGCCGCAGATTCACTTCTACATCGACTGATGGAATGTTCCGGTAAAGCAGTGGTCTGGACTTGGGTTTTAGGATATTGTCGTACTTGGATAGCTACCGGATGGGATCCTCACTACTCTGATATTTTACATTTGAACCTTCCTAAAGAGAGCCCTCCATTGTATAATTCTGTACGCTGGCTGATAGTGGACACTTTTACTTGGCTACAAATGTTGGACGATCCAGCTGATTGTATGCTGCCTCATATACGACAATTTTTACGTGCTGAGAGATGGAAGATGATTCAGCGACACAGAACAGATCCATTCAAACCTTGGATATTCAGATTGTAAGATCAAACTACCATATTAATACATTCCCTTTTTGTCACTGTCCTGTCCTTCCTTGCATGAATTTATAAAATAATAGAAAATAAACAAATTACAAAAAAATAAAAAAGTTAATATTATAAAAAAGTGAACTTACAAGTTATATTTTTGTTTTGCGTTATATGCAACTTAAATATTATCATTAAAGGTCGATACTTTGATCAAGTCCAACATAAATGCATGATGTACAGTTTGTCAGCCTTACACACACACACACACACACACACACACACACACACAAAGCTCAGAGTGGGCGAACGACGGGAATGGAACCCAGGACCTTCCAAATGCTGGCTTCACACGATACCGCAGAGCCAACTGACTTGTTTACTTTGGTGAATACCTCCAACCGAAGGGAAGAAGAGATACAGGGTGTCCGAGTGAAAAACATGGTCCTAACTCTGTTAAGCTGGCGCAGGCAAGACGCTGTTAGACATCGCTGATAATCTTCGCTGATCCACGGATTCATCGCGGTTAAATACTGCTCGTAATCCAGAATACACTATCGCCTACAGGCAAAGAGTTTCCAAATTGATCGGCTTTTATGCTTCTGGTTTACTTTCACCAATGCTTCTGCCAAAAGATGTTACGCATATTGAAGGGGATTTAGAAGGCGTAGTCAGACGGAGGTCCCATCGGTAACTGGATAACAGCAAAATACGTGGGCCATAGTGGGCCCATTCTGCTTCCAACGTGACCCTTGGAGGAAGGGATGAAGGGGAGAAGCGAAGAGCAACCAGAATCGGATGACAATGTGGGCTAGCAAGGATGGACTCTGTAACGATTCCAAAATGCCACCAATCCTCCGTCGGCTAGACCTGCCTGAGCTACCCGTAACCTGAGGGTCACGGGTCCAGACGAGACAGCTCCCAGGAAGGAAGGGAGCCCCAGAAATATCGCCAAATGCCTGGAAGAAATCCTTCCAAAGCACAAATCCCACCGTCTTGCCGCAACGCACCAACCGCCGTCAACTGGTCCTATAAACCTGAAAAAGCTGAGGTGAAACAGATGAAACGAAATGATTGTGAGGGGATTTGTGGAGAAGGGTAACCACCCCAGCATTCTACTACGGAGCTGGAGAAACCACGAAAACTCCATGGTCAGAGTGACCAGATAAACGGGAGTAGAGCGCAAGCCCTCCCGAATGCGAGTCTTATACGTTACTACTTAGCCAACTGATTCCGTCATTTTGGGGGGCATAACAATACTGTTTCTTACTCAGTCATACGTCTGGATAAAACCATTCTCTTAAAATAATTATGTTATTACTCCAATGATGTATTGGTTTGATATTCCATTAAATAGTATTTCTTTTTGTTTTATATGTTTTCGATGTAGTGGTTTATATGCTTCTATGGCAGTGCGAAGTTGAACTGATTCCTGGCACGAAAATGTTGTTTCTAGATACCATGCTGTTATAGTTCCTCTAAACGTCATTTATGTGGCATCAACTCTCGATATCACGATTTTCCGGAAACGTATATTTTCACGCCAGTTGGTTAGAAATACTCTTCTCACAAGGAAGGATCGAACGCACGCATAAGTACCACCTATGTGCGTGTTCACATGCGCTTGCATCTCACTAATTAACTTTGAAGAGCTTATCTTACAGACAGTAATAAAATCCAGGTTGACAGTTTAAGTTAAGGATTTTCGGTTGAAGAAAAGTGTTTTCAAAGTTCACATTATCCCTTTACATATCGCATTTATGGTTTTTCATTTTTAAAAATTCCTCATTATTTTTATTAGAATTCCACAACTTGTTATATTGATGTTAAAGCAAAACACAAACTTTGAGTAAAACCTAAATACAACTAAAACACATATTTGTTTAAAAACTCAATTTATGTGGGACAAATTTCTGTGGTATTAACCACTTCTGAAAGATGTTTAGCTGTATGTTTACATTTTTTGACTTTTATGTAGTATATTTTAAAACATTTAAATCTTGTTCTTCTGTTTTTCATGAGCTACAGGTGATAATTTGTTCCATGAAGTTTTGACTGTTACCCCATTTTCCTAAAATAATATATATCACTATTAAGTTAAACGAATAGAGAAACAGGCGTTTAAAAAAATAGTGTGGCATCTCTGCAAAGTGGTACATGGTAGAGGAAGACAGGGGCTTCACATCAAATATTTCCCCTTTTAAAGCGAGTTAGATGGCTCCGTGTTAACTTGTGATGCGCTCATTCTGGTAGTCCTGGTTTTGATTCTTGTCGGGACGATATTCGACCATAGGTTTCTTGTGGTTACCCCGGAACGCCAGGAGAATGCTGGGGTGATTCCCCTTCTCCCACGAGTTTTTTTTCACTCTCTCCTCAATACGGCGCAAGAATCAGGGCCATATCGAAGTCACCTGTTTGAAGGTAACCTCACCGTCGTTCGCTTTCACAGTATCAAATTACCAAAGATCATTGCTTTTAGGGGCGGCCCCACACCCGCCGCTCCCAGTGACGATCATCCATGAAGTCTACATCGTCTCCATATAGATTATTATTATTATTATTATTATTATTATTATTATTATTATTATTATTATTATTGCTGTTGTTCACTTTATTGTTCTACTATTAAAGTTTTTCTGGTTTTTCTACACAGATACAGCCAAAAGAAGAAGGCCATGTTTAAGTTACGCCTGTTAGAAGGTAACCACACTGTCGTTCACTTTCACAGTTTCAAGTTACCTATGATCAATTCTTTTAAGGGCGGCCCCACACCCGCCGCTCCCAGTGACGATCATCCTTGAAGTTTATATCGTCCCCATATTATTATTATTATTATTATTATTATTATTATTATTTTATTACTGCTCCCTTTGCTTTCGTCATAAATTATATGTATTATTATTATTGCTGTTAATATCGTTATTGTTCTATTATTATATGTGTCGGTGGATAGGTGCGATGATATGAAGCGTAGCAATAAGGAAATGCGTGTATGTGTGTGTCGACGCAATAGCGGGAATCAGATTTTAAAACGATGACGGGAAATAAACGAGCAGGAAAATAATACAGTCGTATTCACCACTAACCCGAGATCTATGATCCACGCTAATCCCTGAGCTAGTACCGAACCCGGGACCATTCCCGCAAATCCCGTGCCGCGAAATAGCCAGTACCCCCGCAAAGAGGAGAAATACCGCCGCAAACTACACATTCTGTTTTGCTTGATTACTTATTTTCACTCTAACAAGGGAAGTATCAGACTCCTAATGCCGAAACCCAACCTGAAACCTTATGACAGAAGCCCTATAGTACAAAGAGGCAGAACTAAAACGCCAGCTTCCAGTTTTAATTGCAAGGTGCTGGAATCGGAGCTGGAATCCCTCAACGGAACTCAGTATGCGATTAAGATAGAAATCCCTTCTTCTGAAGCATGCTTCAATGCAAGGCGCCGAATTTAATTAACTGAAATGAGCAACCTGTTTCCACCTCCTCGCACACAGGTAGATATCGATAATTTGAACCTCATTCTGCACACCCAGATCGAGAATCACGTAAAGATTCACGTCTGTCCAATCCAGTTACTTAATAGAGGTATTATTTCCATGTGATTTGTATGCAATATTTGGCGCTGGTCCTTTGGCGAAGAACCTTTTTCAATTAAAGACCAGTAAGTTGGTTCCTATGTTGTGGTTTATGATCTTTATTCAAGAAAAGAACTGTTCATATACGGAGGCGGTGCATTCGTCGTCTCACAATTTGTGGTTATTAAGGGTACACGGGAGGACTAGGAGGTTACGACATGTTCTTTGGTGTGAGGGTTCACTGGGTTTGCATGAGGTTTCTTCTGAATGGTCTCAGGTGTGGGTATCCCTTGGCTATTGTGTTGGCTGCTCAGTTACATGAATGCACTTGTAGTTCCTTTGTATCATAATGGATTTATTCTGTATCTGTCGTAACACGCGCCTCCGCCGTGATGTAATGTAGATGGTTTGACTATGGTAATGATGTTCGCTTGTCGATCCGTAACCGTCAGATGTGAGGTTTATGAGACTTACTCAGACTCGAGACTCGTGCCGTATGGATAATATACTACTTGCGCTGTCTGTAGGATATCCATTAGTGTGTAATTAGTTTGAAGTTACAGACACTGTTACGTCGGAGGTTCTCCCTTTGCTGTGGTGCGACGTCTTGGTTCGCGAAGATACTTTTGTAGAGTGTTCTTACCAAAAAAAAAACTGAAAATCGCCTTGACACAATTTTCCCCTTCTCTCGTTCCTGATTTAGCTTTCTCTAGTCACTTGATATTATTTCTGTAAATTTATTTGCTCATCGCAATTATTATATTTATCCTGGTTGGTCAGTTTAAATTTTATTATACACGCACAGATGTTAAGGTCTCCCACGCTGGTATCTAAGAAGGTAAGGCAGCAGGCTTCGAACCCGAGCTAAGTTATGTACGTATTGTTCTGAACACGTACGGGTGCACTACAAAGGAATAGTGTCCGACTCGCCGGTATCCTTTTTAGGACAAGTACTTTTGGTTCGCGAGGACTGACCAGATGTTTAGCGTCATTGTTTTACAGTACGGGCAGAATTTATTTTCCGTATTGGCATTTTATTTATTCGTTCTTTGAGTTCATATTGCTACTAATATTCTTTAATATATAATGATACGCCTATCTGCCATCTTCTTATATTGCTTCTAGTTATATTATTTTAATATATGTGATAATGAGTTAGGCCTGAATGGCCAGAATGTAAGATCTCAATACGTAAGTAGATCAGAATATGCTCTGCATTATGGCAGAAAACGTTTGCACCCCAGCGAACCCTGTTTGGGGGAAATTTCTATAAAACGAAATACTTTTTGTTTTGAAAGCTGCCCTTCAGTCAACGTTTATTTTGTAAGTCAACTATTTCTAATTGCAATGACGGCACTCTGTCAACATTCACTGAAAATGGTGTTGCAACAACCTATGTATCTGTGGAATGGAGAGATTTACAGTATCCTGAAATCGGTATCAAAATCTTGACTTAGTTCTTCCAATATTTTGACATAGTTATTTGTATCGGTAATTTAAATTCTTGACTTGGTTCTTCCAATATTTGGACATAGTTATTTGTATCGGTAATTCAAATTCTTGAATTGGTTCTTCCAATATTTGGACATAGTTATTTGTATCGGTAATTCAAATTCTTGACTTGGTTCTTCCAATATTTTGACATAGTTATTTGTATCGGTAATTCAAATTCTTGACTTGGTTCTTCCAATATTTGGACATAGTTATTTGTATCGATAATCGGGTAACATACTGTAAACAACGTTGGAAAATGTGGGAGTTGATAGTCTTCCACTACTGCATTCTTGCCTATCTACGGCCCATCTTAACTACTGCGCTATCATATCCGCCAGTGGCGGCTCGTGGTTATGGTGTTGTGCCTCTACTCTCTGTGCTGCTCTTTGCTCGGAACTGACTCTTACGTCACAAACGCAAAGCTGCCGACCATTACTGTAATCGGAAAAGTGAAACAAAAAGGAAGAATGGGTAATCAGGAATCAGGGATGAAACCGTAGCAGGCAGTCGAAACGTGTGTACGTATAGGTTGGAAATGAGACATGGACCACCGTAAAAATGATGTTTTGTACCACAAGCAGCGTGTGCATCCTATACAGTGCTGTTCTATGAGTAGGCTAGCTGTCTGTATATGTGTGTATATAATATACGCTAACGGTCCAAGCAACCAACTCGGCAGTGAAAAGCACTCTAGATAAGGTAGATAACTCCACTGTATTTTTACTATGTTTAATACTTTCTAATATTCTGTGAATGAAATAAACCGTCTATGAGTTAAAGCACTAGCATGAGTTGGAGTGCTGCCATGCAGGCTGTCTAAAAATATGATGAATGCGCATATTTGGACAATCTGTACAGCTTAAAGGGCTGTATGTGCCCAGAGATTTTTACTTAACTTCTGAAAGGCTACATTTTTAGACTTATTCCTTAGGTTTCTGTATTTTGTATACTTCAGGATTCTAAGTACAAGTACTAAATATCTGGATTTCGCAGCTAAATTATTCAACAAGTTCTGTGATGTGTATCATGGTATAAAACATGCTTTATGCCTTTCGGTATCGCTGCAATCAGAGTCGAAACTACGATAGTGTTGTGTCATTGCAGAGTAAGGTCTTCGGATTGTTAAAATGCTTCAAGGCAATGTAGCAGGTCTAGATAGGAAGCTTTCTTTGTTTTTTTTAGAAAGTGGATCTTTGAATCACATTCTATACATGATTTACAGTTATGAGGCTTTCGATCATTAATACTGATAATATTGACACTCTTATATCTTGTATGAGCTACGTAGTTTTGAGGTAATTTTAAAGTTATAGTTTTTGTGTTTAATGTTTGTGTAATAATGCTTTAGTAAAGTTCTATATCGTAAACTATGTTACTGACGGTGTATATTTTTGAGCTAATTTAGTGATTTTTTTAGTGCGGAAAAAGAGGTAATAGCAATTTTCTGGGTAATCTATATTACGTGAATCATCCACCCTTGTGTTTCTTTTTCTTTTTGTTTTTATTTCCTGAACCCTCCTGAAGCCCATTCCAAAAGCAGAATTCGCTTCAAACAGAGCTACGCAGCTTTGTAGATCAGGTCCTCAAGATACAGGTCTGTAACTGAAGTAACCCTTGTAGAGTCACATAAATGTAAACTTAACACACCAATTCTGTCGTGAGCTGAATTACGTATATTTGATATATCGTACGTAATAAATCGTCGTTTGATTGATAATCTTAAATGCCTAACACCTATTTAAAACCAAGATATTACATGCAATCAAAGTTAAAAGGTGGCATCACACGACCCTAATACACAGCTCGTGTAGAATTTAGAGGCATATCTACCATGAGTTTGAATTTACGGGGAACGCTATAAAACTTCTCGGCCTGGAAAAGGGGGACATATCACGGAAGGGCCTTCTGAACAGTGGTGGAAACAGTCACAGCCCGGACTTACCCACAAGCCACCAAACACCCCGCAATCCCCCTATAGAGTGGAGCCCACTTGGGGGAGAGACCTAATTGAGTTGTCTCCGCAGCGACGCCAAGAAGAAACCTCTAATGATCGCAACCCGCCGAATACCGTTTCCTGGCCCTACAACCCTGAAACGGATGATGGGTACAGGAAATGTGGGGCAGGAAATTTGTGGTAGAAGATGAACCACCTCAGCATTCACCTGCCGACACGGGAAAACAGAAAAACCCTCGGGTCGGGGTGAGCGGTCGCCGGGAATTGAACTCGGAACCTCCCGAATGCGGGCCACAGACGTGTCGCCTCAGCCATGCTGCTCGGTTGTTATCAGCCTGACTCATGATGTTATGAAGATGGCCAAATTACTATGATAGTTGTTAAGTATTGTCCTTTGGATGGCGCACTGTAAAGTCTCAGACTACTAAGTTAAGTCATTTATTTGTAACGATCATGTAAATAAACTGCTACTGACACTTTCTATTCAATGGATAAAACTGAAATACGAGTTGTGATAAAGTACTTCATTCTGAAGGCTTTAATCCCAATAGAAATACAAATGAAATCGGATTTGATATTAGAGGATTCTTACTGTTTGTCTTCAACAATTAAAAAGTAGACTTCTTAAATTAAGCCTGGCCGTACGTCTGTTCAGGTTGATGTGCGCTCAAGGCATCCCAAAGCCGCTACGACCGACGAGACTGTGACAAACATCACAATGTCATACTCAATGATCCCCGAATCAAGGCAATCGAGTCGGTTGTTGTAGTGAAGATCCCGATAGGCCAAGTCCACACATTTTAAATCGTTTTGGGTATGTGAGAGCTTTCGACTCGATGAGTGCCGCATTTGTTAATAATGGGACAAAAACGCATCCGAATGAACATTCCTAGAGAGTGTTAAGACTTGTTTAAACGCAATTCCCGTAAGCTTCTCCGACGTATCAGAACGGTAGATGAATCAGGGATTCATCATTAGGTGCCAGTGATGAAGGCAGTCAATGGTGGCAATTGGTGAAGGTACATCAGAGAAAGCAAAAACGGTTCAATACAGGAGAAGTGCTGCCTAAGATTTTCTGGGATTCTATGGCGTGGTGCACATAGACTACCGCCAGAAGGATAGAACTATCACTGGGAAGTATTACACTTTACTAATGGACCAACTGAAGGATGCTATTCAGGCTAAACGTTCACACCTTGTGGAATATAACGTTTGTTTGTTTGCTTTTTCCTTACGATAATCCGTCTTCACACACACTGCGAAACCTCATGACCTTCTCTTGTAAGTGCTTCCACGTGAACCATATTTGTGGATGTGGTTTGATTCGCATCAAACGATGATGTTTAAGCTGAGAAAGACGTTTATTTTGCACAGTTGGGATGGATTTTTTTACTAAGGGTATTTCTAAATTTATTGCTTTACAAGGCGACTATGCTGACAAATTTCACAAAAGAAATCTCTTGTATCTTGTATTTTCTTGTTCAGACCGATGACTTGTAGAAGCTTCCCGCAGCTTAGTGGTATCATTCATTTGTTTGGTGTTAAGCAAGTGAGAGAACGAGTTAAAATCTTACAACGCAGTTTAACCTGCTCTTTTCCGTTTCTTGTTTTGTGCTGCAAGTATAATATTTTTCCATCATATGATTTAAGAAAGCTAAAACTATTATTTATATTGATAGGATTTTGGAAGTATACCGGAAAGAAATGAAGGCCATTTTGTGGCATTTTCAGCTGTGTATTTGAAAAAGAACCAGATACTAATTACCTCAGGCGATAAAGCTTTTATTAAAGAAAATAATGATCTCCTCGACCACATGGTGACGCTGTTCACAGGATCATAAAGAGAATTTCAGGCTTTTGCATTTATGTAATTCTAGTGGCACATCCGACATTGTACCGTAAGTGTTTTTAAACTCCAAAAGATCATTTAGTTAATTTCATTTACCTCCTCCAGTTGTTAATTAAATAATTGTAGAATGTTCTACAAGATTTTACGGTGAATGCTCCTCTTTACTCTTAAAAAATGTAATTCTTACGCCCCCCTTATCCTTTATAAATGTAATTTCGCATGCCCCTCTTTACCCTTTATAAATCTAACTCCGCTTGGCCCTCTTTACCCTTTATAAATGTAAATTCGCATGCACCACTTTAGGCTTTATAAATGTAATTCGCGAAACGTCTGACTTGCTCGTTCTTCTCTGACAGTCTTCCAAGTTCTTGAAATAGTGCATAGACTATAAGTATCCCTTGGCAGTGGAGAAATCATTGGCCGGAACGGTCGAGTAATATTTTAATCACTGTATTATAATCACTAAAAATGAGGGTTTTGTGCCACACGAAATACACGTTGACTCCACAGCAAGCATAAGTGGACATACAGGTAAACAACTAAGGGCAGTGCACCTGATAGGAGTGCAACAAGAAGTTGCAAATATCCAAAGGCATACAATAATAGAAGAGGTGTCAGAAAAAATCAAGAACGGACACCCAGGACCTTGTGCACAGAGAATAAAGAATACATGGCGAAACATTCTTCAGAAAAACAAGAGCTATTAAACAACTTGTAACATGAAGAATACAAAAGCATCAGACGGTAACATAGTATACTTGATATATGCACCGTTAACGTCCTGTGGCTTTGAAAGAAGCTTCTCGCAGTTCAGAAGCTGTTGAAGTCATCGACGCCGAAGTTTGACATTCGATAATTTAAGAATGTCTATAGCAGTGCAGTTCAATTCGGTTTGTGATGACTCTGACGCTCTGGATGAATCATAAAGGCAGATTTTATCCTCTGACTTTATTAATGTTTCAACATATCGCACATATTTGTATACTGCCATCAGCTAGACCTTAACGGAGTGTTCTCATTCTCGGACTGTACACTTCGCGTGGTTTGTCTACATCCGATGTCAACACCGACCTGGGCATACAGCTGTATAACGTCTATGCACACGCAATCTTCTCTTTGTTCCCGTAGTTATTTAATCACAAAAGCTACACAGATTTCACGTAATATGTAGACACTTTACATATACCTACAACGAAACAGAGGTGAAGCAGGTAAAAATGAAAATTACCCAAACCCAGGTCACCAATTCAGTTTGCTTTGTAAAAGACGTAGAGTCTGCGACCATAGAGAAAAATAATCCTATCAGTTGTTACTTATAAAATATTGGTTGAATATATAGCTTCTAATGTTATTTGTAAACAATTTTCTGATTTTATACCTTTGTTTAGCACACCCTGCTAACGATCTTGATTATAGCATACAAAGGAAACAAAGCAAAACTTTCTTTCCTGATGCGTGTTATTAAAATATATTGTAATTTGGTATCGCGTGCCTGTAGTATCGTTATAAGCATATTCGATTCTCTTTTGGTTTGCTGTATATTATTTGCTTAATCCTGACTATCTACATATAAGTACATCTTGCTTGAAATGAAACCTTCGAATTTTATTTTTCATTTATATCCTGTGCAGTAACAAAACTATTTTTTGGTCAATGAAATCGAGGAAATATCTCAGGCGGCAAAGTCTATGGTACGCATTCGGGGGCTTCCGGGTTCGACACCCGGCGAAGGCCTACTTTGGCCCATGGGTTTTTTCTGGGTTTTCCCAGGCCGTCAGGCGAATGTTGGAGTGGTTTCCTTCATCTTCAAATTTCGTGTCCCTCCATTTTGTTCCAGTAATTTTTTTCATTCATCCTTCACCTCGTTTGGTCCGTTTCAGTGTAGAAGAGTTTACGATGGTGATTCGGTGCAGCGTGGCAGGGAAAAAGGATGCTCTCTGTGAACTTTCTCCGCCCCTCGGCCTTTGGCTGTTTGCCGGAATGGGGGGGGGGCGGGCGTTGGACCCCATGTGGAGCAGCGTCCCTGGTCTACAGTCCGAATGCCGGGACATTTCAATCTTAAAATGGTATGGACTTTGGCATTGCTGTGCCGTCAGTCCTGTTTCCGACCCCCGGCGTCTCCCTTCACCTCATCGCTCCCTCCCGAGAACGCCCCTTCATGGGACGTTGTACAATATCCGCAATCATGGATAGGTGCGTATCCCTTCCCCTTCGCAATCCTATTCTATCTGCTTCATGACATTGTCAACTAAAGGTCAATGCCTTCTTCGTAAGCATGTTCTTTTATAAAAAATGCAGAGGGAATTTGAGGGGTTAAAGGTACTTATAGCTAAACTCAACAAGGCGAGTCAGGGAGGGGAGAAGGACGATAATTTGGAGGTGGAGAACTACGTTGCTTCTTAGTACGAACAATCTATTGAAGGGGAATGAGGAAGATGATGAGGAGGAGAAGGCATTTGAATACGATACGAACTGAAAACACAGGCAGGAAATAAAAAAACATATGCATAAGAGAAAACAAATTGTTGTGTTGACGAGAGGAGTGCTAAGCATTAATCACAACACAGGTTGTAGCAATTTAATAAATAATTCTACAACTCTCTGTTGTGAATAACACCTAACACCCATGTTCTTGCATCACAAGATGAAACGCTGCATGCGAAGTTGTGACACTGTGTTATGAATACTCGTAACATCTTCCTCGACGCTGGTTATGTTGAGCGAAACGTTCAATATATCCAGGGTGAAGGCAAATGGCACGAGCGAAATATTCCATTTATGTTTTAACAAAGTAAGTTGCTATTACAAACACCTTTCGGTGATTATGGTAGTGGAAATGAACAGGGGAGGGGCAATGTTTTGTGGTTGAGGAAGCGGAGAAGAAAAAAATACCACAGAAAGAATAAAAATATGATTTACTGAAAAAGACATAGGTGTAAAAAAGAAAAGTTCCAATCCCCCACAGCGGTGAGTTGAACAGAGAAATCTGAGAAATGAGTAAAGACGTGTGCACCATCGAGGAGAAGGAAGGAATTGGTTGGAAGCTTGCAGAGAGACACACAGGTGGCACGGTTGAGTACTCCTATGTACAGTTCTCTATACTCAAAGTACAGCAAAGGTGAGCGCAGCAGTCATGAGGGCTGAAGACTCGCCTCTTTTCCCATATTCAAGTCATGCCGACTGGATGCTCGATCTTAGAAAAATCGAAATAAAACACAAAAATCACAAACAGAAGGACACCAATACGCTTGTGCAGAACTTACGTATGTCCGGCATTAAAAATATTACTTTACTTAGGACTGTGTTAACGCTGTTTTCGCTAATTACTGCTGTAAAATAAAAGAATCCTGCGCTGCATGCACGCGACTTAGAATTACATTCATGACACTATCCTGTCCGCAGTCTAAATCGTAGAATAAAATAATAATTTAGAAATGCTTCGTGGCGTTATGGAATTATTAACAAAATTAATTACGGAAGCAGTATGAAGAAAATACTGTATAATACTTTTGGTATGTTAGGAAATCATGCTATTCTTCAATTTAGCCGAATTGTGGAAATTTTAAAACAGGTTAAGAAATAATAAAGAGCAAACTATTTTTTTTACCGAATATTGTACCTACTCAAAATTAAACCATCTCAATCTCCAGACGTAAATTGGCTGATTTCTACTCTGCTGGTGGTGAAATTAGTTTCAAAAGTTGCACATTTTTATTTAGAATTTTTATGTAAGAAAACGGACAAAATCTGCAAGATTTAGAAATTTCACCTATGGGTACCATTTATCCAAAAATTTTGAGGGCTTTATATACTATGCGTATAAATTGTAATGAGAGTCTCTAATTTTAAAAGAATATTATTTCAAAAAAACAAACAAAAAGAGCAGCTTAATTGACTACATTTTTAAACTTATAAAATTTGCTCCGTCCACTAAAAAACTTGGTATTCAAATTCAGTGTCCTCCAAAGACGTGACATAAAGATTTTCAAGAAAATGATCCCACCCCAACTACCCTTTACGTGGAACATCTTTGGAAATTTTAATTTTTCAAAAAATGGCTCTAACGATTTTTATTAAAATATCACATATTAAACATATTTACGTAAAAAATAATACGTATATCCTGTATTTTCTGGGAATAGCCGGTGAAGTCCTCTTCACTCGGACGGTATTTTATATAGTAGTAGATATATAAGGTAAAGGTTAAGTGATGACGAAAACGTACTACATAAAAAAATGTATATCTCTTGAAATCGCAGAATTTATTTCAAATAATTTTTTTGCGGCATAAGCCGTTTCCGAGATATCCGTTCCTAATGGTTGAAATTGTTCAATACTTTCTCATTGTTTTAAAGTTCTATCGACATTCAGTTGTTCCTCGCGATTTGGAAACACGCCAGTTATGTAGCGTCAATTTCTTAGATATTTGACTTTTTTTGCATTTAAAACTAAATTTGTAATGTAGTTATTTCTGCAAAGATTTATCTTGATTAAAATGAAGTAGACAGAAAAATAAGCTTTCTTAAGAATAGTTTTATACCCATTAATACACTATAGAGGGTAAGGAAAAAATGTGAATGTGACACATCTTTTGTTTTTTAAAGCAATTGCTGCTAAATCTTAGTGAAAGGATGGTTTCCTTGAGAAAAGTCTTATCTTCCTTAATAATAAAACTTATTCCATAAAAGTAGATCGGTGATCCTAGAAGGAATGCATCTACAGCCTGTAAGTATTTCAGTCTAATATTTTCAATAGGGTAGCGCCGGACAATTCCGATAGGTTAGCACAACTTCTTATTTGAAAATAAAATGTTACAATGTACCGAGCATTCAAGTAAGCACACAAGTAGTGCACTATTCAGGCTCACGTTGGGCATAATATCTATCACTATCATTAATGACAATCCTAATGCTGAAATAAAGCTATCAGAATTACCCGCCGAAATGAAAAGGAGAAATTCCGAGGTGCTAATTGGATATTACTGTACGGTAATTTGGATAACAATGAATACAGTACATAATAGCTGTGCTTTTGGATTTTGAAACAAATTTATTCTATAAATTAAATATATATATTATAATATATTAATGTGGAATTATGAAGTGTTAACAATTCCTATGAAATGTGAAGCATTAAAAAAACAAGAAATATAAGGATTAACAATTCTTGAATTCTGAACGCTATTTAGAAGCATTTGCCACAAATAAATTGTTTCCTTCCTTCAGGTCCCACGCATCTTTCATGGAACCAAACCTGGCATTTCTTGCAGCGAATCCTGTCACCTCTCAGGACAGACTACTTCGAGTAGTAGCTGGCACTTTCAGAATCCACATTTGTAGTCATTTACGTTGGAATCATTAGCAGTATCGTTTTCACTAGACGATAAATCAATGAATTTCCTTGATTACTTAGCTTCTTTTTCTTTTTCCTTGAAATGTTGTCTCTCTTCTTTTTTAACTTAGTTTGTTTCCCACGAAATTTCATCTCTCTCTTTGCCTTAACAACTGCTACATTTTCTGGTGATGTGCTGTGGCATGCTCTTCTCTTAGTTTGAACTCCTTTTGATCACTTTCTTTACAGGACTAGGAAGGACCTCTCGAACGGTTCTTTCAGGCATTACACTCACACGGGTTTGTGAAGTGCTGGCTGCTTGAACGTTGGATTCAGTTCATTTAATTTTAATTTAACTTTTGTATACAGGATCGTATGGTACCTAGAAAACTTGACTTACACCTAGTAATGACAGATTACCCTCTATTACACATGAGATTGCCTGTTCCATAGCTTCTTTGTCCCATTGTAGCCGTAAATTCTTCCTTTTGTAATGTCGTACCATCTGAAAACTTGTACGGAATAATTAATATAATAAAATTTACTTTAAAACATAAGCCCCAATGGAAATAAGTTACATATCACGGAAACAAATATGCATGATATCCGATTAACCCCACCGATTGTTATCGAATTAGCCCCACAACACGTTACCGGTCACGACGTAATTTTTAGACTGTGCAATAGACAGCGCTACGGTATACTATAATGGTTCGCGAAATACCAACGAAACGTTCACTCCTTAAAGCAGTACGAAAACTAGTACACGAGACTATCCCTTTTTCACTATAAGCTGAAAGGTGTTTGTTCAGATTCACCTATAACTAAATGAACCGTTATAGCAGAGGGTTTAAGAGGCTATGCGCAGGCGTTGCAGTTCGTTTCCGGTTTCCGGATGAGCCGCCGTATTTTGCAACGTGTTGAGAAAATCACTACGTTTTAATGGGGAATTGAAATCGATTTTAGTTCAATTCCATATGAAGTGATAAGATCCGCGAGTACAATAATAATCACAACCAGAATAAAAGTTTAAGACTAATCCGCCAATAAAACAAAATAAGAAGGAGATAAAAGAGTATTAAAGATTAAGAAAAGGGGGGAATAAACATTATGATGCAGTAATTTGTATCACAAATTATTTAAATGTAAAGAATGATTACAGTATGAATATGCATTTTTATGTGACATTGATTTGAGATGTTTGTTGATTGTAATTATTGTTGAGAAGTGGGTCTATACTGCCTTACTGAAACTGACAATAATAGCGTGCAATAATGCAGCGAGGGGGTGAGCTGTTTATCATTATTAGAGACGAGGAAGTTACGCAATGTTGGCGCGTTTTTCTGTAGAATTTGCTGGAACATAGTCCCTAGAGCATATGTATTCATAATTTTCATTGGATATAAAATAGACGCTAATGTTGGCGCGTTTTATTAGCCAATTGCAGCTCAGTTATAATCTTTAGGCATATCGGGGTGTATGAGTATAAAAGAGCTAGGTTAGAGGTAGAGTCCGTCAGTTCGTCGAAAATATTTGTATGATACACGTCGCCTTCAGTCCAGCAGAAATATTACACGTCGGCTATCGATTCGCAAGTTACGCGTATAAGAGTTATGAAAAATCTCAAGTATGGTAAAGTTAATTATACAAAAGGTTGAAGTACGTGAATTAAAAGTGATCAGTAAGAAGTTGTTATAACAGTTTCAGTTTGGCGAGTGTCTAGATCAATGTGTAAATGTGATAGTGAAAGTGTTCGACAATAAAAGTATAAAAGAAATTCTTTCATCAGTGTTATCTTTGGATAAAAGATTCCTTTCCGTTTACACAACCTGTATAAAGAGAAGTACTCGATCCAAAAGGATAATAGCTAGCCGGAGGACAGTAAACCAAAATTAAATAAAATAACTATAGCATTCTTTCAAACAAACACTAATACTACCGCAAATTGCTAACACCAGATGGATCTACAAACCTAACAAAGAATTACGTCACAAAATGGCATCACCACGTGAAGTAAACACACATACACAAACATCATAAGTAAAACCGTCGCAAATTGGCTTCCCAAACGTGGGGCTAACAAAACAACCATAATGTCACTTCAAATTGGCACCCATACTTGGGACAGTTAAAATTATGTAACCAAACAAAACAAAAGGAGCACAATATAAGATCTTCAAGTTCTAATAATTTATGTAAAAACATATTACGTAAACACAAAACCATCGCAAATTGGCGCCCAACGTGGGGCTCAAAAATGTTAAATATAAATAACATTATACCACTCCCAAATAAATATAACATAAATACCGTCGCAAATTGGCGCCCAACGTGGGGCACGATGACCAGGAAAGGAGAAGAATGACCAGGAAAGGAGCAGAATAACCAGGAAGGGGCGAAGGAACCAGGACGTGGAACGAATGTAGCAGTGAACTGAACTACAAGACGGAGATTCCAGAAACAACTATAGGAACGACAGACGACGCGGATGAGTGGACATCGTAATTCCGAGATTAAAAGGCAACAGGGGAATTCAACTACAGGACACAAAAACATCGAAACGACGTAGATTAATCACAATACGACGCAGAAGCGACATATAATCTAGGAGAGAGGGGCAGAAAGGAATAAGGAAGCCAATAAGGAATAACAAAAGTCACGTGAATAGTAACGCCAGGGAACGAAACTAGAAAAGAGGCGTGAAATAGATTTTTGTCTAGGAGCAGGAGCGAGTTTTCGACACGCGAAACATGGAACACTTTGTGTCGTGAAGAGATAGGAAGAGGATGTTAAAACTTTGTGTCGTGAAGAGATAGGAAGAAGATGTCAAAACTTTGTGTCGGGAAGAGCTAGGATGAGGACATAAAACTTCGTGAAGGGTCAGGGAGAACAAGATGAAATACTTGGTATAGTAAAAGATAGAGAAATCAGCCACGTGTAACAGTTTATATTATCACTAGGGAAAGAGATATATGATAGGAAATCATCATAATATTACAGTGAAAGATAGGGTAGCTAGGGATGACAAAAGTCATATTGTGAATAACTAAGAAATAGAAGAAAGTCCAGGGTAGAAGCACGGAAACTGTAACGGGGAAAACCAGATAGGAACGCGTCTTGTGTAAAGGGTCTTCAGTACGACAACAAGTGTGGATCTTCAGAATAAATGGGCCACTGAGAGGAGTTGTGAGTATAATTCATCTCCCATCCACACAATCCCTGAGATTAGAATCTCACAATCACTTATCCTCTACCTGAGTAGCCGGCAATAATCTTTCCGTACCCGAAACCCTAAACCAAGATCATACACATCAGAAAGCGTTCCTTATTTTCCAAACCCCCGCTACAAAATGGCACCCAACGTGTCCTACATCCACGCCTAGCACCCTACCAAACCAACACACTCACACCAACACAACGGAGAATGCCGCCAAGGAACCAGCAACCATCACCAGACCAACACCAGCACAACAGCAGCACCGAGTAAGTACAGCCAACATTTCTTACACCAAGGGAAAAGTGAATGTTACTCCGTAACGGCAAAACAACAAAAATCACCATGGAGAACGCCCTTACGGAGGAACAGACAACAGCAGCAACAAATCAACAGGAACTTTCGGAACATCCATACACACTAGAGGCAGTAATACAACAAATGTTTATTCAATTCCAGCAACTTACCTCTCAAATCACCTCACAAGGTGAGACACTGAATTCTCAAATCACTGCACAGGGTGAAACACTGCACTCACAAATTCAAACACAAGGTGAGACACTTAACTCTCTTAACTCTCAAATCACCGCACAAGGTGAGACACTTAATTCTCAAATAACTGCACAAGGTGAAAAAATCACCGCACAAGGTGAAACACTACACTCACAAATTCAAACACAAGGAGAGACACTAAACGCAAAACTAACTGCACAGGAGGAAACCCTAAAAGAATTAGAACAGAGACTGATGACCCAGGTACACACACAATTAGTTGCCCAAAGGGAGAAGCTCGAGGCAAAAAGTTTAGAGAAACTGAACACAAAATTCTCAGAACACCAAACACAAATAGAGGAGCAGGTAAACCGACAAGCAAGCCAGGTGACGGAGATGAATGCAGGGCAAGTTTATTTAAGATCGGAGGTCATTAGCATTAGAACAGATGTTCTAGAAGCATGCTCAGAATTAAAATCTTTAAAGGGAAGAGTCACACAAATGTCTGCTGACCACGTAAACCAGGAACAGCTGAATTGTGATCTGCAAGTAGCCTGTGCAAATATTAAGGAAAATATAAATACAGAATTAACAACAATGAAAGAACTTATCGCCACTTCGACAAACCAAGCAGCTGCAGAACACAACGCGGCATTAGCACAAATTGACAAAAATTCGCGTGAGTTGGCACAGGTTAGAGCAACTATAGAAAGACAGCGAAATGTGTCAAATCAAAACGCTAACAATCATGCCATCTCTCGCGAAAATATCACTGCGGAAACGCAACCTGCAATTCATGTGCCGCTTGCGTCACCGCAAACACCAATTTCCAGTTTAGCTCATGAGGAGCCTAGTTATATGAATGTGCATGCGTACCCTCTACATTTTAATTTATTAAATGAGATAGCTGTACCACAGTTTAATGACCTGAGAGACAATGCGAAGCGATACATTATGGATTTGGACGCTTATTTCGAGTTAAAACAAATTCCGGAAACCTTGAAATTATTAATTATAAAGAAAGGGTTACAAGGCAGGGCACTCTCTGGGTTCCGGCTAGCGATCGGCGACCACACCACATACTCTGACTTCAAACACTTATTCCTAACCAAATATTGGAATACTACCACCCAATACGTGGTGAGAATCCGAATAAATAATGGCAAATATACACCAGGACAGGGGCAACAACTCATAGATTACTTCCTAGATCTGGCGCAACAGAGTCAATTTCTAGACCCACCCATGCAAGAAGATGAATTTGTAAAACTGATCGTGAGGCATTTCCCGGATAATATCCGAAATAATCTAATTGTAGCTAGGGCGACAAACATTGCTGACACACTAGAACTGTTGACGGCGCTACAAGGACACCAGAGCGGTAGCTCGGAAAATAGAGCACCGACCCAAAATTTCAGTGGGTTAAGGGCACACCCCACCTATCAGCAAAGACGAGGTCCATACCCTCAACAAAACCGATACGATGACAGGGGCAACCAGTTTATGAGACACAGGGGCGACAACCATTTTCACAGGAACCCACCGCGAGACAACACGAGAAGGTACATAAATTATGTAAGAGTAAATGGGAGCCGGAGACATAACTCATGGGGCACAAACACACCGGAACCCCGCGAATATGAAACACGACAAGATGGACGCCACAGCCCGAATAAAACCTTCAATGAACGCAGCCGCCCAGGACAAAACGTAGACGCACTATCATGGCCTCAGGAAAACCGACGGGAAAATATAGAATACAATCCACGGTCAAATCACCTACGAAACGACAACACACAAACAAAACACACAGGGACCATCAAAAAGCAAACATGGTTCAACCGTGACAACCAGGCACCGACACAGCAGGTTGATAGGCGCGGTGGCGCATTCGGTACCAACGAGACGACGGAAAACTAAAACGGGGTCAGGATCAATTCCCGTCTCTAGAACCCCCAGCTCTTTGCAACACAGGGAATAACAACTCCATTAATGAAGAAAGACAAGGCGATAATATAGACTCACCACAAGTGTCAATACAAATAGCAGGCGAAGCATACCAGGCTATCGTGGACTCCGGAGCAATGGCTTCTTTATGCAGCATGGAATTTTATAAAACGATCATATCGCGTGGAATAAAACTGCAAACATTGCCTGTTAAAAATATTTACGCTATCTTAGCAATAGGGAGAAAGAAAACCCGAATCCAACAACAAGTAATGATACCATTTAACATTCAAGAGATAGACTTTGAGTATATTTTTCTAGTGGTTCCACATTTAGTTACACAATTAATAATTGGGAGCGACCTGCTATCTGAATTCAGGGCTAACGTAAACTACAGAACAAGGGAGCTAACATTAGTGACCACAAACAATGAAACAGTAACAACACACTTTCTCAAAATACCAGGTATAACACCACACTTAACGGAGGGTGAACGAGATATTCAGCAGAACAGGTTTTTTGTACAAGTCATCAGCCTTGGGGGCGAGATATGTAAAGCGCAGGTAGAGCTAGATGATAGATTTTATGAGGAAGAGGAAATAGAAGATATTAATGAACAAGACGACGAAGAATATAGAGAAGATAAAATAAAGAATAATTATTATATAAAGCCCGTGGAAGGCGCAAAGATAAGCGGACTGGATGACTTACCAGGTGAAAATGTAGAACAATACCTGTACGGAGAAACGGACACCCGACAAATTAGAGAGTGCATTGCACGAAAGGTTAATGACATTTCAGCCCTCAGCAAACGACGAAAATAAACACTAACTACAATTCTATGGAACAACAGAGAAGCATTTTCAGACAAAACAGGTTGCTATAAAAATTACGAATATTCCTTTGAGGTGAAACCAGCTCCCCCATGGAAATATAAATGTATAAATATACCGATAACCCTTCAAAACGCAGTACATGACACGATAACACAAATGATAGAGCAGAAAATAATACAACCGTCAAATTCGCCATATATAAACCCTTTTATGTGTTGTTGTAAAGAGCTCAGGAAAGGTTAGCATTACAATAGACGCTCGCCACTTAAACACCTTTATAATACCCGACAACACGAGGACTCAGAGTATCGAGTACATCCTTGCCGGAATCGGAAAGAAAACGTGGTTCTCATGCTTGGATCTCAACAATTCATATCTACAAATCCCATTGGCTGCACATGTTAGACAATACACGAGTTTCATTTACCAGGGTAAAGTGTTCGAATTTTTGAGGATACCCTTTGGTTTATCGGTCAGCGGATCAGGATTTTTGAGAGCAACAGAGAAAATTTTTGGAAACACAACGCAAGACTACCTAACCCAATACATCGACGACTTCCTGATACACAGCACGAACATTGAGAACCACCTTTAGCACATAAACACTGTGTTAACAAAAATTAGACAAAACCGGTTGACCCTAAATCTAAACAAAACAACATTTTTCAGCCAAGAAATAAAATTTCTAGGATACATCATTTCGGACAAAGGAGTGGCACCAGACCCGGAACGCATACGCACGATTCAGGCAATACCACCCCCTAGAAACGTTAGACAGCTAAGAAAATTTTTAGGTATACTGCAGTATGAAGCTCGCTTCCTCGCAAATTATGCAAGAGAGGTAGCACCCCTAAGAGAGCTGTTAAAGAAAGGCACGCGCTGGAAATGGTCGGAAGAGCACCAAAACACTTTCGACAAAATAAAACAACTCTTTGGAAAGGCAATACTATTGGAAAGGCCAAACATGAATTTACCATTTCACATTTATTCCGACGCAGCCATCATAGGTTTCGGAGCCATCTTGTGCCAATACGACGAGCAAAATGATCAACATATTATCAGCACGGCATCTCGAACTTTGACCCCTACAGAGAAAACAGCGGGAATTACAGAACTGGAAATAGCAGCAATATATTTTGCACTACAAAAATTCAAACACTACGTATATAATAGATCAATCACAATATACACTGACCACGTGAGCTTATCATTCATTAAATCATGCAAACTCGTCAGCTCCAAAATAGCCCGTTATATACATGAAATCACAGCATATGACGTCAATATAAAACACATCCCAGGAAACAGCAACATTTTCGCGGATACACTGTCCCGACTAGGAAACAGAGAAGGAATTCCAGAATGCATGGGACATACTAGAAGAGAAATTAAAATTCTGAGAACCTCATTACACTCAGGTAGCGAACTTGCCAAACAGGTAGAACACATCAAAACATTGCAGCTGCAGGAACCAAAGTTGGCAACCCTAATGAGCCAAGCAAAGGACATTACACCTGACTTGAAGGAGGCGATAGGGCTGCACAAAGGCATACTTTACAAACTAAAAAGGTCGAAACAACCAACGTGGCTGACATATGCGCCGAGTTCTTTGGAAACAAAAATAATTGACACTTTCCATAAAACAGTGATCCATGCAGGATCAGAAAAGGCATGCAACGGAATCCAACAACACTTTTACATCCCAAAACTACATCGAAAAGCACGGCAGCATATAAGCGAATGTGACACATGTCAAAAATGCAAACCAATGAATGTAAAATACGACACACCACCTCAGAATATAATCAGGGATAAACCCCTAGCTTTAGTAGCGGCAGATTCACATGGTCCTCTACCGGCAGGAGTAGGAGGCATGAGACACATTTTTGTATTGGTTGATGTATTCACAAAATTTGTAAAATTATACCCTATGCGAAAATTAACGAGCGCAGCATGTGCCAAGAAAATCATCGACTATATACCCAAATACGGGAAAATGAATTCACTTCTCGTGGACAACGCTTCAATACATAGGGGAAAACAATTTACAGGCAACATAAGGGCACAAGGGATAAAAATCTATAACTCAACGGTATATCACCCGCCATCGAACCCATGTGAGAGATACATGAGAGACCTAGTGATATATCTAAGAATTCTATGTAACAAAAATCACACATCGTAGATGGACCACATACCCACGATAGAAAGGACGTTCAACGAAACACCGAACAGCAACACAGGTTTCACACCCCTCACTTTACTAACAGGAAAAGAACACTACGTCATGGAAGGAATGCCATCAGCTATCCCGACAATGAAGCCACTCAGGTGGAAAAGTTGAAACTGGCATATGAAAGCATAACAAGGAAAACAGCATTAAGGAACAAACACATGAAACGACACAACAAGACATGGAACCCGAAAGAAGGAGATAAGGTTTTATACAAGGCACACCACAAGTCATCCCTGTTGAAAAAAGAGAACAATAAATTACATTTGATGTGGCACGGTCCGGCCGTAATCCGGAAACAATTGAGTGATCGAGATTTCGAATTACAAAACCCACGTACTCTAAACATAATTGGTAGGTACAATTTGGCCTTAATAAAACCGTACAAAGTACCTACAAAATGACGGAAAATGAACCACAATGTACCGTTGAAATGTCTCAGTAAGCAATTAAAACAGAAACATAAACAAAGCAACTGAATTAGCGTGCAAGAAAATAAGAGCGGTCAATAACACAACGACCAGAACAGGGTAAAGGCATGCCGCATACGAAAATAAGAGTAGAATACTAGGAAGTGTAAGAGTGTTATACATGTAAATCTGTAAAAGCTAAGGCAAAGAATGTAAATTCATATACAACTTAAACGATAAGCATGAAAAGTTAGTAATCTATGCAAAAGGTGTAAAGTCACAGAGAAAGGGGAAGTATAGAGTTAAGGCTTATCCAAAACATAACAGAGGGACGATCATCTGGATATAGAAAATGTTACAATTCTGATGATAGGAAACACTTAACTATGCTACAAATGAGTGTACAGAGTTATTGTTATGTATTGAATGTTAGGATAAGGACATAGATTAAGTTAATTGTAAATAACATTAAGACCGCACTCATGAGCAAAACTAGGAACAGAATAAAACGTAAATCTTTGAAAATTATGTTTACTTGCATTCAGGTATAGGGACTTGCACAAAAATGTAAGGTCAGACAGACAAGTGATTATTCCCAGGTAGACTCAAAAAGGTGAATGACATCCCTAAACAGTCACCAACAAACCGTGTGAAAAGTGAAAGTGAACAGTGCGCGGAATACGTTACCGGGAAATACAAAGCACTAGTACATGAAATGAAACCAAAAAAAATGAGTGCTTAAGAAAGTGAAAGCATGTTTCACGAAAGGAAAACACGAAAATGTACACCATACAAAAGACTAAAACAGGAAAACGAGGCCTGAATGAAAAGGGCGAAAAATCAATAAAAATGTAAATAGTTATAGAATAGTTTATAAGTAACAGGTAAATTATGTAAAGTATAATGCGCCACAAGGTACCAGGAGACGCAGAAGTCAGTCCCTGGAAACAAAGTTTTCTGTGTAAATTTTTCAGGTGGAACATGTAAAAGCATAATTTGTAAGTTAAAATGTATGTAAAACAGTTCGTAAGAACTAAGTACGAAAAAGCCTCAGTGGGTTTTCAGACAAGCCATTAATTTTACTCATGCGAATAAAATGAATGCCTTATCTGAAGGGCATTTGAAGTGATAAGATCCGCGAGTACAATAATAATCACAACCAGAATAAAAGTTTAAGACTAATCCGCCAATAAAACAAAATAAGAAGCAGATAAAAGAGAATATTAAAGATTAAGAAAAGCGGGGAATAAACATTATTACGGATGAAATAAAATAAAGTAGAGACACGTATAAATAAATCAGAAAGTAAAAGAATGTGAAAGGAAACAGACACAAGGAAATATGCCAGAGGGCAAAACCCTTTAAATAAATACAGGAAAGGCTAGCAGGAGAAACAGTTAAGTTCTATTGAAATCGCCGGCGACTCGCCGGAAAGTGGAACCATGAAACGGATGCGCTAGGCATTCATGCGGACAGAAAATCAAATCAGCCGTTAATAACATGAAACAGTAGAAACGTTAGCAGTGCATAAGGTTGTTGAAATTGAACCAATGGGGGAAAAAGCGCAAAGTAGCGAAATAGCCAATAAGGAATAACAAAAGTCACGTGAATAGTAACGCCAGGGAACGAAACTAGAAAAGAGGCGTGAAATAGATTTTTGTCTAGGAGCAGGAGCGAGTTTTCGACACGCGAAACATGGAACACTTTGTGTCGTGAAGAGATAGGAAGAGGATGTTAAAACTTTGTGTCGTGAAGAGATAGGAAGAGGATGTCAAAACTTTGTGTCGGGAAGAGCTAGGATGAGGACATAAAACGTCGTGAAGGGTCAGGGAGAACAAGATGAAATACTTGGTATAGTAAAAGATAGGGAAATCAGCCACGTGTAACAGTTTATATTATCACTAGGGAAAGAGATATATGATAGGAAATCGTCATAATATTACAGTGAGAGATAGGGTAGCTAGGGATGACAAAAGTCATATTGTGAATAACTAAGAAATAGAAGAAAGTCCAGGGTAGAAGCACGGAAACTGTAACGGGGAAAACCAGATAGGAACGCGTCTTGTGTAAAGGGTCTTCAGTACTACAACAAGTGTGGATCTTCAGAATAAATGGGCCACTGAGAGGAGTTGTGAGTATAATTCATCTCCCATCCACACAATCCCTGAGATTAGAATCTCACAATCACTTATCCTATACCTGAGTAGCCGGCAATAATCTTTCCGTACCCGAAACCCTAAACCAAGATCATACACATCAGAAAGCGTTCCTTATTTTCCGAACCTTCGCTACACATACTGTATGCTATCCACATTTCCATGTTAAATTCAATATGTATTGAGATCGATTTGGATACACAAAGTTTGAGAATAAAGTTATTCAAGTTTTTATGTTGGTAAACTCAGATTTAGGTTGCCGAACCTGTTAAACATATGTTAATTTGTTTACTGTACATTTTCAGTGGATTTTGAGGTTAATGAATGTTTTTTGAGAGGAGTAAATGGCGAATTATGAAATCGATAAAAGTGACTTTGCTCTGAGTAGTAAAAAGATAAGAGCTGGAGCAAAGCGAAAAATGCCGTCTCCGCCCCTTGCTTTCTGCGCTGACCCTTAAAGCCTCCGACCAGGACCCCTACATTGTGGTCTACTAGCATGTCGCCTAGCTCTGTGCCGGTGACCACGCCCCCTCCTTTGTGCTCTACTAGCATGCCGCCCGGATCTGTGCCGGTGGCCACACCCACTCCTTTGTGCTCTACTATAATGCCGCCAGGCTCTGTGCCGTTGGCCACACCCCTCCCCTATGTGGTCTAACGCCGTACGCTGTCTACGCCCCCTCTTTGAGTGCGCTAGTCTGAATGGCTCCCTGTAGAGTAGTGGAGTTACGCTGCCCACACCCTCTCGTTTTTGCCTCCCCTCTCCTTTGTGGTCTAACCCCGTACGCTCGCCACGCCTCCATCTTTACGGACTGTTCTGATTGGATCACTGTAGAGGGGCGGAGGTAATAGGGTATTGTGCTAGTCGCAAATGGAGGTGGGTCTTTGTGCGCTACTGATGCCGATAGCCGGGGATCGGCGAACAATGTGTTATTGTTTTCGTCGCGTGTCGCCGCCCACGCAAATCGATGTAGGTGATGAAAAAAATCAATTATTTATACTGCTAACGTCCTGACATCGTGCCTCTGAAGAGCTGGACGCAAACCCTCGATCGAAGTATCACTGCCGCATGTATCTTGATTGATTAATGTAATTAAACGATGCTCCTCGATCGATGAATACGATTAAGCATTTTTGATTGATTAATGTAATTAAGTGTATATGAATTGACTCGCGCACCTGGTCGCTATCGTATATGTGTGCGTGGGTGTTAAGGTGATTATTACACGTGTATAATTATTACGATTAATAACATTTTGTTTAATTCTACATTTGAGGGAAAATATATTTTGGGTTTATAAGAATATTACAACACTTAGATGAATCCATGGCTGAAAGGACGGAGTTGCCGTAACGAGGCGTTAACCAGAGATAATTTCGCTGAAAACCCGCGCGAGATCCTTCCTCTATGCGCTACACCACTCGAGTGAGGGACTGTCACAGCGGCAAGCAAGGTTGCAGGCTCTCCTCCCTTCCCTCTCGGTGCACCTCGCGACCTGCAACGCGCGCGCTCTCTACCCGATACAGTCGAAAGCACGCTCTCCCGCTCATCGACGAAGATGCCGGAAGTAGACATTTTAAAGGTTTAACGAATGCATGGCGGCGGCCATGTTGACTACAAGGAAAGCTAGCATAAATCATTTGAAATGTCCGATAAGGAACTTCACGCTTAAAATTATTTTTCCAAGGTTTGTTTCACGTAGGAATGGCTCTGAAAAAATAAATACAGTTAACATTATAACTGAATATTACATATGTTATAAAACTAATTACGCTTAACATTATAGCTGAATATTACATATGTTATTAAAAATAAACAATGGTGGTTAACATTATAGTTAAATATTACATACGTTATTAAAAAATAAATAATGGTCTCGCTGATCGATGAATACAATTAAATATTTTTGATTGATTAATGTAAATAAATGTATATGAATTGACGCGCATTTGGTTGCCATCATATGTGTGTGTTTTTGTGTGTGTGTTAAGGTGATTATTACGCGGGTATAACTATTACGACTAATAACATTTGTTGAATTCTGTTTTTGAGAGAAAATCTTTTGGGTTTATAAGAATATTACATCACTTAGGTGAATGCATGACTGAAAAGACGGAGTTAGCGTAAATACCTAACACGAGACGTTAACGCGTGATAATTTCGCTGAAAACTCGCATGCGGTTTATCTCCTGTAGGCTCTATCGCGCTAATGACCTCTTGGACCTGTATGCATGTCTTGTACAGCGTACGAAGATTCTGGGTATCTACTTCAGTACTAAGCGGACATGAGAGAATACAACTGGACATCTCGTATTAATATCTTACGTGGTGTGGTGTATCAGTAGAAAAACAGGATTCTGAATTTGGTACAACGTATATGGTTTTGTAATAGCTTTGCGCTCAGAAGAATTTGATTCCTTGCATATGTTCTCCAACCCACAAAGCGCCATTGCCAGAGAATAGAACGGATATTAGGATATTTTATCTGGACAGGAAAGCTCTATCGAATTGCGCGTACTCAACTACGTCTTCCTAAGGGACAAGGCGGCTGGGGATTACTAGAGGTGGCTCGTCAGTTTCAGGCCTTGATGCTTAAAATGCTCTTGCTTGCCCTGAAGAAGCAGGGTGACCCCGTGTACGTCGCGATACAACGACAATACACATCGATTTTTAATCGGGGCGAACATGACAAGGTTCCTCAAATGTTACGTGAACTTTATCACGCTTTGGAGAAGTTACCACCGGAGAAAGTTGAGAATGGTGAGTTTCGCACTGTGTAGAGTATTTACACCTTTCTTGCTCGAGCATTTCCTATTATCCCTCATGTACAGTTGAAATACCCACAACTGCCCAGAAAGCGCATTTGGAGATATTTTAGCTTTCCACAGATTAACTCTGAATGAATGGCAGTAACGTATGAGATAGTAAATGAAGTCCTTCAAACGGCAGACAAACTCTATCGCCATCGGATGGGTATTTCCCACAACTGCTCACGATGTAACGCCGCAGATTCACTTCTACATCGACTGATGGAATGTTCCGGTAAAGCAGTGGTCTGGACTTGGGTTTTAGGATATTGTCGTACTTGGATAGCTACCGGATGGGATCCTCACTACTCTGATATTTTACATTTGAACCTTCCTAAAGTGAGCCCTCCATTGTATAATTCTGTACTCTGGCTGATAGTGGACACTTTTACTTGGCTACAAATGTTGGACGATCCAGCTGATTGTATGCTGCCTCATATACGACAATTTTTACGTGCTGAGAGATGGAAGATGATTCAGCGACACAGAACAGATCCATTCAAACCTTGGATATTCAGATTGTAAGATCAAACTACCATATTAATACATTCCCTTTTTGTCCCTGTCCTGTCCTTCCTTGAATGAATTTATAAAATAATAGATAATAAACAAATTACAAAAAAATAAAAAAGTTAATATTATAAAAAAGTGAACTTACAAGTTGTATTTTTGTTTTGCGTTATATGCAACTTAAATATTATCATTAAAGGTCGATACTTTGATCAAGTCCAACATACATGCATGATGTAAGTTTGTCAGCCTTACACACACACCCACACACACAAAGCTCAGAGTGGGCGAACGACGGGAATGGAACCCAGGACCTTCCAAATGCTGGCTTCACACGATACCGCAGAGCCAACTGACTCGGTTACTTTGGTGAATACCTCCAACCTCAAGGAAGAATAGATACAGGGTGTCCGAGTGAAAAACATGGTCCTAACTCTGTTAAGCTGGCGCAGCAAGACGCTGATAGACATCGCTGATAATCTCCGCTGATCCACTGATTCAACGCGGTTAAATACTGCTCGTAATCCAGAATACACTATCGCCTACAGGCAAAGAGGTTCCAAATTGATCGGCTTTTATGCTTCTGGTTTACCTTCACCATTGCTTCTGCCAAAAGATGTTACGCATATTGAAGGGGGAGTTAGAAGGCGTAGTCAGACGGAGGTCCCATCGGTAACTGGATAACAGCAAAATACGTGGGCCATAGTGGGCCCATTCTGCTTCCAACGTGACCCTTGGAGGAATGGATGAAGGGGTAGAACCGAAGAGCAACCAGATTCGGATGCCAATGTGGGCTAGCAAGGATGGACTCTGTAACGATTCCAAAATGCCACCAATCCTCCGTCGGCTAGCCCTGCCTGAGCTACCCGTAACCTGAGGGTCACGGGTCCAGACGAGACAGCTCCCAGGAAGGAAGGGAGCCCCAGAAATATCGCCAAATGCCTGGAAGAAATCCTTCCAAAGCACAAATCCCACCGTCTTGCCGCAACGCACCAACCGCCGTCAACTGGTCCTACAAACCTGAAAAAGCTGAGGTGAAACAGATGAAACGAAATGATTGTGAGGGGATTTGTGGAGAAGGGTAACCACCCCAGCATTCTACTACCGAGCTGGAGAAACCACGAAAACTCCATGGTCAGAGAGGCCAGCTAAACGGGAGTCGAGCGCAAGCCCTCCCGAATGCGAGTCTTATACGTTACTACTTAGCCAATTCATTCCGTCATTTTGGAGGGCATAACAATACTGTTTCTTACTCAATCATACGTCTGGATAAAACCATTCTCTTAAAATAATTATGTTATTACTCCAATGATGTATTGGTTTGATATTCCATCAAATAGTATTTCTTTTTGTTTTATATGTTTTCGATGTAGTGGTTTATATGCTTCTATGGCAGTGCGAAGTTGAACTGATTCCTGGCACGAAAAGGTTGTTTCTAGATACCATGCTGTTATAGTTCCTCTAAACGTCATTTATGTGGCATCAACTCTCGATATCACGATTTTCCGGAAACGTATATTTTCACGCCAGTTGATTAGAAACACTCTTCTCACGAGGAAGGATCGAACGCACGCATATAAGTACCACCTATGTGCGTGTTCACATGCGCTTGCATCTCACTAATTAACTTTGAAGAGCATATCTTAAAGACAGTAATAAAATCCAGGTTGATAGTTTAAGTTAAGCATTTTCGGTTGAAGAAAAGTGTTTTCAAAGTTCACATTATCCCTTTACATATGGCATTTATGGTTTTTCATTTTTAAAAATTCCTCATTATTTTTATTAGAATTCCACAACTTGTTATATTGATGTTAAAGCAAAACACAAACTTTGAGTAAAACCTAAATACAACTAAAACACATATTTGTTTAAAAACTCAATTTATGTGGGACAAATTTCTGTGGTATTAACCACTTCTGAAAGATGTTCAGCTGTATGTTTACATTTTTTGACTTTTATGTAGTATATTTTAAAACATTTAAATCTTGTTCTTCTGTTTTTCATGAGCTACAGGTGATAATTTGTTCCATGAAGTTTTGACTGTTACCCCATTTTCCTAAAATAATATATATATCACTATTAAGTTAAAGGAATAGAGAAACAGGCGTTTAAAAAAATAGTGTGGCATCTCTGCAAAGTGGTACATGGTAGAGGAAGTCAGGGGCTTCACATCAAATATTTCCCCTTTTAAAGCGAGTTAGATGGCTCCGTGTTAACTTGTGATGCGCTCATTCTGGTAGTCCTGGTTTTGATTCTTGTCGGGACGATATTCGACCATAGGTTTCTAGTGGTTGCCCCGGAAAACCAGGAGAATACTGGGGTGATTCCCCTTCTCCCACGAGTTTTTTTTTCACTCTCTCCTCAATACGCCGCAAGAATCAGGGCCATATCGAAGTCACCTGTTTGAAGGTAACCTCACCGTCGTTCGCTTTCACAGTATCAAATTACCAAAGATCATTGCTTTTAAGGGCGGCCCCACACCCGCCGCTCCCAGTGACGATCACCCTTGAAGTCTACATCGTCTCCATATAGATTATCATTATTATTATTATTATTATTATTATTATTATTATTATTATTATTTTATTACTGCTCCCTTTGCTTTCGTCATAAATTATATGTATTATTATTATTGCTGTTAATATCGTTATTGTTCTATTATTATATGTGTCGGTGGATAGGTGCGATGATATGAAGCGTAGCAATAAGGAAATGCGTGTATGTGTGTGTCGACGCAATAGCGGGAATCAGATTTTAAAACGATGACGGGAAATAAACGAGCAGGAAAATAATACAGTCGTATTCACCACTAACCCGAGATCTAAGATCCACGCAAATCCCTGAGCTAGTTCCGAACCCGGGACCATTCCCGCAAATCCCGTGCCGCGAAATAGCCAGTACCCCCGCAAAGAGGAGAAATACCGCCGCAAACTACACATTCTCTTTGGCTTGATTACTTATTTTCACTCTAACAAGGGAAGTATCAGACTCCTAATGCCAAAACCCAAACTAAAACCTTATGACAGAAGCCCTATAGTACAAAGAGGCAGAACTAAAACGCCAGCTTCCAGTTTTAATTGCAAGGTGCTGAAATCGGAGCTGGAATCCTTCAACGGAATTCAGTATGCGATTAAGATAGAAATCCCTTCTTCTGAAGCATGCTTCAATGCAAGGCGCCGAAATTAATTAACTGGAATGAGCAACCTATTTCCACCTCCTCGCACACAGGTAGATATCGATAATTTGAACCTCATTCTGCACACCCAGATTGAGAATCACGTAAAGATTCACGTCTGTCCAATCCAGTTACTTAATAGAGGTATTATTTCCATGTGATTTGTATGCAATATTTGGCGCTGGTCCTTTGGCGAAGAACCTTTTTCAATTAAAGACCAGAAAGTTGGATTCGATGTTGTGGTTTATGATCTTTATTCAAGAAAAGAACTGTTCATATACGGAGGCGGTGCATTCGTCGTCTCACAATTTGTGGTTATTAAGGGTACACGGGAGGACTAGGAGGTTACGACATGTTCTTTGGTGTGAGGGTTCACTGGGTTTGTATGAGGTTTCTTCTGAATGGTCTCAGGTGTGGGTATCCCTTGGCTATTGTGTTGGCTGCTCAGTTACATGAATGCACTTGTAGTTCCTTTGTATCATAATGGATTTATTCTTTATCTGTCGTAACACGCGCCTCCGCCGTGATGTAATGTAGATGGTTTGACTATGGTAATGATGTTCGCTTGTCGATCCGTAACCGTCAGATATGAGGTTTATGAGACTTACTCAGACTCGAGACTCGTGCCGTATGGATAATATACTACTTGCGCTGTCTGTAGGATCTCCATTAGTGTGTAATTAGTTTGAAGTTACAGACACTGTTACGTCGGAGGTTCTCCCTCTGCTGTGGTGCGACGTCTTGGTTCGCGAAGATACTTTTGTAGAGTGTTCTTACCAAAAAAAAACACACAACTGAAAATCGACTTGACACAATTTTCCCCTTCTCTCGTTCCTGATTTAGCTTTCTCTAGTCACTTGATATTATTTCTGTAAATTTATTTGCTCATCGCAATTATTATATTTATCCTGGTTGGTCAGTTTAAATTTTATTATACACGCACAGATGTTAAGGTCTCCCACGCTGGTATCTGAGAAGTTAAGGCAGCAGGCTTCGATCCCGAGCTAAGTTATGTACGTATTGTTCTGAGCACGTAGGGGTGCACTACAAAGGAAGAGTGTCCGACTCGCCGGTATCCTTTTTAGGACAAGTGCTTTTGGTTCGCGAGGACTTTCCAGATGTTTAGCGTCATTGTTTTACAGTACGGGCAGAATTTATTTTCCGTATTGGCATTTTATTTATTCGTTCTTTGAGTTCATATTGCTACTAATATTCTTTAATATATAATGATACGCCTATCTGCCATCTTCTTATATTGCTTCTAGTTATATTATTTTAATATATGTGATAATGAGTTAGGCTTTAATGGCCAGAATGTAAGATCTCAATACGTAAGTAGATCAGAATATGCTCTGCATTTTGGCAGAAAACGTTTGCACCCCAGCGAACCCTGTTTGGGGGAAATTTCTATAAAACGAAATACTTTTTGTAATTCAAATTCTTGACTTGGTTCTTCCAATATTTGGACATAGTTATTTGTATCGGTAATTCAAATTCTTGACTTGGTTCTTCCAATGTTTTGACATAGTTATTTGTATCGGTAATTCAAATTCTTGACTTGGTTCTTCCAATATTTGGTCCTAGTTATTTGTATCGATAATCGGGTGACATACTGTAAACAACGTTGGAAAATGTGGGAGTTGATAGTCTTCCACTACTGCATTCTTGCCTATCTGCGGCCCATCTTAACTACTGCGCTATCATATCCGCCAGTGGCGGCTCGTGTTTATGGTGATGTGCCTCTACTCTCTGTGCTGCTCTTTGCTCGGAACTGACTCTTACGTCACAAACGCAAAGCTGCCGACCATTACTGTAATCGGAAAAGTGAAACAAAAAGGAAGAATGGGTAATCAGGAATCAGGGATGAAACCGTAGCAGGCAGTCGAAACGTGTGTACGTATAGGTTGGAAATGAGACATGGACCACCGTAAAAATGATGTTTTGTACCACAAGCAGCGTGTGCATCCTATACAGTGCTGTTCTATGAGTAGGCTAGCTGTCTGTATATGTGTGTATATAATATACGCTAACGGTCCAAGCAACCAACTCGGCAGTGAAAAGCACTCTAGATAAGGTAGATAACTCCACTGTATTTTTACTATGTTTAATACTTTCTAATATTCTGTGAATGAAATAAACCGTCTATGAGTTAAAGCACTAGCATGAGTTGGAGTGCTGCCATGCAGGCTGTCTAAAAATATGATGAATGCGCATATTTGGACAATCTGTACAGCTTAAAGGGCTGTATGTGCCCAGAGATTTTTATTTAACTTCCGAAAGGCTACATTTTTAGACTTATTCCTTAGGTTTCTGTATTTTGTATACTTCAGGATTCTAAGTACAAGTACTAAATATCTGCATTTCGCAGCTAAATTATTCAACAAGTTCTGTTATGTGTATCATGGTATAAAACATGCTTTATGCCTTTCGGTCTCCCTACAATCAGAGCCGAAACTAGGAGACTGTTGTGTCATTGCAGAGTAAGGTCTTCGGATTGTTAAAATGGTTCAAGGCAATGTAGCAGGACTAGATAGGAAGCTTTCTTTGTATATTTTTAGAAAGTGGATCTTTGAATCACACTCTACACATGATTTACAGTTATGGGGCATTCGATCATTAATACTGATAATATTGACAGTCCTATGTCTTGTATGAGCTACGGAGTTTTGAGGTAATTTTAAAAGTTATAGTTTTTGTGTTTAATGTTTGTGTAATAATGCTTTAGTAAAGATCTATATCGTAAACTATGTTACTGAAGGTGTATATTTTTTAGCTAAGTTAGTGATTTTTTTGGTGCGGAAAAAGAGGTAATAGCAATTTTCTGGGTAATCTATATTAGGTGAATCATCCACCCTTGTGTTTCTTTTTCTTTTGGTTTTTATTTCCTGAACCCTCATGAAGCCCATCGCAAAAGCAGAATTCGCTTCAAACACAGCTACGCAGCTTTGTAGATCAGGTCCTCTAAGATACAGGTCTGTAACTGAAGTAACCCTTGTAGAGTCACCTAAATGTAAACTTAACACACCGATTCTGTCGTGAGCTGAATTACGTATATTTGATATATCGTACGTAATAAATCGTCGTTTGATTGATAATCTTAAATGCCTAACAAGTATTCAAAACCAAGATATAACATGCAATCAAAGTTAAAAGGTGACATCACACGACCCTAATACACAGCTCGTGTAGAATTTAGAGGCATCTCTACCATGAGTTTGAATTTACGGGGAACGCTATAAAACATCTCGGCCTGGAAAAGGGGGACATATCACGGAAGGGCCTTCTGAACAGTGGTGGAAACAGTCACAGACCGGACTTACCCACAAGCCACCAAACACCCCGCAATCCCCCTATAGAGTGGAGCCCACTTGGGGGAGAGCCCTAATTGAGTAGTCTCCGCAGCGACGGCAAGAAGAAACCTCTAATGATCGCAACCCGCCGATTCTTACTGTTTGTCTTCAACAATTAAAAAGTAGACTTCTTAAATTTAGCCTGGCCGTACGTCTGTTCAGGTTGATGTGCGCTCAAGGCATCCCAAAGCCGCTACGACCGACGAGACTGTGACAAACATCACAATGTCATACTCAATGATCCCCGAATCAAGGCAATCGAGTCGGCTGTTGTAGTGAAGATCCCGATATGCCAAGTCCACTCGTTTTAAATCGTTTTGAGTATCTGAGAGCTTTCGACTCGATGAGTGCCGCATTTGTTAATAATGGGACAAAAACGCATCCGAATGAACATTCCTAGAGAGTGTTAAGACTTGTTTAAACGCAATTCCCGTAAGCTTCTCCGACGTATCAGAACGGTAGATGAATCAGGGATTCATCACTAGGCGCCAGAGATGAAGGCAGTCCATGGTGGCAATTGGTGAAGGTACACCAGAGAAAGCAAAAACGGTTCAATACAGGAGAAGTGCTGCCTAAGATTTTCTGGGATTCTATGGCGTGGTGCACATAGACTACCGTCAGAAGGATAGAACTATCACCGGGAAGTATTACACTTTACTATTGGACCAACTGAAGGATGCTATTCAGGCTAAACGTTCACACCTTGTGGAATATAACGTTTGTTTGTTTCCTTTTTCATTACGATAATCCGTCTTCACACACACTGCGAATCCTCATGACCTTCTCTTGTAAGTGCTTCCACGTGAACCATATTTGTGGATGTGGTTTGATTCGCATCAAACGATGATGTTTAAGCTGAGAAAGACGTTTATTTTGGACAGTTGGGATGGATTTTTTTACTAAGGTTATTTCTAAATTTATTGTTTTACAAGGCGACTATGGTGACAAATTTCACTAAAGAAATCTCTTGTATCTTGTATTTTCTTGATCAGACCGATGACTTGTAGAAGCTTCCCGCAGCTTAGTGGTATCATTCATTTGTTTGGTGTTAAGCAAGTGAGAGAATGAGTTAAAATCTTACAACGCAGTTTAACCTGCTCTTTTCCGTTTCTTGTTTTGTGCTGCAAGTATAATATTTTTCCATTATATGATTTAAGAAAGCTAAAACTATTATTTATATTGATAGGATTTTGGAAGTATACCGGAAAAAAAGAAGGCCATTTTGTGGCATTTTCAGCTTTCTATTTGCAAAAGAACCAGATACTAATTACCTCAGGCGATAAAGCTTTTATTAAAGAAAATAATAATCTACTCGACCACATGGTGACGCTGTTCACAGGATCATAAAGAGAATTTCAGGCTTTTGCATTTATGTAATGGTAGTGGCACATCCGACGTTGTACCGTAAGTGTTTTTAAACTCCAAAAGATCATTTAGTTAATTTCATTTACCTCCTCCAGTTGTTAATTAAATAATTGTATAATGTTCTACAAGATTTTACGGTGAATGCTTCTCTTTACTCTTAAAAAATGTAATTCTTACGCCCCCCCTTATCCTTTATAAATGTAATTTCGCATGCCCCTCTTTACCCTTTATAAATCTAACTCCGCTTGCCCCTCTTTACCCTTTATAAATGTAATTTCGCATGCACCTCTTTAGGCTTTATAAATGTAATTGGCGAAACGTCTGACTTGCTTATTCTTCTCTGACAGTCTTCCAAGTTCTTGAAATAGTGCATAGACTATAAGTATCCCTTGGCAGTGGAGGAATCATTGGCCGGAACGGTCGAGTAATATTTTAATCACTGTATTATAATCACTAAAAATGAGGGTTTTGTGCCACACGAAATACACGTTGACTCCGCAGCAAGCATAAGTGGACATACAGGTAAACAACTAAGGGCAGTGCACCTGATAGGAGTGCAACAAGAGTTTGCAAATATCCAAAGGCATACAATAATAGAAGAGGTGTCAGAAAAAATCAAGAACGGACATCCAGGACCTTGTGCACAGAGAATAAAGAATACATGGCGAAACATTCTTCAGAAAAACAAGAGCTATTAAACAACTTGTAACATGATGAAGGATACAAAAGCATCAGACGGTAGCATAGTATACTTGATATATGCACCGTTAACGTCCTGTGGCTTTGAAAGAAGCTTCTCGCAGTTCAGAAGCTGTTGAAGTCATCGACGCCGAAGTTTGACATTCGATTATTTAAGAATGTCTATAGCAGTGCAGTTCAATTCGGTTTGTGATGACTCTGACGCTCTGGATGAATCATAAAGGCAGATTTTATCCTCTGACTTTATTAATGTTTCAACATATCGCACGTATTTGTATACTGCCATCAGCTAGACCTTAACGGAGTGTCCTCATTCTCGGACTGTACACCTCGCGTGGTTTGTCTACATCCGATGTCAACACCGACCTGGGCATACAGCTGTATAACGTCTATGCACACGCAATCTTCTCTTTGTTCCCGTAGTTATTTAATCACAAAAGCTACACAGATTTCACGTAATATGTAGACACTTTACATATACCTACAACGAAACAGAGGTGAAACAGGTAAAAATGAAAATTACCCAAACCCAGGTCACCAATTCAGTTTGCTTTGGAAAAGACGTACAGTCTGCGACCATAGAGAAAAATAATCCTATCAGTTGTTACTTATGAAATATTGGTTGAATATTTAGCTTCTAATGTTATTTGTAAACAATTTTCTCACTTTATACCTTTGTTTAGCACACCCTGCTAACGATCTTGATTATAGCATACAAAGGAAACAAAGCAAAACTTTCTTTCCTGATGCGGGTTATTAGAATATATTGTAATTTGGTATCGCGTGCCTGTCGTATCGTTATAAGCATATTCGATTCTCTTTTGTTTTGCTGTATTTTATTTGCCAAATTCTGACTATCTACATATAAGTACATATTGCTTGAAATGAAACCTTCGAATTTTATTTTTCATTTATATCCTGTGCAGTAACAAAACTATTTTTTGGTCCATGAAATCGAGGAAATAGCTCAGGCGGCAAAGTCTATGCTACGCATTCGTGGGCTCCCGGGTTCGACACCCGGCGAAGGTCTACTTTGGCCCATGGGTTTTTTCTGGGTTTTCCCAGGCCGTCAGGCGAATGTTGGAGTGGTTTCCTTCATCTTCAAATTTCGTGTCCTTCCATTTTGTTCCAGTACTTTTTTTCATTCATCCTTCACCTCGTTTGGTCCGTTTCAGTGTTGAAGAGTTTACGATGGTGATTCGGTGCAGCGTGGCAGGGAAAAAGGATGCTCTCTGTGAACTTTCTCCGCCCCTCGGCCTTTGGCTGTTTGCCGGAATGGGGGGGGCGAGCGTTGGACCCCATGTGGAGCAGCGTCCCTGGTCTACCGTCCGAATGCCGGGACATTTCAATCTTAAAATGGTATGAACCTTGGCATTGCTGTGCCGTCAGTCCTGTTTCCGACCCCCGGCGTCCCCCTTCACCTCATTGCTCCCTCCCGAGGACGCCCCTTCATGGGACGTTGTACAATATCCGCATTCATGGATAGGTGCCGTATCCCTTCCCCTTCGCAATCCTATTCTATCTGCTTCATGACATTGTCAACTAAAGGTCAATGCCTTCTTCGTAAGCATGTTCTTTTATAAAAAATGCAGAGGGAATTTGAGGGGTGAAAGGAACTTATAGCTAAACTCAACAAGGCGAGTCAGGGAGGGGAGAAGGACGATAATTTGGAGGTGGAGAACTACGTTGCTTCTTAGTACGAACAACCTATTGAAGGGGAATGAGGAAGATGATGAGGAGGAGGAGAAGGCATTTGAATACGATACGAACTGAAAACACAGGCAGGAAATAAAGACATATGCATAAGAGACAACAAATTGTTGTGTTGACGTGAGTAGTGCTAAGCATTAATCACAACACAGGTTGTAGCAATTTAATAAATAATTCTACAACGCTATGTTGTGACTAACACCTAACACCCATGTTCTTGCATCACAAGATGAAACGCTGCATGCGAAGTTGTGACACTGTGTTATGAATACTCGTAACATAGTCCTCCACGCTGGTTATGTTGAGTGAAACGTTCAAAATGACCAACGTGTGGGAAAATGGCACAAGCGAAATATTCCATTTATGTTTTAACAAAGTAAGTTGCTATTACAAACACCTTTCGGTGATTATGGTAGTGGAAATGAACAGGGGAGGGGCAATGTTTTGTGGTTGAGGAAGCGGAGAAGAAAAAAATACCACAGAAAGAATAAAAATATGATTTACTGAAAAAGACATAGGTGTAAAAAAGAAAAGTTCCAATCCCCCACAGCGGTGAGTTGAACA
This sequence comes from Deroplatys truncata, assembly GCA_030765065.1. NCBI lineage: Eukaryota > Metazoa > Arthropoda > Insecta > Mantodea > Mantidae > Deroplatys > Deroplatys truncata. The sequence goes on along the minus strand of CM060990.1, from coordinate 126,779,954 downwards.
GAGAAATCTGAGAAATGAGTAAAGACGTGTGCACCATCGAGGAGAAGGAAGGAATTGGTTGGAAGCTTGCAGAGAGACACACAGGTGGCACTGTTGAGTACTGCTAAGTACAGTTCTCTATACTCAAAGTACAGCAAAGGTGAGCGCGGCATCCATAAGGGCTGAAGACTCGCCTCTTTTCCCATATACAAGTAATGCAGACTGGTTGCTCGATCTTAGAAAAATCGAAATAAAACACAAAAATCACAAACAGAAGGACACCAATACGCTTGTGCAGAACTTACGTACGTCCGGCATTAAAAATATTACTTTACTTAGGACTGTGTTAACGCTGTTTTCGCAAATTACTGCTGTAAAATAAAAGAATCCTGCGCTGCATGTATGCGACTTAGAATTACATTCATGACACTATCCTGTCCGCAGTCTAAATCGTAGAATAAAATAATAATTTAGAAATGCTTCGTGGCGTTATGGAATTATTAACAAAATTAATTACGGAAGCAGTATGAAGAAAATACTGTATAATACTTTTGGTATGTTAGGAAATCATGCTATTCTTCAATTTAGCCAAATTGTGGAAATTTTAAAACAGGTTAAGAAATAATAAAAAGCAAACTATTTTTTTTACCGAATATTGTACCTACTCAAAATTAAACCATCTCAATCTCCAGACGTAAATTGGCTTATTTCTTCTCTGCTGGTGGTGAAATTAGTTTCAAAAGTTGCACATTTTTATTTAAAATTTTTATGTAAGAAAACGGATAAAATCTGCAAGATTTAGGAATTTCACCTATGGGTACCATTTATCCAAAAATGTTGAGGGCTTTATATACTATGCGTATAAATTGTAATGAGAGTCTCCAATTTTAAAAGAATATTATTTCAAAAAAACAAACAAAAAAAGCAGCCTAATTGACTACATTTTTAAACTTATAAAATTTGCTCCGTACACTAAAAAACTTGGTATTCAAATTCAGTGTCCTCCAAAGACGTGACATAAAGATTTTCAAGAAAATGATCCCACCCCAACTACCCTTTACGTGGAACATTTTTGGAAATTTTTATTTTTCAAAAAATGGCTCTAACGATTTTTATTAAAATATCACATATTAAAGATATTTACATAACAAATAATACGTATATCTTGTATTTTCTGGGAATAGCCGGTGAAGTCCTCTTCGCTCGGAAGGTATTTTATATAATAGTAGGTATATAAGGTAAACGTTAAGTGATAGACGAAAACGTACTACATAAAAAAAATGTATATCTCTTGAAATCGCAGAATTTATTTCAAATAACTTTTTTGCGGCATAAGCCGTTTCCGAGATATCCGTTCCTAATGGTTGAAATTGTTCAATACTTTCTCATTGTTTTAAAGTTCTATCGACATTCAGTTGTACCTCGCGATTTGGTAACACGCCAGTTATGTAGCGTCAATTTCTTAGATATTTGACTTTTTTTGCATTTAAAACGAAATTTGTAATGTAGTTATTTCTGCAAAGATTTATCTTGATTAAAATGAAGTAGACAGAAAAATAAGCTTTCTTAAGAATAGTTTTTATACCCATTAATACACTATAGAGGGTAAGGAAAAAATGTGAATGTGACACATCTTTGTTTTTTAAAGCAATTGCTGCTAAATCTTAGTGAAAGGATGGTTTCCTTGAGAAAAGTCTTATTTTCCTTAATAATAATAAAAGTTATTCCATAAAAGTAGATCGGTGACACTAGAAGGAATGGATCTACACCCTGTAAGTATTTCAGTCTAATATTTTAAATGGGGTAGCGCCGGGCAATTCCGATAGGTTAGCAAACTTCTTATTTGAAAATAAAATGTTGCAATGTACCGAGCATTCAAGTAAGCACACAAGTAGTGCACTATTCAGGCTCACGGTGGGCATAATATCTATCACTATCATTAATGACAATCCTAATGCTGAAATAAAGCTATCAGAATTACCCGCCGAAATGAAAAGGAGAAATTCCGAGGTGCTAATTGCATATTACTGTACGGTAATTTGGATAACAATGAATACAGTACATAATAGCTGTGATTTTGGATTTTGAAACAAATTTATTGTATAAATTAAATATATATATATAATATATTAATGTGAAATTATGAAGAGTTAACAATTCCTATGAAATGTGAAGCATTAAAAAAACAAGAAATATAAGGATTAACAATTCTTGAATTCTGAACGCTATTTAGAAGCATTTGCCACAAATAAATTGTTTCCTTCCTTCAGGTCCCACGCATCTTTCATGGAACCAATCCTGGCATTTCTGGCAGCGAATCCTGTCACCTCTCACGACAGACTACTTCGAGTAGTAGCTGTCACTGCAGAATCCACATTTGTAGTCATTTACGTTGGAATCATTAGCAGTATCGTCTTCACTAGACGATAAGTCAATGAATTTCTTTGATTGTTTAGCTTCTTTTTCTTTTTCCTTGAAATGTTGTCTCTATTCTTTTTTTAACTAAATTTTTCCCACGAAATTTCATCTCTCTCTTTGCCTTAACAACTGCTACATGTTGTGGTGATGTGCTGTGGCATGCTCTTCTCTTAGTTTGAACTCTTCTCTTGATCACTTTCTTTACAGGACTAGGAAGGACCTCTCGAACGGTTCTTTCAGGCATTAGACTCACACGGGATTGTGAAGTGCTGGCTGCTCGAACGTTGGATTCAGTTCATTTGATTTTAATTTAACTTTTGTATACAGGATCGTATGGTACCTAGAAAACTTGACTTGCACCTAGTAATGACAGATTACCCTCTATTACACATGAGATTGCCTGTTCCATAGCTTCTTTGTCCCATTGTAGCCATAAATTCTTCCTTTTGTAATGTCGTACCATCTGAAAACTTGTACGGAATAATTAATATAATAAAATTTACTTTAAAACATAAGCCCCAATGGAAATAAGTTACATATCACGGAAACAAATATGCATGATATCCGATTAACCCCACCGATTGTTATCGAATTAGCCCCACAACACGTTACCGGTCACGACGTAATTTTTAGACTGTGTAATAGACAGCGCCACGGTATACTATAATGGTTCGCAAAATACCAAGGAAACGTTCACTCCTTAAAGCAGTACGAGAACTAGTTAACGAGACTATCCAATTTTCACTATAAGCTGAAAGGAGAAGTAAACAAAACCACGTGATCAAGATAGCACCTCATTGACTGGTGGGCAAACTGCCACCTTTCCCGCTTAGCATGTCGTCTCTTCCTCTACAAAAAACAGTTCGGTTCAGATCGTAACATTTTGTGGTTATTCTCGTGCAGAGAAGTATAAGAAATGCATTATTGTAACATTTTAGTTTATGAAGCTATATGTGTTTGTTCAGATTCACCTATAACTAAATGAACCGTTATAGCTGAGGGTTTAAGAGGCTATGTGCAGGCGTTGCAGTTTGTTTCCGGTTTCCGGATGAGCCGCCAGTGTATTTTGCAACGTGTTGAGAAAATCACTACGTTTTCATGGGGAATTGAAATCGATTTTAGTTCAGTTCCATACTGTATGCTATCCACATTTCCATTTTAAATTCAATAGGTATTGAGATCGATTTGGATACACAAAGTTCGAGAATAAAATTATTCAAGTTTTTATGTTGGTAAACTCAGATTTAGGTTGCCGAACCTGTTAAACATATGTTAATTTGTTTACTGTACATTTTAAGTGGATTTTGAGGTTAGTGAATGTTTTTGAGAGTAGTAAATTGCGAATTATGGAATCGATAAAAGTGACTTTGCTCTGAGTAGTAAAAAGATGAGAGCTGGAGCACAAGAAAAATGCCGTCTCCGCCCCCTTGCTTTGTGCGCTAAACCTTAAAAGCCGCCGACTCCGCCCCCTTGCTTTGTGCACTGACCCTTAAAGCCGCCGACCACGACCCCTCCTTTGTGGTCTACTAGCATGTCGCCTGGCTCTGTGCAGAATACCACGCCCCCTCCTTTGCCCTCTACTAGCATGCCGCCCGGATCTGTGCCGGTGCCCACGCCCACTCCTCTGTGCTCTAGTATAATGCCGCCAGGCTCTGTGCCGCTGGCCACAACCCTTCCCTATGTGGTCTAACCCCATACGCTGTCTACGCCCCACTCTTTGAGTGTGCAGGTCTGAATGGCTCCCTGTAGAGTAGTGGAGTTACGGTGCCCACAACCTCTCTTTGTGACTTCCCCTCTCCTTTGTGGTCTAACCCCGTACGCTCGCAACGCCTCCATCTTTACGGAGTGTTCTGATTGGATCCCTGTAGAGGGGTGGAGGTAATAGGGTATTGTGCTAGTCGCAAATGGAGGTGGGCCTTTGTGCGCTACTCATGCCGATAGCCGGGGATCGTCGAACAATGTGTTATTGTTTTCGTCGCGTGTCGCCGCCCACGCAAATCGATGTAGGTGATGAAAAAAATCAAGGGATTATACTGCTAACGTCCTGGCATCGTGCCTCTGAAGAGCTGGACGCAAACCCTCGATCGAGGTATCACTGCCGCCTGTATCTTGATTGATTAATGTAATTAAACGATGCTCCTCGATCGATGAATACGATTAAGCATTTTTGATTGATTAATGTAATTAAGTGTATATGAATTGACTCGCGCACCTGGTCGCTATCGTATACGTGTGCGTGGGTGTTAAGGTGATTATTACACGTATATAATTATTACGATTAATAACATTTTGTTTAATTCTACTTTTGAGGGAAAATATATTTTGGGTTTACAAGAATATTACAACACTTAGATGAATCCATGGCTGGAAGGACGGAGTTGCCGTAACGAGCCGTTAACGAGAGATAATTTCGCTGAAAACCCGCGCGAGGTCCTTCCTCTATGCGCTACACCACTCGAGTGAGGGACTGTCACAGCGGCAAGCAAGGTAGCTGGCTCTCCTCCCTTCCCTCTCGGTGCACCTCGCGACCTGCAGCGCGCGCGCTCTCAACCCGATACAGTCGAAAGCACGCTCTCCCGCTGGTCGACGAAGATGCCGGAAGTAGACATTTTAAAAGTTTAACGAATGCATGGCGGCTAGCATAAGTCATTTGAAATGTCCGATAAGGAACTTCACGCTTCAAGGTATTTTTTCCAAGGTTTGTTTACACGTAGGAATGGGTCTGAAAAAATAAATACGGTTAACATTATAACTGAATATTACATATGTTATTAAAAAATAAATACGGTTAACATTATAGCTGAATATTACATATATTATTAAAAATAAACAATGGGGGTTAACATTATAGTTAAATATTACATACCTTATTAATAATAAATATTGGTCTCGCCGATCGATGAATACAATTAAGTATTTTTGATTGATTAATGTAACTAAATGTATATGAATTGACTTGCGCATTTGGTTGCCATCATATGTGTGTGTGTGTGTGTGTGTTAAGGTGATTATTACGCGGGTATAACTATTACGACTAATAACATTTGTTGAATTCTGTTTTTGAGAGAAAAACTTTTGGGTTTATAAGAATATTACATCACTTAGGAGAATGCATGACTGAAAAGACAGAGTTAGCGAAAATACCTTACACGAGACATTAACGCGTGATTATTTCGCTGAAAACTCGCATGCGGTCTATCTCCTGTAGGCGCTATCGCGCTTATGACCGCTTGGACCTGCATGCATGTATTGTAGAGCGTACGAGGATTCTGAGTATCTACTTCAGTACTAAGCGGACATGAGAGAATACAACTGGACGTCTCGTATTAATATCTTACGTGGTGTGATGTATCAGTAGAAAAACAGGATTCTGAATTTGGTACAACGTATATGGTTTTGTAATAGCTTTGCGCTCAGAAGAATTTGATTCCTTGCATATGTTCTCCAACCCACAAAACGCCATTGCAAGAGAATAGAACGGATATTAGGTTATTTTATCTGGACAGGAAAGCTCTATCGAATTGCACGTACTCAACTACGTCTCCCTAAGGGACAAGGCGGCTGGGGATTACTAGAGGTGGCTCGTCAGTTTTAGGCCTTGATGCTTAAAATACTCTTGCTTGCCCTAAAGAACGAGGGGACCCCGTGTACGTTGTGATACAACGACAATACACATCGTTTTTTAATCGGGGCGAACATGACAAGGTTCCTCAATTGTTACGTGAACTTTATCCCGCTTTGGTGAACTTACCACCGGAGAAAGTTGAGAATGGTGAGTTTCGCACTGTGTAGAGTATTTACACCTTTCTTGCTCGAGCTGTTCCTATTATCCCTCATTTACAGTTGAAATACCCACAACTGCCCAGAAAGCGCATTTGGAGATATTTTAGCTTTCCACAGATTAACTCCGAATGAATGGCAGTAACGTATGAGATAGTAAATGAAGTCCTTCAAACGGCAGACAAACTCTATCGCCATCGGATGGGTATTTCCCACAACTGCTCACGATGTAACGCCGCAGATTCACTTCTACATCGACTGATGGAATGTTCCGGTAAAACAGTGGTCTGGACTTGGGTTTTAGGATATTGTCGTACTTGGATAGCTACCGGATGGAATCCTCACTACTCTGATATTTTACATTTGAACCTTCCTAAAGTGAGCCCTCCATTGTATAATTCTGTACTCTGGCTGATAGTGGACACCTTTACTTGGCTACAAAAGTTGGACGATCCAGCTGATTGTATGCTGCCACATATACGAAAATTTTTACGTGCTGAGAGATGGAAGATGATTCAGCGACACAGAACAGAGCCATTCAAACCTTGGATATTCAGATTGTAAGATCAAACTACCATATTAATACATTCCCTTTTTATTCGTGTCCTGTTCTTCCTTGCATGAATTTATAAAATAATAGATAATAAACAAATTATAATAAAATAAAAAGCTAATATTATAAAAAAGTGAACTTACAAGTTGTATTTTTGTTTTGCGTTATATGCAACTTAAATATTACCATTAAAGGTCGATACTTTGATCAAGTCCAACATAAATGCATGATGTACAGTTTGTCAGCCTTACACACACACCCACACACACAAAGCTCAGAGTGGGCGAACGACGGGAATGGAACCCAGGACCCTCCAAATGCTGGCTTCACACGATACCGCAGAGCCAACTGAATCGGTTACCTTGGTGAATACCTCCAACCTCAAGGAAGAAGAGATACAGGGTTTCCGAGTGAAAAACATGGTCCTAACTCTGTTAAGCTGGCGCAGGCAAGACGCTGATAGACATCGCTGATAATCTCCGCTGATCCACTGATTCATCGCGGTTAAATACTTTTCGTAATCCAGAATACACTATCGCCTACAGGCAAAGAGTTTCCAAATTGATCGGGTTTTATGCTTCTGGTTTACTTTCACCAATGCCTCTTCCAAAAGATGTTACGCATATTGAAGTGGGAGTTAGAAGGCGTAGTCAGACGGAGGTCCCATCGGTAACTGGAGAACAGCAAAATACGTAGGCCATAGTGGGCCCATTCTGCTTCCAACGTGACCCTTGGAGGAAGGGATGAAGGGGAGAACCGAAGAGTAACCAGATTCGGATGCCAATGTGGGCTAGCAAGGATGGACTCTGTAACGATTCCAAAATGCCACTAATCCTCCGTCGGGTAGCCCTGCCTGAGCTACCCGTAACCTGAGGGTCACGGGTCCAGACGAGACAGCTCCCAGGAAGGAAGGGAGCCCCAGAAATATCGCCAAATGCCTGGAAGAAATCCTTCCAAAGCACAAATCCCACCGTCTTGCCGCAACGCACCAACCGCCGTCAACTGGTCCTACAAACCTGAAAAAGCTGAGGTGAAACAGATGAAACGAAATGATTGTGAGCTGATTTGTGTAGAAGGGTAACTACCCCAGCATTTTACTACCGAGCTGGAGAAACCACGAAAAATCCATTGTCAGTGTGGCCAGCTAAACGGGAGTCGAGCGCAAGCCCTCCCGAATGCGAGTCTTATACGTTACTACTTAGCCAACTCATTCCGTCATTTCGGAGGGAATAACAATACTGTTTCTTACTCAGTCATACGTCTGGATAAAACCATTCTCTTAAAATAATTATGTTATTACTCCAATGATGTATTGGTTTGATATTCCATCAAATAGTATTTCTTTTTGTTTTATATGTTTTCGATGTAGTGGTTTATATGCTTCTATGGTAGTGCGAAGTTGAACTGATTCCTGGCACGAAAATGTTGTTTCTAGATACCATGCTGTTATAGTTCCTCTAAACGTCATTTATGTGGCATCAACTCTCGATATCACGATTTTCCGGAAACGTATATTTTCACGCCGGTTGATTAGAAATACTCTTCTCACGAGGAAGGATCGAACGCACGCATATAAATACCGCCTATGTGCGTGTTCACTTGGGCTTGCATCTCACTAATTAACTTTGAAGAGCATATCTTAAAGACAGTAATAAAATCCAGGTTGACAGTTTAAGTTAAGCATTTTCGGTTGAAGAAAAGTGTTTTCAAAGTTCACATTATCCCTTTACATATGGCATTTATGGTTTTTCATTTTTAAAGATTCCTCTGTATTTTTATTAGTATTCCACAACTTGTTATATTGATGTTAAAGCAAAACACAAACTTTGAGTAAAACCTAAATACAACATAAAACACATATTTGTTTAAATACTCAATTTATGTGGGACAAATTTCTGTGGTATTAACCACTTCTGAAAGATGTTCAGCTGTATGTTTACATTTTTTGACTTTTATGTAGTATATTTTTAACATTTAAATCTCGTTCTTCTGTTTTTCATGAGCTACAGGTGATAATTTGTTCCATGAAGTTTTGACTGTTACCCCATTTTCCTAAAATAATATATATCACTATTAAATTAAAGTAACAGAGAAACAGGCTTTTAAAAAAATGGTGTGGCATCTCTGCAAAAGTGGTTCTTGGTAGAGGAAGTCAGGGGCTTCACATCAAATATTTCCCCTTTAAAAGCCAGCTAGATGGCTCCGTGTTAACTTGTGATGCGCTCATTCTGGTAGTCCTGGTTTTGGTTCTTGTCGGGGCGATATTTGACCATAGGTTTCTCGTGGTCCCCCCGGAACGCTAGGAGAATGCTGGGGTGGTTCCCCTTCTCCCACGAGTTTTCTTACCCTCTCCTCAATACGCCGCAAGAATCAGGGCCATATCGAAGTCACCTGTTTGAAGGTATACTCACCGTCGTTCGCTTTCACAGTATCAAGTTACCAATGATCAATGCTTTTAGGGGCGGCCCCACACCCGCCGCTCCCAGTGACGATCATCCTTGAAGTCTACATCGTCTCCATATAAATTATTATTATTATTATTATTATTATTATTGCTATTGTTCCCTTTATTGTCCTACTATTTAAGTTTTTGTGGTTTTTCTACACAGATACAGCCAAAAGAAGCAGGCCATGTTGAAGTTTCGCCTGTTTGAAGGTAACCTCACTGTCGTTCACTTTCACAGTTTCAAGTTACCTATGATCAATTCTTTTAAGGGCGGCCCCACACCCGCCGCTCCCAGTGACGATCATCCTTGAAGTTTATATCGTCTCCATATAATTCTTATTATTACTGTTATTATTATTATTATTATTATTATTATTATTATTATTATTATTTTATTACTGCTCTCTTTGGTTTCGTCATAAATTATATGTATTATTATTGGTGTTAATATCTTTATTGTTCTATTATTATATTTTTCTGTCCTTTTGCACACATATTGCCTCAAGAATCAAGGCTATGTCCATGTATTCGTCTATTTGAAGGTAATCTCACTGTCGTTCACTTGCAAATTTTCAAATCAACGTTGACCACTTCTTTTTCGGGCGGCTCCACATCCGCTGCTTACAGTGACGGTCGTCCTTGAAGTGTACATCGTCTCCATATGCATTATGATTGTTTAACTGTTGTTTGTGTTTTCTTTATTTACTGCTATTACGTTTTATTTATTTATTTATTATGATTTTATTATTATTGCTGTTATTGAATTTAATTTATTCTTATTGTTATATTTGCTGTTGTTCTGTTTACTTTTGTGTAATTAATTTTTTTTTTTGGTTTTTTACACACAGAGGTACATGGACGCAAACACCCATTCTCAAGGCGAGACTGGAATCAACGGTAATCCGAGGCGGCAGAAACACTAAAGCCAAATACTCAGGGGATCATGGCCATGCACACCGGGCAGTTAGCAACGTAAACATTTATGGCAAGGTCTATAAGTAGGGATTGATGTTTTAATATAGATCGGGTTCCGCTTCAGCACCCTGGTTAGTAATGAACTACCGAGTTCGGGATATAAGCATTTATACTTCACTTGGGAATATACAACTTGAAGCAGTACGTCTTGAGTAGCTAAATATAATTATAATTATTGGGAAAATAAATATTAATAACAGTAGGAATAGTATTGAAGAAGACTGAGAAGCGAGTGTTACTGTAAATATGAATAAAGTTTGAATAGACAATGCATCAGCGGTCGGAAACGGGTAGTTTTTCCCTCTATTGTTAAGTGTCCTGTTAGGTTGCCTGGAACGCAGATATGTAGAAAAGGGCCAATGTTCGCAAAAGCCAGATAGCTTTAGGCATCCAATGAAAGAAGCTAGAAATCAGGTGATAGAGGAATGGGGAGATAGAAAATTTGAAATAGAGAAACAGGAGAGTTTAGAAGACACACTTCGACGTGGTAGTTCCTTGGAGATGGTTCTTAGCAAATGTGTCGGTGGATAGGTGCGATCATATGAAGCGTAGCAATAAGGAAATGCGTGTATGTGTGTGTCGACGCAATAGCGAATTATCAGATTTTAAAACGATGACGGGAAATAAACGAGCAGGAAAATAATACAGTCGTATTCACCACTAACCCGAAATCCAAGATCCACGCAAATCCCTGAGCTAGCCGAATCCGGGACCATTCCTGCAAATCCCGTGCCGCGAAATAGCCAGTACCCCCGCAAAGAGGAGAAATACCGCCGCAAACTACACATTCTCTTTGGCTTGATTACTTATTTTCACTCTAACAAGGGAAGTCTCAGACTCCTAATGGCGAAACCCAACCTGAAACCTTATGACAGAACCCCTGTAGTACAAAGAGGCAGAACTAAAACGCCAGCTTCCAGTTTTAATTGCAAGGTGCTGAAATCGGAGCTGGAATCCTTCAACGGAATTCAGTATGCGATTAAGATAGAAATCCCTTCTTCTGAAGCATGCTTCAATGCAAGGCGCCGAAATTAATTAACTGGAATGAGCAACCTATTTCCACCTCCTCGCACACAGGTAGATATCGATAATTTGAACCTCATTCTGCACACCCAGATTGAGAATCACGTAAAGATTCACGTCTGTCCAATCCAGTTACTTAATAGAGGTATTATTTCCATGTGATTTGTATGCAATATTTGGCGCTGGTCCTTTGGCGAAGAACCTTTTTCAATTAAAGACCAGAAAGTTGGATTCGATGTTGTGGTTTATGATCTTTATTCAAGAAAAGAACTGTTCATATACGGAGGCGGTGCATTCGTCGTCTCACAATTTGTGGTTATTAAGGGTACACGGGAGGACTAGGAGGTTACGACATGTTCTTTGGTGTGAGGGTTCACTGGGTTTGTATGAGGTTTCTTCTGAATGGTCTCAGGTGTGGGTATCCCTTGGCTATTGTGTTGGCTGCTCAGTTACATGAATGCACTTGTAGTTCCTTTGTATCATAATGGATTTATTCTTTATCTGTCGTAACACGCGCCTCCGCCGTGATGTAATGTAGATGGTTTGACTATGGTAATGATGTTCGCTTGTCGATCCGTAACCGTCAGATATGAGGTTTATGAGACTTACTCAGACTCGAGACTCGTGCCGTATGGATAATATACTACTTGCGCTGTCTGTCTCCATTAGTGTGTAATTAGTTTGAAGTTACAGACACCGTTACGTTGGAGGTTCTCCCTCTGCTGTGGTGCGACGTCTTGGTTCGCGAAGATACTTTTGTAGAGTGTTCTTACCCCCCCAAAAAACTGAAAATCGCCTTGACACAATTTTCCCCTTCTCTCGTTCCTGATTTAGCATTCTCTAGTCACTTGATATTATTTCTCTAAATTTATTTGCTCAGCGCAATTATTATATTTATCCTGGTTGGTCAGTTTATATTTTATTATAACGCACAGATGTTAAGGTCTCCCACGCTGGTATCGGAGATGGTAAGGCAGCAGGCTTGGAACCCGAGCTAAGTTATGTACGTATTGTTCTGAGCACGTAGGGGTGCACTACAGAGGAACAGTGTCCGACTCGCCGGTATCCTTTTTAGGAAAAGTGCTTTTGGTTCGCGAGGACTGCCCAGATGTTTAGCGGCATTCTTTTACAGTACGGGCAAAATTTATTTTCCGTGTTGGCATTTTATTTATTCGTTCTTTGAGTTCATATTACTAAACTATTCTTTAATATGTAACGATACGCCTATCTGCCATCTTCTTATATTGCTTCTAGTTATATTATTTTAATGTATGTGATAATGAGTTAGGCTTTAATTTCCAGAATGTAAGGCTTCAATACGTAAGTAGATCAGAATATGCTCTGCATTCTGGCAGAAAACTTTTGCACCCGAGCGAACTTTGTTTGGCGGAAATTTCTATAAAACGAAATCCCTTTTGTTTTGAAAGCTGCCCTTCAGTCAACGTTTATTTGGTAAGTAAACAATTTCTAATTGCAATGAGGGCACTCTGTCAACATTCACTGAAAATGGTGTTGCAACAACCTATGTATCTGTGGAATGGAGAGATTTACAGTATCCTGAAATCGGTATCAAAATCTTGACTTAGTTCTTCCAATATTTTGACATAGTTATTTGTATCGGTAATTCAAATTCTTGACTTGGTTCTTCCAATATTTGGACATAGTTATTTGTATCGGTAATTCAAATTATTGACTTGGTTCTTCCAATATTTGGACATAGTTATTTGTATCGGTAATTCAAATTCTTCAATTGGTTCTTCCATTATTTGGACATAGTTATTTGTATCGGTAATTCAAATTCTTGACTTGGTTCTTCCAATATTTGGTCCTAGTTATTTGTATCGATAATCGGGTGACATACTGTAAACAACGTTGGAAAATGTGGGAGTTGATAGTCTTCCACTACTACATTCTTGCCTATCTACGGCCCATCTTAACTACTGCGCTATCATATCCGCCAGTGGCGGCTCGTGTTTATGGTGATGTGCCTCTACTCTCTGTGCTGCTCTTTGCTCGGAACTGACTCTTACGTCACAAACGCAAAGCTGCCGACCATTACTGTAATCGGAAAAGTGAAACAAAAAGGAAGAATGGGTAATCAGGAATCAGGGATGAAACCGTAGCAGGCAGTCGAAACGTGTGTACGTATAGGTTGGAAATGAGACATGGACCACCGTAGAAATGATGTTTTGTACCACAAGCAGCGTGTGCATCCTATACAGTGCTGTTCAATGAGTAGGCTAGCTGTCTGTATATGTGTGTATATAATATACGCTAACGGTCCAAGCAACCAACTCGGCAGTGAAAAGCACTCTAGATAAGGTAGATAACTCCACTGTATTTTTACTATGTTTAATACTTTCTAATATTCTGTGAATGAAATAAACCGTCTTTGAGTTAAAGCACTAGCATGAGTTGGAGTGCTGCCATGCAGGCTGTCTAAAAATATGATGAATGCGCATATTTGGACAATCTGTACAGCTTAAAGGGCTGTATGTGCCCAGAGATTTTTATTTAACTTCCGAAAGGCTACATTTTTAGACTTATTCCTTAGGTTTCTGTATTTTGTATACTTCAGGATTCTAAGTACAAGTACTAAATATCTGCATTTCGCAGCTAAATTATTCAACAAGTTCTGTGATGTGTATCATGGTATAAAACATGCTTTATGCCTTTCGGTATCGCTGCAATCAGAGTCGAAACTACGATAGTGTTGTGTCATTGCAGAGTAAGGTCTTCGGATTGTTAAAATGCTTCAAGGCAATGTAGCAGGACTAGATAGGAAGCTTTCTTTGTTTATTTTTAGAAAGTGGATCTTTGAATCACATTCTACACATGATTTACAGTTATGAGGCATTCGATCATTAATACTGATAATATTGACAGTCTTATGTCTTGTATGAGCTACGTAGTTTTGAGGTAATTTTAAAAGTTATAGTTTTGTGTTTAATGTTTGTGTAATAATGCTTTAGTAAAGTTCTGTATCGTAAACTATGTTACTGAAGGTGTATATTTTTTAGCTAAGTTAGTGATTTTTTTAGTGCGGAAAAAGAGCTAATAGCACTTTTCTGGGTAATCTATATTAGGTGAATCATCCACCCTTGTGTTTCTTTTTCTTTTGGTTTTTATTTCCTGAACCCTCTTGAAGCCCATCGCAAAAGCAGAATTCGCTTCAAACACAGCTACGCAGCTTTGTAGATCAGGTCCTCTAAGATACAGGTCTGTAACTGAAGTAACCCTTGTAGAGTCACATAAATGTAAACTTAACACACCAATTCTGTCGTGAGCTGAATTACGTATATTTGATATATCGTACGTAATAAATCGTCGTTTGATTGATAATCTTAAATGCCTAACACATATTTTAAACCAAGATATAACATGCAATCAAAGTTAAAAGGTGACATCACACGACCCTAATACACAGCTCGTGTAGAATTTAGAGGCATCTCTACCATGAGTTTGAATTTACGGGGAACGCTATAAAACTTCTCGGCCTGGAAAAGGGGGACATATAACCGAAGGGCCTTCTGAACAGTGGTGGAAACACCAAGCAGTTGATAAAGCGCTTTTTGCTTCCAAAGTGACCTCTTGGAGGGAGGAATGAAGTGAGAGACCCGAAGGGCGAACCGATCTGGATGCCTACGGGCGCACGCACGGACGGGATCGTTAATATTACCAGATTGAACACATCCGGCACCGCCCGGACTTACCCACAAGCCACTAAACACCCCGCAATCCCCCTATAGAGTGGAGCCTACTTGGGGGAGAGACCGAATTGAGTAGTCTCCGCAGCGACGCCAAGAAGAAACCTCTAATGATCGCAACCCGCCGAATACCGTTACCTGGCCCTACAACCCTGAAACGGATGATGGGTACAGGAAATGTGGGGCAGGAAATTTGTGGTAGAAGATGAACCACCTCAGCATTCAACTGCCGACACGGGGAAACCAGAAAAACCCTCGGGTCAGGGTTAGCGGTCGCCGGGAATTGAACACGGAACCTTCCGAATGCGGGCCACAGACGTGTCGCCTCAAGCATGCTGCTCGGTTGTTATCAGCCTGACTCATGATGTCATGAAGATGGCCAAATTACTATGATAGTTGTTAAGTATTGTCCTTTGGATGGCGCACTGTAAAGTCTCATACGACTAAGTTAAGACACTTATTTGTAACGATCATGTAAACAAACAGCTACTGACACTTTCTATTCAATGGATAAAACTGAAATGCGAGTTGTGATAAAGTACTTCATTCTGAAGGCTTTAATCCCAGCAGAAATACAAGTGAAATCAGATTTGATATTAGAGGATTCTTACTGTTTATCTTCAACAATTAAAACGTAGACTTCTTAAATTAAGCCTGGCCGTACGTCTGTTCAGGTTGATATGCGCTCAAGGCATCCCAAAGCCGCTACGACCGACGAGACTGTGACAAACATTCACAATGTCATACTCAATGATCCCCGAATCAAGGCAATCGAGTCGGTTGTTGTAGTGAAGATCCCGATAGGCCAAGTCCACTCATTTTAAATCGTTTTGGGTATGTGAGAGCTTTCGACTCGATGAGTGCCGCAATTGTTAATAATGGGACAAAAACGCATCCGAATGAACATTCCTAGAGAGTGTTAAGACTTGTTTAAACGCAATTCCCGTAAGCTTCTCCGAAGTTTCAGAACGGTAGATGAATCAGGGATTCATCAATAGGCGCCAGAGCCGAAGGCAGTCCATGGTGGCAATTGGTGAAGGTACACCAGAGAAAGCAAAAACGGTTCAATACAGGAAAAGTGCTGCCTACGATTTTCTGGGATTCTATGGCGTGATGCACATAGACTACCGTCAGAAGGATAGAACTATCACCAACTGAAGGATGCCATTCAGGCTAAACGTTCACACCTTGTGGAATATAACGTTTGTTTGTTTGCTTTTTCATTACGATAATGCTTATTCTTCTCTGACATTCTTCCAAGTTCTTGAAATACTGCATAGACTATAAGTATCCCTTGGCGGTGGAGGAATCATTGGTCGGAAGGGTCGAGTAATATTTTAATCACTGTATTATAACCACTAAAAATGAGGGTTTTGTGCCACACGAAATGCAAGTTGCCTCCACAGCAAGCATAGGTGGGCATACAGGCAAACATCTAAGGGCAGTGCATCTGATAGGAGTGCAAAAAGAAGTTGCAAATATCCAAAGGCATACAATAATAGAAGAGGTGCCAGAAAAAATCAAGAACGGACATCCAGGACCTTGTGCACAGAGAATAAAGAATACATGGCGAAACATTCTTCAGAAGAACAAGAGCTATTAAACAACTTGTAACATGAAGAATACAAAAGCATCAGACGGTAGCATAGTATACTTGATACAATGCACCGTATATGCACCGTTAACGTTCCTTTGGCTTTGAAAGAACCTTCTCGCAGTTCAGAAGCTGTTGAAGTCATCGACGCCGATGTTTGACATTCGATTATTTAAGAATGTCTATAACAGTGCAGTTCAATTCGGTTTGTGATGACTCTGACGCTCTGGATGAATCATAAAGGCAGATTTTATCCTCTGACTTTATTAATGTTTCAACATATCGCACATATTTGTATACTGCCATCAGCTAAACCTTAACGGAGTGTTCTCATTCTCGGACTGTACGCTTCGCGCGGTTTGTCTACATCGGATGTCAACACTGACACTGGGCATACAGCTGTATAACGTCTATGCACACGCAATCTTCTCTTTGGTCCCGTAGTTATTTAATCACAAAAGCTACATAGATTTCACGTGGTATGTAGACAATTTACATATACTTACAACGAAACAGGTGAAACAGGTAAAAATGAAGATTATCCAAACCCTGGCCACCAATTATGTTTGCTTTGGAAAAGACGTACAGTCTGCGACCATAGAGAAAAATAATCCTATCAGTTGTTACTTATAAAATATTGGTTGAATATATAGCTTCTAATGTTAGTTGTAAACAATTTTCTCACTTTATACCTTTGTTTAGCACACCCTGCTAACGATCTTGATTATAGCATACAATGGAAATAAAGCAAAACGTTCTTTCCTGACGCGGGTTTTTAAAATATATTGTAATTTGGTATCGCGTGCCTGTCGTATCGTTATAAGCATATTCCATTCTCTTTTGTTTTGCTGTATCTTATTTGCTAAATTCTGACTATCTACATATAAGTACATATTGCTTGAAATGAAACCTTCGAATTTTATTTTTCATTTATATCCTGTGCAGTAACAAAACTATTTTTTGGTCCATGTAATCGAGGAAATAGCTCAGGCGGCAAAGTCTATGGTACGCATTCGGCGGCTCCCGGGTTCGACACCCGGCGAAGGCGTACTCTGGCCCATGGGTTATTTCTGGGTTTGGTTTCCTTCATCTTCGAATTTCGTGTCCTTCCATTTTGTTCCAGTAATTTTTTTCATTCATCCTTCACCTCGTTTGGTCCGTTTCAGTGTTGAAGAGTTTACGATGGTGATTCGGTGCAGCGTGGCAGGGAAAAAGGATGCTCTCTGTGAACTTTCTCCGCCCCTTGGCCTTTGGCTGTTTGCCGGAATGGGGGGGGGGCGTTGGACCCCATGTGGGGCAGCGTCCCTGGTCTACAGTCCGAATGCCGGGACATTTCAATCTTAAAATGGTATGGACCTTGGCATTGCTGTGCCGTCAGTCCTGTTTCCGGCCCTCGGCGTCTCCCTTCACCTCATCTCTCCCTCCCGAGGACGCCCCTTCATGGGACGTTGTACAATATCCCCATTCATGGATAGGTGCCGTATCCCTTCCCCTTCGCAATCCTATTCTATCTGCTTCATGACATTGTCAACTAAAGGTCAATGCCTTCTTCGTAAGCATATTCTTTTATAAAAAATGCAGAGGGAATTTGAGGGGTTAAAGGAACTTATAGCTAAACTCAACAAGGCGAGTCAGGGAGGGGAGAAGGACGATAATTAGGAGGTGGAGAACTACGTTGCTTCTTAGTACGAACAACCTATTGAAGGGGAATGAGGAAGATGATGAGGAGGAGGAGAAGGCATTTGAATACGATACGAACTGAAAACACAGGCAGGAAATAAAGACATATGCATAAGAGACAACAAATTGTTGTGTTGACGTGAGTAGTGCTAAGCATTAATCACAACACAGGTTGTAGCAATTTAATAAATAATTCTACAACGCTATGTTGTGAATAACACCTAACACCCATGTTCTTGCATCACAAGATGAAACGCTGCATGCGAAGTTGTGACACTGTGTTATGAATACTCGTAACATCTTCCTCGACGCTGGTTATGTTGAGCGAAACGTTCAATATATCCAGGGTGAAGGCAAATGGCACGAGCGAAATATTCCATTTATGTTTTAACAAAGTAAGTTGCTATTACAAACACCTTTCGGTGATTATGGTAGTGGAAATGAACAGGGGAGGGGCAATGTTTTGTGGTTGAGGAAGCGGAGAAGAAAAAAATACCACAGAAAGAATAAAAATATGATTTACTGAAAAAGACATAGGTGTAAAAAAGAAAAGTTCCAATCCCCCACAGCGGTGAGTTGAACAGAGAAATCTGAGAAATGAGTAAAGATGTGTGCACCATCGAGGAGAAGGAAGGAATTGGTTGGAAGCTTGCAGAGAGACACACAGGTGGCACTGTTGAGTACTCCTATGTACAGTTCTCTATACTCAAAGTACAGCAAAGGTGAGCGCAGCAGTCATGAGGGCTGTAGACTCGCATCTTTTCCCATATTCAAGTCATGCCGACTGGATGCTCGATCTTAGAAAAATCGAAATAAAACACAAAAATCACAAACAGAAGGACACCAATACGCTTGTGCAGAACTTACGTACGTCCGGCATTAAAAATATTACTTTACTTAGGACTGTGTTAACGCTGTTTTCGCTAATTACTGCTGTAAAATAAAAGAATCCTGCGCTGCATGTATGCGACTTAGAACTACATTCATGACACTATCCTGTCCGCAGTCTAAATCGTAGAATAAAATAATAATTTAGAAATGCTTCGTGGCGTTATGGAATTATTAACAAAATTAATTACGGAAGCAGTATGAAGAAAATACTGTATAATACTTTTGGTATGTTAGGAAATCATGCTATTCTTCAATTTAGCCGAATTTTGGAAATTTTAAAGCAGGTTAAGAAATAATAAAGAGCAAACTATTTTTTTTACTGAATATTGTACCTACTCAAAATTAAACCATCTCAATCTCCAGACGTAAATTGGCTTATTTCTTCTCTGCTGGTGGTGAAATTAGTTTCAAAAGTTGCACATTTTTATTTAAAATTTTTATGTAAGCAAACGGATAAAATCTGCAAGATTTAGAAATTTCACCTATGGGTACCATTTATCCAAAAATTTTGAGGGATTTATATACTATGCGTACAAATTGTAATGAGAGTCTCCAGATTTAATACATTATTATTTCAAAAAAACAAACAAAAAGAGCAGCTTAAATGACTACATTTTTAAACTTATAAAATTTGCTCCGTACACTAAAAAACTTGGTATTCAAATTCAGTGTCCTCCAAAGACGTGACATAAAGATTTTCAAGAAAATGATCCCACCCCAACTACCCTTTACGTGGAACATTTTTGGAAATTTCTATTTTTCAAAAAATGGCTCTAACGATTTTTGTTAAAGTATCACATATTAGAGATATTTACATAACAAATAATACGTATATCTTGTATTTTCTGGGAATAGCCGGTGAAGTCCTCTTCGCTCAGAAGGTATTTTATATAATAGTAGATATATAAGGTAAACGTTAATTGATAGACGAAAACGTACTACATAAAAATGTATATCTCTTGAAATCGCAGAATTTATTTTAAATAACTTTTTTGCGGCATAAGCCGTTTCCGAGATATCCGTTTCTAATGGTTGAAATTGTTCAATACTTTCTCATTGTTTTAAAGTTCTATCGACATTCAGTTGTTCCTCGCGATTTGGAAACACGCAGTTATGTAGCATGAATTTCTTAGATATTTGACTTTTTTTGCATTTAAAACAAAATTGTAATGTAGTTATTTCTGCAAAGATTTATCTTGATTAAAATGAAGTAGACAGAAAAATAAGCTTTCTTAAGAATAGTTTTTATACCCATTAATACACTATAGAGGGTAAGGAAAAAATGTGAATGTGACACATCTTTGTTTTTTAAAGCAATTGCTGCTAAATCTTAGTGAAAGGATGGTTCCTTGAGAAAAGTCTTATTTTCCTTAATAATAATAAAACTTATTCCATAAAAGTAGATCGGTGATCCTAGAAGGAATGCATCTACAGCCTGTAAGTATTTCAGTCTAATATTTTCAATAGGGTAGCGCCGGACAATTCCGATAGGTTAGCACAACTTCTTATTTGAAAATAAAATGTTACAATGTACCGAGCATTCAAGTAAGCACACAAGTAGTGCACTATTCAGGCTCACGTTGGGCATAATATCTATCACTATCATTAATGACAATCCTAATGCTGAAATAAAGCTATCAGAATTACCCGCCGAAATGAAAAGGAGAAATTCCGAGGTGCTAATTGGATATTACTGTACGGTAATTTGGATAACAATGAATACAGTACATAATAGCTGTGCTTTTGGATTTTGAAACAAATTTATTCTATAAATTAAATATATATATATATATATTATAATATATTAATGTGAAATTATGAAGAGTTAACAATTCCTATGAAATGTGAAGCATTAAAAACAAGAAATATAAGGATTAACAATTCTTGAATTCTGAACGCTATTTAGAAGCATTTGCCACAAATAAATTGTTTCCTTCCTTCAGGTCCCACGCATCTTTCATGGAACCAAACCTGGCATTTCTTGCAGCGAATCCTGTCACCTCTCAGGACAGACTACTTCGAGTAGTAGCTGTCACTTTCAGAATCCACATTTGTAGACATTTACGTTCGAATCATTGGCAGTATCGTTTTCACTAGACGATAAATCAATGAATTTCCTTGATTACTTAGCTTCTTTTTCTTTTTCCTTGAAATGTTATCTCTCTTCTTTTTTTAACTGAGTTTGTTTCCCACGAAATTTCATCTCTCTCTTTGCCTTAACAACTGCTACATTTTCTGGTGATGTGCTGTGGCATGCTCTTCTCTTAGTTTGTACTCTTCTCGTGATCACTTTCTTTACAGGACTAGGAAGGACCTCTCGAACGGTTCTTTCAGGCATTACACTCACACGGGTTTGTGAAGTGCTGGCTGCTTGAACGTTGGATTCAGTTCATTTGATTTTAATTTAACTTTTGTATACAGGATCGTATGGTACCTAGAAAACTTGACTTGCACCTAGTAATGACAGATTACCCTCTATTACACATGAGATTGCCTGTTCCATAGCTTCTTTGTCCCATTGTAGCCATAAATTCTTCCTTTTGTAATGTCGTACCATCTGAAAACTTGTACGGAATAATTAATATAATAAAATTTACTTTAAAACATAAGCCCCAATGGAAATAAGTTACATATCACGGAAACAAATATGCATGATATCCGATTAACCCCACCGATTGTTATCGAATTAGCCCCACAACGCGTTACCGGTCACGACGTAATTTTTAGACTGTGCAATAGACAGCGCTACGGTATACTATAATGGTTCGCAAAATACCAAGGAAACGTTCACTCCTTAAAGCAGTACGAGAACTAGTTAGCGAGACTATCCAATTTTCACTATAAGCTGAAAGGAGAAGTAAACAAAACCACGTGATCAAGATAGCACCTCATTGACTGGTGGGCAAACTGCAACCTTTCCCGCTTAGCATGTCGTCTCTTCCTCTACAAAAAAAAAACAGTTCGGTTCAGATCGTAACATTTTGTGGTTATTCTCGTGCAGAGAAGTTTAAAAAATCCATTATTGTAACATTTTAGTTTATGAAGCTATATGTGTTTGTTCAGATTCACCTATAACTAAATGAACCGTTATAGCAGAGGGTTTAAGAGGCTATGCGCAGGCGTTGCAGTTCGTTTCCGGTTTCCGGATGAGCCGCCAGTGTATTTTGCAACGTGTTGAGAAAATCACTACGTTTTCATGGGGAATTGAAATCGATTTTAGTTGAATTCCATACTGTATGCTATCCACATTTCTATGTTAAATTCAATATGTATTGAGATCGATTTGGATACACAAAGTTCGAGAATAAAATTATTCAAGTTTTTATGTTGGTAAACTCAGATTTAGGTTGCCGAACCTGTTAAACATATGTTAATTTGTTTACTGTACATTTTAAGTGGATTTTGAGGTTAGTGAACGGTTTTTGAGAGCAGTAAATTGCGAATTATGGAATCGATAAAAGTGACTTTGCTGTGTTTTATTACATACGTGATTAACGTTTTCCGCTAATAAACACAAAATGAAGTACATGCGGTGTATTACAAGACTGTAGAGGATAGTATCTCTGGCGTATTCAAAACCATTTGAATACGTTAGGTTATTCCATGCAACAAATTTCGATCCGATTCTATTTTCTAAGAGTTGGCCATTGTTTAGCAATAATTGAACTTCTTTGTTAGTGATGCAGACTTGTTGCTCGCATAGCTTGGATCGCGTTTGTGTTCTGTTGAGTTTTAATCTATAGTGCTAATGGTTTTTTAACTTGTTGCCTCATAAAACGCTAAAGAAAAGTGGTATATTGGTATTAGTCATTAAATGAATGATTTCTAAAACCTGAAGTTAAGAACAGTTTAAACCAGCACCTTTAATTATATGCCGAACTGTTCAGGTACAACGTTTATTTGCTTGCTCTTAGTATTATGGTAGAGGTTTAAGATGTAAGGCAAAATATCGGAATAGGATATACAATGTTTAAAAGCTAATGATCCCCAAGTTGCGCAATATACACTGTTTTCGCATTTTGTCTGAACAATGTCCTCTCACGGGTACGTTCATCCTCCAAGTGGTGCTGCCATGTGCTCGGAGTGATACATTTAAGCTTTGTTTACTTCTGCTTTCAGCTTATAGTGAAAAAGATATAGCTAAAGCTTAAATTTTCTGACCAAAATATTACAGGCTACGTGTTGTACAGGTTTTCCTTCCTTACCTCTGATTATAAAAATTGATGTAGCGTCTCTCTTAATAGCAGAATCTATTCAGAACCAAGCACACACGTTGTCAAGACTCCGTCCTTAACTGTGAGACTGGAAAATTCAATATGGCGTGTTTAGTGGTGGCAGCGCATGCGTAGGAACTTAACATTATCCAAAAAGCCCGCTATCCGAATTCCCCCGCCCTACCCTAGTTTCCAAAGTAATCGGTCACGAATGTAGAAGGCTTAACATTGTTGGAACAGCGCTGTTAGTCTTCCCTTAACATTGGAGTGAGTAGGACTACTCCCCCTCCACAGCAGGCGCGAAGTTTTCAAAGCAGATTCATATAAAGAGATTCCTCTTACTATCTTAGTACTATTTGGTCAATTTCCTGAACTTTCAATGCTAAAGGGTAGTACTGAGTAGCAGTTTAAATTCCGCTAATTGTACTTATTACAAACTCTCTCATTATTTTGGATAACCTATCTAAGTGGTAAATTGGATTGGGATTCCATCGCCATTAAATGGTAGAATGAAAGTGTAGATAAATTGTATCAGCTTAGAATTTTAATGCTTTTCCTTCAACATTTCAGAATAAATATTAAAAGTACTACGGTTTCGCGAAATGTTCAACGAAACACCTTTTAGAGTTTTAAATGGTGGAAAAAAAACTGTAAGCACAACAGTTAAATTTAAATTAATTTTAAAAATTGTTTCAAGTAGATAAGTGGCGTATTTTTCGAAGCCTTGTTTCAAACCTAGGATTAGAAAGATCTATCCTCGGCTCGAACTGTTAACCACCAACGTACTCAACACTTGACTGCAAGTGCGAATCAATAGTTTTCATTCGCTAGTAGAATTTCCTAGTCCAATGAAAATGCTTTTCCATTAGAGTAATTCCGAATCTCTGAAGGTTTAAGAAAGCCTCATTTGGGAATACAATGACCATAGTTTAAATAGTTACAGTCGTCATATGTTATAGAAATAAAGTAGAATGCTTTGTCGAAGTCATAGCTGTATTTGTAAGGTATATAGGTATATTCGGAACACCATGAGCGAGTCAAGGTTTGAGCTGCGGACATTGAAGACAAATGGTACACATATGACTGGGCTTCTACAAAATGGGATGTCGAGACATATAAATGGTAGTGGTTAGGAAAGTAACGCAAAAGTTGCTGAAGCTTTCTATTTTATTACGGGGCGATGTAGGGACTAGGGTATTTCAGCACTGCGACTAACGCTAGGCTTATTTCCCTTACTAAACCTCCGGGAGGAAGAGATAAGTGGAGAGAGCATGCAGGGTGGCAAAAACTGATGGTGGAAGACAACACTAGATGTCAAGAGTTAAACTATAAACGTTATCTTTTAGCTCCTGTTATTCTACTATTCTTTCCTAAAATGTATATTTACATTAAAATTATCAGAAGTTGTCAAATAAATACTGCTGGTGAACACTACTATATTTCGAATGTTAAATATAAAATGATTAAAGTCCAATCTCTCTAATCATGTTTGTAAAGAATGGCTCATTTAAAATTCTAAGATTACTCCATATTGAATTTTCGGCAAGATTTTAAAAACATTAATTTTTAAAAACAGTTTCAGTAAATTTTCAAATAATATAGAATCACGATGCGAATGCTGTTTTTCCTCTTTGGATGTTAAAATGCCAACACATGTTTAAATCAGCGTGCATAGACTACCAAAATAGCCTTGAAATTTTAAAACTTTGTTTTCTCTAAATCCTGTTTTCTTACACTTCTGCTCATTGTGAAATTTTTGTTTAATTTTCTTTTTTTGTTTTTATTTTTCAGTATACCTTGTGTGAAGGCGATGAAGAGATCTAAAGAGTTCTTTCTTGATTACACGCATAGTTTTGGTTCTAGGGTTTTAATATTTTAATACTCGATTGAGTTTTAGACAGTTAAAAGTGTTACAGACTTCATTAGTTTTCCAGAAAAAGTTTTATCGTTACAGTGAATCAATATTTAATTGTAAGCAGCTATTACTTCTCGTGCATGCCTGCAGAAGATTGCAGAATTTGTGAGTCTGTAATACTAAATGTAAACAGTTAAAAGCAAAATTCAGAGATTCCTCCGTGGGGTTAAACGTTGCATCAAGATGGATCTGATACGAAATGAGAGGAATTAAATGAGAAAATAGAGGGTTATGAAGATAATTGAGGGCCCATTTCTGTCGCATGTACAACAGGAGTATTCCAACCTTGGTGAATATAGATTGTAGGGTATATAACTGATAGGGGGAATCTCGCGCACTGTGACCTAAGGTAGATCTATTGCGGCTACCACCCCAAGGAGGAAGGGAGAAGGTGAAGGAGCCACTGGAGCCTACAGATCGCAGGCAGACGGCCACACAGAGACGCGCGGATTTCCATGATAGTTCCTGGCTCGAATATCCGTCCCATCACTGGAGCTGCCCAGAGAGAGCGATGAACGACCCGTGAAACACAGCAGCCCTCTAGTGACCACGGGGAATAATCTTGCCTTGGAGCAAGCATTTTCATCTGCCCGGCACCATCATACACCACGAAACCTGGAAGCAAACCTGGAAGATGTGAAGGAAACGAAATGAAAGCGAAATGAGCGAAAGGAAATCGTGGTAGAAGAAAAACCAACCCAGAATTCACCTAGCGAAAGCCACAAAAAGCCCAATATCAGTTGTGTAGTGGCCGCCGAGGCGTGAGGTTGTCTGTCCGCTGTGTGTTAGTGTAACCGGCCGGCACTGGTGAGAGTTATTTGTGTGCTGTTGTGTACAGTTCTCAGTGTCTCCGAGTACCCGCTTGTTTAATTGGGTATACTTTAATATCTGTTTCGTAAGTTGTAAAGGCAACCATGGCAGTTTATAAACGTGTGAATACTATCAAAATTCGGTTTACGACAACGGCGATTAAACCAACTGCACTAGAAATCCACCAGTGGCTAGTAAACTTCATGGGGCTGCAAGGAGACACTCTCCAGCTTCACAACAGAGAAAGAGCTATCTATGTGAAATTGATATCGGCTGTTTTGTATGATAATCTTTTATCTCGTTATAAAGAAAGCAAAATTTTACTTATGCCTCCGGCGAAATAACAGAAGTTAAAATTACACCGGGTGATCAGCAAACAGTAAATGTTCGAGTGTTTAACCTGCCTTCTGAGGTGCCTTTTACAGTACTATAACAGGAGCTGAGTAAATATGGTACAGTGTATGACATCTGTAGGGAAAAATTGGGCTCTCAGTACCTTCTTTCGTCTAACAACGGAGTGCATGCAGAGAAAATGGGGGTGAAATGTCATATATCGGCGAGTTTAGTTATCGATACGTATTTGGTTGCCATCAGTTACATCGGCCAACCACAGGCTTGCCAGTTCAATCATGACACTACCCACTTAAAAGCAGCTTGTCCTCTTTGTGCCACGCGGCTACCTATAGCTCCAAGAAATCGACCGGTAACCTTCAGTGAGGCGGCGAGTGCTACCATCTCTTCAGATGCGGTCGTCCAGGAACAGGCATCCATTACTTTAATACCGTTCGTAGCAGAACCGTTGTCTGTGGACCTTTTAGAGCACTCTTCAAATTCGGAAAATGGCGGTCCTGCAGGGGCGGAGACATCAATGTTGACTGCAGCATCCGAACATGTAGTTGTGAACGGATCCATTACTCATTTTGTTGATCAGAATGTCTGCTGTAACCTCTCAATCTCATAATTCTCAGGATGGGGACATGGAGGTCTTATATGATGAAGTAGAGGTATCGGCGGGTAGGATAGCACTTTTAAGACAGAAGGCTTGTACTTCATTGTCTAGTCGAGATCCTCGGATACGAAGCCATCATAGGCGGATGGATGTAGAACGTGCCCCGACACGACAGCAAAACGAAGATGTGCAACTGTTGTCAGGTAACCCTTTGGCTCGTTCCAAAATGAAAGAGGCTGACTCAGGCAAGCGGCCGGCAGTAGATGACAGCGATGAGTTTGAGGATCACCAATGTTCTCCTAAACTTACGAAGGATGACCTGCATCCGGACAATAATGAGATTGAGATTGTGTTAGTTCCGGAGTGCTACCTGGTTGTTCTCAGCCTGCCAACATTGAAGATACGATCTTTGCCCTTTAAATGCCTGTAGGTTTTCAAATATGGGCTTCGCTCAACGTTAACGGCCTGCGACAGGTGATTAAACAACAACTTTTAAGGGACTTCTTGATCATTTGTGACATCGACATTTGTTTTTTACAGGAGGTGAATATTTGTAATCAGGATTTTTTTGTATGGCTTCGATTACGAGACCAATCTTGGCCCCGAGGGTTCCGGTACGGCGATTGTTTACAGACAAGACTTACGGTTACACAGTTTTGAATACCATCCTTCTGGTAGGGTTCTTTCGGCAGATTATGATGACGTTACTTTCGTGAACATCTATGCCGCTGCTGGTAGTAATAAACGGAAACAACTAGAAGAGTTTTTTCGGCAAGACCTCCTGATCCATATCCCATCAAGTTTTACCTTCGTGCTTGTCGGTGATTTTAATTGTACGCTGGCAGCCAAAGATCAACGCGAAGCCTTTAATAGGCGTATTACCTTGCAAATGCGCTTAAAGAATATCTGGGAGCATAAACATGGTTCCACAGTCCAATTTACTTTCGTGAGAGGCCTATCAGCTTCGAGACTGGACCGCATGTATGTTCCGGCTGAACTCTTACCACGCCTTCATCGTACGGAAATAGTGTCTGTAGCATTCAGTAATCATATTGCACTGCCACATGCCATTGAAGGTAGGGCAGCGATATACAGTAGAGGCTCTGGAAACTAAACTGCTCGTTGCTTATGGATGAGGGTGTTCTGAGGGATTTCCCGGATGTTAGGTCACGGTTGCAGGAATCATTTCTGCTAGCACCGAATAAAGCCTTCTGGTGGGTGTGTAAAGCCAAGCCTGTGCTTCGGTACCTCTTTTGAGCTGCAGCCTGCCGTCGAGCTCTGGCTATGAGGGAAACCATGGACTATTACCTTCAAGTCCTTCAGGAGCTACAAATACGCCAGCAGGAAGGTGAAGATGTCCAGCATCTTGTGAGAGGCATCAAAGGACACATAAAGGCTCAAAAATCTAATGAACTATAGGGGAAGTGGGGGAAGTGGTGGATGGGGAAAAGGCGAGTTTTTACCACCTGGCGAAGGAACGTAATCATGGAAGCCGGAAGCGTATCCCTCATTTGGAGGTCGATGGACGGAAAATTTCCACTACACCCGGAATTTTTCGTGAAGTGCACTCCTTTTACGTCCAACGATTATCCGTATCCGCAGAATTTCCCAGTTCCGTAGATGCGTATATGTCTGAATTTGCTCCGGTTGTCCCGGAGGAGTTGCGGCAGGATACGCAACCCGTTTCGGCAGCAGAGTTAATGGACGTGATCCAGTCGTCTAAGTTGCATGCCTCTCCAGGACCTGATGGCCTGCCATATGAATTTTACAAACATTATTGGCGCTATATTCGGAAAGTATTACTTCAAGTCTTCCAGGAAATGTGAACTGCAGAGCTATTGCCGCCTACATTTGCAGTTGGGATAGTAGTCCAGCTTGTGAAGTGTGCTCAGCCAAAGAAACCACTGGATTATCGACCGATCACTTTATTGAACTCTGGTTACAAGATGTTTGTTACAATAATTAGTGCTCGTATGCAAGAAATACTACCCTATACACTTAGTGAGATGCAGGCTGCCGTATATAAAGGGACTGCCATTCATCATACGCTGGTTGCCTTGAGAGGCTGTATATTTTACTTGTCACAGGAACACAAGTCCGCTGAAGTAATTAATTTAGACCTTGAGAAAGCTTTCGACAACGTCGTTCACGAGGCACTATGGAAACGTTTGGCTGCCTTGAAAGTCCCAGATAAGCTCAGTAACCTTATCCAAGCACTGTATGTTGTTGCTTCGTTTAAAATTCTCTGCAATGGGTATCTCACAGCTGCTTTACCGGTTAAACGTTCCGTCCGACAAGGTTGTCCTATGTCTATGATATTATTTGCTTTGTATGTTGTTCCCTTGCTTCGACGTCTACAATCTACTCTTACCGAAATCGATGTGTATCGCCAGAGAATGGCGGTAAGAGCCTACGCTGACGATATTACTGTAATGGTTACCACACCCCACGATACTTTGCGCTTAAAATATTGTTTACAGCAATATGAGGAGAGTACCGGAATGACATTTAATATGAGGAAGTCCGAGATATTGCCAATTGGATTACAGCCTCCGGATACATCAGTTTTAGGCATACCTATTGTACAGCGTACGAAGGTTCTGGGTATCTACTTCAGTACTAACTAAGCGGACATGAGAGAATACAACTGGACGTCTCGTATTAATATGTTACGTGGTGTGATGTATCAGCAGAAAACCAGGATGCTGAATTTGGTACAACGTATATGTTTTTGTAATAGCTTTGCGCTCAGAAGAATTTGATTCCTTGCATATGTTCTCCAACTCACAAACGCCATTGCCAGAGAATAGAACGAATATTAGGTTATTTTATCTGGACAGGAAAGCTCTATCAAATTGCGCGTACTCAACTACGTCTCCCTAAGGGCCAAGGCGGCTGGGGATTACTAGAGGTGGCTCGTCAGTTTCAGGCCTTGATGCTCAAAATGCTCTTGGTTGCCCTGAAGAAGCAGGGTGGCCCCGTGTACATTGTGATACAACGACAATACACATCGTTTTTTAATCGGGGCGAACATGACAAGGTTCCTCAAATGTTACGTGAAGTTTATCACGCTTTAGAGAAGTTACCACCGGAAAAAGTTGAGAATGGTGAGTTTCGCACTGTGTAGAGTATTTACACCTTTCTTGCTCGAGCATTTCCTATTATCCCTCATGTACAGTTGAAATACCCACAACTGCCCAGAAAGCGCATTTGGAGGTATTTTAGCTTTCCACGGATTAACTCCGAATGAATGGCAGTAACGTATGTGATAGTAAATGAAATCCTTCCAACGGCAGACAAACTCTATCGCCATCGGATGGGTATTTCCCACAACTGCTCACGATGTAACGCCGCAGATTCACTTCTACATCGACAGATGGAATGTTCCGGTAAAGCAGTGGTCTGGACTTGGGTTTTAGGATATTGTCGTACTTGGATAACTACCGGATGGGATCCTCACTACTCTGATATTTTACATTTGAACCTTCCTAAAGTGAGCTCTCCATTGTATAATTCTGTACTCTGGCTGATAGTGGACACTTTTACTTGGCTACAAATGTTGGACGATCCAGCTGATTGTATGCTGCCTCATATACGACAATTTTTACGTGCTGAGAGATGGAAGATGATTCAGCGACACAGAACAGATCCATTCAAACCTTGAATATTCAGATTATAAGATCAAACTACCGCATTAATACATTCCCTTTTTGTCCGTGTGCTGTCCTTCCTTGCATGAATTTATAAAATAATAGTTAATAAACAAATTTTTAAAAAAATAATTAAAGTGAATATTATAAAAAAGTAAGCTTGCAAGCTGTATTTTTGTTTTGCGTTTAATGCTACTTAAATATTATCCTTAAAGGTCGATGCTTTGATCAAGTTCAACATAAATGCATGATGTACAGTGTTTCAGCCTTACACACACACACACACACACACACACACACACACACACACACACACACACACACACACAAAGCTCAGAGTGGGCGAACGACGGGAATGGAACCCAAGACCTTCACACGATACCGCAGAGCCAACTGACTCGGTTACCTTGGTGAATACCTCCAACCTCAAGGAAGAAGAGATACAGGGTGTCCGAGTAAAAAACATGGTTCTAACTCTGTTAAGCTGGCGCAGGCAAGACGCTGATAGACATCGCTTATAATCTCCGCTGATCCACTGATTCATCGAGGTTAAATGCTGCTCGTAATCCAGAATACACTATCGCCTACAGGCAAAGAGTTTCCAAATTGATCGGCTTTTATGCGTCTGGTTTACCTTCACCAATGCTTCTGCCAAAAGATGTTACGCATATTGAAGGGGGAGTTAGAAGACGTAGTCAGACGGAGATCCCATCGGTAACTGGAGGACAGCAAAATACGTGGGCCATAGTGGGCCATACTGCTTCCAACGTGACCCTTGGAGGAAGAGATGAAGGGGAATACCGAAGAGCAACCAGATTCGGATGACAATGTGGGCTAGCAAGGACGGACTCCGTAACGATTCCAAAATGCCACCAATCCTCCGTCGGCTAGCCCTGCCTGAGATACCCGCAACCTGAGGATCACGGGTGCAGTCGAGACAGCTCCCAAGAAGGAAGGGTGCTCCAGAAATATCGCTAAATGCCTGAATAAATCCTTCCAAAGCACAAACCCCACCGTCTTGCCGCAACGCACCAACTGCCATCACCTGGTCCAACAACCCTGAGAAAGAAGAAGTGAAACAGATGAAACGAAATGATGGGTAAGTAATTCGTGGAGAGGAGTAAACACCCCAGCATTCTACTACCGACCTGGAGAAACCACGAAAAATCCATGGTCAGTGTGGCCAGATAAACGGGAGTCGAACGCAAGCCCTCCCGAATGCGAGTCTCACACGTTATCACTTAGCCATCTCATTCGGTCATATTGAAAGGAATACCAATATATCTCTTACTCAGTCATATACCTGGGCGGCAATTAGTTTGCTGCATAAAACCACTCTCTTAAAATAGTTATGTTATTACTTCAATGATGAATTCCTTTAATATTCCATAAAATCGTATTTCGTTTTGTTTTATATGTTTTCATTGTAGTGGTTTATATGCCTTGTGCAAAGTTGAACTGATTCCTGGCACGAAAAGGTTGTTTCTAGATACCATGATGTTATAGTTCCTCTAAACGTAATTTATGTGGCATCAACTCTCGATATCACGATTTTCCGGAAACGTATATTTTCACGCCGGTTGATTAGAAATACTCTTCTCACGAGGAAGGATCGAACGCACGCATATAAGTACCACCTATGTGCGTGTTCACATGCGCTTGCATCTCACTAATTAACTTTGAAGAGCATATCTTAAAGACAGTAATAAAATCCAGGTTGACAGTTTAAGTTAAGCATTTTCGGTTGAAGAAAAGTGTTTTCAAGGTTCACATTATCCCTTTACATATAGCATTTATGGTTTATCATTTTTAAAAATTCCTCATTATTTTTATTAGAATCCCACAACTTGTTATATTGATGTTAAAGCAAAACACAAACTTTGTGTAAAACCTAAATACAACTAAAACACTTATTTGTTTAAATACTCAATTTATGTGGTACAAATTTCTGTGGTATTAAGCACCTCTGAAAGATGTTCAGCTGTATGTTTACATTTTTGCGGATTTTATGTAGTATATTTTAAAACATTTAAATCTCGTTCTTCTGTTTTTCATGAGCTGCAGGTGATAATGTGTTCCATAAAGCTTTGACTGTTACCCCATTTTCGTAAAATAAAATATATATCACTATTAAATTAAAGCAATAGAGAAAAAAAAGTGGTGTGTCATCTCTGCAAAGTGGTTCTTGGTAGAGGAAGTCAGGGGCTTCACAACAAATATTTCCCCTTTAAAAGCGAGCTAGATGGCTACGTGCTAACTTGTGATGCACGCATTCTGGTAGTCCTGGTTTTGATTCTTGTCGGGACGATATTCGACCATAGGTTTCTCGTGGTTTCCCCGGATCGTTAGGAGAATGCTGGGGTGATTCCCCTTCTACTACAAATTTACTGTTCCCAATATTTTCTTTCATCTGTTTTATCGTCATCTTTTTTCGGGTTAAAGGAGCAGGAAACCCCGGCTTGTGTGTTGCGGAAGGACGGTGAAATTTCCGTTTAGGGAAGCTTTTTGCCTGGCACTTGGTGGGACTGCTGGGATTCCCTTTCTGGGAGCTATGTCGATTGCTACGAGACCCTCGTGTTGTGTCTGGCTTAGGAAGAGTTAGCCGGCGTCTTGATTGGTGCCATATTAGAGTTGTTAGGGAACCGCACTTGCTAGCACACTACCTCGTCTAGTTCTGGACGCCCTTCTGGTACCCTTTCATTTACGTCCCAGAGGTCAAGTTGGAAGTATAAAAACGCTCCTTTATGGCCTACTGGCGGTGCAGTGCTTCAGTTACGCTTCCAGTTTGCCCACTCCTAACTCCCCTTGATCGCATAGCGCTAACCTCCTTAATGGATTGTCAAAAAGGCATCGAAATATTTTGTTTACCTTAACGTCTATCACTGATATTTTTCGCAGATCTGGTCCTGCACTCACACTTCCGGTCATCTCGAGCGTGCGGGCTACGCATTGGAATACCTTAGGGGTGGGATTAGAGTCCAGCCGGAAACTGTTTCTTCTGTTTTATCTCTGACTCTCTCCTCAATACGCCGCAAGAATCAGGGTCATATCGAAGTCACCTACTTGAAGGTAACCTCACCATCGTTCACTTTCACAGTATCAAATTACCAATGATTTTAGGTGCGGCCCCACACCTGCCGCTCCCAGTGACGATCATCTTTGAAGTCTACATCGTCTCCATATAGATTATTATTATTATTATTGTTATTGTTGCTAGTGTTCCCTTTATTGTTCTATTATTAAAGATTTCTGCTTATTCTACACACACACACACACACACACACACAGCCAAAAGAAGTAGGGCCATGTTGAAGTTTCGCCTGTTTGAAGGTAACCTCACTGTCGTTCACTTTCACAGTTTCAACTTACCAATGATCAATTTTTTTAAGAGCGGCACCACACCCGCCGCTTCCAGTGACGATCATCCTTGAAGTCTACATCGTCTCCATATAGATTATTATTATTATTATTATTATTATTATTATTATTATTATTATTATTGCTGTTGTTCCCTTTCTTGTTCTATTATTAAAGCTTTTCTGGTTTTTATACACACATACAGCCAAAAGAAGTAGGCCATGTTGTAGTTTCGCCTGTTTGAAGGTAACCTCACTGTCGTTCACTTTCACAGTTTCAAGTTACCAATGATCAATTTTTTTAAGAGCGGCCCCACACCCGCCGCTCCCAGTGACGATCATCCTTGAAGTCTACATCGTCTCCATATAGATTATTATCATTATCGTTATTATTATTATTATTATTATTATTATTATTATTATTATTGCTGTTGTTCCCTTTATTGTTCTATTATTAAAGCTTTTCTGGTTTTTCTACACACATACAGCCAAAAGAAGTAGGCCATGTTGAAGTTTCGCCTGTTTGAAGGTAACCTCACCGTCGTTCGCTTTCACAGTATCAAATTACCAATGATCAATGCTTTTAGGGGCGGCCCCACACCCGCCGCTCCCAGTGACGATCATCCTTGAAGTCTACATCGTCTCCATATAGATTATTATCATTATCATTATTATTACTATTATTGCTGTTGTTCCCTTTATTGTTCTATTATTAAAGCTTTTCTGGTTTTTCTACACACATACAGCCAAAAGAAGTAGGCCATGTTGAAGTTTCGCCTGTTTGAAGGTAACCTCACCGTCGTTCGCTTTCACAGTATCAAATTACCAGTGATCAATGCTTTTAGGGGCGGCCCCACACCCGCCGCTCCCAGTGACGATCATCCTTGAAGTCTAAATCGTCTCCATATAGATTATTATTATTATTATTATTATTATTATTATTATTATTATTATTATTATTGCTGTTGTTCCCTTTATTGTTCTATTATTAAAGCTTTTCTGGTTTTTCTACACACATACAGCCAAAAGAAGTAGGCCATGTTGAAGTTTCGCCTGTTTGAAGGTAACCTCACTGGTGTTCACTTTCACAGTTTCAAGTTTTTTCAATTTTTTTAAGGGCGGCCCCACACCCGCCGCTCCCAGTGACGATCATCCTTGAAGTTTATATCGTCTCCATATAATTCTTATTATTACTATTATTATTATTGTTATTTTATTACTGCTCTCTTTGGTTTTGTCATAAATTATATGTATTATTATTATAATTATTATTGCTGTTGTTCCCTTTATTGTTCTATTATTAAAGCTTTTCTGGTTTTTCTACACACATACAGCCAAAAGAAGTAGGCCATGTTGAAGTTTCGCCTGTTTGAAGGTAACCTCACCGTCGTTCGCTTTCACAGTATCAAATTACCAATGATCAATGCTTTTATGGGCGGCCCCACACCCGCCGCTCCCAGTGACGATCATCCTTGAACTCTACATCGTCTCCATATAGATTATTATTATTATTATTATTATTGCTGTTGTTCCCTTTATTGTTCTATTATTAAAGCTTTTCTGGTTTTTCTACACACATACAGCCAAAAGAAGTAGGCCATGTTGAAGTTTCGCCTGTTTGAAGGTAACCTCACTGTCTTTCACTTTCACAGTTTCAAGTTTTTTCAATTTTTTTAAGGGCGGCCCCACACCCGCCGCTCCCAGTGACGATCATCCTTGAAGTTTATATCGTCTCCATATAATTCTTATTATTACTATTATTATTATTGTTATTTTATTACTGCTCTCTTTGGTTTTGTCACAAATTATATGTATTATGATTATTATTATTATTGCTGTTAATATGTTTATTGATCTATTATTAAATTTTTCTGTCTTTTTGCACACATACTGGCTCAAGAATCAAGGCCATGTCCATGTATTCGCC
The DNA here is from genome assembly GCA_030765065.1 of Deroplatys truncata. Lineage (NCBI taxonomy): Eukaryota > Metazoa > Arthropoda > Insecta > Mantodea > Mantidae > Deroplatys > Deroplatys truncata. The sequence goes on along the minus strand of CM060990.1, from coordinate 126,744,087 downwards.
TATTTTAAGGTAAGCTCACTGTCGTTCACTTGCACATTTTCAAATCAATGTTGACCAGTTCTTTTTCGGGCGGCCCCACATCCGCTGCTTACAGTGACGGTCGTCCTTGAAGTCTACATCGTCTCTATATGGATTATGATTATTTAACTGTTGTTAGTGTTCTCTTTATTTACTGCTATTAAGTGTTATTTATTTATCCTGATTTTATTATTATTTCTGTTATTGAATTTTATTTAGTCTTATTGCTATGTTTGCTGTTGTTCTGTTTACTCTTCTGTAATTATTATTATTTTTTTGTTTTTTTGTTTTTTACACACAGACGTACATGGACGCAAACACCTATTCTCGAAGCGGGACTGGATTCAACGGTACTCCGAGGCGACAGAAGCACTAAAGTCAAATATTCAGGCAACCATGGCCATGCGGACCGGCCAGTTAGCAACATTCACGGCAACGGCAAGGTCTGTAAGAAGGGATTGATGTTTTAATACAGATCGGGTTCCGCTTCAGCACCCTGGTTAGTAATGAACTAACGAGATCGGGATATAGGCATTTGTACCTGAGTGGGAAAATACATCTACACATTCACTTTGGCTTGATTGCTTATTTTCACTCTAACAAGGGAAGTATCGGACCCCTAATACCAAAACCCACCCTGAAACCCTATGACAGAAGCGATGTAGTACAAAGAGGCAGAACTAAAACGCCAGCTTCCAGTTTTATCTGCAAGGTGCCGAAATCGGAGTTGGAATCCTACAACGGTAACTCAGTATGCGATTAAGATTCAAATCCCTTCTTCTGAAGCATGCCTCAATGCCTTAATTAACTGAACGGAGCAACCGATTTCCACCTCCTCGTAATCAGGTAGATATCGATAATTTTAGCCCCATTCTGCACACCCAGATCGAAAATCACGAAAAGATTCACGTCTGACCAATCCAGTTACTTAATAGAGGTATTACTTCCATGTGATTTATATGCAATAATTGGCGTTGGTCTTTGAGTATTTGCAGTTAAATGTGGCACCTGGTGTTTTGGGTGTGACCTCCTTATGCTACATCGCTTCTGTCATAGGAATTTCAGAGTGAGTTTCGGCAAAACAGGTCTGGTGCTTCTCTCGTAAGCAGTTTTACCTAACCACTAATTGGCGGGAACATCTGGAAACAGTAATCCGGTTTCAGGCACATGCCTTGCTCTGTGACGTCATACTCGCGAGCATAATTGTTCGCCGCCCGGCGATATCTGTGTAGTGAACACAGAATAGAGGGGAGGTCTGAAAATCTTCAGCTGAACAGTGGCGGCACGGTACCTGATCTTTAACCGACTACGCATTATTCTTCTGTGATACTACACTGGCAGAAATCTATACACTAATTGCATATGGCTACAAATTCCAATCAAACACAGTAGGAATAACAATGCATTTGTATGGAAAATACCCACGGTAAAACAATGTAACAGATGTTTTATTTTAATGTACTAATATAACCACGAAATACATAACTGCAGAGGCATTCCTCATATAAATGCGCCTGTGAAACTTACTGGAGCTCTTTAAACACCAGCACCACATTTTTCGTTTGGAACGTTCTCTCCCTAATTATTTTACGCAATACGGTTTTATACATTTTATTTTGCATTATCCACAGCATGCGTACATGTGAAACACACAATTACTTTGTATCGCTGCCCTGCCCAAACTCGACACTTTCTCGAGCTCCCACCCCCGCTTTCCTCCATAGTTTGGTAGTATTTGGAGCCATAGTCTGGTTAACACGCAAGCGAAGAACCTTTTTCAAATAAAGACCAGAAAGTTTGTTTCTATGTTGTGGTTTATGATCTTTATTCAAGAAAAGAACTGTTCATATACGTAAGTATTTCAGAATATGCCCAGCATTCTGGCAGAAAGCTTTTGCACCCAAGGGAATTTGTTTGGGGGAAATTTCTATAAAAGGAAGGCAAATCCTTTTTGTTTTGAAAGCTGCCCTTAAGTCAACGTTTATTTTGTAAGTCAACTATTTCTAATTGCAATGACGGCACTCTGACAACATTCGCTGAAAATGGTGTTGCAACAACCTATGGAGAGATGTGGAATGGAGAGATTTACAATATCCTGAAGTCGGCATCAAAATCTTAACTTAGTTCTTGCCATATTTGGACATAGTTATTTCCATCGGTAATTCAAACTCTTTACTTAGTTCTTCCAATATTTGGACATCGTTATTTGTATCGGTAATTGGGTGAAATACTGTAATTAACTTAGGAAAATGTGGGAGTTGATAGTGTGTTATTATATACGCTAACGGTCCAAGCAGCCAACTGTATAATGTACTGTATAATGAATAGGGTAGCTAACTCTACTGTGTTTACTATGCTTAATAGATTCCAATAGTGCAGTGAATGAAATAAATCCTCTACGAATTAAAGTACTAGCATGAGCTAGAGTGCTGCCATGAAGGCTGCCTTAAAATATGATGAACGCGTAGCGTTTGATAAACTGTAGAACTTAAAGGGCTGTATGTGCCCAGAGATTTTAATTAACTTCTGAAAGGCTACATTTTATGACTTACTTCTTAGGTTTCTTTATTTTGTATACTTCAGGATTCTAAGTCGAATTACTAAATATCCGCATGTTGCGGCTAAATTATTCAACAAGTTCCGTGATGTGGATCATGGTATAGCACACCTCTCAGTCTCTCTACAATCAAAGTCTACTCAAGGAGTCGGTTGTCTCATTGTTGAGTAAGGCCTTCGACTTGTTGAAATGCTGCAAACCAATGTAGCAGGACTAAATAGGAATCTTTCTTTGTTTATTTTTGGAAAGTGGATTTTGAATCACATTCTACATATGACTTACAGTTATGAGGCATTGAATCATTAATATTCGTAATAATGACATTCTGAAGTCTTGCATGAGCTACGGAGATTTGAAGTAATTTTAAAAGTTACACTTTTGTGTTTAATATTTTGTAATAGTACTTTAGTAAAGTTCTAGATCATAAAGAATGTTACTAAAGGGTATATTCATGAGCTGTGCATTTAGTGGTATATAGTGGTGTATATATGATGTGTATAGGGTGATTTTGCTTGGTGTGGAAAATGAGAAAACATCTGTTTTCTGGGAAGTATATATAACGTAATTTATCCACCCTATTGTTTTAATTTTTTTTGTTTATTTCTGGAACCTTCTTGAAGTCCATCGAAAAAGCAAAATACCCTTCAAACAGAGCTAAGTGGTTTTCTAGTCGATTTTATAACCTTAATTCGGAGTTCCGTCTGCTATCAACCCCCGAAAACCCAAGTGACTGAAGGAGCTATCATATGAATCCAATACCAAATCACTCAAAAGCAATGTGGAAGCTCTATACAGTTAAAAAAGCAATAGATTTAGGTCCAGTAAGACTAACGTCTATACCTAAAGTGACTGTTGTAATCGCACAAATGTAATGGAAACATACCAATCCTGTCGTGAGTTAAGTTACGTATATTTCATATATCCCATGTAATAAATTTTCGTTTGAATTATAATCTTAAAATTCCTAACACATACTTAAAATCAAGCTATAACATGTAAGCAAAGTTAGGAGGTGACATCACGGACATATAGTACACAGCTCGTGTAGAATTTAGAGACCTCTCTACCCTGAGTTTGAATTTACGGGGGACGCTCTAAAAGTTCTCGGTCTGGTAAAGGGGACATATCACAAATGGGCCCTCGGAACTGGGGCACAGCACCGCAAGTAGGTCGTAAGGGGGCTTTTTGCTTCCAAATTGACCCCTTGGAGGGAGGGATGAGGTGATAGCGTCAGATCTGGATGCCGACGTGCTCAAGCACGGACGCGGTCCCTAATGTTTCCAGATTGGACACATCCGGCACCGCCCCGCGTATCCACAAGCCACCGAAACCCCGATATCCCCCTATAGAGTGGAGCCCACTCGGGGAGAGGCCTAACTGAGTAGTCCCCGCAGCGACGCCAGGAAGATAGTCCACAGAGCGCAAGCCGCCGTCCAGCCGCAACCCACCGAACACCGTCACCTGTCCCTACAACCCAGAAACGGATGATGGGTACAGGAAATGAGGGGCAGGAAGTTCGTGGTAGAAGATGAAGCACCCCAGCATACGCCTGCCGACCCGGTGAAACCAGAAAGGCCTATAGGTCGGAGTGGGTGGTCGCCGGGAATTGAACTCGGAACCTCCCGAATGCGGGCCACAGACGTGTCACCTCAGCCATGCTGCTCGGTTGATATTGGCCTAACTCATGATGTCATGAAGATGGCCAAATTACTAAGATAGTTGTTAAGTATTGTCCTTTGGATGGCGCAATGTAAAGTCTCAGACGACTGAGTTAAGACACTTATTTGTAACGATCATGTAAACAAACTGCTACTGACACTTTCTATTCAATGAATAAAACTAAAATACGAGTTGTGATAAAGTACATTCTGAAGGCTTTAATCCCAACAGAAATACAAAAGGACTTAGATTTGATATTAAAGGATTCTTACCGTTTGTTTTCAACAATTGAAAAGTAGGCTTCTTAATTTAAGCCTGGCCGTGCAGCTGTTCAAGTTGATGATCCCTCAAGGCATCCCAAAGCCGCTACGACCGACGAGACTGTGACAAACATTCACAATGTCATACTCAATGATCCCCGAATCAAGGCACTCGAGACGGTTGTTGTAGTGAAGATCCCGATAGGCCAAGTCCACTCGTTTTAAATCGTTTTGAGTATTGAGAGCTTTCGACTCGATGAGTGCCGCATTTATTAATAATGGGACAAAAACGCATCCGAATGAACATTCCTAGAGAGTGTTAAGACTTGTTTAAACGCAATTCTCGTAAGCTTCTCCGACGTTTCAGAACGGTAGATGAATCAGGGATTCATCATTAGGCGCCAGAGCCGAAGGCAGTCCATGGTGGCAATTGGTGAAGGTACACCAGAGAAAGCAAAAACCGTTCAATACAGGAGAAGTGCTGCCTAAGATTTTCTGGGATCCTATGGCGTGGTGCACATAGACTACCGTCAGAAGGATAGAACTATCACCGGGAACTAACACTTAACTATTGGAGCAACTGAAGGATGCTATTCAGGCTAAACGTTCACACCTTATGGAAAATAACGTTTGTTTGTTTGCTTTTTCATCACGATAATGCGTCTTCACACACGCCTGAGATTGTTGCTGCCAAACCTCATGACCTTCAGTTTTAAGTGCTTCGACACCATATTTATGGATGTGGCTCCCAGGGATTACCTTTTGTTCCTATACCTGAAGAAATTGCCGGGTGAACAAAGATTCTCATCTTTTTACGTTTTTTCAGCTTTTTACGTTTATGTAAAACTAGTGGCATACCCGACGTTGCACCGTTAGATTTTTTTTTAAACTCTAAAAGATCAATTTATTAATTACATTTATCTTCCCTTGTTCCTTATTAAAACATTTTTAAAACGTTCTACAAGATTTTATGGTGAATGTTCTGCTTTAATCTTAAAAAAATGTAATTTCGAATGGCCCCCTTTACCCTTTATAAATGTAATTTCTTAACCTCTCTTTAGGTTTATAAATGTAATATCGTAAAGGCCTGGCTATCACTAATAATGGATGAAACGTTCCCTGATGTTCACCCAAAAGAATGTAAAACACCAGCGAAACGTCTGACTTCCTTAACCTTCTCTGACAGTCTTCCATGTTCTGGAAATTGTACATAGACTATAAGTACCCTTTGGCAGTGCAGGAATCAAAGGTTGGAATGGTCGAGTAATATTTTAATCACATTATATAATCACTAAAGATGAGGGATTTTGCCTTACGCGAAATATACGGTGACTCCACTGCAAGCATAGGTGGACATACAGGCAAACAACTAAGGGCAGTACACGCAAAAGGAGTGCAGCAAGAAGTTGCAAATATCCAAAGGCATAACAATAATAGAAGAGGTGTCAGAAAATATCAAGATAGGACCTCCAGGACCATGCACACAGAGAATAAAGAATAAAGGCAAAACATTCTTCAGATAAACAACAGTTTTTTTAAAAATTTGTAACATGTTGAAGAATAAAAAAGCATCAGACGGTAGCATAATATACTTAACACATGCACCGTTAACGCCCTGCAGTTCAGAAACTCTTTATGTGATCGACGTCCATGTTTCACGTTATATTATTTAAGAATGTCTATACCAGTGCAGTGCAATTCGGTTTGTGAATGCTCTGGATGAATTATAACGGCAAGTTTCCTCCTCTGACTTTACTAATGTTTCAACATATCCCTCATATTTGTATATTGATCAGCTAGACCTTAACAGAGTGTTCTCACTTTCAGAAAGTACGCTTCGCGTGGTTTGTGTACATCGGAAGTCAACACCGACGCTGGGCATACAGTTGTATAACATCTATGCACACGCAACCTTTTCTTTGGTCCCTATATTATTTAATCACAAAATTTACATAGCTTTCACATAATACTTAGACACTTAACATGTACCTACAATGAAACAGGGTGAAGCAGGTAAAGATGAAGATTACCCAACCCCAGGCCACCAATTAAGTTTTGTTTTGGAAAAGACGTACAGTCTGCGACCATAGAGAAAAATAATCTCATCAGATGTTACTTAAAAATATTGGTTGAATAACTTCTAATGATATTTCCAACCAATTTTTTCTCGTTATACCCTTATTTAACACATCCTGCTAACGATCTTGATTATAACTTACAGAGGAAAAGGACCAAAACGTTCTTTCGTGATGCGGATTATTAAAATATATTGGCATTGGTATCGTGTGCATATCGTATCGTTATAAGCACATTCGATTCTCTTTTCTTTTGCTGTATCTTAGGTGCTAAATCTGACCATCTACATATAAGTACATATTGCTTGGAATGAAACCTTCGAATTTTATTGTTAATGCGTATTCCGTGGAGTAACAACAAATATATTCTACTCCATGAAATCAAGCGGAATGGTTCAGGCGGTAACGTCTATGGTCCGTATTCAGGAGCTTCCGGGTTCGAATGTCGGCGACCGCCCACTCTGACCAATGGGTGTTTTCGTGGGTTTTCCCAGGCCGTAAGGCGTATGCTGGAGTGGTTCCTTTCATCCTCCGAATTTCCTGTCCCTCCATTTCGTTCCATTCATCATTTTCATTCATGCTTCGTCCCGTTTGGTCTGTTTCAGTGTTGAAGTGTTTGCGATGGTTTTTCGGTGCAATGTGGCAGAGAAAAAGGATGCGCCCCTCGGGCTTCGGCTGATTGCCGGGGTATAAGGACCGCCCTTGGGGTGGCGTTGGAACCTGTGTAGGGCAATGCCCCGGTCTGCAGTCCGAATCTGTGAATGATAGGGACTCTGTCATTGCTGTGCCGTCAATCCCGGTTCCGGCCGCCCGAAGCCCTCCCTTCACCTCATCTCTCCCTCCCAAGGACGCCCCCTCGTGAGTTGTCGGTACGATATCCTCATTCCTGGATCGGTGCAATCTGATCCAATGTACTTCATGACATTCTCAACTAAGGTCAGTGCCTTTTTCGTAAGCATGTTCTTTTATAGCTCCAATGTTTTCGTACTCTAGTACAAGAGCTTAATAAATACTTTTTAATCCTTTACTAATTTATGAAATGAAATTAGAAGATGTTTTATAGTCCCATGTCCGTCGTTTCGAATTGGGTTTTTTAATGGTGAAAGAATTATCAAAATCAGTTGGTGGTTTTTTTTGAGATTACCTTAGATAATACAATTATCTCCTTTTAATATTAGTATGGATTTAGTGATGACATCTAGTTGTACACTGTATCGAGTAAACATGTTTAAGTAGTGTAGCTGAAGAAAGGGGCGTTAATTTTTATGTGAGGTTGTAACAGAAATGAATGATTTACCTGGTGTATATTTTTGATCGCTCTCCAAACCATGTGTAACAGAAGAAGACTGTCTCACTGCGAGGTAGGCCGTTTTGGCATAATTGCCTTGGGTTTTGTTAAAGTACTCAAAACCACTGCTTTTTTTACCAAATGGGAATACTTTTACGTTTAAATCCGAAAGTGGACCTGAATTCTGTCTTCCTGTAGCATCCTAAATCTAAGAGCTGCTTTGAAATTAGCAACACAGTTATTAAGTTCTCCATAATCATAAGTTTGAGTAATTTGAATTCATGTGAGCGCTACTGAAATATGAACTATCATTTGAAAGGTTTAAGTTTAGTTCTTAATATTTGGATGATGTACTTGGTACTCTGGTATGTGGTAAAGGTTGTTACTAAAGTTAAGTTCTAGCTACTCAGCAATTTTCAGTGTTACGAAAATCATATCAGCTTCTTAGTTTATCTTATTCTTACCCATTCTACGTCCAAGTTTAATGAAGAAGACTGTTGCACTATAGGCCATATTTTTTGTCTTTATTGAAAATGGTTCATATCAATACAATAATACCTAAGAGGAATACTTGTAATTTTAATTTCTAAACTGGATTCTGAATTTCGTCTTCGCATTACCCCTACTTTAGAACTACAAATAGCAATAGATTCGTGTGACGGTACGAATAGTGAAACCACAAATCTGCAAAATATTATGCTTCAGTAAGATATGCACTAAAGCTTCATTTGTTCGAAAAATCACATTTACATTTTTGACTACTGCTTCATTGTATGTTTTTGTTGTTATTTCTGTGTTTTTCCTAATACGATTCCCTTCTGCTACTTATCTTGTACGTTTAGTGTATACTTATCATATTGTAAAGGTTTACAACATATGAGATAAATAAACACTCCTTATAGAGGATGTAAATACACATGTGTTACAAGACTCGCTGGTAAACAGATGTCTAGCATGAAATATTTTGTTAATAAATCACCTCCACAAACGCTTTGTCTACGTGCTAGGGCCTCTAAAATATGGAAGAGGAGGTACGAATTACGGATCATAAAATACTGGAAAGAAGTAAAAACAGAAACTGAAGTACTCTTAAGTTTACAGATGGCATCTTAATCTGCCACTGCTAATGCTCAAAATGTCTGCTGTTACTTTCGATACATTTTCCGCATCTCCTGGTTACGTATCTAATTTTGAACAGTTGAAAAAAGGTCGGGGCGGCGCCGTGGTCAAGTGGTTAGACCGCTCGCCTCCCACCGAGGCGGACCGGGTTCAATCCCAGGGACCTGCATGTGGGATTTGTGGTGGACGAAGCGGCGTCTGGGCTTCTCCGGGTTCTCCGGTTTCCCCCGCCATTCATTCCACCAACTGCCCCATCATCACCTTTCCTTTCATCCATTTCACCAACATTTCGCTTCATCTACTTCCTTCATCCCATACCAGGCATCGGGCTGATCACCCATCCTGGATGTTCTGTCTGATCCATGAGTGTCTGCTCCTCGACGGGCCTCTGACCCCAGGCACCCGCCTGTAAGTCCTGGGGGTGTAAGTCCTACATAAGAGGAGGGTAAACAGATAATGAATGAATGAATGAAAAAAGGTCGAAATTTGGTGCATGGCGTTCACAGGAGGGTTTATCAGGACGTAAGCTGCCTGTAAACGTCTCTCAAATCTTGAAAAAATGGCGTGGGCTCGGTGAAGTCTGTTGGGTAACGTTGCTGAAAGAGCAGGCAGGCTCTGTTGCATTCCTTTGGGCTACTACGTAGATGAGAAACATTATGTACAAGGCCACGATTGTTCATTCCCTTTTGACGATAGTTACACAAAGGAATACAATAAAGCATGGAGCTACTAAACAGAATATCGTAAACACTGTCTTTGGCTATAGGTACAACACGGCCAAGGTGAGTGCAGTCTTGCACTGTGAGCGGAAAAACAGTGAACTAAGCCGATGACACCGTACAACCACACACATAGGGGACATTCCATTTCTAATCGTCCGAAATTAAAGGAAAGTCAACCTTGCATTTTTTAAACGGAAGGAACCTTTTTGTATTTGGAGACAAGCCCGATACAATGCTTTGTGCAAAGTCTTAAAATTCAGATCATCATATTTTTGCAATTAAAATTGTTCAAATTTATCGTATCCTAAAATTCCCAACTTCAAGCTGTTATAAGTCTGAAACCTTTAAACCTAATTACTTAAATCGAGCTTTATTTTGATTCCCTAAACTTTAATTTCATAACGATAAGTAAATATGTTCTTTTTATTTTTATTTAAGTGAAGAAAGTTCTATTTTTTCAAGTTTAGGCGGTAACGGATTAAGAAAAATAATTATTAGGTATGGTAAGATTCCCTAATTTAAACATAATCAAGCATATATTTTACTATAATGGAGACTGAAAAGGATTCGTTTAAAATAATTAAAGAAGCAAATTACTTTATGCGCAGGAGTAGTAAAATACGTGCGCATTGTCGCGCTCGCAGTTTCTTTTGAACTAAAAGTCAAGCAAGGTGCTATGCATAAGGTTAAACAATGAGAACGCTTACTAAGCAATATGCGATTCTTATTATTTCCTCACAGAGCGCTTGGTGATCATCGTGCACCAACCACGTAAATTGCTGCATTTATCCACCTTTTGTTATAACTACGAACACCATAATATTACCACTTTATCAACATTGCCGACTTCTCTTAACGACACAATGGATTATTCTCAGTCTAATATATTAGTTTTATAAAATACTTAAGACGCTTAAAATAAGCAAAACTATATAATTTTTTGTGAATATTATACATATAATTAGGATACGCTGTAAACAAATGTAGGCTTTTATCTAAAAATGAGATTTGGTACAATATTCTGAAATAGAGGGTTTCGCAGCTATGCCCACTTAAAATGCGACAAATTAAATTAATCCAATACATCTATCGTTCAATAACGTGACAACCGTTGTGTTTTGGATGTTAATATTTGATAAATATGCTTTCCTTAGCACCCGTTATTCATAGGAAAAATTGTATTGGAAACAAAAAATGCGAGTTTTTTTTTTTTTTTTTTTTTGCCGTTCGATTTCCATATGTCAGGAAATTCTGTAAGTCTGTTAATGCATCGCCTAATGTTCACAGACTTAACGGTGGAACTAAACGAAATAGAGTTATTCACGAGCAAGCTTGACGTGTCATTTGTAATGTTATTACGCTTTGTGATGAAGAGAAGAAAGAAGGTCAGAAAATACCTATTACAAATACCACTGAACGTGTTAATTGTTCGCGTTTTCCCATTTGGACTGTACTGGCCGTTAGGTGTACAAGTGGCGTTCCCCAATGCAGGACTGTACTCGCCTTGGTCGTTTTATATGGTGAAGGACTGCTGTGTATCGTGTAACAGCTGATGTACCATTGGTAAAGAACTCTTAACTAATCAATATGTCTATTGCTTGTCACGAAGTTTACGGTTTGTTTACCTACAGTCATCACCAGGGTTAGGATTTTTAGGTGCAAATTTCAGATGAAAAAAGGAAGGGAATAGGTGCTCAAATAAGGTGAAAAAAGGGACAATAAGGTGCTGGTTTATCTAAGGGTTGCACAACTGAAATTGCTATTTTCTAAACTATCCATTCAATTGGGCTGAAATTTTAACCACATGTCAGTCTTCTTTAAATATAATTGTTTTGTGAATTTCAACCCAAAACCTTAATTGGTTTTTAAGTTATTCATTTTCAAAATATAAAATCATGGGTAGATATATGCAAAATGCAACACATGATGCATTTTTCAAAAAACTACAAATCTGTCATATAATTTTTTTCTACCGTTCTTAGCTTAAGAGAAAAAAAGTTTTGCAGTTTTGTATTTGCATTTGTTGTTGTTTTTATTTTTATTTTTGTTTTGTATACATTGTTATTTCAAAAATTAGTAGCGCAAAAACTATTCATTGCACAGAAAAATTATATGAAAGTTTTATTTATTTGGGTTTTTTGAAATAAGCATAAAAATGTCAATATGAATGGATGAAAACTACATCGTGTGAAACATTTTGAATATGCGGAAATGCTGAAAATAAGAAACGCCTTAAAATGAAGTTTTAAAAATATAAACAGCTAGCAACCAAATGTGCAAGGGTATTTAAAAAGTCTCGTAACGATCCTGAAGCGTTCGCTAGGTCAAAAATAAACTGGATTCTAGAACTACAAGCAATGGAGAATTTTTGGGGGGGAAAATATATTTTTTTTTTTTTTAGATTTTTTGAGTTTTGGGGTTAACTTCAGTTGTGCATTGCCTTAACTAATTCAACGATTTCTCTTTCCTCTATTCTAATTTATTGAACTACAAACAAGTACATCAAATTATCAATCAACAGAAGAAAAAACACGAAGCTGTTGTACTTTAAGACATTAAGCATCTCCACATTTTTAAAAGTATGTTTCTATTAGGAGATAGAATGTCGTTGTAGATGCTAAAGCTTCTTTCAACATCCACAGAAACCAGTGGGGCAAACCTTGTATTCACTCGGAATGGTAACTCTACAGATGTGGCGAATTCCTCAATGTCTGGATTCTTCTGAAGACTAGATTCAAGTTTGTCTTTGCCAAAGCCATCTAACTGCTCCCTCACGGAGGTAAAAATATCCCATTGTTTTTCCTTTTCCAGAACTTGTTCTTCCAATCGTTTAATAGTTGCAGGCAGGTACTTGTGACTATGGACACAATATAGTTCTGTCTGCAAATTATGTATTTTCTCCGGTAACAGAAGTTGCTGTGCCTTGGAAATTGCACCTGTGTCGGATGGATCCAAAGAAAGCACAAACTCTTTAATTTTGTCAAAATTCTCACACAACATAGCAGCACACTCAATCCAAGATCCCCAGCGAGTAATGACCAGGAAATTTGGAAGGGGCAGGCCAGTGATTTCCCTGTAGTTAACAACACGGCTCGGAGCTTTCAATAGAATCTTCTTCAGGGCAGAGATGAATTGATTTGCGATGTCGTATTCGTTCCTTATGGATTCACATACCCTGTGAAGGGCATGAGCCAAGCATGTCACATGCTTCAAGTTAGGAAATAAAGGTTTCAATTGGTTAACAGCTGAAACCATGTATGGAACCTGGTCCGTAACCAGAAGAAGAAGTTTTTCAAACTCGATACCAGTAGGCCAGAGTTTTTGGCAGAAGTCCACAATGGATTGCATTACTGTACTGGCATTGGCTTTCTGCAGCTCGTACATTTTGAACAACATGGGTTTAACTTTCTCCTCTGCTAAGGGAAAAACTAAAATGTTCAAAACATATCGTTCCATTGAGTCTGTGGTTTCATCCACAATGATTCCCACATCGCAATCAGACACTTTCTCCTTGATTCTTTCTATGGTTTCCTGGTAAACAGGCTCCATGTAGTTTTTTCTTAAAGTACTCTCATCGGGCATTGACATCTTTGTGTATTTTTCAAGAAATCCTTTGAAGGCTGGATGGTTCACCTTATTGAGTGGAATTCCTGCTTGTGTAAGAGCTGCGCACAATTCTTTGTTCAATTCCTTCAAATTTTGGCTTTTTGAAGAACTCTGTTGAAACGCATTTCGTAATAGAGGTTGCCGTGATTTGTTTGCTTGAAGAGTCTTGTTTTTTTGATGCTTAGAGCTGGAAATGTGTTGTTTGATGTGATCTCGCTGGTGTTTTTCATCTAACAAAATTCCTGAATCACAAATAGTACATCGCATAACAGTTCCATCAGTGTCTATGAAATCTTGTTTGAATTCCTCAGCCAGAACAATAAATCGAGCACTGGATACCTTTGGCACGGTGAAATCTAGTACTAGTACACTCGTAGCTAACACTAGTTCACTTGCTAACACAATGCGACTGTCACACAACTCACTCTTGCGCCCATTCGCTGTCCACATTCTCTTATAACACCGCGACAATTACCAGAATGTTCTCATTAATGCTGGAACTTCAGTCTTAGCGATTTATAGTAGTTTCGAGCAGAACCCAGTCTTAATAATTCTCGGAACTGCGCGGTGAGGTTACTGCCGTCTGTGCGTGCCCAGCCTTCGCCTCCACGCAAACAGATGACATCTCTCACAGTAACAAACTCACATTCACGAGCAGCAGGCTACTGATTCTGGTGGGATAGAATCACTAATTGTCAATTGCATTATTGCGGGCTACTTTATAGCGGTAAAGCGAGAGAAAGAGGCCTTCGTCGAACACACAATTATTTTCCATTGTTGCGGCTGTGCTTTCAATTCCCGCGCGGCGTTTACTGAAAGAGGTAGGCTTACTATTCGCACGTACACAGCAAGCTGAGGAGACGTTAATTTAAAGCTAAAGAATAAATTGGAATGAAACTTATAAGGAAAAAGGCGATTATGGGCATGGTTGAGGGAAAATGGTATAAAGGTGCCAAAATGGGGTAAAGGTCCCAAAAAAAGGGAAAAGGTGCGAAAAAATGCCTCTTTTCGCAACTAGAAACAAAAATTCACACTGTGGTAACTTTCCGCACAGCTTTAACTTACCCTAAGAAAAAAGGTGCGCATCTAAAAATCCTAACCCTGGTCATCACCTTCCCGTTCTATTTATTATTCACTTTTGAGATTTACAATAAACGAGTGCCAAACTCTTGCTCTACAAGTAATGTTAGTATTATGTTATCCGAAAAAATACACCCTTTATTAAACATTTTTTTCAACTAACAATTGATCACTCGTATTGGTTTCAGCAATTTATATAAACCGAGGATTGTCTTCATATGGCACGATAGGGTCCTGAGATAAGGAATTTGACATAAGGAATTGGCAATTCTTCATATTAAACCTCTGGCACATAATTCTCACTGTGTATTGTTGCGAGCCATTTTAGGCTGACTTCTTCGAATTAGTCCTTGTGGTTTTACTTAAAAAAATAGCTTTCTTGATTGCATTGTAAGATACTAATGCAATGCTTCTCTTATTTTTTCTTCAGAGAAGTTCTAAGAAACATAAAAACTACCATATAACATCATTTTGACACTATTTCTGGGGAGTTACATCAGTGTAAGTAAGCTGTACGTATGCTAAATGACTATAAATAGCTACATGTTTTGATTTTCTTTCTATCTTCGAATCACTAGAACATTTCATTCCATTGTTTTCAGACTAAAAACTGTTTGATCTATGATTTGCAAGAATCGAGTAAGTTGGGTCCGCAGTAACGTGTGCGGCTCGCATTCCGGACGTCTCGGGTTCGACTCACATAGCCCACATACTATAACATGGGATTTTCGTGGTTTTCTCTGATCGGTAGGTGAATTGTTGGATGGTTTCTGGTCTACCACGAATTGCTTTCCCTCGTTTCCCTTTCATTTCGTTTCCTTCTCATGTTTCAGGTGTGCTTTTGGGTTTCGAGGCGTGAGGCGGTGCCGGACAAATGGTGCGATGCTTACTCCAAATAAACAATATTCTCCGTGGACATTCCAGAGCTGCCTGGTTGGGCAGGACACTAATCGCCCTCTTTGGGTAGCTCAAGTAGTGAGACGGATCTTCAGGCAGGAACTGTTACGGACTGCCGCGATTCTCTGTGGCCTGTCTATCTGCGGCCTGTAGCCTTCTGTGGTTACATAACTCTATCCCTTCCTCCCGAGAGGTGGTTGCCGCAGTGCGCGATGTGTCCCCCTCCGGTGTATATTCTGTACCCTTTGATTTACAGGAAGGGCGTTTTCTTAGTTTAAAAACCCACATTGCAGCGAAAATTTAGATCCTTAGCCGACCTTCGCAACTGTCCGACTTCATCCCGGTTGTATTTATATTACGGGAGTCATTCTATAATAATACGAATATAAGAAAAACCTGTTGTTTCTCTCTTCTCCTCTCTTTCGGTCCAGACGTAGCCTTTCGTATTCTGATTCCCCGAATGGAATTATTCTTGTGTAGTGCCATGTCATATACAGACAGTTTGAGGAGGAGAAAACACTTATTGATATCCAGCTTCTTGAATTTCCCAGGTGAAGCTTCAGACATCCTCCGGGGTCTTTATTTCTTCCTCAGGCATATCATCATAGAAGTGCATTTTTGCACGAGTATTTTTGGGTTGAAAATTAAAGATTGAGATCATTGTATTTCTGCAAACCCAGGATTTGCGCCTATTCTTCATACGCTCATCCCAATATATCCTGTGCATAATGCTTATATTTATTGTAGGATTCAAATAATTTATTTCTGCTTAAATGGCTGCAATAACGTAAGATTCCAATGCTGGAAGTTTCACTGCAAAACTAATTCTTCAGAAATACTGAGTTACTCAACTTTTGAGTTAATT
Organism: Deroplatys truncata; assembly: GCA_030765065.1. Classification (NCBI taxonomy): domain Eukaryota; kingdom Metazoa; phylum Arthropoda; class Insecta; order Mantodea; family Mantidae; genus Deroplatys; species Deroplatys truncata. The sequence continues at coordinate 126,727,941 of CM060990.1, read as the reverse complement.
CACCTTAATTTGTGTTAAAGGTTGGTATCAGCTTAAGTACTTTAATGACAGTTGTGCAATTTCTTGAGTTTAAAGTGTAATAATTATTTAATTTATTGTATTATACATAATCCTAATGCGTGTTTAAGTAAATGTTTATACGCATGATTCTAGGTTTCTTTTTTCTCTCACACAAATTCTGAATGAAATCGTATATAAGATTTATATGACATTTATTTTGAAACATATTTTAACATATGTAGTGACAGAAGAGAAAGTGAGAAAATGAATTTGTGTAACGCGATGTAGTAAAAGAAGTTTTGACCGTAATAGTAGGTAGAGACTGGCAAATGATATTGTCATTCATTTTTGTTAAACAGCTTAAATTTGTGATTCAAAATTCATTACCTAGGAATGACTTAATATGTGTGTAATGAACTTTGCAACCACACTTCTTTATGCAGACATAAGATGTGTTAAAAAATTAAAAAATCTCAGTAGAGTACTTTGGGTTCTGCAGAATTCACACACCGGTCCTTTTAATCATTATGTTTACAAATTCGTCGTTCACTTTCTAAAAGAATCACCTTATGATGTACATTTATTGCATACTATATATATTAAAGATACGTCGATGAATATTTGGGCGTTGTTCGTCTGGTTTACAATTACCCGCTAGCTCTGCTGCATGTTTACGTGGCTTCCTTTGATTTTATGTGAATGCAGGAAAGGGTCAACAAATATAAAATAGGACTTAAGAAAGTTGTTACTGAAATCAGGTGCGTAATTTTATGGTATGGGGGTCAATTGTCTCCCCCAAGTTATGATAAAGAATTAGGCTACCGTTTATTACTGTTCCGCAAAAAGAAAAATAACTAGAGCTGTACTTTTAATAGAAATATTGCACATTTAAGAGATAGCATACGATTTTCTCTTAGATCAAACGTGTCTTAAAATTCACATGAAAATTCGTACAACTCCTTCAGCAATCTTGCCCCCACCCAAAAAGAAACCAAAATGACGCACCTGACTGAAATCATACATATAGTATCTAGGTATCATACATCAATTGCACTTCTCAATTTGCGTGGATCCAAACTGCTTCTTGAAAGAACCACTGCGAGTGGGCGGAATGGCTTCTACTAGAGTTAAAAGTATCATTTTAATATTGTTGCAAAATTAGGTACTATTAACTCATGTAAGAGCTATATCCGCATGTAAATCTTCCTCTGTATCGGCATCCACCGGCTTCATTCAGTTTTCCTAGAATATTATATTAAACCAGTTAGACAACAAAATATTCTATCACAAATTTCCTATACTGGAAGCTTGAATAGAAGTAGAAAAATTAATGCACCAAACCATTAATTTTCAGCTATCTGGGCTAACGCTCTTAGCGCTTGAGGTACCACCTCTACCGTTCCTCCCGGGAGAGTACACACAAAGATCCATTGGGACGAGGTGCTAAATGTCCCGTCCGTTAACCAGTCCTATCTTAACCTTTATATGAGTACCCAGGTTTCGAAGCTGTTAGTATATCATTTTAGTGACACAATCGATTTTTAAAAATGTTTTTCGGAACAAGGTGAATATAGACGAGAGTTTTATTAACCCTCAACTGGCGACGTGGTGTGTGACAGACTCCTCTAAACACAAAAATGTACACCCTGAGCAGACTTTCTTCACGGAGACCTAATGCCAACAGCATCTTCTAATCAAGTATTTGAATAATATCCCACCCTCAAATATTCTGCCTCACTCTTACAGTTATCTTCTCTATGGCTCGCATTCAGGGGGTCCCGGGTTCGATTTCCGCTGACCACTCACTATGTCCTTGGGGTTCTTCGTGGTTTTCTCCTGGTCTCCAAGGCGAATGCCAGGGTTGTGTATTCTACCACGATTTCTCCTTTCCCCTATTTCCTCTCATTTAATCGCCATTTCATGGTTGAGGTGTGTTTACATGCCCTGCGGTGATGGTGGTGCCGGGTAGATGGCGCGGATGCATGCGCGTTGGAAAGATTTCTCGCCAGAGTGAGCTTTCTGCCCATTAGGGTCACTGCGTTGCCTTCTTGGATTCCTGGCCACTGGTGCGCGGGTGTTCAAACTGGAATGTTAGGGATTTCTACGCGTCTCTGTGGCCTGTTTGCCTGCGGACCCTGGACCTCTGCGGATCTATCATCTCATTTCTGCCTTTCCTCTGACGAGAATGTGGCTGTAACGAATGTGTTGATATCAATATTTCTAGCGCTATCGGATAAAGATTACGGCTATACCTTCAACATATAAAGAAGGCATGCTGCCTTTATTGCTAGGTATTGTAAATAACTTAATAAATCACTAGAAAACACTTGCACACTCATCCAAGCGAAACACGCTGGAATAGTAACGTTGCGCAATATTTTTAATATGGATAGTAGATCTATTTATGACATCATTGTGAGTTGCCACGTGGTACTGTCCTTCCCTCAGTCATCCGCAGAGCAGAATACCCTGCAAATGTTTTCTCGTTAAACGCCTACAGTAGGTTGTGTGTGGATGAGATAGGGCTAACCGGTATCAGGATTGGTGGCATGTTGGAATAGTTAGAGACCCCCGATCTTACTAGCGCGTAAGGACGTCCGGATCTGGTCGACCTTCAAGTCTCCCCTTCATCCCTTCCTATCAGGCGTAAAGATGGATGCACAAAAGGCCCACTGTGGCATATTTGTGGTGCTGTGCTCCAGTTAATAGAGACCTCTCCGTCTGCTTACTCCTAACTCCCTAACCCAACACATGAAAGGGATTAGATAATATACTGACTGCGGAAGAGTAAATTTCACGTAATTTCTGTTCGTTTTGGCCTTCTATTGAAGGATAAACAAAGTGACAATGCTTACCAAATAGAAAATGTAATATACTGTAATCAAGTAAATTTAGTGTTTTTGCTTTATTGTTTCTGCCTATATCAATAGAATGAATTAAGCGTTAACAGTTGCCCATCCATGCATTTCTTTAGACTAATACCTTATTAGCTTTGTAATGCCTAAACTGCAAAATTAGGGAAATTTTATGCTTAATAATTGCCAAAAACAGACAGTGTCTAAAATTTACTAGAGTCTATTTCAGTAGAAAACACGCAGTACGTCTTGGAGGGTTTTAATGCTACAGAAAGATTAGGTAGCACAATTAGTGACATTTATAATCAAAAGTGTTAGTATTAAACGTTTAATTCCAGAATAAAACAATTTTTCGGTTTTGTGGGTACTGAAATGCTCTCATGAAATTTAAATACCTGATTCCCAAACATTGGCATTGATTATTCTTGCATTAAGCCACAGGTATTTAAGTGCTCCTTACTGTTGTTCTGAAAAGGTTTAAAAAAAAAGCATTGGTGACAACATCAAGATGGCGACAACATCAATTAAAGTTAAAGCACCCTGAGCAAAAGTAAAGGAACGTAATAATAAAGGTAGGAAATGAATAGCAAAAGACAGCCCTTAATGATATCAAATATTCCATAACAAATCCATTTGAAATCAATTCTTACTGTTACATTAACCCTTACCATGAGCGCAAAGCGCCTAAACATAGAAATGCGTATGGTAAATGCAATGTGTATCTCAACTGCAGCCACAGAGATCATTAAATATATAGTTCGCAATTCCAACAACTCAAAAGGGTTCAGAATGGGTGGTGTTTTGACATGAATACGTGAAAGAAGTTATCATACCCTAGGTATATAAAATCCTCTAAATCCTCATTAGGTTCTCTCTCAGTTAAGGGTACCCATCTGTGTAACTTATAAAATCCACAATTTCAGTTCGATTTCATTACAAATGTTAATGAAGCAATCGGGTTAACCGACCAATGTGCACACCAAATTTCAAGCATATATTAAAATTAGCTCCTGGCGTATTATTCTTGTTACTACTGCATATTTCTTTTTAATTTCGAGGATCCACACGATTTAATTGTTACTTGAAAAAACGAATCGTTTATAATTAAAGTCCTTAATAGTATATTAATAAATTTCAGAGATGTGATTTTAGGTATCGCAATATTTTGGGAGAAAATAAAGCTATGTGATATATGACACAACAGAGATTTAAATAACATTTACACAATATGAATATACCTGTTTAATAAACATCACAACTGAGCGTGTTCCCAAAAATGGATTTCATCATTTTTATGCTGTTATTCATAAGGAGGTATACAGCATTTCATTTATTTATACTGAAAAGTACATTGTGTGGAATAATTTTAAAATGAAAATGTGCTGACAAATGAAAACCCGAGAAAGGAGTGTTTAGCAATTATAACGCTAAAATAACACTGTTTCTGAATTTATGCCGTCTAAAAGAGCATTTTGTGCATATGCAGGTCCTCTTTTGTCTTTTTCTGGTCCTCTTAGAGGGTTTGTAGTGTTTTTTGGAATACTAAAATCCATATTTACCTTTCCCACAGATGGGTAACCTTAAGGAATATATCCAGAATGTTTAAAGTTAATGTCGTTCCAACTACCTTTAAGAAAGCTTAGACACATGACAAAAATGATTACAGGCTAATAACTCTTATCTGGGCATTTGCGAAATATGAGAAAATAAAATGTTTAACTAACAAGGTATTAATAGAGTCACAACACTGTTTTATAGTACAGTAATGAAGGGTTTGGTGGAATAAGAGCTGATTTTATGCCTCCATACACACTGCCTTTTGGTGTTATAGTTGAAGTCATGACATCTAGTGTCAATACTTGAAACTACATCGGTATGACAGACGCCTAGGCAGGTGGAACCTGTTATATAAAAATGGAGTAATCTAATGTATCATTTGTTGGAATCAGGCTTTTTGCCACACTTTCTATCATCATTGTGGACTATATTTTCTATTGCAGCTTTGTTTTCACAAATTTAATTTAATGTTGCTAACTTTGGATTATTTTCCAACTTTGAAATCCATTTTGCTTAAATTAATTTATAAAATAATAGAAGATTGTTAAAAAAATGTAGCCACGAAGCTAATATTCATTTTGTAAGTTTAAGCCTATACTCCATAAGCGTTAATAAGAAACCCTTTAAAGTATTCCAATAACAAGACACTTTTTTAAAAAGTACTAAAGCAGACTATTTTGAGTTACTTTGTTTTTTTATTTTGGACTTGCATTTGCAGACGATTGAGTACCTGATTCTAAATGGTCAATTCGATAAGTCCCTTTTATTTTCTTCTGGGCACATAAAACTGCAGCTGCAATTTCCCCAAAATAATACATAGGGTCTTCTACCACCCTTCGGTTGTCTGATGATGAGATCTCATACATGAAATCTTGCTGAGCATAGAAAATATTTGAAGTGTACCTGGAATACTCGTAGATGTTTCGAAGCTAATTCAGAAATTAGAAATCATAGAATCAGAGGCAAAATGTTAGAAATACCTACAGTAATTTTTCGTCACACCGCAGGCACTGCTCACCGGGTTATGCGGGAGCCATCTGGGCTCAGTCTACCGCTGAATGTGATATAGTATCACCGCAAACACCTCACGTTCTCATCGTTACAGTTACAATTACATTGATAATAATAACATACCTTATATACGAGCTGTTAGAAAAGTTGCTCTCCTATATCCACATATTTCTGGCATTCTTCAGGTAGTTTCCATTCACTCTCGGGAGTTCAATATCCGAAATTGAGTGAACCTCTCTCCTCATGTATTCTTTTAGTTTTTCCAATCTTTGCAGTATTGCTGCATACAATTTAATTTTCAAGTGTCCCGAAAGATAAAAATGGCATACAGCTAAATCAGGGGCTCGCGAGAGCTAAAATTATTTACTAAATACCCAAACTTCAACAAATTCATGAACTAAACATAAAAACTTGTAGCTTGTGCACGCGGATCACGCTACCTTAAGCGCGAGTTTCCTCTGGGCATCTAAACCGTCCTGAGTTCGATGTCTGGCCACTGCTCGTTCTGTTGTTCTTGGGGATGCTGAAAACCAAACCTAGCCCTATCGCTGTAATCTCAGGGATTATTGTGAAGGCAAAGCTTCACCAGGTGTTCAACTTTAAAATTGAAATTTAGTCCAGGAACAACAAATAAATAATGCAGTGCCTAGCAACACTATCCCTTTATTTACATATCTGAGTTGTTTCCTTCCCGCTCTCTCTCTTCCCCAACATCAGAACATTTAGCGGATGCAGCATTTCGTCTCACCATCAGTAGCAAAGCAAGAGTGTTTCAAGTGTTGGGCAAAACCCTGGTTTTATTCAGAAATGTCCTGACGCTAACATTCGCGGCAATCCTTGTTCGGTGTGTTTTTATTACCAATTCCTTAGGTCGGTATGAGAGTAAACTCTCCAATTCTTAGAAATTAGGCTTCACTTGACTGTTTGAGAATTTCCTTGTATCTCCATCTCCTTTACACGCCAACTTTCACTCTCGTACAGTATTTCATTTTATCCAACTCCCTATTCTGCGACTGACAGTTTCAGGAATTTCATTCTATCCCCATCCCTTTCTTCCATCGGCCCCCTCTCTCGTTGCCGCTGCTATTTTCCAACTCCAAGTGTTACAAGGTTCACTTACTAATTGTCCCCAAATTGCCAGCTCGCCGTTCCCTGGTTAAGGATTTTACAATATTATATACACGAAGTCTGATTTTTATAGTATAAATTATTTACAGTGTTATTTACAATGTTTCTGATATTTATATCTATTCCATTTACCCCTTATTTTCCTTTATATATATCTTCCCTGCTGTTTACTTTCTGTTGTATCTATTACCATATCTGTGCTCATTGATTATTAATTGCTGTGAATCTTGATTATTTGCAAATCTATATTTTATTGGATAGATGAATCCAAATATATGGCCATTGGAGATGTTCATCAGGATTTGGTACTAAAGGACGAAATGAGGATAAACACACAGGGGAATATAAATACCTGGGAGTAAAGATTACACAGGATGGGAAACAATAAAAGGAAAAGAGATCAGATAAACTCAGGAAAGTATGCTATATCTACTTTGAATGGTATATTATGGGATAAAAGTGTCTCAAAACAAACTTAACATATAATTTCTAAAACAATAGTTGGAAGCATTATAACCTATGGCTCCGATGTGTGGGCCCTGAACTGTCAGTGAAAAAGAAAATTTTTGGCAAGAGATATTGATTTTTGAGTTCTGCTAAGATATCTAAAAAGAAACCATTAGGAATAAGACTATAAAAGAAAATATGAGTGTTCAAAGTTCAATTTTAGATTTCATTCAACAGAAACAATTAGAATGGTATGGGCATGCTAAAAGAAAGGAACATGTAGGATTACAAAATAATAATGAAGTGGTCACCACCACGAAGGAGGAGAAATAGAAGACCGCATAGCACGTGGATTCAAGGAAATAGAGGGGTAATGATGGATTAGGACACTGAGGAAAATTTATGGTCTAACGGGCAAGAACGGAGAAAAGTAATAGGATGTTAAAAATAGTAGTCTTGGGTGCTGTAAAATGTTTGTAGGTACATTGTAAAACCGGCTGTATATATATATACATATATATACACATATATATGTTATTGGCCATGGGTGGGGGTTCCTGTACAAACTCATTAGCTGTATGCTCAAAACAAAATCTTGTTTCAAGAATCTAGACTGACATTAAACGACGATCAGCCGTTCAAAAGATGGTGTGAGTCAGTCCGTAACTCTTTGCATCTTGTTTGTTAGAAAAATTGGGTTCTATTATTCTGCATAAATTTAAGGCACACCAGTTTTCGCGTCGTGCATGAGAATCTCGTGAGTAAAATCGAGGTTCTCCGTATTCCAATATGTCATTTTGCTACGAAAAGGCCATATAAATGGAAGAATCCATCGCCAGAGAAGAATTTTAAGCTTGTGTCAATTACTTTCAAAATTTCGCAAAATCTTAATATAGAAATTTAACGCTCTCCGATGATCAAATGAAAAATAAGGTATATGTAACAAATGCCATACGTTGGAAAACCTAAAAGAAAACAGTCGAGAAATTCACTCAATTTCGGATAGTAAAATCTGGAGTGTGAATGAAAATTTCCTTAGAAGTTCTGAAGTGATAAGATCCGCGAGTACTTCGCGAGTACAATAATAACCATAGCCAGAAGAAAAGTTAAGATTAATGCGCGAATCAAACAAAATAAGAAGGAGATAAAAGAGAATATTAAAGATTAAGTAAAGGGGGAATAAACATTATTATGGATGAAATAAAATAAAGTAGAGATGAAATAAAATATTATTACGGATGAAATAAAATAAAATAGAGACACGTATAAATAGATCAGAAAGTAAAAGAACGTGAAAGGAAACAGACACAAGAAAATATGCCAGAGGGCAAAACCCTTAATAAATACAGGAAAGGCTAGCTGGAAAAACAGTTAGGTTCTATTGAAATCGCCGAGAGCTCTCCGGCGTGCGAAACAAAGAAACGGATGTGCTAGTCACTCATGCGAACAGAAAATTAAATCAGCCGTGAATAACGAGAAACAGTAGAAACGCTAGCTGAGCCTAAGGGTATTGAAATTGAACCAATGGGAGAGAAAACGCAGAGGAGCCAGAAAACCAATAAGGAAGATTAAATGTCACGTGAATAGTAAAACCAGGGAACAAAACTAGAAAAGAGGCGTGAAATAGATTTTGGTCTAGGAGCAGGAGCGCGTTTTAGACACGCGAAAGATGGAACACTTCGTGTCGGGAAACGTTAGGAGGAGGACGTAAAAACTTCGAGTCGAGGAAAGCTAGGAGTAGGATGTAAAACTCTGTGTTGAGAAGAGCTAGGATGAAGACGTGATAGTTTGTGTTGGGAGGAGATAGAAAGAGGATGTTCGAATTCTGTATCGGGAAAAGAGATAGGGTAGCTGGGGATGACAACAGTCATATTATGAGTAAATGAGAAATAGAATAAATTCAAGGGTAAAAGCACGGAGACTGTAACGGGGGAAAAACTGATAGGAACGCGTCTTGTGTGAAGGGCCTGCAGTACGAAAACCAGTGTGGATCTTCATAATAAATGGGCCATTGAGAGGAATTGTGAGTATCATTCACCTCCCATCCACACAATCCCTGAGGTAAGATTCTCGTAACCCATCATCCTCTACCTGAGCAGCCGGCAATCACCTGAAACCCTACACCAAGACCTTACCAACCAGAAAACGTTCCCTTTATTTTCCAAACCCCGCTACAGTTCCCAAAAAGGTGTGGATACAAGGCATTTTTGAACCTAGCTTATGGTTAGGTATGTGCTTATTATCATTATAATTGTATCCATAACTATGAGAACGTGAAGCTGTTGCCAAGATTTTAACTTCTTTCGTCGGTAGGCCGATTCGAGACGGCCAGCGTGCGAGCCCAGAATGGTGCCCGTAGTGTGAGGTATAAGCATTGATTTACGCTCTATCATAGCTTAACATTTAGGGTAAAGATACCTAATTCCGTGATACTTTTTAGTAAGTGTTGTGCAGTGTTCGTAAATGGAAAAAGGTTATTTAAAACCAACTCAGGAACACAGTTTGAACGTTTTAGAACATATTTTATGTGACTGAGAACTGATAATCTGTACCTATAGATAAGTATAGTAAAATAAGTAGAAAATTAACTCTGTGACAGTGGCCCCTTAATGTGCGATACGGTTCCTAAACTCGTGATAGGGGTATTCTAATTTCGTGAACAGTATCCTAATTCCCTGAGACCAAAAACAATCGAATTAAATACATAAAACCATCACCTGTTAACAATACGCTGTACTCTGTTGCATTGTTATAGTAGTGCTGATCTATTAAATTGATGTAAAGGACTAATGGAAAAATTCACAGAAACTTATTTCGACCAAAAATGTTGCATCACAAAATAAGAAAAACTAAGCTACAAAGATAGAAAAACATAAACAAAAGATGGAAATTAATTACTATATCAAATACAGAGAGATGTTTAAGTAAAATAATGGGATGTCACCTTTTGTACAAACAAAAGCATCAGTCTGTACATAAGGAACATATATCAACGTATTCATCATAATCATCCCCTAGACCCTCACGTTTGTTGTGGTTCCGCTGAGACAGAAACAACACTGAATCCACTGTGCCCCAGTGCGATTCCACATATCCTGTTCATAGTCCAAACTGCACACGGTACATGTTGAGCTGTCGTGAGATTTATCATTTGTTTTGGTGTTCCTTGCCCCACTTCTTCCGTGTGGTTTTACAGAATATGGACCAGGTTCAGGATTAGCTATTTGTGTAGTTAGAGATATCTTATGAATCTGTGCAGACTGTGATTTTCGCTGGAAAGGTAACCAAAAGATACGGTTTTCTTCAGCCAATTCCAGTGCTTCTGAAGACAAATTAGAGGCATGAGAATCAACCAATAGAAGGACAGTCTAGCAGGTGGAAGTGATCTGATGAAGCTCTGCATCCATTTTACAAAAACATCACTATTTATCCAACCTTCTGGAGAAATTTCTACCAATGCATCACAGTGACCACCGGGTTTTAATCCTGGGATGTTCTGCACACCTTTCAAGATTATTAGAAGTGGTCCAGACTTCAGCAGCATTCCCACAACCGAGTATTGTTGTTGTCCCCTTTTCGGCATAAACTCTTCTGTAAATATATTTTTTCCAATGTGAAGTGATAAGATCCGCCCGAATAATAATAATAATAATAACCAGAATAAGAATATTGATAATCATCTAATCAAAATAAGGAGAGGAATACTAACAAAATGGAAGAATAAAAGAGAATAATAAGGATTAGAAAGGGGAGTATAAAATCATAACGAGAGAAATAAAGTAAAGAACAGATACGAATAAATAATCAGAACGTGAAATAAAATGTGGGAAAACGCGTATTTTAGAACGAAGAGACTCGGTGAAAACTGTAAAAGGGTGAAAGACTTAGGAAGGTACAGGAAAAGAAACATTAGCAAACGCTTAAGTCCTATAGAAATCTGGTGGAACTCACAGGAAGCGAAAACAAGGGAACGGAAATCGAATGCAGTCAAGCGCACAGAAAATCCAGTCAGGCGAACTAAAAGTGGTAATAGCAGACGCGGACGAGGTCAGGGCGACGATATAACGAACCGATGGAAAACGGATACAAATTTAGATAAATGATCAATAAGAAATGAATAAAAGTCACGTACATAGTAACAAGAAGGATCGAAACTAGAAAAGAGGCGTGAAATAGAAAAATTATCTATGACACAGAGTATTTTCAGACGTGTGTAAGATGTATCACTTCTTGTCGTATAGTGAGGTAGAACAGATGACTTCGTGTTGTACGGTGAGGTAGAATACATGACTTCGTGTCGTACTTTGGTGAAGAAGACATCACTTCGTGTCGGTCAGGGAAGCAGTAGATATGTTAACATAAATCACTTCGTGCCGTAGGGAAGAGTAGATGAATTCGTGTCGCTAGAAGTAGCCAGATAGATGTACAAATTCACAGCATTTCGTATCAGAGAGGGAAACAGTGTAGATGTCTAAACTTAAGTCTTTATGTATTTGAAAGCCAGTGTTAAATCAAAAGTGAGTAGAGGGTAGCTAGGAATGACAAAGTCAAGTTAATAAATTCACGTCGAGATATGTTTCAACTTCTAAAAGTAATTAGGAAAGGATAAAGCACGTAAACAATAGCAGGGGATGATAGGAGGAATCGCGTCTAGTGTGAAGGGTGTTCGGACGAGGAAAGCAGTGTAGATCTTCAATAAACGGGCCATTGAGAGGAGAACAGTGAGTATCTTTCATCTCCCATCCACACTCCCTGAGATAAGAGTCACACAAACAATATTCCTCTACCTGAGTAGCCGGCAGCCACATCAGTCCTTCCAAAGAAGAAACCCAACACCAAGAAAACCCCTAATACACATTAATCCCTTCTGCAAATGCTTCTCACAATCTTTTGTCAAGCCGTGACAAACATCAAACCTGTTTCATCACATTTCCGAATCTGATTAGGGGAATTACTCAAATTGTGGTCATCAATGACTTTCTCAAGATAGTCATAAAACCGTTGACTTAAGACAGGATTTACACAGGATGCGCGGTACCTAGACAAGCTTTCAGCTGTTCTCGTTGTTAGGTTGAAACCTAACGTAAAAACATTGTCAATTTTTCTATATTCTCATCATATTGGCATAGTTTCCTCCATAAATAAATTTAAAGAAGCTAAGAAACCATTTTGGCATGATATGGTTTAACTGAACAATTTTCCCGACATTTTAGCACCATAATAATGGTTGGAATAATATATTTCGTTGCATAAACATTTCACACAGTTTATATGCACACGTAACACTATTTTCATCAACTTTTTTATGTAATCACATCTGGTGTCGTAATTGATTTTGGCACCTTCAGTGTAAGCAGGTCGCCATGTTGAAGAAAATACGAAAATAAAACATGAAACGGGAAAGCTTTTCCAGCTTTGTGTGGGCACAATAGAACTACAATAACAAAATGCATTCAGTTCCTGCAAGTTTATCCATGTTACCAACTCTTATTAGTGTGATTGGATTAATATTTACCTCTCAGTTCAGTATTCTTTAGCAACGGTCCTAGTGCAGATAAAATCTTCAGCGCTTCACCAATGTTCGCCTAACAATATGTTCTGTGGTTATCTCTTACCGCTCTGGGTGCTGGTGTACGAGTATACAGAATTAGAAAACAGATCTCTTCCGCCATCTCTTAGATACTTCAGAACTTCTAAATTACGAAGCATAATGTGTTGGGTGAAAGAACTTTGTATCCCGGTATTACAGGTATCACCGAATTAGGCAACTTTTCCCTACAACACAGTGAAATGAATTACAAAATGGGCAACGTATCACCAGATACAATGCATTGAAGCTAAGAGTACCATAAGAATCGGTACTGGACTACTGTTGTGAGAGATATGCTAAAACATACAAATACACTTATTAGTATATGCTCCAAAGCATGCCAAAAATCTCTGGGACAACTCAGAGTGGACAATAAAATAATAGCAGATTACAATACTACTCATTTTTATAGAGAAAAATAAACGTATTCTGACGTAGCGGCTGCCTCAAAACATTGCAAACGGATGAATTCAAAACAGAGTTTGAGATATACAACTTACCGTAAAAGATGTCTGTGAGAATACAGAGTACGCCTACAAATCTTTACAACCAAATATGATAAAATTATTACAAATTTGCCTGTGAAGATTGGAAGGAATACCCAAAGTGCGAATTCTGGACTGAATCCTAAGACCTGCACGTAATTGTCTCTCTGCCTGGAAAGATAGCTACACAAACATATAGCTTAATACTACTAAATACTAGTCATCTCGTTTACATTTTGTGATTAACCTAAAGCACAACCTGTTTTTCCTGTCCTCCATTCAAAGGAAGCTAAAAGGAGCCACATAAAACTTCAGCAGAGCTAATAGGCTTATATACAGCAGGTACTTCTGTCGTATGTATACTGGTTATATTTTCCGAAGGTTACGGCAAATCTTCTTCCAATACGCCCTGCAAAATGTATTGCGAAGACTTGTTATATGATACCTGTTATGTTGGCGCCCTTTATTAGAATCACAGGTAGCACGCCAACCGTTTAGTCCCTAAAGCTCGTCTCCCATATCTTAACCCTCAGCAGAGACACTATAATGTACTGTCTGTTCAGCGACTTTTTAGCTAGTGCGTGGGGGAGTACTTTCAGGCAGGTATGGGTTTAGCTACTGGATGGAAATAAGTGTTTACTCGATATGAGACATGTAAGGGGTAAAGACGCGCGATGGTGAAAGTCTTGTGGATAATTTCCACTGTACGTGTGTCGCGCCGCAGGAGTTCAGCATGCTATGCACCCCTCCAACCAGCTAAAGTTTTCCCGAGAGATCCGACACCCCTCTCCAGTAGCTAAAACGTCTCTGAATAGACAGTATATCAATTTTCCATGTCAATTATAGGTAGAAGAGTTTACAGAACCAATGGACATTGCCCTAGGATTTAGTTGTGTCGTATGTATTTATTTGTAACTATATATATATATGTTCAAAGATTGGACTTACACGATACAGCAGTTGCTTGACGTCCCCTGTCGTAGTTGCTGCAGGCAGGTAACCATAATAAGAATATTGATAATCATCTAATCAAAATAAGGAGAGGAATACTAATAAAATGGAAGAATAAAAGAGAATAATAAGGATTAGAAAGGGGAGTATAAAATCATAACGAGAGAAATAAAGTAAAGAACAGATACAAATAAATAATCAGAACGTGAAATAAAATGTGGGAAAACGCGTATTTTAGAACGAAGAGACTCGGTGCAAACTGTAAAAGGGTGAAAGACTTAGGAAGGTACAGGAAAAGAAACATTAGCAAACGCTTAAGTCCTATAGAAATCTGGTGGAACTCACAGGAAGCGAAAACAAGGGAACGGAAATCGAATGCAGTCAAGCGCACAGAAAATCCAGTCAGGCGAACTAAAAGTGGTAATAGCAGACGCGGACGAGGTCAGGGCGACGATATAACGAACCGATGGAAAACGGATACAAATTTAGATAAATGATCAATAAGAAATGAATAAAAGTCACGTACATAGTAACAAGAAGGATCGAAACTAGAAAAGAGGCGTGAAATAGAAAAATTATCTATGACACAGAGTATTTTCAGACGTGTGTAAGATGTATCACTTCTTGTCGTATAGTGAGGTAGAACAGATGACTTCGTGTTGTACGGTGAGGTAGAATACATGACTTCGTGTCGTACTTTGGTGAAGAAGACATCACTTCGTGTCGGTCAGGGAAGCAGTAGATATGTTAACATAAATCACTTCGTGCCGTAGGGAAGAGTAGATGAATTCGTGTCGCTAAAAGTAGCCAGATAGATGTACAAATTCACAGCATTTCGTATCAGAGAGGGAAACAGTGTAGATGTCTAAACTTAAGTCTTTATGTATTTGAAAGCCAGTGTTAAATCAAAAGTGAGTAGAGGGTAGCTAGGAATGACAAAGTCAAGTTAATAAATTCACGTCGAGATATGTTTCAACTTCTAAAAGTAATTAGGAAAGGATAAAGCACGTAAACAATAGCAGGGGATGATAGGAGGAATCGCGTCTTGTGTAAAGGGTGTTCGGACGAGGAAAGCAGTGTGGATCTTCAATAAACGGGCCATTGAGAGGAGAACAGTGAGTATCTTTCATCTCCCATCCACACTCCCTGAGATAAGAGTCACACAAACAATATTCCTCTACCTGAGTAGCCGGCAGCCACATCAGTCCTTCCAAAGAAGAAACCCAACACCAAGAAAACCCCTAATACACATTAATCCCTTCTGCAAATGCTTCTCACAATCTTTTGTCAAGCCGTGACAAACATCAAACCTGTTTCATCACATTTCCGAATCTGATTAGGGGAATTACTCAAATTGTGGTCATCAATGACTTTCTCAAGATAGTCATAAAACCGTTGACTTAAGACAGGATTTACACAGGATGCGCGGTACCTAGACAAGCTTTCAGCTGTTCTCGTTGTTAGGTTGAAACCTAACGTAAAAACATTGTCAATTTTTCTATATTCTCATCATATTGGCATAGTTTCCTCCATAAATAAATTTAAAGAAGCTAAGAAACCATTTTGGCATGATATGGTTTAACTGAACAATTTTCCCGACATTTTAGCACCATAATAATGGTTGGAATAATATATTTCGTTGCATAAACATTTCACACAGTTTATATGCACACGTAACACTATTTTCATCAACTTTTTTATGTAATCACATCTGGTGTCGTAATTGATTTTGGCACCTTCAGTGTAAGCAGGTCGCCATGTTGAAGAAAATACGAAAATAAAACATGAAACGGGAAAGCTTTTCCAGCTTTGTGTGGGCACAATAGAACTACAATAACAAAATGCATTCAGTTCCTGCAAGTTTATCCATGTTACCAACTCTTATTAGTGTGATTGGATTAATATTTACCTCTCAGTTCAGTATTCTTTAGCAACGGTCCTAGTGCAGATAAAATCTTCAGCGCTTCACCAATGTTCGCCTAACAATATGTTCTGTGGTTATCTCTTACCGCTCTGGGTGCTGGTGTACGAGTATACAGAATTAGAAAACAGATCTCTTCCGCCATCTCTTAGATACTTCAGAACTTCTAAATTACGAAGCATAATGTGTTGGGTGAAAGAACTTTGTATCCCGGTATTACAGGTATCACCGAATTAGGCAACTTTTCCCTACAACACAGTGAAATGAATTACAAAATGGGCAACGTATCACCAGATACAATGCATTGAAGCTAAGAGTACCATAAGAATCGGTACTGGACTACTGTTGTGAGAGATATGCTAAAACATACAAATACACTTATTAGTATATGCTCCAAAGCATGCCAAAAATCTCTGGGACAACTCAGAGTGGACAATAAAATAATAGCAGATTACAATACTACTCATTTTTATAGAGAAAAATAAACGTATTCTGACGTAGCGGCTGCCTCAAAACATTGCAAACGGATGAATTCAAAACAGAGTTTGAGATATACAACTTACCGTAAAAGATGTCTGTGAGAATACAGAGTACGCCTACAAATCTTTACAACCAAATATGATAAAATTATTACAAATTTGCCTGTGAAGATTGGAAGGAATACCCAAAGTGCGAATTCTGGACTGAATCCTAAGACCTGCACGTAATTGTCTCTCTGCCTGGAAAGATAGCTACACAAACATATAGCTTAATACTACTAAATACTAGTCATCTCGTTTACATTTTGTGATTAACCTAAAGCACAACCTGTTTTTCCTGTCCTCCATTCAAAGGAAGCTAAAAGGAGCCACATAAAACTTCAGCAGAGCTAATAGGCTTATATACAGCAGGTACTTCTGTCGTATGTATACTGGTTATATTTTCCGAAGGTTACGGCAAATCTTCTTCCAATACGCCCTGCAAAATGTATTGCGAAGACTTGTTATATGATACCTGTTATGTTGGCGCCCTTTATTAGAATCACAGGTAGCACGCCAACCGTTTAGTCCCTAAAGCTCGTCTCCCATATCTTAACCCTCAGCAGAGACACTATAATGTACTGTCTGTTCAGCGACTTTTTAGCTAGTGCGTGGGGGAGTACTTTCAGGCAGGTATGGGTTTAGCTACTGGATGGAAATAAGTGTTTACTCGATATGAGACATGTAAGGGGTAAAGACGCGCGATGGTGAAAGTCTTGTGGATAATTTCCACTGTACGTGTGTCGCGCCGCAGGAGTTCAGCATGCTATGCACCCCTCCAACCAGCTAAAGTTTTCCCGAGAGATCCGACACCCCTCTCCAGTAGCTAAAACGTCTCTGAATAGACAGTATATCAATTTTCCATGTCAATTATAGGTAGAAGAGTTTACAGAACCAATGGACATTGCCCTAGGATTTAGTTGTGTCGTATGTATTTATTTGTAACTATATATATATATATATATATGTTCAAAGATTGGACTTACACGATACAGCAGTTGCTTGACGTCCCCTGTCGTAGTTGCTGCAGGCAGGTAACCATAATAAGAATATTGATAATCATCTAATCAAAATAAGGAGAGGAATACTAATAAAATGGAAGAATAAAAGAGAATAATAAGGATTAGAAAGGGGAGTATAAAATCATAACGAGAGAAATAAAGTAAAGAACAGATACAAATAAATAATCAGAACGTGAAATAAAATGTGGGAAAACGCGTATTTTAGAACGAAGAGACTCGGTGCAAACTGTAAAAGGGTGAAAGACTTAGGAAGGTACAGGAAAAGAAACATTAGCAAACGCTTAAGTCCTATAGAAATCTGGTGGAACTCACAGGAAGCGAAAACAAGGGAACGGAAATCGAATGCAGTCAAGCGCACAGAAAATCCAGTCAGGCGAACTAAAAGTGGTAATAGCAGACGCGGACGAGGTCAGGGCGACGATATAACGAACCGATGGAAAACGGATACAAATTTAGATAAATGATCAATAAGAAATGAATAAAAGTCACGTACATAGTAACAAGAAGGATCGAAACTAGAAAAGAGGCGTGAAATAGAAAAATTATCTATGACACAGAGTATTTTCAGACGTGTGTAAGATGTATCACTTCTTGTCGTATAGTGAGGTAGAACAGATGACTTCGTGTTGTACGGTGAGGTAGAATACATGACTTCGTGTCGTACTTTGGTGAAGAAGACATCACTTCGTGTCGGTCAGGGAAGCAGTAGATATGTTAACATAAATCACTTCGTGCCGTAGGGAAGAGTAGATGAATTCGTGTCGCTAGAAGTAGCCAGATAGATGTACAAATTCACAGCATTTCGTATCAGAGAGGGAAACAGTGTAGATGTCTAAACTTAAGTCTTTATGTATTTGAAAGCCAGTGTTAAATCAAAAGTGAGTAGAGGGTAGCTAGGAATGACAAAGTCAAGTTAATAAATTCACGTCGAGATATGTTTCAACTTCTAAAAGTAATTAGGAAAGGATAAAGCACGTAAACAATAGCAGGGGATGATAGGAGGAATCGCGTCTAGTGTGAAGGGTGTTCGGACGAGGAAAGCAGTGTGGATCTTCAATATACGGGCCATTGAGAGGAGAACAGTGAGTATCTTTCATCTCCCATCCACACTCCCTGAGATAAGAGTCACACAAACAATATTCCTCTACCTGAGTAGCCGGCAGCCACATCAGTCCTTCCAAAGAAGAAACCCAACACCAAGAAAACCCCTAATACACATTAATCCCTTCTGCAAATGCTTCTCACAATCTTTTGTCAAGCCGTGACAAACATCAAACCTGTTTCATCACATTTCCGAATCTGATTAGGGGAATTACTCAAATTGTGGTCATCAATGACTTTCTCAAGATAGTCATAAAACCGTTGACTTAAGACAGGATTTACACAGGATGCGCGGTACCTAGACAAGCTTTCAGCTGTTCTCATTGTTAGGTTGAAACCTAACGTAAAAACATTGTCAATTTTTCTATATTCTCATCATATTGGCATAGTTTCCTCCATAAATAAATTTAAAGAAGCTAAGAAACCATTTTGGCATGATATGGTTTAACTGAACAATTTTCCCGACATTTTAGCACCATAATAATGGTCGGAATAATATATTTCGTTGCATAAACATTTCACACAGTTTATATGCACACGTAACACTATTTTCATCAACTTTTTTATGTAATCACATCTGGTGTCGTAATTGATTTTGGCAACTTCAGTGTAAGCAGGTCGCCATGTTGAAGAAAATACGAAAATAAAACATGAAACGGGAAAGCTTTTCCAGCTTTGTGTGGGCACAATAGAACTACAATAACAAAATGCATTCAGTTCCTGCAAGTTTATCCATGTTACCAACTCTTATTAGTGTGATTGGATTAATATTTACCTCTCAGTTCAGTATTCTTTAGCAACGGTCCTAGTGCAGATAAAATCTTCAGCGCTTCACCAATGTTCGCCTAACAATATGTTCTGTGGTTATCTCTTACCGCTCTGGGTGCTGGTGTACGAGTATACAGAATTAGAAAACAGATCTCTTCCGCCATCTCTTAGATACTTCAGAACTTCTAAATTACGAAGCATAATGTGTTGGGTGAAAGAACTTTGTATCCCGGTATTACAGGTATCACCGAATTAGGCAACTTTTCCCTACAACACAGGGAAATGAATTACAAAATGAGCAACCTATCACCAGATACAATGCATTGAAGCTAAGAGTACCATAAGAATCGGTACTGGACTACTGTTGTGAGAGATATGCTAAAACATACAAATACACTTATTAGTATATGGTCCAAAGCATGCCAAAAATCTCTGGGACAACTCAGAGTGGACAATAAAATAATAGCAGATTACAATACTACTCATTTTTATAGAGAAAAATAAACGTATTCTGACGTAGCGGCTGCCTCAAAACATTGCAAACGGATGAATTCAAAACAGAGTTTGAGATATACAACTTACCGTAAAAGATGTCTGTGAGAATACAGAGTACGCCTACAAATCTTTACAACCAAATATGATAAAATTATTACAAATTTGCCTGTGAAGATTGGAAGGAATACCCAAAGTGCCAATTCTGGACTGAATCCTAAGACCTGCACGTAATTGTCTCTCTGCCTGGAAAGATAGCTACACAAACATATAGCTTAATACTACTAAATACTAGTCATCTCGTTTACATTTTGTGATTAACCTAAAGCACAACCTGTTTTTCCTGTCCTCCATTCAAAGGAAGCTAAAAGGAGCCACATAAAACTTCAGCAGAGCTAATAGGCTTATATACAGCAGGTACTTCTGTCGTATGTATACTGGTTATATTTTCCGAAGGTTACGGCAAATCTTCTTCCAATACGCCCTGCGAAATGTATTGCGAAGACTAGTTATATTATACCTGTTATGTTGGCGCCCTTTATTAGAATCACAGGTAGCACGCCAACCGTTTAGTCCCTAAAGCTCGTCTCCCATATCTTAACCCTCAGCAGAGACACTATAATGTACTGTCTGTTCAGCGACTTTTTAGCTAGTGCGTGGGGTAGTACTTTCAGGCAGGTATGGGTTTAGCTACTGGATGGAAATAAGTGTTTACTCTATATGAGACATGTAAGGGGTAAAGACGCGCGATAGTGAAAGTCTTGTGGATAATTTCCGCTGTGCGTGTGTCGCGCCACAGAAGTTCAGCATGCTATGTACCCCTCCAACCAGCTAAAGTTTTCCCGAGAGATCCGACACCCCTCTCCAGTAGCTAAAACGTCTCTGAATAGACAGTATATCAACTTTCCATGTCAATTATAGGTAGAAGAGTTTACAGAACCAATGGACATTGCCCTAGGATTTAATTGTGTCGTATGTATTTATTTGTAACTATATATATATATATATATATATGTTCAAAGATTGGACTTACACGATACAGCAGTTGCTTGACGTCCCCTGCCGTAGTTGCTGCAGGCAGGTAGCGCCTATAGCTCGAATACGGGAATGATCGGGTTCAAATCTCGTACACCGTAAATCTGTTTTGGATTTTCTTATGATTTCAAGCAAATATGCAACTGGATACCTCTGTGCCACGATCCACAGATTCACCACTCCTTCAAATTCATATGAATTCAATGTTAAAAGCATATATGACACACATAACCGAAAACGCAGCCTTCGCCAGCTTACAGCAGATTATTCAAGCAGATGGTAGAGGTAAGGGAGTACAGAACTAAGGACATTTGTCTGGCGTAATTTGACGGTTTGCAGCCTTCAAATCTTAAAATGCGCCTAAAGCTCTGCTCTAGGGAGAGAGAAATCAGAGCGGCAGGCAATTTCTATCTTCATACATATAGAAGATAATTAAAAATATTGCACACAAACTTAAGTAGCTTGTAGCGGGGGCAAAATACAACAACTTTGGTGTGTGAACTTGTGGCCTAGGAGGCGACCTGTGGCCGGTGCAAGCCTAGGAATGTCAGGACGGAGAACAAATTATTTTGCGCAAACTGTTAAGCAAAGATAATGTTTAATAAACAAATCAGTGTTACAAAATGTATTCGAAATGGCGCCCACCACAATCAATACTGGCATAACGTCATCGTAGGAAATTCAGGCGCACTGTACCAAGTACATTATGCATCGTACGGACCTCATCACATGCTACCAGTGTCCTGGCGAGAAGTTTTTCTTGGTTGAGCACTGGTGTCTCGTACACGACACTTTTGATATTCCCCCAAAAAGGAAACCAAGAGGCGTCAGATCAGGAGAACGAGCTGGCCAAGCAATTTGACATTTCCTTCCGATCCAACCGATCCAACGCTCGCGATAGGTGGCACCTAGTACGTTAATACTTGAAGAGAGAAGTCTGCTGGTCTCGCTCTAGTTGCGTCCACATCTGAAGACGCAAGATAAGTGATATATTCTCTAACAGTTCTGGAAGAACGTGTTGCTAGAAGACCCTGTAACGCACCCCATTCAAAAGTGGTGACAGGAAGTATGGTCCGGCCACATGAACACCAATAATACCGGCCAATACATTCACTACAAACTATGTTGGTGGTGGTGTTCGAATACAGCTCGGGGATTGTGCCGCGCCCACTCATGGCTGTTACGACATACAACTAAGTGATGAGGACTGAGAACACAGCCCATTGCATCGAGACCTAGGGATAAAGTCCGCGGGATTTTCCATTAGGACGGTACATATTTTACAACCCGCCTCTCCTGCTTCGCTAGAAAGGAGTGGGTAAAGTTACCCAGCTACACGTTCCGCTCTACTGGACGGAGGTGGATACGCCACTTACGTGCGTCAGCCCAATAGAAAAAGCTCTATCAGGGATGACTACTGAACAACCATGGTGGGTTCAACGGTGTCTAGCCACCGTTTACCAGCTCTCACTCATGGTTGGTGCCGGAGAACATCTAGGCATCTCACAACCCTGCCTGTTCGGAAAACCAGCCAGATGTACCCAGTCTCACATGGGTTCCCGTAACCACAACCCGTCGAGTCTAACCCAATGCTAATAACTCCCTTCGGGAGGGGCTCGAATGTTCGGCCCGCCGCACTTCTAAAAGCATCAGAAGTATCACCTTCCCCTAATTGCACGGACAGATTCGGGTGGAAGTTTCAGTGTCAGGCAAGAAAACAAATCTCTCCTTAAGCACAACCAACGTAAAGGCCGCACACCATCATCCCTCACGTCTGGCCCGCAACCCTGAAATATGAAAGGAAATGATATGAGAGGAAATGCGGGACAGATAAGTTTCTGGTAGTAAACAATGCACCACGACCTCCATTATATGAAATATTCTTTCAGATTCATTTGAAGGAAAGCTTGAGTTCTTGAGATTAAATTTGTAGTACCACTCATTTTAAATTGGCATCATATTCGGTTACAAGCAATAGTGTTAAACTATAGCGCTATGTTTCAGCTCTTGTTATATTGCTATTCTCTTCTAAAACGTATATTCACATTAAAATTGTCACAAGCTGTCGAATAAATACTGCCAAACAACTACTAAATTTCGTATATTAAATCTAAAATTACTAAGTTCCAAGCTTTCTAAGCATGTTTGTAAAAGTTGGCTGATTTTAAATTGTAAGGGTACTCTGTATTGAATTTTCGGCAAAATTTGAAAAACATTAATCTTAAAAACTGTCTTAGAAAACTTTCAAATAATTTAGCATTACGTTCCGAATCTGCTTTTGCCTCTTTGGGTGATAAAATGCAAAACATGTTTAAATCAGTGTGCACAGACTATCAAAATAGCCGTGAAACTTTAAAACCTTGTTTTTAGCAAATCCTATTTTCTTATATTTTTACTTGTGAAATTTTTATCCACTTTTTTTTTCGTTCTTTCTTTCCTCCCCCCCCCCCCTCACCTCAGTATATTTTGTGTGATGGCGATGAAGAAATCTAAAAGATGTTCTTCTTGATTTAAGCACAGGTATGGTTCTAAAGTTTTAACGTAGTTTAATGCGCAATTGAGCTTTAAACAGTTAAAAGTGTTACATACTTTGAAGCCGAAATTATGAAGTCAATAATTATCATAATTATAAAATAAATAATAAAATATTTAATTTCAGTGTATGTATAAAAAGGAGAAGCATTTAACATTGTTGGCTGTTAAAAGCGACAAAGACCAGACAGCCACATTCTAGCCAATTAGGGACCAGCCCCAGGTATAAAGGGTAAAATAGCTGAAGCCAGTTTCTCTTGGAATTTATGGGCACAGTTGCACTGGCCGGGATGTGAACGTCATTAGAGGCTTCATGACGCTAAGTTTGAGCAGAGTTTTGAGGGGAGAGAGGGGAAGTTATGAGTTTTTCCTCTTTGTAACGCGGTGGTGAAATTAATTCTGTCCTGAGCGATTGGTGAGAACAGGACGACATTCTCGTCGAGTTGTGAACATTGGCGGCGAACATGCAAGAGGGTAGAACGTTCAGCTGTAGGTAATAATCTTCGGTCTTGTCAAAGACACAGTGGCATCGTATGCATTTAAAAGTGATCGCAAACCTTAAGTTTTATTTTAAATGGTGAAAATAAAAGTGTTCCAAGAAAGCGTTCGTGTTTCTCTGTACACATCCACGCATACCCATTGATTAAGATCTCATGCTCGAGCAGCCGTGGCAAAGTATAAAAAAACTAGGAGGACAAACGCAGCATTCGTGAGGCAAAGGTATTGCTTTATTGTTGGAGGACGTAGCGTGGCTGCGTCAACTTCCATGTGCATACTTGCTTACAATCCAAGATTGTAAAATTTGTGAGTCTTGAATACTAAATGCAAACAGTTAAAAGCAAGATTCAACGATTCCTCCGTAGGGCTAAACGTGGTACCAAGATGGATCTGATACGAAATGAAAGGAACTAAATGAGAATGTAGAAGGCTATGAGTATTATTGAGAGTCGCCTTCTGTCGCATGCACAACGACAGTATCCCAACCTTGGTGAATACACAATATTAGGTATATAACTGAGGGGGAAGCCTCGCGAACCTTGACCTAAGGGAGATTCATTGCGGCTACCACCCCAGTGAGGAGAAGGAACCACTGGAGCCAACAGGTCTCAGACAGACGGCCCAAAAGAGACGCTCGGAATTCTCTGATAGTTCCTGGCTCGAATATCCGTCCCATCACTGGAACAGCCCTGATAGAGTGATGAACGATCCGTGAAACCAAGCAACCCTCTAATGACCACTTGGAATATTCTTTAATTGGAGAAAGCATCCGCATCATCCGTCCTGCACCTTCATACACCACAAAACCTAGAAGCACATTTAGAACATGAGAAGGAAACGAAATGAAAGGGAAACGAGGGGAAGGAAAACCAACCCAGCATCCGCCAACCGACCAACGAAAGCTACGAATAACCCAAGCTTAGAGTGCGCCATCGACGGGAATGGATCCCGGGACCTTTCAAATGTGAACCACACACCATACCGCAGAGCCAATTGGCTCGGTTACCTTCGTGAATAACTCCAACCTCAAGAGAGAAGAGATGCTGGACACCCGAGGAAAAATTGTTCTTACTCTGTTAAGATGGAGCAGGTAAGACTGCCTAACCCCGGCAAAGATGATGATGCTGATAATCATGATCATGATAGAGCATTCAAGGAAACGCAAACTTCCAACTTCAGAATCCAGTATCTCGAAATTAACTTTACAGTTGCTGTAACGCTCTCTGCTGCGAGATGTTGCCGGTGAATTGTTGCTCATAATGAAGGTATACAGTTGTATCGCCAAAACGATAAAGACCCAGGATACACTATCGCCAACAGGACAAGAGTTTCAAAATGGATCGGCTTTTATGTGTCTCATTTTTCTTCACCAATGCTTCTGCCGAAAGAGGATACGCATATTGAAGGTAGGAGTTAGAAGACGTAGTCAGACGGAAGTCCCTTCGGTATCTGGAGAACAGCACCATACGTAGGCTATAGTGGGCCATTTCTGCTTCCAACGTGATTTTTGGATGAAGGGATGAAGCGGAGATTCGAAGAGCGGCAGATTTCACTGACGATGTGCGTTATCGAGGACGCGGTGCCTAAGATTCCAACATGGCACCAATCCTGACGGCTAGCCCTGCCTGAGCCACTTGCAACCTGAAGGTCCCGGGTGCACACGAGACAGCTCCAAGGAAGAAGGGGGTCCCAGCAATATCACCAAACACCTGGAAGAAATCTCTCCAAAGCACAAATACCGCCGTCCTGCCGCAGCGCACCAACCGTCGTCACCTGGCCCTACAACCTTGTAAAAGATGCGGTGAAACAGATGAAAAGAAATGATGGGGAGCACATTCAGGGGGAAGGGTAACCACCCCAACATTCTACTACCGGCCCGGAGAAACCACGAAAACTCTATGGTCAGAGTGACCGGATTAACCAGAGTCAAATGCACGCCACTCGAATCCGAGCCTCAGACGTTACCGATAAGCCATCTCACTCGGTGATATTGAAGGGAATATAGATATTGTTTCTTAGTCCGTCATATGTCTGAGCTTCAATTAGTTGGCTGGATAAAACCACTCTCTTATAATAATTATGTTATTACTTCAATGATGAATTCCTTTAATATTCCATCAAACCCCATTTTTTTCAATGTAGTGGCTTATATGACACTATGACAGTGCGAAGTTTAACTGATTCCTGGTACGAAAATGTTGATTCTAGATACCATTCTGTTATAGTTCCTCTAAATGTCATTTATGTGGATTCAACTCTCGATATCACCATTTTCCGGAAATATATATTTTAACGCCATAGAATTAGAAATACTCTTCTCACGAGGAAGGATCTGACGCACGCGTATAAGTACGTACCTCCAATGTGCGTGTTCACATGTACTAGCATCTCACTAATTTCCTTTGAAGAACTTATCTTACAGACAGTATGAAATCCAGCTTGCCAGTTTAAGTCAAGCATTTTGGGCTGAAAAATGGATTTCCAAAAATCACATTATCCCTTTAAATATGACATTTCTGGTTTTCTATTTCTAAAACGTTCCTCAACATTTTTATTAGAATTCCACAACATATTGATGTTAAAGCGAAATGCAAGCTTTGAGTAAAACTAAATACAACTAATACACATATTTGTTTAAATACTCACTGTACGTGGGACAGGTGTCTGTGGTATTAACCACTGCTGAAAGATGTTCAGTTGTACGTTTATTTTATGTAGTATATTTTGGAACATTTAGATCTCGTTCTTCTGCCTTTAATGAGTTGCGGCTGTTAATTTATTTCATAAACTTTTGACTGTTACTCCACTTTCCTAAAACAATAGAGAAACAGGTAATTAAAGAACTGGCATGGTGTGGCATCTTTGCAAACTGACACTTTGTAGAGGAAGTAAGGGGCTTCACATCAAATATTTCCCCTTTCAAACCCAGGGAGATGGCTGCGTGTTAAGTTATGATGCACGCATTCGGATGGTCCCAGTTTTGATTCTTGTCGGGACGATATTCGACTATGTGTTTCTCGTGGCTTCCCTGATTCGCTTGGAAAATACTGGGTGGGTCCCCTTCTACCACAAATTTCCTGTCCCCATCATTTCCTTTGATTTGCTTCACTCATACTTTTCAGGATTAAAGAAGCAAGAAACGGCGGTTGGTTTGTTGCGGCTGGACGGTAAAGTTTGCGTTTTGGGAGGATTTTTCCCTGGCGCTTGGTGGGACTCCTGAGGTCCCCTTTTGGTAGCTGTCGCGATTGCTACGAGAACACCGCATTGTGTGTGGCTTAGGCAGAGCTAGCCGGCGTCGGAATTGGTGCCATATTGGAATTGTTGGGCAACGTGCCCTTGCTAACACACTACGTCGTCCAGCTCTGTTCGCGCTGGTCCTCCCAGAGGTCAAATTGGAAGTATAAAAACGCTCCTTTAGGGCCTTCTTGCGGTGCTGCGCTCCAGTTACTGGAGGATCCGGTTTGTCCAATCCTAGCTCCATTTGATCGCATGACACTAACCTGCATTATGGAGTGACCAGAAAGCATCGAAGTATTTTTTTTATAAACGTCCATCACTGCTATTTTCTGCAGATCTGGTCCTGCACTCGCACTCTTGGTCATCTCGAGCGTTAGGGCTACGCGCTGGAATATCTTAGGGTTGGGATTAGAGTCCACCCGGAAACTGTTCCTTGTCTTTTATCTCTGACTCTCTCCTCAATACGTCGCAAGAAGTAGGCCATGGTAAAGTATTCGCCTGTTAGAAGGTAACTTCACTGTCGTTCACCTGCACATTTTCAAATAACCAATGCTCAATTCTTTTAGCGGCGGCCCCACACCCGTCTCTCCCAGTGACAATAATCGTTGAGGCCTACATCGTCTCCATATAGTAGTATAACTATTATTACTATTATTATTACTATGTTCTTTTTTTCACACACACATACTACCACAAGAAGCAGGGCCATGTGAAATTACGTCTGATTGAAAGTAACCTCACCGCCGTTCACTTGCACAATTTCAAATTACCAACGACCAATTTTTTTAGTGTTGACGCCATACCTGCCGCGCCCAGTGACGATCATCCTCTATGTCCACATTGTCTCTATATAGATTATTATTATTATTATTATTATTATTATTATTATTATTGCTGTTTTTCGCTTTATCTTTCTAATATTAAATTTTCAGTTATTTTACACACATAATGCCGCAAGAAGCAGGTCCATGTTGAATGTGTTTGCTTGTTTGAAGGTAGACTCACTGTTGTTCACTACCACAGTTTCAAGTTACTAAGTTTTTTAGGGGCGGCCCCACACCCGCCGCTTCCAGTGACGATCATCCTTGAATTCTACATCGTCTCCATATACATTATTACTATTATTATTATTATTATTGTTATTGTTATTATTTCATTACTGCTCTCATTATTTTCTGTTATTAAATTATATTTATTGTTGTTATTATTATTATTATTATTATTATTATTATTATTATTTCTGTTAATCTCTTTATTGTTCTGTTATTAAATGTTTCTGTTATTTTACACACATAATGCCGCAAGAAGCAGGTCCATGTTGAATGTGTTTGCTTGTTTGAAGGTAGACTCACTGTTGTTCACTACCACAGTTTCAAGTTACTAAGTTTTTTAGGGGCGGCCCCACACCCGCCGCTTCCAGTGACGATCATCCTTGAATTCTACATCGTCTCCATATACATTATTACTATTATTATTATTATTATTGTTATTGTTATTATTTCATTACTGCTCTCATTATTTTCTGTTATTAAATTATATTTATTGTTATTATTATTATTATTTCTGTTAATCTCTTTATTGTTCTGTTATTAAATGTTTCTGTTATTTTACACACATAATGCCGTAAGAGGCAGGTCCATGTTGATGTGTTCGCCTGTTTGAAGGTAACCTCACTGTCGTTCACTACCACAGTTTCAAATTACTAATCTTTTTAGGGGCGGCTCCACACCCGCCGCTTCCAGTAACGATCATCCTTGAATTGTACATCGCCTCCATATACATTATTACTATTATTATTGTTGTTATTATTATTTCATTACTGCTCTCATTATTTTCTGTTATTAAATTATATTTATTATTATTATTGCTGTTCATCTCTTTATTGTTATTAAATTTTTCTGTTTTTTACACACACAATGCCGCAAGAAGCAGGGCCATGTCGACGTATTCGCCTGTTTGAAGGTAACCTCACTGTCGTTTACTTCCACAGTTTCAAATCAACAATGACAAATTCCTTTAAGGGCAGCCGTGAGCATTTTTCTGCTGTTAAATATTATTTATTTATTATTAGTTTATTACTATTGCTGTTATTTAATTTTATTGTTATTATTGCAGTATTTCTGTTTATTTCTCTGTTACTAACTTAATTTTTCTTTTTTTTTCTTTACACAGAGGCCTACATGAACGCAAACGCATTCTCGAGGTGAGACTCGAATCAGCGGTACTCCGAGGCGACACAAACACTAAGGCCAAACACTCAGGCGACCATGATCACGGGGTCCGGCCAGTTAGAGACCTAAATATTCGCGGGGAGGCTTTATAAGTAGGGATTGGTGTTTTAATATAGGTCGGGTTCCGCTTGAGCACCCCGGTTAGTAATGAACTACCAACATCGGGATATAAGCTTTTATACGTCAGGTGGGAAAATACAACCACACATTCAGTTTTACTTGATTACTTATTTTCACTCTAACAAGGGAAGTATCACACCCCTAATGACGAAACCTACACGAAAATCCTGTGACAGAAGCGATGTACTACAAAGAGGCAGACCCAAAACATTAGTTTCTAGTTTTAACTGCAAGGAGCCGAAATCGAAGCTGGAATCCTTGAACGGTAACTCAGTATGCGATCAAGCATACGCAGAGACATGTTTCAATGCAAGGCGCCGAATTTAAGTAACTGGACGGAGCAACCTATCCCCACCCCCTCGCACCATAGGTAGAAATCGATAATTTGAGTCCCATTCCCCACACCCGGGCGAAAATCTCGTAAACATTCAGGGCTGTCCGATCGAGTTACTTAATACAAGTATTATTTCCATGTGATTTATATGGTATATTTGGCGTTGGTCTTCGCGTGTTTGCAGTTAAATCTGGCACATGGTGTTTTGGGTGTGACCTCCTTATACTACATCGTATCTGTCACAGGAATTTCAGAAAGAGTTTCGCATAACAAGTCTGATACTTCCCTTATAAGCAGTTTTACCTAACTACTATCTGGTAGAGCCATCTGTAAACCGTAATCCAGTGGCAGGCAGATGCCTTGCTCTGTGACGTCATACTTGCGAGCAAAATTGTTCACTGCCGGGTGTTTTCTATGTAGTGAGCACAGAATGGAGGGGAGGCCTGAAAAGCTTCAGCTGAACAGTGGCGACACGGTGCCTGAGCTTTAACCGACTACGCATTATTCTTCTGAGATACTATAATGGTAGATACCTATACATTATTTGCAATTGACCACAAATTTCAATCAATCACGGTAGAAATATCAATGCATTTGTAAGAAAAATGCCCACGGTAAAACAATGTATCAGATGTTTTATTTTAATATAATAAAGGAGCCACGAAATACATAACTGCAGAGGTACTCCTTACATAAATGCTGCTCTGAAGCTTCTTGAAGAGCTTTAAGAAGCCCTGCCATTTTTTCGTTTGTAAAGTTGAAAATAGGCTTTCTCTCCCTCTGCTTATCTCTCTCTCTCTCTCTAATTGTTTTACCCAATACAGTTTTATACATTTTGCTTTGCATTTGGCACACGTGAAAAACACACAATTACTTTGCATCAACGCCCTGCACAAACGGACACTTTCTAGAGTACCTGCCCCCCTATCCTCCATAATTTGATAGTATTTGGAGCCATAGTCTGGGTAACACCAAAGCGAGGAACGGTTCTCAAACACAGGTCAGAAAGTTGGTTTCTATGTTGTGGTTTATAATCTTTATACAAGAAAAGAACTGTTCATGTGCGTAAGTGGATCAGAATATGCTCAGCATCCGAGCAGAAAACTTGTGCACCCCAGGGAACTTTGGGGGAAATTTCATTAAAAGGAAGAGAAATCCTTTTTGTTTTGAAAGCTGCCCTTCAGTCAACGTTTATTTTGTAAGTCAACTATTTCTAATTGCAACGATGGCACTCTGTCAACATCCACTGAAAATGGTGTTGCAACAACCCATGTAACCGTTGAATGGAGTTTTACAATATCTTGAAATCGGTAACAAGTTCTTGAGTTAGTTATTCCAATAATTGGACATATTTATTTGTATACGTAATTCAATCTCTTGACTTAGTTCTTCCAATATTTGGACATAATTATTTGTATTGGTAATTAAAACTATTGATTTAATTCTTCCAATATTTGGACAAAGATATTTGTATCGGTAATTCAAACTCTTGACTTAGTTCTTCCAATATTTGGACATAGATATTTCTTTCGGTAATTCAAACTCTTGACTTAGTTCTTCCAATATTTGGACATAGATATTTGTATCGGTAATTCAATGTCTTGAGTTAGTTCTTCCAATATTTGGACATAGATATTTGTATCGGTAATTCAAACTCTTGACTTAGTTCTTCCAATATGTGGACATATATATATTTGTATCGGTAATTCAAACTCTTGACATAGTACTTCCAATATTAGGACATAGATATTTGTATAGGTAATTAAAACTCTTGAGTTAGTTCTTCCAATATTTGGACATAGATATTTGTATCAGTAATTCATACTCTTGACTTAGTTCTTCCAATACTTGGACATAGATATTTGTATCGGGAATTCAAACTCTTGACATAGTTCCTCCAATATTTGGACATAGATATTTGTATCGGTAATACAATCTCTTGACTTAGTTTTTCCAATATTTGGACATAGATATTTGTATCGGTAATTAAAACTCTTGAATTAGTTCTTCCAATACTTGGACATAATTATTTGTATCGGTAATTCAAACTCTTGATTCAATTCTTCCAAAATTTGGACAAAGATATTTGTATCGGTAATTCAGACTCTTGACTTAGTTCTTCCAATATTTGGACATAGATATTTGTATTGGTAATTCAAACTCTTGACATAGTTCTACCAATATTTTTGGAAATAGATATTTGTATCGGTAATTCAAACTCTTACTTAGTTCTTCCAATATTTGGACATAGATATTTGTATCGGTAATTAAAACTCTTGAATTAGTTCTTCCAATACTTGGACATAATTATTTGTATCGGTATTTCAAACTCTTGATTTAGTTCTTCCAATATTTGGACATAGATATTTCTTTCGGTAATTCAAACTCTTGAATTAGTTCTTCCAATACTTGGACACAATTATTTGTATCGGTAATTCAAACTCTTGATTTAATTCTTCCAATGTTTGGACAAAGATAAATGTATCGGTAATTCAAACTCTTGATTTAATTCTTCCAATATTTGGACATAGATATTTGTATCGGTAATTCAAACTCTTGACATAGTTCTTCCAATATTTGGACATAGATATTTGTATCGGTAATTCAAACTCTTGACTTAGTTCTTCCAATATTTGGACATAGATATTTGTATCGGTAATTCAAACTCTTGACTTAGTTCTTCCAATATGTGGACATATATATTTGTATCGGTAATTCAAACTCTTGACTTAGTTCTTCCGATATTTGGACATAGATATTTGTATCGGTAATTCAAACTCTTGATCTAATTCTTCCAATATTTGGACAAAGATATTTGTATCGGTAATTCAAACTCTTGACTTAGTTCTTCCAATATTTGGACATAGATATTTGTATCGGTAATTAAAACTCTTCAATTAGTTCTTCCAATACTTGGACATAATTATTTGTATTGGTAATTCAAACTCTTGATTTAATTCTTCCAATATTTGGACAAAGATATTTGTACCGGTAATTCAAACTCTTAACTTAGTTCTTCCAATATTTGGACATAGATATTTCTTTCGGTAATTCAAAATCTTGACTTAGTTCTTCCAATATTTGGACATAGATATTTGTATCGGTAATTCAATCTCTTGAGTTAGTTCTTCCAATATTTGGACATAGATATTTGTATCGGTAATTCAAAGTCTTGACTTAGTTCTTCCAATATGTGGACATATATATATTTGTATCGGTAATTCAAACTCTTGACATAGTACTTCCAATATTAGGACATAGATATTTGTATAGGTAATTAAAACTCTTGACTTAGTTCTTCCAATATCTGGACATAGATATTTGTATCGGTAATTCATACTCTTGACTTAGTTCTTCCAATACTTGGACATAGATATTTGTATCGGGAATTCAAACTCTTGACATAGTTCCTCCAATATTTGGACATAGATATTTGTATCGGTAATACAATCACTTGACTTAGTTTTTCCAATATTTGGACATAGATATTTGTATCGGTAATTCAAACTTTTGACTTAGTTCTTCGAATGTTTGGACATAGATATTTGTATCGGTAATTCAAACTCTTGAATTAGTTCTTCCAATATTTGGCCATAGATATTTGTATCTGTAATTCAAACTCTCGACATAGTTCTTCCAATATTTGACATAGATATTTGTATCGGTAATTCAAACTCTTGACATAGTTCTACCAATATTTGGAAATAGATATTTGTATCGGTAATTCAAACTCTTACTTAGTTCTTCCAATATTTGGACATAGATATTTGTATCGATAATTAAAACTCTTGAATTAGTTCTTCCAATACTTGGACATAATTATTTATATCGGTAATTCAAACTCTTGATTTAGTTCTTCCAATATTTGGACATAGATATTTGTATCGGTAATTAAAACTCTTCAATTAGTTCTTCCAATACTTGGACATAATTATTTGTATCGGTAATTCAAACTCTTGATTTAATTCTTCCAATATTTGGACAAAGATATTTGTATCGGTAATTCAAACTCTTGACTTAGTTATTCCAATATTTGGACATAGATATTTGTATCGGTAATTCAAACTCTTGACATAGTTCTTCCAATATTTGGACATAGATATTTGTATCGGTAATTCAAACTCTTGACTTAGGTGTTCCAATATATGGACATAGATTTTTGTACCGATAATTCAAAATCTTGACTTAGTTCTTCCAATATTTGGACATAGATATTTGTATCGGTAATTCAAACTCTTGATTTAATTCTTCCAATATTTGGACAAAGATATTTGTATCGGTAATTCAAACTCTTACTTAGTTCTTCCAATATTTGGACATAGATATTTGTATCGGTAATTAAAACTCTTGACTTAGTTCTTCCAATATTTGGACATTTTTATTTGTATCGGTAATTCAAACTCTTGACTTAGTTCTTCCAATATTTGGACAAAGATATTTTATTCGGTAATTAAAACCCTTGACTTAGTTTTTCCAATATTAGAACAAAGATATTTGATTCGGTAATTAAAACTCTTGACTTAGTTCTTCCGATATTTGGACGTAGTTATTCGTATCGGTAAATTGTCAATGTACTGAAATTGTACTGGAAAATAACTGGGATTTGATAGTCTTCCACAATTGCATTCTTGCATCTCTACAGCCCATTTAAGCTACTGTGCTATCAAATCCCTCAGAGCCGGTTTGTGTTATGCTCTCTGTGCTTCTCTTTGCTCGGAACGGACTCTTATGTCACAAACACAGCTGCTGCCGACCAATATTGTAATCGGAAAAGTGAAAGAAAAAGAAACAATATGAATTCGGGAATCAGGGATGAAACCGTAGGAGGCAGACGATACGTGTATACGTATAGGTAGGAAATGAGCCATGCACCACTGAAAATATAATGTTTTATAGCACCAGCAGCATGTGCAACCTATACAGTGCTTTGTTCTACGAGTAGACTAGTCGTTTGTATGCGTGTGTATTATATACGCTAACGGAGCAAGCAGCCAGCTCGCAAGCGAAAAGCATTATAACGAATAAGGTAGATAACTCCACCATATTAACTGTTCAATAGTTTCGAATAGTGCAGTGAACGAAACAAACCCTCTATGAGCTAAAGAACTACAATGAGTTAGAGTGCTGTGATGCAGGTGGTCTAAAAATATGATGAACGCGTAGCATTGGATAATCTGTACAGCTTAAAGGGATGTTTGAGCCCAGAGATTTTATTTAACTTCTGAAAAGCTACATTTTATGACTTACTTCTTTGGTTTCTGTATTTTGTATACTTCAGAATTCTAACTGCTATTACTAAACATCTGCATGTCGCGACTAAATCAGTCAAGTGCTGTGATGTGGATCATGGTATATCATATACTTTATGCCTTTCAGTTTCTCTACAATCAAAGATAATCAAGGGCACGGTTGTCTCATTGCAGAGTAAGGCCTTCGGTGTGTTAAAATGTTGGAAATCAATGTAGCGGGACTAAATATGAATCTTTCTTTGTTTATCTTTGGAAAGGGGATCTTTGAACCACATTCTACATATGAGTTACAGTTATGAGGCATTAATCATTAATACTCGTAATAATAACATTCTAATATCTTGTATGTTCTACAGAGATTTAAAGTAATTTTAAAAGTTACACTTTTTGTGCTTAATATTTGTTAATACTTCTTTAGTTAAATTCTAGATCATAAAGTATGTTACTTAAAGTGTATATATATGAGCTAAGTTAGTGGTTTTTCTTGGTATGGAAAAAGAGTTAACATCTATTTTCTGGGTAGTATATATTTGGTGAATGATCCACCCTAGTGTTTTTCTTTCCTTTTTATTTATTTTTTTTGGAACCCATCGCAAAGCATAATACCCTTCAAACAGAGATAGTCAATTTTATACCTTAGTTCGGAGATCCGTCTGCTATTACCTCCCGAAATCACAAGTGACTGAACCAGCTATCATATGGATCCAATACCAAAATCACTCAAAATAAAGTGGGGGTTCTATTAGAGATAAAGAAGCGATACGTTAGATCCAGTAAGATACACGTTACTTAAGTGACTTTTGTAGAGTCACACAAATGTTAAATTAACACACTAATTCTGTTGTGAGCTAAATTACGTGTATTTGATATATGTTTTACGTAACAAACTGCCGTTTGATTGATAATCTTAAAATGCCTAACACATACTTAAAACCAAGCTATAACATGGAAGCAAAGTTAGGAGGTGACATCACAGACGTCTAGTGCACGGCTCGTGTAGAATTTAGAGACCTCTCTACCCTAAGTTTGAATTTACGGGGGACCCTCTAAAATTTCTCGGTCTGGTAAAGGGGACATCACGGAGGGCCCTCGGAAGCGGGGTAGAGTACTGTAAGTTGTAGTAACATTTATGTTGTATTTCACATTTTTGTAGCCCCACGTTGTGGTAGCCAATTTGTAGTAACATTTATGGTTTGTTGTTTGTATTTGTTAGCCCCACGTTTGGGAGCCAATTTGTAACGGTATTACTTACAAACGTTTGTGTATTTATATTTACTTCACGTGAAGCCATCTTGTGACGTCATTCATTTGTTCGGTTTGTAGCTCCATCTAGTGTTAGCAATTTGTGGTAGTATTAGTGTTTGAAAGAATTTTAAGTTTTGTTTACTGTCCTCCAGCTAGCTATTATTTCTCAGTCGAACATGTCTCTTGATCAGAGTGTGTAAACGGAAAGGAATCTTTTATCCAAATATAACACTCATGAAGAAATTTGTTTTACACATTTATTGTCGAACACGTTAACTATCACATTTACATATTGATCTTGACACTCGCCAAACTGAAACTGTTATAACAACTTCTTACTGATAATTCTTTTAATCCACGTACTTCAATCTTTTGTATAATTAACTTTACCATACTTTCGATTTTTCAGAATTCTGCTACGCGTAACTTGTGAATCTATATCCGATGTATGCCGTACTAATACTTTCGACGAACTGACTGACTGAAGACGACGTGTAGTGTACACAGATTTTTGATGAACAGATCGACTGAAGGCGACGTGTAATGTATTAAGATTTTCGATGAACTGGACGACTGAAGGCGACGTGTAATGTATTGAGATTTTCGATGAACTGACCGCGATCTACCTCTGACTTGGCTTTTTATACTCTCACTCCCCGATATGCCTAAAGATTATAACTGAACTGCAATTGGCTAATAAAACGCGCCAATATTACGTAACTTCCTCGTTTTCAATAATGATAAACAGCTCACCCCCCCTCGCTGCATTATTGCGCGCTATTATTGACAGTTTCAGTAAGGTCGTATAAACTTACTTATCAACAATAATTACAGTCAAGAAACATCTCAAATCAATGTCACATAAAAATGCATATTCATATTACAATCATTATTTACATTTAAGTAATTTGTGATACAAATTACTGCATCATATGCCCCACTAGAAACATAATTATGAATATTTACAACTTGTTTGGAAATTTTATAATTGGGTTTATAGTCTCCTAAATCTTGGAACACACGCTATCACTTTCACTTAACACTTCACACACATTTAACACACGACATATGTTTTTTTTTATCTCGCCACTACTTACTGGCTCTGGTTTAATGTGTTTAGACTTTAATCTGACATTACAAAATTTTTTGGAGCAAATACTGTACCCTGAATTATTTATTTACTGTTACAAAATTGCTTACTTTCTTAAGTTGTTAACAAAAATTTGTGCATTTAAGAATTTTGTAATTATTACACATATTTACCAAAATATTCGCCCTCTACACAAATATATTGATATCTCTTAAATCTAGACAATGTTTCACCTTTTCTGTTTGCTACATGAGTATTTGATTTTTTATTATTATTTTTACCCATTTTTGTTATTTTGTACTTTATTTTAACAATACTCTTGGAATTGTATTTATGTACTTTTTTATTTTAATATCATATTAAGTTTCAATCTTTACTTTCTTAATTTTCAAATACTGTTACAGTTACTAAAAAAAAATGTTATTTTCCTTTTAAAAAAAATTTAATTATGTCCAAAATTTTATTTCTTCTTTCACATGACGTACATATTTATTTAACCCTCTTACGTTCCAATACATTTCTCTGCAAGTCATCTTTAACTATCCAGCATTTACTTTACATCTCATTGCTATTAACCCTCCTGGATCAAATTGTGTGTGGCTAAACATTACTGGTAGCCGTATCCTAACCTTCAAAAATTTGTTCATGAATAACCTCTTGTATTCATATGAAATTTCGTCCCATGATAACATTTGAAACCAATCTAAAGTTTCCTGAACAATACATCTTTTAGCAATTATCATTCTCAATTCTTCTGCTATCTTTTTAATTTGAGAGTACTCTGGTAAATCTGTCATAAGCTGTACTGGATTGGAGTTTTCATTTTGAACAGCTTGGTACTTGTTAATTTCAGAAGTTAGCTTTTGATTATTTATAGGCAAAACTTTAACTTCTTCGTACAATTTATTTCTTTGCATTACTGACTCCTTATGTATTTCTGATATTTCCCCTCTGAAATTAACTTGCGCCAGATTCACATCTACATTCGTAACCTCTTTCATCTCTCTTATCTCACTTGTAATACTACTCATTTGGCTACCTAACTCTGTACATTTTGCATCAACATGTTCACTTTTAGTATTAACCTCACTTTTTTTGTTACCTATTTCCCTACTCATATCTGACATTTTCTTTGAAACTTCTCCTATCTCACTTACTATTACTTTTTGATTTTCATCTCTCATTTTTGGCATACTACTATCTAGCTTCGTAACTTTCTTTTCAATTTCTTCACTGCTTTGATCTACTTTTTGCTCTAATATCTCATTCCTCCTACCAATACTTTCTCTCCATTCCCTATGATCTTTGTTTATAGCTTCTCTCAATTCCCTATGATCCTTTTCCATTTTCTCACTCATATTTCTCAGCATTTCCATAATTTCCATCATTATACTAGCATCAAAATTAACATTTCCTGCTGTTCTATTCTGACTTTCTGCACTAACATTTTCTCCCTCAAATACTACATTGTTTGAGCTATTTCCTGTAACCTGTATTGAATTACAGCTAACTGTTACACTATCCCCTTCCATCATTGTTTCATCAATATTATTAGTAGCCATTATTTTCTTTATCCTACCGCTCCTTTTGATTGTTACATTTTGTTTTCTAAAAAATTACTATACTCTGACTTTTTGATGCTGTCTGTTGCTGTTACTTTGATGTCCAGCTTCCTGCCCCTCTCTCCTAGATTTGTATGTCGCTTCTGCGTTGTATTATGATGAATCTGCGTTGTCTCGATGTTTTTGTGTCCACTCATCCGCGTAGTCTGTCGTTCCTATAGTTGCTTCTCGAATCTGCGTCTTCTCGATGTTTTTGTAGTTGAATTCCCCTGTTGCTTTGTAATCTCGGAATTACGATGTCCAATCATCCGCGTAGTCTGTCGTCCCTTTTGTTGTTTCTGGAATCTGCGTCTTCTCGATGTTTTTGTAGTTGAATTCCCCTGTTGCCTTGTAATCTCGGAATTACGATGTCCAATCATCCGCGTAGTCTGTCGTCCCTTTTGTTGTTTCTGGAATCTGCGTCTTGTAGATCAATTCACTGCTCCATTCATTCCACATCCTGGTTAATTCTGCTACTTTCCCGGTTAATTCTGCTACTTTCCTGGTTACTTTGCCCCTTTCCTGGTCACTTTGCCCCACGTTCTGGGTGCCAATTTGTAATAGTTCAAATGTTATTTATTTAACATTATTGTAGCCCCACGTTGTGGTAGCCAATTTGTAGTAACATTTATGGTTTGTTGTTTGTATTTGTTAGCCCCACGTTTGGGAGCCAATTTGTAACGGTATTACTTACAAATGTTTGTGTATTTATATTTACTTCACGTGAAGCCATCTTGTGACGTCATTCATTTGTTCGGTTTGTAGCTCCATCTAGTGTTAGCAATTTGTGGTAGTATTAGTGTTTGAAAGAATTTTAAGTTTTGTTTACTGTCCTCCGGCTAGCTATTATTTCTCAGTCGAACATGTCTCTTGATCAGAGTGTGTAAACGGAAAGGAATCTTTTATCCAAATATAACACTGATGAACAAATTTGTTTTACATATTTATTGTCGAACACGTTAACTATCACATTTACATATTGATCTTGACACTCGCCAAACTGAAACTGTTATAACAACTTCTTACTGATAATTCTTTTAATCCACGTACTTCAATCTTTTGTATAATTAACTTTACCATACTTTCGATTTTTCAGAATTCTGCTGCGCGTAACTTGTGAATCTCTATCCGATGTATGCCGTACTAATACTTTCGACGAACTGACTGACTGAAGACGACATGTAGTGTACACAGATTTTTGATGAACAGATCGACTGAAGGCGACGTGTAATGTATTAAGATTTTCGATGAACTGGACGACTGAAGGCGACGTGTAATGTATTGAGATTTTCGATGAACTGACCGCGATCTACCTCTGACTTGGCTTTTTATACTCCCACTCCCCGATATGCCTAAAGATTATAACTGAACTGCAATTGGCTAATAAAACGCGCCAACATTACGTAACTTCCTCGTTTCCAATAATGATAAACAGCTCACCCCCCCTCGCTGCATTATTGCGCGCTATTATTGACAGTTTCAGTAAGGTCGTATAAACTTACTTATCAACAATAATTACAGTCAAGAAACATCTCAAATCAATGTCACATAAAAATGCATATTCATATTACAATCATTATTTACATTTAAGTAAGCATCAAAGTAGGTCGTAAAGGCGCTTTTTATTTTCAGAGTGATCTCTTGGAGGGCGGGATGAGATGAGAGACGCGAAGAGCGAACAAATTTGAATGCCTATGGACGCAACCACGGAAGGGATCGCTAATGTTTCCAGATTGAACACATCCGGCACCGCCCAGACCTACCCACAAGCCACCAAAACCCCCTCGCCATCCCCCTATAGAGTGAAGCCCACTCGGGGGAGTGGCCTAGCTGAGTAGTCCCCGCAGCGACGCCAGGAAAATACGTCTACAGAGCGCAAGCCGCCGTCCAGCCGCAACCCACCGAACACCGTCATCTGTCCCTAGAACCCTGAAACGGATGATGGGTGCACGAAATGAGGGGCAGGAAGTTCGTGGTAGAAGATGAACCACCCCAGCATACGTCTGCCGACCCGGTGAAACCAGAAAGGCCCATTGGTCGGAGTAGGTGGTCGCCGGGAATTGAACACGGAACCTTCCGAATGCGGGCCACAGACCATGCTGCTCGGTTGTTATCAGCCTGACTCATGATGTCATGAAGATGGCCAAATTACTATGATAGTTGTTAAGTATTGTCCTTTGGATGGCGCGCTGTAAAGTCTCAGACGACTAAGTTAAGTCACTTATTTGTAACGATCATGTAAACAAACTGCTACTGACATTTTCTATTCAATGGA
The DNA here is from genome assembly GCA_030765065.1 of Deroplatys truncata. Classification (NCBI taxonomy): domain Eukaryota; kingdom Metazoa; phylum Arthropoda; class Insecta; order Mantodea; family Mantidae; genus Deroplatys; species Deroplatys truncata. The sequence goes on along the minus strand of CM060990.1, from coordinate 126,686,648 downwards.
TAAAACTAAAATACGAGTTGTGATAAAATACTTCATTCTGAAGGCTGTAACTCCAACAGAAATACAAAAGGACTTAGATTTGATTTTAAAGAATTCTTACCGTTTGTTTTCAACAATTGAAAAGTAGGCTTCTTAATTTAAGCCTGGCCGTGCAGCTGTTCAAGTTGATGATCGCCCAAGGCCGATACGACCGACGAGGCTGTGACAAACATTCACAATGTCATACTCAATCATCACCGAGTGAAGGCACTGATGTAGTGAAGACCTCGATATGCTATTTCCAGTCATTTTAACCAAGTTTTGTGTATGTGAGAGATTTCGGCTCGATTACTGCCGCATTTATGAATTATGGGTCATAAACGCATTGGAATGAACATTCCTAGAGAGTGTTAAGACTTGTTTAAATGCAATTTCAGAAAGTTTCTCCGACGTTTCAGAACGGTAGATGAATCAGGGATTCCCCATTACACGCCAGAGACGAAGTCAGTCGAAAGTGGCTATTAATCAAAGTACACCAGAGAGGGCAAAAAACGGTTCAATATGCAGGAAAAGTGCTGCCTAAGGTTTTCTGGGATTCTATGGCGTGGTGCACATAGATTACCGTTAGAAGGATAGAATTACCACCGGGGAGTATTAACTTCACAATTGACCAACGGAAGGATGCTATTCAGGCTAAACATTCACACCTTGTGAAAAATTACGTTTGTTTGTTTGTATGTTTTTTCACCACAATAATGCGTCTTCACACACGCTTGGGATTGTTGCTGCCAAACTGCATGACCTTCGCTTTTAAGGGCTTTCACATCCACCATATCAGTGGATGTGGCTCCCAGCGATTAGTTTTTCTTCCTAAACCTGAAGAAATTGCTGTGGACAAAGATTCTCATCAGGACACTCTGAATAACAGACCTGACACTGACATCCATAATGGCGGCCGTATGTGGCGGGAATTTGGGAAATACTTTAAACAGCTGTCTACAAGCTATGACTTCTCAGCAGTAAAATACAGTTAATGTGGAATAATGACATGCACTTTGTGTAGATATATGCTCTATGGTACACAAAAACGCTGTTTTAAAAGTAGACTAAATGTATTTTAACATTAAGTGATGACCAATGAGATACTCGTATGTAACCTCAAACAACATTCATGTAGAATCAGGTGACTGAAAAATTCAATGCCATAGCCGGGATTTGAACCACGGATCTGCCAGTCTCCGTCCGGTTGCTCTAACCACTGAGCTACTATGGCAACATGCCGGCAACATGCCCTGTCCAACACACGGCTTGTGGGGAAGAACAATTAATTCCAACATTCATGTAGTTACAGTTTTGGTTGCTATAACTTAACAACATTTGTAAACTAAAGCTATATGTTTGAATTACAAATGACATAGCTTTATAAACTACAAGTACTGTAATATTGTACTTGCATGAAACAGAACTGCTGATATTGCAGTTGATACTGATTGATTTTACTCAAAATTACCTGTCACTATTTACACCATTTATCACATTATACACAATATTGTATACACAAAATGTACACTGGATGGCTCACGCACGAAATGCTATTGTTTATTTATTATGTACTAAGTTTTGAAGCTTTAGGGTGGAATTTTGCTTTCACTGAAAGCTTTTAATTTCTAGGTTTGCCATAATTATTATAAAATGTACCTATTACTTAGCGAATTATAGTAATCTTTACTAGTTCTTGCAGAGAGGCCACACCGACAGACTGAAATATAAAAATAACTAATCTTAAACCAGCAATGGAACTGAAATATATGAAACACATTACCTTAAACAGCATTACAAAACAACATTCATGCAGTGTACAGTTTTGCATGGAGCAACATTACAGCATAAATACGATGTTTGGTTTTAAAATATTGTCGTAAATGCACCATTCTGCAGTTTAACCTCTTTCCTGGAACTGTTATAAAAGAACCATCGCAAGAGAATTTGTCCTTTATTATAACAAAGTCGGAAAGAAATGATATACACATTACAGGTGAATCCTTCGAACGTATAAAGGGTTCATGATTTTAGATTGTGATCCGTTTTCGGATACCCGTTCTCTTTTTAATCTTTTGGAAATGTGAATGGCCATACTCCCGTATATGAGAATCACTGGGTCTCATTATACACATTCACATAGGTATCCATAATTGTTTTATTGTACCTCACAAATATGCATAATTTAATACATTTTATAACGCTAATTATAACTGTTATAGAATATTTAAAAGCATTTATCACCATTATTTACACCTCTATTTATTATAACATAGGTTCCATTTACAACCGGGTACACAACATGTTCTAATGTTCTATATTACGTATATGTACAATTATAATGTCCCAAAATGCAGCAATTTCTTCTTTATATCACCACAGTAGCCGTGACACAAACTATATTCCCAAATAGATAAATTAAAAAAGGTATAATATATACTTTACATTTAACGTAGTCATAGTCTACATGTAATATATTAGTAAACATAAGTAACACGTGGAAAGCACATGGCACTGAAAACACACGACTGGGATTATTCCCGTTTCCTAAATTGCACAAATAAAGGCTTTCACGCACCATTGCTTCACTAAGAAACTTCCGCAGCTACTAAAATACTATAAACGACAAGCATCGAAAACACAACACAGCAGCTTGCACCTCAGGGATCACCACCAACTACTGCCGCCACTTTTCTCCAACTCGAACCCAGAGTCAGGTCCGTTGTTTCTAGAGGGTCCTGTTCTCATCAATCGATGATGTTTAAGATGAGAAAGACGTTTATTTCGCACAGTTGGGATAATTTTATTTTTCTAAGCGAATTTAAAAGTTGCAAAGTCGTGAAACTAATTTATCGATTTACAAGATGACTATGCTGACAAATTTCAAAGAACAAATCTCTTGTGTGGTGTATTTTCTTGGTCAGACTAATGACTTGTAGAAACTTCTCGTGGCTTAGTGGTAACATTCATTCGTTTGGTGTTAACGAAGTGAGAGAATGGGTTAAAATCTTACAACGGAGGTTAATTACCTCTATCCCGTTTTTTTGCTTTGTGTTGAAAATATCATACTTTTCCATAATATGTTGTAAGAAAGTTAAAGCTATTATTTATGGTGACAGGATTTTTGAAGGTATACCGGAAAGAAAAACAGGCCATATTGTGGTAATCTCCGCTGTCCATTTGCAAAAGAACTACATACTGTGAGGCACAGGCGGTAAAGCATTAATTAAAAGAGAATAATAATCCACTCGACCACATGGTAACGCTGCTCACAGGATCATAACGGAGTATTTCAGCTTTTTACGTTTATGTAAAACTATTGGCATACCCGACGTTGCAAGTTAGATGTTTTAAACTGTAAAAGATAATTTACTGAATTTTATTTACCTCTCCTCGTTCTTTATTAAACTATTAAAATGTTCTACAAGATTTTATGGTAAACGCTCCTCTTTACTCATTATAAATGTAATTTCGTATAACCTGCTTTAGGTTTTAGAAATGTCATCTTGTCACTAATAATTTATGGAAAAAAATCCCTGATATTCATCCAAAAGAATGTAAAATATCGGCGAAACGTTTGACTTCCTTTAATCTTCTCTGACAGTCTTCCAAGTTCTTGAAATAGTGCATAGACTATAAGTATCCTTTGGCAGTGGAGGAATCAACGGTCAGAATGGTCGAGTAATATTTCAATCACTGTATTATAATCACTAAAATAGAGGGTTTTGCGCGACACGAAATACACGTTCACTCCACAGCAAGCATAGGTGGACATAGAGGCACACAGCAAAGGGTAGTGCACACAAAAGGAGTGCAACATGAAGTTGCAAATATCCAAGGGCATAACAATATTAGAAGAGGTGTCCAAAAATCAATAAACGAGCTCCAGGACCTTGTGCACAGAGGAAAAGGAATAAATGGCAAAATATTGTTCAGAAAAACAAGAGCTATTAAACAACTTGTAACATGATGAACAATACAAAAGCGTCAGACGGTAACATAGTATACTTGATATATGCCCCGTTAACATCCTGTGACTTTGAAAGAAGCTTCTCGCGGTTGAAAAGCTGTTTAATTGTGCGACGCCAAAGTTTGACATTCGATAATCAAAGAATGTCTATAGCAGTGCAGTGCAATTCGGTTTGTGATGGCTCTAACGCTCTGGATGAATCATAATGGCAGATTTCATTCTCTGACTTTACTAATTGTTCAACATATCGCTCAGGTTTGTATACTGCCATCAGCTAGACCTTAACGGAGTGTTCTCATTCTCGGACTGTACGCTTTGCGTGGTTTGTGTAGGTACATCGGAAGTCAACACCGACACTGGGCATACAGCTGTATAACGTCTATGCACACGCAACCTTCCCTTTGGTCCCGTAGTTATTTAAACACAAAAGCTATATAGCTATCACATGATATGTAGACACTTTACATATACCCACAGGGAAACAGATGTGAAGCAGTTGAAGATGAAGATTACCCAACCCCAGGCCACCAATTAAGTTTTGTTTTGGAAAAGACGTACAGTCTGCGACCATAGAGAAAAATAATCTTATTAGTTGTTACTTATAAAATATAGGTTGAATAACTTCTAATGTTATTTGCAAACAATTTTCTCTCTTGATACCCTTATTTAACACATCCTGCTAACGATCTTGATTATAACATACAGAGGAAATAGATCAAAACGTTCTTTCGTGATGCGGGTTATTAAAATATATATATCGTGTGTGTCGTATCGTTATAAGCATATTCGATTCTCTTTTGTTTCGCTGTATCTTAGTTGCTAAATCGTGACCATGTACATATACGTAGGTACACATTGCTTGGGGTGAAACACTCCGTTTTAATTTACCTGCACATTCTGAGGAGCAACAACTACTATTTCATACTTCATAAAATCGATCGGGATGGTTCAGGCGGTAATATCTATGGTCCGCATCCGGGAGCTCCCGAGTTCGACTCCCGGCTGCCGCCTAATCCGACACATGGATTTTTTTTCCCAGGCCGCCAGGCGAATGCTGTAATTTCCTGTGCCTCCATTTCTTTCCATTATGTATATATGTATGTATGTATGTAAGTATGTATGTATGTATGTTTGTATGTATTTATGTATGTATGTGTGTATGTATGTATGTATGTATGTCCATAATACCTAGTATACAAAAGCTTACAATTTTTAATACATTACTTTGAGTTGCTATTTATTCTTTAGTCCATCATGCATTTTAGCACCGTAGTTATTTATGCATGGTGGGTCATAACAAATTCATATTACTTTATTTTTCTAATCCATTTTTCTCTTACACTCCCCATATATTCTATTCTTTTTATATCCCTCTCCTTTTGTATGTTCATTATCCTAACTTTCAATACTTCTTTGTTAACATTGTCCTATTCTTTAGGTAAAAACTGATCTTTCCACAACTTAGTTTCATCACATTCAATTATATAATGCAAATAATTTTCATTTATCCTAGATCCTAGTTTGGTCTGTTTTAGTGTTGAAGTGTTTGTGATGGTGTTTCGGTGCAGCGCGGCAGGGAAAAGGATGCTCTTTGAACTTTCTCCGCCCCTCGGCCTTCGGCTGCTTGCCAGGGTAAAGAACCGCCCGTTGGGGGGGATGAACCCTGTATGGGTCGGTGTCCCCCGTCTGCAGTCCAAATGCCGGGGCGTCTCAATCTGGAAGTTGTAGGGACTCTGGCATTGCTGTGCCGTCAACTCTGGTTCCAGCCGCCCGGTGTCCTCTCTTCACCTCATCCCACCTGAGGACGCCCCTCGAAAAGAGTTGGTATAATATTCTCATTCCTGGATCGGTGCCGAATCCCCTCAGCTTCGCAATGCGATCCAATGTACTTCATGATATTCTCAACTAAGGTCAGTGCCTTTTTCGTAAGCATGTTCTTTTATAACTCCAATGTTTTCGTACTCGAGTACAAGAGCATAAAAATACTTTTTAATCCGCTAGTAATTTATGAAATGAAATTCGAAGGTGTTTTATAATCCCATGTCCGTCGGATCGAATTGGGTTTTTTAATGGTGAAAGAATTATCAAAATCAGCTGGTGGTTTTTGGGGTTACCCTATATACATACATTTCTTTTGTTTTCATATTAGTATAGATTTAATGATGACTTCTAATTGGACACCGTAACGAGTAAACATGTTTAAGAATAATAGCTAAAGAAAAGGGTGTTAATTTTCATGTGAGGTTACAACAGAAACCGCTTATTTACCTGGTGTACATTTTTAATCGCTCTCCAAACCATGTGTAACAGAAGAAGACTGTCTCACTGCGAGGTAGGCCGTTTTGGTATAATTGCCTTGGGTTTTGTTAAAGTGCTCAAAACCACTGCTTTTATACCAAGTGGGAATACTTTTGTGTTTACATCCAAAAGTGGACCCTGAATTTTGTCTTCTCGTAGCATCCTAACCCTAAGAGCTACTTTGAAATTAGCAACACAGTTATGAAGTTCTTAATAATGATAATATTGAATAATTTGAAGTGCTGTGAACGCTACTGAAATATTAAGTACCACTTGAAAGGTATAAATTTAGTTCTGAATATTTGGATGATGTTTTTGGTACTCTGGTATGTGGTACGGATAGGTACTGAAGTTAAATGCTAGCTACTCAGCAATTTTCAGTTTCACGAAAATCATGTCAGCTTCTTAGTTTATCTTATTGTTACCCATTCTGCGTCCAAGTTTAATGAAGAAGCCTACAGCACTATAGGCCGTATTTTTCTGTTTATTTAAAATGGCCCATATCAAGACAATAATATCTAATAGGAGTACTTGTACCCTTAATTTTTAAACTGGATTCTGAATTTCGTCCTTGCATTACTCCTACTTTAGAACTACAAATAACAATAGATTCGTGTGACGGTACGAATAGTGAAAGCATTACTCTTCAAAATATTACCCTCGAGTAAGATATGCATTAAAGCTTCACTTGCTCAAAAAATCACAGTTATATTTTTGAATACTGCTTTAGTTTTTGTGGCTATTTCTGTGTGTTTTCTAATACGATCTTCTTCTGTCACTTGTGTTGTCATTTTTTGGTATATTTATAATATTGCAAAGGTTTACAATGTATCAGATAAATAAACACTCTTTATAGAGAATGTAAATGCATTTCTGTTACAAGGCTCGCTGGTAGGTAGATGTCTAGCCTGTGATAATTTGTTAATACACCCTCTCCAGGAACGCTTTGTTTACGTGCTAGGGCCTCTAAAATATGGAGGAGGACGTACGTATTAAGGATCATAAAATAAAAGAAAGAAGTAAAAACAGAAACTGAAGTACTGTTAAGTTTACAGATGGCGTCTTAATCTGCCGCTGCTAATACTCAAAATGGCTGCTGGTACCTTCGATACATTTTTCGCACCTTCTGGTTACGTATCTAATGTTGAACTGTTGAAAAAAGGTAGAAATTTGGTGCATGACGTGCAAAGGAGTGTTTATCAGGACGTAAGCTGCCTGTAAACGTCTCTCAAATCATAAAAAGATGGTGTGGGCTCGGTTAAATCTGTTGGAGTAACTTTGATGAAAGATCATGAAAGCCTCTCTTGCATTTCTTCGGGCTTCTACGTAGATGAGAAACACTTCGGTATAATCTGCATTTGTGTACAAGGCCGCGATTATTTGTTCCCTTTTGACGATAGTCACACAAATGAATATAGTAAAGCATGAAGCTACTAAACAGAATAATACTGTAAGTTGAATTTTATTTATGGACGCTCTTTAACTGCTGTGGTCCTTAGCGTCCCATTCTATATTAGGTGTGCAACACCGGTGATATTCCTCAGGGTCCTCTTTATCAGGCTTGAGGTTCTTTAACGTGCCGTAAATCTGCGACACGGAACCACCGGCTCTAATTCCCTTCCGATGGAAGCCATGCTAAGAATTTTACGCCCGAGGAAAAATCTATTGCTCTTTGCCGGGTTTGAACCCGCAACCCAAAAAAAAACTAGCGGCTAGCATGGTCACCACTACAGCACGGAGGAAGACGAACAATACTGTAAGCACTGCCGTTGGCTATTGGTGCAAAAGGCCAAGGCGAGTGCAGTTCTGTTGTGTGAGAAGAAAGACGGAAAACAACCACACACATACGAGACATTCCATTTCAATTCGTGCAAAATTGAAGGAAAATCAACCTTGCATTTTTTAAACGAAAGGAAACTTTTTTGTATTTCGAGACAAGCCAGGTACAATGCGTTGTGCAAAATCTTAAAATTCAGAGCATCATTGTTTTCAATTAAAATTGTATAAATTTATCGTATCTTCCTAAAATTTCCAACTTGAAGCTGTTATAATTCTGAAACCTTTAAATCTAATTACTTAAATATAACTTTATTTTAGTTTCCTAAACTTTATTTTCATACCAGTAAGTAAACATGTTATTTTTATTTGAGAGAAAAGATGTCTACTGTTTTAAGTGTAGGTGGTAACGGATTAAGAAAAACATTTGTATTATATATAGTAATATTTCATAATTTAAACATAACCAAGAATATATTTTACTGTAATGGTGACTGATAAGGATTCGCTTAAAATAATTAAAAAGTAAATTATGTATTTTATGCGCAGGAGTATTAAATGCGTGCTCATGGTTGCTCTCGCAGTTCCTTTTGAACTGAAGATGAAGCAAGCTGATGTGCTTAAGGTTAAACAATGAGAACGCTTACTAAGCAATATGCGGTTCTTAGGATGTCCTCACAGATTCACAGAGCGCTTGGTGATCATCGTGCATCAACCACGTAAATCGCTGCATTTATTCGCTTTTTGTGTTACATCTACCAACATTCTAACATTACCACTCTACGAACATTGCCGGCATCTCTTAATGACACAATGGATTATTCTCAATCTAATATATTAGTTTTATAAAACTCCGAAAGCGCTTGCTATAAGTAAGAATTGTATATATATATATATATATATTGGTGAATAATATAAAAATTGTTAGTATATGCTGTAATAAAATGTGGACCCATACCTACAAAATGGTACAATATTCTAAAATAAAGGGTTCAGGAGTGATGCCCACTTAAAATGCCACAAAATGAATTAATCCGATACACTTATCGTTCAATAACGTGACAACCGTTAGCTTTAGATGTTAATATTTGATAAATATGCTTTCCTTAACACCCGTTATTAATAGTAGAAATTGCAATGGAAACAAAAATAAGAGGTTTTTTTACGTTTGATTTCCACATGTCAGGAAATGGTCTAAGTCCGCTAATGCATCGCGTGAAGTTCACTGTGCTAATTATGGAACCAAACGAAGTACAGCTATTCACGCACAAGTTTGACGTGTTACCTATAATGTTATTACGTTTTGTGATGAAGAGAAGATAGAAAGTCAGGAAATACCTATTACAAATGCTACTGAACGTGCTAATTGTTCGCGTTTTCCCAGTTGGACTGTACTGGCCATTAGGTGTACAAGTGGTTTTATATGGTGAAGGACTGCTGTGAATCATGCAACAGCTGATGTAACTCTTAACTAATCAATATGATGTGTATTGCTTGTCGCGAAGTTTACGTTTGTTTATCTGCAGTCTTCCACTTCCCGTTGTATTTATTATTCACCTTTGAGTTTTAGAATCAAAGAGTGCCAAACTCTTGCTCTACAAATAGTGTTAGTATTATGTTCACCGAAAAAACACAGCGTTTATTATACATTCTATTCAACCTACAATTGATCACTCGTATTGGTTTCAGCAATTTGTATAAAAGTGGGATTGTATTCATACGGCACTTTTCTTCAGAAAATTACTAAGAATCGTAAAAACCGCCATAAAACATGATTTTGACACTATTTTTGGGGGGTTACATCAGTGTAGGTCAGCTGTATGTATCCTTCATGGCTATAAATTGCGACATGTTTTTATTTTCTTTCTGTCTTCGAATTTCTAGGACATTTTTTTCCATTTTTTCAGACAAAAACTGTTTGATCTATGATTTGCAAGGATCGAGTAAGTTAGCTCCGTGTAACGTGAGAGGCTCGCATTCGGGAGGTCTCGGATTCGATTCCCGTCGCCCGCTCACTATGACCATGTATGTATTATTCGTGAATTTCCCTGATCGGTAAAGGAATTCTGGGGTGGTTACTCGTGTAGCATGAAATACTTTCCCTCGTTTCCCTTTCATTTCGTTTCCTTATTCATTTTTCAGACGTGCTTTTAAGTTTCGAGGCGTGAGGCGGTGCCGAACAGATGGCGCGGATGTTTGCTCCAAGGAAAAAGTATTCCTTGTGGACATTACAGAGCTGCCTGGTTGGACAGGACACTCATCGCCCTCTTTGGGCAGCTCCAAGAGTGAGACGGATCTTCAGGCAGAAACTGTTACGGACTGCCGCGATTCTCTGTGGCCTGTCTGTCTGCGGCCTGTAGCCTTCTGTGGTTACATAACTCTATCCCTTCCTCCCGAGAGGTGGTTGCCGCAGTGCGCGTTGTGTCCCCCTCCGGTATATATTCTGTACCCTTTGATTTACAGGAAGGGCGTTTTCTCAGTTTAAAAACCCACATTGCAGCGAAAATTTAGATCCTTAGCCGACCTTTGCAACTGTCCGACTTCATCCCGGTTGTATTTATATTACGGGAGCCATTCTATAATAATACGAATATAAGAAAAACCTGTTGTTTCTCTCTTCTCCTCTCTTTCGGTCCAGACGTAGCCTTTCGTATTCTGATTCCCCGAATGGAATTATTATTGAATAGTGCCATGTCATATACAGACAGTTTGAGGAGGAGAAAACACTTATTGATATCCAGCTTCTTGAGTTTCTCAGGTGAAGCTTCAGACATCCCCCGGGGTCTTTATTTCTTCCTCAGGCATATCATCATAGAAGTGCATTTTTGCACCAGTATTTTTGGGTTGAAAATTAAAGATTGAGTTTATTGAATCCACATGTATTTCTGCAAACCCAGGATTTGCGATTATTATTCATACGTTTATCCCTATATATCCTGTGCATAACGCTTATATTTATTGAAGGATCCAAACAAATAATTTCTGCTTGATTGGCTGCAATAACGTTAGATTCCACTGTTGGAAGTTTCACTGCAAAACCAATTCTTCAGAAATACTGAGCTACTCAACTTTTAGGATAATTAACCTTAATTTGTGTTAAAGGTTGGTAGCAGCTTAATTTACTTTAATGACAGTTGTGCAAGCTCTGGAGTTTAAAGAATAATAATTATTAAATTTATTGTATTATATATAATCTTAATGTGTGTTTAAGTAAATGTTTATACGCATGATTCTAGGTTTCTTTTTTCTCTCACACAAATTCTGAATGAAACCGTATATAAAATTTATATGACATTTTTTTAAACATATTTTAATACATTTTCTGCTTAGGTTTAGTGACAGAATTGAAAGTGAGAAAATGAATTTGTGTAACGCGATGTAGTAAAAGGCGTTTTGACTGTAATAGTAGGTAGAGACAAAGTTGAAAAGCAGTAACATGGCATATGATATTGTGATTCATTTTTTTTAAACAGCTTAAATTTTTGATTTAAAATTCATTACCTAGGAATGACTTAATATGTGTGTGTAATGAACTTTGCAACCGCACTACTTTATGCAGACATAAGATGTGCTAAAAAATTTTAAAAACTCAGTAGAGTGCTTTGGGCTCTGGAGAATTCACAAATCAGTCCTTTTAAATCAATAATTATCTTTGCAAATACGCTGTTCACGTTTTAAAAGAATCCCTTATTATGTACATTTATTCCATATGAATATTTCGGCGTTGTTCGTCAGGTTTACAATTACCCAAAGGCCGGTAGTTCTGGGGAATTTTTACGTGGCTTCCTTTGATTTTATCTGAATGCAGGAACGGGCAAAAAAATATAAAATAGTACTTAACAAAGGTGGTTACTGAAATCAGGGGCGTCATTTCATGTTATGGGGGGTCTATTACTTCACTAGGTTATGGGAAACAATTAGGCTACTGGTTACTACTGCTCTACCAAAAGTTAAAGTACTATAACTGTACTTTTAATGCAAATATTGCACATATAAAAGACAACGTGATTTTTTCTTAGATTAACCGCGTCTTAAAATTCACATGAAAATTCGGACAACTACCTCAGACTATCTTGCCCCCCCCCAAGCAGAAACCAAAATGTCGCTCCTGACTGAAATCATACATATAGTATCTAGGTACTATACACAATTGCGGTTCTCAGTTCTTGAAGGAACCACTGCGAGTGGGCGGAATGGCTTCTACTGGAGTTAACACTGAAATTTTTATATTGTTGAAAAATCACGCAGTATTAACTCAGGTAACAGCTATATCCGCATTGTCTCTGTATCAGCATAACTCCATTCACTATTCTTAGAATATAATGTATTATATTAAACCAGTTAGACAACAAAATATTCAATCACAAATATCCTATACTGGAAGCTTGGATAGAAGTAGAAAAAATCATGCACCAACCCATTAATTTTCGGCTATCTGGGCCGAAGCTCTTAGCGCTTGAGGTACCACCGCTTCCGTTCCTCCCGTGAGAGCTAAATGTCCTGTCCGTTAACCAATCCTATCCTAACCATTATATGAGTATCCAGCTTTCAAAGCTGTTAGTATATCTTTTTGTGTGACACAATGATTTTTAAAAATGTTTTTCGGAACAAAGTGAATATAGACGAGAGTTTTATTAACGCTCAACTGGTGACGTGGTGTCTGACAGACTCCTCTAAACACAAAAATGTACACCCTGAACAGACTTTCTTCACTGAGACCTAATGCCAACAGCATCCTCTAATCTGTATCTGAATAATATCCCACCCTCAAATATTCTCCCTCACTCTAACAGTTATCTTCTCTATAGCCCCCATTCAGGAGGGCCCGCGTTCGATTTCCGCTGACCGCTCACTATGCCCTTGGGGTTCTTAGTGGTTTTCACCTGGTCGCCAAGGCGAATGCCGGAGTGGTGTATTCTACCACGATTTCTCCTTTCCCTTATATCCTCTCATTATTCGCCATTTCATAGTTCAGGTGTGTTTACTGGCCCTGCGGTGATGGTGTTGATACATACGCGTTGGAAAGATATTTATTGCCAGAGTGAGCTGTCCTGCCCGTTAGGGTCACTGCGTTGCCTTCTTGGATTCCTGGCCACTAGTGCGCGGGTGTTAAAACTGGAAATGTTAGGGACTTTTACGCGTCTCTGTGATCTGTTTGCCTGAGCACCCGGGACCTCTGCGGCTCTGTCACCTCATCTCTGCCTTTCCTCTGACGAAAATGTTGCTGTAACGAATGTGTTGACGTCAATAATTTTAGCGCTATCGGATAAAGATTGCTGCTCTGCTTTCATGCTGCTTTTCTTACTGGGTACTGGAAATAAATTAATAAATCACTAGAAAACACTTGCACACTCATCAAAGGGAAACACGCTGGAATACTAACCTTGCGCAATATTTTTAATGTGAATAGTAGATCTATTTATGACATCATTGTGAGTTGCCACGTGTTACTGTCCTTCCCTCAGTTAAAGCACCGTGAGCAAAAGTAAAGGAACAGAATAATATAGGTAGGAAATGAATAGCAAAAGACAGCCCTTAATGATATCACATATTCCATAACAAATCCATTTGAAATCAATTCTTAGCGTTACGTTTACCCTTACCATGAGCGTAAAACCACCTAAACATAGAAATGCTTATGGTAAATGCAATGTATATCTCAACTAAAGCAACAGAGATAATTAAATATATAGTTCGCAATTCCAACAACTCAAAAGGGTTCAGAATGGGTGCTATTTTGACATAAATACGTAAAAGAAGTTATCATATCCTATAGGTATAATATCCTCAAATACCTCATCAGGTTCTCTCTCACTTAAGGGTGCCCATCTGTGTAACTTATAAAATCTACAATTTCAGTTCGATTCATTACAAATTTTAATCAAGCATTCAGGGTTTAACGTCCAATGTGCACACCAAAATTCATGCATATATTAAAATTAGTTCCTGCGTATTATTCTTGATACTACTTTATATTATTTTAATTTCGAGGAATTGCTCCACACGACTTAATTGTTACTTGAAAAAACGAATCTTTTATGATTAAAGTCCTTAATAGTATATTAATAAACTTCAGAGATGTGATTTTAGGGATCGCAATATTTTGGGAGAAAATAAAGCTATGTGATACATGACACGACAGAGATTTAAATAACATTTACACAATATGAATATACCTGTTTAATAAACATCACAACTGAGCGTGTTCCCAAAAATGCATTTCATCATTTTTATGCTGTTATTCATAAGGAGGTATTTCATTCATTTATACTGAAAAGTACATTGTGTGGAATAATTTGAAAATGAAAACGTGCTGACAAATGAAAACCCGAGAACGGAGTGTTTAGCAATTATAACGCTAAGATAACACTGTTTCTGAATTTATGCCTCCTAAATAAGCACTTTGTGCACATGCAGGTCCTCTTTTGTCTTTTCTGGTCCTCTGCAACTAACCTAATCTTGAAGTTTCCTTATGCCTGTGTTGAATGGTTCGTTCTGTTTAATGTAGCCAAAAGTTGTCGTTTTATGCATTTTAATAGCAAGATAGGCTTACAGACACTCACTGAAATCGATATATGACCTACTTTAAATGTTGTATAGCTGTAAAAGCTACTCAGAACCAAATTAGAGGGTTTGTAGTGTTTTTTTATTACTAAAATCCATATTTACCTTTTTCACAAATGGGCAACCTTAAGGAATATATCCAGAATGTTTAAAGTTAATCTCGTTCCAACTACCTTTAAGAAAGCTTAGACACATGACAAAAATGATTACAGGCTAATAACTCTCATCTCGGCATTTGCCGAAATATGAGAAAATAAAATGTTTAACCAACAAGGTAGTAATAGAATCACAACACTGTTTTATAGTACAGTAATGGAGGGTTTGGTGGAATAAGAACTGATTTTATGCCTCCATACACACTGCCTTTTGGTGTTATACTTAGACTCATGACATTTAGTGTCAATACTTGAAACTGCATCGGTATGACAGACGCCTATGCAAGTGCTACCTGTTATCTAAAAATGGAATAATCTAATGCATCATTTGTTGGAATCAGGCTTTTTGCCACAGTTTCTATCATCATTGTGGACTATATTTTCTACCGCAGCTTTGTTTTCACAAAGATTAATTTAATTATGCTAACTTCGGATTATTTTCGAACATTGAAATTCATTTTGCTTAAATTAATTTATAAAAATATAGAAGATTGTTAAAAAATGTAGCCAAGAATCTAATATTCATCTTGTAAGTTTATTACTATACTCCATAAGGTAAACAAGAATCGCTTTTGAGGAATTTGTAGAGGGGTTTTAAAAAGGGGAGAAGGTGTAATGATCGGTTCTTGGTGTAGGTTTGGTAATTCGAGAAGATTGATGTTGCTGCCGGCTACTCAGGTAGAGGAATATGTGTTCTGGAAACTCTTACCTCAGGGAGTGTGTGGATGGGAGATGAAATGAAGTTCACTTTTCTCCTCTCAGATGGCCCGTTTTTTGAAAATCCACACTGATGTCCTCATCCGAATACCCTTTCACACAAGACGCGATTTCTCCTGTCATCCCCTGCTATTGTTTCCGTGCATTACCCTTACTTAAGTATTCTTCGAAGTTAAAGACATTACAATGTTACTTTAATAACTTAACCTTTAGTCATGTCCGAGCTACCCTTTTTACTCACGGCTCCTTTAAACTAATTTTTCCCATACATAAATAAACACTCGTAGATATCTGCACTGATCCCTCTCTGATATAAAATATTTTGAATTCCTACATCTATCTAATTCTCCCTCACTACACAACACGGAATGATCTTCTCTACACTACGGTTCGACACAAAGTATTCATCTTCTCTCCCCTACGTTCTGACGCAAAGTCAACTTCTCTGCCCTACGGTTCGACACAAAGTATCCATCTTACACACGTCTGAAAGTTGCTCTCTGTCATAGATAATTTTCTATTTCACGCCTCTTTTCTAGTTTCGATCTATCTTTTTGCTATGCACGTGACTTTTATAACTTTTATTGGCTATCTCACTGAATTTTTCCTCGTCTTCCATTGGCTCTTAATTTCATCGCCCGAGCCTCGTTCGCGTCTCCCATTAACAACTTAAGTTCGCTAGGCTGAATTTTCCGTGCGCTTGACTGAATTCGGTTTCCGGCCCGTTGTCTTCGCATCCTGAAAGCTCTACTCGGTTCCTATTGTGACTTATCGCTTACTAGTATCCCTCTTCCTGTACGTTCCTCAATTTTCAACCTTTCACGGTTTTTCGCCAAGTCTCTTCGTTCTCAAATACACGTTTTCTACACTTTATTTCACTTTCTGATTATTATTTAATGTCTAATCTTTACTTTATTTCTCTCATTATGATTTTGTTTCCCCCCTTTTCTAATTCTAATGTTCTCTTTTATTCTTTCCTCATATTGGTATTCCCCTCCTTACTTTGATTAGATGCTTATTAATATACTTATTATGATGTATTATTTATTATTCATATTCTTCGGGCGGATCTTATCTGTTCAAATTCCAATAACAAGACACTTGTTTAAAAAGTACCAAAGCAGACTACTTTGAGTTCCTTAGTTTCTTTATTTTGGACTTACGTATTTGCAGTATATCTACAACGATTGAGTACCTGATTCTAAATGGTCAATTTGGTAAGTCACTTTTGTTTTCTTCTGGGCACATAAAACTGCAGCTGCAATTTCCCCAGAATAATACATGGGGTCTTCTACCACCAGGCCCTTCAGTTTTCTGATGATAGATCTCATACATGAAATTTTGCTAAGCCTAGAATATAATTAGAGGGAACCGGGAATGCTCGTAGATGTTTCGAAGCTAATTCAGAAATTAGAAATCATAGAATCAGAGGGAAAATGTTAGATGTAGCTACAGTAATTTTCCACCACATCGCGGGCACTGCTCACCGGATTATGCGGGAGCCATCTGGGCTGTCTACCGCTGAATGTGATATAGTATCACCGCAAACACCTCACGTTCTCATCGTTAAAGTTACAATTACAGTGATAATAACGAAATACCTTATATAAGGGATGTTATAAATATTGCTCTCCTATATCCACATATTTCTGGCGTTTTTCAGGTAATTTGCATTCACTCTCGGGAGTTCAATATCTGAAATTGAGTGAACATCTGGCCTGATGTTTTCTTTTAGTTCTTCCAATGTATACAGGATTGTTGCATACACTTTAATTTTCAAGTCTCCCCATAGATAAAAATGGCATACAGCTAAATCAGGGGATCGCGAGAGCTAAAATTATTTACTAAATAACCAAACTTCAACAAATTCCTGAACTAAACTTAAAAAGTTGTAGCGTGTGCACGCTGATCACGCTACCTTAAGCGCGAGTTTCCTCTGGGCATCTAAACCATCCTGAGTTCGATGATGGCGACTGCTCGTTCTGTTGTTCTTGGGGATGCTGAAAACCAAACCTAGCCCTATCGCTGCAATCTCAGGGATTATTGTGAAGGCAAAACATCACCAGGTGTTCAACTTTAAAATTGAAACTTAGTCCAGGAACAACAAATAAATAAGCAACACTATCGCTTTATTTACATATCTGAGTGGTTTTTTTCCCACCCTCTCTCCCCCACACTCAAAACACTTAGCGGATGCAGCATCTTGTCTCACCATCAGTACCAAAGCAAGAGTGTATCAAGTGCTGGGCAAATGCCTGCTTTTATTCAGAAATGTCCTGACGCGAACTTTCCCGGCAATGCTTGTACAGTGTGTTTTGATTGCCAATTGCTTAGGGCGGTATGAGAGTAAACTCTCCAATTATTAGAAATTAGGCTTCACTTGACTGTTTGAGAATTTCCTTGTATCTCCATCTCCTTTACACGCCGACTTTCACTCTCGTACAGTCTTTCATTTTATCCAACTCCCTATTCTGCGACTGACACTTTCACGAATTTCATTCTATCCGCTGCTATTTTCCAACTCCAAGTGTTACAAGGTTCACTTACTAATTGTTCCCAAATTGCCAGCTCGCCTTTTCCTAGTTAATATTTTACAATATTATACACATGAAATTCTGATTATTATAGTATACATTATTTACTGTTATTTACAAAGTTTCCGATATTTATATCTATTCCATTTACCCCTTATTTTACATTACTTATATCTCCGTGCCGTTTACTTTATGTTGTATCTATTACCATATCTGTGCTCATTGACTGTTAAATGCTGTGAATCTTGATTATTTGCATATCTATATTTTATTGGATGGATGAATCCAAATAAATGGCCATTGGAGATGTTCATCAAGATGTGGTACTAAAGGACGAAATGAGGATAAACACACAGGGGAATATAAATAACTGGGAGTAAAGATTACACCGGATGGGAAACAACAAAAGGAAATAAGATCAGATAACCTCAGGAAAGTATTCTATATCTGCTTTGAATGGTATATTATGGGATAAAAATATCTCAAAACAAACTTAAGCTATAATTTTTAAAACAAAAGCTATAACCTATGGCTCCGATGTGTGGGCCCTCAACTGTTAGTTAAAAAGAAAATTTTTTGCAACAGAAATGGTTTTTGGAGTTCTGCTAAGAAATCTAAAACAGAAACCATTAGGAATAAGACTATACAAGAAAATATGGGTGTTCAAAGTTCAATTTTAAATTTTATTCAACAGAAACAATTAGAATGGTATGGGCATGCTAGAGGAATGGAACATGAAGAATTACAAAAGAATATTAAAGTAGACGCCACCATCGAAGGCGGAGAAAACAGGAAGACCGCATAGTACGTGGATTCAAGGAAATAGATGGGCAATGATGGATTAGGAAACTGAGGAAAATTTATAGTCTAACAGGCAAGAATGGAGAAAAGTAATTAAAGCCTTGGGTGCGGGAAAATGTTTGTACATTGTAAAACCAACTATATATACACATATATGTTATTGGCCATGGGTGGGGGTTTCTGTACAAACTCATTTGCCGTATGCGCCGTAGCAAAATCTTGTTTCAATAATCTAGACTGACATTAAACGACGGTCAGCCGCTCAAAGGATTGGGTAAGTAATTCTAGTAACTCTCTGCATCTTGTTTGTTACAAAAATTGGGTTCTATTATTCTGTATACATTTAAGGCACACCAAATTTCGCGTCGTGCATGAGAATCTCGTGTGTAAAATCGAGGTTCTCCCTATTCCAATATGTCATTTTGCTACGAAAAGGCCATATAAATGGAAGCATTCCATCGTCAGAGAAGAATTTTAAGCTTGTGTCAATTAGTTTCAAAATTTCGCAAAATCTTAATACAGAAATTTAACCGTCTCCGATGATCAAATGAAAAATAAGGTATATGTAACAAATGCCATACATTGGAAAACGTAAAAGAAAACAGTCGAGAAATTCAGGCAATTTCGGATAGTGAAATCTGGAGTGACAATTTCCTGAGAGGTCGCCAAAAATGTGTGGATATAAGACATTTCCAACATATCTTATGATTAGGTATGTGCTTATTATCATTATAATTGTAGCTATTGTTGTGAGGGATATGGCTAAAACATACAAGTATACGTCGTTAATATTCTGGTACAACTCCGAGTAGACAATAACATAATAGGAGATAGCAATACTGCTCATTTTATAGAGGACAACAAAGCCTCTGTATGGAAAAAAGCGGAACAGGTGGCATCTGTTAAATGTTTAGGTAGTACATCTTCATTTAGAGTTTAAAACTTCTAAGTCAAATATAGCACGTTTGCCAAAAAAAATATTTCAGCCATCTGTATATTAAGATGTGGAGAAACTGTATGATGAAAGAGGTAATCAATATTACATGCTATTGATTAATAGACAGATCTATCGATTATGGTATTGAAATACGGTAATATATGGAAATAACGGTTTAAATCAAATACTTTACAGAAAACGAAATTAAAATATTTATATAGAATGCGTACTCAAGCTTCATGTACAGAGTGTATTTTAAAACAGAAAATGCTTAACTGTAGTATCATTGCATACATATAAAACTATTTTACTTGCACACTCGAGTGCATAGAATCGTGCCGATATGCGTAGTAGTTTATGTCGGTAAGGCTTACAATCATCTTTGCACGCGCAGCCCCCATCCCATACCTGGTTCTAGCACTCTACTTATAAAAAGTGTTTGTAGTGTTTTGTTCTACTCCCCCAGGTTTCTTCTCTCCTGAGCCTGAAACCGACCCATTGTTCATAGGTTAATGTTTGAGTGCCAGACATTTCAATTCAGCCAATAACAAACGGACTCAATCACGAGCTGGTGTGTACCGTCGTTGCGATGAATACCCTCCAGGCGACCAGGTAAAATATTTCAGTACTGCTTTCCTTTCGCCACTCATCTAGGCCTGACCTTGTTCATAGGTTAATGTGCGTGTGTCGGAATTGAATTCAAACCAATGAGATTCACTCGCCTAGGGCTAGTGTGGAAATCAGATAAAGAGGTTCTCCCAGCATTAAAAAAAAACTCTATAGGAACCCAGAAGCATTGGCATGTTTCTGTGCCGTCGACTGTACATGGAGACAAGTATAACACTAGACCAAATTGTAAATAATTGTATTCTAAGGCAGCGACTGCTTTAAAACATTGCAAAGTGATGAATTAAAAACAGACCTTAAGATATACAACTTACCATAAAAGAAGGCTGTATGAACATGGAGTATTCTAACTGTTCCTTACTCCCATTTGATAAAATTATTACAAATTATGGAGTAAGGTGCAGGTAGGATACCCCAAGTGCGAATTCCTAAGAGCTGCATGTAATTGTTGTCTCTGCCATGAAAACTAACTGCACGAAGATATGGTTCAGTGCTACTAAATACTGGTCATCTCATTTACATTTTCGGATAAACCTAAAGAACAAACTGTTTCTCTTGTCCTCCATTCAAAGGAAGCTAAAAGGAGCCACGTAAAACTTCAGCAGAGCTAATAGGCTTATAAAGAGCAAGTACTTCTGGCGTATGTATAGTGGTTATATTTTCCGAAGGTTACGGCAAATCTTCCAATACGCCCCTGTCACATGTATTGCGAAGATTAGTTATATTGTACCCGTTATGTTGGCGCCCTTATTAGAGTCACAGGTTGCACGCCAACCTTTAATCGCTAAAGCTCCAGCCTCCCATATATTAACGCTCAGTAGAGCCACTATAATATACTGTGTGTTTAGCGAAATTTTACCTAGTGGGTAGGGCAGGTAGGGGGTTAGCTATTGGAAGGAGATTAGTGTTTACTTAGTATGAGCCAAGTGAGGGGTAAAGATGCGCGAGTGAAAGTCTGTTGGATAATTTACACTGTACGCGTCTCGCGCGGCATGAGTTCAGAATTCTGTGTACCGCTCCAAACAGTGAAAGATTTACCCGAAATATAAATCACCCCACTCCAGTAGCTGAAACGTCATTGAACATACAGTATGTCAATGTTTCATGTCAATTATAGGTAGAGGAGTATACAGAAATAATGGACATTACCCTAGGATCTAATCGTGACGTATGCACTTATTCGTAATTGTATGTATGTATGTATGTATGTATGTATGTATGTGTGTATGTATGTATGTATGTATATATGTATGTATGTATGTATGTATGTATGTATATCTGAGAACAATAAGTTCGTAAATTCAAAGAATTGGCCTTGCAGGATAGAGCAGTTGTTTGGTGTCCCCTGTTGTAGTTGTTACAGATGATAGCATATAGCTTCTATTCGGGAAGGATCGGGTTCAATTCTCGTACACCACCAATCTGTTTCGGATCGTTTTATGAGTTCAAGCAAATATGCAACTGGATATTTCTTTGCCGCGACGCACAAATTCACCACCCCTACGAAATCATATGAAATCAATGTTAATAGCATATATGGCACACATAGCCGAAAGAGACTATGGAACTATGACCATTTATCTGGCGTAATTTGATGGTATGGAGCCTTCAAGTTTTAAAATGCGCCTAAAGCTACTCTCTGAAGAGGGAGAGTGAGAAATCACAGCGGCAGGCACCTTCTATCTTTCTACATAACCAGGATAATAAAAAAGTTTACTCATAAACTTAATGAGCTTGTAGAAGGGTAGAAATGCAACAAGTTTGGTATGTGAACTTGTGGCCTAAGAGCTGAACCGTGGTCGGTGCAAGCCTAGGAATGTCAGGTCGGAGAACAAATTATTTTGCGCAAAATTAAGTTAAGCAAAGATAATGTTTAGTTAACAAATCAGTGTTACAAAAGGTGTTCAAAATGAAGCCCACTACAATCAATACAAGTATAACGTCGTCGTAGAAAATTCTGACGCATTGTACCAAGTACATCATGCATCGTATGGACCTCATCACATGCTTCAAGTATCCTGGTGAGAAGTTATTCTTGGTTGAGAGCTGGTGTCTCGTACACGACACTTTTGATATGATCCCAGAAAACGAAAAAAGAGTTGTCAGACCAGGGGAGCGAGGTGGCCATACAATTTGACATTTCTTTCTGATACAATGCTCGTGATAGGTGGCATCTAGTATGTTACGTACTTGAAGAGAGAACACAACTAAAACATGAGGACTGACAACTCAGGCAATCGCATCGATACCTAGCGATAAAATTCGTGGATTTTTCCAAGAGGACGGTACCTATTTTACAACCCGCCCCCCTGCTTCGCTAGAACGGAGTGGGTAAAGTTACCCAGCTACACGTTCCACTACCCTGGACGGAAGTGCATACGCCACTTACGCGCGTAAGGCCAATAGGGAAAGCTCTATGAGGGAAGACTACCGAACAGCCTTGGTGGGTTCGACAGTGTCTAGCCACCGTCTACAAGCTCTCACTCATGGTTAGTGCCGTAGAACATCTAGGCTTCTCACAAACATGCCTGGTCGGAAAACCTGCCAGGTGTACCCAATCTCATATGGGTTTCGGTAAACACTGCCCGCCGAGTCCAACCCAATACTAACTACTCCCTTTCAGGAAGGGATCCAATGTTCGGGCCGGCGCACTTCTAAAGACATCAGAAGTATCACGCTCCGCCTATTCGCACGGACATGTTCGGGTAGAAGGTTCCGTGTCAGGCAAGAAAACAAATCTCTCCTTAAGCACAACCACCGACACCATCGTCCATCGCGTCTGGCCCGCAACCCTGAAATATGAAAGGAAATGATATGAGAGGAAATGCGGGACAGATAAGTTCCTGGTAGTAAATAATCCACCACTGCCTCCATTATATTAAATATAATTTCAGATTCATTTGAAGGAAAGGTTGACTTCTTAAGATTAAAATTATAGTACCAATCATTTTAAATGGGCACCATGTTCAGTAGGAAGCAATAGTGTTAAATTATAGCGCTATGTTTCAGCTCTTGTTATTCTGCTATTCTTTTCTAAATGTACATTCACATTAAAATTATCATAACTTGTCAAACAAATACTGCCGGTGAGCACAACTAAATTTTCAATATTAAATATAAAATTACTAAATTCCAGTCTCTCTAAGCACGTTTGTAAAAGTTGGCCGATTTTAAATTCTAAGGGTACTCCGTTTTGAATTTTTGGCAAAAATTGAAAAACATTAATTTTTAAAAATTGTTTCGGAAAATTTTCAAATAATTTAGTATCACGATCCGAATGTGGTTTTGCCTCTTAGGATCTTAAAATACAAAACATGATGTTTAAATCAGTGTGCACAAACTATTAAAATAGCCGTTAAATTTTGACAATATGTTTTCTCTAAATCGTGTTTTCTTGCATTTTTCCTAGTGGTGAAATTTTTCCTCAGCTTTTCTTTTTTCAGTATACTTTGTGTAAAGGCGATGAAGAGATCTAAAGAATTTTTTTCTTGATTCCTAGCATGGTTTTGGTTCTATGTTTTTGACGTGTTTTAAGGCGCGATTGGATTTTACATAGTTAAATGTGTTACAGACTTCATTATTTTTTCCAGAATAAGTTTTAAGGCTACAATAAATCAATATTTGATTGTAAGCAATTATTACTTCTTGTGCCTACTTGCTTACATTCCAAGATTGTAAAATTTGTGAGTCTTGAATACTAAATGCAAACGGTTAAAAGCAAGATTCAGGGATTCCTCCGTAGTGCTATACGTTGTACCTCGATGGATCTGATACGAAATTAGAGGAATTAACACAGAAAGTAGAAGAGTATGAAGATTGTTGAGGGCCCACTTCTGTCGCATACACAACGAAAGTATCCCAATCTTGGTGAATATGCAGTATAAGGTATATAACTGAGGGTTGAATATCGCGGACCCTGACCTAAGGGCGATCTATTGCGGCTACCAACCCAATGAGGAAGGGATAAAGAGAAGGAACCACTGGAGCCGACAGGTCGCAGGCAGACAGTCCTAAAGAGACGCGCGGAAGTCCGTGAAAGCTCCTGGCCTGAATATCCAGTCACATCACTGGAGCTGCCCTGAGAGAGTGATGAACGACCCGTGAAACCAAGCAACCCTCTAGTGTCCACGGGGAATAGTCTTTCCTTGGAGCAAGCATCCGCATTATCTGTCCGGCACCTTCATACACCATGAAACCTAGAAGCATATGTGGAACATGAGAAGGAAACGAGATGAAAGGGAAATGAGGGAAAGGAAATCTGGTAGAAGGAAACCCAACCCAGCATTCAACTACCGACCAGGGAAAGTTCAGTGTGGGTGATCGACGGGAATAGAACACGGGTCCTGCCAAATGCTAGCCTCACACGATACCAGATCCAACTGACATGAGAGAAG
The DNA here is from genome assembly GCA_030765065.1 of Deroplatys truncata. Taxonomy (NCBI): domain Eukaryota; kingdom Metazoa; phylum Arthropoda; class Insecta; order Mantodea; family Mantidae; genus Deroplatys; species Deroplatys truncata. Next base: position 126,661,857 of record CM060990.1, on the reverse strand, counting down.
AGATGCTGGGCGACCGAAGAAAAAACAGGGTCCTAGCTCTGTTAAGATGGAGCAGGCAAGACTGCCTAACTCCGGCAAAGATGATGATGATGATCTTGATACAGCATTCAAAGTATCGGAAGCTACCAACCTCAAAATCCAGTATCTCGAAATTAACTTTACTCTTGCTGTAAAGCTCCCTGCTGAGAGATGTTGTCGGTGACTTGTTGCTCATAATGAAGGTATACAGGTTTATCGCCAAAACGATAAAGGCTCTATACCTCTGTAAAGAAACTGCTTCATCGCTGATAGTTTTCACTTATTCATCGACGCTAATGCACCACGTAATCCAGGATACACTATCGCCAACAGGACAAGAGTTTCAAAATTGATCGGCCTTTATGTGTCTCGTTTTCCTTCACCAGTGTTCTTCCGAAAGAGGATACGCATATTGAGGAGAGGAGATAGAACGCGTAGTCAGACAGAGATCCCTTCGGTAACTGGAGAACAGCACCATACGTAGGCCAGAGTGTGCTCCTTCTGCTTCTAACGTGACCCTTGGACGAAGGGATGAAGGAGAGATTTGAAGAGCGACCAGATTTCTTTGACGATGTGCGCTTGCAAGAACGGGGTGCGTAAGAGCCAAACATGGCACCAATTCTGACGTCGGCTAGCCCTGCCTGAGCCACCTGCAACCTGTAGGTGCCGGGTGCACACGACACAACTCCCAGGAACAAAAGGGCCTCCACCAATTACCTTCCAAACTACAAATCCCACCGTCCTACCGCAACGCACCAACCGCCGTCACCTGGTCCTACAACCCTGAAAAAGGTGATGTGAAACAGACGAAACGAAATGATGAGGAGGAATTTCGTGGAGAAGGGTAACCACCCCAGCATTCTAATACCGAACCGGAGAAACCACGAAAAATCAATGATCAGAGTGACCGGATTAACGGAAGTCGAACGCACGCCCTTCCGCATGCCAGCCTCACACGTTACCGCTAAGCCATCTCACTCGGTAATTATGAAGGGAATACCGATACTGTTTCTTAGTCAGTCATATGTCTGAGCTTCAATTAGTTGGCTGGATAAAACCACTCTCTTATAAGAATTATGTTATTACTTCGATGATGAATTCCTTTAATATTCCATCAAATTGTATTTCTTTTTGTTTTATATGTTTTCAGTATAGTGGTTTACACGTCACTATGACAGTGGGAACTGATTCCTGGTACGAAAATGTTGTTTCTAGATATCATGCTGTTATAGCTCCTCTAAATATAATTTATGTGGATTCAAGTCTGGATAAACCGATTTTCCGGAAATGTATGTTTTTAATATGAATTAGAAATACTCTTCTCAAGAAGAAGCAGCGGGTGCACGCGTGTAGGTACAACCTATGTACGTTGATAAGGTTCCACTAGGCCCGGTATTTGAATTGATGGTATAGAGATTAAATAAAGATGTAAAATGTTGTATTTAATATTGTAACTCGAGAGGAAAAACCTTCATACACAGTTTTGCAATTTGTTTGAGGAAGTAAGGTTTGAGTCACCAGCCTCGCTTTTCTTGGGACAGGAAATGTCTGTCGGCACGTATAGAAATGCACTGAGCCATTAACAAGGGTCTGTGGAAATCAAGTCTCGGAAAGCGCTACTTCTTTTCAAAGCTGAAGAAACGTGATATTTGTGCCGAGAAAAGGATTAAAGCCAAAGATACGTACGTGCTACAGTATAAATTAAACTAATTGTAAATAATACCGTGGGAAGAGAAAGCTGTACGGAGCTGAAATTTTAGCCAGTAAATGGAAAGCCAAGAATACAAACTGACGAATACAAAAACAGGAGATCGTCACATGATTGAAAACCGAACAGGTTTTTAAAAAACTGGCGTGGTGTGGCATCTCTGCAAAATGGTACTTGGTAGAGGGAGTAAGGGGCTTCACATCAAATATTTTCCCTTTCACACCGAGCGAGAGGCTGCGTGTTAACTAGTGATGCGTGCATTCGGGTAGTCCCGGTTTTTTAATTTTTGTCGGGACGATATTCCGCCATGGGTTTCTCGTGGTTTACCCTGGTCGCTAGGAGAATGCTGGGGTGATTCCCCTTCTACCACAAATTTCCTGTCCGCAACATTTCCTTTAATTTGTTTCGCTCATCTTTTTCAGGGTTAAAGGAGCAGGAAACTTTGGTTGGTGCGTTGCGGCAGGACGGTGAATTTTGCGTTTTGGAAAGATTTTGCTCTGGCGCGTGGTGAGTCTGCTGAGGTCCCCTTTTAGTAGCTGTCTCGATTGCTACGAGAAACCTGCGTGTGTGTGTGTGTGTGTGTGTGTGTGTGTGTGTGTGTGTGTGTGAGGCTTAAGGAAGAGCTAGCCGGCGTCTGGATTGGTGCTATGTTGCAATTGTTAGGGAGCGTGCCCTTGCTAGCACACTACGTCGTCCAGCTCTGGTACCCTTTCATCTGTTCCTCCCAGAGGTCAAGCTGGAAGTATGAAAATGCTCCTTTAGGGCCTACTTGCGATGTTGTGCTCCAGTTCCTGGAGTTACTCTAGTTACTGGAACCTGTGCGTCTGCCTACTCCTAACTCCCCTTGATCGCATGGCGCTAATGTCCATCATGGATTGTCAAGAAATCATGGAAATATTTTGTTTACCTTAACATATATCACTGATATTTTCCTTAGACCTGGTCCTTCACTCGCACTCCAGGTCATCTCGAGCGTGAGGGCTGCGCGCTGGAATAGCTTAGGGCTGGGATTAGAGACAAACCGGAAGCTGTTCCCTCTCTCTCCTTAATACTGTCTCAAGGAGGGCCATGTCGAAGTATTCCCCTGTTAGAAGATTACTTCACTGTCGTTCACTTGCACAATTTCAAATTACCAATTTATTATGGGCGGCCCCAAACCCGCCGCTCCCAGTGACGATCACAGTCTAAGTCTATATCCTCTCCATATTGATTATTATTAGTATTACTATTATTATTGCACTTGTTCCCTTTGTTTTTCTATTATTAAATTTTTCAGTTTTTTTTGCACACATATTGCCAAAAGAAGCAGGGCTATGTCAATGTTTCGACTGTTTGTAGGTAACTTCACCGTGGTTTCCTTGCACACTTTCAAAGTACCAATTTATTAGAGGCGGCCCCAAACCCGCCGCTCCCAGTGACGATCACCCTCTAAGTCTATATCGTCTCCATATTGATTATTATTATTATTACTATTATTATTACTATTATTATTTCATTTGTTTCCTTTATTTTTCAGTTTTTTACACACATATTGCCAAACGAAGCAGAGTTATGTCAAACTTTCATCTGTTTGTAGGTAACCTCTCCGTCGTTTACTTGCACAGTTTCAAATTACCAATTTATATGGGGCGGCCCCACACCCGCCGCTCCCAGTGACGATCAGCCTCTAAGTCTATATCGTCTCCAATTTGATTATTATTATTATTATTATTATTATTATTATTATTATTACTGTTATTATTATTATTATTATTATTGCATATGTTCCCTTTATTTTTCTACTATTGAATGTTTCCGTTTTTTTAAACACATATTGCCAAAAGAACCTGAGCCATGTCGTTGTTCCGCCGTTTGAACGTAACCTCACAGTCGTTCACTTGCGCGGTTTCAAATTACCAATTTTTAGGGGCGGCCCCACACCCGCCTTCAGTGACGATCATCCTCTAATTCTACATCGTCTCATATATATTATATTATTATTATTATTATTATTATTATTATTAATTTATTGCTGTTAATCTCTTTATTGTTCTGTTATTTAATTTTTCTGTTTTTTTACACACATAATACCGCAAGAAGCAGGGTTATTTCGATATATTCGCCTGTTTGAATGTAACCTCAGTGTCTTGCATTTGCACAGTTTCAAATCAACAATGACCAATTCTTTTAGAGGCGGCCCCAGACCCGTCGCTTCCAGTGACGAATATCCTTGAGGTTTAAATCGTCTCCATATAGATGATGATGATGATTATTATTATTATTATTATTATTATTATTATTTAATGTAATTGGTTTTCTCTTTCATTTCTGTTATTAAATTTTATTTATTTATGATTATTCTGTTATTAATGCTGTTATTGAATGTTATTTATTCTTGTTGTTCTTACTGTCGTTCCCGTTATTTTTCTGATTCATAATTGCTCTTTTTTTACAAGGAGACTTACAGGAACGCAAACACCCACCCATTCTCATAGCGAGACTCGAATCAGCGGTACTCCGAAGCGACAGAAGCACTAAAGTCAAACACTCAAGCGACCATGGCCACGAGAACCGGCCAGTTAGCAACCTAAATATTCACGGGGAAGCTTTATATGTAGGGATTGATGTTTTAATATAGGTCGGGTTCCGCTTGTGCATCCTGTGTAGTAATGAGCTACGAGATCGGAATATAAACATTTATACCTCACTTGGGAAAATACAACTACACGTTCAGTTTTGCTTGATTACTTATTTTCACTCTAACAACGGAAGTATCAAACCCCTAATGCCGAAATTCACCCCGAAATTTCATGACAGTAGCGATATAGTACAAGAGGCAGACTCAAAACATAAGCTTCCAGTTTTAGCTCAGTATGAGATTGAGATGGAATTCCCTACTTCAGAGGCCTGCTTAAATGGAAGGCGCGAAATTTAAGTAACTGGCCGGAGCAACCTATCCCCATCCACTCGCAACATATGTAGAAATCGATAATCTCAGCCCCATTCCTTCACCCGGAGGGAAATTCTGTAAACAGTCAGGGCTGTCCAGTCGAATTATTTAATGGAAGTGTTATTTCCATGTAGTTAATATGGAATATTTGGCGTTGGTCTTTGAGTGCATGCAGTTAAATCTGGCACTTGGTGTTTTGGGTGCGACCTCCTTATACTACATCGCTTCTGTCACCGGAATTTTTGAGAATGAGTTTCGGCATGACTGGTCTGTTACTTCTGTTGTAAGAAGTTTTATCTAACCATTATCTAGTAGAAACATTTGTGAAACCATAATCCAGTGGCAGGCGGATGCCTTGTTCTATGACGCCATACTCGCGAGCATAATTGTTCAGCGCTCGGCAATATCCGTGTTGTGAGCATGGAATGGAGGGGAGGCCATGAATCTGATCCTGTCCCGGAAGCATGCTCTTGCCACAGTGCAAGTGAATAAAATTACATTGACTCCATACGATGATAAAAGAGTTATTGCTGAGGATGGAATAACGACATATGCGCATGGACATTACAGCATTACAACCAGCGGTTAGAAGAATGTAAGTCGAAGATGAAGATTTGCTCGCGAGTCTACAATCTTAAAAAATGAAGGTTATCCGTGTGCTGTGTATGCATAAGTCTCAAATAATAAAACCTGAATAAAACATCGCAATTTCACTAAAAGAAAATCAAGGTTATCTCTGGTTAGCCAGATAAGGTTAGACGATGACTGAGTAGAATAGACGATGAGAGGATGGTCTGGGATTGGTTAGGTTAAGCTAGACTATGATCGCGTACTGATTGTCTAAGTTATGAAGGATGGGTTAGATTAGATTGCCTTAGCAATGGGTTGGTTACGTGTTGTTCTTACGTTTTGTTACGTGGTTACATGGTTACTACGTGTTGTTACGTCGTGTTACGTTTCTGGTTACATGTTACGTAGTGTGACGTCTTGTCACGTGGTTAGGTGCTTATGTTACGTAGTGTGACGTCTTGTTACGTCTTGTCACGTGGTTACATGCTTATGTTACGTAGTGTGACGTCTTTTCATGTGGTTACGTGCTTATGTTGTGTTGTGTTACGGTGTTATGTTACGTGGTGTTACGTCTTGTTACTTTGGCTAGGTTAGACGATGATAGGATTGAATAGATAATGAGAAGTGAAGGTAGGGATAGGTTAGGGCGTATACTTCTATATACCTTCACTGTAAACCGATATACAGTTTGTCCCTCTCCGCCTCACGCACTAACTGTTTAACATATAAGAGGTTTGTAAGATTTAGAAAAAAGTATATAAAAGTGTTGTAACGTTGAACGAGAAATGTTTATGATCTAATTACTCTCTATATTACCATGAATATCTGTGACGCTATCTAAATTACCTGTTAAAACGTCTTAAATACCCTAATTTCTACCCGAATCATATAAAAATTACATTAAATAGCTCTGGTACGTATCACTGCACTTAATTACCATGAACACTTGTGATATTACCCGGTTTACCCTACATATACACTTAATTGTATTCATCGATCGACGAGCGGTGTTTAATTACATTAATCAATCAAGATACATGCGGCGGGGATACATCGGTTTGCGTCCATCCCTTTAGAGGCACGATGCCACGACGTTACTAGTATAAATCTTGATTCTTTTTTCAAAAACGTTAGACACTGTTATGAATGGACGAACATTACGTGACACACATATTTTAGAACATTAGCGCCGGGCGACTTCACCCCAGTGTCGAGAAAATACCGTCAAATGGTGTCAAAACATTTTTAAACTATAATTGGTCGTGTCTTTGCGGTCTAAACCTCTTCCTCCTTTTACTCTGTCTATCCTAACATCTCTCTACGTTTCCCCTATCTCTTCCGTATAAAGCGTATACCTCTCTCCTTCAGCATCTGTCTAGCCTAGCATCTCTCCTAGGTTTCCTAGCTCATCTGTATAAGCCTATTCCCCCCTCTTCAGCATCTGTCTATCATACCATCTATCCGCGTTTTCCCTTTCTTTCCCATAAAAGTCATACTACACACCTCAAACTCTGTCTAGCTTATTACTTCTCCTCATACCCCCTACCTCTCTCATATAAGACGCATTCCCCTACTACAGTCCTGTCTAGCCTAGCATCGATCCTCGTATTCCTTATCTCTCGCATATAAACGCATACTCTATCATTCAAACCTCCTAGCCTAATACCTCTCCTCGGTATGCTATCTCTCCCATATAAAGTCATATTCTACACTTCAAGCCCTATTTAGTATAGCATCTTTCCTCGTATTCCCTATCTCTCACGTATAAAGCGTATCCCTCCCTCCTTTAGCATCTGTCTAGCCTAGCATCAACCTTGGTATTCCCTATCTCTCCCATATAAGCGCATTTTACTCATTGAACAGTTGCATTTATCCTCGTTTTCCCTATCCTTTCCCATATAAACGCAAAAGTGGCCCAGCTTCCCTATAATATTCTACTGATTGGTGTTTTAATATAGGTCGGATTCCGCTTGAGCACCCCGGTTAGTAACGAACTACCGAAATCGGGATATAAGCTCTTATACGTCAGGTGGGAAAATACAACCACACATTCAGTTTTACTTGATTACTTATTTTCACTCTAACAAGGGAAGTATCAGACCCCTAATGCCGAAACCTACACGGAAATCCTGTGACAGAAGAGATTTACTACAAAGAGGCAGACCCAAAATATTAGTTTCTAGTTTTAACTGCATGGTGCCGAAATCGAAGCTGGAATCCTTGAACGGTAACTCAGTATGCGATTAAGCATACCCAGAGGCATGTTTCAATGCAAGGCGCCGAATTTAAGTAACTGGACGGAGCAACCTATCCCCACCCCCTCGCACCATAGGTAGAAATCGATAATTTGAGTCCCATTCCCCACATCCGGGCGAAAATCTCGTAAACATTCAGGGCTGTCCAATCGAGTTACTTAATAGAAGTATTATTTCTATGTGATTTATATGGAATATTTGGCGTTGGTCTTCGCGTGTTTGCAGTTAAATCTGGCACCTGGTGTTTTGGGTGTGACCTCCTTATACTAAATAGCTTCTGTCACAGGAATATCAGAGAGAGTTTCGCATAACAAGTCTGATACTTCCCTTATAAGCAGTTTTACATAACCACTATCTGGTAGAGCCATCTGGACACCGTAATCCAGTGCCTGACAGATGCCTTGCTCTGTGACGTCATACTTGCGAGCAAAATTGTTCACTGCCGGGTGTTTTCTATGTAGTGAGCACAGAATGGAGGGGAGGCCTGAAAAGCTTCAGCTGAACAGTGGCGACACGGTGCCTGAGCTTTAACCGACTACGCATTATTCTTCTGAGATACTATAATGGTAGATACCTATACATTATTTGCAATTGACCACAAATTTCAATCAATCACGGTAGAAATATCAATGCATTTGTAAGAAAAATGCCCACGGTAAAACAATGTATCAGATGTTTTATTTTAATATAATAAAGGAGCCACGAAATACATAACTGCAGAGGTACTCCTTACATAAATGCTGCTCTGAAGCTTCTTGAAGAGCTTTAAGAAGCCCTGCCATTTTTTCGTTTGTAAAGTTGAAAATAGGCTTTCTCTCCCTCTGCTTATCTCTCTCTCTCTCTAATTATTTTACCCAATACAGTTTTGTACATTTTGCTTTGCATTTGGCACACGTGAAAAACACACAATTACTTTGTATCAATGCCCTGCACAAACTAACACTTTCTAGAGTACCTGCCCCACTATCCTCCATAATTTGATAGTATTTGGAGCCATAGTCTGGGTAACACGCAAGCGAAGAACGTTTCTCAAACACAGGTCAGAAAATTGGTTTCTATGTTGTGGTTTATAATCTTTACACAAGAAAAGAACTGTTCATGTGCGTAAGTGGATCAGAATATGCTCAGCATCCTGGCAGAAAACCTGTGCACCCGAGGGAACTTTGTTTGGGGGAAATTTCCTTAAAAGGAAGAGAAATCCTTTTTGTTTTGAAAGCTGCCCTTCAGTCAACGTTTATTTTGTAAGTCAACTATTTCTAATTGCAATGACGTCACTCTGTCAACATCCACTGAAAATGGTGTTGCAACAACCCATGTAACCGTTGAATGGAGTTTTACAATATCTTGAAATCGGTAACAAGTTCTTGAGCTAGTTATTCCAATATTTGACATATTTTTTGTATCGGTAATTCAATCTCTTGACTTAGTTCTTCCAATATTTGGACATAGATATTTGTATCGGTAGTTCAACCTCTTGACCTAGTTCTTCCAATATTTGGACATAATTATTTGTATCGGTAATTAAAACTTTTGACTTCGTCTTACAATATTCGTACAAAGATATTTGTATCGGTAATTAAAACTCTTGACTTAATTCTTCCAATATTTGGACATAGATATTTGTATCGGTAACTAAAACTCTTGACTTAGTTCTTCTAGTATTTGGACATAGATATTTGTATCGATAATTAAAACTCTTGAATTACTTCTTCCAATATTTGGACATAGATATTTGTATCGGTAACTAAAACTCTTGACTTAGTTCTACCAATATTTGGACATAGATATTTGTATCGGTAGTTAAAACTCCTGACATAGTTCTTCCACTATTTGGACATAGATATTTGTATCGGTAAATAAAACTCTTGACTTAGTTCTTCCAATATAATGGACATAGATATTTGTATCGGTAATTCAAACTCTTGACTTAGTTCTCTCAATATTTGGAGATAGTTATTCTTATCGGTAAATGGGCAATATACTGAAATTGTACTGGAAAATAACTGGGATTTGATAGTCTTCCACTATTGCATTCTTGCTTCTCTACAGCCCATCTAAGCTACTGTGCTATCATATCCGTTAGAGCCGGTATGTGTTATGCTCTCTGTGCTGGTCTTTGCTCAGAACTGACTCTTACGTCACAAACGCAGCAGCTGCCGATCATTACCGTAATCGGAAAAGTGAAAGAAAAAGAAACAATATGAATTCGGGAATCAAGAATGAAACCGTAGGAGGCAGACGATACGTGTATACGTATATATTGGAAATGAGCCATGGACCACTGAAAAAATAATGTTTTATAGCACAAGCAGCATGTGCAACCTATACAGTGCTTTGTTCTACGAGTATGCTAGTCGTTTGTATACGTGTGTAAATATCATATACGCTAACGGACCAAGCAGCCAGCTTGCAAGCGAAAAGCACTGCATAACGAATAAGGTAGATAACTCCACTGTATATTAACTGTTCAATAGTTTCCAATAGTGCAGTGAACGTAATAAACCCTCTATGAGCTAAAGTACTACAATGAGTTAGAGTGCTGTGATGCAGGTGGTCTAAAAATATGATGAACGCGTAGCATTGGATAATCTGTACAGCTTAAAGGGATGTTTGAGCCCAGAGATTTTATTTAACTTCTGAAAGGCTACATTTTATGACTTAGTCCTTAGGTTTCTGTATTTTGTATACTTCAGAATTCTAACTGCTATTACTAAACATCTGCATGTCGCGACTAAATCAGTCAAGTGCTGTGATGTGGATCATGGTATATCATATACTTTATGCCTTTCAGTTTCTCTACAATCAAATCTAATCAAGGAGACGGATGTCTCATTGCAGAATAAGGCCTTCGGCTTGTTAAAATGTTGGAAACCAATGTAGCGGCACTAAATAGGAATCTTTCTTTGTTTATCTTTGGAAAGGGGATCTTTGAACCACATTCTATATATGAGTTACAGTTATGAGGCATTAATCATTAATACTCGTAATAATAACATTCTTACATCTTGTATGCTCTACAGAGATTTAAACTAATTTTAAAAGTTACACTTTTTGTGCTTAATATTTGTTAATACTTCTTTAGTTAAGTTCTAGATCATAAAGTATGTTATTGAAAATGTATATGTATATATATGAGCTAGGTTAGTGATTTTTCTTGGTATGGAAAAAAGGTGATAACATCTATTTTCTGGGTAGTATATATTTGGTGAATGATCCACCCTAGTGTTTTTCTTTCCATTTTATTTATTTCTTTGGAACCCATCGCAAAGCAGAATACCCTTCAAACAGAGATAGTCAATTTTATACCTTAGTTCGGAGATCCGTCTGCTATTAACTTCCGAAATCTCAAGTGATTGAACCAGCTATCTTATGGATCCAATACCAAAATCACTCAAAACGAAAGTAGGGGTTCTATTACGATAAAGAAGCGATACGTTAGATCCAGTAAGATACACGTTACTTAAGTGACTTTTGTAGAGTCACACAAATGTTAAATTAACACACTAATTCTGTTGTGAGCTAAATTACGTGTATTTGATATATGTTTTACGTAACAAACTGTCGTTTGATTGATAATCTTAAAATGCCTAACACACACTTAAAACCAAGCTATAACATGGAAGCAAAGTTAGGAGGTGACATCACAGACGTCTAGTGCACGGCTCGTGTAGAATTTAGAGACCTCTCTACCCTACGTTTGAATTTACGGGGGACCCTCTAACACTTTTCGGTCTGGTAAAGGGGACATATCACGGAGGGCCCTCGGAAGCGGGGTAGAGTACTGTAAGTAGGTCGTAAAGGCGCTTTTTATTTTCAAAGTGATCTCTTGAGGGCGGGATGAGATGAGAGACGCGAAGAGCGAACAGATCTGAATGCCTAAGGACGAAACCACGGACGGGATCGCTAATGTTTCCAGATTGAACACATCCGGCACCGCCCAGACCTACCCACAAGCCACCAAAACCCCCTCGCCATCCCCCTATAGAGTGGAGCCCATTCGGGGGAGAGGCCTAGCTGAGTAGTGCCCGCAGCGACGCCAGGAAGATAGTCCACAGAGCGCAAGCCGCCGTCCAGCCGCAACCCACCGAACACCGTCACCTGTCCCTACAACCCTGAAGCGGATGATGTGTACAGGAAATGAGGGGCATGAAGTTCGTGGTAGAAGATGAACCACCCCAGCATACGCCTGCCGACCCGGTGAAACCAGAAAGGCCCATTGGTCGGAGTAGGTGGTCGCCGGGAATTGAACACGGAACCTTCCGAATGGGGGCCACAGACCATGCTGCTCGGTTGTTATCAGCCTGACTCATGATGTCATGAAGGTGGCCAAATTACTATGATAGTTGTTAAGTATTGTCCTTTGGATGGCGCAATGTAAAGTCTCAGACGACTAAGTTAAGTCACTTATTTGTAACGATCATGTAAACAAACTGCTACTGACATTTTCTATTCAATGGATAAAACTAAAATACGAGTTGTGATAAAGTCCTTCATTCTGAAGGCTTTAATCCCAACAGAAATACAAAAGGACTTAGATTTGATATTAAAGGATTCTTACCGTTTGTTTTCAACAATTGAAAAGTAGGCTTCTTAATTTATGCCTGGCCGTGCAGCTGTTCAAGTTGATGATCGCCCAAGGCCGATACGACCGACGAGGCTGTGACAAACATTCACAATGTCATACTCAATCATCACCGAGTGAAGGCACTGATGTAGTGAAGACCTCGATATGCTATGTCCAGTCATGTTAACCAAGTTTTGTGTATGTGAGAGATTTCGGCTCGATTACTGCCGCATTTATTAATTATGGGTCATAAACGCATTGGAATGAACATTCCTAGAGGGTGTTAAGACTTGTTTAAATGTAATTTCAGAAAGTTTCTCCGACGTTTCAGAACGGTAGATGAATCAGGGATTCCCCATTACACGCCAGAGACGAAGTCAGTCGAAAGTGGCTATTAGTCAAAGTACACCAGAGAAGGCAAAAAACGGTTCAATATGCAGGAAAAGTGCTGCCTAAGGTTTTCTGGGATTCTATGGCGTGGTGCACATAGATTACCGTTAGAAGGATAGAATTATCACCGGGGAGTATTAACTTCACAATTGACCAACGGAAGGATGCTTTTCAGGCTAAACATTCACACCTTGTGAAAAATTACGTTTGTTTGTTTGTATGTTTTTTCATCACAATAATGCGTCTTCACACACGCTTGGGATTGTTGCTGCCAAACTGCATGACCTTCGCCATATCAGTGGATGTGGCTCCTAGCGATTACTTTTTCTTCCTAAACCTGAAGAAATTGCTGTGGACAAAGATTCTCATCAGGACACTCTGGATAACAGACCTGACACTGACATCCATAATGGCGGCCGTATGTGGCGGGAATTTGGGAAATACTTTAAACAGCTGTCTACAAGCTATGACTTCTCAGCAGTAAAATACAGTTAATGTGGAATTATGACATGCGTTTTGTGTAGATATATGCTCTATGGTACACAAAAACGCTGTTTTAAAAGTAGACTAAATGTATTTTAACATTAAGTGATGACCAATGAGATACTCGTATGTAACCTCAAACAACATTCATGTAGTCTACAGTTTTGGATGCTATAACTTAACAACATTTCTAAACTACAGCTATATGTTTGAATTACAAATGACATAGCTTTATAAACTACAAATACTGTAATATTGTACTTGCATGAAACAGAACTGCTGATATTGCAGTTGATACTGATTGATTTTACTCAAAATTACCTGTCACTATTTACACCATTTATCACATTGTACACAATATTGTATACACAAAATGTACACTGGATGGCTCACGCACAAATTGCTATTGCTTAGTAATCATGTACTAAATTTAGAAGCTTTAGGGTAGAATTTTGCTTTCACTGAATGCTTTTAATTTCTAAGTTTGCAATGATTATTATAAAATGCACCTATTACTTAAGTATTCTTTACTAGGTTTTGCAGAGAGGTCACACCGACAGACTGAAATATAAAAATAACTAATCTTAAACCAGCAATGCAACTGAAATATATGAAGAACATTACCTTAAACAGCATTACAAAACAACATTCATGCAGTGTACAGTTTTGCATGGAGCAACATTACAACATATATACGATGGCTGGTTTTAAAAATATTGTCAGAAATTCACCATTCTGCAGTTTAACCTCTTTCCTGGAACTGTTATAAAAGAACCATCGCAAGAGAATTTATCCTTTCTTATAACAAACTCGGTAAAAAAAGATATATGCATTACAGGTGAATCCTTCGTAGGCATAAAGAGTTCATGATTTTAGATTGTGATTCGTTTTGGATACAGGTTCTCTTTTAAATCTTTATATTTTGGAAATATGAATGGCCATACTCCCGTATATGAGAATCACTGGGCATCACTATACACATTCACATATGTATCCATAATTGCTTTATTCTACCTCACAAATATGCATAGTTTAATATATTTTATAACGCAAATTATCACTGTTATAGTATATTTAAAAGTATTTATCACAATTATTTACACCTCTATTTATTATAACATAGGTTCCATTTACAACCGAGAACACAACAGTGTTGTAATGTCTTATGTTACGCACATGTGCAATTATAACGTCCCAAAATGCAGCAATTTCTTCTTTATATCACCACAGTAGCCGTGACACAAACTATATTCCCAAATAGATAAATTAAAAAAAGTGTAATATATACTTTGCATTTAATGTAGTCGTAGTCTACATGTAATATATTAGTAAACATAAGTAACAGGTGGAAAGCACATGGCACTGAAAACACACGACTGGGATTATTCCCGTTTCCTAAATTGCACAAATAAAGGCTTTCACGCACCATTGCTTCACTAAGAAACTTCCGCAGCTACTAAAATACTATAAACGACAAGCATCGAAAACACAACACAGCAGCTTGCACCTCAGGGATCACCACCAACTACTGCCGCCACTTTTCTCCAACTCGAACCCAGAGTCAGGTCCGTTGTTTCTAGAGGGTCCTGTTCTCATCAATCGATGATGTTTAAGATGAGAAAGACGTTTATTTCGCACAGTTGGAATAATTTTATTTTTCTAAGCGAATTTAAAAGTTGCAAACTCGTGAAACTAATTTATCGATTTACAAGATGACTATGCTGACAAATTCTACAAAACAAATCTCTTGTGTGGTGTATTTTCTTGGTCAGACTAATGACTTGTAGAAGCTTCTCGTGGCTTAGTGGTAACATTCATTCGTTTGGTGTTAACGAAGTGAGAGAATGGGTTAAAATCTTACAACGGAGGTTAATTACCTCTATCCCGTTTTTTTGCTTTGTGTTGAAAATATCATACTTTTCCATAATATGTTGTAAGAAAGTTAAAGCTATTATTTATGGTGACAGGATTTTTGAAGGTATACTGGAAAGAAAAACAGGCCATATTGTGGTAATCTCCGCTGTCCATTTGCAAAAGAACTAGATACTGTGCAGCTCAAGCTGTAAAGCATTAATTAAAAGAGAATAATAATCCACTCGACCAAATGGTAACGCTGCTCACAGGATCATAACGGAGTATTTCAGCTTTTTACGTTTATGTAAACTAGTGGCATACCCGACGTTGCAAGTTAGATGTTTTAAACTCTAAAAGATCATTTAGTTAATTTTATTTACCTCCCCTCGTTCTTTATTGAACTATTAAAATGTTCTACCAGATTTTAAGGTGAATGCTCCTCTTTACTCCTTATAAATGTAATTTCGTATGACCCGCTTTAGGTTTTAGAAATGTAATCTCGTCACTAATAATTTATGGAAAAAAATCCCTGATATTCATCCAAAAGAATGTAAAATATCGGCGAAACGTTTGACTTCCTTTAATCTTCTCTGACAGTCTTCCAAGTTCTTGAAATAGTGCATAGACTATAAGTATCCTTTGGCAGTGCAGGAATCAACGGTCAGAATGGTCGAGTAATATTCCAATCACTGTATTATAATCACTAAAATAGAGGGTTTTGCGCGACACGAAATACACGTTGACTCCACAGCAAGCATAGGTGGACATAGAAGCAAACAGCAAAGGGTAGTGCACACAAAAGGAGTGCAACATGAAGTTGCAAATATCCAAGGGCATAACAATATTAGAAGAGGTGTCCAAAAAATCAATAAAGGAGCTCCAGGACCTTGTGCACAGAGGAAAAAGAATAAATGGCAAAATATTCTTCAGAAAAACAAGAGCTATTAAACAACTTGTAACATGATGAACAATACAAAAGCGTCAGACGGTAACATAGTATACTTGATATATGCACCGTTAACATCCTGTGACTTTGAAAGAAGCTTCTCGCGGTTGAAAAGCTGTTTAATTGTGCGACGCCAAAGTTTGTCATTCGATAATTTAAGAATGTCTATAGCAGTGCAGTGCAATTCGGTTTGTGATGGCTCTAACGCTCTGGATGAATCATAAAGGCAGATTTCATTCTCTGACTTTACTAATTGTTCAACATATCGCTCAGGTTTGTATACTGCCATCAGCTAGACCTTAACGGAGTGTTCTCATTCTCGGACTGTACGCTTTGCGTGGTTTGTGTAGGTACATCGGAAGTCAACACCGACACTGGGCATACAGCTGTATAACGTCTATGCACACGCGACCTTCTTTTTGGTCCTGTAGTTATTTATTCACAAAAGTTATATAGCTATCACATGATATGTAGACACTTTACATATACCCACAGGGAAACAGATGTGAAGCAGTTGAAGATGAAGATTACCCAACCCCAGGCCACCAATTAAGTTTTGTTTTGGAAAAGACGTACAGTCTGCGACCATAGAGAAAAATAATCTTATTAGTTGTTACTTATAAAATATAGGTTGAATAACTTCTAATGTTATTTGCAAACAATTTTCTCTCTTGATACCCTTATTTAACACATCCTGCTAACGATCTTGATTATAACATACAGAGGAAATAGATCAAAACGTTCTTTCGTGATGCGGGTTATTAAAATATATTGGCATTGGTATCGTGTGTGTGTCGTATCGTTATAAGCATATTCGATTCTCTTTTGTTTCGCTGTATCTTAGTTGCTAAATCGTGACCATGTACATATACGTAGGTACACATTGCTTGGGGTGAAACACTCCGTTTTAATTTACCTGCATATTCTGAGGAGCAACAACTACTATTTCATACTTCATAAAATCGATCGGGATGGTTCAGGCGGTAATATCTATGGTCCGCATCCGGGAGCTCCCGGGTTCGACTCCCGGCTACCGCCCAATCCGACCCATGGATTTTTTTCCCAGGCCATCAAGCGAATGCTGTAATTTCCTGTGCCTCCATTTCTTTCCATTATGTATGTATGTATTTATGTCCATAATACCTACTATACAAAAACCTTACAATTTTTAATACATTACTTTGAGTTGCTATTTATTCTTTTAGTCCATCATGCATTTTAGCACCGTGGTTATTTATGCATGCTGGATCATAAGAAATTCATACTGCTTTATTTTTCTAATCCATTTTTCTCTTACACTCCCCATATGTTCTATTCTTTTTATATCCCTCTCCTTTTGTATTTTCGTTTTCCTAACTTTCAATACTTCTTTGTTAACATTCTCCTATTCTTTAGGTAAAAACTGATTTCTCCACAACTTAGTTTCATCACATTCAATTGTATAATGCAGATAATTTTCATTCATTCTTGACCCAGTTTGGTCTGTTTTAGTGTTGAAGTGTTTGCGATGGTGTTTCGGTGCAGCGTGGCAGGGAAAAGGATGCTCTATGAACTTTCTCCGCCCATCGGCCTTGGGCTGCTTGCCAGGGGAAAGGACCGCCCCTTAGGGGGATGAACACTGTGTGGGTCGGTGTCCCCGGTCTGCAGTCCGAATGCCGGGGCGTCTCAATCTGGAAATTGTAGGGACTATGGCATTGCTGTGCCGTCAACCCTGATTCTGGCCGCCCGGTGTCCTCTCTTCACCTCATACCTCCCTCCCGAGGGCGACCCCTCGAAAAGAGTTAGTATAATATCCTCATTCCTGGACCGGTGCCGAATCCCCTCAGCTTCGCAATGCGATCCAATGTACTTCATGACATTCTCAACTAAGGTCAATGCCGTTTTTGTAAGCATGTTCTTTTATAACTCCAGTGTTTTCGTACTCGAGTACAAGAGCTTAATAAACACGTTTTAATCCTTTAGTAATTTATGAAATGAAATTAGAAGGTGTTTTATAGTCCCATGTCCGTCGGATCGAATTAGGTTTCTTAATGGTGACAGAATTATCAAAATCAGCTGGTGGTTTTTGGGGTTACCCTACATACATTTCTTTTGTTTTCATATTAGTATAGATTTAATGATGACTTCTAGTTGGACACCGTAACGAGTAAACATGTTTAAGAATAATAGCTGAAGAAAAGGGAGTTAATTTTCATGTGAGGTTACAACAGACACCGCTGATTTACCTGGTGTATATTTTTAATCGCTCTCCAAACCATGTGTAACAGAAGAAGACTGTCTCACTGCGAGGTAGGCCGTTTTGGTATAATTGCCTTGGGGTTTGTTAAAGTGCTCAAAACCACTGCTTTTATACCAAATGGGAATACTTTTGTGTTTACATCCGAAAGTGGACCCTGAATTCTGTCTTCCCGTACAGCTATTCACGCACAAGTTTGACGTGTTACCTATAATGTTATTACGTTTTGTGATGAAGAGAAGATAGAAGGTCAGGAAATACCTATTACAAATGCTACTGAACGTTCTAATTGTTCGCGTTTTCCCAGTTGGACTGTATCGGCCGTTAGGTGTACAAGTGGCTTTCCCCAATGCAGGAATGCATTGGTCGTTTTATATGGTGAGAGACTGCTGTGCATCATGCAACAGCTGATATAACTCTTAACTAATCAATATGATGTGTATGGTTTGTCGCGAGGTTTAGTTTGTTTATCTGCAGTTTTCCTCTTCCCCTTGTATCTATTATTCACCTTTGAGTTTTAGAATCAAAGAGTGCTGAACTCTTGCTCTACAAATAGTGTTAGCGTTATGTTCACCGAAAAAACAGCGTTTATTAAACATTCTATTCAACCTACAATTGATCACTCGTATTGCTTTCAGCAGTTTGTATAAAAGTGGGATTGTATTCATACGACACTTTTCTTCAGAAAAGTACTAAGAATCTTAAAAACCGCCATAAAACATTATTTTGACACTATTTTTGGGGGTTACATCAGTGTAGGTCAGCTGTATGTATCCTTCATGGCTACAAATTGCGACATGTTTTTATTTTCTTTCTGTCTTCGAATTTCTAAGACATTTTTTCCATTTTTTCAGACAAAAACTGTTTGATCTATGATTTGCAAGGATCGAGTAAGTTAGCTCCGTGTAACGTGAGAGGCTCGCATTCGGGAGGTCTCGGATTCGATTCCCGTCGCCCGCTCACTATGACCATGTATGTATTATTCGTGAATTTCCTTGATCGGTAGACGAATTCTGGGGTGGTTTCTCGTGTAGCATGAAATACTTTCCCTCGTTTCCCTTTCGTTTCGTTTCCTTCTCATTTTTCAAGTGTGCTTTTAGGTTTCGAGGCGTGAGGCGGTGCCGGACAGTTGGCGCGGATGTTTGCTCCAAGGAAAAAGTATTCCCTGTGGACATTACAGAGCTGCCTGGTTGGACAGGACACTCATCGCCCTCTTAGAGCAGCTCCAAGAGTGAGACAGTTCTTCAGGCAGAAACTGTTACGGACTGCCGCGCTTCTCTGTGGCCTGTCTGTCTGCGGCCTGTAGCCTTCTGTGGTTACATAACTCTATCCCTTCCTCCCGAGAGGTGGTTGCCGCAGTGCGCGTTGTGTCCCCCTCCGGTGTATATTCTGTACCCTTTGATTTACAGGAAGGACGTTTTCTCAGTTTAAAAACCCACATTGCAGCGAAAATTTAGATCCTTAGCCGACCTTCGCAACTGTCCGACTTCATCCCGGTTGTATTTATATTACGGGAGTCATTCTATAATAATACGAATATAAGAAAAACCTGTTGTTTCTCTCTTCTCCTCTCTTTCGGTCCAGACGTAGCCTTTCGTATTCTGATTCCCCGAATGGAATTATTCTTGTGTAGTGCCATGTCATATACAGCCACTTTGAGGAGGAGAAAACACGTATTGTTTTCCAGGTTCTTGAATTTCCCAAGTGAAGCTTCAGAAATCCCCCGGGGTCTTTATTTCTTCCTCAGGCATATCATCATAGAAGTGCATTTTTGCACGAGTATTTTTGGGTTGATAATTAAAGATTGAGTTTATTGAATCCATATGTATTTCTGCAAACCCAGGATTTGCGATTATTATTCATACGTTTATCCCTATATATCCTGTGCATAACGCTTATATTTATTGAAGGATCCAAACAAATAATTTCTGCTTGATTGGCTGCAATAACGTTAGATTCCACTGTTGGAAGTTTCACTGCAAAACTAATTCTTCAGAAATACTGAGCTACTCAATTTTTAGGTTAATTAACCTTAATTTGTGTTAAAAGTTGGTAGCAGCTTAATTTACTTTAATAACACTTGTGCAATTTCTTGAGTTTAAATAGCAATTAATTATTAAATTTTTTGTATTATATATAATCTTAATGTGTGTTTAAGTAAATGTTTATACACATGACTCTAAGTTACTTTTCTCTCTCACAAAACTTCTGAATGAAACCGTATATAGAATTTGTATGACATTTATTTTGAAACATATTTTAACATATGTAGTGACAGAAGAGAAAGCGAGAAAATGAATTTGTGTAACGCGATGTAGTAAAAGGCGTTTTGACTGTAATAGTAGGTAGAGACAAAGTTGAAAAGCAGTAACATGGCATATGATATTGTCATTCATTTTTATGAAACAGCTTAAATTTGTGATTTAAAATTCATTACTTAGGAATGACTTAATATGTATGTAATGAACTTTGCAACCATACTTCTTTATGCAGCCATAAGATGTGGTAAAACATTTTAAAATCTCATTAGAGCGCTTTCGGCTCTGGAGAATTCACAAATCAGTCCTTTTAAATCAATAATTATGTTTACAAATACGCTGTTCACGTTTTAAAAGAATCCCTTATTATGTATATTTATTCCATATGAATATTTCGGCGTTGTTCGTCAGGTTTACAATTACCCAAAGGCCGGTAGTTCTGGGGAATTTTTACGTGGCTTCCTTTGATTTTATCTGAATGCAGGAACGGGCAAAAAAATATAAAATAGTACTTAACAAAGGTGGTTACTGAAATCAGGGGCGTCATTTCATGTTATGGGGGGTCTATTACTTCACTAGGTTATGGGAAACAATTAGGCTACTGGTTACTACTGCTCTACCAAAAGTTAAAGTACTATAACTGTACTTTTAATGCAAATATTGCACATATAAAAGACAACGTGATTTTCTCTTAGATTAACCGCGTCTTAAAATTCACATGAAAATTCGGACAACTACCTCAGACTATCTTGCCCCCCCCCAAGCAGAAAGCAAAATGTCGCTCCTGACTGAAATCATACATATAGTATCTAGGTACTATACATCAATTGCGGTTCTCATTTCGCGAGGATACAAACTGCTTCTTGAAGGAACCACTGCGAGTGGGCGGAATGGCTTCTACTGGAGTTAACACTGCAATTTTTATATTGTTGAAAAATCACGCAGTATTAACTCAGGTAACAGCTATATCCGCATTCACTCTGCATCAGCATAACTCCATTAAATTTTCTTAGAATATAATGTATTATATTAAACCAGTTAGACAACAAAATGTTCTATCACAAATTTCCTATACTGGAAGCTTGAATAGAAGTAGTATAATTAATTCACCAACCGGGACTCAACCCATTAATTTTCGTCTATCTGGGTTTACGCTCTTAGCGCTTGAGGTACCACCTCTTCCGTTCCTCCCGTGAGAGTACACAAAAAGATCCATTGGGGACGAGGTGCTAAATTTTCCGACCGTTAACCAGAGCTATCCTATCCTTTATATGAGTACCCAGGTTTCGAAGCTGTTAGTATATCATTTTAGTGACACAATCGATTTTTAAAAATGTTTTTCGGAACAAAGTGAATATAGACGAGAATTTTATTAACCCTCAATTGGCGACGTGGTGTCTGACAGACTCCTCTAAACACAAAAATGTACACCCTGAGCAGACTTTCTTCACTGAGACCTAATGCCAACAGTATCTTCTAATCTGTATCTGAATAATATCCCACCCTCAAATATTCTCCCTCACTCTAACAGTCATCTTCTCTATGGCCCGCATTCAGGGGGTCCCGGGTTCGATTGTCGGTGACCGCCCACTATGTCCTTGGGGTTCTTCGTGGTTTTCACCTGTTCGCCAAGGCGAATGCCAGGTTTGTGTAGTCTACCACGATTTCTCCTTTCCCTTATTTCCTCTCATTTAATCCGCATTTCATGGTTCTGGTGTGTTTACAGGCCCTGCGGTGATGGTGGTGCCGGGTATTTGGCGTGGATACATGCGCGTTGGAAAGATTTCTCGCCAGAGTAAGCTGTCCTGCCCATTACGGTCGCTGTGTCGCCTTCTGGATTCCTGGCCACTGGTGTGCGGGTGTTCAAACTGGAAATGTTAGGGATTTCTGCGCGTCTCTGTGGCCTGTTTGCCTGCGGACCCGGGACCTCTGCGGCTCTGTCACCTCATCTCTGTCTTTCCTCTGACGAGAAATTGGCTGTAACGAATGTGTTGACATCAATAATTCTAGCGCGCTATCGGATAAAGATTACGGCTATACTTTCAACGTATAAAGAAGACATGCTGCCTTTATTGCTGGGTATTGTAAATAACTTAATAAATCACTAGAAAACACTTGCACACTCATCCAAGCGAAACACGCTGGAATACTAACGTTGCACAAAATTTTTAATGTGGATAATAGATCTATTTAGGACATCATTGTGAGCTGCCACGTGGTACTGTCCTTCCCTCAGTCATCCGCAGAGCAGAATACCCTGCAAATGTTTTCTCGTTAAACGCCTACAGTAGGTTGTGTGTGGATGAGATAAGGTAACCGGTATCAGGATTGGTGACATGTTGGGATAGTTAGTGACCCTGTTCTTACTAGCGCGTAAGGTCGTCCGGATCTGGTCGCCCATCGAGTCTCCCCTTCATCCCTTCCTCTCAGGCGTAAAGATGGATCCACAAAACGCCCACTGTGGCATATTTGTGGTGCTGTGCTTCAGTTAATACAGGCCTCTCCGTCTGATTACTCCTAGCTACCTAACCTAAAACATGAAAGGGATTACATAATCTAGTGACTCCGGAGAGTAAATTTCACGTAATTTCTGTTCGTTTTGACCATCTATTGAATGATAAACAAAGTGACAATGCTTACCAAATAGACAATGAAATATACGGTAATCAAGTAAATTTACAGCTTTTGCTTTATTGTTTCTGTCTATATTAAGAGACTGAATTAAGCGTAAACAGTTGACTATCCATGTATTTATTTAGACTTCTACCTCATGTAGCGGGGATAAATAAGGTTTTCTTGGTGTTGGGTTTATGACTCGGAAAGGATTTGTTTTGCAGGCTGCTCAGGTAGAGGGTTAATGGTTGGGTATGAACTATTATCTCAGGGAGTGTGGATAGGAGGTTAATGACACTCGCATTTCTCCTTCACTGGCCCGTTTATTGTGAAGATCCACACTGTGTTCCTTTTACCGAATCCCCGTCACACAAGACTTGATTCCGTCTATCATCCCTAGCTATCGTTTACGTGTTTCCCCCCTTCTATTTCTCTTCTTACAGCGAAAAGTATAACGTTATGAATTTTGTCGACCGGAATTTAGTTATTTCCTTACGCCTTTCCGCACATTTACTTGACACTAACTTTCACACTTATTCTGCCTCGACGCTTGACATGAAGTCTCCCCAACAGTACGACACGAAATCATTTACGTTTCGACATGTAATCTGTTCCCCTGTTCGACACAAAGTCTCTCCCACAGTTCGACACGAAGTTATTTATGTTTCGACATGTAATCTGCTCCCTGCTCGACACGAAGTGATGCATCTTACGCACATCTCAAACTCCTCTGCATCCTAGATAATTTTTCTATTCTCCGCCTATTTTCTAGTTTCATTCCTCCTTTTTACTATTCACGTGACTTTTATAATTTCTTATTGGTCATTTTTCTAAGTTTTACGCCGTTTCCCATTGGTTCGTTATATTTTCAAGTTGACCTTTGATGCGGTTCAACTAGGCCCCGTATTTGATTTGATTGTATATAGATTAAATAAAGATGTAATATGTCAACTCGGCCCGTATTTGATTTGATTGTATATAGATTAAACAAATATGTTGTATTTAATATTGTAACTCGAAGAGGAAAAACCTTCATACACAATATTGCAATTGTTTGAGGAAGTAAGGCTCGAGTCACCAGCCCATCTCTTTTCTTGGGACAGGAAAGGTCTGTCGGTACGTATACAAGTGCACTAAGCCATTAAATAAGGGTCTGTGGAAAATAAGTCTCGGAAAGTGCTATTTCTTTTCAAAGCGGAAGAAACATGATGTTTGTGCCGAGAAAAGCATTAAAGCCATAAAGATATGTACGTGCTACAGTATAAATTAAACTAATTATAAATAGCACCATGGGAAGAGAAAGCTGAACAGAACTGAAATTTTAGCCAGTAAATGGAAGCCAAAAATACATACTGACGAATACGAAAACAGGAGATCGTCACATGATTGAAAATAAACAAAACTAATGAACAATATAATCACGTGACATATGCGGAGTAGGGATAAAATCAGACATGGCGAAATTCACAAAATACTAGTAACCACAATCTTCGCTGAACCCTGCGCCATGTAACTACACTCTTCGCGGAACCCTGTGACATGTAAACACACTTAGCTGAACTCTGCGCCGTGCAAGTTGGATAATATCGGACATGCCGAAATTCACGGAATACAAGTAACTTGATCTTAGCTGAACTCTGCACCACACAAGTTAGGCCGCGGCTATGAACGTAGGGAAAACATTACAATACTTCTTAATACTGCCGATTAACAAATCATCTCTATGTCAGTCGCGGATAATTAACGGACTGGTGGCTCGGGTTCCTGAATGTGTAACATAACAGTATAATAAAGCCAATATTTACCAGAGCCATTATTTTTATTATCGCAATCTATATATGATTTTACCACCCCCTGTAGACTTTACAGAGTCGACACTGCTCAACGCTAGACGGAGAAAGAAGACACTTAATTGTTACGCATCGAGGACGCGGCCAGCTTCACCTTCACCGCGTCTAACATTACCTTCTTATTTCTGCCTGATTAGCTTTTCTGTGCGGTTGACTGCATCTGACTTCCCGTCTGTTGTCTTCGTTTCCTGTGGGTTTCACAGAATTCTATGTAGCTTAAGTGCTTGCTAATGTCCCCGACTGTTTGTTCGTGAAACATTTCTCATTTTTGCAGTTTTCACTAGTCTCTCTTCGCTCTGAAATACGCGGTTTCCTACATTTTATTTCCATCTGTTTTATTTTATTAACGTTCATTTTATTTATTCGTATCTTTTCTTTACTTAATCTCCGTCGTTATGATTTTATTCCCCCCTTTTATAATCCTTCATATTAGCTTTATTCTTCTTTCTTATTATTATTATTCCCATCCTTTTTATTATGATTATGATTATCATTGCTATTATTATTGCCATTATTATTATTATTTCTCTTTTGGCGTATCTTATCACTTCACTTATTAACTTTTTAATGCCTAAACTGCAAAATTGGGGAAATTTTGTGCTTAATAATTGCCTGAAACAGACAGTGTCTAAAATTTACTAGAAACTATTTCAGTAGAAAACAAACAATACGTTTTAGAGGGTTTTAGCGCTATAGAAAGATTAGGTATCACAATTAGTGACATTTATAATCAAAAGTGTTAGTGTTAAACGTTAAATTCCAGAATAAAACCTTTTTTCGGTTTTGTTGGTACTCAAAAGCATTCATGAAATTTAAATACCTGATTTCCTAAATATTGGCATTGCTTATTCTTGCATTAAGTCACAGGTATTTAAGTCCTCCTTATTGTTCTTCTGAAAGGGTTAAAAAAAAAAAGCATTGATGTTACTGACGCGCTATCCTAGGTGACAGGTGATGCTGGTGGCGGTGGTTCTAATGGCGGCGGCTCCCAGCGACAGCAGGTATCTTTGCTTTCAAAAGTATATAGCGAATTTCGTTGAAATCTTTCTTCTTAAATCTTTGAAACCACAAAAATATGGTGATAACATCAAGATGGCGACAACATCAATTAAAGTTGTACCACCGTGAGCAAAAGTAAAGGAACAGAATAATATAGGTAGGAAATGAATAGCAAAAGACAGCCCTTAACGATAACACATATTCCATAACAAATCCATTTGAAATCAATTCATAGTGTTACGCTTACCCTTACCATGAGTGCAAACCACCTAAACATAGAAATGCAATGTATATCTCAACTACAGCAACAGAGATAATTAAATATATAGTTTGCAATTCAAACAACTCAAAAGGGTTCAGAATGGGTGCTATTTTGACATAAATACGTGAAAATATACCCTAGTTATATAAAATCATCAAATACCTCCATAGGTACCTCTCAGTAAAGGGTGGCCATCTGTATAACTTATAAAATCCACAATTTTAGTTAGATTCATTAGAAATTTTAATGAAGCATTCACAGTTTAACGTGCAATGTGCACACCAAATTTCAAGCATATATTAAAATTAGTTCCCGGCGTATTATTCTTCTTACTACTGCATATTTTTTTAACTTCAAGGAATTGCTCCCACGATTTAATTATTACTTGAAAAAACGAATCTTTTATAATTAAAGTCCTTAATAGTATATTAATAAACTTCAGAGATGTGATTTTAGGGATCGCAATATTTTGGGAGAAAATAAAGCTATAAGATATATGACACAACAGAGATTTGAATAACATTTACACAATATGAATATACCTGTTTAATAAACATCACCACTGAGCATGTTCCGAAAAATTCATTTCATCATTTTTATGCTGTTATTCATAAGGAGGTATACGGCATTTCATTCATTTATACTGAAAAGTACAAATTGTGGAATAATTTGAAAATGAAAATGTGCTGACCAATGAAAAGCCGAAAAATGAGTGTTTAACAATTATAACGCTAAAATAACACTGTTTCTGACTCTATGCCTCCTAAAAAAGCATTTCGTGCATATGCAGGTCCTCTTTTGTCTTTTTCTGGTCCTCTGCAACTAACTTACTCTTGAAGTTTCCTTATGCCTGTGTTGAATGGTTCATTCGGTTTAATGTAGCCAAAAGTTGTCGTTTTTATGCATTTTAATAGGAAGATAGGCTTACAGACACTCACTGAAATCGATATATGACCTACTTTAAAATGTTGTATAGCTGTAAAAGCTACTCAGAACCAAATTAGAGGGTTTGTAGTGTTTCTTGGAATACTAAAATCCATATTTACCTTTTTCACAAATGGGTAACCTTAAGGAATATATCCAGAATGTTTAAAATTAATGTCGTTCCAACTATTTTTAAGAAAGCTTAGACACATGACAAAAATGATTACAGGCTAATAACTAAAATGTTTAACCAACAAGGTAGTAATAGAATCACAACACGATTTTATAGTACCGTAATGAAGGGTTTGGTGGAATAAGATCCGATTTTATGCCTCCATACACACTGCCTTTTGGTGTTATACTTAAGCTCATGACATTTAGTGTCAATACATGAAACTACATCGGTATGACAGACGCCTAGGCAGGTGGAACCTGTTATATACAAATGGAATAATTTAATGTATCATTTGTTGGAATCAGGCTTTTTGCCACAGTTTCTATCATCATTGTGGACTATATTTTCTACTGCAGCTTTGTTTTCACAAATTCAATTTCATATTGCTAACTTCGGATTATTTTGGAACATTGAAACTCATTGTGCTTAAAATAATTTATAAATGAATGGAAGATTGTTAGAAAATGTAGCCAAGAATCTAATATTCATTTTGTAAGCTTAATCCTATACTCCATAAGCGTTAACAAGAAACCCTTTAAAGTATTCCAATAACAAGACACTTTTTTAAAAAGTACTAAAACAGACTATTTTGAGTTACTTAGTTTCTTTATTTTGGACCTGCGCATTTGCAGACGTATATCTACAACGATTGACTACCTGATTCTAAATGGTCAATTCGGTAAGTCACTTTTATTTTCTTCTGGGCACATAAAACTGCAGCTGCAATTTTCCCAAAATAATACATGGGGTCCTCTACCACCAGGCCCTTCGGTTGTCTGATGATAGATCTCATACTTGAAATCTTGCGGAGCCTAGAAAATAATTGGAGTGTACCTGGATGTGTACGTAGATGTTTCGAAGTCAATTCAGAAATTAGAAATCATAGAATCAGAGGCAAAATGTTACAAATATCTACAGTAATTTTCCGTCACATCGCGGGCACTGCTCGCCGGGTCACGCGCGGGCCGTCTGGGCTCAGACTACCGCTGAATGTGATATAGTATCACCGCAAACACCTCACCTTCTCATCGTTACAGTTACAATTACAGTGATAATAACAACATACCTTATATACGAGCTGTTAGAAAAGTTGCTCTCCTATATCCACATATTTCTGGCATTTTTCAGAAAATTTGCATTCACACTCGGAAGTTCATTCATTCTTTCATTATCTGTTTACCCTCCTCTTATGTAGGACTTACACCCCCAGGACTTACAAGCGGGTGCCTGGAGTCAGAGGCCCGTCGTGGAGCAGACACTCATGGATCAGACAGAGCATCCAGGATGGGTGATCAGCCCGATGCCTGGTATGGGATGACGGAAGTAGATGAAACGAAACGTTGGTGAAATGGATGAAAGGAAAGGTGATGATGGAGCAGTTGGTGGAATGAATGGCGGGGGAAACCGGAGAACCCGGAGAAAACCCGCCCAGACGCCGCTTCGTCCACCACAAATCCCACATGCAGGTCCCTGGGATTGAACCCGGGCCGCCTCGGTGGGAGGCGAGCGGTCTAACTACTCGGCCACGGCGCCGCCTACTCGGAAGTTCAATATCCGAAATTGAGTGAACCTCTCTCATGATGTTTTATTTTAGTTCTTCCAATGTATACAGGATTGCTGCATGCACTTTAATTTTCAAGTGTCCCGAAAAATAAAAATGGCATACAGCTAAATCTGGGGAATGCAAGAGCCAAAATTATTACTAAATACACAAACTTCAACAAATTCCTAAACTAAAGTTAAAATCTTGTAGCGTGTGCACGCTGATCACGCCACCTTAAGCGCGAGTTTCCTCTGGGCATCTAAACGGTCCTGAGTTCGATGTCTGGCGACTGTTCGTTCTGTTGTTCTTGGAGATGCTGAAAACCAAACATAGCCATATTGCTGCAATCTCAGGGATTATTGTGAAGGCAAAGCATCACCAGGTGTTCAACTTTAAAATTCAAACTTAGTCCAGGAACAACAAATAAATAATTCAGACTGGCTAGCAACACTATCCCTTTATTTAAATAACTGAGTTGTTTTTTTTTCCGCACTCTCTCCCCCACACTCAAAACACTTAGCGGATGCAGCATTTCGTCTCACTATCAGTAGCAAAGCAAAAGTGTTTCGAGTGTTGGGCAAATCCCTGCTTTTTATTTTTTCCAGAATAAATTTTAAAGCTACAATAAATCAATATTTGATTGTAAGCAATTATTACTTCTTGTGCCTACTTGCTTACATTCCAAGATTGTAAAATTTGTGAGTCTTGAATACTAAATGCAAACGGTTAAAAGCAAGATTCAGGGATTCCTCCGTAGTGCTATACGTTGTACCTCGATGGATCTGATACGAAATTAGAGGAATTAACACAGAAAGTAGAAGAGTATGAAGATTGTTGAGGGCCCACTTCTGTCGCATACACAACGAAAGTATCCCAATCTTGGTGAATATGCAGTATAAGGTATATAACTGAGGGTTGAATATCGCGGACCCTGACCTAAGGGCGATCTATTGCGGCTACCAACCCAATGAGGAAGGGATAAAGAGAAGGAACCACTGGAGCCGACAGGTCGCAGGCAGACAGTCCTAAAGAGACGCGCGGAAGTCCGTGAAAGCTCCTGGCCTGAATATCCAGTCACATCACTGGAGCTGCACTGAGAGAGTGATGAACGACCCGTGAAACCAAGCAACCCTCTAGTGTCCACGGGGAATAGTCTTTCCTTGGAGCAAGCATCCGCATTATCTGTCCGGCACCTTCATACACCATGAAACCTAGAAGCATATGTGGAACATGAGAAGGAAACGAGATGAAAGGGAAATGAGGGAAAGGAAATCTGGTAGAAGGAAACCCAACCCAGCATTCAACTACCGACCAGGGAAAGTTCAGTGTGGGTGATCGACGGGAATAGAACACGGGTCCTGCCAAATGCTAGCCTCACACGATACCAGATCCAACTGACATGAGAGAAGAGATGCTGGGCGACCGAAGAAAAAACAGGGTCCTAGCTCTGTTAAGATGGAGCAGGCAAGACTGCCTAACTCCGGCAAAGATGATGATGATGATCTTGATACAGCATTCAAAGTATCGGAAGCTACCAACCTCAAAATCCAGTATCTCGAAATTAACTTTACTCTTGCTGTAAAGCTCCCTGCTGAGAGATGTTGTCGGTGACTTGTTGCTCATAATGAAGGTATACAGGTTTATCGCCAAAACGATAAAGGCTCTATACCTCTGTAAAGAAACTGATTCATCGCTGATAGTTTTCACTGATTCATCGACGCTAATGCACCTCGTAATCCAGGATACACTATCGCCAACAGGACAAGAGTTTCAAAATTGATCGGCTTTTATGTGTCTCGTTTTCCTTCACCAGTGTTCTTCCGAAAGAGGATACGCATATTGAGGAGAGGAGATAGAAGGCGTAGTCAGACAGAGATCCCTTCGGTAACTGGAGAACAGCACCATACGTAGGCCAGAGTGTGCTCCTTCTGCTTCTAACGTGACACTTGGACGAAGGGATGAAGGAGAGATTTGAAGAGCGACCAGATTTCTTTGACGATGTGCGCTTGCAAGAACGGGGTGCGTAAGAGCCAAACATGGCACCAATTCTGACGTCGGCTAGCCCTGCCTGAGCCATCTGCACCTGTAGGTGCCGGGTGCACACGACACAGCTCCCAGGAACAAAAGGGCCTCCACCAATTACCTTCCAAACTACAAATCCCACCGTCCTGCCGCAACGCACCAACCGCCGTCACCTGGTCCTACAACCCTGAAAAAGGTGATGTGAAACAGACGAAACGAAATGATGAGGAGGAATTTCGTGGAGAAGGGTAACCACCCCAGCATTCTAATACCGAACCGGAGAAACCACGAAAAATGCATGATCAGAGTGATCGGATTAACGGAAGTCGAACGCACGCCCTTCCGCATGCCAGCCTCACACGTTACCGCTAAGCCATCTCACTCGGTAATTATGAAGGGAATACCGATACTGTTTCTTAGTCAGTCATATGTCTGAGCTTCAATTAGTTGGCTGGATAAAACCACTCTCTTATAATAATTGTGTTATTACATCAGTGATGAATTCCTTTAATATTCCATCAAATCGTATTTCGTTTTCTTTTATTTATTTCCAATGTAGGGGTTTATGTGACACTGTTACAGTGCGAAGTTGAACTTATTCCTGGTACGAAAATGTTGTTTCTAGATGCCATGCTGTTATAGTTCCTCTAAATATAATTTATGTGGATTCAAGTCTGGATAACCCGATTTTCCGTAAATGTATGTTTTTAATATGAATTAGAAATACTCTTCCCAAGAAGAAGCAGCGGGTGCACGCGTGTAGGTACAACCTATGTGCGTGTGAGGCAGTATATCACAACACTGTGAATGCCAGAGTGATTGTAGTGTAAATTAAGATTATTGTATGACAATGATTTTAGATGTTTGTTAGCTATAAGCATTGTTAGGAAATAAGTTTCTACGGCCTCACGGAAACTGACAATAGGAGTGGGTAGCAATGAAACGATGGGGTGAGTTGTTTATCACTTAGAAGAGACAAACAAATGACGTCAGGGTAGCGTGGCTTTATTTAGAAATGGAGGGAATATTTTCCCTAGAGCATATGTGTTTGTAATTATGATTGGATGACAAAATAGACGCTAATGTTGGCGCGATTTGGTAACCAATAGCAGCTCTATTATAATGATTAGGCATATCGGGGTAAGGGAGTATAAATTCTTGAGCCAAAAACAAGTATCGCGCAGTTCTACAGAATCATTCACGAGGTAAACGTCGCGCAGTTCTACAGAATCTCTCGAGAGGTACACATTACGCAATTCTACAGAATCTCTCGCGAGGTACACATTACGCAATTCTACAGAATCTCTCGCGTCGTAAACTTAGTTACAAAATCTGAAGTACGCGACAACTATTACGACAGTAATTTCATTCGGAAATATAACAGTTTCAGTCAGGCGTGTATAAAGATTACAGATGTGGACTATTAAATAAGTGTGACGGCCATAAAAGTGTAAAAAAAAATTCTTTTATTAGTGTTATCTTTTAGTAACAACTCCTTTCTGTTTACACGCCCTGCTCAGAGATATTTGCTCGACTGAGTAATAATAGCTAGCCGGAGGACAAAGAACCCAAAATTCAAAATAGTAAAACAACAGGCGCCAAGTAAAAAAGATAACACGAACAGATTGCTGCGTCACCTGTTCACATGTGCTTGCATCTCAGTAATTTCCTTTGAAGACCTTATCTTACAGACAGTATGAAATCCAAATTGACAGTTTAGGTTAAGCATTTTCGGCTAAAGAAATGGATTTTCAAATTCACATTGTCCCTTTGAATATGAAATTTATGGTTTTCCATTTCTAAAAAATTCCTCGACCGATTTATTACAATACCACAACGTGTTATATTGATTTAAAGC
This sequence comes from Deroplatys truncata, assembly GCA_030765065.1. NCBI lineage: Eukaryota > Metazoa > Arthropoda > Insecta > Mantodea > Mantidae > Deroplatys > Deroplatys truncata. Next base: position 126,629,400 of record CM060990.1, on the reverse strand, counting down.
GAAATGCAAGCTTTGAGCAACACCTTAATACACCTATTTGTTTAAATACTCAATTTATGTGGTATTAACCACTCCTGAAAGATGTTCAGTTGTATGTTTACATTTTTGCAGATTTTATGTTTTATATTTTGAAACATTTCGATCTCGTCTTTCTGATTTCATGAGTTTCGGCTGATAATTTGTTTAATAAATTTTTGACTGTTACTCCATTTTCCTAAAATAATATATAGGTATATACCTATACACTGGTGTGTAAAATCTAAGGACGAGATGAGTAAAGTAACGCAACAAATGAACTATTGGTGGAAGTAGATGAAGGTGCGGGAGCATGTTGCCAGAGGTCTCACACGTACACAGAAAGCTGTATGTCACATGGCGTGAGTGTAGCGAGCCTGTAGTGCCAAATGGGTCTGGTCCCGCAACACTGGGCAGTTGACGAAGCAGGACAAGACGGTGTGTGGCATTTAGCGAGCTGTTACGGTGCACTATATTGGTGTTCTTCATTGCAACATGGTCCATAGACACCATTTGGATGACTTCACACGGGAAAGAAACAACAGGAAACTGGAAGAAGAGCGAAGTGTGACGAGTGTTGCTCAGGAGTTTGGAATTACTCATAGCGTTGTTTTACGTGCATGGGGAAACTTCCAAACCACAGGCACTGCTGTCCCAAGGAGAGGTGGTGGTCGACCACGCTCAACTACAGCAGCAGAGGACCGTTACATTGTGCAACAGGCAAGAAGGGATCCACGCCAAACAGCGGGTGCAATTGCAACCACATTTAATAGGGCAGCTAGGCACGCAATCTCACGATACACAGTGGCACGGCGACTACACAGAGGTGGTCTCTTTGCCCGACGGCCAATACGTTGTGTTCCACCGACATCCGCACATCGGCGGCTCCGTTTGCGATGGTCCCAAGAGCATCAAAATTGGACCATGCTCTTCTCAGATGAGAGCAGATTCAGTCTAAGCAGTTATTCCTGACGTAACCACATCTGGCGAGAGATGGGAACACGTAATGAACCCAAGAACATCCTTGAACATGATCGTTTTGGCAGTCCGGGTGTTATGGTTTGGGGGCATAATTTTGCATGGGCGCACCGACCTCCAAATCTTTGAACACGTTACGCTCACTGGTAACGTTATTGTGATACTGTACTCTTTACCCGTGTGCGTCTTTTCAGGGATGCAGTTGGCCCTGACTTAATTTTTATGAATGACAATGCTCGACCGCATCCAAAAGCGCGGTTGGAGGATCTCTTGGAACGAGAGAATATTCGGCGAATGGATTTACCTGCCCGTTCCCCCGATTTAAATCGCATCGAATACGTTTGGGATACTTTGGGGAGACGCATTGCAGCAGATCCACATGCACCAACGACCATCCAACAGATGTCAAGAGCGCCAGTGGAGGAATGGAACGCCCTACCACAAGAACCGCTTACCAACCTTGTGGCCAGCATGGGAGCACGATGCAGAGCATGCATTGCTGTTCGTGGTGATCATACACGCTTTTAAGCACCATGTATCCGTTTCTGTAAATCTAGAGAGCCATCATATGTAGTATTGACTTTAGCGTAGCTTATGGTCTATGAATAAAAGTGGCATTTCTGTTCGTCTCATTACAAATTTCGTTTAGTTGCCTACTGTAGCATACCGTAACAGTTCCCTCTATGTATGATTCAAGTTTCATCCAGCTATGTTACTTGGCAGTGTCACAGCATTCGGAGATTGCTTTCGTCCTTAGGTTTTGCACACCATTATATATATATATATATATATATATTATAATTATTAAAACAATAGAGAAATCTGTTTTTAAAAAACTGGCATGGTGTGGCATCTCAAAAATGGTACTTGGTGGAGAAAGTCAGGGACTTCACATCAAATATTTCCCGTTTCAAACCGAGCGAGCTGGCTCCGTGCTAACTGTGATGCGCGCATTCGGGTAGTCGCGGTTTTTTAATTTTTGTCGGGACGATATACCACAATGGGTTTCTCGCGTTTTCCCTGGTCTCTAGGAAAATGCTGGGGGGTGATGCCCCTTCTACCACGAATTTCCTGTCCGCAACATTTCCTTTAATTTGTTTTGCTCTTCTTTTTCAGAATTAAAGGAGCAGGAAACTTCGGTTGGTGCGTTGTGGCAGGGCGGTGAAGTTTGCGTTTTGGAAAGGTTTTTCCCTGGCGGTGGTGGGTCTGCTGAGCTCCCCTTTTGGTACCTGTTTCGATTGCTACGAGAACCCGCGTTAAGTGTGGCTTAAGCAGAGCTAGCCGGGTCTGGCCGCCCTTCTGGTCCCCTTTCATCTGTTCCTCCCAGAGGTCAAGTTGGAACTATGAAAATGCTCTTTTAGGGCCTACTTGCGATATTGTGCTCCAGTTACTGGAGCCTCTCCGTCTACCTACTCCTAACTCCCCTTGATCGCATGGCGCTAATGTCCATCATGGATTGTCAAGAAATCATGCAAATATTTTGTTTACCTTAACGTCTATCACTGATATTTTCCTTAGATCTGGCTCCTTCACTCGCACTCCAGGTCATCTCGAGCGTGAGGGCTACCCGCTGGAATACCTTAGAGCTGGGATTAGAGACCAACCGGAAGCTGTTCCTTCTCTCTCCTTAATACTGTCGCAAGGAGGGCCATGTCGAAGTATTCGCCTGTTAGAAGATAACTTCACTGCCGTTCACTTGCACCGTTTCAAATTACCAATTTTTTAGGGGCGGCACCATACCGCCGCTCCCAGTGACGATCAATCTTGAAGTCTACATTACCTCCATATAGATTACTATTATTAATATTATTATTATTATTATTATTATTATTATTGCTGTTGTTCCCTTTATTTTTCTATTAATAAATTTTTTATTTTTTTACACACATATTGCCAAAAGAAGCAGGGTCATGTCAAAGTTTCGCCTCTTTGAAGGTAAGCTCACCGTCGTTCACTTGTACAGTTTCAAATTACCAATTTTTTAGAGGCGGCCCCACACCAACCGTTCCCAGTGACGTTCACCCTCTAAGTCTATATCGTCTCCATATACATTATATTACTATTAATATTGTTGTTGTTATTATTATTATTATTGCCGTTGTTCGCTTTATTTTTCTATTATTAAATATTTCTGTTTGTTTACACACATATTGCCAAAAGAAGCAAGGCTATGTCAAAGTTTCGCCTGTGAAGGTAACCTAACTGTCCTTTACTTGCACGGTTTCAAATTACCAATTTATTAGGGGTGGCCCCACACACGCCGCTCCCAGTGACGATCATCCTCTAAATCTCCATCGTCTCCATATAGATTATTATTGTTTTTATTATTATTGCCGTTGTTCGCTTTATTTTTCTATTATTAAATATTTCTGTTTTACACACATATTGCCAAAACAAGCACGGCCATGTCAAAGTTTCGCCTGTTCCAAGGTAACCTCACCGTCGTTCACTTGCACCGTTTCAAATTACCAATTTTTTTAGGGGCGGCCCTATACTCGCCGCTACAAGTGACGATCATCCTCTAAGTCTACATCGTCTCCATATACGTTATTATTATTATTATTATTATTATTATTATTATTATTATTAGTAGTAGTAGTAGTAGTAGTAGTAGTAGTAGTAGTAGTAGTAGTAGTAGTAGTAGTAGTAGTAGTAGTAGTAGTAGTATTGTTGCTGTTGTTCCCTTTATTTTTCAATTATTAAATATTTCTGTTCTTTTCTTTGATCACATATTGCCAAAAGAAGCACAGCCATGTCGAAGTTTCGCCTGTTTGAACATAACCTCACCTCCGTTCACTGGCACAGTTTTAAATTACCAATTTATTAGGGGCGGCCCCACACCCGCCGCTCCCGTGACGATCATCCTTGAAGTTTACATGGTCTCCATATAGATGATGATGATGATGATTATTATTATTATTATTATTATTATTATTATTATTATTATTATTATTTTATTTTATTGGTGTTCTGTTTCATTTCTGCTATTAAATTTTATTTATTTATTTATTATTAATGCTGTTATTGAATGATATTTATTCTTATTGTTACTGCTGTTGTTCCCTTTATTTTTCTCTTTGATAATTTTTCCTTTTTTTTACAAAGAGACTTACATGAACGCAAACATTCATTCTCGTGGCGAGACTCAAATTAGCGGTATTCCGAAGCGACAGAAACACTAAATTCAAACACTCAAGCGACCATGGCCACGAGAACCGGCCAGGTAGCAACCTAAATATTCACGGGGAAGCTCTATATGTAGGGATTGATGTTTTAATATAGGTCGGGTTACGCTTGAGGACCTGGATAGCAATGAGCTACCGAGATCGGAATATAAACTTTTATACCTCACTTGGGAAAATACAACTACATGTTCAGTTTTGCTTGAGTACTTATTTTCACTCTAACAACGGAAGTATCGGACCCCAAATGCCAAAACCCCACCCGAAATTTCGTGACAAAAGTAATATAGTACAAAGAGGCAGACCAAAAGCATCAGCTTCCAGTTTTAACTCAGTATGAGATTAAGATGGAATTCCCTGCTTCAGAGGCCTACTTAAATGGAAGGCGCGAAATTTAAGTAACTGGACGGAGCAACCTATTCCCACCCCCTCCCAACATCTGAGCCCCATTCCTACACCCGGAGCGAAAATTCAGTAAACAGCCAGGGCTGTCCAGTCGAATTATTTAATGGAAGTGTTATTTCCATTTGATTTATATGGAATATTTGGCGTTGGTCTTCGAGTGTATGCGGTTAAATCTGGCACTTGGTGTTTTGAGTGTGACCTCCATATACTACATCGCATCTGCCACAGGCATTTGAGAGTGAGTTTCGGCATGACTGGTCTGATACTTCTCTTGTAAGCAGTTTTACCAAACCACTATCTAGTAGAAACATTTGTGAACATCCAGTGGAAGTCAGATGCCTTGTTCTATGGCAACATACTTGCGAGCATAATTGTTCACCGCCCGGCAATATCTGTGTAGTGAGCATGGAATGGAGCGGAGGCCTGAAAAGTTTCAGCTGAACAGTGGTGGCACGGTGCCTGAGCTTTAACCGACTAAGCCTTATTCTTCTGAGATACTATAATGGTAGATACCTATACACTATTTGCAACTGACTACAAATTTCAGTCAATCACAGTAGAAATATCAATGCATTTGTAGGAAACATACCCATCGTAATATAATATGATATATGTTTTATATTAATATACTAATAGAACGACGAAATACATAACTACAGAGGCATTCCTAACATAAATGTGAATGTGAAAAATCTTCGAAATCTTTAAGAAGCAGTGCAACACTTTTCGTTTGGAACATTGAAAATAGTCTCTATCTCTCTCCCTCTCTAATTATTTTAAGCAGTACAGTTTTGTACATTTTAGTTTGCAATATGCACAGCATGCATACGTGTGAAACACACAATTGCTTTGTAGTGCTGCCCTGCACAAGCTCGACACTTTCTCAAGTTCCCCCATTTCCACCATAGTTTGTAGTATTTGGAGCCATAGTCTGGTTAACACGCAAGCGAAGAACCTTTTTCAAATAAAGATCACGAAGTTGGTTTCTATGTTGTGGTTTATGATCTTCCTACAAGAAAAGAATTGTTCATATACATAAGTACATCAGAATATGCTCAGCATCCTGTCAGAAAACTTGTGCACCCGAGGGAACTTTGTTTGGGAGAAATTCCCTTAAAAGGATGAAAAAATCCTTCCGTCATCTATTTCTAATTGCAATGACAAAACTCTGGCATTATCCACTGAAAATGGTGTTGCAAATATGTATGTTTTTTATGGGGAGGTTTACAATATCCCTAAATCGGTACCAAATTCTTGATTTAGTTCTTCCAATATGTGGACATAGTTACTTGTATCGGTAACTCAAACTCATGACTTAGTTCCTCCGATGTTTGGACATAGGTATTTGTATCGGTAACTCAAACTCTTGACTTAGTTCTTCCAATATTTAGATATGGTTATTGATATTGGTATTTGGGTGAGATACTGTTGACAACGTTGGAAAATGAGGGAGTTGATAGTCTTCTACTACTGCATTCTTGCATCTCTACGGCCCATCTTAACTACTGTGCTATCATATCCACCAGAGCCTGCTCGTGTTTATGGTGATGTGCCTCTACTCTCTGTAATGCTCTTTGCTCGGAACTGTCTCTTACGTCACAAACGCAGCAGCTGTCGAACATTACCGTAATCGGAAGAGCGAAAGAAAAAGAAAGAATGGGTAATCAGGAATCAGGGATGAAGCCGTAGCAGGTAGTCGAAACGTGTATACGTATAGGTTGGAAATGAGACATGAGCCACCGTCACAATAGTGTTTTATAACACAAGAAGCGTGTGCATCCTATACAGCGCTGTTCTACGAGTAGGCTCGCTGTCTGTATATGTGTGTATATTATATACGCTAACGGTCCAAGCAGCCAACTCGTAAGTGAAAAGCACTATATAATGAATAAGGTAGATAACTCCAATGTATATTAACTGTTTAATAGTTTCCTATAGCGCTGTGAATGAAATAAACCCTCTGTGAGTTAAAGCACTAGCATGAGTTGGAGTGATGCCATACAGCCTGTCTAAAAATATGATGAACGCGTAGCGTTGGATAACCTATACAGCTTACAAGGCTGTATGTGCCCAGAGATTTTAAATAACTTCTGAAAGGCTACATTTTATGACTTCCTCCTTAGGTTGCTGTATTTTGTGCACTTCAGGGTTCTAAGTGTAATTACTAAATATCTGCATGTAGCGGCTAAATTATTCAACGGGTTCTGTGATGTGGATCGTGGTATAACACATGCTTTATGCTTTTCAATCTCCCCACAATCAGAGTCTAATCAAGGGGACGGCTGCCTCATTACAGAGTAAGGCTTTCGGCTATTTAAAATGTTCGAAACCAATGTAGCAGTACTAAACATGAATCTTTCGTTGCTTACTTTGGAATGTGCATTTTTTTTAAACACATTCTACATGTGATTTACATTTGTGAGACATTCGATCATTAACACTCGTAATAATAGCATTCTTAAGTCTTGTATGTGCTACGGAGATTTGAAGTAATCTTAAACTTTACACTGTTCGTGCTTAATATTTGTGTAATAGTATTTTAGTAAAGCTCCCAGATCAAAAACTATGTTACTGAAGGTGTATATTTATGAGCTAAGTTAGTGATTTTTCTTGGTGGGGAAAAATACATAGCATCTATTTTCTTGGTAGTGTATATTAGGTGAATCAACCATCCTAGTGTTTTTCTTTCCTTTTTTTTACTTCTGGAATCTTCTAGAAGCCCATCGCAAGCATAATACCCTTCAAACAGGGATAGTCAATTTTATAACCTTAATTCGGAGTTCCTTCTGCTATCAACCCCCGAAATCTTCAGTGACTGAACCAGCTATCATATAGATCCAATACCAAAATCACACAAAAAGAAAGTAGGGGTTCTATACAGATAAAGAAGCGATATATTAGGTCCAGTAAGATACACGTCTATACCTAAAGTGACTGTTGTAGAGTCACATAAATGTTAAATTAACATACTAATCCTGTCGTCAGCTAAATTACGTATATTTGATATATCGTACGTAATAAATTTTAGTTTGATTGATAGTCATAAAATGCCTAACACATACTTAAATCCAAGCTTTAAAATGCAAGAGCAGTTAAAAGGTGACATCACAGGCGTCTAGTACACGCCTCGTGTAGAACTTAGAGGCATCTCTACCTGAGTTTGAATTAAAGGGGACACTCTAAAAGATCTCGGTCTGCAAAGGTGGACATATCACGGAAGGACACTCGGAAGTAGGGCAGAGAATTGCAAGTAGGTCGTAAGAGCGCTTTTTATTTCCAAAGTGATTCCTTGGAGGGAGGGAGGGAGGGAGGGAGGGAGGGATGAGATGAGAGACCCGAAGGGCGAATAGATCTGGATGCATACGGGTGCAAGCATGAACGGGGTCTCTAATATTATCAGATTGACACATAGGGCACCGCCCTGTCCCATCCACAAGCCACCGAATCCCCCGCAATCCCCTTGGAGAGTGGAGCCACTCGGAGTAGAGACGTAACTGAGTTGTCCACGCACCGACGCCAGGAAGATACGTCTACAGAGCGTAAGCCACCGTCCAGCCGCAAACCACCGAACACCGTCACCTGCCCCGACAACCTTGAAACGGATGATGGGTATAGGAAGTGAGGGGCAGGAAGTTCGTGGTAGAAGATGAACCACCCCAGCATACGCCTGCCGACCCGCTGAAACCAGAAAGGCCCATGGGTCGGGGTGGGCGGACGCTGGGAATTGAACTTGGAGTCTCCCGAATGCGAGCCACAGACGTTATCGCCTGAGCCATCCTGCTCGTTTGTTATTGGCCATTGGTTTGTTATCATGATGTCATGAAAATGGCCAAATTAGTATGATAGTTGTGAAGTATTGCTCTTTGGATGGCGCGCTGTAAAGTTTGGACGAGTACGACAGATGAAGTCACTTATTTGTAACGATCATGTAAAAAAACTGCGATTGATATTTTCCACACAATGGATAAAACTAAAATACAAGTTTCGATAAAGAACTCCATTCTCAAGGCTTTAACCCTAACAGAAATACAAAAGGAGTCAGATTTGGTATTAAAGCATTCTTACCATTGGTTTTCAATATGACAAAATGAACAGATCTTATAAGGAAATGTAAGTGCACTTAAAGAAAAGTTACACATAAAACCTTATGTCTATCAAAACACAAAAATATGGTGAGAACATTAAGGAATCAGCAATTAAAACCAAAGTACCGTGAGCAAAAGTAAAGGAACAGAATAATATAAGTAGTGTAATAAGTGCATGTACTAAGTGTATGAAATGAGCTTACAGTAAGGTAAATAATGTGAATGGACCACACGGTAATTAGTCTTAAGAAATATCTTGGCATTTGTGAATCAAGCAAGCTATCTAATTTTGGTTTCCCTTCTTAATCATTATCAGACTTTATGTTCAGGAAGCAACAGACCTTATGTTATCTTACTTCTGAACCAAAAGCTAACTGGTGGAACCAATTTTTAAATTGCACTTTGCACAATACCCTTAATTGTGACAAGCGAGTACAAAGATTTCTGTACTCGCGATACGAATCCTTGCTATAAAAGGTAACACCACACAGCTAGAGGGAAGTCTTTTGGGTAATCACCTGGGGTGTAACCTTCTCCGCCCAAGCTTCAATAGTAATGTTTTCTATAATCGAGTCAGGCCAGCACCACAACACATGTCTGGAATTAAACACTGCATATTCGTACAAATTGCTTGGGGCTTTCATTTCAAAGTGACATAGTTCTTTAGTTACCTATCCCATTTACAGTAGGAAATGGATAGAAAAATACAGCAGTTAATGATAACACATACTCCAAAACAAATCCATTTGAAATCAATTCTTACTGCTACGTTAACCCTTACAAAGAGTGCAAAGCACCTAAACATAGAAACGCGTATTGTATATGCAATGTATTTCTCAACTACAGAGAGATCATTAAATATATAATTTGCAATTAAAACAACTCAAATGGATTCACATGGGTGGTATTTTGACATAAATACGTGAAAGAAGTTATCATATCCTATATAATATCCTGAAATAGCTCATTAGCAGGCTTGCAATGTTTGTACAGGGAACGGCTAGATTCATTGAGCTTTTACTACAGAAGGAGCCGGGGAGGAGTGAGTCACGTACTGTCAACAAGGTTTCGCTCAGGTGTGGTCGGGTGGAAATAAAACGACGAACACATTCTATACGATTTTAGTATGAAATCATGATAGCATCCCTATTTTATAATGGACACTGACCTGTGTAATCACAAGTTAATAATGCTCTTATATTCAAAATCAAATATAATTGATTACACTGAATACATATGTACAGTCGCAAATTCCTGAAACAACTTTCCTCCAATTGTCACTTAAAAATAGTTTGTAAGTGGAGAAGCTTCTTTCAGCATCCTTTGAGGTTGTAGGGGCATATGTATAATCTCGGACATAATTACTATCTTTTTCCAGTTATTTGATTTTCTTCTCCTTCTTTATTGTAGAAGCAGGTCTCTCATATTACGCATCAGGGCGTATCCGCTGTTCTTTTTAAGAACACTACTGAAGTTTGTTATGATGGCGTTTGCAGCAGGTTTCTGTGTTATCTGATCAACGGAATGTTATTTTCAACAAGAATGAATGCGGCTCTCATTTCCATGTCTGAGGATTCCAAATGTGTTATTGCCTTGTCCAATGAAGTGATAAGATCCGCCCAAATAATATGAATATTAAATAATAAACCATAATAAGAATATTAATAAGCATCTAATCAAAATAAGAAGGAGGGGAATACCAATATGAGGGAAAAATAAAAGAGAACATTAAAAATTAGAAAAGGGGGGAATAAATTCATAACGAGAGAAATAAAGTAAAGATTAGATATTAATAAATAATCAGAAAGTGAAATAAAATGTAGAAAACGTGTATTTGAGAAAGAAAGAGACTTGGCGAAAACCGTGAAAAGGTTGAAGACTTAGGATCTTACAGGAAGAGAGATATTACTAAGCGATTAGTCAAAATAGGAACCGAGTAGAGCTCTCAGGATGCGAAGACAACGGGCCGGAAACCGAATTCAGTCAAGTGCACGGAAAAGTCTGTCTAGGGAACATAGGTTGTTAATGGTAGACGCGGACGACGAAATTAAGAGCCAATTGAAGACGAAAAAAATTTAGAGGGATAACTAATAAGAGTTAATAAAAGTCACGTATATAGCAAAAAGATAGATCGAAACTTGAAAAGAGGCGTGAAATAGAAAATTATCTATGACAGAGAGCAACTTTCAGACGTGTGTAAGATGCTTCACTTTGTGTCGAAACGTAGGGTAGAAAAGTTGACCTTGTGTCGGAACGTAGGGGAGAGAAGATGAATACTTTATGTCGAACCGTAGGGTAGAGAAGGTAACTCCGTGTTGTGCAGTGAGGGAGAATAAGATAGATGTAGAAATTCAAAGTATTTTATATCCGAGAGGGGAGCAGTACAGATGTCTACGAGTCATTATTTATGTATGGGAAAATTAGTTTAAAGTAAACGTGAGTAAAAGGGTAGCTAGAACATGACTAAAGATTAAGTCATTAAAGTAACATTGTAATATACTTCAGTTTCTCAAAGTACTTAAGAAAGGGTAGAACACGGAAACAATAGCAGGGGATGACAGGAGTAATCGCGTCTTGTGTGAAAGGTTATTCGGATGAGGACAACAGTGTGGATCTTCAATAAACGGGTCATCTGAGAGGAGAACATTGAGCTTCATTCATCTGCCATCCTCACTCCCTGAGGTAAGAGTTTCCAGAATCCATATTCCTCTACCTGAGTAGCCGGCAGCAACATCAATCCTCCCGAATTACCAAACCAACACCAAGAACCAATCAATACACCTTTTGTTTAAACCCCACTACAAAATGGCACCCAACGTGTCTTCTACCCACGCCTAGCACCCTTCCAGAAACACACTTACATCTACACATCAGAGAACGCCGCCAAGGGACAACAGGCAACAACAGGACATCACCAGCTCAACAGACCAGCGAACGAGTAAGTACTACAAAAATTTATTACACCAGTAGGCAGTGAATGTTACTACGCAGCGGTAAAATATTAAGCAACACCATGGAGAACGCCCTTATGGAACAACAAATCCAAACCCCAACAGTAGCAACTCAGGAGGAACATAGTTCAAACAATTCATACACACTAGAATCTGTATTAAACCAAATGTTCGCACAATTTAAAAGTTAATATCACAAATTACCTCACAAGGTGACTCTCCAAGCATAAATCACCTCACACGTTGACACACTTAACGCACCAATCACCTCACAAGCCGACACACTTAACGCACAAATCACCGCACAAGGTGATACACTTAACACACTTAACGCACAAATCACCTCACAAGCCGACACACTTAACGCACAAATCACCTCACAAGCCGACACACTTAACGCACAAATCACCGCACAAGGTGATACACTTAACACACTTAACGCACAAATCACCACACAAGCTGACACATTTAATGCCAAATCAACGCACAGGGTGAGCAATTAAATATACAGATTAGCTCGCTAATAGCAGCACAAGAGGAAACAAATACGCAACTAGCAGAACAAAAGGAAGCATTGAAACAGTTAGAATGCAGACTTATGCAACTGGTACAAACTCAATTAGTAACACAAGGGGAAATGCTAGAAGCACAGATTTTAGCAAAACTCACCCCACAATTTTCCGAACACAAAACACAACTCGAAGGTCATGTAAATAGACAGGCAACCGAGGTAGAAAAAATAAGTGTAGGGCAGGCATCATTAAGATCGGAAGTTATTACCATCAGAGAAGACATTCAGGAGGCATGCGGAGAATTACAGTGGTTAAAGGGGAAGGTCACACAAATGTCTGCTGACCATATTGATAAGGAACAGCTAAATTGTGATCTTCGTGCAGCCTGTGAAAGGATTACAGAACGCGTAAATGTAGAATTGTTGACAATGCGACAAATGATTCAGAATACGACACAGGCTGCTGCAGAACACAACGAAGCAGTAAAACAGATTGAAATAAACTCGCGTGAGCTGGTACAGGTCAGAGCAGCAATGGAATCGCACCAACAGAACACTTTGAATGGGAATGCCAGTAACTATGCCATCTCTCGCGAGGAAAGGACCGCGGGGACGCAAAACACTACACATGTGCCGCTTGCGTCGCCGTAGACACAGACTTCAAGTTTTGCTCATGAGGAGTCTATCTTTGTAAATGTGCATGCGTATCCCATTCACTACAATTTACTGAATGAAATAGCTGTACCGCAGTTCAACGACATTCGAGACAATGCAAAACGCTACATCATGGACCTTGATTCCTATTTCGACTTGAAACAAATTCCTGAATCATTGAAATTATTAATAGTAAAGAAAGGGTTACAAGGGCGAGCATTCTCTTGGTTCCGGTTAGCAATCGGCGACCACACCACGTATGGGGATTTTAAAAACATATTCCTATCCAAATATAGGAACACCGCCACACAGTACGCGGTCAGTATTAAGATAAATAATGGAAAATAAACACCAGGGCAAGCACCACCAGTGATTGACTATATCTTAGACCTAGCACAACAAAGCCAGTTACTTGATCCCCCAATGCAAGAACACGAATTCGTGAAACTAATTGTCAGACATTTTCGGGACAACATACGGAACAATTAATTGTAGCGAGGGCGACTACAATTTCAGAAACTTTGGAATTATTGACGGCGCTTCAGCGACACCAGAGCGGTAGCTCTGAGAGTAGAGCACCGACTCAAACTTTCAGTGGGTTAAGGGCACAACCCACATTTCATCAGAGGAGGGGACCATATCCAAAACAGAACCGATTTGACGACAGGGGCAACTATTTTAACCGACACAGGAGCGACAACAATTCTCCGCGGGGCCCACCGCGAGACAACACAAGACGACACATAAATTATGTACGCGTACAGGGAAATAGGAGACCAAATTCACACTGGTGAAACCATACAACAGAAAACAGAGAGTACGACTCACGCCAGGAAGTACGACAAACCCCGCCGAGAGGACGCGCACAAAACGGACAAGGCCGACCAGGTTACAATGTGGACGCGCCAACATGGCCCAATGACAACCGGCGAGACCAAACAGACCAAAACCCACGCACAAATCATCAGAGAAACGAAAATTCACAAACACACACGGGGACCATAAAAAAGCAAACTTGGTTCAACCGCGACAATCAGAGTTCGACACAAGATAACATGAGAGGTGGCGCATACGGTATAAACCCGGCGGAAAGCTACAACGGGTTCAAGAAAAATTTCCGTCTTTGGAGTCCATATCTCTTTGCGACGGCGACTACAATTTCAGAAACTTTTGGAATTATTGACGGCGCTTCAGCGACACCAGAGCGGTAGCTCTGAGAGTAGAGCACCGACTCAAACTTTCAGTGGGTTAAGGGCACAACCCACATTTCATCAGAGAGGGGACCATATCCAAAACAGAACCGATATGACGACAGGGGCAACTATTTTAACCGACACAGGGGCGACAACAATTCTCCGCGGGGCCCACCGCGAGACAACACAAGACGACACATAAATTATGTACGCGTACAGGGAAATAGGAGACCAAATTCACACTGGTGAAACCATACAACAGAAAACAGAGAGTACGACTCACGCCAGGAAGTACGACAAACCCCGCCGAGAGGACGCGCACAAAACGGACAAGGCCGACCAGGTTACAATGTGGACGCGCCAAAATGGTCCCATGACAACCGGCGAGACCAAACAGACCAAAACCCACGTACAAATCATCAGAGAAACGAAAATTCACAAACACACACGGGGACCATAAAAAAGCAAACTTGGTTCAACCGCGACAATCAGAGTTTGACACAAGATAACATGAGAGGTGGCGCATACGTATAAACCCGGCGGAAAACTACAACGGGTTCAGGAAAAATTTCCGTCTTTGGACCCCATATCTCTTTGCAACACAGGGAATAAGAACATTAATGACAATATTATGGCAGACCGACAGGACGATATTATTGATTCACCACAAGTATCAATAAACATTGGAGGAGTGGCTTATCAGGCTATAGTGGACTCCGGAGCTATGGCTTCTCTATGTAGCATGGAATTTTATAAACATATAATATCAAGGGGAATGAAACTGCAAACACTTCCAGTGAAAAATGTTTACGCTATTTTAGCCATAGGGCGAAAGAAAACACGAATACAGCAACAGGTTATGGTAGCTTTCAGTATACATGAAGTAGAATTTGAATACATTTTTCTTGTCGTACCATATTTGGTAACGCAAATACTGATCGGGAGTGATCTATTATCAGAATTCAAGGCGAATTTAACTACAAAACAAGGGAGCTGACATTAACAAAGACAAACAATGAAACCGTAACCACTAAATTTCTAAAAATGACAGGTATAACACCACAGCTAACAGAGGGTGAAAGTGACATCAGCAGAACCGGTTCTTTGTGCAAGTCATTAGCCTAGAGGATGAAATCTGCCTTGCACAAGTTGAGATACGAGATATATTTAATGAGGATGAGGAAGTAGTGTATAATAATGAAAATGACGACGATGACGATGAAAATAGTGAATATGAAACAAGGGAGAATTATAATATAAAGATCGCGAGAGGCGTAGAACAAAAAGGACATGCCGATTTAACAGGGAATAATTTAGAGAGATATCTGCACGAAGAACTGGACAAACAACAGATGCAAGAGTGTGTTGCACGAAAGGTCAATGACATTTCAGCCCTCAGTTCAAAACAAAAACACACACTCAAAACAATATTATGGAACAATAGAGCTGCATTCATAGACAAAACTGGCTGTTGTACAAACTTTGAATACTCTTTTTATGTAAAACCAGCTCCCCCTTGGAAGTATAAATGTAGGAGTATACCTATAAACCTTCAAGACGCAGTAAACGACACAATAAACGAAATGTTACAGCAACAAATAATACAACCTTCTAACTCGCCATACATCACTCCTTTGTGTGTAGTTGCAAAGAGCTCGGGAAAAGTCCGGATAACAATTTATGCACGTCAACGAAATACTTTCAGAGTACCAGAAAAGTAAAAAACAAGCTATGAACGCATAAAACGAAACGGTGAACAACGAAACAGACTCAAGAAACGCCATAACCAAATATGGAACCCGGAAGAAGGAGATTTGGTGTTATATAGGGCTCACCATAAGTCTTCACTATTAAAGAAAGAAACGAACAAGTTACTTCTGATGTGGCACGGGACGACTGTAATTCAGAAAAAAACTGAGTGATCGTTCCTTTGAATTGCAACACCCACGTACTCTAAAAGTCATCGGTAGGTACAATTTGGCTTTACTAAAACCGTACCGCCTACCGACAAAATGACGGGAAAATGTACCATGATGTACCGTTGGCAATGTTTACGAAGGAAAATAAAGAAAGGAAGAAGGAAAAACAACTCAATTGAGTTATTCAGCACGTTAAGAACAAGCGGTAAATAATACGTAACAAAGAGGGAAGCATGACACATACTGTAATAAGAAAGGTATTAACATAAGTAGTATTGTAAAAACATGTAAACTTTGTAAAAGCCAGGGTACAGAAGTTAACAGAATTTAAGGGAATAAGTACATGTAACTGAGAAGGATACAAAAGTGAATAACACTGAGTCAACAGGTACAAAAAAGTAAAGATTTCCAGAGAATGCTAATAGGACAACAGTTAATAAAGACACGAAAACAAATTTGCTGATAAGCAGAAAATACAGAAATTCAAGGGAGTAATATCAGATAATGTTTATATAGAGATGTTAGAAAATTTTAGGGTAGGAAATAGCTGAAATATTTTTTTCACTATGTGTACAGGGTTATTTTCAAAATGATGTGTTAGTATTAGGATAGAAATTAAGTTTAGCTATAAGTAACATTAAGCCAGACACTTATGAGCAAAACAATGTGCTGAATAACGTAAATAAATGAAAATAATATTTACTTGTATAATCGTGTAGGGACTTAAACAAACCTGTAAGGTCAGACAGACAGGTGATTATTCCCAGGTAGTCTCCAAAGGTCAACGACATGCCCCAAACAGCCACAAACTAATCGTGTGCACGGGAAGAAAAAGTGAAAGTGATCATCGCGCGGAAATAAAACACCAGAAGTGCGTAGCAATAGTGTTCGAAAGCAACGATATGCAAATAAGTGCTTGCGAAACCCAAAACATGTTTCACAAAAACGGAAACATGCAACAAAGTCAGAAAGACAAAAGAAACAAAGCCAGAATGAAAATGGCAAAAGAAAACCAAGTATGTACATAACGTTAGTTAATTAGATATAAGAAATGTATAATTGTTTAGAGTGAAGTGAGACACAAGGCACCAGGACGCAGAAGTCAGGCTCTGAAAAATTGGTGTAATTTATTTTTGCATGATAGTTTTATAATTAACAGAGCCTAGTTGCTCGCATGTCATAAGAAGCTTGTTTCCTGCACAATCCGGTGATAGAATTCCTACAATATCATTAGCTACATATCGCCCAGTCACATCTGTCCTTCCATCTATTGACACCCAAATATTATTATCAATTATGTTTTCTCTGATGTTCTGTAATGTTTTTTTCATACAACTTTAATAAAACTCCAGCTAAAATCATTGAACCTGAAACTGGACTATTTTTAAATGAAAAAGTAAAATGCCTGACACAAAATTATGATATGCACGTCAACGAAATACTTTCAGAGTACCAGAAAAGTAAAAAACAAGCTATGAACGCATAAAACGAAACGGTGAACAACGAAACCGACTCAAGAATAGCCATAACCAAATATGGAACCCGGAAGAAGGAGATTTGGTGACAACTAAATAATTCTGAATGAGTATCGTGTGAGAAGGTAATTTTTTGTTAGTATACTTCTCAATTTACTCTTTGAAGTGAGGATTATGAACCTTATGAAATGGAATATTCCCTTTACGAGCATGTTGCAAGAATATTGGAAAAACTCCGATTCCCTGTTTGATAACACCTCGCTTCTTGAATGGTCCTTGGTTGCCAGAAGTTTAACATGTTGAATGCCTTTTAAGTTACTATTGCAATGTTGTTTCATTGTTCGTCTAACGCAACTTTTAATTCGAACGTTACATACCTTACAGGCAATTAACGTCACTATTTGCCGAAAAATACTCATCCCCGAACTCCTCTACAAGCCTTGTAGCTATTAAATGTTTTGGTGTTCTCGTTGGAGGCATTGTGATATTATAAACTGATTAACGAGGAACGTAATCAACACAAACTAGCAACATCAGAGATACAGGACGCACTTGGCATGTATTACGTGAACTAGAGTCGCGGGCCGTTGTATGGTGAAATGACTGTCCAAAGACCGTGACGTCATACTATGTTCAGGTCGCGCGTAACCGGTTTCATTGTTCCCTGTACAAACTTTGCAAGCCTGCTCATTAGGTATTTCTCTTTAACTTAAGGGTCCCCAATTGTGTAAACTTATATAACCCACAATTTCAGTTCGATTCATTAGAAATTTTAATGAAGTAATCAGGGTTTACTGTGCAATTTGCGCAGCAAATTTCAAGCATATATTTAAGTTAGTTCCCGAGGTATTGTTCTTGTTACTACTGCATAATTTTTTAATTTCGAGGAATTGCTCCACCCGATTTAATTTTTATTTAAAAAAAAACTAATATTTTATAATTAAACTCCTTAATAGTACCTACATTAATAAACTTCAGAGATGCGATTTAAATGATCGTACTATTTTTGGAGAAAGCAAAATCATGTTAAATATGACATATCAATTTTAAATAACATTTACACAATAGGAGTATTCTTCTTTAACAAACATCACAACTAAGCATGTTGGCAAAAATTCATTTCATCATTTTTATCCTGTTGTTTATAAGCAGTAAGATATACAATATTTCATTCACATATACTGAAAAAGTACTTTGTGTGGAATAATTTGAAAACGAGAATGTGCTGACAAATGAAAAATCGGGAAACGGGTGTTTAAAAATTATAACACTAAAATAACACTATCTCTGACTTATGCTGTTTCAAAAAGCATTTAGTGCACATACAGACACCCCTTCATTCTTCTCTGCTCTTCTGCAAATAAGTTATTATTAAAGTTACCTGAGGTCTATGTTGAATCGTTTGTTCAGTTTAATGAAGGCAAAACTTACCTATCGTTTTTACTGTAATTTTATAGGAAGCTAGGCTTACAGACAGGCACTGAAATTGGTATATGACCTATTTATAATGTCATACAGTTTTAAAAGCTACGTAAAACTAAAATTGAGAGCTTATAGTGTTTAATAACACTAAAATCCATATTTAAGTTTTTCACAAATGGGTAACCTTAAGGAATACATGCAGAGTGTATAAAATTAATGTCGTTCCAACTATTTATAAGGAAAGGTAGAATCAGATGACTGAAAAATTCAACGCCATAGCCGGGATTTGAACCACGGATCTCCCGGTCTCCGTCCGGTTGCTCTAACCACTGAGCTACCATGACAACATGTAGGCATGACATTAAATTCTCCAGGAAAAATGCGAGTCAGCTGGAGAATTTAATGGCGTGCCGGCATATTGCCATGGTAGCTCAGTGGTTTGAGCAACCGGACGGAGACCGGCTATAGCACTGAGTTTTCCAGTCATCTGATTCTACCTTTCCAACCCTGTCCAACACACGGCTTGTGTGAAAGAACAATTAATTCTATTTATAAGAAGCTTATACACATGACAAAAATGATTACAGGCCAATAACTCTAATCTCGACACTTGCCAAAATAGGAGAAAATAAAATGCTTAACTAACAAAGAATTAATAGTATCACAATACAGTTTTATAGTACAGCAATGAAGGTCTTGGTGGAATAAGAACGGATGTTACACCTCCATACACACTGCCATTTTGGTGTTATACTCAAACTCATGATATTTAGTGTCAATACCTGAAACTACATCGATCTAAAAAGTAGAAAAATCTAATCCATCATTGTTGGAAACAGGGTTTTTGCCATATTTTGTATTATCATAATGAACTAGGATATTAGATTTTCAACTGCAGCTTTGTCTTCATGAAGTTTAATTTAATATTGCTAGCTTCAGATTATTTTGGAGCATTGAAATCCATTTTGCTTAAATTAATTCATAACAGAATAGATATTTTGAAAAAATGCAGCCGAGAAACGCAATATTCATTCTGTATGTTTAATACTGTGCTCCATAAACATTAACAAGAAATGTTGTGAAGTGTTCCAATATCAAAACAACTTTTAAAACAAAATACCACAACCATATTCTTTGAGCTACTTAGTTTCTTTATTTCGGACTTGCGCATTTGCAGGCAAATATCTACAACGATTGAGTACCTGATTCTAAAAGGTCATTTTTGTAAGTCACTTATATTTCATTCTGGCCACATAAAACTACAGCTGCAATTTTCCCAAAATAATCGTACATGCGGTCTATTACCACCAAGCCCATTATTTGCCTGCTGATAGGTCTTATACATGAGGTCTTGTTTTATCTAGAAAATAATTAGAGGGTACCTGGAATGCTCGTAGATGTTTCGTAGCTAATTCAGAAATTATAAGCGATAGAATCAGAGGCAAAATGTTAGATAAGTAATTTTCCGACACACCGCTGGCACCGCTCGGCGGGTCGCGTGCGTCGTCTCGGCTCGGTCTACCGTTGAATGAGATATAACATCCTCACAACCATCACGCGTTCTCACAGTTAAGTTACATTGATAATGAGAAAATACCTTATCATAAGATACGTTGGAAATGTTTTCCCATTCACATATTTCTGGCATTTTTTCAGGAAATTTGTATTCATACTCCAGAGTTGAATATCTGAAGGTGAGCGAATTTCTCGCCTGGTGTATACTTTTAGTTCTTCCAATGTATGTAGAATTGTTGCATACAGTTTAGTTTTCAAGTGTCCCCATAGATAAAAATCGCATACATCAAAATTAGGGAATAGCGAGAGCCATAATTCTTTACTAAATACCCGACTTTCAAAAAATTCCTGAACTAAACTTAAAAACTTTGCTAAACTGTAGTAGCATTGCTTACATATAAAACCATTTTACTTGTACATTCGAGTGCATGGAATCGTGTCGATACGTGCAGTAGTTTATGTTGGTGAGACAATACTAAATCGCCTTTGGCACGCACAGGTCCCCATCCCATTCCTGGTTCTAGCACTATACTTGGTGTTGGTTTTACTCCCCCAGATTTCTTTTCTCCAGGGCCTGAAACCGACCTGTGTTCATAGGTTAATGTTTGAGTGCCAGACTCTTGACATCAAACCAATAAGAGACGGACTCAATCAGGGGCTGATGTATTACGTCGTTGCCAAGAATGCCGTCCAGGAGAACAAGTGAAATATTTCCATGCTACTCTCTTTCGCCCCTCACCTAGGCCTGAACTTCGTTCTTACGCTAATACGCTAACGCGGTATGCCTTGAATTCAAACCAATGAGAACGGCTCGCCCAGGGCTGGTGTGGAATACAGATAAAGAGTATCTGTCAACATTAAACAAAAACACTATAGGAACCCAGAAACATCGGCATGTTTTCGTGAGGTCGACTAAACATGGAGACAAGGGTAACCTTAGACCAAATTGTAAATAATTGTATTCTGGCGTAGCGGCTGCCTCGAAACATTGCAAACGGATGAATTCAAAGATATACAAATTACCATAAAGAAGGAATATTCAGAATATTCATTCCTAATCGCACGTCTTACTTTGATAAAAATATTTATTTTAAAGATAAGGAGTGCGATTAGAAAGGCCTACTCTGAATGCGAATGTTGCCTGCAACAGCTCTCTCGGTCTAAAAAACAGCTACTTAAAGATATAGGTCAATACTACTAACTTCCATTCAACCCTTTGCATTTTCTGATAAACCTGAGGAATAGCCTGTTTCTCTTGCCCTACATTCAAATAAAGCTAATGGGAGCCACATAAAACTTCAGTAGAGCTAATGGGCTTATAGAGAGTACGTCTGTCGTATGTATATTGGTAATATTTTACCGAAGATTACGTCAACTCTTCCTCAAGCCTGTACCTGCAACACGTTACTTTGAATGTTAGTTATATTGTACCTATTACGTAGGGATCATTTGTTAGAGTCGCAGGAGTTCAAGTGTCGCTAAAGCTCAGGTCTCCAATATCTTAACCTCCTGCACAGCCACTATGATGTACTGTCTGTTCAGCGACAATTTAGCTAGTTGGTGGGGGAGCCCTTTCAAGCAGGTAGGTCATAAACAAAGGCCACATTAGTGTGAGTCGGGGATCTTTTGACCCATAAAACCCTACTATTTACACATCTTCAATTTCCTGAATGAAATATAAATACTCTTCACCTGTTTGCGCGGTGGTAGAACCTTAAAGAAAATATCCTGAACGACATTAAATAGTTAGTTTAAAGAATGTTGACATTCCTGTGTCCTGCACCGTGGTGATGTGGGCTAGAGCGTGGAGGTGGGATGCCCGGCCACGGAATACGCCCGGTTTCGATCCCACCCATGGGGTATGTATGGTTCTCTGGCACTTTATTGGGAAATAAGAACAGAATGGGGCAAGGAAAAATATATAGAACCATGTGATTAAACAGATCGCAGTCAAGTTCCTGCATTCAAATGCACTTCTACGAATGGCGGGAAACTCTCACGATAGACCAAAGGTCAGCAGGGAATTTTAGCCGACACGGCGTCGGACCCCAAGTCCGTTAGACCATGTATGGTAAACAGTGAAGCACCAATTTCCAGGAAAACAAAGGGTAAGTATTACAAATTTTATTTATTAAGGCTATGGGCAAAATGAAATAACAAAACAGGAGAGAAACAATGAAGCACAAATTCCAAAAATAAGCAGTCAAGTGTTATAATTCTAAGCTGTCCATAAAAGGCATGGGAAAAGAAAAGAATGGTGTAGGATTGTTTCCAAAATGTGGAGAGCCAATCATTTGAAAGATAGTAAAGCGGATGACGAATATAAAAGTCTTTATAAGTCACATGATTTAAAAATATCGTAAGGAAAGGGAAATTCTTGTCATGGTAGATCCGAAAAGTTGAGTGGAAGAACACTGTTAAAAATTATGTTCGCGAGGTAACCAAGTAGTACGCAATTTAGCCGACATTGCGCGAGAACATCATTGCTCACACTTCTGTTCGCGAGGTAAACACGCATTACGAGGTGTAGGCTACATTGCCGAGAACTTCACTCTTCAAACTCCTGCTCGCGAGGTAAAAATGCATTACGTGGTTTAGGCGACATTGCGCGAGAACATCACACTTCAAGCTTCTGCTCGCGCACTAAACACGCATTACGCGGTGTAGGCGACATTGGCCGAGAACATTGATCTTCAAACTTCTGCTCGCGAGGTAAACGCATTACACAGAGTAGACGACATTACGCGAGAAAATCATTCTTAAAGCTTCGGCTCGCGAGCTAAACACGCATTAGGCGGTGTAGGCCACATTGCGCGAGAACATCACTCTTCAAGCTTTTGCTCGCGAGGTAAACACGCATTACGCGGAGTAATCGACATTACGCGAGAGCATCACTCTTAAAGCTTCTGCTCGCGTATGCGAGGTAAACGCGTATTACGCGCTATAGGCGACATTGCGCGAAACCATCCCTCTTCAACCTCCAACTCCCGAGGTAAACACGTATTACGCGGTGTAGGCGACATTACGCGAGAACATCACTCCTAAAACTTCTGCTCGCGAAGTAAACAGGTATTGCGCGGTGTAGGCGACATTACGCTAGAGCATCGCTCTTCAAACTTCAGCACGTGAAGTAAACACGTATTACGCGGTGTATGCGACATTGCGCGAGAACATATCACAGAAAATAATGGCATCAAACTCCAGGTGGTGGCGAGTAGCTGAGATAATTAAATCAATAGAAGAGCATCATTGGAGACCGTGTTGCTCATCCCACTTGTATGCTAGATCCTGCACGATCTTCCGACCCTACATCTACCCTGACAACCATTAAAGATCAAGTTCGCCGGCGACTGCAACAGAACAGACGCGGCTATCACCAGTGATGGACAGCAGCCAAGAGAGACAGCCGCAGTAGCATCCCTTAAAATCCATGCAATGAACCGTTTACTTTTAAGTTTTTCAACGAGGACAAAGAAACGTGTTGCTGCATTGGGAAGGGGTTTATTTGTCATTTAAGGTTTGGAATTATACAAACGTTGAAGCAGTATACAAAAGAGGGTGTTTGTGCTTTGCGCGCTTTATTTACATGCTTCTTTCCTCGCGCGGCTAAAGTACTGAACTTAAAATGTTACTGCGCGCATCACTTGTACATATTTATTGCCACATACAGCTGCAGCGCGCTCTCGTGTACACATCAAGTTATGGTGTATTTAACATAACAAACGCTCCAATAATTGGATATTTACCTCCACCTGCCCCGAATACTAAGTTCTTCACTGTTCTTCGCACTACAACACACCATAATGTAAAAATATTCATCGTTACTACACTTACAGAAACAATGGCATGTTCTACTCGTTCGTTTAATACTGTACATAATGAGACTTGCTCGTTTCTTCGAGCCCAACTCGTTCGTAAAGCAGCAACGAATACGCCGAACTATGGTTGATGTTCTGCACAATGCGCTCTCCTGGGTAATGGATATTTACTCGTTCGAATATTCACCTTCATATCGTTGTCCCACGTATTGCTTCACTGTGTTAACACAAATGAATGACAATAGCATATGCCATGTTACTGCGTTTTCGACTTTGTTTCTACCTACTGTAACGGCCAAAACTTCTTTTTCTACACTTTGTTAGAAAATACAATGTTTTTGTGTTATCTGTCATTATCTCTAAAGCAAACCATATAATTACACATGTTCCAAATGAAATGTAATACAGGTTTCATATACAATTATATTCAGACTATAATCTTGATTATAGCATAAAAAGGAAATAGAGCAAAACTTTCTTTCCTGATGCGGGTTATTAAAATATATTGACACTTGTAGCTCATGCGTGTCGTATCGTGATAAGCATTTTCGATTCTATTTTTTTTTTTACTGTATCTTAGTTGCTAAATCGTGAGCATCTACGTACACATTGCTTGGAACGAAACATTAGCGTTTTATTTTTCACGCATATTCTGTAACAACAACCATTTTCTACTCCATGAAAGCGAGCGGGATGGCTCCGGCGATAACGTGTATGCGAATTAGGGAGGTGCCGCGTTAGACTCCCGGCGACCGCCCACTCTGACCTATGGTTTACCTCGGGGGTTTTCCCGGGTCTTCAGGCAAATGCTTCGGCGGTTTCTTTCATTCACCGAATTTCCTGTCCCTCCATTTCGTTCCATTAATTATTTTCATCCATTCTTCACACCGTTTGGTCTGTTTCATTGTTGAAGTGTCTGCTATGGCGTTTCGGTACAGCGTGGAAGGGAAAAGGATGCTCTCTGTGAACTAATTCCGCTCCTCCGTTTGCGGTTGGTTGCCGTGTATAAAGACCGTACCTTCGGTGGCGTTGTAACTTGTGTGGGGCGGGGTCGCCGGTCTGCAATCCGAAATACATGGCGCCTCAATCTGGAAATAGCAACGACGCTGGTATTGCTGCGCCGACACTTCTGGTTCCTACGTCTCGTGGGGCGTCGGTACAATGTCCTCATGCCTGGATCGGGTCCCCTCAGATTCGCAATGAAATCTCTTTCATGACATTCCCTATTGAGGTCAATTCCTGTTTCGTAAACGTGTTCGTTTATAGTTTCAATGTTTTCCTACTCGAGTACAAGAGCTTAATAAATAATTTTTAGTCCCTTAGTAATTTAGGAAATGAAACTAGAGGGTGACTTATAGTTCTATGTCCGTTGGATAGAATGGGGTTTTTAATGGTGAACGAATTATCAAAAATCAGCTTCGTGGTATTTGGGGTTACCTTACATACATACATTTCTCTCGTTTTTATATTAGTATAGATTTAATGATGACTTCTAGTTGCACATCCTAGCGAGGATACATGTTTAAGAGGTGTAGCTGAAGAAAGGGGCGTTAATTTTCATGTGAGGTTAAAACAGACATCGCTGATTTAGCTGGTGAATATTTTCAATCACTCTCCAAACCATGTGCAACTGAAGAAGACTGTGTCTCACTGCGAGGTAGACCGTTTTGGTATAATTGCCTTGGGTTTTGTTAAAGTGCTCAAAACCACTGCTTTTATAACAAATGGGAATACTTTTGCGCTTACATCCGAAAGTGGACCCTGAATTTTGTCTTCCCGCAGCATCCTAACTCTAAGAGCTGCTTTGAAATTAGCAACACAGTTATGAAGTTCTCAATAAGGATAAGTTTGAATAATTTGAAGTCATGTTAGCGCTACTGAAATATTAAGTACCATTTGAATGGTTTAAATTTCATTCTTAATATTTGGTTGATGTTCTTGGTACTCTGGTTAGTCACATAGGTTCTTACTGAAGTTAAATGCTAGCTACTCAGCAATTTTCAGTGTTACGAAAATCATATCAGCTTCTTAGTTTATCTTATTCTTACCCATTCTACGTCCAAGTTTAATGAAGAAGCTTGTTGCAGTATAGGCCATATGTTTCGGGTTTATTTAAAATGGTCCAAAACAAGACAACAATACCTAATAGGAATACTTGTAGCCTTAATTTCTAAACTGGACTTTGAATTTCGTCTTCGCCTTACCCCTAATTTTGCACTACAAGTTAGCAATAGATTCCTATGACGGTACGAATAGTGAAACCATAAATCTGCAAAATGTTACGATTGAGTAAGATATGCACTAAAGCTTCACTTGTGCGTAAAATCACAGTTATATTTTTGAATACTGCTTTAATTAAAGTTTTTGTGGTTATTTCTGTGTCTTTTCTAATATGGTTTCCTTCTATTATTTCTCTTGTACTTTTTGTGTATACTTATCGTATTGTAAAAGTATACAACGTATCAGATAAATAAACACTCCTTATAGAGGGTGTAAGTACACATGCGTTACAAGGCTCTCTTGTAAATAGATGTCTACCATGTAATATTATTTTAATAAACCCTCTCCACAAAAGCTTTGTTTAGTGCTAGGACCTCTAAAATATGGAGGAGGACGTACGTATTAAGGATCATAAAATATAGGAAACAAGTAAAAACAGAAACTGAAGTATTCTAACTTTACAGTTGGTATCTTAATCTGCCCTGCTAGAGCTCAAATTGGCTGCTGTTAACTTCGATACATTTTCCGCATATACTAGTTATGTATCTAATTTTGAACACTTGAAAAGCGTTCAAAATTTGGTGCATGGCGTGCACAGGAGTGTCTAACAGGACGAAAGCTGCCATTAAACGACTCTCAAATTAGTTGACAAGACGGATGCAATACTTTCTGCAAAGATCATCATTGTTTTGCAAATAAAATTGTTCAAATCTATCTTATTCTTCCTAAAACTCCAGAATTCAAGCTGTTATCACTCTGAAACCTATAAATCTAATTATTTAAATCGAGCTTTATTTTGATTCCCTAAACTTTAATTTCATGCTGATAAGTAATCAGGTTTTTCTTATTTTTATTTAAGTGAAGAAATTTCTATTCTTTCAAGTGTAAGCGCTAACGGATTAAGAAAACTTGTTTTATTGTATGTGGTATGTTTACGTAATTCAAACACAATCAAACATATCTTTTACTGTAATACTGACTGATAAGGATTAACCTAAAGTAGTTGAAAGAAGTGAATTGCTTTATGCCCGGGAGTAGTAAAATACGTGCTCATGATCGCTCTCGGACGTTTCTTTCGAACTGGATGTCAGTCAACCTGATGTGCATAAAGTAAAACAATGAAAACGCCTACTAAGTACTGTGTGGCTCTTCGCATTTCCTCACAGATTTACAAAGCGTTTAGTGAACGTCGTGCATCACCACGTAAATCACTGCATTTATTCAAAACAACGCTATGATGTGAGCCCTCGAACGAGGAAATACTCGAAAGAGTAAAAGCCCATTTCCTCACAAGAGGGCATATGAACCAGAAGAACGATCATCGTTTGGTATATTCGTTGCTGCTTTTCGAACGAGTTGGGCTCGAAGAAACGAACGAGTCTCATTATGTACCATATGAAACGAATGAGTGAAACGCATGTGCTTGACAGCTCTAGAACTAAGTGCCAGCGTAACACACGTTTGATCTCGAGCAATTGAAGCCTCACGAAGATAAGGTTAGACTATAAATAGTTGATACAAAATCAGTGGTCGAAGTTCATGAGAAACTTTTCGTTTTAAAATACAGAGGTATGATTAATCATTAATTTATTCAAGTGCTTTGCTACCGCAAAAAAGTAACTAACAAAATCACAAGTGTTTCATCGATGTAATTACACTGTAATGTTTTCCAACAAAAGTGTCACGAAACCTTCCCTTAAAGTAATTATTACCCGAACAACAGACCTTTATACTGAGCTACTAATGCTGCTATTCAGTCTCTAAAGTGTAGTGTGGGATTTGTTTCAATGAAGTGGTCAAAACAAAACCACTCAGAGCAACACGCTTCATATAAAAATTTCCCTTTTTCAAATTTAACATCGCTTTCAAGCAGTCCACTGTCAACGGTCACATTGATTACATTATTAAGCCATAATACTGTTATGCAACTGTCATAAAATTTCGTTACCTAAACATAATGCAGCATAGGCTTGTGTTTTGCTGAGAAAATTGGCTTTAACACGCAGAGTGAAGTCTTATGATGAACTGACGATGATGTAACATTACACGCAATGCTTGTAGTTGTGGTTTACAAAATTAAATATCCTTCCCATATAGAGCATTCATTACATTAAGAAGCACGTACACACATCAAGAAGGTAGCAATTTTTGTTACTTCTGGTGTCAGTAACTGAGAACATTGTAAAGTTATAATCTAAAGGAGTACCGTTTTCAAGTACCACTCAGCAATAAGCCCTTCTCACATATTTGTTCAACAAGGACAAAATTTAGAAAACGTTGCATATACTATTTCGTCATTTTTCCAATTTCGTTTGCCTTCATATGTATCTATGTTTTAATGAACACGTAGCTACAAGTTTCTTTGAAACATTTGTACCAAACCTACCTTATGTCTTTGTGAACAGATATACAGCTTATTACCTAACCTGCCACTCAGTGCTAAAGCCACATCATTTGCATATTTGTACACCGACTGTACTACACCAGGAACTGGGACCACCTGATTCTTTTGAAGAGAATCTCTACTTGGCAATTGCAGTTCTAATGTACTTACAACGTCTACTTAGTTTGTTCTGAGCTGACAATTTGTGATATCTCTATAGATAGGTGAGACATTTAAAACAGAAACTTTACAATATTGGACTAAAGTCACCCTACTTTACGGAATGTATTGAAAACCTAAGTTATTCAATTAAATTATCATTATTTTGAAACAATACTATATCAATTCCCTAGACAGCTCTTTTCAATCACACCCCAATACATGTGAAGTGGAAGAGAATTACTCAACAGATTTTATAATCTCGTTCAACGGCTTCGTAAATAAGCCTGAATAGGAATAATACTGGATACACTTTCAAAACTAAATAAAGAATCCTATATAATACACTAGAAATGAGTATGGTATTTTCGTAATTTTGCGTTGCATCTGTGTGTGATTTAGCTTTCATCATCACAATATTTAAACATATTTTACAGAAAGTATGCCTATAGTTAGTTTTAAGAGCAATGAAGTATTCACTAATGCGGAAAATTAATTTTTCGGGTTATTTTATTCCATTTCAGACAATTTTAGATCCAAAAACTACGCAAGAAGAATAGTGTATCACTGTACAATTCTGAGATTGGGTCCTCACAGGTTTCTGCCTTGCCTTTGAAGCATTGTTCAAAGTGTGGGTAATAAGGTTAAGAAGGAACATGGCTGCTTCAACTTAACCTGAAATGTTATTGTTGAAAGTGTGAGTAATAAGTCTAAGAAGGACATGTCTGCTTCAATTTAACCTGAATTGTTATTGTACAAAGTGTGTGTAATGAGTCTAAGCAGGAAAATGTATGCATCAATTTAACCTGAATTGTTATTGTACAAAGTGTGAGTAATGAGTCTAAGACGGAATATGTCTGCTTCAATTTAACCTGAATTGTTATTGTACAAAGTGTAAGTAATGACTCTAAGAAGGAATATGTCTACTTAAATTTAACTTAAATTGTTATTGTACAAAGTGTGAGTAATGAGTCTAAGAAGGAATATGCCTGCTTCAATTTAACTTAAATTTTTATTGTGCAAAGTGTAGGTAATGAGTCTAAGAAGGAATATGTCTGCTTCATTTTAATATGAATTGTTATCGTACAAAGTGTGAGTAATGTGCCTAAGAGGGAATATGCCTGCTTCAAATTTAAACTTAATTGTTATCGTACAAAGTGTGAGTAATATGCCTAAGAAGGAATATGCTTAAATTTTATCTGAATTGTTATTGTACAAAGTGTGAGTAATGAGTCTAAGAAGGAATATGCCTGCTTCAATTTTACCTGAATTGTTATTGTACAAAGTGTGAGTAATGAGTCTAAGAAGCAATATGTCTGCTTCAATTTTACCTGAATTGTTATTGTACAAAGTGTGAGTAATGAGTCTAAGAAGGAATATGTCTGCTTCAATTTTACCTGAATTGTTATTGTACAAAGTGTGAGAAATGAGCCTAAGAAGGAATATGCCTGCTTCAATTTTACCTGAATTGTTATCGTACAAATTGTGAGTAATGAACCTAAGAAGGAATATGCCTGCTTCAATTTTACCTGAATTGTTATTGTACAAAGTGTGAGTAATGAACCTAAGAAGGAATATGCCTGCTTCAATTTTACCTGAATTGTTATTGTACAAAGTGTGAGTAATGAACCTAAGAAGGAATATGCCTGCTTCATTTTACCTGAATTGTTATTGTACAAAGTGTGAGTAATGAACCTAAGAAGGAATGCCTACTTCAATTTTACCTGAATTGTTATTGTACAAAGTGTGAGTAATGACTCTAAGAAGGAATATGTCTGCTTTAATTTAACTTAAATTGTTATTGTTCAAAGTGTGATTAATGAGTCTAGGAAGGAATATGCCTGCTTCAATTTAACTTAAATTGTTATTGTGCAAAGTGTGAGTAATGAGTCTAAGAAGGAATATGTCTGATTCATTTTAATATAAATTGTTATCGTACAAAGTGTGCGTAATATGCCTAAGAGGGAATATGCCTGCTTCAAATTTAAACTTAATTGTTATCGTACAAAGTGTGTGTAATATGCCTAAGAAGGAATATGCCTACTTTAATTTTACCTGAATTGTTATTGTACAAAGAGTGAGTAATGAGTCTAAGAAGGAATATGCCTCCTTCAATTTTACCTGAATTGTTATTGTACAAAGTGTGAGTAATTAGTCTAAGAAGGAATATGTCTTCTTCAATTTAACCTGAATTGTTATAGTACAAAGTGTGAGTAATGAGTGTAAGAAGGAAATATGCCTGCTTTAATTTAACTTGAATTGTTATCGTACAAAGTGTGAGTAATGAGTTTAAGAAGGAATATGCCTGCTTCAATTTAACCTGAATTGTTATTGTACAAATTGTGAGTAATGAGTCTAAGAAGGAATATGCCTGCTTCAATTTTACCTGAATTGTTATTGTACAAAGTGTGAGTAATGAGTCTAAGAAGGAATATGTCTGCTTCAATTTTACCTGAATTATTATCGTACAAAGTGTGAGTAATGAACCTAAGAAGGAATATGCCTGCTTCAATTTTACCTGTACTGTTATTGTACAAAGTGTGAGTAATGAGCCTAAGAAGGAATATGCCTGCTTCAATTTTACCTGAATTGTTATTGTACAAAGTTTTAGTAATGAGCCTAAGAAGGAATATGCCTGCTTCAATTTTACCTGTACTGTTATCGTAAAAAGTGTGAGTAATGAGTCTACGAAGGAAAATGCCTGCTTCAATTTTACCTGAATTGTTATTGTACAAAGTGTAAGTACTGAGTTTAAGAAGGAGTATGCCTGCTTCAATTTTACTTGAATTGTTATTGTACAAAGTGTGAGTAATGCGTTTAAGAAGGAATATGCCTTCTTCAATTTAACCTGAATTGTTATAGTACAAAGTGTGAGTAATGAGTGTAAGAAGGAATATGCCTGCTTCAATTTAACCTGAATTGTTATAGTACAAAGTGTGAGTAATGAGTTTAAGAAGGAATATGCCTGCTTCAATTTAACCTGAATTGTTATTGTACAAAGTGTGAGTAATGAGTGTAAGAAGGAATATGCCTGCTTCAATTTAACCTGAATTGTTGTTGTACAAAGTGTGAGTAATGAGTGTAAGAAGGAATATGCCTGCTTCAATTTAACCTGAATTGTTATTGTACAAAGTGTGAGTAATGAGTTTAAGAAGGAACATGCTGTTTCAGTTTAACCTAAATACTAAAAGCTTCTCTGCATTACATATGTCTACTAATAAATCATTATGAACTACTTAAGCGGGTAAATTGGCAAAAATTGGACAAAAACGGCCAAAAGTTACAATTTATGCTGTTTAACTTATTAAATCCCTTTCTCTAGAAACCTTTTCGGGTAAATATATTTGATATCGGAGTGAAATTGAGATACGTGACGATTTAAATAACTCTGAGCGCAAAGGGTGGTATTGGTTTTAGGCCTTTTTTGAAATTTCTAAAACTTTTTTAAAAATTTTTGAAGTGTTTTTGCAAAACGCGGTGTACATAAGGAAATTGGTTTCTAAGTTATGCTTTTTATAAGAAATGTACACTCTTTAATGCAAAGCACATAAGCAGAAAGTCAGGCTAGTTAATGCGAATGCGCTTTCCAGTGGGTTTTTGTCGATTACAGTATTTTAGACATTTGTCAACATTCTTACATTACAGTTTTTACTTTATTGTCGTGGAACTTAGGAAATACCTTGCCGAAAACTTTCTAATTAAAACTTTCTATGTGGGCATTAGTGTGGGGCAAATGTGTTACCCACAAGCTCACCCAAGACTAATAAGCACATATTTCTTGCAAAACCCGAATTTCACAAATGGATCAAAATTGTTTTTTAAAACGCAATTATTATACAATTATATTTCTTAGAATTTTTTTTCTAGTTCAATAAGGAACACATGCATGTGAGGTTTAAAATTACGAACAATGAATTAAAAGATGAATCATATATTAAACACGTTAAATTTGTGATTTGATATGCATTACCTAGGAATGACTTAATATTATGTAATGAACCTTGCAAGGCACTTCTTTATGCAGACATAAAGTGTACTAAGAAATTAAAAGATCTCAGTAGGGTACTTTGGGATCTGTATAATTCACAAATCGGCCCTTTTAAGCCAATAATTATGTTCAAATATACGCCGTTCACTTTTTAAAGGAATCGCCATTTTTGTACTTTTATGGCATATCATATGTATTACAGATACGTAGATGAGTATTTCGGAGTTGTTCGTCTGGTTTACAATCACTCAAAAGCCGATAGCTCTACTGAATTTTTACGTGGCTTGCTTTCATTTTATGTGAATGCAGGAAATGGCAAACAAATATAAAATACTGCTTAACAAAGGTTGTTGGTGAAACCAGGGCCGTCATTTAATGGTATGGGGGGTGGTCAACTGCCTCCCCCAGTTTATCAGAAATAATTAGGCTACTGGTTATTATTGCTCTACCAAAAGAAACATTATTATTACTGTAATTTTAATACAAATATTTCACATTTTAAAGATAGCGAGATTTTCTCTTAGATTAAATGTGTCGTTAAAATTCACATGAAAATTCGGACAACTCCTTCAGGCAACCTTGCCCCCCCCCATCAAGCAGAAACTGAAATGACGCTCCTGACTGAAGTCATACATATAGTATGTAAGTACTATACATCAATTACACTTCTGAATTGGCGAGGATTCATAATGCTTCTTGGAGGAACAACTGCGAGTGGGCGGAATGGCTTCCAATCAGAATTAATCCTGAGAATTTTATACTGCTCAAAAATCCTGCAACATTAATTCAGAAAGGAGCTTCATCCGCATACCTTCTTCATTTCCGTCGTTGCTCCACATACACCACGTCAGCAGTTGTGTAACTTGTTTTATAGTTGTCGTAAAATCTATGCAGTGAAAAAAATGATACTTTATAAAGTTCCTTGAACTCTGACAATGCCTGGCGGTGCTGGTTCATCGCGATCCTTTATACCAGAGGATCCTGACTTCGGTCTTTCTTTCTTTCTCTCTCTACGTTAAAATAGATGTGATTCATATAAAATAGTGTTTAAAGTGAATGGTAAAAACGAAAGCGGCATTACTCATTCCTGTTCATGATGAGCAGCCACTAAGGGGATAAACAAGTGTTGTTAGCTTTGTGAGTGACAATAAAGATGAAACAGTGAATCATTCCAAGGATAATTAAGTTGAATGCTTTTAACAGTTTAGTGCAGGAGAATAACATTGTTAAACAAACTGCAGGTGTCTCCTAGTGGAGCGTTGCAGAACTAAAGGAAACGGGAGAGTTGCGAACACTAAGGAAGAAAAGACTAGCCAGAATTAGAAAAAGCCAGCACTTTAGCATTTGTACTATTCCTGGGAAATTGCAAGAGTTTTTCTTTAATGACGAATCACCAACGTTGGACAAAGTCTTAAATTCTGCCCCCTTTTAAGAGATGCAGCTTTCATTAATTAATGCTAGAAGTTTGATTTAAGTTTGTGAGGAGAAATAAAGTGAATATACTTATGGAGAGGGAGTATATTCTGTGATGAAGACCCTGATTTCACACCTCCTTCTGTTAGTGATAGAGTCAATAATTAAGGTGTTTTATTTTAACTATCCTGTATTTAATTGAAACTGAGCTTTATTTCGTAGTTTCACTACTATTGTTATTATTGTTTTATTATTATATTATAGATTTTCTATTGCATTAAAACCATAATACAACATCTTCACAGAGGACAGAGACACGAGGTTAACGCGGAGGGATACAAAATGTTTTGTTTCAATCAACTCCGGTTCTAAGGCTGGATCGACTAGAGAAATAAGACAGCATATTTTATCAATGACCTAGAGATATGGGATGATGCAGAATTTAAATTGAGTTAAAATCAAATTGGAGTTGTGCCTTAAAGAGATGGACAAGGATTGACAAGTTTACTATTATTATGTATACATTATGTTAACAACTTTTAATTAATAATTATTGGAAAATACTATATATTACTATACTATTGTGTGTGTGGGTGGGTGGGTGTGCGTGTAAGATTTAATCTTTGCAAGAATGCTTATACTATAAAAACCTCTATTACAGTTTTGCTTCATGAAAAGAAACGAAGAAAACGAAAATTATATAACGCAATTGGCGAAATGGTTAACACGAATGAACGAAAACATTGCATTCGCAATATTTATACACAACAGGAAATGAAATATGCAAGTAAAAGTGAAAGCTAAATAAGAACCATCTTAAAGAAGCAATTCATATTATATATATATATATGTTATTTATAACAAATTATAATCCTATTAGTGTAAATAATTTCTATATATATTGTAACGTATTTAGTTACTATTAGCAACCAAGTAAAAGCTAAACAACTTTCAATATTTTAATTACACTCAGAAAATTTTCCACAAGAAGCCGAAATCTTGAGCAGCGCTTAAGGAAATTATTGTAATTTTAAAGCATATTATCTTGTGTTTTATGCTAAAATAATAATCAACAAAGATTCTTGATATCCAAACAATTATGGAACGAAAGTAAGAAAATGAAGTAAAGTTAAATCATAATAGGTAAGTATTGTTCTACGATATAATTTTCAATTAAAGGCAATAAACCACGTTTCTGTGAATTTCATTATGGTTGATATTAGTGATTTAAATTGCCTTGCCTTTCCTAAACACGTTAGAAAAACCCCAATGATAGAAGCGTATTTATAATCACAACTGAGCTAGAAGTATTTTAAAACCACTTAGAATACACAGGAAATACACAACTAATTATACTAAAGCATCCACAAAATTCTAGTAAGGTAACGTTCGAAAGCACGGGTCAATAATCACTGAGTTGAGCTCATACACTGCAAAGAAGTACTTCTCTTCATCAGGCAGATACAATAATACCAACTTAGTTATTGCAGCGATAAATACAAACCAGACAATTACGAGTTACAGTGGTGAACGGGACAACGGGACGACCAGAACCAGCATCCAGAATCCAGCATCAACATCCGAGACCAGAAACCAGACCCACAATCCCAGATTCAATAGTAACTTTGTAGTGATACGCTAGTAACTTTAAGCCATGTAAAACAAACCAAACCTAATATCGTTAGACCCCATTGTCAAAGAGCTGCGCGTAAAGTCTGTTTCCACATAAGTCAGTCCGCACTCCAACTGACAGCCGTGAGACAGGAAGTACAGATGGACCACCAGAAGAAGGCAAGCGAGAGGATTGTGCTATGTAAACATTTTCTACTGCTTCCATCATGTTTATCACACTAGTATCATAAAACACACAGTGTTGTTGGATAACTCTTCCATGGCTTCACTTTATACACTAGTGTGCAAAACCTAAGGACGAGATGGGTAAAGTAACACAATAAATGAATTACTTGGTGGAAGTAGATTAAGGTGCGGGAGCTTGTTGCCAGAGGTCCCTCACACGTACACAGAAAGCTGGATGTCACATGGCGTGAGTGTAGCGAGCATATAGTGCGAAATGTGTCTGGTTCCGCAACACGGGGCAGTTGACGAAACAGGACAAGGCGGTGTATGGCAATTAGCGAGCTGTAACAGTGCACTATAGTGGTGTTCTTCATTGCAACATGGCCCGTAGACACCATTTGGATGACTTAAAACGGGGAAGAATCATCGGGAAACTGGAAGAAGGGCGAAATGTGACGAGTGCTGCTCAGGAGTTTGGAATTGCTCACAGCATTATTTCACATGCATGGGGAACCTTCCAAACCACAGGCTCTGCTGTCTCAAGGAGAGATGGCGGTCGGCCACGCTCAACTACAGTAGCAAATGACCACTACATTGTGCAACAGGCAGGAAGGGATCCACGCCAAACAGCGCGTGAAATTGCAACCACATTTAACAGGACAACTGGGCACGCAATCTCACGATACACAGTGGCACGGCGACTACACAGAAGTGGTCTCTTGGCCCGACGGCCAATACGTTGTGTTCCATGGATATCAGCACATCGGCGGCACGGTTTGCGATGGTCCCAAGAGCATCAAAATTGGACCAACGAGGAATGGGGTAGCGTGCTCTTCTCAGATGAGAGCAGATTCAGTTAAGAAGTGATTCTCGACTTACCTCATCTGGAGAGAGGTGGGAACATGTAATACACCGGGAACATCCTTGAACATGATGGTTTTGGTGGTCCGGGTATTATGGTTTGGGGAGGCATAATGTTGCATGGGCGCACCGACCTCCAAATCTTTGAACACGGTACGCTCATGGTCAACGTTATTGTGAGACTGTACTCCTTCCCCATGTGCGTCTTTTCAGGGATGCAGTCCGCCCTGACTTCATTTTTATGGATGACAATGCGCGACAGCATCGAATCTCTTGAAACCAGAGCATATTCGGCGAATGGACTGGCCTAACCGTTCCCCCGATTTAAATCCCATTGAAAACGTGTGAGACACATTTCGTAGTAAACAAATTGACTACGTGAGCAGATAAACAGTTCAAGCCCCTTCTTGCACCTCAAGCCCCTCTCGCCTTTTTCTGGTGTTCCTACAGTACCTGCCAACGACGCTGCCTCTTCTTTATTTCACGAAACCTTCACCTAATTTCCTCCTAGCACGAGTCTACGTGTCACCATTGAGCTCTAGGTCGTGATCTGGGTTCGATATCAAGTTCAGGCCCTAGCCCATCAACTACCCGCGACAAGGCATCTTTATGTAGCCACCCACAAATCTCAGGTTGCTGCGGCGGTACCTGACATAACCTTCGCCTGTCTTCTACCTGCTTAGGCAGTAGTCATAGTGCATGGTAAGGGAGGCGATCTGTATTTTATTTGGGTGATCTTCCAAAAAGGGGTGGAAAAAGGGGCCATACCTAAGCCTACTTAGATGTGCAATTAAGAATACGCGATGCACTCAGCCTAATGAATATTTCTCCTTAGTGTTAGCTGGGACTGCTGAGGTCGCTTACTTCCTGGCAGTATCTGGTATATTCCCGGAAGCCCTACGTTGCGAGTGAATGAGATAGTGCTAACCGGTATCAGGATTGTTGTCATGTTGTAATCCTTGGTGAACCCGTCCTTACTAGCGCGTAAGGTCGTCCGGATTTGGTCGCTCTTCGGGTCCCTCCTTCATCCCCACCTCTCAGGGGTAAAGTTAGAAGCAAAAAGGCCCCATTGTGGCCTATTTGTGGTGCTGTGCTCAGCTAATGGAGGCCTCTTTGTCTGCTTACTCCTAACTCCGTAACTTAGCACATAAAGGTGATTAAATAATATAGCTACTCCGGTTGCGTAAATTTCGCGTAGTTTCTGTTCCTTTTGATTTTCTATTGAATAATAAACAAAGTAGAAATGCTTGAAAGATAGAGCTTGTAATTTAGTGAAATGAAGTAAACTTTAACTCATTTTGCTTTATGGTTTCTCTATATATCAATACACTGAATGAAGACTAAACAGTTGAATATCCGTGCATTTATTTAGACTAGTACCTCATTATCTTTGTAATGCCTAAACTGCAAAATTAAGGACATTTTGTGTTCAATAATTTCCTTAAAGCAGACAATGTCCAAAATGTACTATAGACTGTTTCAATAGAAAACAAACAATGGGTCTTAGGCGGATTTGGTGCTATGGAAAGATTATGTAGTACAATTAGTGACATTTAAGTAAGAATGATTTGTGTGAAATGTTAAAATCCAGAATAAAGTTTTTTCGGTTTTATTGGTACTCGAATGCGTTCATGAAATTTAAATACCTCATTGCCAAAACTAATATTTTGGCATTCATTGTTCTTGCATTAAGCCACAGTTATCTAAGTTTTCCTTGCTGTTTTTCTGAAAATGTTAAAAAAAAAAGCCTTGCAATTACTGGCGGGCTATCCTGGGTGACAGGTGCTTGTCGTGGTGGTGCTGGTGGAGTCGGCGCCAAGGAGAGAGGAGGTCTCTTTTTCTTTCAAAAGCAAACCTTATTTACCTTAATACCATGCTTATCTGTATGTCTCAAACATACGGTTCAGTTGTAAGGTTTGTGGTCAAAAGGAAGCTGTTTACTTATTAGCCTAAACTGCAAAACTGTCACCTTCAGTATGCTCTACTTGCGGCACCATCTTTGTATCCACCTGTTGTTCAGGATAGTGTTTCGACATTACCATTATCAATATTTGGTCCATTTTGTTTCCTTTAGCTGTGTTTAACGCCCTTTCCTTCTGTTTACGCCACCTTAAGCCGTGGACACTAATGATCCATGGCATTAAAAATTGGGAAAGAAAGTTTGCAAAGAAAACATACCAGCCTGAGTTAAGCGTACCTCTCTAGAATTTTCCAGCTACGAGGACTGAGGAAGACCCGGAATATGCATCAGTGATGGCAGACAACCCTAGCGGGACCTGAATCGCGGTACTCACATTCACGGTACGTCCTTAACGACCTCGGCTACCCATGCCGGTCTGTGGTTGCTGGTGGAGCATATAGAGGCCTCTAACAAGGTTTTCTGCAAACTTTCCACACCCTATATTCTCCCTTATTCAATGGCGAATCTCATATATCTGACTACATAGCACAGTCGTGGATATGTATAGCTGTTACTATTAAACTAAAACTGTAGAGTAAATAGGTACATTACGGCTCATAACATTTCCAAATTCAATAACGCATTACCACAAGAACTAAGGGAATCTATTTCGATCAGAGCAATTACAACGTGTGGGGCATTTTTATGGTTCTACGAGTAGCATTACACTATTTTTAAATCTATTCTCCCTATAAAATTAAATACCAAAATAGCATATCATATTTAAGAATTAAAGGAAAAAGTTAAAAACTTATACAAAATTGACAATAAGACCAAATAACAGCTCTTATGAGGAATTGTATGTGTACATAAAGAAATGTTACACATAAACTTTAAATTATCAAACCACAAAAATACTGTGACAACATCAAGGAATCAGCAAGTAAATTCAAACCACCGTAAGCAAAAGTAAATGAACAGAATAATATACGTAGGAAGTGAATAGGGAAATACAGCCCTTAATGATAACACATTCTCCAAAACAAATCCATTTGCAATCAATTCTTACTGCTACGTCAACACTTATCAACAGCGCAAGGCACCTAAACATAGAAATACCTATGATAAATGCAATGTATTTCTCACATACAGCCACAGAGATCATTAAATATATAGTGCGCAAATAAAACAAGTTAAAAGGGATCAGAATGGGTAGTATTTTGTTATAAATAACTGAAAGAAATTATCATACCCTATATAATATCCTGACATTTCTCATTAGCTTCTCTTTCACTTAAGGGTATCCAGCTGTTTCCCGTTTTCCTTCACCAATGTTCTTCCGAAGGAGAATACGCATATTGAGGGGAGGAGATAAAAGGCGTAATCAGGCGGTGGTCCCTTCGGTACCTGGAGAACAGCATCATATCTAGGCCACAGTGGGCCCTTTCTGCTTCTAACGCGACCCTTAGACGAAGGGATGAAGGTGAGATTTGAAAGGCGACCAGATTTAATTGGTGATGTGTGTTAGCTCGCACGAGGTGCGTAAGATTCCAACATGGCACCAATCATGAAGTTGGATAGCCCTGCCTGAGCCACCTGCAACCTGTGGGTCTCTGGTGCACAAGAGACAGCTCCCAATAACGAAGGGGTTGCCACCAATTTCCTTCCAAACTGCAAATCCCACCGTCCTGCCGCAACGACACCAGTCGCCGTCATCTGCTCCTATAACCCTGAAAAAGGTGAGGTGACACAGACAAAACGAAATGATGAGGAGGAATTTCGTGGAGAAGGGTAACCACCCCAGCATTCTAATACCGAACCGGAGAAACAACGAAATATCCATGATCAGAGTGACCGGATTAACGGGAGTCGAACGAAGGCCCTCCCAAATGCGAGCCTCACAGGTTAGCGCTGAGCCATCTAATTGGTCATATTGAAGGGAATATCGATACTGTTTCTTATTCAGTCATATGTGTAAGCTTCAATTAGTTGGCTGAATAAAACCACTCTCTAAAATAATTATGTTATTACTTCGGTGATGAATTCCTATAATATACCAATCATGCTCTTGCCCACCCCTCTATCTCTCTTAGTTTCTGATAATGGAGATTTAAAAATTAAGTATTGAACCCAGGACGCCAGGTACCCAAATATACATTCACAAGATACTACCTAATGACATAATTGCAATAAAGTTTATTTACGTCTTTATCTTAATTAGTTCAGGGGTTATTAAATTTATAATTAAATTTCATTTTATCAGTAATCGAACCCAGAACATCAAGAACTAAATAATTTATAATATTAGTTTGAATGTTTAAAAGAACTGTATGTAGTTACGGCATCAATCTAAGTGATATATTCCAGAGTATACAGGAAAATTAATTAAGTCATTAAAAGATCGGGATTCGAAATAAGGACAACTGATCGAGAATTATATACAGAATTAATCACCCATCATAGCATCTATCAATCATGCTTTAGTCCACCCCTCCACCTCACTTAGTTTCCGAGATAACGAAGATTTAAGAATTAAGGAACGAATCCAGGACAGCAGGTACCAATGTATACATTAACAAGAAGCTACCTAATGACATTAATGTAATAAAGTTTATTTGACGTCTTCATGCTATATAATTTAGGAGTTATTAGAAGATGAATTAGTAATCACTCTTAGGATACGAACCGGGCATCCCAGTCATTTTGAAACAATACACCAAGGACGCGCCGCATTCCAAGGAATTAATTAGTTTTCAACCTATTATTCCATCTCTTTTCATTCAGGAGATATAAGCGATTAAACAGTAATATAGATTTAGGGTTTCTGACGCACTTAATATGCAGGAATGTGCAATTAATATGCTAATTAGCCCCCTCCCCCACTAGTTAGCCCCCACCCTCAATTCCACTCTACTCAGAATAAAAAGGTGTTGGGAAAATTTAAAGATGAGGCTAATGGTAAAATCATTCAGCGCTTTATAGGACTACGACCTAAGATGTATGCACTAGAAATCCACGGCTCAATGATAAAAAAGATTAAAAGGTATAAACCGTAATGCTATTAAACAGTACGTTACGTTTGACAGCTATACAGACTGTCTTTAAACCTGTGAAATCATCAGAACGCCCATGAATCTAAACCTATCAAGAAATCACGCTGTTACCACAGTGCAAGTGAATAAAATTACATTAAATCCCTTTGATCATAAAAGAGTTATTGCCGAGGATGGAATATCTACCTACAATATGGACATTACAGTAATATAAACAGTGCTTAAGAGAATGTAAGTCGAAGATGAAGATATTCCCGTCAGTCTGCAATCTTAAAAAAATTAAGTTTATTCGTGTGCTGTGTATGCAACTAGCAGATGCCAGTAGGTATATATAGAGAGAGCGAGGCCACTTTTTTGCGTTTATATGGGAAAGGATAGGGAAAACGAGGCTAGATGCGACGGTTCAAGGAGGAAAATGCGTTTATATGGACGAGATAGGGAATACGAGGACTGACGCTAGGCTAGTCAGATGCTAAAGGGGGGAGGGATATGCTTTATACGAAAGAGATAGGGAATACAAGGAAAGATGCTAGGCTAGACAGAGGCTGAGTAAAGTATGGTTTATATGAGCGGTATAGGATAACGATGAGAGGTGTTAGACTAGACAGGGCTTGAAACGTAGTGCATGGTTTATATGAGAGATATAGGAAAACGAGGAAAGGTGTTAGGCTAGACAGAAGTCGAGGAGTAGAGTATGGTTTATATCAGAAGTATAGGAAAACGAGGAGAGGTATTAGGTTAGGAGAATTGAGTATGTGTTTATAAGGAGAGACGAGAAAACGGTGAGAGATCCTGTGCTAGGATAGACAGGTGTTAAAGTTAGGTTAGATAGGAAACCAAGGAGTGATACTCAGCTAGAGGGGGGGCAGGAGGGAATACTCTTTATGAGAGGTAGGGGGTCAAGGGAGTGGTGTTAGGCTAGACAGAGGTTGAGAGTATGCGTTTATATGTATGGGAAGTATAGGAAAACGCGGAGAGGTGTTAGGCTAGACAGAGGTCGAGGAGTAGAGTATGGTTTATATGAGAGGTACAGGGAAACGAGGAGAGGAGTTAGGCTAGGCAGAAGTCGAGGAGTAGAGCATGCTTTATATGAGAGGTATAGGAACAGGAGGAGAGGTGTTAGGCTAGACAGATACTAAAGGAGTAGCAATATGGACTTATATACAGGAGAGATAGGGAATAGGAGGTGCTAGACTTGAAAGCGACTTCAGACGTGAACTTAGTGGAAAACTGTTTGATGTCAATGTTCTAGACATGCCCATCACGTAACCTATTCAGGGAAAAGGTGAGTTGTTCAGCGGAAAAAGGTGACTGCTCAGGGAAAAAGGTGACCCACAAAGGGAAAAAGTCGAGCAGTAAAGGGAAAAACGTGACCAGCAAAGGGAAAAAGGTGAGCAACAAAGGGAAAGAGGTGACCACCAAAGGGAAAACGGTGAGCCATAAGGGGAAAAAGGTGACCTGCAACGGGAAAAGCTAACCCACTCACACTAACAGGTAAGTAATTCAGCTAGTATTGCAAGAGGTTGACTGCATCATAGCAGTGTATGATTTCACAGGTAATTCAGCTAGTATCGTATGTATTTAGGCTAATTCATCTAGTATCACAGGATAGATTCCAGAGGCTAACTGTATCATGGCTCTGCATAATTTCACAGATAATTCAGCTAGTATCGTAGGTATTTAGGCTAATTCAGCTAGTATCACAAGAGGATAGATTCTAGGGTAGGGTATAGCTTA
Organism: Deroplatys truncata; assembly: GCA_030765065.1. NCBI lineage: Eukaryota > Metazoa > Arthropoda > Insecta > Mantodea > Mantidae > Deroplatys > Deroplatys truncata. The sequence continues at coordinate 126,585,766 of CM060990.1, read as the reverse complement.
GTGTCGTATTTCACAGGTAATTCAGCTAGTATCGTAGGTATTTAGGCTAATTCAGCTAGTATCACAGGAGGCTAGATTCCAGGGTTGGGTATAGCATAGTTTCATATTTCACAGGTAATTCAGAGGGTATCGTAGGTATTTAGGATAATTCAAGTAACATAGGTGTTTAGAGTAATTAAGCAAGTATCACAGGAGGCTAGATTCCAGGGTTGGGTATAGCATAGTTTCGTATTTCAGAGGGTATCGTAGGTATTTAGGATAATTCAAGTAACATAGGTGTTTTAGAGTAATTAAGCAAGCATTACAGGAGGGTAGGTTCCAGGGGTTGGTTATAACCTAGCTTCGTATTTCACAGATAGTTCAGGTAATATCGTAAGTATTTGAGGTAATCGACAGAGCTTCACAGATATTATTGATAATTTCCATCAGAGATTTGTATCACAGCTATTTAAGGTAAATGCAGCTGATTCAGGTTGTATCAATGGTATTTGAGTCATTTTAATAGGTAATTCTGATAGTATCACAGGTGCTCGTACTAATTTAGAGCAGGAATTCGTATCAGAGCTAGTTAAAGTAATTTCACATGATTCGGGTAGTATCACAGGTATTTAAATCATTTTCATAGCCAATTCAGCTAGTATCGTGAGCATTTAAGCTAATTCAGCTAGTATCACAGGAGGCTAGATTCCAGAGGCTAACTGCATCATAGCTATGCATGATTTCACAGCTAATTCAGCTAGTATCGTAGGTATTTAAATCATTTTCATAGCCAATTCAGCTAGTATCGTGAGCATTTAAGCAAATTCAGCTAGTATCACAGGAGGCTAGATTCCAGAGGCTAACTGCATCATAGCTATGCATGATTTCACAGCTAATTCAGCTAGTATCGTAGGTATTTAGGCTAATTCAGCTAGTATCACAGGAGGCTAGATTCCAGGGTTGGGTATAGCATAGTTTCGTATTTCAGAGGGTATCGTAGGTATTTAGGATAATTCAAGTAACATAGGTGTTTAGAGTAATTAAGCAAGCATTACAGGAGGGTAGGTTCCAGGGGTTGGTTATAACCTAGCTTCGTATTTCACAGATAGTTCAGGTAATATCGTAAGTATTTGAGGTAATCGACAGAGCTTCACAGATATTATTGATAATTTCCATCAGAGATTTGTATCACAGCTATTTAAGGTAAATGCAGCTGATTCAGGTTGTATCAATGGTATTTGAGTCATTTTAATAGGTAATTCTGATAGTATCACAGGTGCTCGTACTAATTTAGAGCAGGAATTCGTATCAGAGCTAGTTAAAGTAATTTCACATGATTCGGGTAGTATCACAGGTATTTAAATCATTTTCATAGCCAATTCAGCTAGTATCGTGAGCATTTAAGCTAATTCAGCTAGTATCACAGGAGGCTAGATTCCAGAGGCTAACTGCATCATAGCTATGCATGATTTCACAGCTAATTCAGCTAGTATCGTAGGTATTTAAATCATTTTCATAGCCAATTCAGCTAGTATCGTGAGCATTTAAGCAAATTCAGCTAGTATCACAGGAGGCTAGATTCCAGAGGCTAACTGCATCATAGCTATGCATGATTTCACAGCTAATTCAGCTAGTATCGTAGGTATTTAGGCTAATTCAGGTAGTATCACAGGAGGCTAGATTCCAGGGTTGGGTATAGCATAGTTTCGTATTTCAGAGGGTATCGTAGGTATTTAGGATAATTCAAGTAACATAGGTGTTTAGAGTAATTAAGCAAGCATTACAGGAGGGTAGGTTCCAGGGGTTGGTTATAACCTAGCTTCGTATTTCACAGATAGTTCAGGTAATATCGTAAGTATTTGAGGTAATCGACAGAGCTTCACAGATATTATTGATAATTTCGATCAGAGATTTGTATCACAGCTATTTAAGGTAAATGCAGCTGATTCAGGTTGTATCAATGGCATTTGAGTCATTTTAATAGGTAATTCTGATAGTATCACAGGTGCTCGTACTAATTTAGAGCAGGAATTCGTATCTGAGCTATTTAATGTAATTTCACACGATTCGGGTAGTATCACAGGTATTTAAGTCATTTTAACAGGCAATTCAACTAGTATCACAGGTACTCATGGTAATATAGAGAGTAATTCGATTATAAAACTTTTCTCATCCAGCGTTACAACAATTTATATACTTTTTTCTAAATCTTACAAATTTTTATATGTTAAACAGTTATTGTACGATGCAGAGAGGGATAAACTGTATATGGTTTACAAACTGAAAAGCTTTGCGTCAACATACCTTTATTTTAGTTCGTTATAGATGTCTCTCCCCTTTTATCTAGGCTTGAGACTAGCACTAGGATTGCTCCTAATGGCAGGGTTACCACCTTCCCTTCCATCTTCTTTCTTCACCAGGCGTCAGCTATCTGCATATACAGCACACAGATAACCTTCTTTTTTAAGATTGTAGAATCACGAGAAATTCTTTATCTTTAACTTACATTCTTTTAAGCACTGTTTGTAATGGCGTAATGTCCATACGCATATGTCGTTATCCCATCCTCAGCAATAATTCTTTTATCATCAAACGGAGTCAATGCAATTTTATTCACTTGCACTGTAGCAAGAGCATGCTTTCGTGATAGGATCAGATTCATAGGTGTTCTGATGATTTCACAGGTTTTAAGACAGTCTGTATAGCTGTCAAACGAAATGTACTGCTTAATAGCGCTACGTTTTATACCTTTAATCTTTTTTATCATTGACCCTTGAATATCTAAGGCATACATCTTAGGACGTAGTCCAACAAAGCGTAGGATGATTTTGCTATTAGCCTCATCTTTAAATTTTCCCAATACCTTCTTGTTCTGAGTAGAGTAACATATATGGTTGACAGGGTAATCAGCTGTATCGAGATGCTCAAGAAAACGTAGCTTATCCTGGTACACATCTTCAGTTGTTACACGATGAATGAACGAATCAGTGTCCATATACATAAGCTTCAGGTTTTCAGCTCCATAATAAGGCAACAAAACGTCGTAATGATAGTTATACATTAATGTCTTAGAGATGTCCAACACACTCATACCAATGTATATAGGCTTGTTGAATACAATCTGACGAGAGGCCATATGTACAGCAGCTAGATTATCAGCATATATCGTCCTGTCGATAAACGTAGGCTTGGCGATCAGCTTCTCTAGAGTTTTTTCATTGGTCACCAGTCGTATATCCATACGGTTACGCAGGTTCTCCATAGTTTTTCCAAACATAGCGTTGTTAAAGAGCTTGTAGAGATCCTTCTCGAAATCATTTGCAGCTTGTTGTCGTAGCCTGTTGTTAAATTCCACATAAGGTTTCAACCACTGAGACTGTCGGAATTGTAGCACACGATGGATTTTTGTTAGTCGTAGTCCATGACTAAGAGCTTGCTTCAAAGCCATGTAATGCACTACATACTTCTTTCGAGGTCCAAGATGAGGTATCAGTTTCTTTGTAGATGATTCCAATGGTTTCATACACTCAGGCAGGAAAGGTAGATCGTTGTGTAGATCGTGAAGTTCAGCAGGATACTCGATGTCGACTTCTAATATGTGCCCATGAGGATCATCTTCTTGTAGTGTTTCTAAGTTGATTTCTTCAGGTGACACCCACTGAAATCCACCAAAAGGAAGGGCGTGACACATTGCCCACCCATATTGGTTATTAGCGTCCTCGTATGTGATAAATTGGGTTGGTCTCGACGGATCAAACTTATCCATATAAGTGTTATTAGCCTCAGCATACCGATGGGAAACTTGGCATAAACCTCCTCTTATACCTGATTCCACCATGAGTAGTTGATCATAATCTTGTAACAGCTCCAGCTTAATTCCAGTATACAGCAACATGGCGTCCCATGTAAGACCTGGAGAGGTAAAATAATGGGCAGGATCAACTTTGTGTGTTTTAAGGGTTTGCTCTCTGAACGTCTCAAAGACATCAGCTAGGAGAAGTACATCCGAAGTTAAGTAGAGATCGCTGTACTCTCCCAGGTTTCTCACATTAAACAGCTCCCATACATTTCTAGCATGATCGTAGTCAGCATCAGTAATTTCTTCTTCATTTAATCTATTGTAGAAGTAGTCCTTAGGAGGCAAGCAGGTCTCGTTCAGGACATCCCATGACGTAACAAAATCATAGGGAAATACACCCTTACGGGTCATCAACTTCAATTTGTCTTCTCCAAAGTACTTTAGCGTCTCAGGATACGCGGTTAGATTTTTTACTAACTTATCCAAGCTTGTACTGAGGAATCGGAAGCTATCCACAAATCGAAGCTTTATATCTCCTACATACTTGGTGAATGAGATATAGCTTTCTTCAGAGTTAGGAATTACCTCCACACGTTCACTTGTACAACCCAGCTCCTTAACAATGAAATGAGAGTCATATCCGCTAAGGTTATGCATGAAGACTGGTATATATTTAGGTGTTTTACAGGCTAAATTACATTCATTATGAAGACTTCCACGATATTCACCGCTGATGTGATCATGGTCGCGTACTTTGTAGTTTTCTCCTGTAAAGCCTTTTCCACACAAGTAGCATGCCGTAGAAGACTCAAAATCCTTTTGCTGTTGTTCCGTAAGTTTCAGAGGCTTAGCAGATTTGTATATATTAGCAATCATTTCTGCAAGAGATGTAAGGTACAGCATAAACTTCTGAGCAGCATCAGCACCACGATACACATAGGGCTGCTTAGGAAGACCAGTTTCGAGATGTTCAACACCAGATGTAGGCTTCACGTAAACACAGAAGCTCATTGGTGTGTGCTCTTGATAAGGGGTTGTATAGGAAGTTTCAGGATTGGGTATACACGTATGGCATGGAGTGAGAATACTCTCAAAATCTGCATAGATGACATAAGGTACTTTCAGCATCCTCTCAACATTTTTAAACTGTACAATTGCTTTCTCCTTGGTAGGCATAACTACCCTCGCAACACCATGTTGAATACAGACGGCTGCATGTTCTTGCAGTTTTTCCTGTCCACTTCGTCCGCTCTGATCATCAAAATGTGTAAAGCAGCGCTTACAAGTATAAACCCGTCCATTATGGTTAGTTTTCTGACGTCGAACGAGCTTCTCAAAATTCTTTATATACACGTAGTGATGTTTTCCGCTGCTGTCATTCAATAGTAGCAGGTCGCGATGTTCAGGTAGTTCAATGTCAGCAACCTTTATTGGATACACTTCATGCTTCTCATCCAGCCCGAAAACGTTAATGGATATCTTGTTAAGCTTCTCAAATTTAGGTATTTGAGAAAGTGGAGTAGGGTAAGAAACACAGCTGAAGTCATACTTATCTTGAAGTTGTTTGTATTTGCTGACGCGTTGAGGCTTGATGCTCACGAATTTGGCCAGTATAGAGTACATGAAACATTTCTCGTCGATAAAGTTCTGGATGTTTATACACGCTTCTTTAGCTCCGACAGATGGTGGTAATGGTATGTAGCTACTTCCTCGCAACGGATTGTACTTGTTGATACGAAGTCGAAGTCCTTCCACAGCAAGCAAAGCCCAGCTGCTACCCTTAAGCTGAGACTCCTGCATTTCAGTCACCAATTTCTTGAATTTCACTTCCATCGCTGACTCCAGATCAGTTTCTAGAAACACAGCTTGATTCCGTGTTTTAAATGTTTTGTCACAGGTTTCTCCAATACTGTTAACAAATCGACACTCAGCCAGCAGATTAATTTTAACACTCTTATGAATACTAAGCTCTTTATGCACAGCCTGGATTATACGTTGTTTTGCCTCTCGCAGATACATATTTAGGTCCTTAGCTGATTCGCATCGTATAAAATACGATTTCAATCGTCCTTCGAATGAAGTTTCGTATTCTTTCATATCACAGTCCTCCATTGTTGACAGCAACTGATGTTTAGTTGGCTCCAATCTTCTTTTCTTCTGAGGGCTGCTTATTTCACATATATCTTCGTGTCGCTGTCCCTTATAACCATCTTTGAAGGTTACATTACAATGTTTACATTTGAAGAGCTTCTTGCAGCTCATCTCGTGTCTTCTCTTGTCATAACCTCGGAGGAACTTCTTCCCACATTTTCCGCATGCATATCCAGTAGCGCTTGGAATAATATCCTTATACGCTGAGTTATTCATCTTTATTCTTGATGTAATAACGTATTAATCACTGATCAATGAAATGTAGACCTCTTCACCTTGACACCACTTTAGAAAGCTGATTATTCTTGGAGAGAACACGATGTTAACACCTCAAGACTAATTAGCACAATGAAGTCCAATGCCCTAGATCACCATATTTATAGAGGGAGCACGAACCTTTTTAGATCAATCATAAACTCGCTCCATAACCACCTGTATATGATCGCTCAACGTGTACTAACCCCCCAGCCATATAACCTCAAGTCTAGAGACAGGATGTTTATGACGTCACACCCAGAGACAGGATGTCTGGCAGCATCAAACACGTTTAAACTCGTCTCATAACTACCTGCTTATGCTGTCACACCAGCAAGAGAAGTATTCCCACACGCTCATTCAGACATATATTTCAAATTCAAGCCCACCACCACCATCACCACCTATTGTACCAAGGTTAATTCAAGCTGTATTATCACAATACTTAAAAGTAAAAGCTTAAAAGGAAACCTAGAAGATTTTCCCCCTTATTTACTTAATTATTTCATGTTTTTATTCCCTTTTCAATTCTTCCTTTCCATCTTCTCACAGAAAGACCATTACATTTCACTACAATCATGAGAAAAGCAATTTTTCCAGAGTTACACAGATTCTAAGCTTCTAAATCGAACCCGGTAATACTTTTAATAAATGTATTTTAGCTCCCCAATATCAGCATCTACCATTTAATCTTTACTCGAACCTGATATGATCCATAAGCTTGAAGATATATGAAATCACCCTTCAGGATTCGATCTAAGTACTTTAAAGTAATTTTTGTCACGATAACGATATTTAAGGACTAGATACTCTGTTTACGTTTACCTCGACATGTCTATCTAAATTAAATTACGAGTTATTAAATGTTTGCAAGTAAATTTCATTGAATCGGTATTCGAACCCAGAACACCAGGAACAAACTAATTTATAATATTAGTCTGACATGTTAAACAAAGTTGTATGCAGTTACATCATCGATCTAGGTGATATATTCTAGTGTACAGAGGAAAATTAAGGAAGTCATTAAAAGATGGGGAATCGAACCAAGCACAACTGATTGACAATTATATACAGCATTAATCACCCATCATAGAAGCTATCAATCATGCTTTGCTGCACTCCTCTACCTTACTTAGTTCCCGAGATAATGAAAATTTAAAAATTAAGGATCGAACCCAGGACGTCAGGTATCTAATTACACATTTACAAGATACTACCTAATAACATAAACGCAATAAAGTTTATTTGGCGGCTTTATCTTAATTGGTTTAGGAGTTATTAAATTTATAATTAAATTCCATCGAATCAGTATTCGAACCCAGAACACCAAGAACAAAATAATTTACAATATGAGTTTGGTATGCTTAAAGGTGCTGTATGTAGTTACAGCATCAATGTAACTGATATTTTCTAGAGTATAGAGTAAAATTAAGGAAGTCATTAAAAAATCGGGATTCGAACTAGGGACAACTGATTGGAAATTATATACAGTATTAATTACCCATTATAACAGCTATCAATCATGCTTTGGTCCATTCCTCTAGCTTTCTTAGTTTCCGAGATAATGGAGTTTTTAAAATTAAGGATCGAACCCAGGACACCAGGTACCAAAATATACATCCACAAGAAACTATCTAATGACATTAATGTAATAAAGTTTATTTGACGTCTTTATCTTAATTAGTCTCTGAGTTATTAGAAGATGAATTTGCATTCACTCCTAGGATTCGAACCCAGGCATCCCGGTCAACTTGGAACAAGGTCCTAATGACGCGGCGCATTCCAAAGAATTGATTAGTTTTTATCCCAAAGTTGTATCCCTTTTCATTCAGGAGATATAAGCGATTAAACAGTAGAGATAATATGTATGTTTGAGCGCACAGAGAGATGCCGACATCTGATAAAGTTCTTTTGATCTATGCCGGCAAGCTCCGCCCATATTATCTCTACTGTTTAATCGCTTATATCTCCTGAATGAAAAGGGATACAACTTTGGGATAAAAACTAATCAATTCTTTGGAATGCGCCGCGTCATTAGGACCTTGTTCCAAGTTGACCGGGATGCCTGGGTTCGAATCCTAGGAGTGAATGCACATTCATCTTCTAATAACTCAGAGACTAATTAAGATAAAGACGTCAAATAAACTTTATTACATTAATGTCATTAGATAGTTTCTTGTGGATGTATATTTTGGTACCTGGTGTCCTGGGTTCGATCCTTAATTTTAAAAACTCCATTATCTCGGAAACTAAGAAAGCTAGAGGAATGGACCAAAGCATGATTGATAGCTGTTATAATGGGTAATTAATACTGTATATAATTTCCAATCAGTTGTCCCTAGTTCGAATCCCGATTTTTTAATGACTTCCTTAATTTTACTCTATACTCTAGAAAATATCAGTTACATTGATGCTGTAACTACATACAGCACCTTTAAGCATACCAAACTCATATTGTAAATTATTTTGTTCTTGGTGTTCTGGGTTCGAATACTGATTCGATGGAATTTAATTATAAATTTAATAACTCCTAAACCAATTAAGATAAAGCCGCCAAATAAACTTTATTGCGTTTATGTTATTAGGTAGTATCTTGTAAATGTGTAATTAGATACCTGACGTCCTGGGTTCGATCCTTAATTTTTAAATTTTCATTATCTCGGGAACTAAGTAAGGTAGAGGAGTGCAGCAAAGCATGATTGATAGCTTCTATGATGGGTGATTAATGCTGTATATAATTGTCAATCAGTTGTGCTTGGTTCGATTCCCCATCTTTTAATGACTTCCTTAATTTTCCTCTGTACACTAGAATATATCACCTAGATCGATGATGTAACTGCATACAACTTTGTTTAACATGTCAGACTAATATTATAAATTAGTTTGTTCCTGGTGTTCTGGGTTCGAATACCGATTCAATGAAATTTACTTGCAAACATTTAATAACTCGTAATTTAATTTAGATAGACATGTCGAGGTAAACGTAAACAGAGTATCTAGTCCTTAAATATCGTTATCGTGACAAAAATTACTTTAAAGTACTTAGATCGAATCCTGAAGGGTGATTTCATATATCTTCAAGCTTATGGATCATATCAGGTTCGAGTAAAGATTAAATGGTAGATGCTGATATTGGGGAGCTAAAATACATTTATTAAAAGTATTACCGGGTTCGATTTAGAAGCTTAGAATCTGTGTAACTCTGGAAAAATTGCTTTTCTCATGATTGTAGTGAAATGTAATGGTCTTTCTGTGAGAAGATGGAAAGGAAGAATTGAAAAGGGAATAAAAACATGAAATAATTAAGTAAATAAGGGGGAAAATCTTCTAGGTTTCCTTTTAAGCTTTTACTTTTAAGTATTGTGATAATACAGCTTGAATTAACCTTGGTACAATAGGTGGTGATGGTGGTGGTGGGCTTGAATTTGAAATATATGTCTGAATGAGCGTGTGGGAATACTTCTCTTGCTGGTGTGACAGCATAAGCAGGTAGTTATGAGACGAGTTTAAACGTGTTTGATGCTGCCAGACATCCTGTCTCTGGGTGTGACGTCATAAACATCCTGTCTCTAGACTTGAGGTTATATGGCTGGGGGGTTAGTACACGTTGAGCGATCATATACAGGTGGTTATGGAGCGAGTTTATGATTGATCTAAAAAGGTTCGTGCTCCCTCTATAAATATGGTGATCTAGGGCATTGGACTTCATTGTGCTAATTAGTCTTGAGGTGTTAACATCGTGTTCTCTCCAAGAATAATCAGCTTTCTAAAGTGGTGTCAAGGTGAAGAGGTCTACATTTCATTGATCAGTGATTAATACGTTATTACATCAAGAATAAAGATGAATAACTCAGCGTATAAGGATATTATTCCAAGCGCTACTGGATATGCATGCGGAAAATGTGGGAAGAAGTTCCTCCGAGGTTATGACAAGAGAAGACACGAGATGAGCTGCAAGAAGCTCTTCAAATGTAAACATTGTAATGTAACCTTCAAAGATGGTTATAAGGGACAGCGACACGAAGATATATGTGAAATAAGCAGCCCTCAGAAGAAAAGAAGATTGGAGCCAACTAAACATCAGTTGCTGTCAACAATGGAGGACTGTGATATGAAAGAATACGAAACTTCATTCGAAGGACGATTGAAATCGTATTTTATACGATGCGAATCAGCTAAGGACCTAAATATGTATCTGCGAGAGGCAAAACAACGTATAATCCAGGCTGTGCATAAAGAGCTTAGTATTCATAAGAGTGTTAAAATTAATCTGCTGGCTGAGTGTCGATTTGTTAACAGTATTGGAGAAACCTGTGACAAAACATTTAAAACACGGAATCAAGCTGTGTTTCTAGAAACTGATCTGGAGTCAGCGATGGAAGTGAAATTCAAGAAATTGGTGACTGAAATGCAGGAGTCTCAGCTTAAGGGTAGCAGCTGGGCTTTGCTTGCTGTGGAAGGACTTCGACTTCGTATCAACAAGTACAATCCGTTGCGAGGAAGTAGCTACATACCATTACCACCATCTGTCGGAGCTAAAGAAGCGTGTATAAACATCCAGAACTTTATCGACGAGAAATGTTTCATGTACTCTATACTGGCCAAATTCGTGAGCATCAAGCCTCAACGCGTCAGCAAATACAAACAACTTCAAGATAAGTATGACTTCAGCTGTGTTTCTTACCCTACTCCACTTTCTCAAATACCTAAATTTGAGAAGCTTAACAAGATATCCATTAACGTTTTCGGGCTGGATGAGAAGCATGAAGTGTATCCAATAAAGGTTGCTGACATTGAACTACCTGAACATCGCGACCTGCTACTATTGAATGACAGCAGCGGAAAACATCACTACGTGTATATAAAGAATTTTGAGAAGCTCGTTCGACGTCAGAAAACTAACCATAATGGACGGGTTTATACTTGTAAGCGCTGCTTTACACATTTTGATGATCAGAGCGGACGAAGTGGACAGGAAAAACTGCAAGAACATGCAGCCGTCTGTATTCAACATGGTGTTGCGAGGGTAGTTATGCCTACCAAGGAGAAAGCAATTGTACAGTTTAAAAATGTTGAGAGGATGCTGAAAGTACCTTATGTCATCTATGCAGATTTTGAGAGTATTCTCACTCCATGCCATACGTGTATACCCAATCCTGAAACTTCCTATACAACCCCTTATCAAGAGCACACACCAATGAGCTTCTGTGTTTACGTGAAGCCTACATCTGGTGTTGAACATCTCGAAACTGGTCTTCCTAAGCAGCCCTATGTGTATCGTGGTGCTGATGCTGCTCAGAAGTTTATGCTGTACCTTACATCTCTTGCAGAAATGATTGCTAATATATACAAATCTGCTAAGCCTCTGAAACTTACGGAACAACAGCAAAAGGATTTTGAGTCTTCTACGGCATGCTACTTGTGTGGAAAAGGCTTTACAGGAGAAAACTACAAAGTACGCGACCATGATCACATCAGCGGTGAATATCGTGGAAGTCTTCATAATGAATGTAATTTAGCCTGTAAAACACCTAAATATATACCAGTCTTCATGCATAACCTTAGCGGATATGACTCTCATTTCATTGTTAAGGAGCTGGGTTGTACAAGTGAACGTGTGGAGGTAATTCCTAACTCTGAAGAAAGCTATATCTCATTCACCAAGTATGTAGGAGATATAAAGCTTCGATTTGTGGATAGCTTCCGATTCCTCAGTACAAGCTTGGATAAGTTAGTAAAAAATCTAACCGCGTATCCTGAGACGCTAAAGTACTTTGGAGAAGACAAATTGAAGTTGATGACCCGTAAGGGTGTATTTCCCTATGATTTTGTTACGTCATGGGATGTCCTGAACGAGACCTGCTTGCCTCCTAAGGACTACTTCTACAATAGATTAAATGAAGAAGAAATTACTGATGCTGACTACGATCATGCTAGAAATGTATGGGAGCTGTTTAATGTGAGAAACCTGGGAGAGTACAGCGATCTCTACTTAACTTCGGATGTACTTCTCCTAGCTGATGTCTTTGAGACGTTCAGAGAGCAAACCCTTAAAACACACAAAGTTGATCCTGCCCATTATTTTACCTCTCCAGGTCTTACATGGGACGCCATGTTGCTGTATACTGGAATTAAGCTGGAGCTGTTACAAGATTATGATCAACTACTCATGGTGGAATCAGGTATAAGAGGAGGTTTATGCCAAGTTTCCCATCGGTATGCTGAGGCTAATAACACTTATATGGATAAGTTTGATCCGTCGAGACCAACCCAATTTATCACATACGAGGACGCTAATAACCAATATGGGTGGGCAATGTGTCACGCCCTTCCTTTTGGTGGATTTCAGTGGGTGTCACCTGAAGAAATCAACTTAGAAACACTACAAGAAGATGATCCTCATGGGCACATATTAGAAGTCGACATCGAGTATCCTGCTGAACTTCACGATCTACACAACGATCTACCTTTCCTGCCTGAGTGTATGAAACCATTGGAATCATCTACAAAGAAACTGATACCTCATCTTGGACCTCGAAAGAAGTATGTAGTGCATTACATGGCTTTGAAGCAAGCTCTTAGTCATGGACTACGACTAACAAAAATCCATCGTGTGCTACAATTCCGACAGTCTCAGTGGTTGAAACCTTATGTGGAATTTAACAACAGGCTACGACAACAAGCTGCAAATGATTTCGAGAAGGATCTCTACAAGCTCTTTAACAACGCTATGTTTGGAAAAACTATGGAGAACCTGCGTAACCGTATGGATATACGACTGGTGACCAATGAAAAAACTCTAGAGAAGCTGATCGCCAAGCCTACGTTTATCGACAGGACGATATATGCTGATAATCTAGCTGCTGTACATATGGCCTCTCGTCAGATTGTATTCAACAAGCCTATATACATTGGTATGAGTGTGTTGGACATCTCTAAGACATTAATGTATAACTATCATTACGACGTTTTGTTGCCTTATTATGGAGCTGAAAACCTGAAGCTTATGTATATGGACACTGATTCGTTCATTCATCGTGTAACAACTGAAGATGTGTACCAGGATAAGCTACGTTTTCTTGAGCATCTCGATACAGCTGATTACCCTGTCAACCATATATGTTACTCTACTCAGAACAAGAAGGTATTGGGAAAATTTAAAGATGAGGCTAATAGCAAAATCATCCTACGCTTTGTTGGACTACGTCCTAAGATGTATGCCTTAGATATTCAAGGGTCAATGATAAAAAAGATTAAAGGTATAAAACGTAGCGCTATTAAGCAGTACATTTCGTTTGACAGCTATACAGACTGTCTTAAAACCTGTGAAATCATCAGAACACCTATGAATCTGATCCTATCACGAAAGCATGCTCTTGCTACAGTGCAAGTGAATAAAATTGCATTGACTCCGTTTGATGATAAAAGAATTATTGCTGAGGATGGGATAACGACATATGCGTATGGACATTACGCCATTACAAACAGTGCTTAAAAGAATGTAAGTTAAAGATAAAGAATTTCTCGTGATTCTACAATCTTAAAAAAGAAGGTTATCTGTGTGCTGTATATGCAGATAGCTGACGCCTGGTGAAGAAAGAAGATGGAAGGGAAGGTGGTAACCCTGCCATTAGGAGCAATCCTAGTGCTAGTCTCAAGCCTAGATAAAAGGGGAGAGACATCTATAACGAACTAAAATAAAGGTATGTTGACGCAAAGCTTTTCAGTTTGTAAACCATATACAGTTTATCCCTCTCTGCATCGTACAATAACTGTTTAACATATAAAAATTTGTAAGATTTAGAAAAAAGTATATAAATTGTTGTAACGCTGGATGAGAAAAGTTTTATAATCGAATTACTCTCTATATTACCATGAGTACCTGTGATACTAGTTGAATTGCCTGTTAAAATGACTTAAATACCTGTGATACTACCCGAATCGTGTGAAATTACATTAAATAGCTCAGATACGAATTCCTGCTCTAAATTAGTACGAGCACCTGTGATACTATCAGAATTACCTATTAAAATGACTCAAATACCATTGATACAACCTGAATCAGCTGCATTTACCTTAAATAGCTGTGATACAAATCTCTGATCGAAATTATCAATAATATCTGTGAAGCTCTGTCGATTACCTCAAATACTTACGATATTACCTGAACTATCTGTGAAATACGAAGCTAGGTTATAACCAACCCCTGGAACCTACCCTCCTGTAATGCTTGCTTAATTACTCTAAACACCTATGTTACTTGAATTATCCTAAATACCTACGATACCCTCTGAAATACGAAACTATGCTATACCCAACCCTGGAATCTAGCCTCCTGTGATACTACCTGAATTAGCCTAAATACCTACGATACTAGCTGAATTAGCTGTGAAATCATGCATAGCTATGATGCAGTTAGCCTCTGGAATCTAGCCTCCTGTGATACTAGCTGAATTTGCTTAAATGCTCACGATACTAGCTGAATTGGCTATGAAAATGATTTAAATACCTACGATACTAGCTGAATTAGCTGTGAAATCATGCATAGCTATGATGCAGTTAGCCTCTGGAATCTAGCCTCCTGTGATACTAGCTGAATTAGCTTAAATGCTCACGATACTAGCTGAATTGGCTATGAAAATGATTTAAATACCTGTGATACTACCCGAATCATGTGAAATTACTTTAACTAGCTCTGATACGAATTCCTGCTCTAAATTAGTACGAGCACCTGTGATACTATCAGAATTACCTATTAAAATGACTCAAATACCATTGATACAACCTGAATCAGCTGCATTTACCTTAAATAGCTGTGATACAAATCTCTGATGGAAATTATCAATAATATCTGTGAAGCTCTGTCGATTACCTCAAATACTTACGATATTACCTGAACTATCTGTGAAATACGAAGCTAGGTTATAACCAACCCCTGGAACCTACCCTCCTGTAATGCTTGCTTAATTACTCTAAACACCTATGTTACTTGAATTATCCTAAATACCTACGATACCCTCTGAAATACGAAACTATGCTATACCCAACCCTGGAATCTAGCCTCCTGTGATACTAGCTGAATTAGCCTAAATACCTACGATACTAGCTGAATTAGCTGTGAAATCATGCATAGCTATGATGCAGTTAGCCTCTGGAATCTAGCCTCCTGTGATACTAGCTGAATTTGCTTAAATGCTCACGATACTAGCTGAATTGGCTATGAAAATGATTTAAATACCTACGATACTAGCTGAATTAGCTGTGAAATCATGCATAGCTATGATGCAGTTAGCCTCTGGAATCTAGCCTCCTGTGATACTAGCTGAATTAGCTTAAATGCTCACGATACTAGCTGAATTGGCTATGAAAATGATTTAAATACCTGTGATACTACCCGAATCATGTGAAATTACTTTAACTAGCTCTGATACGAATTCCTGCTCTAAATTAGTACGAGCACCTGTGATACTATCAGAATTACCTATTAAAATGACTCAAATACCATTGATACAACCTGAATCAGCTGCATTTACCTTAAATAGCTGTGATACAAATCTCTGATGGAAATTATCAATAATATCTGTGAAGCTCTGTCGATTACCTCAAATACTTACGATATTACCTGAACTATCTGTGAAATACGAAGCTAGGTTATAACCAACCCCTGGAACCTACCCTCCTGTAATGCTTGCTTAATTACTCTAAAACACCTATGTTACTTGAATTATCCTAAATACCTACGATACCCTCTGAAATACGAAACTATGCTATACCCAACCCTGGAATCTAGCCTCCTGTGATACTTGCTTAATTACTCTAAACACCTATGTTACTTGAATTATCCTAAATACCTACGATACCCTCTGAATTACCTGTGAAATATGAAACTATGCTATACCCAACCCTGGAATCTAGCCTCCTGTGATACTAGCTGAATTAGCCTAAATACCTACGATACTAGCTGAATTACCTGTGAAATACGACACTAAGCTATACCCTACCCTAGAATCTATCCTCTTGTGATACTAGCTGAATTAGCCTAAATACCTACGATACTAGCTGAATTATCTGTGAAATTATGCAGAGCCATGATACAGTTAGCCTCTGGAATCTATCCTGTGATACTAGATGAATTAGCCTAAATACATACGATACTAGCTGAATTACCTGTGAAATCATACACTGCTATGATGCAGTCAACCTCTTGCAATACTAGCTGAATTACTTACCTGTTAGTGTGAGTGGGTTAGCTTTTCCCGTTGCAGGTCACCTTTTTCCCCTTATGGCTCACCGTTTTCCCTTTGGTGGTCACCTCTTTCCCTTTGTTGCTCACCTTTTTCCCTTTGCTGGTCACGTTTTTCCCTTTACTGCTCGACTTTTTCCCTTTGTGGGTCACCTTTTTCCCTGAGCAGTCACCTTTTTCCGCTGAACAACTCACCTTTTCCCTGAATAGGTTACGTGATGGGCATGTCTAGAACATTGACATCAAACAGTTTTCCACTAAGTTCACGTCTGAAGTCGCTTTCAAGTCTAGCACCTCCTATTCCCTATCTCTCCTGTATATAAGTCCATATTGCTACTCCTTTAGTATCTGTCTAGCCTAACACCTCTCCTCCTGTTCCTATACCTCTCATATAAAGCATGCTCTACTCCTCGACTTCTGCCTAGCCTAACTCCTCTCCTCGTTTCCCTGTACCTCTCATATAAACCATACTCTACTCCTCGACCTCTGTCTAGCCTAACACCTCTCCGCGTTTTCCTATACTTCCCATACATATAAACGCATACTCTCAACCTCTGTCTAGCCTAACACCACTCCCTTGACCCCCTACCTCTCATAAAGAGTATTCCCTCCTGCCCCCCCTCTAGCTGAGTATCACTCCTTGGTTTCCTATCTAACCTAACTTTAACACCTGTCTATCCTAGCACAGGATCTCTCACCGTTTTCTCGTCTCTCCTTATAAACACATACTCAATTCTCCTAACCTAATACCTCTCCTCGTTTTCCTATACTTCTGATATAAACCATACTCTACTCCTCGACTTCTGTCTAGCCTAACACCTTTCCTCGTTTTCCTATATCTCTCATATAAACCATGCACTACGTTTCAAGCCCTGTCTAGTCTAACACCTCTCATCGTTATCCTATACCGCTCATATAAACCATACTTTACTCAGCCTCTGTCTAGCCTAGCATCTTTCCTTGTATTCCCTATCTCTTTCGTATAAAGCATATCCCTCCCCCCTTTAGCATCTGACTAGCCTAGCGTCAGTCCTCGTATTCCCTATCTCGTCCATATAAACGCATTTTCCTCCTTGAACCGTCGCATCTAGCCTCGTTTTCCCTATCCTTTCCCATATAAACGCAAAAAAGTGGCCTCGCTCTCTCTATATATACCTACTGATGCCCGATGAAGAAAGAAGTAAGATGGAATGGGAGGTGTTAACACTGCCATTAGGAGCAATCCTAGTGCTAGTCTCAAACCTAGATAAAAGGGGAGAGGCACGTACGACGAACTATGCTATACCCAAACTCTGGGATCATTCCTCCTGTGATGCTAGCTGAATTAGTCTAAATACCTATGATACTAGCGGAATTACCTGTTAAATCATATGTAGCAATGATACGTACCGCCTCTGGAATCTAGCCTCCTGTGATACTAGCTGAGTTACTCTAAGCACCTATGATACTTGAATTAGTCCAAATACCTACGATACTACCTGAATTGCTTACCTTTTTGCGTGAGTGGGTTACTTTTTGCGTGAGTGGGCCACCTTCCGTCAGTGGGTCACCTTTTTGCGTGAGTGGGTCGCCTTTTTACGTGAGTGGGTCACCTTTTTCCGTGTGTGGGTCACCTTTTTCCGTGAGTGGTTCACCTTTTCTTCCGTGAGTGCGTCACCTTTTTGCGTGAGTTGGTCACCTTTTTACGTGAGTGGGTCACCTTTTTGCGTGTGTAGGTCACCTTTTAGCGTGTGTGGGTCACCTTTTTAGCGTGAGTGGGTTACGTGCTGAAGCTATCTAGAATTAGTGTTCCGTCATTGACAGGAAACAGCTTTCCATGAAGTCTGCGCCTAAAGTTCTTTTCACTCTCCCGAATAAAAACCATATTCTACCCTTCAGGTTCTACTAGTCTAGCACTTCCCCTCGTATTCCCTATCTCTCCTGCATATAGTGTCATATTCCTACTCCTTCAGTATCTGTCTAGCCTAACAGCTCTCCTCGTTTTCCTACACCTCTCGTACATACAAACGCATACTCTAGTCTCAACCTCTGTATGGTCTAGCATTTCACCTCGTATGCCTTATCTCTCCATATAAAGCACATTTCCTTTTCCTTCAACTCTCTCCTAGAATAGGATCTCTCTCCGTTTTCTCGTCTCTCCTTATAAACGCATACTCAAACCCCCCTAGCCTAATACATCTCCTCGGTTTGCTATCTTTCCCATATAAAAAGTCATACTCTACCCTTCAGTCCTGACTAGTCTAGCTCCTACTCTCGTATTCCGTATCTCTCCTGTATATAAGGTCATATTTCCACTCCTTCAGTATCTGTCTAGCCTAACACCACTTCTCCTGTTCCTATATCTCTCATACATATAAACGCATACTCTACTCTCAACCTCTGTCTAGTTTAGCATCTCTCCCCGTATCCCCTACCTTTCATAAAGCGCATTCCCCTCCTGCCCCCTGCCTAGCTGAGGATCTCTCGTTGGTTTCCTATCTACCGTATATGAAACACATTCTACCTTTAACACCTGTGTATCCTAGCATAGGATCTCTCCGCTTTCTCGTCTCTGCTTATAAACTCATACTCATTCTCCTTAGCCTAATACCTCTCCTCCTGTTCCTATACCTCTCATACATAAAAACGCATACTCTACTCTAAACCTCTGTCTAGTCTAGCATTTCTCCCTGTATCCCCTACCTCTCATAAAGCGCATTCCCCTCCTGCCCCCTGTCTAGCTGAGGATCTCTGATTGGATTCCTATACCTCTCATATAATGCACCTTTAACACCTGTCTAGCCTAACACCTCTCCGCTATCTCTTGCATATAAACGCACTTCCCTCATTCAACTCACCGTCTAGCCTAGTTTTGGTCGTCGTATTCCCTTTCTCTCGGATATAAACCCCCTTTTCCTCCTTGAAGACTCTCTCAACCTGGCATCTATCCTCGTTTTCCCTATCCTTTCCCATATATGCCCCAAAACTGTGCTCGCTCTCGCCAAAATAACCTACTTATTACTATCACTATTGCTGCTGTTGTTCCCCTTATTTCTCTATTATTAAATGCTTCTATTTTTACACACATATTCCCAAAAGAAGCAGAGCCATGTCGAAGTTTCGCCTGTTTGAACGTAACATCACCTTCGTTCACTTGCGCAGATTCAAATTACCGATTTATTAGGGGCGGCCCCGCACCCGCCGCTCCCAGTGACGATCATCCACTAAGTCTCCATCGTCTCCATATACATTATTATTATTATTATTATTATTATTATTATTATTATTATTATTATTATTATTATTATTATTATTTTGGTGTTGTTGGTGTTCTCTTTCATTTTGCTATTAAATTTTATTTATTTATTATTAATTTATTATCAATGCTGTTATTGAATGTTATTTATTTTAATTGTTACTGCTGTTGTTCCCTTTATTTTTCTGTTTGATAATTCTTCCCTTTTTTACAAGGAGACCTACATGAACACAAACACCCATTCTCGTGGCGAACTTTAATCAGCGGTATTTCGAAGCGACAGAAACACTAAAGTCAAACACTCAAGCGACCATGGCCACGAGAACCGCCCAGTTAGCAACCTAAATATTCACAGGGAAACTATATATGTAGGGATCAATGTTATAATATATGTCGGGTTCCGCTTGAGCACCCTGTGTCGTAATTAGCTACTGAGATCGGAATATAAACTTTTATACCTCACTTGGGAAAATACAACTACACGTTCAGTTTTGCTTGAGTACCTATTTTCATTCTAACAACGGGAGTATCAGAGCCCTAACCCGAAACTAACCCCGAAATTTCGTGACAGAAGTGATGTAATACAAAGAGGCAGATCCAAAACATCAGTTTCCAGTTTTAACTCAGTATGAGATTAAGATGAAATTCCCTACTTCAGAGGTGTGCTTAAAAGGCAGGCACGAAATTTAAGTAAGTGGGCGGAGCAACCTATTCCCACCCCCTCGCAACTGTAGAAATCGATAATCTGAGCACCATTCTTTCACCCGGAGCGAAAATTCTGTAAACAGCCAGGGCTGTCCAGACGAATTATTTAATGGAGGTGTTATTTCCATATAATTAATATACAATATTTGGCGTTGGTCTTCGAGTGCATGCAGTTAAATCCAGCACTTGGTGTTTTGGGTGTGACCTCCTTATGCAACATCGCATCTGTCATAGGAATTTCAGAGTTAGTTTCGGCATGACTGGTCTGATACTTCTCTTGTAAGCAGTTTTACCTAACTACTATCTGGTAGAAACTTTTGTGAAACTGTAATGTAGTGGCAAGCGGATACCTTTTTCTATGACGTCATACACGCGAGCACCCGGCAATATCTGTGTAGTGAGCACAGAATGGAGCGGAGGCCTGAAAAGCTTCAGCTGAACAGTGGCGGCACGGTGCCTGAGCTTTAACCGTATACGCATTATTCTTCTGAGATACTATAATGGTAGATACCTATACACTATTTGCAACTAAGTACAAATTTCAGTCAATCACAGTAGAAATATCAAGGCATTTGTATGCAAAATACCCAACGTAAAATAATGTAACAAATGTTTTATTTTAATGTACCAGTGGAACGGCGAAATACATAACTACGGTCCATTCCAAACCAGAGTTACCTCTGATGCAAAAAGAAGCACGTGCTTCTGCTTGTCACGAACCCAAGAACACACTCTTACGCCAAGGTAAATATTTCCTTAATACATATATTGTATCCTGAAATATTAGGGCAGGAAAAATATATCACTGTACATTTTATTGTGGATATCAGAACGACTCATTGCTAAAGGAAATGGATATATACTAGATGTTAAGAGATTACAAAATATGATTTTTATCTGTTATTGCGCTAACGCCGAGAGCACCTTGCTTGTTAATACCAACCGTATGCATGATTGCCACTCTCTTACATATACAAGAAATGTAGCAATGAATTCCCAGAGGTGCTATCTGAGTACCCAATAAACACTGCGTAAAAAGGAAGTATGATAAGCGAACAGTCATTCATAATACGCTAGTACACGTATGCTCAGCTCAGGTCAAATCTTGTGATTTAGTCAGTTGGTATTAGAGCTCTCATGACAGAGGAATATGCGTGTAGTGTGGGCAAACTGTTCAAACACAAAAGTGGGAAACAATTGAAAAGTGGAGAAAAACAAACAATACTTCATATATTCAACTCACTGTCAGAAAAATACTCGACACTTGCATTAGTGCATATTAGAAACTAATATCGGATTTACAGGCGTTTCAATGAGAAGTGTAACCAAAGCGAGCACTGAATATAAAAACACGTAATAGAGCATAGAATAGCATAAAATGTGGGAACTTGTTTTAGGTGCGACAGTGCTGTGGAATTGTGGATAAGGTTGTCATTATTTTGGAGAGTAGTTCTGATTCCGATATGGCCCCTGTTTCCTCCATAGATTGTAGTATTTGGAGCCGTAGTCTGGTTAACACGCAAGCGAAGAACCGTTTTCAAATAAAGATCACGATGTTGGTTTCTATTTTGTGGTTTATGATCTTCATACAAGAAAAGAATTGTCCATATACATAAGTAGATCAGAATATGCTCAGCATCCTGTCAGAAAGCTTGTGCACCCGAGGAAACTTTGTTTGGGGGAAATTGCCTTAAAAGGAAGAAAAAATCCTTCAGTCAGCTATTTCTAATTGCAATGACAAAACTCTGGCATTATCCACTGAAAATGGTGTTGCAAATATGTATGTTTTGTATGGGGAGGTTTACAATATCCTTAAATCGGTACCAAATTCTTGATTTAGTTCTTCCAATATGTGGACATAGTTACTTGTATCGGTAACTCAAATTCTTGACTTAGTTCTTCCAATATTTTGATATGGTTATTGTTATCGGTATTTGGGTGAGATACTGTAGACAACGTTGGAAAATGAGGGAGTTGATAGTCTTCTACTACTGCATTCTTGCATCTCTACGGCCCATCTTAACTACTGTGTTATCATATCCACCAGTCCCTGCTCGTGTTTATGGTGATGTGCCTCTACTCTCTGTAATGCTCTTTGCTCGGAGCTGTCTCTTACGTCACAAACGCAGCAGCTGTCGAACATTACCGTAATCGGAAAAGTGAAAGAAAAAGTAAGAATGGGTAATCAGGAATCAGGGATGAAGCCGTAGCAGGTAGTCGAAACGTGTATACGTATAGGTTGGAAATGAGCCATGGACCACCGTCACAATAGTGTTTTATACCTCAAGAAGCGTGTGCATCCTATACAGCGCTGTTCTACGTGTAGGCTAGCTGTCTGTATATGTGTGTATATTGTATACGCTAACGGTCCAAGTAGCCAACTCGTAAGTGAAACGCACTGTATAATGAATAACTGTATATTAACTGTATAGTTACCAATAGCGCTGTGAATGAAATAAACCCTCAGTGAGTTAAAGCACTAGCATGAGTTGGAGTGCTGCCAGGCAGGCTGTCTAAAAATATGATGAACGCGTAGCGTTGGATAATCTATACGGCTTAAAAGGCTGTATGTGCCCAGAGATTTTAAATAACTTCTGAAAGGCTACATTTTCTGACTTCCTCCTTAGGTTGCTGTATTTTCTATACTTCAAAATTCTAAGTATAATTACTAAATATCTGCGTGTCGCGGCTAAAATATTCAACGGGTTCTGTGATGTGTATCGTGGTATAACACATGCTTTATGCTTTTCAATCTCCCCACAATCAGAGTCTAATCAAGGGGACGGCTGCCTCATTGCAGAGTGAGGCTTTTGGCTTGTTAAAATGTTCGAAACCAATGTAGCAGGACTAAATAGGAATCTTCTTTTTTGTTTATTTTGGAAAGTGCATTTTTAAACACATACTACATATGACTTACAGTTGTGAAACATTCATCATTAATACTCGTAATAATAGCATTCTTAAGTCTTGTATGTGCTACGGAGATTTGAAGTAATCTTAAACTTTACGCTGTTTGTGCTTAGTATTTGTGTAATAGTACAATAGTAAAGCCCTAGATCAAAAATTATGTTACTGAAGGTGTATATTTCTGAGCTACGTTAGTGATTTTTCTTGGTGTGGAAAAAGACATAATATCTATTTTCTTGGTAGTGTATATTAGGTGAATCAACCACCCTAGTGTTTTTCTTTCCTTTTTTTATTTCTGGAATCTTCTTGAAGCCCATCGCAAAGCATAATACCCTTCAAACAGAGAGAGTGAATTTTATAACCTAAATTCGGAGTTCCTTCTGCTATCAACCCCCAAAATCTCCAGTGACTGAACCAGCTATCATATAGATCCAATACCAAAATCACACAAAAAGAAAGTAGGGGTTCTATACAGATAAAGAAGCGATACATTAGGTCCAGTAAGATACACGTCTATACCTAAAGTGACTGTTGTAGAGTCACATAAATGTTAAATTAACATACTAATCCTGTCGTCAGCTAAATTACGTATATTTGATATATCGTACGTAATAAATTTTAGTTTGATTGATAGTCATGAAATGCCTAACACATACTTAAATCCAAGCTTTAAAATGCAAGAGCAGTTAAAAGGTGACATCACAGGCGTCTAGTACACGCCTCGTGTAGAAATTAGAGGCATCTCTACCTGAGTTTGAATTAAAGTGGACACTCTAAAAGTTCTCGGCCTGCAAAGGTGGACATATCACGGAAGGGTCCTCGGAAGTAGGGCAGAGAATTGCAAGTACGTCGTAAGAGCGCTTTTTATTTCCAAAGTGATTCCTTGGAGGGAGGAATGAGATGAGAGACCCGAAGGGCGAATAGAAATGGATGCATACAGGTAAAGCATGGACGGGGTCTCTAATATTATCAGATTGACACATAGGGCACCGCCCTGTCCCATCCACAAGCCACCGAATCCCCCGCAATCCCCTTGGAGAGTGGAGCCCACTCGGAGTAGAGACGTAACTGAGTTGTCCACGCACCGACGCCAGGAAGATACGTCTACAGAGCGTAAGCCACCGTCCAGCCGCAAACCGCCGAACACCGTCACCTGCCCCGACAACCTTGAAACGAATGATGGGTATAGGAAGTGAGGGGCAGGAAGTTCGTGGTAGAAGATGAACCACCCCAGCATACGGCTGCCGCCCCGGTGAAACCAGAAAGGCCCATAGGTCGGGGTGGGCGGACGCTGGGAATTGAACTTGGAGTCTCCCGAATGCGAGCCACAGACGTTATCGCCTGAGCCATCCTGTTCGTTTGTTATTGGTCATTGGTTTGTTATCATGATGTCATGAAAATGGCCCAATTACTATGATAGTTGTGAAGTATTGCTCTTTGGATGGCGCGCTGTAAAGTTTGGACGAGTACGACAGATGAAGTCACTTGTTTCTAACGATCATGTAAACAAACTACGATTGATATTTTCCACACAATGGATAAAACTAAAATACAAGTTTCGATAAAGTACTCCATTCTCAAGACTTTAACCCTAACAGAAATACAAAAGGATTCAGATTTGGTATTAAATCATTCTTACCATTTGTTTTCAATATGACAAAATGACAGATCTTATAAGGAAATGTAAGTGCACTTAAAGAAATGTTACACATAAAACCTTATATCTATCAAAACACAAAAATATGGTGAGAACATTAAAGAATCAGCAATTAAAATCAAAGTACTGTGAGCAAAAGTAAAGGAACAGAACAATAAAAGTAGTGTAATAAGTGCATGTAATAAGTGTATGAAATGAGTTTGCAGTAAGGTAAATAATGTGAATGGACCGCACGGTCATTTGTCTTAAAAAATATCTTGGCTTTTGTGAATCAAGCAAGCTATCTAATTTTGGTTTCCCTTCTTAATCATTATCAGACTTTATGTTCAGGAAGCAACAGACCTTATGTTATCTTACTTCTGAACCAAAAGCTAACTGGTGGAACCAATTTATAAATTGCACTTTACACAATACCCTTAATTTTGACAAGCGAGTACAAAGATTTCTGTACTCGCGATACGAATCCTTGTTATAAAAGGTAACACCAGACAGCTAGAGGGAAGTCTTTTGGGTAATCACCTGGGGTGTAACCTTCTCCGCCCAAGCTTCAATAGTAATGTTTTCTATAATCGAGTCAGGCCAGCACCACAACACATGTCTGGAATTAAACACTGCATATTCGTACAAATTGCTTGAAGCTTTCATTCCCATTTACAGTAGGAAATGATAGCAAAATACAGCACTTAATTATAACACATACTCCAAAACAAATCCATTTCAAATCAATTCTTACTGCTACGTTAACCCTTACAAAGAGTGCAAAGCACCTAAACATAGAAACGCGTATTGTATATACAATGTATTTCTCAACTACAGAGAGATCATTAAATATATAATTTGCAATTAAAACAACTCAAATGGATTCACAATGGGTGGTATTTTGACATAAATACGTGAAAGAAGTTATCATATCTTATCTAATATCCTGAAATAGCTCATTAGCAGGCTTGCAATGTTTGTACAGGGAACGGTTACCTCACTGAGCCTTTACTACAGAAGGAGCCGGGGAGGAGTGAGTCACGTACTGTCAACAAGGTTTCGCTCAGGTGTAGTCGGGTGGAAATAAAAAGACAAACATATTCTATACGATTTGAGCATGAAATCATGATAGCAGCTTTATTTTATAATGCACACTGACTTGTGTAAACACAAGTTAATAATGTTCCTATATTCAAAAACAACTATGATTGATTACACTGAATACGCATGTTCAGTCATTATCTGTTTACCCTCCTCTTACAGGCGGGTGCCTGGGGTCGGAGGCCCGTCGAGGAGCAGACACTCATGGATCAGACGGAGCATCCAGGATGGGTGATCAGCCCGATGCCTGGTATGGGATGAAGGAAGTGGTTGAAACGAAATGTTCGTGAAATGGATGAAAGGAAAGGTGATGATGGAGCAGCTGGTGGAATGAATGGCGAGGGAAACCGGAGAACCCGGAGAAAACCCGCCCAGGCGCCGCTTCGTCCACCACCAATCCCACATGCAGGTCCCTGGGATTGAACCCGGGCCGCCTCGGTGGGAGGCGAGCGGTCTATCCACTCGGCCACGCCGCCGCCTGAATACATATGTACATTCGCAAATTCCTGAAAGCGAGTTTCCTCCGATTGTCACTTAAAAATAGATTGTAAGTGGAGAAGCTTCTTTCAGCATCCTTTGAGGTTGTAGGGGCATATGTATAATCTCGGACATAATTACTATCTTTTCCAGTTATTTGATTTTCTTCTCCTTCTTTATTGTAGAAGCAGGTCTCTCATATTACGCATCAGGGCGTATCCGCTGTTCTTTTAAAGAACACTACTGAAGTTTGTTATGATGGCGTTTGCAGCAGGTTTCTGTGTTATCTGAACAACGTCATGGAATGTTATTTTCAACAAGAATGAATGCGGCTCTCATTTCCATGTCTGAGGATTCCAAATGTGTTATTGCCTTGGCCAATGAAGTGATAAGATCCACCCAAATAATATGAATAATAAATAATACACCATAATAAGAATATTAATAAGCATCTAATCAAAATAAGAAGGGGAATACCAATATGAGGGAAGAATAAAAGAGAACATTAAGAATTAGAAAGGGGGAATAAAATCATAACGAGAGAAATAAAGTAAAGATTAGATATTAATAAATAATCAGAAAGTGAAATAAAATGTAGAAAACGTGTATTTGAGAAAGAAAGAGACTTGGCGAAAACCGTGAAAAGATTGAAGACTTAGGAACGTACAGGAAGAGAGATATTACTAAGCGATTAGTCAAAATAGGAACCGAGTAGAGCTCTCAGGATGCGACGACAACGGGCCGGAAACCGAATTCAGACAAGTGCACAGAAAATTCAGTCTAGCGAACATAGACGCGGACGACGAAATTAAGGGCCAATTGAAGACGAAAAAAATTTAGAGATATAAACAATAAGAGTTAATAAAAGTCACGTGCATAGCAAAAAGATAGATCGAAACTAGAAAAGAGGCGAGAAATAGAAAATTATCTATGACTGAGAGCAACTTTCATACGTGTGTAAGATGCTTCACTTTGTGTCAAAACGCAGGGTAGAAAAGTTGACTTTGTGTCGGAACGTAGGGGAGAGAAAATGAATACTTTGTGTCGAACCGTAGGGTAGAGAACGCAACTCCGTGTTGCGCAGTGAGGAAAAAAAATTAAATTGTGTTTTATTTATGGACGCTCTTTAGCTACTATGGTTCTTAGCGTCCCATTCCATATTGGGCGTGAAAGAACGGTAATTTTGCTCGGAGGCCTCTTTATCAGGCTTGAGGGTCTTTTACGTGCCGTAAACCTACGACACGGGACCACCGGCTTTACTTCACTTCCGAAGGAAGCCGTGCTAAGGATTTTTACGCCCGAAAAAATCATAGCCCTCCGCCGGGTTTGAAGCCGCAATCTTGGGAACTAGAGGCTAGCAAGGTACCACTAGTCCACGGAGGACGACGAAAGTGAGGGAGAGTAAGATAGATGTAGAAATTCAACGTATTTTATATCCGAGAGGGAATCAGTGCAGATGTCTACGAGTCATTATTTATGAATGGGAAAATTAGTTTAAAGTAATCGTGAGTAAAAGGGTAGATAGAACATGACTAAAGGTTAAGTCACTAAAGTAACATTGTAATATACTTTAATTTCTCAAAGTACTTAAGAAAGGGTAAAACACGGAAACAATAGCAGGGGATGACAGGAGTAATCGCGTCTTGTGTGAAAGGGTATTCGGATGAGGACAACAGTGTGGATCTTCAATAAACGGACAACAGTGAGCTTCATTCATCTCCCATGCACACTCCCTGAGGTAAGAATTTCCAGAAACCATATTCCTCTACCTGAGTAGCCGGCAGCAGCATCAATCCTCCCGAATTACCAAACCAACACCAAGAACCGATCGATACACTTTTTTTTAAAACCCCGCTACACCAAACAATGATAATTTTGTTTTACATATCGGATGTTTTGAAATACGTCGTTTGAAATTAGAGATTGTGCTGTTGCAATTGCACTACTGGCCTCAGTATCTAGAGCATTTATTACGTTTACAACGGCATGGTAACTATTTGCATAATACAGCACCGCATTCAGCCACGTTCCCCATTAATTCTGGAAGGTGTTTTCACAACTATCCTTTTTACATTGGAAACAAAAGCGTCCATATCGTGAAAACATGACCTGACTTCCTCGGCCTCTCTGTGGAGTCCGTGGGCCAGGCAGGTTATGTGCAACAGTCTAGGATATGACTTTTTAAGTGTATTGGCAGCTTTGACCATATAGGAGGCAGCATCTGTCACGAAAAACAGCACCTTGTTGCAATCAGTGTCCTGTGGCCACAGAAATGACATAGCATTGTCAAACACCTGCATGATAGTTTTATAATTAACAGACCCTAGTTGCTCGCATGTCATAAGAACCTTGTTTCCTGCACAATCAGCTGATAGAATTCCTACAATATCATTGGCTACATATCGCCCAGTCACATCTGTCCTTCCATCTATTGACACCCAAATATTATTATCAATTATTTTTTCTCTGATGTTCTGTAATGTTTTTTTCATACGTACGAACTAAATAATTCTGAATGAGTATCGTGTGAGAAGGTAATGTTTTGTTAGTATACTTCTCAATTTACTCTTTGAAGTGAGGATTATGAACCTTATGAAATGGAATATTCCCTTTACGAGCATGTTGCAAAAATCTTGGAAAAACTCCGGTTCCCTGTTTGAAAACACCTCGCTTCTTGAATGGTCCTTGGTTGCCAGAAGTTTAACATGTTGAATGCCTTTTACTATTGCAATGTTGTTTCATTGTTCGTCTAACGCAACTTTTAATTCGAACGTTACATACCTTACAGGCAATTAACGTCACTATTTGCCGAAAAATACTCATCCCCGAACTCCTCTACAAGCCTTGTAGCTATTAAATGTTTTGGTGTTCTCGTTGGAGGCATTGTGATATTATAAACTGATTAACGAGGAACGTAATCAACACAAACTAGCAACATCAGAGATACAGGACGCACTTGGCATGTATTACGTGAACTGGAGTCGCGGGCCGTTGTACGGTGAAATGACTGTCCAACGACCGTGACGTCATACTATGTTGAGCTCGCGCGTAATCGGTTTCATTGTTCCCTGTACAAACTTTGCAAGCCTGCTCATTAGGTATTTCTCTTTAACTTAAGGGTACCCAATTGTGTAACTTATATAACCCACAATTTCAGTTCGATTCATTAGAAATTTTAATGAAGTAATCAGGGTTTACTGTGCAATTTGCGCACCAAATTTCAAGCATATATTTAAGTTAGTTCCCGAGGTATTATTCTTGTTACTACTGCATAATTTTTTAATTTCGAGGAATTGCTCCACACGATTTAATTTTTATTTGAAAAAACTAATATTTTATAATTAAACTCCTTAATAGTACATTAATAAACTTCAAGAGATGCGATTTAAATGATCGTACTATTTTTGGAGAAAGCAAAATCATGTTAAATATGACATATCAATTTTAAATAACATTTACACAATAGGAGTATTCTTCTTTAACAAACATCACAACTAAGCATGTTGGCAAAAATTCATTTCATCATTTTTATCCTGTTGTTTATAAGCAGCAAGGTATACAATATTTCATTCACATATACTGAAAAAGTACTTTGTGTGGAATAATTTGAAAACGAGAATGTGCTGACAAATGAAAAATCGGGAAACGGGTGTTTAAAAATTATAACGCTAAAATAACACTATCTCTGACTTATGCTGTTTCAAAAAGCATTTAGTGCACATACAGACACCCCTTCATTCTTCTCTGCTCTTCTGCAAATAAGTTATTATTAAAGTTACCTGAGGTCTATGTTGAATCGTTTGTTCAGTTTAATGAAGGCAAAACTTACCTATCGTTTTTACTGTAATTTTATAGGAAGCTAGGCTTACAGACAGGCACTGAAATTGGTATATGACCTATTTATAATGTCATACAGTTTTAAAAGCTACGTAAAACTAAAATTGAGAGCTTATAGTGTTTAATAACACTAAAATCCATATTTAAGTTTTTCACAAATGGGTAACCTTAAGGAATACATGCAGAGTGTATAAAATTAATGTCGTTCCAACTATTTATAAGGAAAGGTAGAATCAGATGACTGAAAAATTCAACGCCATAGCCGGGATTTGAACCACGGATCTCCCGGTCTCCGTCCGGTTGCTCTAACCACTGAGCTACCATGACAACATGTAGGCACGACATTAAATTCTCCAGGAAAAATGCGAGTCAGCTGGAGAATTTAATGGCGTGCCGGCATATTGCCATGGTAGCTCAGTGGTTTGAGCAACCGGACGGAGACCGGCTATAGCACTGAGTTTTCCAGTCATCTGATTCTACCTTTCCAACCCTGTCCAACACACGGCTTGTGTGAAAGAACAATTAATTCTATTTATAAGAAGCTTATACACATGACAAAAATGATTACAGGCCAATAACTCTAATCTCGACACTTGCCAAAATAGGAGAAAATAAAATGCTTAACTAACAAAGAATTAATAGTATCACAATACAGTTTTATAGTACAGCAATGAAGGTCTTGGTGGAATAAGAACGGATGTTACACCTCCATACACACTGCCATTTTGGTGTTATACTCAAACTCATGATATTTAGTGCCAATACCTGAAACTACATCGATCTAAAAAGTAGAAAAATCTAATCCATCATTGTTGGAAACAGGGTTTTTACCATATTTTGTATTATCATAATGAACTAGGATATTAGATTTTCAACTGCAGCTTTGTCTTCATGAAGTTTAATTTAATATTGCTAGCTTCAGATTATTTTGGAGCATTGAAATCCATTTTGCTTAAATTAATTCATAACAGAATAGATATTTTGAAAAAATGCAGCCGAGAAACGCAATATTCATTCTGTATGTTTAATACTGTGCTCCATAAACATTAACAAGAAATGTTGTGAAGTGTTCCAATATCAAAACAACTTTTAAAACAAAATACCACAACCATATTCTTTGAGCTACTTAGTTTCTTTATTTCGGACTTGCGCATTTGCAGGCAAATATCTACAACGATTGAGTACCTGATTCTAAAAGGTCAATTTTGTAAGTCACTTATATTTCATTCTGGCCACATAAAACTACAGCTGCAATTTTCCCAAAATAATCGTACATGCGGTCTATTACCACCAAGCCCTTTATTTGCCTGCTGATAGGTCTTTTCTGGCATTTTTTCAGGAAATTTGTATTCATACTCCAGAGTTGAATATCTGAAGGTGAGCGAATTTCTCGCCTGGTGTATACTTTTAGTTCTTCCAATGTATGTAGAATTGTTGCATACAGTTTAGTTTTCAAGTGTCCCCATAGATAAAAATAGCATACAGCAAAATTAGGGAATAGCGAGAGCCATAATTCTTTACTAAATACACGACTTTCAAAAAATTCCTGAACTAAACTTAAAAACTTTGCTAAACTGTAGTAGCATTGCTTACATATAAAACCATTTTACTTGTACATTCGAGTGCATGGAATCGTGTCGATACGTGCAGTAGTTTATGTTGGTGAGACAATACTAAATCGCCTTTGGCACGCACAGTCCCCATCCCACACCTGGTTCTAGAACTCTACTTGGTGTTGGTTTTAGACCCCCAGATTTCTTCTCTCCAAGGCCTGAAACCGACCTGTGTTCATAGGTTAATGTTTGAGTGCCAGACTTTTGACATCAAACCAATAAGAGGCGGACTCAAACAGGGGCTGATGTGTTACGTCGTTGCCAAGAATGCCGTCCAGGAGAACAAGTGAAATATTTCCATACTACTCTCCTTTCGCCACTCACCTAGGCCTGACCTTTGTTCTTACGCTAATACGCTAACGCGGATTACCTTGAATTCAAACCAATGAGATCGGCTCGCCCAGGGCTGGTCTGGAATACAGATAAAGAGTATCCGTCAACATTAAACAAAAACACTATAGGAACGCAGAAACATCGGCATGTTTTCGTGAGGTCGACTAAACATGGAGACAAGGGTAAACTTAGACCAAATTGTAAATAATTGTATTCTGGCGTAGTAGCGGCTGCCTCGAAACATTGCAAATGGATGAATTCAAAACAGAGTTAAAGATATACAAGCTACCATAAAGAAGGAATATTCAGAATATTCATTTCTAATCGCACATCTTCTTTTGGTAAAATTATTTTAAAAATAAGGTGTGCCCTTAGAAAGGCATACTCTGAATGCGAATGTTGCCTGTAGCAGCTCTCTCGTAGTAGAAAAGAGGTACTTAAAGATATAGGTCAATACTACAAACTTCTACTCAAGTCTTTGCATTTTCTGATAAACCTGAGGAATAGCCTGTTTCTCTTACCCTACATTCAAATAAAGCTAATGGGAGCCACATAAAACTTCAGTAGAGCTAATGGGCTTATAGAGAGCACGTTTGGCGTACGTATATTGGTAATATTTTACCGAAGATTACGTCAACTCTTCCTCAAGCCTGTACCTGACACATGTTATTGTGAAAGTTAGTTATATTGTACCTATTACGTAGGGATCATTTGTTAGAGTCGCAGGAGTTCAAATGTCGCTAAACCTCAGGTATCCCATATCTTAACCTCCTGCACAGCCACTGTTCAGCGACAATTTAGCTAGTTGGTGGGGGAGCCCTTTGAAGCAGGTAGGGCATAAACAAAGGCCACATTAGTGTGACTCGGGGATCATTTGACCCATAAAACCCTACTATTTACCCATCTCCAATTTCCTGAATGAAATATAAATACTCTTCACCTGTATGCGCGGTGGTAGAACCTTAAAGAAAATATCCTGAACGACATTAAATAGTTAGTTTAAAGAATGTTGACATTCCTGTGTCCTGCACCGTGGTGATGTGTGCCAGAGCGTGGAGGTGGAATGCCGGACCACGGTATACGCCCGCTTTCGATCCCACCCATGGGGTATGTATGGTTCTCTGGCACTTTATTGGGAAATAAGAACAGAATGGGGCAAGGAAAATGCATAGAACCATGTGATTAAACAGATCGCAGCCAAGTTCCTGCAATCAAATGAACTTCTACGAAGGGCGGGAAACTCTCACGATAGACCAAAGGTCAGCAGGGGATTTTAGCCGACACGGCGTCGGACCCCAAGTCCTTTAGACCATGTATGGTAAACAGTGAAGCACCAGTTTCCAGGAAAACAAAGGATAAGTATTACTAATTTGATTTATTAGGGAAATGGGCAAATTCCAAAAATAAGCATTCAAGTGTTATAATTCTAAGCTGTCCATAAAAGACATGGGAAAAGAAAAGAAAGGTGTAGGTGTGATTCCAAAATGTGGAGAGCCAATCATTTGAAATATAGTAAAGCGGACGACGAATATACACGTCTTTATAAGTCACATGATTTAAAATATCGTAAGGAAAGGGAAATTCTTGTCATGGTAGAACCGAAAAGTTGAGTGGAAGAACACTGTTAAAAATCATGTTCTCGAGGTAACCAAGTAGTACGCGATATAGCCGACATTGCGCGAGAACATCATTGTTTTATTGTATGTGGTATGTTTACGTAATTTAAACACAATCAAACATATCTTTTACTGTAATACTGACTGATAAGGATTAACCTAAAGTAGTTGAAAGAAGTGAATTGCTTTATGCCCGGGAGTAGTAAAATACGTGCTCATGATCGCTCTCGTACGTTTCTTTCGAACAGGATGTCAGTCAACCTGATGTGCATAAAGTAAAACAATGAAAACGCCTACTAAGTACTGTGTGGTTCTTCGCAATTCCTCACAGATTTACAAAGCGTTTAGTGAACGTAGTGCATCACCACGTAAATCACTGCATTTATTCAAAACAACGCTATGATGTGAGCCCTCGAACGAGGAAATACTCGAAAGAGTAAAAGCCCATTTCCTCACAAGAGGGCATATGAACCAGAAGAACGACCATCGTTTGGTATATTCGTTGCTGCTTTTCGAACGAGTTGGGCTCGAAGAAACGAACGAGTCTCATTTTGTACCATATGAAACGAATGAGTGAAACGCATGTGCTTGACAGCTCTAGAACTAAGTGCCATAGTAACACACACTTGATCTCGAGCACTCGAAACCTCACGAAGACAAGCTTAGACCATAAATAGTTGATAAAAAATCAGTGGTCGGAGTTCGTGAGAAACTTTTCGTTTTAAAATACAGAGGTATGATTAATCATTAATTTATTCAAGTGCTTTGCTACCGCAAAAAAGTAACTAACAAAATCACAAGTGTTTCATCGATGTAATTACACTGTAATGTTTTCCAACAAAAGTGTCACGAAACCTTCCCTTAAAGTAATTATTACCCGAACAACAGACCTTTATACTGAGCTACTAATGCTGCTATTCAGTCTCTAAAGTGTACTGTGGGATTTGTTTCAATGAAGTGGTCAAAACAAAACCACTCAGAGCAACACGCTCCATATCAAAATTTCCCTTTTTCAAATTTAACATCGTTTTCAAGCATTCCACTGTCAACGGTCACATTGATTACATTATTAAGCCATAATACTGTTATGCAACTGTCATAAAATTTCGTTACCTAAACATAATGCAGCATAGGCTTGTGTTTTGCTGAGAAAATTGGCTTTAACACACAGAGTGAAGCCTTATGATGAACTGACGATGATGTAACATTACACGCAATGCTTGTAGTTGTGGTTTACAAAATTAAATATCCTTCCCATATAGAGCATTCATTACATTAAGAAGCACGTACACACATCAAGAAGGTAGCAATTTTTGTTACTTCTGGTGTCAGTAACTGAGAACATTGTAAAGTTATAATCTAAAGGAGTACCGTTTTCAAGTACCACTCAGCAATAAGCCCTTCTCACATATTTGTTCAACAAGGACAAAATTTAGAAAACGTTGCATATACTATTTCGTCATTTTTCCAATTTCGTTTGCCTTCATATGTATCTATGTTTTAATGAACACGTTGCTACAAGTTTCTTTGAAACATTTGTACCAAACCTACCTTATGTCTTTGTGAACAGATATACAGCTTATTACCTAACCTGCCACTCAGTGCTAAAGCCACATCATTTGCATATTTGTACACCGACTGTACTACACCAGGAACTGGGACCACCTGATTCTTTTGAAGAGAATCTCAACTTGGCAATTGCAGTTCTAATGTACTTACAACGTCTACTTAGTTTGTTCTGAGCTGACAATTTGTGATATCTCTATAGATAGGTGAGACGTTTAAAACAGAAACTTTACAATATTGGGCTAAAGTCACCCTACTTTACGGAATGTATTGAAAACCTAAGTTATTCAATTAAATTATCATTATTTTGAAAAAATACTATATCAATTCCCTAGACAGCTCTTTTCAATCACACCCCAATACATGTGAAGTGGAAGAGAATTGCTCAACAGATTTTATAATCTCGTTCAACGGCTTCGTAAATAAGCCTGAATAGGAATAATACTGAATACACTTTCAAAACTAAATAAAGAATCCTATTTAATACTCTAGAAATGAGTATGGTATTTTCGTAATTTTGCGTTGCATCTGTGTGTGATTTAGCTTTCATCATCACAATATTTAAACATATTTTACAGAAAGTATGCCTATAGTTAGTTTTAAAAGCAATGAAGTATTCACTAATGCGGAAAATTAATTTTTCGGGTTATTTTATTCCATTTCAGACAATTTTAGATCCAAAAACTACGTAAGAAGAATAGTGTATCACTGTACAATTCTGAGATTGGGTCCTCACAGGTTTCTGCCTTGCTTTTGTAGCATTGTTCAAAGTGTGGGTAATAAGCCTAAGAAGGAACATGGCTGCTTCAACTTAACCTGAAATGTTATTGTTGAAAGTGTGAGTAATAAGTCTAAGAAGGACATGTCTGCTTCAATTTAACCTGAATTGTTATTGTACAAAGTGTGTGTAATGAGTCTAAGCAGGAAAATGTATGCATCAATTTAACCTGAATTGTTATTGTACAAAGTGTGAGTAATGAGTCTAAGACGGAATATGTCTGCTTCAATTTAACCTGAATTGTTATTGTACAAAGTGTAAGTAATGACTCTAAGAAGGAATATGTCTACTTTAATTTAACTTAAATTGTTATTGTGCAAAGTGTAGGTAATGAGTCTAAGAAGGAATATGTCTGCTTCATTTTAATATGAATTGTTATCGTACAAAGTGTGAGTAATGTGCCTAAGAGGGAATATGCCTGCTTCAAATTTAAACTTAATTGTTATCGTACAAAGTGTGAGTAATATGCCTAAGAAGGAATATGCCTGCTTCAATTTTACCTGAATTGTTATTGTACAAAGTGTGAGTAATGAGTCTAAGAAGGAATATGCCTGCTTCAATTTTACCTGAATTGTTATTGTACAAAGTGTGAGTAATGAGTCTAAGAAGCAACATGTCTGCTTCAATTTTTCCTGCATTGTTATTGTACAAAGTGTGAGTAATGAGCTTAAGAAGGAATATGCCTGCTTCAATTTTACCTGAATTGTTATTGTACAAAGTGTGAGAAATGAGCCTAAGAAGGAATATGCCTGCTTCAATTTTACCTGAATTGTTATCGTACAAATTGTGAGTAATGAACCTAAGAAGGAATATGCCTGCTTCAATTTTACCTGAATTGTTATCGTACAAATTGTGAGTAATGAGTCTACGAAGGAATATGCCTGCTTCAATTTTACCTGAATTGTTATTGTACAAAGTGTGAGTAATGAGTTTAAGAAGGAATATGCCTGCTTCAATTTAACCTGAATTGTTATTGTACAAAGTGTGAGTAATGAGTGTAAGAAGGAATATGCCTGCTTCAATTTAACCTGAATTGTTATTGTACAAAATGTAAGTAATGACTCTAAGAAGTAATATGTCTGCTTTAATTTAACTTAAATTGTTATTGTTCAAAGTGTGATTAATGAGTCTAGGAAGGAATATGCCTGCTTCAATTTAACTTAAATTGTTATTGTGCAAAGTGTGAGTAATGAGTCTAAGAAGGAATATGTCTGCATCATTTTAATATGAATTGTTATCGTACAAAGTGTGCGTAATATGCCTAAGAGGGAATATGCCTGCTTCAAATTTAAACTTAATTGTTATCGTACAAAGTGTGTGTAATATGCCTAAAAAGGAATATGCCTACTTTAATTTTACCTGAATTGTTATTGTACAAAGAGTGAGTAATGAGTCTAAGAAGGAATATGCCTGCTTCAATTTTACCTGAATTTTTATTGTACAAAGAGTGAGTAATGAGTCTAAGAAGGAATATGCCTGCTTCAATTTTACCTGAATTGTTATTGTACAAAGTGTGAGTAATTAGTCTAAGAAGGAATATGTCTTCTTCAATTTAACCTGAATTGTTATAGTACAAAGTGTGAGTAATGAGTGTAAGAAGGAAATATGCCTGCTTTAATTTAACTTGAATTGTTATCGTACAAGGTGTGAGTAATGAGTTTAAGAAGGAATATGCCTGCTTCAATTTAACCTGAATTGTTATTGTACAAAGTGTGAGTAATGAGTCTAAGAAGGAATATGCCTGCTTCAATTTTACCTGAATTGTTATTGTACAAAGTGTGAGTAATGAGTCTAAGAAGGAATATGTCTGCTTCAATTTTACCTGAATTATTACCATAGAAAGTGTGAGTAATGAGCCTAAGAAGGAATATGCCTGCTTCAACTTTACCTGTACTGTTATTGTACAAAGTGTGAGTAATGAGTTTAAGAAGGAATATGCCTGCTTCAATTTTACCTGAATTGTTATTGTACAAAGTGTGAGTAATGAGTCTAAGAAGGAATATGCCTGCTTCAATTTTACCTGAATTGTTATTGTACAAAGTGTGAGTAATGAGTCTAAGAAGGAATATGTCTGCTTCAATTTTACCTGAATTATTATCGTACAAAGTGTGAGTAATGAGCCTAAGAAGGAATATGCCTGCTTCAATTTTACCTGTACTGTTATTGTACAAAGTGTGAGTAATGAGCCTAAGAAGGAATATGCCTGCTTCAATTTTACCTGAATTGTTATTGTACACAGTTTTAGTAATGAGCCTAAGAAGGAATATGCCTGCTTCAATTTTACCTGAATTGTTATTGTACAAAGTTTTAGTAATGAGCCTAAGAAGGAATATGCCTGCTTCAATTTTACCTGTACTGTTATCATACAAAGTGTGAGTAATGAGTCTACGAAGGAAAATGCCTGCTTCAATTTTACCTGAATTGTTATTGTACAAAGTGTGAGTACTGACTCTAAGAAGGAAAATGCCTGCTTCAATTTTACCTGAATTGTTATTGTACAAAGTGTGAGTAATGAGTTTAAGAAGGAATATGCCTGCTTCAATTTAACCTGAATTGTTATAGTACAAAGTGTGAGTAATGAGTGTAAGAAGGAATATGCCTGCTTCAATTTAACCTGAATTGTTATAGTACAAAGTGTGAGTAATGAGTTTAAGAAGGAATATGCCTGCTTCAATTTAACCTGAATTGTTATTGTACAAAGTGTGAGTAATGAGTGTAAGAAGGAATATGCCTGCTTCAATTTAACCTGAATTGTTGTTGTACAAAGTGTGAGTAATGAGTGTAATAAGGAATATGCCTGCTTCAATTTAACCTGAATTGTTATTGTACAAAGTGTGAGTACTGAGTCTAAGAAGGAATATGCCTGCTTCAATTTTACCTGAATTGTTATTGTACAAAGTGTGAGTAATGAGTTTAAGAAGGAACATGCTGTTTCAGTTTAACCTAAATACTAAAAGCTTCTCTGCATTACATATGTCTACTAATAAATTATTATGAACTACTTAAGCGGGTAAATTGGCAAAAATTGGACAAAAACGGCCAAAAGTTACAATTTATGCTGTTTAACTTATTAAATCCCTTTCTCTAGAAACGTTTTCGGGTAAATATATTTGATATCGGAGTGAAATTGAGATACGTGAGGATTTAAATAACTCTGAGCGCAAAGGGTGGTATTGGTTTTATGCCTTTTTTGAAATTTCTAAAACTTTTTTAAAACTTTTTGAAGTGTTTTTGCAAAACGCGGTGTACATAAGGAAATTGGTTTCTAAGTTATGCTTTTTATAAGAAATGTACACTCTTTAATGCAAAGCACATAAGCAGAAAGTCAGGCTAGTTAATGCGAATGCGCTTTCCAGTGGGTTTTTGTCGATTACAGTATTTTAGACATTTGTCAACATTCTTACATTACAGTTTTTACTTTATTGTCGTGGAACTTAGGAAATACCTTGCCGAAAACTTTCTAATTAAAACTTTCTATGTGGGCATTAGTGTGGGGCAAATGTGTTACCCACAAGCTCACCCAAGACTAATAAGCACATATTTCTTGCAAAACCCGAATTTCACAAATGGATCAAAATTGTTTTTTAAAACGCAATTATTATACAATTATATTTCTTAGAATTTTTTTTCTAGTTCAATAAGGAACACATGCATGTGAGGTTTAAAATTACGAACAATGAATTAAAAGATGAATCATATATTAAACACGTTAAATTTGTGATTTGATATGCATTACCTAGGAATGACTTAATATTATGTAATGAACCTTGCAAGGCACTTCTTTATGCAGACATAAAATGTACTAAGAAATTAAAAGATCTCAGTAGGGTACTTTGGGATCTGGATAATTCACAAATCGGCCCTTTTAAGCCAATAATTATGTTCAAATATACGCCGTTCACTTTTTAAAGGAATCGCCATTTTTGTACTTTTATGGCATATCATATGTATTACAGATACGTAGATGAGTATTTCGGAGTTGTTCGTCTGGTTTACAATCACTCAAAAGCCGATAGCTCTACTGAATTTTTACGTGGCTTGCTTTCATTTTATGTGAATGCAGGAAATGGCAAACAAATATAAAATACTGCTTAACAAAGGTTGTTGGTGAAACCAGGGCCGTCATTTCATGGTATGGGGGGTGGTCAACTGCCTCCCCCAGTTTATCAGAAGTAATTAGGCTACTGGTTATTATTGCTCTACCAAAAGAAACATTATTATTACTGTAATTTTAATACAAATATTTCACATTTTAAAGATAGCGAGATTTTCTCTTAGATTAAATGTGTCGTTAAAATTCACATGAAAATTCGGACAACTCCTTCAGGCAACCTTGCCCCCCCCCCCATCAAGCAGAAACTGAAATGACGCTCCTGACTGAAGTCATACATATAGTATGTAAGTACTATACATCAATTACACTTCTGAATTGGCGAGGATTCATAATGCTTCTTGAAGGAACAACTGCGAGTGGGCGGAATGGCTTCCAATCAGAATTAATCCTGAGAATTTTATACTGCTCAAAAATCCTGCAACATTAATTCAGAAAGGAGCTTCATCCGCATACCTTCTTCATTTCCGTCGTTGCTCCACATACACCACGTCAGCAGTTGTGTAACTTGTTTTATAGTTGTCGTAAAATCTATGCAGTGAAAAAAATGATACTTTATAAAGTTCCTTGAACTCTGACAATGCCTGGCGTTGCTGGTTCATCGCGATCCTTTATACCAGAGGATCCTGACTTCGGTCTTTCTTTCTTTCTCTCTCTACGTTAAAATAGATGTGATTCATATAAAATAGTGTTTAAAGTGAATGGTAAAAACGAAAGCGGCATTACTCATTCCTGTTCATGATGAGCAGCCACTAAGGGGATAAACAAGTGTTGTTAGCTTTGTGAGTGACAATAAAGATGAAACAGTGAATCATTCCAAGGATAATTAAGTTGAATGCTTTTAACAGTTTAGTGCAGGAGAATAACATTGTTAAACAAACTGCAGGTGTCTCCTAGTGGAGCGTTGCAGAACTAAAGGAAACGGGAGAGTTGCGAACACTAAGGAAGAAAAGACTAGCCAGAATTAGAAAAAGCCAGCACTTTAGCATTTGTACTATTCCTGGGAAATTGCAAGAGTTTTTCTTTAATGACGAATCACCAACGTTGGACAAAGTCTTAAATTCTGCCCCCTTTTAAGAGATGCAGCTTTCATTAATTAATGCTAGAAGTTTGATTTAAGTTTGTGAGGAGAAATAAAGTGAATATACTTATGGAGAGGTAGTATATTCTGTGATGAAGACCCTGATTTCACACCTTCTTCTGTTAGTGATAGAGTCAATAATTAAGGTGTTTTATTTTAACTATCCTGTATTTAATTGAAACTGAGCTTTATTTCGTAGTTTTACTACTATTGTTATTATTGTTTTATTATTATATTATAGATTTTCTATTGCATTAAAACCATAATACAACATCTTCACAGAGGACAGAGACACGAGGTTAACGCGGAGGGATACAAAATGTTTTGTTTCAATCAAGTCCGGTTCTAAGGCTGGATCGACTAGAGAAATAAGACAGCATATTTTATCAATGACCTAGAGATATGCGATGATGCAGAATTTAAATTGAGTTAAAATCAAATTGGAGTTGTGCCTTAAAGAGATGGACAAGCATTGACAAGTTTACTATTATTATGTATACATTATGTTAACAACTTTTAATTAATAATTATTGGAAAATACTATATATTACTATACTATTGTGTGTGTGGGTGGGTGGGTGTGCGTGTAAGATTTAATCTTTGCAAGAATGCTTATACTATAAAAACCTCTATTACAGTTTTGCTTCATGAAAAGAAACGAAGAAAACGAAAATTAAATAACGCAATTGGCGAAATGGTTAACACGAATGAACGAAAACATTGCATTCGCAATATTTATACACAACAGGAAATGAAATATGCAAGTAAAAGTGAAAGCTAAATAAGAACCATCTTAAAGAAGCAATTCATATTATATATATGTTATTTATAACAAATTATAATCCTATTAGTGTAAATAATTTCTATATATATTGTAACGTATTTAGTTACCATTAGCAACCAAGTAAAAGCTAAACAACTTTCAATATTTTAATTACACTCAGAAAATTTTCCACAAGAAGCCGAAATCTTGAGCAGCGCTTAAGGAAATTATTGTAATTTTAAAGCATATTATCTTGTGTTATATGCTAAAATAATAATCAACAAATATTTGTATTATCCAAACAATTATGGAACAAAAGTAAGAAAATGAAGTAAAGTTAAATCATAATAGGTAAGTATTGTTCTACGATATAATTTTCAATTAAAGGCAATAAACCACGTTTCTGTGAATTTCATTATGGTTGATATTAGTGATTTAAATTGCCTTGCCTTTCCTAAACACGTTAGAAAAACCCCAATGATAGAAGCGTATTTATAATCACAACTGAGCTAGAAGTATTTTAAAACCACTTAGAATACACAG
The DNA here is from genome assembly GCA_030765065.1 of Deroplatys truncata. NCBI lineage: Eukaryota > Metazoa > Arthropoda > Insecta > Mantodea > Mantidae > Deroplatys > Deroplatys truncata. The sequence goes on along the minus strand of CM060990.1, from coordinate 126,543,037 downwards.
GAAATACACAACTAATTATACTAAAGCATCCACAAAATTCTAGTAAGGTAACGTTCGAAAGCACGGGTCAATAATCACTGAGTTGAGCTCATACACTGCAAAGAAGCACTTCTCTTCATCAGGCAGATACAATAATACCAACTTAGTTATTGCAGCGATAAATACAAACCAGACAATTACGAGTTACAGTGGTGAACGGGACAACGGGACGACCAGAACCAGCATCCAGAATCCAGCATCAGCATCCGAGATCAGAAACCAGACCCACAATCCCAGATTCAATAGTAACTTTGTAGTGATACGCTAGTAACTTTAAGCCATGTAAAACAAACCAAACCTAATATCGTTAGACCCCATTGTCAAAGAGCTGCGCGTAAAGTCTGTTTCCACATAAGTCAGTCCGCACTCCAACTGACAGCCGTGAGACAGGAAGTACAGACGGACCACCAGAAGAAGGCAAGCGAGAGGATTGTGCTATGTAAACATTTTCTACTGCTTCCATCATGTTTATCACACTAGTATCATAAAACACACAGTGTTGTTGGATAACTCTTCCATGGCTTCACTTTATACACTAGTGTGCAAAACCTAAGGACGAGATGGGTAAAGTAACACAATAAATGAACTACTTGGTGGAAGTAGAATAAGGTGCGGGAGCTTGTTGCCAGAGGTCCCTCACACGTACACAGAAAGCTGGATGTCACATGGCGTGAGTGCTGCTCAGGAGTTTGGAATTGCTCACAGCATTATTTCACATGCATGGGGAACCTTCCAAACCACAGGCTCTGCTGTCTCAAGGAGAGATGGCGGTCGGCCACGCTCAACTACAGTAGCAAATGACCACTACATTGTGCAACAGGCAGGAAGGGATCCACGCCAAACAGCGCGTGAAATTGCAACCACATTTAACAGGACAACTGGGCACGCAATCTCACGATACACAGTGGCACGGCGACTACACCGAAGTGGTCTCTTGGCCCGACGGCCAATACGTTGTGTTCCATGGATATCAGCACAACGGCGGCACGGTTTGCGATGGTCCCAAGAGCATCAAAATTGGACCAACGAGGAATGGGGTAGCGTGCTCTTCTCAGATGAGAGCAGATTCAGTTAAGAAGTGATTCTCGACTTACCTCATCTGGAGAGAGGTGGGAACATGTAATACACCGGGAACATCCTTGAACATGATGGTTTTGGTGGTCCGGGTATTATGGTTTGGGGAGGCATAATGTTGCATGGGCGCACCGACCTCCAAATCTTTGAACACGGTACGCTCACGGTCAACGTTATTGTGAGACTGTACTCCTTCCCCATGTGCGTCTTTTCAGGGATGCAGTCCGCCCTGACTTCATTTTTATGGATGACAATGCGCGACAGCATCGAATCTCTTGAAACCAGAGCATATTCGGCGAATGGACTGGCCTAACCGTTCCCCCGATTTAAATCCCATTGAAAACGTGTGAGACACATTTCGTAGTAAACAAATTGACTACGTGAGCAGATAAACAGTTCAAGCCCCTTCTTGCACCTCAAGCCCCTCTCGCGTTTTTCTGGTGTTCCTACAGTACCTGCCAACGACGCTGCCTCTTCTTTATTTCACGAAACCTTCACCTAATTTCCTCCTAGCACGAGTCTACGTGTCACCATTGAGCTCTAGGTCGTGATCTGGGTTCGATATCAAGTTCAGGCCCTAGCCCATCAACTACCCGCGACAAGGCATCTTTATGTAGCCACCCACAAATCTCAGGTTGCTGCGGCGGTACCTGACATAACCTTCGCCTGTCTTCTACCTGCTTAGGCAGTAGTCATAGTGCATGGTAAGGGAGACGATCTGTATTTTATTTGGGTGATCTTCCAAAAAGGGGTGGAAAAAGGGGCCATACCTAAGCCTACTTAGATGTGCAATTAAAAATACGCGATGCACTCAGCCTAATGAATATTTCTCCTTAGTGTTAGCTGGGACTGCTGAGGTCGCTTACTTCCTGGCAGTATCTGGTATATTCCCGGAAGCCCTACGTTGCGAGTGAATGAGATAGTGCTAACCGGTATCAGGATTGTTGTCATGTTGTAATCCTTGGTGAACCCGTCCTTACTAGCGCGTAAGGTCGTCCGGATTTGGTCGCTCTTCGGGTCCCTCCTTCATCCCCACCTCTCAGGGGTAAAGTTAGAAGCAAAAAGGCCCCATTGTGGCCTATTTGTGGTGCTGTGCTCAGCTAATGGAGGCCTCTTTGTCTGCTTACTCCTAACTCCGTAACTTAGCACATAAAGGTGATTAAATAATATAGCTACTCCGGTTGCGTAAATTTCGCGTAGTTTCTGTTCCTTTTGATTTTCTATTGAATAATAAACAAAGTAGAAATGCTTGAAAGATAGAGCTTGTAATTTAGTGAAATGAAGTAAACTTTAACTCATTTTGCTTTATGGTTTCTCTATATATCAATACACTGAATGAAGACTAAACAGTTGAATATCCGTGCATTTATTTAGACTAGTACCTCATTATCTTTGTAATGCCTAAACTGCAAAATTAAGGACATTTTGTGTTCAATAATTTCCTTAAAGCAGACAATGTCCAAAATGTACTATAGACTGTTTCAATAGAAAACAAACAATGGGTCTTAGGCGGATTTGGTGCTATGGAAAGATTATGTAGTACAATTAGTGACATTTAAGTAAGAATGATTTGTGTGAAATGTTAAAATCCAGAATAAAGTTTTTTCGGTTTTATTGGTACTCGAATGCGTTCATGAAATTTAAATACCTCATTGCCAAAACTAATATTTTGGCATTCATTGTTCTTGCATTAAGCCACAGTTATCTAAGTTTTCCTTGCTGTTTTTCTGAAAATGTTAAAAAAAAAGCCTTGCAATTACTGGCGGGCTATCCTGGGTGACAGGTGCTTGTCGTGGTGGTGCTGGTGGAGTCGGCGCCAAGGAGAGAGGAGGTCTCTTTTTCTTTCAAAAGCAAACCTTATTTACCTTAATACCATGCTTATCTGTATGTCTCAAACATACGGTTCAGTTGTAAGGTTTGTGGTCAAAAGGAAGCTGTTTACTTATTAGCCTAAACTGCAAAACTGTCACCTTCAGTATGCTCTACTTGCGGCACCATCTTTGTATCCACCTGTTGTTCAGGATAGTGTTTCGACATTACCATTATCAATATTTGGTCCATTTTGTTTCCTTTAGCTGTGTTTAACGCCCTTTCCTTCTGTTTACGCCACCTTAAGCCGTGGACACTAATGATCCATGGCATTAAAAATTGGGAAAGAAAGTTTGCAAAGAAAACATACCAGCCTGAGTTAAGCGTACCTCTCTAGAATTTTCCAGCTACGAGGACTGAGGAAGACCCGGAATATGCATCAGTGATGGCAGACAACCCTAGCGGGACCTGAATCGCGGTACTCACATTCACGGTACGTCCTTAACGACCTCGGCTACCCATGCCGGTCTGTGGTTGCTGGTGGAGCATATAGAGGCCTCTAACAAGGTTTTCTGCAAACTTTCCACACCCTATATTCTCCCTTATTCAATGGCGAATCTCATAAATTCAAAGCACCGTAAGCAAAAGTAAATGAACAGAATAATATACGTAGGAAGTGAATAGGGAAATACAGCCCTTAATGATAACACATTCTCCAAAACAAATCCATTTGCAATCAATTCTTACTGCTACGTCAACACTTATCAACAGCGCAAGGCACCTAAACATTGAAATACCTATGATAAATGCAATGTATTTCTCACATACAGCCACAGAGATCATTAAATATATAGTGCGCAAATAAAACAAGTTAAAAGGGATCAGAATGGGTAGTATTTTGTTATAAATAACTGAAAGAAATTATCATACCCTATATAATATCCTGACATTTCTCATTAGCTTCTCTTTCACTTAAGGGTATCCAGCTGTTTCCCGTTTTCCTTCACCAATGTTCTTCCGAAGGAGAATACGCATATTGAGGGGAGGAGATAAAAGGCGTAATCAGGCGGTGGTCCCTTCGGTACCTGGAGAACAGCATCATATCTAGGCCACAGTGGGCCCTTTCTGCTTCTAACGCGACCCTTAGACGAAGGGATGAAGGTGAGATTTGAAAGGCGACCAGATTTAATTGGTGATGTGTGTTAGCTCGCACGAGGTGCGTAAGATTCCAACATGGCACCAATCATGAAGTTGGATAGCCCTGCCTGAGCCACCTGCAACCTGTGGGTCTCTGGTGCACAAGAGACAGCTCCCAATAACGAAGGGGTTGCCACCAATTTCCTTCCAAACTGCAAATCCCACCGTCCTGCCGCAACGACACCAGCCGCCGTCATCTGCTCCTATAACCCTGAAAAAGGTGAGGTGACACAGACAAAACGAAATGATGAGGAGGAATTTCGTGGAGAAGGGTAACCACCCCAGCATTCTAATACCGAACCGGAGAAACAACGAAATATCCATGATCAGAGTGACCGGATTAACGGGAGTCGAACGAAGGCCCTCCCAAATGCGAGCCTCACAGGTTAGCGCTGAGCCATCTAATTGGTCATATTGAAGGGAATATCGATACTGTTTCTTATTCAGTCATATGTGTAAGCTTCAATTAGTTGGCTGAATAAAACCACTCTCTAAAATAATTATGTTATTACTTCGGTGATGAATTCCTATAATATACCAATCATGCTTTTGCCCACCCCTCTATCTCTCTTAGTTTCTGATAATGTAGATTTAAAAATTAAGTATTGAATCCAGGACGCCAGGTACCCAAATATACATTCACAAGATACTACCTAATGACATAATTGCAATAAAGTTTATTTACGTCTTTATCTTAATTAGTTCAGGGGTTATTAAATTTATAATTAAATTTCATTTTATCAGTAATCGAACCCAGAACATCAAGAACTGAATAATTTATAATATTAGTTTGAATGTTTAAAAGAACTGTTTGTAGTTACGGCATCAATCTAAGTGATATATTCCAGAGTATACAGGAGAATTAATTAAGTCATTGAAAGATCGGGATTCGAAATAAGGACAACTGATCGAGAATTATATACAGAATTAATCACCCATCATAGCATCTATCAATCATGCTTTAGTCCACCCCTCCACCTCACTTAGTTTCCGAGATAACGAAGATTTAAGAATTAAGGAACGAATCCAGGACAGCAGGTACCAATGTATACATTAACAAGAAGCTACCTAATGACATTAATGTAATAAAGTTTATTTGACGTCTTCATGCTATATAATTTAGGAGTTATTAGAAGATGAATTTGTAATCACTCTTAGGATACGAACCGGGCATCCCGGTCATTTTGAAACAATACACCAAGGACGCGCCGCATTCCAAGGAATTAATTAGTTTTCAACCTATTATTCCATCTCTTTTCATTCAGGAGATATAAGCGATTAAACAGTAATATAGATTTAGGGTTTCTGACGCACTTAATATGCAGGAATGTGCAATTAATATGCTAATTAGCCCCCTCCCCCACTAGTTAGCCCCCACCCTCAATTCCACTCTACTCAGAATAAAAAGGTGTTGGGAAAATTTAAAGATGAGGCTAATGGTAAAATCATTCAGCGCTTTATAGGACTACGACCTAAGATGTATGCACTAGAAATCCACGGCTCAATGATAAAAAAGATTAAAAGGTATAAACCGTAATGCTATTAAACAGTACGTTACGTTTGACAGCTATACAGACTGTCTTTAAACCTGTGAAATCATCAGAACGCCCATGAATCTAAACCTATCAAGAAATCACGCTGTTACCACAGTGCAAGTGAATAAAATTACATTAAATCCCTTTGATCATAAAAGAGTTATTGCCGAGGATGGAATAACTACCTACGCGTATGGACATTACAGTAATATAAACAATGCTTAAGAGAATGTAAGTCGAAGATGAAGATTTTCCCGTCAGTCTGCAATCTAAAAAAAATTAAGTTTATTCGTGTGCTGTGTATGCAACTAGCGGACGCCCGATGAAGAAAGAAGTAAGATGGAATGGGAGGTGTTAACACTGCCATTAGGAGCAATCCTAGTGCTAGTCTCAAGCCTAGATAAAAGGGGAGAGGCACGTACGACGAACTATGCTATACCCAAACTCTGGGATCATTCCTCCTGTGATGCTAGCTGAATTAGTCTAAATACCTATGATACTAGCGGAATTACCTGTTAAATCATATGTAGCAATGATACGTACCGCCTCTGGAATCTAGCCTCCTGTGATACTAGCTGAGTTACTCTAAGCACCTATGATACTTGAATTAGTCCAAATACCTACGATACTACCTGAATTGCTTACCTTTTTGCGTGAGTGGGTTACTTTTTGCGTGAGTGGGTCACCTCTTTACGTGAGTGGGTCACCTTTTTCCGTGTGTGGGTCACCTTTTTCCGTGAGTGGTTCACCTTTTCTTCCGTGAGTGCGTCAACTTTTTGCGTGAGTTGGTCACCTTTTTACGTGAGTGGGTCACCTTTTTGCGTGTGTAGGTCACATTTTAGCGTGTGTGGGTCATCTTTTTAGCGTGAGTGGGTTACGTGCTGAAGCTATCTAGAATTAGTGTTCCGTCATTGACAGGAAACAGCTTTCCATGAAGTCTGCGCCTAAAGTTCTTTTCACTCTCCCGAATAAAAACCATATTCTACCCTTCAGGTTCTACTAGTCTAGCACTTCCCCTCGTATTCCCTATCTCTCCTGCATATAGTGCCATATTCCTACTCCTTCAGTATCTGTCTAGCCTAACAGCTCTCCTCGTTTTCCTACACCTCTCGTGCATACAAACGCATACTCTAGTCTCAACCTCTGTATGGTCTAGCATTTCTCCTCGTATGCCTTATCTCTCCATATAAAGCACATTTCCTTTTCCTTCAACTCTCTCCTAGAATAGGATCTCTCTCCGTTTTCTCGTCTCTCCTTATAAACGCATACTCAAACCCCCCCTAGCCTAATACATCTCCTCGGTTTGCTATCTTTCCCATATAAAAAGTCATACTCTACCTTTCAGTCCTGACTAGTCTAGCTCCTACTCTCGTATTCCGTATCTCTCCTGTATATAAGGTCATATTTCCACTCCTTCAGTATCTGTCTAGCCTAACACCACTCCTCCTGTTCCTATATCTCTCATACATATAAACGCATACTCTACTCTCAACCTCTGTCTAGTTTAGCATCTCTCCCCGTATCCACTACCTTTCATAAAGCGCATTCCCCTCCTGCCCCCTGCCTAGCTGAGGATCTCTCGTTGGTTTCCTATCTACCGTATATGAAACACATTCTACCTTTAACACCTGTCTATCCTAACATAGGATCTCTCCGCTTTCTCGCCTCTGCTTATAAACTCATACTCATTCTCCTTAGCCTAATACCTCTCCTCCTGTTCCTATACCTCTCATACATAAAAACGCATACTCTACTCTAAACCTCTGTCTAGTCTAGCATTTCTCCCTGTATCCCCTACCTCTCATAAAGCGCATTCCCCTCCTGCCCCCTGTCTAGCTGAGGATCTCTGATTGGATTCCTATACCTCTCATATAATGCACCTTTAACACCTGTCTAGCCTAACACCTCTCCGCTATCTCTTGCATATAAACGCACTTCCCTCATTCAACTCACCGTCTAGCCTAGTTTTGGTCGTCGTATTCCCTTTCTCTCGGATATAAACCCCCTTTTCCTCCTTGAAGACTCTCTCAACCTGGCATCTATCCTCGTTTTCCCTATCCTTTCCCATATATGCCCCAAAACTGTGCTCGCTCTCTCCAAAATAACCTACTTATTACTATCACTATTGCTGCTGTTGTTCCCTTTATTTCTCTATTATTAAATGCTTCTATTTTTACACACATATTCCCAAAAGAAGCAGAGCCATGTCGAAGTTTCGCCTGTTTGAACGTAACATCACCTTCGTTCACTTGCGCAGTTTCAAATTACCGATTTATTAGGGGCGGCCCCGCACCCGCCGCTCCCAGTGACGATCATCCACTAAGTCTCCATCGTCTCCATATACATTATTATTATTATTATTATTATTATTATTATTATTATTATTTTGGTGTTGTTGGTGTTCTCTTTCATTTTGCTATTAAATTTTATTTATTTATTATTAATTTATTATCAATGCTGTTATTGAATGTTATTTATTTTAATTGTTACTGCTGTTGTTCCCTTTATTTTTCTGTTTGATAATTCTTCCCTTTTTTACAAGGAGACCTACATGAACACAAACACCCATTCTCGTGGCGAACTTTAATCAGCGGTATTTCGAAGCGACAGAAACACTAAAGTCAAACACTCAAGCGACCATGGCCACGAGAACCGCCCAGTTAGCAACCTAAATATTCACAGGGAAACTATATATGTAGGGATCAATGTTATAATATATGTCGGGTTCCGCTTGAGCACCCTGTGTCGTAATTAGCTACTGAGATCGGAATATAAACTTTTATACCTCACTTGGGAAAATACAACTACACGTTCAGTTTTGCTTGAGTACCTATTTTCATTCTAACAACGGGAGTATCAGAGCCCTAACCCGAAACTATCCCCGAAATTTCGTGACAGAAGTGATGTAATACAAAGAGGCAGATCCAAAACATCAGTTTCCAGTTTTAACTCAGTATGAGATTAAGATGAAATTCCCTACTTCAGAGGTGTGCTTAAAAGGCAGGCACGAAATTTAAGTAAGTGGGCGGAGCAACCTATTCCCACCCCCTCGCAACTGTAGAAATCGATAATCTGAGCACCATTCTTTCACCCGGAGCGAAAATTCTGTAAACAGCCAGGGCTGTCCAGACGAATTATTTAATGGAGGTGTTATTTCCATATAATTAATATACAATATTTGGCGTTGGTCTTCGAGTGCATGCAGTTAAATCCAGCACTTGGTGTTTTGGGTGTGACCTCCTTATGCAACATCGCATCTGTCATAGGAATTTCAGAGTTAGTTTCGGCATGACTGGTCTGATACTTCTCTTGTAAGCAGTTTTACCTAACTACTATCTGGTAGAAACTGTTGTGAAACTGTAATCTAGTGGCAAGCGGATACCTTTTTCTATGACGTCATACACGCAAGCACCCGGCAATATCTGTGTAGTGAGCACAGAATGGAGCGGAGGCCTGAAAAGCTTAAGCTGAACAGTGGCGGCACGGTGCCTGAGCTTTAACCGTATACGCATTATTCTTCTGAGATACTATAATGCTAGATACCTATACACTATTTGCAACTAAGTACAAATTTCAGTCAATCACAGTAGAAATATCAAGGCATTTGTATGCAAAATACCCAACGTAAAATAATGTAACAAATGTTTTATTTTAATGTACCAGTGGAACGGCGAAATACATAACTACTGTCCATTCCAAACCAGAGTTACCTCTGATGCAAAAAGAAGCACGTGCTTCTGCTTGTCACGAACCCAAGAACACACTCTTACGCCAAGGTAAATATTTCCTTAATACATATATTGTATCCTGAAATATTAGGGCAGGAAAAATATATCACTGTACATTTTATTGTGGTTATCATAACGACTCATTGCTAAAGGAAATGGATATATACTAGCTGTTAAGAGATTACAAAATATGATTTTTATCTGTTATTGCGCTAACGCCGAGAGCACCTTGCTTGTTAATACCAACCGTATGCATGATTGCCACTCTCTTACATATACAAGAAATGTAGCAATGAATTCCCAGAGGTGCTATCTGAGTACCCAATAAACACTGCGTAAAAAGGAAGTATGATAAGCGAACAGTCATTCATAATACGCTAGTACACGTATGCTCAGCTCAGGTCAAATCTTGTGATTTAGTCAGTTGGTATTAGAGCTCTCATGACAGAGGAATATGCGTGTAGTGTGGGCAAACTGTTCAAACACAAAAGCGGGAAACAATTAAAAAGTGGAGAAAAACAAACAATACTTCATATATTCAACTCACTGTCAGAAAAATACTCGACACTTGCATTAGTGCATATTAGAAACTAATATCGGATTTACAGGCGTTTCAATGAGAAGTGTAACCAAAGCGAGCACTGAATATAAAAATACGTAATAGAGCATAGAATAGCATAAAATGTGGGAGCTTGTTTTAGGTGCGACAGTGCTGTGGAATTGTGGATAAGGTTGTCATTATTTTGGAGAGTAGTTCTGATTCCGATATGGCAGCTGAGTCATCTTGGGAGGATTCGGATTAGGGTGTTGCACTTTTGCTCGAGCATTGTGATTAACGTAAGTAAAATAATCATTATCGCATACCTATAAAATCGATTGTTACCTCAGGTTGCATTTTGAACTATGATTGTCGCACAGGGCGCGTTTTTATAGATTTAAACAGTGCTCAACAAGCACGTGGAAGGGGCGGAGATAGCGAAATGCTTTCGCGCGGATAATATAAGAAGTCTGTTTTCAGACAGGCACTCTGGTTTGGGATGGACAGTACAGAGGCATTCCTTACATAAATGCGCCTGTGAAACATCTTCGAAATCTTTAAGCAGCACAGCAACATGTTTCGTTTGGAACATTGAAAATAGTCTCTAACCCTCTCCCTCTCTAATTATTTTAAGCAGTACAGTTTTGTAAATTTTAGTTTTCATTATGCAGAGCATGCGTACGTGTGAAACACACAATTGCTTTGTAGTGCTGCCCTGCACAAGCTCGATACTTTTTCAAGTTCCCCTGTTTCCTCCATAGTTTGTAGTATTTGGAGCCGTAGTCTGGTTAACACGCAAGCGAAGAACCGTTTTCAAATAAAGATCACGATGTTGGTTTCTATTTTGTGGTTTATGATCTTCATACAAGAAAAGAATTGTCCATATACATAAGTAGATCAGAATATGCTCAGCATCCTGTCAGAAAGCTTGTGCACCCGAGGGAACTTTGTTTGGGGGAAATTCCCTTAAAAGGAAGAAAAAATCCTTCAGTCAGCTATTTCTAATTGCAATGACAAAACTCTGGCATTATCCACTGAAAATGGTGTTGCAAATATGTATGTTTTGTATGGGGAGGTTTACAATATCCTTAAATCGGTACCAAATTCTTGATTTAGTTCTTCCAATATGTGGACATAGTTACTTGTATCGGTAACTCAAATTCTTGACATAGTTCTTCCAATATTTTGATATGGTTATTGATATCGGCATTTGGGTGAGATACTGTAGACAACGTTGGAAAATGAGGGAGTTGATAGTCTTCTACTACTGCATTCTTGCATCTCTACGGCCCATCTTAACTACTGTGTTATCATAACCACCAGTCCCTGCTCGTGTTTATGGTGATGTGCCTCTACTCTCTGTAATGCTCTTTGCTCTGAACTGTCTCTTACGTCACAAACGCAGCAGCTGTCGAACATTACCGTAATCGGAAAAGTGAAAGAAAAAGGAAGAATGGGTAATCAGGAATCAGGGATGAAGCCGTAGCAGGTAGTCGAAACGTGTATACGTATAGGTTGGAAATGAGCCATGGACCACCGTCACAATAGTGTTTTATACCTCAAGAAGCGTGTGCATCCTATACAGCGCTGTTCTACGTGTAGGCTAGCTGTCTGTATATGTGTGTATATTGTATACGCTAACGGTCCAAGTAGCCAACTCGTAAGTGAAACGCACTGTATAATGAATAACTGTATATTAACTGTATAGTTACCAATAGCGCTGTGAATGAAATAAACCCTCAGTGAGTTAAAGCACTAGCATGAGTTGGAGTGCTGCCAGGCAGGCTGTCTAAAAATATGATGAACGCGTAGCGTTGGATAATCTATACGGCTTAAAAGGCTGTATGTGCCCAGAGATTTTAAATAACTTCTGAAAGGCTACATTTTCTGACTTCCTCCTTAGGTTGCTGTATTTTCTATACTTCAAGATTCTAAGTATAATTACTAAATATCTGCGTGTCGCGGCTAAAATATTCAACGGGTTCTGTGATGTGTATCGTGGTATAACACATGCTTTATGCTTTTCAATCTCCCCACAATCAGAGTCTAATCAAGGGGACGGCTGCCTCATTGCAGAGTAAGGCTTTTGGCTTGTTAAAATGTTCGAAACCAATGTAGCAGGACTAAATAGGAATCTTCTTTTTTGTTTATTTTGGAAAGTGCATTTTTAAACACATTCTACATATGACTTACAGATGTGAAACATTCATCATTAATACTCGTAATAATAGCATTCTTAAGTCTTGTATGTGCTACGGAGATTTGAAGTAATCTTAAACTTTACGCTGTTTGTGCTTAATATTTGTGTAATAGTACAATAGTAAAGCCCTAGATCAAAAATTATGTTACTGAAGGTGTATATTTCTGAGCTACGTTAGTGATTTTTCTTGGTGTGGAAAAAGACATAATATCTATTTTCTTGGTAGTGTATATTAGGTGAATCAACCACCCTAGTGTTTTTCTTTCCTTTTTTTATTTCTGGAATCTTCTTGAAGCCCATCGCAAAGCATAATACCCTTCAAACAGAGAGAGTGAATTTTATAACCTAAATTCGGAGTTCCTTCTGCTATCAACCCCCAAAATCTCCAGTGACTGAACCAGCTATCATATAGATCCAATACCAAAATCACACAAAAAGAAAGTAGGGGTTCTATACAGATAAAGAAGCGATACATTAGGTCCAGTAAGATACACGTCTATACCTAAAGTGACTGTTGTAGAGTCACATAAATGTTAAATTAACATACTAATCCTGTCGTCAGCTAAATTACGTATATTTGATATATCGTACGTAATAAATTTTAGTTTGATTGATAGTCATGAAATGCCTAACACATACTTAAATCCAAGCTTTAAAATGCAAGAGCAGTTAAAAGGTGACATCACAGGCGTCTAGTACACGCCTCGTGTAGAAATTAGAGGCATCTCTACCTGAGTTTGAATTAAAGTGGACACTCTAAAAGTTCTCGGCCTGCAAAGGTGGACATATCACGGAAGGGTCCTCGGAAGTAGGGCAGAGAATTGCAAGTACGTCGTAAGAGCGCTTTTTATTTCCAAAGTGATTCCTTGGAGGGAGGAATGAGATGAGAGACCCGAAGGGCGAATAGAAATGGATGCATACAGGTAAAGCATGGACGGGGTCTCTAATATTATCAGATTGACACATAGGGCACCGCCCTGTCCCATCCACAAGCCACCGAATCCCCCGCAATCCCCTTGGAGAGTGGAGCCCACTCGGAGTAGAGACGTAACTGAGTTGTCCACGCACCGACGCCAGGAAGATACGTCTACAGAGCGTAAGCCACCGTCCAGCCGCAAACCGCCGAACACCGTCACCTGCCCCGACAACCTTGAAACGAATGATGGGTATAGGAAGTGAGGGACAGGAAGTTCGTGGTAGAAGATGAACCACCCCAGCATACGGCTGCCGCCCCGGTGAAACCAGAAAGGCCCATAGGTCGGGGTGGGCGGACGTTGGGAATTGAACTTGGAGTCTCCCGAATGCAAGCCACAGACGTTATCGCCTGAGCCATCATGTAAACAAACTACCATTGATATTTTCCACACAATGGATAAAACTAAAATACAAGTTTCGATAAAGTACTCCATTCTCAAGACTTTAACCCTAACAGAAATACAAAAGGATTCAGATTTGGTATTAAATCATTCTTACCATTTGTTTTCAATATGACAAAATGACAGATCTTATAAGGAAATGTAAGTGCACTTAAAGAAATGTTACACATAAAACCTTATATCTATCAAAACACAAAAATATGGTGAGAACATTAAGGAATCAGCAATTAAAATCAAAGTACTGTGAGCAAAAGTAAAGGAACAGAATAATATAAGTAGTGTAATAAGTGCATGTAATAAGTGTATGAAATGAGTTTACAGTAAGGTAAATAATGTGAATGGACCGCACGGTCATTTGTCTTAAAAATATCTTGGCTTTTGTGAATCAAGCAAGCTATCTAATTTTGGTTTCCCTTCTTAATCATTATCAGACTTTATGTTCAGGAAGCAACAGACCTTATGTTATCTTACTTCTGAACCAAAAGCTAACTGGTGGAACCAATTTATAAATTGCACTTTACACAATACCCTTAATTTTGACAAGCGAGTACAAAGATTTCTGTACTCGCGATACGAATCCTTGTTATAAAAGGTAACACCAGACAGCTAGAGGGAAGTCTTTTGGGTAATCACCTGGGGTGTAACCTTCTCCGCCCAAGCTTCAATAGTAATGTTTTCTATAATCGAGTCAGGCCAGCACCACAACACATGTCTGGAATTAAACACTGCATATTCGTACAAATTGCTTGAAGCTTTCATTCCCATTTACAGTAGGAAATGATAGCAAAATACAGCACTTAATTATAACACATACTCCAAAACAAATCCATTTCAAATCAATTCTTACTGCTACGTTAACCCTTACAAAGAGTGCAAAGCACCTAAACATAGAAACGCGTATTGTATAAACAATGTATTTCTCAACTACAGAGAGATCATTAAATATATAATTTGCAATTAAAACAACTCAAATGGATTCACAATGGGTGGTATTTTGACATAAATACGTGAAAGAAGTTATCATATCTTATCTAATATCCTGAAATAGCTCATTAGCAGGCTTGCAATGTTTGTACAGGGAACGGTTACCTCACTGAGCCTTTACTACAGAAGGAGCCGGGGAGGAGTGAGTCACGTACTGTCAACAAGGTTTCGCTCAGGTGTAGTCGGGTGGAAATAAAAAGACAAACATATTCTATACGATTTGAGCATGAAATCATGATAGCACCTTTATTTTATAATGCACACTGACTTGTGTAAACACAAGTTAATAATGTTCCTATATTCAAAAACAACTATGATTGATTACACTGAATACGTATGTTCAGTCATTATCTGTTTACCCTCCTCTTACAGGCGGGTGCCTGGGGTCGGAGGCCCGTCGAGGAGCAGACACTCATGGATCAGACGGAGCATCCAGGATGGGTGATCAGCCCGATGCCTGGTATGGGATGAAGGAAGTGGTTGAAACGAAATGTTCGTGAAATGGATGAAAGGAAAGGTGATGATGGAGCAGTTGGTGGAATGAATGGCGAGGGAAACCGGAGAACCCGGAGAAAACCCGCCCAGGCGCCGCTTCGTCCACCACCAATCCCACATGCAGGTCCCTGGGATTGAACCCGGGCCGCCTCGGTGGGAGGCGAGCGGTCTATCCACTCGGCCACGCCGCCGCCTGAATACATATGTACAGTCGCAAATTCCTGAAACAACTTTCCTCCAATTGTCACTTAAAAATAGTTTGTAAGTGGAGAAGCTTCTTTCAGCATCCTTTGAGGTTGTAGGGGCATATGTATAATCTCGGACATAATTACTATCTTTTCCAGTTATTTGATTATCTTCTCCTTCTTTATTGTAGAAGCAGGTCTCTCATATTACGCATCAGGGCGTATCCGCTGTTCTTTTAAAGAACACTACTGAAGTTTGTTATGATGGCGTTTGCAGCAGGTTTCTGTGTTATCTGAACAACGTCATGGAATGTTATTTTCAACAAGAATGAATGCGGCTCTCATTTCCATGTCTGAGGATTCCAAATGTGTTATTGCCTTGGCCAATGAAGTGATAAGATCCGCCCAAATAATATGAATAATAAATAATACACCATAATAAGAATATTAATAAGCATCTAATCAAAATAAGAAGGGGAATACCAATATGAGGGAAGAATAAAAGAGAACATTAAGAATTAGAAAGGGGGAATAAAATCATAACGAGAGAAATAAAGTAAAGATTAGATATTAATAAATAATCAGAAAGTGAAATAAAATGTAGAAAACGTGTATTTGAGAAAGAAAGAGACTTGGCGAAAACCGTGAAAAGATTGAAGACTTAGGAACGTACAGGAAGAGAGATATTACTAAGCGATTAGTCAAAATAGGAACCGAGTAGAGCTCTCAGGATGCGACGACAACGGGCCGGAAACCGAATTCAGACAAGTGCACAGAAAATTCAGTCTAGCGAACATAGGTTGTTAATGGTAGACGCGGACGACGAAATTAAGGGCCAATTGAAGACGAAAAAATTTAGAGATATAAACAATAAGAGTTAATAAAAGTCACGTGCATAGCAAAAAGATAGATCGAAACTAGAAAAGAGGCGAGAAATAGATAATTATCTATGACTGAGAGCAACTTTCAGACGTGTGTAAGATGCTTCACTTTGTGTCAAAACGTAGGGTAGAAAAGTTGACTTTGTGTCGGAACGTAGGGGAGAGAAAATGAATACTTTGTGTCGAACCGTAGGGTAGAGAACGTAACTCCGTGTTGCGCAGTGAGGAAAAAAAATTAAATTGAGTTTTATTTATGGACGCTCTTTAGCTACTATAGTTCTTAGCGTCCCATTCCATATTGGGCGTGAAAGAACGGTAATTTTGCTCGGAGGCCTCTTTATCAGGCTTGAGGGTCTTTTACGTGCCGTAAACCTACGACACGGGACCACCGGCTTTACTTCACTTCCGAAGGAAGCCGTGCTAAGGATTTTTACGCCCGAAAAAATCATAGCCCTCCGCCGGGTTTGAAGCCGCAATCTTGGGAACTAGAGGCTAGCAAGGTACCACTAGTCCACGGAGGACGACGAAAGTGAGGGAGAGTAAGATAGATGTAGAAATTCAACGTATTTTATATCCGAGAGGGAATCAGTGCAGATGTCTACGAGTCATTATTTATGAATGGGAAAATTAGTTTAAAGTAATCGTGAGTAAAAGGGTAGATAGAACATGACTAAAGGTTAAGTCACTAAAGTAACATTGTAATATACTTCAATTTCTCAAAGTTACTTAAGAAAGGGTAAAACACGGAAACAATAGCAGGGGATGACAGGAGTAATCGCGTCTTGTGTGAAAGGGTATTCGGATGAGGACAACAGTGTGGATCTTCAATAAACGGACAACAGTGAGCTTCATTCATCTCCCATGCACACTCCCTGAGGTAAGAATTTCCAGAAACCATATTCCTCTACCTGAGTAGCCGGCAGCAGCATCAATCCTCCCGAATTACCAAACCAACACCAAGAACCGATCGATACACTTTTTTTTAAAACCCCGCTACACCAAACAATGATAATTTTGTTTTACATATCGGATGTTTTGAAATAAGTCGTTTGAAATTAGAGACTGTGCTGTTGCAATTGCACTACTGACCTCAGTATCTAGAGCATTTATTACGTTTACAACGGCATGGTAACTATTTGCATAATACAGCACCGCATTCAGCCACGTTCCCCATTAATTCTGGAAGGTGTTTTCACAACTATCCTTTTTACATTGGAAACAAAAGCGTCCATATCGTGAAAACATGACCTGACTTCCTCGGCCTCTCTGTGGAGTCCGTGGGCCAGGCAGGTTATGTGCAACAGTCTAGGATATGACTTTTTAAGTGTATTGGCAGCTTTGACCATATAGGAGGCAGCATCTGTCACGAAAAACAGCACCTTGTTGCAATCAGTGTCCTGTGGCCACAGAAATGACATAGCATTGTCAAACACCTGCATGATAGTTTTATAATTATCAGACCCTAGTTGCTCGCATGTCATAAGAACCTTGTTTCCTGCACAATCAGCTGATAGAATTCCTACAATATCATTGGCTACATATCGCCCAATCACATCTGTCCTTCCATCCATTGACACCCAAATATTATTATCAATTATTTTTTCTCTGATGTTCTGTAATGTTTATTTCATACGTACGAACTAAATAATTCTGAATGAGTATCGTGTGAGAAGGTAATGTTTTGTTAGTATACTTCTCAATTTACTCTTTGAAGTGAGGATTATGAACCTTATGAAATGGAATATTCCCTTTACGAGCATGTTGCAAAAATCTTGGAAAAACTCTGATTCCCTGTTTGAAAACACCTCGCTTCTTGAATGGTCCTTGGTTGCCAGAAGTTTAACATGTTGAATGCCTTTTACTATTGCAATGTTGTTTCATTGTTCGTCTAACGCAACTTTTAATTCGAACGTTACATACCTTACAGGCAATTAACGTCACTATTTGCCGAAAAATACTCATCCCCGAACTCCTCTACAAGCCTTGTAGCTATTAAATGTTTTGGTGTTCTCGTTGGAGGCATTGTGATATTATAAACTGATTAACGAGGAACGTAATCAACACAAACTAGCAACATCAGAGATACAGGACGCGCTTGGCATGTATTACGTGAACTGGAGTCGCGGGCCGTTGTACGGTGAAATGACTGTCCAACGACCGTGACGTCATACTATGTTCAGGTCGCGCGTAACCGGTTTCATTGTTCCCTGTACAAACTTTGCAAGCCTGCTCATTAGGTATTTCTCTTTAACTTAAGGGTACCCAATTGTGTAACTTATATAACCCACAATTTCAGTTCGATTCATTAGAAATTTTAATGAAGTAATCAGGGTTTACTGTGCAATTTGCGCACCAAATTTCAAGCATATATTTAAGTTAGTTCCCGAGGTATTATTCTTGTTACTACTGCATAATTTTTTAATTTCGAGGAATTGCTCCACACGATTTAATTTTTATTTGAAAAAACTAATATTTTATAATTAAACTTCTTAATAGTACATTAATAAACTTCAAGAGATGCGATTTAAATGATCGTACTATTTTTGGAGAAAGCAAAATCATGTTAAATATGACATATCAATTTTAAATAACATTTACACAATAGGAGTATTCTTCTTTAACAAACATCACAATTAAGCATGTTGGCAAAAATTCATTTCATCATTTTTATCCTGTTGTTTATAAGCAGCAAGGTATACAATATTTCATTCACATATACTGAAAAAGTACTTTGTGTGGAATAATTTGAAAACGAGAATGTGCTGACAAATGAAAAATCGGGAAACGGGTGTTTAAAAATTATAACGCTAAAATAACACTATCTCTGACTTATGCTGTTTCAAAAAGCATTTAGTGCACATACAGACACCCCTTCATTCTTCTCTGCTCTTCTGCAAATAAGTTACTATTAAAGTTACCTGAGGTCTATGTTGAATCGTTTGTTCAGTTTAATGAAGGCAAAACTTACCTATCGTTTTTACTGTAATTTTATAGGAAGCTAGGCTTACAGACAGGCACTGAAATTGGTATATGACCTATTTATAATGTCATACAGTTTTAAAAGCTACGTAAAACTAAAATTGAGAGCTTATAGTGTTTAATAACACTAAAATCCATATTTAAGTTTTTCACAAATGGGTAACCTTAAGGAATACATGCAGAGTGTATAAAATTAATGTCGTTCCAACTATTTATAAGGAAAGGTAGAATCAGATGACTGAAAAATTCAACGCCATAGCCGGGATTTGAACCACGGATCTCCCGGTCTCCGTCCGGTTGCTCTAACCACTGAGCTACCATGACAACATGTAGGCACGACATTAAATTCTCCAGGAAAAATGTGAGTCAGCTGGAGAATTTAATGGCGTGCCGGCATATTGCCATGGTAGCTCAGTGGTTTGAGCAACCGGACGGAGACCGGCTATAGCACTGAGTTTTCCAGTCATCTGATTCTACCTTTCCAACCCTGTCCAACACACGGCTTGTGTGAAAGAACAATTAATTCTATTTATAAGAAGCTTATACACATGACAAAAATGATTACAGGCCAATAACTCTAATCTCGACACTTGCCAAAATAGGAGAAAATAAAATGCTTAACTAACAAAGAATTAATAGTATCACAATACAGTTTTATAGTACAGCAATGAAGGTCTTGGTGGAATAAGAACGGATGTTACACCTCCATACACACTGCCATTTTGGTGTTATACTCAAACTCATGATATTTAGTGCCAATACCTGAAACTACATCGATCTAAAAAGTAGAAAAATCTAATCCATCATTGTTGGAAACAGGGTTTTTACCATATTTTGTATTATCATAATGAACTAGGATATTAGATTTTCAACTGCAGCTTTGTCTTCATGAAGTTTAATTTAATATTGCTAGCTTCAGATTATTTTGGAGCATTGAAATCCATTTTGCTTAAATTAATTCATAACAGAATAGATATTTTGAAAAAATGCAGCCGAGAAACGCAATATTCATTCTGTATGTTTAATACTGTGCTCCATAAACATTAACAAGAAATGTTGTGAAGTGTTCCAATATCAAAACAACTTTTAAAACAAAATACCACAACCATATTCTTTGAGCTACTTAGTTTCTTTATTTCGGACTTGCGCATTTGCAGGCAAATATCTACAACGATTGAGTACCTGATTCTAAAAGGTCAATTTTGTAAGTCACTTATATTTCATTCTGGCCACATAAAACTACAGCTGCAATTTTCCCAAAATAATCGTACATGCGGTCTATTACCACCAAGCCCTTTATTTGCCTGCTGATAGGTCTTTTCTGGCATTTTTTCAGGAAATTTGTATTCATACTCCAGAGTTGAATATCTGAAGGTGAGCGAATTTCTCGCCTGGTGTATACTTTTAGTTCTTCCAATGTATGTAGAATTGTTGCATACAGTTTAGTTTTCAAGTGTCCCCATAGATAAAAATAGCATACAGCAAAATTAGGGAATAGCGAGAGCCATAATTCTTTACTAAATACCCGACTTTCAAAAAATTCCTGAACTAAACTTAAAAACTTTGCTAAACTGTAGTAGCATTGCTTACATATAAAACCATTTTACTTGTACATTCGAGTGCATGGAATCGTGTCGATACGTGCAGTAGTTTATGTTGGTGAGACAATACTAAATCGCCTTTGGCACGCACAGTCCCCATCCCACACCTGGTTCTAGAACTCTACTTGGTGTTGGTTTTAGACCCCCAGATTTCTTCTCTCCAAGGCCTGAAACCGACCTGTGTTCATAGGTTAATGTTTGAGTGCCAGACCTTTGACATCAAACCAATAAGAGGCGGACTCAAACAGGGGCTGATGTGTTACGTCGTTGCCAAGAATGCCGTCCAGGAGAACAAGTGAAATATTTCCATACTACTCTCCTTTCGCCACTCACCTAGGCCTGACCTTTGTTCTTACGCTAATACGCTAACGCGGTTTACCTTGAATTCAAACCAATGAGATCGGCTCGCCCAGGGCTGGTCTGGAATACAGATAAAGAGTATCCGTCAACATTAAACAAAAACACTATAGGAACCCAGAAACATCGGCATGTTTTCGTGAGGTCGACTAAACATGGAGACAAGGGTAACCTTAGACCAAATTGTAAATAATTGTATTCTGGCGTAGTAGCGGCTGCCTCGAAACATTGCAAATGGATGAATTCAAAACAGAGTTAAAGATATACAAGCTACCATAAAGAAGGAATATTCAGAATATTCATTTCTAATCGCACATCTTCTTTTGGTAAAATTATTTTAAAAATAAGGTGTGCCCTTAGAAAGGCATACTCTGAATGCGAATGTTGCCTGTAGCAGCTCTCTCGGTGTAGAAAACAGGTACTTAAAGATATAGGTCAATACTACTAACTTCTACTCAAGTCTTTGCATTTTCTGATAAACCTGAGGAATAGCCTGTTTCTCTTACCCTACATTCAAATAAAGCTAATGGGAGCCACATAAAACTTCAGTAGAGCTAATGGGCTTATAGAGAGCACGTTTGGCGTACGTATATTGGTAATATTTTACCGAAGATTACGTCAACTCTTCCTCAAGCCTGTACCTGACACATGTTATTGTGAAAGTTAGTTATATTGTACCTATTACGTAGGGATCATTTGTTAGAGTCGCAGGAGTTCAAATGTCGCTAAACCTCAGGTATCCCATATCTTAACCTCCTGCACAGCTTCTGTTCAGCGACAATTTAGCTAGTTGGTGGGGGAGCCCTTTGAAGCAGGTAGGGCATAAACAAAGGCCACATTAGTGTGACTCGGGGATCATTTGACCCATAAAACCCTACTATTTACCCATCTCCAATTTCCTGAATGAAATATAAATACTCTTCACCTGTATGCGCGGTGGTAGAACCTTAAAGAAAATATCCTGAACGACATTAAATAGTTAGTTTAAAGAATGTTGACATTCCTGTGTCCTGCACCGTGGTGATGTGTGCCAGAGCGTGGAGGTGGAATGCCGGGCCACGGTATACGCCCGCTTTCGATCCCACCCATGGGGTATGTATGGTTCTCTGGCACTTTATTGGGAAATAAGAACAGAATGGGGCAAGGAAAATGTATAGAACCATGTGATTAAACAGATCGCAGCCAAGTTCCTGCATTCAAATGAATTTCTACGAAGGGCGGGAAACTCTCACGATAGACCAAAGGTCAGCAGGGGATTTTAGCCGACACGGCGTCGGACCCCAAGTCCTTTAGACCATGTATGGTAAACAGTGAAGCACCAGTTTCCAGGAAAACAAAGGATAAGTATTACTAATTTGATTTATTAGGGAAATGGGCAAATTCCAAAAATAAGCATTCAAGTGTTATAATTCTAAGCTGTCCATAAAAGGCATGGGAAAAGAAAAGAAAGGTGTAGGTGTGATTCCAAAATGTGGAGAGCCAATCATTTGAAATATAGTAAAGCGGACGACGAATATAGACGTCTTTATAAGTCACATGATTTAAAATATCGTAAGGAAAGGGAAATTCTTGTCATGGTAGATCCGAAAAGTTGAGTGGAAGAACACTGTTAAAAATCATGTTCTCGAGGTAACCAAGTAGTACGCGATATAGCCGACATTGCGCGAGAACATCATTGTTTTATTGTATGTGGTAAGTTTCCGTAATTTAAACACAATCAAACATATTTTACTGTAATGCTGACTGATAAGGATTAACCTAAAGTAGTTGAAAGAAGTGAACTGCTTTATGCCCGGGAGTAGTAAAATACGTGCTCATGATCGCTCTCGTACGTTTCTTTCGAACAGGATGTCAGTCAACCTGATGTGCATAAAGTAAAACTATGAAAACGCCTACTAAGTACTGTGTGGTTCTTCGCAATTCCTCACAGATTTACAAAGCGTCTAGTGAACATCGTGCATCACCACGTAAATCACTGCATTTATTCAAAACAACGCTATGATGTGAGCCCTCGAACGAGGAAATACTCGAAAGAGTAAAAGCCCATTTCCTCACAAGAGGGCATATGAACCAGAAGAACGACCATCGTTTGGTATATTCGTTGCTGCTTTTCGAACGAGTTGGGCTCGAAGAAACGAGCGAGTCTCATTATGTACCATATGAAACGAATGAGTGAAACGCATGTGCTTGACAGCTCTAGAACTAAGTGCCAGAGTAACACACACTTGATCTCGAGCACTCGAAACCTCACGAAGACAAGCTTAGACCATAAATAGTTGATAAAAAATCAGTGGTCGGAGTTCGTGAGAAACTTTTCGTTTTAAAATACAGAGGTATGATTAATCATTAATTTATTCAAGTGCTTTGCTACCGCAAAAAAGTAACTAACAAAATCACAAGTGTTTCATCGATGTAATTACACTGTAATGTTTTCCAACAAAAGTGTCACGAAACCTTCCCTTAAAGTAATTATTACCCAAACAACATACCTTTATACTGAGCTACTAATGCTGCTATTCAGTCTCTAAAGTGTAGTGTGGGATTTGTTTCAATGAAGTGGTCAAAACAAAACCACTCAGAGCAACACGCTCCATATCAAAATTTCCCTTTTTCAAATTTAACGTCGTTTTCAAGCAGTCCACTGTCAACAGTCACATTGATTACATTATTAAGCCATAATACTGTTATGCAACTGTCATAAAATTTCGTTACCTAAACATAATGCAGCATAGGCTTGTGTTTTGCTGAGAAAATTGGCTTTAACACACAGAGTGAAGTCTTATGATGAACTGACGATGATGTAACATTACACGCAATGCTTGTAGTTGTGGTTTACAAAATTAAATATCCTTCCCATATAGAGCATTCATTACATTAAGAAGCACGTACACACATCAAGAAGGTAGCAATTTTTGTTACTTCTGGTGTCAGTAACTGAGAACATTGTAAAGTTATAATCTAAAGGAGTACCGTTTTCAAGTACCACTCAGCAATAAGCCCTTCTCACATATTTGTTCAACAAGGACAAAATTTAGAAAACGTTGCATATACTATTTCGTCATTTTTCCAATTTCGTTTGCCTTCAAATGTATCTATGTTTTAATGAACACGTTGCTACAAGTTTCTTTGAAACATTTGTACCAAACCTACCTTATGTCTTTGTGAACAGATATACAGCTTATTACCTAACCTGCCACTCAGTGCTAAAGCCACATCATTTGCATATTTGTGCACCGACTGTACTACACCAGGAACTGGGACCACCTGATTCTTTTGAAGAGAATCTCAACTTGGCAATTGCAGTTCTAATGTACTTACAACGTCTACTTAGTTTGTTCTGAGCTGACAATTTGTGATATCTCTATAGATAGGTGAGACATTTAAAACAGAAACTTTACAATATTGGGCTAAAGTCACCCTACTTTACGGAATGTATTGAAAACCTAAGTTATTCAATTAAATTATCATTAATCTGAAAAAATACTATATCAATTCCCTAGACAGCTCTTTTCAATCACACCCCAATACATGTGAAGTGGAAGAGAATTGCAAACAGATTTTATAATGTCGTTCAAAAGCTTCGCCAATAAGCCTGAATAGGAATAATACTGGATACTCTTTCAAAATTAAATAAAGAATCCTATATAATATACTAGAAATAAGTATTGGATTTTCGTAATTTTACGTTGCATCTGTGTGTGATTTAACATTCAAAATCACAATATTTAACATATTTTACAGAAAGTAAGCCTATAGTTAGTTATAAAAGCAATGAAGTATTCACTGTTGCGGAAAATTAATTTTTCAGGATATTTTATCCCATTTCACACATCTTCAGATCCAAAAACTACGTAAGAAGAATAGTGTATCTATGTACAATTCTGAGATTGGGTCTTCACAGGTTTCTGCCTTGGCTTTGTAGCACTGTTCAAAGTGTGGGTAATAAGGTTAAGAATGAACATGGCTGCTTCAACTTAACCTGATATGTTATTTTTCAAAGTGTCAGTAATAAGTCTAAGAAGGACAAGGCTGCTAAAATTTATCCTGAATTTTTATTGTACAAAGTGTGAGTAATGAGTCTAATAAGGAATATGTCTGATTCAATTTAACCTGAGTTGTTATATTACAAAGTGTGAGTAATGACTCTAAGAAGGAATACGCTTGCTTCAATTTAACCTGAATTGTTATCGTACAAAGTGTGAGTAATGAGTCTAAGAAGGAATATGCTTGCTTCAATTTAACCTAAATTGTTATCGTACAAAGTGTGAGTAATGACTCTAAGAAGGAATATGCTTGCTTCAATTTAACCTGAATTGTTATCGTACAAAGTGTGAGTAATGACTCTAAGAAGGAATATGCTTGCTTCAATTTAACCTAAATTGTTATCGTACAAAGTGTGAGTAATGAGTCTAAGAGGGAATATGTCTGCCTCAATTTACCTGAATTGTTATCGTACAAAGTGTAAGTAATGAGTCTAAGAAGGAAAATGCCTCCTTCAATTTATCCTGAATTGTTATCGTACAAAGTGTAAGTAATGACTCTAAGAAGGAATATGTCTGATTCAATTTAACCTGTATTGTTATTGTACAAAGTGTGAGTAATGAGTCTAAGAAGGAATATGCCTGCTTCAATTTAACCTGAATATCTGTTGTACAAAGTGTGACTAATGTGTCTAAGAAGGAATATGCGTGCTTCAATTTAACCTGAATTCTTATTGTGCAAAGTGTGAGTAATGTGTCTATGAAGGAACATGTCTGCTTCAATTTAACCTGAATTGCTGTTGTACAAAGTGTGACTAATGTGTCTAAGAATGAATATGCCTACTTCAATTTAACCTGTATTGTTATTGTACAAAGTGTGACTACTGTGTCTAAGAAGGAATATGCGTGCTTCAATTTAACCTGAATTCTTATTGTGCTAAGTGTGAGTAATGTGTCTAAGAAGGAATATGCCTGCTTCAATTTTACGTGAATTGTTTTTGTACAAAGTTTTAGTAATGAGCCTAAGAAGGAATATGCCTGCTTCAATTTAACCTGTACTGTTATCATACAAAGTGTGAGTAATGTGTCTAAGAAGGAATATGCGTGCTTCAATTTAACCTGAATTCTTATTGTGCAAAGTGTGAGTAATGTGTCTAAGAAGGAATATGCCTGCTTCAATTTAACCTGAATTGCTATTGTACAAAGTGTGACTAATATGTCTATGAATGAATATGCCTACTTCATTTTAACCTGAATTCTTATCGTACAAAGTGTGAGTAATGACTCTAAGAAGGAATATGTCTGAATCAATTTAACCTGAATTGTTATCGTACAAAGTGTGAGTAATGAGTCTAAGAAGGAATATGCCTGTTTCAATTTAACCTGAATTGTTGTGGTACAAAGTGTGAGTATTGTCTCTAAGAAGGAACATGCTGGTTCAGTTTAACCTAAATACTAATAGCTTCTCTGCATTACATAGGTCCATCTACTAATAAATTATTATGAACTACTTAAGCGGGTAAATTGGCAAAGATTGGACAAAAACGGCCAAAAGTTACAATTTACGCTGTTTAACTTCTTATTAAATCCCTTTCTCTAGAAACGTTTTCGGGTAAGTATATTTGATATCGCAGTGAAATTGAGATAAGTGAGGATTTAAATAACTCTGCTCTCAAAACGTGGTATGGTTTTATGCCTTTTTTCAAGTTCCTAAAACTTTTTTCAAAACTTTTTGAAGTGTTTTTGCAAAACGCGGTGTACATAAGGAAATTGGTTTCTAAGTTATGCTTTTTATAAGAAATGTACACTCTTTAATGCAAAGCACATAAGCAGAAAGTCAGGCTAGTTAATGCGAACGCGCTTTCCAGTGGATTTTTGTCGATTACAGTATTTTAAACATTTTTCAACACTCCTACACTACAATTTTTACATTATTGTCGTGGAACTTAGGAAATACCTTGCCGAAAACTTTCTAATTAAAACTTTCTATGTAGGCATTAGTGTGGGGCAAATTTGTTACCATCAAGCTCACCCAAGTCTAATACGTAGATATTTCTTGCAAAACCCGAACTTCACAAATGGATCAAAACTGTTTTTTAAAAAGCAATTATTATACAATTATATTTCTTAGAATTTTTTTCTAGTTCAATAAGGAACACATACAAGTGAGGTTTAAAATTACGAAAAATGAATTAAAAGATGAATCATATATTAAACACGTTAAATTTGTGATTTGATATGCATTACCTAGGAATGACTTAATATTATGTAATGAACCTTGCAACGCACTTCTTTATGCAGACATAAAATGTACTAAGAAATTAAAAGATCTCAGTAGGGTACTTTGGGATCTGTATAATTCACAAATCGGCCCTTTTAAGCCAATAATTATGTTCAAATATACGCCGTTCACTTTTTAAAGGAATCGCCATTTTTGTACTTTTATGGCATATCATATGTATTACAGATACGTAGATGAGTATTTCGGAGTTGTTCGTCTGGTTTACAATCACTCAAAAGCCGATAGCTCTACTGAATTTTTACGTGGCTTGCTTTCATTTTATGTGAATGCAGGAAATGGCAAACAAATATAAAATACTGCTTAACAAAGGTTGTTGGTGAAACCAGGGACGTCATTTCATGGTATGGGGGGTGGTCAACTGCCTCCCCCAGTTTATCAGAAGTAATTAGGCTACTGGTTATTATTGCTCTACCAAAAGAAACATTATTATTACTGTAATTTTAATACAAATATTTCACATTTTAAAGATAGCGAGATTTTCTCTTAGATTAAATGTGTCGTTAAAATTCACATGAAAATTCGGACAACTCCTTCAGGCAACCTTGCCCCCCCCCCCATCAAGCAGAAACCGAAATGACGCTCCTGACTGAAGTCATACATATAGTATGTAAGTACTATACATCAATTACACTTCTGAATTGGCGAGGATTAATAATGCTTCTTGAAGGAACAACTGCGAGTGGGCGGAATGGCTTCCAATCAGAATTAATCCTGAGAATTTTATACTGCTCAAAAATCCTGCAACATTAATTCAGAAAGGAGCTTCATCCGCATACCTTCTTCATTTCCGTCGTTGCTCCACATACACCACGTCAGCAGTTGTGTAACTTGTTTTATAGTTGTCGTAAAATCTATGCAGTGAAAAAAATGATACTTTATAAAGTTCCTTGAACTCTGACAATGCCTGGCGGTGCTGGTTCATCGCGATCCTTTATACCAGAGGATCCTGACTTCGATCTTTCTTTCTTTCTTTCTCTCTCTCTCTCTCTCTCTCGATAAAGACTAACACCTGAACAGAGACAAAGAAATAAAAGCTTATGTGGTGAACAGTTCCCTAACATGTGGTGTTGAAGAATAGAAAGCTTCTGGTGGGGTTAATTAATATATCCAGTGTTTAGAAATGGTTTGGCATTGTTTATTTTTATTCAGAGAGAAATGTATAGTGTTATTTTAATTTGAAAATATGTAGACAGTACAATTCTGCTCATATTTCCAAAGTTTCTGTTTCCTGTGTCCTGAGTTAAAATTCAAGAATTTATTTTTTATCACAAATACTAATATCTGGGAAATCCAACAAAATGTTCTCCATTTCAACTTATGAATATAAGGGATGATACAGCACTTTCCCTACAAATGCTCATTTTTCGTCTTTAAAATTGCATATGCTCATTAGTTCATTTATAACGAAGTCTTAGTCTTAGTGTGAGTTATAATAAAATATATTAAAACATCCCTTGAAACAGCCTTTTTGATATAAAAGATATGTCTGTTATAAGCGTTAAAAGAATAGGTATCTGTCAGACACCACGCCACCAGTAATGGTATAATTTTTGCACGTCACCATGCAATCCAGGCCAAGGTTGGAAGCGAAAAAGGCATCCCAGCAACGTTACAGAGAGAAGAAGAAGATAATATTTGTTGTAGTGTAATTAAATTGAATAATTAGCTACTATCGTCGAAAACACAATGGTGATCCTTGCAAAGGTAGACCAAGACTGAAAAATGCAATGCCATACCCGGGATAGAGCAACCGGATGGAAACTGGAAGGTCCGTTGTACGTAACCCGGCTATGGCATTTAAGTTTTCAGTCTGATTCTACCTTTCCAACCATGTCTTATTCACGGTTTGTGTGAAAGGACGAATAATTACCAATGATTATCGTGTTACAGATAAGCCACCAAATCACTGATAGCATATACAACTGCCTGTGAATGAAAGATAATGTACGCCTGACCTAGGAATTAAAAACAAATAGTTACCTTAATCAGGAACAAAACTACCAAAAACACTTTTCTGGTGAAATGTGATTATTTACAAGGAAGTTCTTGAACTTTTAATTGTAACAAAGTTCTGTATTATTCGAAGACTTAATTTATATCCAAAATTACTTCATTTGAACAACCGCTTTATCTGTATCACAGAATTGACAATTAGCATAATGCTCCAACCAAAACCACTCAAGTCCAAAAATAACTTCCTATTTGCTGAGAAAATACGAGTTATGTGTTTTCCCCTTTCAGTTGTGTGATGCCACAATCCTCACATATTTATACTGTAATAGGAATATCTTAATAACAACATGGAAGGCATAGCTATGTCTTTCTCCTCTCCTGATTTTATTCTAATTTGGAATTGTTGCGCTTGCCATTTAGACACCTCAACTATGCCTGCACATGTTTTCTACCACTTTATCCGATAATGTAAGAACCACAAGTCATATTAAAAATGTAATAATATTCCCTACCCTTAGTTTCAACCTTAGTGTACTGTATAATTATCAAACATTACCATTAGCAATCAAATGTATAGAACTATTTGGACAAAAATTTGTAAATCTGCGACAGATATACGCTAAAACAGATATAATTTATATGAAATAGTGTTTAAAGTGAATGGTAAAATCTAAAGCGGCATTACTCATTCCTGTTCATGGTGAGCAGCCACTAAGGGGCTAACCAAGTATTGTTGGTTTGGTGAGTGACAATAAAAATGAAACATTGAATTATTCCAAGGGTAATTGATTTGAATGCTTCTAACAATTTAATGCAGGAGAATAACATTGGTAAACCAACTACAGGTGTCTCCTATTGGAGCGTTGCAGAACTAAAGGAAACGGGAGAATTGCGAACATTAAGGAAGAAAAGATTAGCCAGAATTAGAAAAAGCCAGCACTTTAGCATTTGTACTATTCCTAGGAAATTGCAAGATCTTTTCTTTAATGACGAACCACCAACGTTGGACAAAGTCTTAAATTCTGCCCTCTTTTAAGAGATGCAGCTTTCATAAATTAATGCTAGAAGTTTGATTTAAGTTTGTGAGGAGAAATAAAGTGAATATACTTATGGAGAGGGAGGATATTCTGTGATGAAGACCCTGATTTCACACCTCCTCCTGTTAGTGATAGAGTCACTAATTATGGTGTTTTATTATAGCCACCCTGTATTTAATTTAAACTGAGCTTTATTTCGTAGTTTTACTATTATTATTATAGTATAGGTTTTCTATTGCATTAAAACCATAATACAATACCTTCACAGAGGACAGCAAAACGAGGTTAACGCGGAGGGATACAAAATGTTTTGTTTCAATCAAGTCCGGTTCTAAGGCTGGGTCGACTAGAGAAATAAGACAGCATATTTTATCAATGACCTAGAGATATGCGATGATGCAGAATTTAAATTGAGTTAAAATCAAATTGGAGTTGTGCCTTAAAGAGATGGACAAGGATTGACAAGGTTTACTATTATTATGTATACATTAAGTTAAAAACTTTTAATTAATAATTATTGGAAATTTATATATATATATATATATTGTGTGTGTGTCAGATTTAATGTTTGCAAGAATGCTTATATTATAAAAAATCTATTATAGTTTTCTTTTATCAAAAGAAACGAAGAAAAAGAAAATTGAATAACGCAATTAGCGAAATGGTTAACCCGAATGAACGAAAACATTGCATTCGCAAAATTTATACACAACAGGTAATGAAATCTGCAAGTAAAAGTGAAAGCTAAATAAGAACCATCTTAAAGAAGCAATTCATATTATATATATATATATATATATATGTGTGTGTGTGTGTCATTTATAACAAATTATAATTTCATTAGTGTAAATGATTTCTATATATATATATATATATATATATATATATATAGTGTAACTTATTTCGTTACGCTTAGCGACCAAGTAAAAGCTAAACAACTTTCAATATTTTAATTACACTCAGAACATTTCCACAAGAAGCCGAAATCTTGAGCAGCGCTCAAGGAAATTATTTGAATTGTAAAGCATATAATCTTGTGTTTTATGCTAAAATAATAATCAACAAAGATTTTTGATATCCAAAGAATTATGGAACGAAAGTAAGAAAATGAAGTAAAGTTGAATCGTAATAGGCAAGTATTGTCCTACGATATAATTTTCAATTGCCTAAAGGCAATAAACCACTTTTCTGTGAATTTCATTATGGTTGATATTAGTGATTTAAATTGCCTTGCCTTTCCTAAACACGTTTGAAAAACCCCAATGATAGAAGGGTACTTCTAATCACAACTGAGCTAGAAGTATTTTAAAACCACTTAGAATACATTGGAAATACACAACTAATTATACTAAAGCATCCACAAAATTCTAGTAAGGTAACGTTCGAAAGCACGGGTCAACAATCATCGAGTTGAGCTCATACACTGCAAAGAAGCACTTCTCTTCATCAGGCAGATACAATAATACCCACTTAGTTATTGCAGCGATAAATACAAACCAGACAATTAAGAGTTACGTGGTGAACGGGACAACGGGACGACCAGATCCAGCATCCAGAATCCAGCATCAGCATCCGAGTTCAGAACCCAGACCCACAAACCCATATTCAATAGAAACTCTGCAGTGATACGCTAGTAACTTTAAGCCATGTAAAACAAACCACACGTAACCTCATTAGACCCCATTGTCAAAGAGCTGCGCGTAAAGTCTGTTTCCACATAAGTGAGTCCGCACTCCAACTGACAGCCGTGAGACAGGAAGTACAGATGGACCACCAGAAGAAGGCGAGCGCGAGGAATGTGCTATGTAAACATTTTCTACTGCTTCCATCATGTTTATGACACTAGTATCATAAAACAAACAGTGTTGTTGGATAACTCATCCATGGCTACACTTTATACACTATTATTAGTTTCAAATGGGAAGAGTTCTGAGCTGCAGCGAATGAGGTGCATTTGCGTGCACAGCGTTGCCGCCTCGTTACCCCCACTCTTTTCATATTTCCCTCTCACTCACACATCGGCCTGGCGCTAGAATGGTCGAAGTACAGCAACCCAAACTGAATTAACTAAACTTTTATAATTCTCCTGGTGTTTAAATTCATAATTGGGAATATACTCGCATGTTACGTACATATTTTTTAAGTGTTATATAATTATAGGTTATGAATTACCTGTGCTTTTAATCTTGCCTCTCCGCAAATGCTAGTCACACTTGCTTTACCGACACCACACGCTTTAGTAGTGTTGAGGATTTTTGAAATCAAGTTGATTTCTGTGTTCCTCATTGTTGTATTTTTTAAAAAACGAGTAGACCCTAAATA
Source organism: Deroplatys truncata (assembly GCA_030765065.1). Lineage (NCBI taxonomy): Eukaryota > Metazoa > Arthropoda > Insecta > Mantodea > Mantidae > Deroplatys > Deroplatys truncata. The sequence goes on along the minus strand of CM060990.1, from coordinate 126,510,465 downwards.
TAATATTTCGAGCTTGACTTCGCAATACCTGCCTCTTTGACTCGCCACTAAATTCACTACAATAAGCCATTGCACTATTTTACTCTTGCTGCTTGCTCTCTGAACAACAACTGCATACTGATATTAACTGTGTAGGGTAAATAAACTCCAACCTAGATTTAGAAACAACACACAATAATAAACATGTGACGGCTCACGTTCTGCAGATTCAGCATTCTACAAGTAACACAAGTGAGCTGGGTGGACTGTTTGCTCTCTCTCAGCTTTAACAAACGCCTTGGTTTTTCAACATAATTCTTTATCACCATCAAGTCAGTAGTTCTGTATAGTTACAAATATATATACATAATGTATACAATAATCCATACATACAAATAATGACCATTACAGTGCTTACGTGGTTATGATATAACATATGGGTATGTTTATTCGTTTGTATTATGAAAACTATTTGAGCTAAAAATATGTGGTTTTTACGGTTGTGTTACAAAAATTACTCCCTACCTTCTAGTGGGTTGCTTTTTGCAAAATTTGAATTTTTGTCTTAGCGCAAATTATATTTATTAGAAACAGATTCGCCTAGCGCATCATGCTTAGCTTACGGCGAATGCAATATGACAACACAGCGGAACTCCGATTGGTTGCCGCTCTGGCCGCGCTCAAGGACAAACATCATCCCATTTGAAAAACACAGTAGTGCGCAAAACCTAAGGACGAAATGGGTAAAGTAACACAACAAATGAAAAACTTGGTGGAGGTAGATTAAGATGCGGGAGCTTGTTTCCAGAGGTCCCTCACACGTACACAGAAAGCTGGATGTCACATGGCGTGAGTGTAGCGAGCCTATAGTGCGAAATGTGTCTGGTTCCGCAACACGGGGCAATTAAAGAAACAAGACAAGACGGTGTGTGGAGTTTAGCGAGCTGTTACAGTGCACTTTAGTGGTGGTCTTCATTGCAACATGGCCCGTAGACACCATTTGGATGACTTCAAACGGGGGAGAATCATCGGAAAACTGGAAGAAGGGCGAAGTGTGACGAGTGTTGTTCAGGAGTTTGGAATTGTTCACAAAATTATTTCACATGCTTGGGGAACCTTCCAAACCACAGGCACTGCCGTCCCAAGAAGAGATGCTGGGCACTGCTGTCTCAAGCAGAGATGGTGGTCGGCCACGCTCAACTACAGCAGCAGATGACCACTACATTATGCAACGGGCAGGAAGGGATTCACGCCAAACAGCGCGTGAAATTGCAACCACACTGAACAGGACAGCTGCGCACGCAATCTCACGATACATAGTGGCACGGCGACGACACAGAAGTGGACTCTTAGCCCGACGGCCAATACGTTGTGTTCCATGGATATCCGCACATCGGCGGCACGATTTGCGATGGTCCCAAGAGCATCAAAATTGGACCAACGAGGAATGGGGTAGCGTCTCTTCTCAGATGAGAGCAGGTTCCGTCTAAGTAGTGATTCTCGACTTACCCTCATCTGCAGAGAGGTGGGAACATGTAATAAACCGGGAATATCCTTGAACATGATCGTTTTGGTGGTCCGGGTGTTACAGTTTGGGTAGGCATAATGTTGCATTGGCGCACCGAGCTCCAAATCTTTGAATACAGTACGCTCATGGTCAACGTTATTGTGAGACTGTACTCCTTCCCCATGTGCGTCTTTTCAGGGATGCAGTCCGCCCTGACTTCATTTTTATGGATGACAATGCGCGACAGCATCGAATCTCTTGAAACCAGAGCATATTCGGCGAATGGACTGGCCTAACCGTTCCCTCGATTTAAATCTCATTGAACACGTGTGAGACACATTTCGTAGTAAAGAAATTGACTACGTGAGCAGATAAACAGTTCAAGCCCCTTCTCGCACCTCAAGCCCCTCTCACCTTTTTCTGGTGCTCCAACAGTACCTGCCAACGACGCGGCCTCTTCTTTATTTCAAGAAACCTTCACCCAATTTCCTCCTAGCACGAGTCTGCATGTCATCATTGAGCCCTAGGTCATGATCTGTTTTTGATATCAAGTTCAGGCCCTAGCCCATCAACTACCCGGGACAAGGCATCTTTATGTAGCCACCCACAAACCTCAGGTTGCTACGGCGGTACCTGACATAACCTTCGCCTGTCTTCTACCCATGCTTAGGCAGTAGTTCTAGTGCATTGTAAGGGAGGCGATGTGTATCTCATTTGGGAGATCGCCACAGTGCATGGTAGAAAAAGGGGCCATACCTATTCCTCCTTAGATGTGCAATTAAAAATACGGGATGCACTCAGCCTAATAAATACTTCTCCTTAGTGTTAGCTGGGACTGCTGAAGTCGCTTACTTCCTGGCAGTATCTGGTATATTCCCGGAAGCCCTACGTTGCTGGTGAATGAGATAGTGCTAACCAGTATCAGGATTGTTGTCATGTTGTAATCGTTGGTGAACCCGTCCTTACTAGCGCGCAAGGTCGTCCGGATTTGGTCGCTCTTCGGGGCTCACCTTCATCCCTTCCCCTCAGGAGTAAAGTTAGGAGCAAAAAGGGCCCATTGTGGCCTATTTGTGGTGCTGTGCTCAGTTAATGGAGAACTCTTTGTCAGCTTACTCCTAACTCCGTAACTTAGCACATAAAGGTGATTAAATAATATAGCTACTCCGGTTGCGTAAATTTCACGTAATTTCTGTTCCTTTTGATTTTCTATTGAATGATAAAGAAAGTAGAAATGCTTGAAAGATAGAGGTTGTAATTTAGTGAAATTAAGTAAACTTTACCTCATTTTGCTTTATGGTTTCTCTATATATCAATACACTGAATGAAGTTTAAACAGTTGAATATCCGTGAATTTATTTAGACTAGTACCTCATTATATTTGTAGTGCCTAAACTGCAAAATTAAGGAACTTTTGTGCACAATGTCCAGAATTTACTATAGACTGTTTCAATAGAAAACAAACAATGGGTCTTAGACGTATTTGGTGCTATGGAAAGATTAGGTAGTACAATTAGTGAAATTGTTGGTGTCAAATGTTAAATTCCAGAATAAAGTTTTTTTCGGTTTTATTGGTACTCGAATGCTTTCATGAAATTCAAATACCTAATTGCCAAAACTGTAATATTTTGGCATTCATTGTTCTTGCATTAAGCCACAGATATCTAAGTTTTCCTTGCTGTTTTTCTGCAAATGTTAAAAAAGCCTTGCAATTACTCACGGGCTATCCTGGGTGACAGGTGCTTGTCGTGGTGGTGCTGGTGGAGTCGGCGCCCAGGCGAGAGGAAGTCTTTTTTCTTTCAAAAGCAAAGTCTTATTTACTTTAATACCATGCTTATCTGTATGTCTCAAACATACGGTTCAGTTGGAAGGTTTGTGGTCAAAAGGAAGCTGTTTACTTATTAGCCTGAAATGCAAAACTGTCACTTTCAGTATGCTCTACTTGCCGCACCATCTTTGTATCCACCTGTTGTCCAGGATAGTGCTTCGATATTACCATTATCAATATTTGGTACATTTTGTTTTCTTTAGCTGTGTTTAACGCCCTTTTCTTCTATTTACGCCACCACAAGCCGTGGACACTGATCATCCGTGGCATTAAATGAAATTGGGAAAGAAAGTTTGCAAAGAAAACGTTCTAGCGTGAGTTTAGGGTATCTCCCTAGAATTTGCCAGCTTCGAGGACTGAGGAAGACCCGAAAAACGCATCAGTGATGGCAGAAAACCCTGGCGGGACCTGAATCGCGGAACTCACATTCACGGTACGTCCTTAACGACCTCGGCTACCCATGCCGGTATGTGGTTGCTGGTGGAGCATATAGAGGCCTCTAACAAGGTTTTCCGCAAACTTTCGACACCCTATATTCTCCCTTATTCAATGGCGAATCTCATATATCTGACTACATAGCACAGTCGTGGATATGTATAGCTGTTACTATTAAACTAAAACTGTAGAGTAAATAGGTACATTACGGCTCATAACATTTCCAAATTCAATAACGCATTACCACAAGAACTAAGGGAATCTATTTCGATCAGAGCAATTACAACGTGTGGGGCATTTTTATGGTTCTACGAGTAGCATTACACTATTTTTAAATCTATTCTGCCTATAAAATTAAATACCAAAGTAGAACATCATATTCAAAAATTATAGGAAAAATTTAAAAACATATACAAATTTGACACTAAGACAAAATGACAAATCTTACGAGGAATTGTATGTGTACATAAAAAAATGTTACATATAAACCTTAAATCTATCAAACCACAAAAATACTGTGACAACATCAAGGAATCAGCAAGTAAAGTCAAAGCACCGTGAGAAAAAGTAAATGAACAGAATAATATAGGTAGGAAGTGAATAGCGAAATACAGCCCTTAATGATAACACATACGCCATAACAAATCCATTTGAAATCAGTTCTTACAGCTATCTCAACCCTTACCAACAGCGCAAGCCACCTAAACATAGAAATACCTATGGTAAATGCAATGTATTTCTCACCTACAGCCACAGAGATCATTAAATATACAGTTCGCAAATAAAACAAATTAAAAGGGATCAGAATGAGTAGGATTTTGTTATAAATATGTGAAAGAAATTATCATACCCTATATAATATCCTGAAATCCCTCATTAGCTTCTCTTTCACTTAAGGGTACCCAGCTGTGTCCCGTTTTCCTTCACCAATGTTCTTCCGAAGGAGGATACGCATATTGAGGGGAGGAGATAAAAGGCGTAGTCAGGCGGAGGTCCCTTCGGTACCTGGAGAACAGCACCATATCTAGGCCACAGTGGGCTCTTTCTGCTTCTAACGTGACCCTTGGACGAAGGGATGAAGAATAGATTTGAAAGGCGACCAGATTTAATTGGTGATGTGTGTTAACTAGCACGGGGTGCGTAAGATTCCAACATGGCACCAATCATGAACTTGGGTAGCCCTGCCTGAGCCACCTGCAACCTGTGGATCCCGGGTGCAGAAGAGACAGCTCCCAGGAACGAAGGGGTTCCCAACAATTTCCTTCCAAACTACAAATCCCACCGTCCTGCTGCAAAGCACCAACCGCCGTCATCTGCTCCTATAACCCTGAAAAAGGTGAGGTGAAACAGACAAAACGAAATGATGAGGAGGAATTTCGTGGAGAAGGGTAACCACCCCAGCATTCTAATACCGAACCGAAGAAAGCACGAATTATCCATGATCAGAGTGACCGGATTAACGGGAGTCGAACATAGGCCCTCCCGAATGCGAGCCTCACAGGTTAGTGGTGAGCCATCTAATTGGTCATATTGAAGGGAATATTGATACTGTTTCTTATTCAGTCATATGTGTAGGCTTCAATTATTTGGCTGAATAAAACCACTCTCTAAAAATAATTATATTATTACTTCGGTGACGAATACCTTTAATATACCAATCACGCTTTTGTCCACACCTCTATCTCTGTTAGTTACTGGATAATGGAGATTTAAAAATTAAGTATTGAACACAGGACGCCAGGTATCCAAATATACATTCACAAGATACTACCTAATGACATAAATGCAATAAAGCTTATTTGACGTCTTTATCTTAATTAGTTCAGGAGTTATTCAATTTGTAATTAAATTTCATTTTATCAGTATTCGAACCCAGAACATCAGGAACAAAATTATTTATAATATTTGTTTGACATGTTTAAAAGAGCTGTATGCAGTTACGGCATCAATCAAAGTGATATATTCCAGAGTATAGAGGAAAATTAAGGAAGACATTGAAAGATCGGGATTCGAAATAAGGACAACTGATCGAGAATTATATACCGAATTAATCACTCGTCATAGGGTCTATCAATCATGCTTTAGTCCACCCCTCCACCTCTCTTAGTTTCCGAGATAATGGAGATTAAGAATTAACGATCGAACTCAGGAAACCAGGTATCAAAATATACATTCACAAGAAACTACCTAATAACGTTAATGTAATAAAGTTTACTTGACATCTTTATCTTAATTAGTTTAGGAGTTATTAGAAGATGAATTTGTAATCACTCCTAGAATACGAACCGGGCATCCCGGTGAACTTGAAACAATACACCAAGGACGCGCCGCATTCCAAGAAATTAATTAGTTTTCAACCGATTGTTCTCTCTCTTTTCATTCAGGAGATATAAGCGATTAATCAGTAGTATAGATTTAGGGTTTCTGGCGCAATTAATGTGCAGGAATGTGCAACTAATATGCTAATTAGCCCCCTCGCCCACTAATTAGCCCCCACCCTCAATTCCGCTCTACTCAGAATAAAAAGATGTTGGGAAAATTTAAAGATGAGGCTAATGGTAAAATCATCCAGCGATTTATAGGACTACAACCTAAGATGTATGCACTAGAAATCCACGGCTCAATGATAAAAAAGATTAAAGGTATAAAACGTAGTGCTATTAAACAGTATGTTACGTTTGACAGCTATACAGACTGTCATTAAACCTGTGAAGTCATCAGAACGCCCATGAAACTAATCCTATCACGAAAGCACGCTGTTACCACAGTGCAAGTGAATAAATTTACATTGAATTCCTTTGTTGATAAAAGAGTTATTGCCGAGGATGGAATAACTACCTATGCGTATGGACATTACAGGATTACAAACAGTGCTTAAGAGAATGTAAGTCAAAGATGAAGATTTTCCCGTCAGTCTACAATCTTAGAAAAATGAAGTTTATTCGTGCGCTGTGTATGCAACTAGCAGACGCCCGATGAAGACACAAGTAAGAAGGAATGGGGGTGCTAACCCTGCCATTAGGAGCAATCCTAATGCTAGTCTCAAGCCTAGATAAAAGGGGAGAGCCACTACGACGAACTAAAATGAAGGTATGTTGATGCAGGGCTTTTCATTTTGTAAACCAATATGCAGTTTATCCCTCTCCGCCTCCACACTAACCGTTTAACATATAAAAAGGTTTGTAAGATTTAGAAAAAGTGCATAAAGTGTTGAAACGTTGGATGAGAAATGTTTATAAACTAATTACTCTACATTAATACCTGTGATACTATCTGAATTACCTGATAAAATGACTAAATACCTGTTATACTACCCCAATCATGTGAAATTACCTTAAATAGCTCTGATACGAATCCCTGCTCGAAATTAACACGACCACCTGTGATACTATGCTGATTACCCTCCAAACACTTACGACATTGCCCGAACTATCTGTGAAATACGAAACTATGTTATAACCGACCCCTGGAACCTACCCTCCTGTAATGCTAGCTGAATTACTCTAAACACTTATGATAGTTGAATTATCCTAAACACCTACGATACTCTCTGAATTACCTGTGAAATGCGAAACTATGCCATACCCAACCTCTAGGATCATTCCTCCTGTGATGCTAGCTGAATTAGCCTAAATACCTATGATATTAGCTGAAGTACCTGTTAACTCATATGTAGCTATGATACGTACCGCCTCTGGTATCTAGCCTCCTGTGATACTAGCTGAGTTACTCTAAGCACCTATGATACTTGAATTAGTCCAAATACCTACAATACTACCTGAATTACTTCCCTCTTTGCGTGAGTGGGTTACCTTTTTGCGTGAGTGGATCACCTTTTTCCGTGAGTGGGTCACCTTTTTCCGTGAGTGGGTTACCTTTCTACGTGAGTGGGGCACTTTTTTGTGTGAGTGGGTTACCGTTTTGCTTGTGTGTGTCACCGTTTTCCGTGAGTGGGTCACCTTTCTTTCCGTGTGGGTCACCTTTTTGCGTGAGTGGGTCACCTTTTTACATGAATGGGTCCCCTTTTTGCGTGAGTGGGTCACCATTTTGTATGAGTGGGTCACCTTTTTGCGTGTGTGGGTCACCTTTTTGCGTTTGTGGGTCATCTTTTTAGCGTGAGTGGGTTACGTGCTGAAGCTATCTAGAATTAGTATTCCATCATTGACAGGAAACAGCTTTCCATGAAGATTGCGCCTAAAGTTCTTTTCACTCTCCCAAATAAAATCCATATTCTACCCTTCAGGTTCTGACTAGTCTAGCACTTCCCCTCGTATTCCCCATCTCTCCTTATATAGTCCCAATTCATACTCCTTCAGTATCTGTCTAGCCTAACAGCTCTCCTCGTTTACTACACCTTTCATACATACAAACGCATACTCTACTCTCAACCTCTGTATACTTCAGCACTTCCCTCTTATGCATTATCTCTCCACATAAAGCACATTTCCTTCTCCTTCAACTCTCTCCGAGCATAGGATCTCTCTCAGTTTTCTCGTCTCTCCTTCTAAACGCATACTCAAATCCCCCTAGCCTAATGCTTCTCCTCGGTTTGCTATCTCTCCCATATAAAAAGCCATATTCTACACTTCAGTCCTGACTAGTCTAGCTCCTCCCCTCGTATCCCCTATCTCTCCTGTATATAAGGTCATATATCTACTCATTCAGTATCTGTCTAGCCTAACACCTCTCCTCCTGTTCCTATGCCTCTCATACATATAATCGCATACTCTACTCTCAAACTCTGTCTAGTCTAGCATCTCTCCCCGTATCCCCTACCTCTCATAAAGCGCATTCCCCTCCTACCCCCTGCCTAGCTGAGGATCTCTCATTGGTTTTCTATCTAACCTATATGTAACACATTCTACCTTTAACACCTGTCTATCCTAGCATAGGATCTCTCCGTTTTCTCGTCTCTCCTTATAAACTCATACTCAACCTCTTTAGCCTAGTACCTCTCCTCCTGTTCATATACTTCTCATACATATAAACGCATACTCTACTCTAAACCTCTGTCTAGTCTAGCATCTCTCCCCGTATCACTTACCTCTCATAAAGCGCATTCTCCCCCTGCCCCATGTCTAGCTGAGGATCTCTCATTGGTTTCCTATGCCTCTCATATAAAGCACCTTCTACATTTAACACCTGTCTAGCCTAACGCCTCTCCACTATATCTTCCATATAAACGCACTTCCCTCATTCAACTCACCGTCTAGCCTAGTATCGGTCGTTGTATTCCCTATCTCTCTGATATAAACCCATATATATATATATATATATATATATATCCCATATATGCCCAAATACTGTGCTCGCTCTCGCCTAAATAGCCTACTTATTATTATCATCACTATTGTTGCTGTTGTTCCCTTTATTTCTCTATTATTGAATGTTTCTGTTTTTTACGCACGTATTCCCAAAAGAAGCAGAGCCATGTCGACGTTTCGCCTGTTTTAACGTAACATCACCTTCGTTCCGTTGCACAGTTCCAAATTACCAAATTATTAGGGGCGGCCCCACACCCGCCGCTCCCAGTGACGATCATCCTCTAAGTCTCCATCGTCTCCATATACATTATTATTATTACTATTATTATTATTCACTTTATTGCTGTTAATCTCTTTATTGCTCTATTATTTAATTTTTCTGTTCTTTACACACATAATGCGGCAAGAAGCAGGGCTATTTCGATGTATTCTCCTGTTTCAATGTAACCTCAGTGTCGTTCACTTGCACAGTTTCAAATCAACAATGACCAATTCCTTTAGGGGTGGGCCAAAATCCGCCGCTTCCAATGACGATCATCCTTGACGTTTACATCGTCTCCATATAGAATGTTGTTATTATTATTATTATTATTATTATTATTATTATTATGGTGTTATTGGTGTTCTGTTTCATTTTTGCTGTTAAATATTATTTATTTATTATTAATTTATTATCATATTATATTATCACTGTTATTGAAAGTTATTTATTTTTATTGTTACTGCAGTTGTTCCCTTTATTTTTCTGTTTGATAATTCATCCCTTTTTTTTGCGAGAGCTACATGAACACAAACACCCATTCTCGTGGCGAGACTCGAATCAGCGGTATTTCGAAGCGACAGAAAAAGTAAAGTCAAACACTCAAGCGACCATGGCCACGAGAACCGACCAGTTAGCAACCTAAATATTCACGAGGAAGCTATATATAGGGATCGATGTTTTAATATATGTCGGGTTCCGCTTAATCACCCTCTGTAGTAATGAGCTACTGAGATCGGAATATATGCTTTTATACCTCACTTGGGAAAATATAACTACACGTTCAGTTTTGCTTGAGTACCTATTTTCATTCTAACAACGGGAGTATCACAGCCCTAACCCGAAACCCACCCCGAAATTTCGTGACAGAAGTGATGTAATACACAGAGGCAGATCCAAAACATCAGCTTCCAGTTTTAACTCAGTATGAGATTCAGATGGAATTCCCTATTTAAGAGGTGTACTTAAAGGCAGGCGCGAAATTTAAGTAAGTGGACGGAGCAACCTATTCCCACCCCCTCGCAACATATGTAGAAATCGATAATCTGAGCCCCATTCCTTCACACGGAACGAAAATTTTGTAAACAGTCACGGCTATCCTGTCGAATTAATTAATGGAAGTGTTATTTCCATGTAATTAATATGGAATATTTGGCGTTGGTCTTCGTGTGCATCCAGTTATATCCAGCACTGGGTGTTTTGGGTGTGATCTCCTTATACAACATCGCATCTGTCATAGGAATTTCAGAGTGAGTTTCGGCATGACTGGTCTGATACTTCTCTTGTAAGCAGTTTTATCTAACTACTCTCTGGTAGAAACTTTTGTGAAACCGTAATCCAGTGGCAAGCGGATGCCTTGTTCTGTGACGTCATACTCACGAGCATAATTGTTCACCACCCGGCAATATCTGTGTAGTGAGCACAGAATGGAGCGGAGGCCTGAAAACATTCAGCTGAACAGTGGCGGCACGGTGCCTGCTTTAACCGACTAAGCATTATTCTTCTGAGATACTATAATGGTAGATACCTATACAATATTTGCAACTGACTACAAATTTCAGTCAATCACAGTAGAAATATCAAGGCATTTGTATGCAAAATACCCACCGTAAAATAATGTAATAAATGTTTTATTTCAATGTACTAATGGAACGGCGAAATACATAACTACTGTCTATTCCAAACCAGAGGTCCCTCTGATGCAAAAAGAAGTACATGCTTCTGCTTGTCACGAACCCAAGAACACACTCTTACGCCAACGTAAATATTTCCTTAATACATGTATTGTATCCTGAAATATTAGGGCAGGAAAAATATGTCACTGCACATTTTATTTTGGTTATCATAAGGACTCATTGCTAAAGGTAATGGATATATACTAGCTGATAAGAGATTGCAAAATATGATTTTTGTCTGCTATTGCGCTAACGCCGAGAGCATCTTGCTTGTTAATTCATAATACGCTAGTACACGTATGCTCAGCTCAGGTCAAATCTTGTGATTTAGTCAGTTGGTATTAGAGTTATCATGGCAGAGGAAGGTGCGTGTAGTGCGGACAAACTGTTCAAACACAAAAGCGGAAAACAGTTAAAAAGTGGCGAAAAACAAACAATACTTCATATATTCAACTCACTATCAGAAAAATACTCGACACTTGCATTAGTGCATATTAGAAACTAATATCGGATATACAGGCGTTTCAGTGAGAAGTGTAACCAAAGCGAGCACTGAATATAAAAATACGTAATAGAGCATAGAATAGGATAAAATGTGGGAACTTGTTTCAGGTGCGGCAGTGCTGTGGAATTGTGGATAAGCTTGTCATTATTTTGGAGAGTAGTTCTGATTCCGATATGGTAGCTGAGTCATCTTCGGAGGATTCGGATTAGGGTATTGCACTTTTGCTCGAGCATTGTGATTAACGCAAGTAAAATATTCATTACCGCATACCTATAAATTCGATTGTTACGTCAGGTTGCATTTTGAACTATGATTGTCGCACAGGGCGCGTTTTTATAGATTTAAACAGTGCTCAACAAGCACGTGGGAGGGGCGCAGATAGCGAACTGCTTTCGCGCGGATAATATAAGAAGTCTGTTTTCAGACAGGCACTCTGGTTTGGGATGGACAGTACAGACGCATTCCTTACATAAATGCGGCTGTAAAACGTCTTCGAAATCTTTAAGCAGCAGAGCAACATTTTTCGTTTGGAACATTGAAAATAGTCTCCAACTCTCTCCCTCTCTAATTATTTTAAGCGGTACAGTTTTGTACATTTTAGTTTGTATTATGCACAGCATGCATAGGTGTGAAACACACAATTGCTTTGTAGTGCTGCCCTGCACAACCTCGATACTTTTTCAAGTTCCCCTGTTTCCTCCATAGTTTGTAATATTTGGAGTCGTAGACTGGTTAACACGCAAGCGAAGATCACGAAGTTGGTTTCTATGTTGTGGTTTATGATCTTCATACAAGAAAAGAATTGTTCATATACACAGTAGATTAGAACATGCTCAGAATCCTGGCAGTAACCTTGTGCACAAGGGGGAACCTTGTTTGTGGGAAATTTCCTTAAAGGGTGTAAAAATCCTTCCGTCAACTATTTCTAATTGCAATGACAAAACTCTGGCACTATCTACTGAAAATGGTGTTGCATATATGTCGATTTTGTATCGAGATATTTACTATAACCTGAAATCGGAATCAAACTCGTGATTTAGTTCCTCCGATGTTTGGACATAGGTATTTGTATCGGTAACTCAAACTCTTGACTTAGTTCTTCCAATATTTGGATATGATTATTGATATCGGTAATTGGGTGAGATACTGTAGACAACGTTGGTAAATGAGGGAGCTGATAGTCTTCTACTACTGCATTCTTGCATTTCTACGGCCCATCTTAACTACTGTGCTATCATATCCACCAGTGCCTGCTCGTGTTTATGGTGATGTGCCTCTACTATCTGTGCTGCTCTTTGCTCGGAACTGACTCTTACGTCACAAACGCAGCAGCTGTCGAACATTACCGTAATCGGAAAAGCGAAAGAAAAAGAAAGAATTGGTAATCAGGAATCAGGGATGAAGCCGTAGCAGGTAATCGAAGCGTGTATACGTTTAGGTTGGAAATGAGACATGGGCCACGGTCACAATAGTGTTTTATAACATAAGAAGCGTGTGCGTCCTATACAGCGCTGTTCTACGTGTTGGCTAGCTGTCTGTATATGTGTCTATATTATATACGCTAACGGTCCAACTCGCCAACTCGTTAGTGAAAAACACTGCATAATGAATAAGGTAGATAACCCCAAAGTATATTAACTGTTTAATAGTTTCCAATAGCGCTGTGAATGTAATAAACCCTCTGTGAGTTAAAGCACTAGCTTGAGTTGGAGTGCTGCCATGCAGGCTGTTAAAAATATGATGAACGCGTAGCGTTGGATAATCTGTACAGCTTAAAAGGCTGTATGTGCCCAGAGATTATAAATAACTTCTGAAAGGCTACATTTTATGACTTATTCCTTAGGTTTCTGTATTTTTTATACTTCAATATTCTAAGTGTAATTACTAAATATCTGCATGTCTCGGCTAAATTATTCAACGGGTTCTGTGATGTGGATCATGGTATAACGCATGCTTTGTGCTTTTCAGTCTCTCTGCAATCAAAGTCTAATTAAGGAGACGGCCGCCTCATTGCAGAGCCAGGCCTTGGCTTGTTAAAATGTTCGAAACCAATGTAGGAGGACTAAATAGGAATCTTTATCTGTTTATTTTGGAAAGTGCATTTTTTAAACACATTCTACATATGACTTACAGTTGTGAGACATTCGATCATTAACACTCGTAATAATAGCATTCTTAAATCTTGTATGTGCTACGAAGATTTGAAGTTCCTAAACGTTACACTGTTTGTGCTTAATATTTGAGTAATAGTTTTTTAGTAAAGTTCTAGATCAAAGACTATGTTACTGAAGGTGTATACTTATGAGCAAACTTAGTGATTATTCTTGGTGTGGCAGAAGATATCACATCTTGTTTCTTGGTAGTGTATATTAGGTGAATCAACCATCCTAGTGTTTTTCTTTCCTGTTTTTATTTCTGGAACCTTCTTGAAGCCCATCGCAAACCATTATACCCTTCAAACAGAGAGAGTCAATTTTATAACCTTAATTCGGAGTTCCGTCTGCTATCAACCCCCGAAATCCCCAGTGACAGAACCAGCTATCATATGGATCCGATACCAAAATCACTCAAAAAGAAAGTAGGGGTTCTATACACATAAAGAACCGATACGTTAGGTACAGTAAGACTCACGTCTATACCTAAAGTGACTGTTGTAGAGTCACACAAACGTTAAATTAAGATACCAATCCTATCGTAAGCTAAATTACGAATGATTTATATATCGTACGTAATAAACTGTCGTTTGATTGATAATCCTAAAATGCCTAACACATACATAAATCCAGGCTATAACATGAAAGCAAAGTTAAAAAGTGACATCACAGACGCCTAGTACACGGCTCGTGAGGAAATTACAGGCCTCTATAAATGAGTTTGAATTTACGTGGGACGCTCTAACAGTTCTCGGCCTGCAAAGGTGGACATATCACGGAGGGCCCTCATAAGTAGGCCAGAGCACTGCAAGCAGGTCGTAAGAGCGCTTTTTATTTCCAAAGTGATCCCTTGGAGGGAGGGATGAGATGATAGACCCGAAGCGCGACTGGATCTGGATGCTTACGGGTGCAAGTATGAACGGGGTCTCTAATTTTACCAGATTGACACATCCGGCACCACCCTCACCTACCCACAAGCCACCAAAACGCCCTCGCCATCCCCCTATAGAGTGGAGCCCACTCGGCGGAGAGGCCTGACTGATTTGTCCCCACAGCGACGCCAGGAAGGTACGTCTACAGAACGCAAGTCGCCGTCCAGCCGCAACCCGCCGAACATCGTCACCTGGCCCTACAACCCTGAAACAATGATGGGTACACGAAATGAGGGGCAGGAAGTTCGTGGTAGAAGATGAATCACTCCAGCATTCGCCATCGGAGCCGGGGAAACCAGAAAAACTTATGGAACATGGTGGATGATCTACGGGGATTGAACTTGGAGCCTCCCAAATGCGAGCCATAGGCGTTGTCGCCTGAGCCACCCTGCTCGTTTGTTATCGGCCTGACTCACGATGTCATGAAGATGGCCAAATTACTATGATAGTTGTTAAGTATTGTCCTTTGGATGGCGCGCTGTAAAGTTTCGGGCGAGTACGATAGGTGTAGTCACTTGTTTCTAACAATCATGTAAACAAACTACGATTGATATTTTCCACACAATGGATAAAACTAAAATACAAGTTGCAGTAAAGTACTTCATTCTCAAGGATTTAACCCTAAGAGAAATACAAAAGGATTCAGATTTGGTATTACGGCATACTTACCATTTGTTTTCAATATGACAAAATGACAGATCTTATAAGGAAATGTAAGTGCACTTAAAGAAATGTTACACATAAAACCTTATATATATATATATATATATATATATATATATATATATATATATATCAAAACACAAAAATATGGTGAGAACATTAAGGAATCAGCAATTAAAATCAAAGTACCTTAGCAAAAGTAAAGGAACAGAAAAATACAGGTAGTTTAATAAGTGTGTGTACTAAGTGCATGTAATAAGTGTATGAAATGAGTTTACAGTAAGGTAAATAATGTGAATGGACCACACGGTAATTAGTCTTAAGAAATATATTGGCTTTTGTGAATCAAGCAAAGCTATCTAATCTTGGTTTCCCTTCTTAATTATTATCAGACTTTTTGTCCAGGAAGCAACAGAGTTTATGTTATCTTACTTCTGAACCAAAAGCTAACTGGTGGAACCAATTTATAAATTGCACTTTGCACAATACCCTTAATTTTGACAAGCGAGTACAAAGATTTCTGTACTCGCGATACGAATCCTTGCTATAAAAGGTAACACCAGACAGCTAGAGGGAAGTCTTTTGGGTAATCACCTGGGGTGTAACCTTCTCCGCCCAAGCTTCAATAGTAATCTTTTCTATAATCGAGTCAGGCCAGCACCACAACACATGTCTGGAATTAAACACTGCATATTCGTACAAATTGCTTGAGGCTTTCATTTCAAAGAGACGTTGCTCCTTTACTTATCTATCCCAAAAGAAAAACTTTATTACAGTAGGAAATGAATAGCAAAATACAGCACTTCTGATAACACATAACAAATCCATTTGAAATCAATTCTTACTGCTACGTTAACCCTTACAAAGAGTGCAAAACACCTAAACATAGAAACGCGTATTGTATATGCAATGTATTTCTCAACTACAGAGAGATCATTGAATATATAATTTGCAAATAAAACAACTCAAATGGATTCACATGGGTGGTATTTTGACATAAATACGTGAAAGAAGTTATCATATCCTATATAATATCCTGAAATAGCTCATTAGCAGGCTTGCAATGTTTGTACAGGGAACGGCTAGATTCATTGAGCTTTTACTACCGAAGGAGCCGGGGAGGAGTGAGTCACGTACTGTCAACAAGGTTTCGCTCAGGTGTGGTCGGGTGGAAATAAAACGACGAACACATTCTATACGATTTTAGTATGAAATCATGATAGCATCTCTATTTTATAATGGACACTGACCTGTGTAATCACAAGTTAATAATGTTCTTATATTCAAAATCAAATATAATTGATTACACTGAATACATATGTACAGTCGCAAATTCCTGAAACAACTTTCCTCCAATTGTCACTTAAAAATAGTTTGTAAGTGGAGAAGCTTCTTTCAGCATCCTTTGAGGTTGTAGGGACATATTTATAATCACGGGCATAATTACTGTCATTTCCAGTTATTTAATTTTCTTCTTCTCCTTTATTCTAGAAGCAGGTCTCTCATATTATGCATCAGGGCGTATCCGCTGTTCTTTTGAAGAACAGATATGAAGTTAGTTATGATGGCGTTTGCAGCAGGTTTCTGTGTTATCTGAACAACGTCATGGAATGTTATTTTCAACAAGAATGAATGCGGCTCTCATTTCCATGTCTGAGGATTCCGTGTTATTGCCTTGGCCAAACAATGACAAGTTTGTTTTACATATCGGATGTTTTGAATTAAGTCGTTTGAAATTAGAGACTGTGCTGTTGCTACTGGCCTCAGTATCTAGAGCATTTATTACGTTTACAACGGCATGATAATTTTTTGCATAATACAGCACCGCATTCAGCCACGTTCCCCATTAATTCTGGAAGGTGTTTTCACAACTATCCTTTTTACATTGGAAACAAAAGCGTCCATATCGTAAAACATGACCTGACTTCCTCGGCCCTCTGTGGAGTCCGTGGGCCAGGCAGGTTATGTGCAACAGTCTAGGATATGACTTTTTAAGTGTATTGGCAGCTTTGACCATATAGGAGGCAGCATCTGTCACGAAAAACAGCACCTTGTTGCAATCAGTGTCCTGTGGCCACAGAAACGACATAGCATTGTCAAACACCTGCATGATAGTTTTATAATTAACAGACCCTAGTTGCTCGCATGTCATAAGAACCTTGTTTCCTGCATAATCAGCTGATAGAATTCCTACAATATCATTGGCTACATATCGCCCAGTCACATCTGTCCTTCCATCTATTGACACCCAAATATTACTATCCGTTATGTTTTCTCTGATGTTCTGTAATGTTTTTTTTCATACGTACGAACTAAATAATTCTGAATGAGTATCGTGTGAGAAGGTAATGTTTTGTTAGTATACTTCTCAATTAACTCTTTGAAGTGAGGATTATGTACCTTATGAAATGGAATATTCCCTTTACGAGCATGTCGCACAAATCTTGTAAACATTCTGATTTCCTATTTGATATTATCTCGCTTCTTGGTAGGTACTTGGTGGCCAGAAGTTTAACATGTTGAATACCTTTTACTATTCCAATGTTGTTTCATTGTTCGTCTAACGCAACTTTTAATTCGAACGTTACATACCTTACAGGTCCCCGTAAGGGGGGGTTGCGACCCCTTCAGCTGCCGTGGTGCGGGCGCTGCGGACCCTTAGCACTCGTGGTACTTCTGACGTTACCAGAAGTACGCCGGGCCGAACATCTGAGCCCCTCCCGAATGGGAGTTGTTCGGATTGGGTTGGACTCGGCGGGGCAGTGGTTCCCGATACCCATGGGTGAATGGGTACGCCTGGCTATGTTAATTCCACCCAGGCGGGGTTGTGAGACGCCTCGAGAATCTCCGGCACTAGCCATGAGGGATAGCTGGTAGACGGTTGCTATAAACTGTCGGCCCCACCGAGGTTGTTCGGTAGTCTCCCCCAGTTAGGGTTCGCCCTGCTGGCCTGACGCGCGTAAGTGGCGTATCCACTTCATTCCCTGCTTGGAAGGGTCGGTGCGGGAGGTGTCCTTGCCCGATTTCGACCAGGCAGGGGGGGCCGGTAAATAAAATAGGCACCGCTCCTAATGGAAAGCCCCACGAGTTTACTCCTGGGTATGCGAGGGTGTGGTCTCTGTGTTGACAGACCCGGTCCCGTCTTTAGATACCTTACAGGTAATTATGTCATTATTTGCGAAAAATCTTACCCCCAAACTCCTCTACAAGCCGTGTAGCTATTAAATGTTTCGGTGTTCTCGTTGGAGGCATTATGATATTATAACCTGATTAACGAGGAACGTAATCAACACAAACTAGCAACATCAGAGATACAGGTCGCGCTTGGCATGTATTACGAGAACTGGAGTCGCGGGCCGTTGTACGGTGAAATGACTGTCCAACGACCGTGACGTCATACTATGTTCAGGTCGCGCGTAATCGGTTTCAATGTTCCCTGTACAAATTTTGCAAGCCTGCTCATTAGGTATTTCTCTTTCACTTAAGGTTACCCAACTGTTACCCACATTTTCCGGTCGATTCATTAGAAATTTTAATAAAGTAATCAGGGTTTACTGTCCAATACGCGCACCAAATTTCAAGCATGTATTTGAATTAGTTCCCAAGGTATTATTCTTGTTACTACTACATAATTTTTTTAATTTCAAGAAATTAGTCCACGCGATTTAATTATTATTTGAAAAAACTAATATTTTATAATTAAACTCCTTAATAGTACATTAATAAACTTCAGAGATGCGATTTAAATGATCGCACTATTTTTGGAGAAAGTAAAATCATGTTAAATATGACATATCAATTTTTAAATAACATTTACAGAATAGGAATATTCTTCTTTAACAAACATCACAACTAAGCATGTTGGCAAAAATTCATTTCATCATTTTTATCCTGTTGTTTATAAGCAGGAAGGTATACAACATTTCATTCACATATACTGAAAAGTAATTTGTGTGGAATAATTTGAAAACGAGAATGTGCTGACAAATGAAAAATCGGGAAACGGGTGTTTAAACATTATAATGCTAAAATAACACTGTCTCTCACTTATGCTGTTTCAAAAATCATTTAGTGCACATACAGATACCCATTCATCCTTTTCTGCTCTTCTGCAAGTAACTTACTATTGAATTTCCAGAAGCCTCTGTTGAATGGTTTGTTCAGTTTAATGTAGGCAAAACCTACCTATCGTTTTTACTGTAATTTTATAGGAAGCTAGGCTTACAGACAGGCACTGAAATTGGTATATGACCTATTTATAATGTCATACAGTCGCAAAAGTTACGTAAAAATAAAATTGAGAGTTTATAGTGTTTAATAACACTAAAATCCATATTTACGTTTTTCACAAATGAGTAACCTTAAGGAATATATCCAGAGTGTTTACAATTAATATCCTTCCAAATATTTATAAGAAAGCTTATACACATGACAAAAACGATTACAGGCCAACAACTCTCTTCTCGACACTTGCCAAAATAGGAGAAATTAAAATGCTTAACCAATAAAGCATTAATAGTATCAGAAAACGGTTTTATAGTACAGTATGATGGACTGACACACACACACACACACTACCATTTTGGTGTTATAATTAAAATCATGATATTTAGTGTCATTACCTGAAACTACATCGGTATGACACACGCCTAGGCAATTGCAACTTGTTATCTAAAAAGTAAAATAATGTAATCTATCAGGGGTTTTGCCATATTTTGTATCACCATAATGAACTAAGAAATTAGATTTTCAACTGCAGCTTTGTCTTCATGAAGTTTAATGTAATATTGCTAGCTTCAGATTATTTTGGAGCATTGAAATCCATTTTGCTTAAATTAATTTATAACAGAATAGAAATTTTGAAAAAATTCCCTAGAAACTGAATATACATTCTGTATGTTTAATACTATCCTCTATAAACGTTAACAAGAAATGTTTCGAGGTGTTCCAATATCAAAACAACTTTTAAAACAAAATACCACAACCATATTCTTTGAGTTACTTAGTTTCTTTATTTCGGACTTGCGCATTTGCAGGCAAATATCTATAACGATTGAGTACCTGATTCTAAAAGTTAAATTTTGTAAGTCACTTATACTTCGTTCTGGGCACATAGAACTGCAGCTGCAATTTTCCCAAAATAATACATGCGGTCTATTACTATCAAGCCCTTTATTTGCCTGATGATAGAACTTATGCATGAATTCTGGTTTTATCTAGAAAATAATTAGAGGGTACCTGGAATTCTGTAGATGTTTCGTAGATATTTCAGAAATTATAAGCCATAGAATCAGAGGCAAAATGCTAGATATACCTTAGTAATTTTCGGACACACGCTGGCATCTCTCGGGGGGTCGCGTGCGCCCTTTCGGCTCGGTCTACCGTTGAATGAGATATAATATCCTCACAACCACCACGCGTTCTCACAGTTAAGTTACATTGATAATGAGAACATACCTTATCATAAGATACGTTGGAAATGTTTTGCTATTCACATATTTCTGGCATTTTTTCAGGAAATATGCATTCATACTCGAGAGTTCAATATCTGAAAGTGAGCGAATTTCGCGCCTGACGTTTACTTTAAGTTCTTCCAATGTATGTTGAATTGTTGCATAGAGTTTAATTTTTAGGTGTCCCCATAGTTAAAAATCGCATGCAGCTTAATTAGGGAATCGCGAGGGCCATAATTCTTTACTAAATACCCGACCTTCAAAAAATTCCTAAACTAAACTAAAAACTTGCGCTTAACTGTAGAAGCATTGGTTACATATAAAACCATTTTACTTGTACCTTCGAGTGCATGGAATCGTGCCGATACCGCAGTAGTTTATGTTGGTGAGGCAATGTTAAATCGCCTTTGGCACGCACAGTCCCCATCCCATACCTGGTTCTAGCACTCTACTTGGTGTTGGTTTTAGACCCCCAGATTTCTTCTCTCCAAGGCCTGAAACCGACCTGTGTTCATAAGTTAATATTTGAGTGCCAGACTTTTGACATCAAACCAATAAGAGACGGACTCAACCAGGGGCTAAAGTGTTACGTCGTTGCCAAGAATGCCGTCCAGGAGAACAAGTGAAATATTTCCATACTGCTCTCCTTTCGCCACTTACCTAGGTCTGATCGTTCTTACGCTAACGCGGTTTGCCTTAAATTCAAACCAATGAGATCGGCTCGCACAGGGCTGTTCTGGAATACAGATAAAGAGTTTCTGTCAACATTAAACAAAAACAATAAAGGAACCCAGAAGTATCGGCATGTTTTGCTGAGGTTGATTGTACTACATGAAGACAAAGTAACATTAAACCAAATTGTAAATAATTGTATTCTGCTGTAGTAGCGGCTGCCTCGAAACATTGCAAACGAATGAATTCAAAACAGACCTTAAGATATACAAATTACCATAAAGAAGGAATATTCAGAATATTCTATCCTAATCGTACGTCTTACCTTGATAAAAATATTTTAAAGATAATGTGTGCGATTAGAAAGGCATACTCTGAATGCGAATGCTGCCTGTAACAGCTCTCTCAGTCTAAAAACAGCTACTTAAAGATATAGGTCAATACTACTAAACTCTACTCAACTCTTTGCATTTTCTGATAAACCTGAATAATAGCCTGTTTCTCTTGTTCTACATTAAAATGAAGCTAATGGGAGCCACATAAAACTTCAGTAGAGCCAATGGGCTTATAGAGAGTACGTCTGTCGTATGTATATTGGTAATATTTTACCGAAGATTACGTCAACTCTGCCTCAAGCCTGTACCTGCCACACGTATTGCGAAAGTTAGTTATATTGTACCTATTACGTTGGGGTCATTTGTTAGAGTCGAAGGAGTTAAAGTGTTGCACGCCGACATTTAGGAGCTAAAGCTCAGACCTCCCATATCCTAACCCCCTGCAGAACCACTATGGTGTACTGTCTGTTCAGCGACAATTGGTGGGGGAGCCCTTTCAAGCAGGTAGGGCATAAATAAAGGCCACATTAGTGCGACTCAGGGACCATTTGACCCATAAAACCCTACTACTTACCCATCTTCAATTTCCTGAATGAAATTTAAATACTCTTCAACTGTATGCACAGTGGTAGAACCTTATTGGAAATATGCTGAACGGCATTAAATATAGGTCAGTTGTTTAAAGAATGTTGCTGGAATGGCATTCCTGTATCCTGCATCGTGGTGCTGTGGGCTAGAGCGTGTAGATATGATGCCCAGCAACGGAATGGCCCCGGGTTCGATCCCACCATTGGGGTGCGGATAGTTCTCTGGTACTTTATAGGGAAATAAGACCAGAGTGGGGCAAGAAAAAATATATAGAACTATGTGGTTAAACAGAACGCGAAGGATTGTTTGGGCCACCACTAGAGCCAAGTATTTCAAAAGTGCAAGACATGACAACGATTTAGAGATATGTTCAATATGTGGAGAAACAAACACAAACTTTCATTATCCACTGTACTGCACTCAAACACAGGCATGGCGAGAACAGGCATGGCAACATAAGTGGATGAATTTAGATGGGCAAATATTAATTATAAAGATTCGGATTGTAAATGGAGAGAAAAAATAAAAACTGTTGGGAATTATTTTGTTAGGTTGGAGACAGTAGGAAAGAAGGAATTAGAGCAAGCTGGAATGAAAGAAATTTCCTTAAAAAAATTCCGTAAGCAATATCAAATAATGTAACTAATGTACCTATGATCAGAAATAAACGCCCATCTTGTATGTAAATAACGTAACTTATCTTTATCCTTATACAGCCTCGTAACTTTCTGCTATCTAGACTGAATAATGCATTATTGAAATGTTCTCCGTATTTATACGGGGTGAATGATCCTTCACGCAATCGGTTTAGAATGCGTGGCCGGCGGCGAGGCTGGCTGCTGTGTCGGCGGTGCGGGTAACAGACATAATCCTAATCCAAATTGCAGCTACTAAAGCCAAATGTAGTGTGTTTGGTCAGTGCTTAAAATGTGTTTTTCTGAAGACTTTTTACTCATTACTCCGTATATTCATACGTGATAAAGTATAGGAGGAAATACTTCTGTTACACATTTCTAGAATTCGAAAGATATCGTCATTTCCTTAGTGTGAAAGATGTGTCCGGGTAATACTTTTATACTTTACGTCAGCTCAAACTGAATTTCTGAATTATGGAAAATTTGCTGTTATTACTATACTGCGCTAATCATGAATGGGAATATACCACTCAACACGTGCTTTTATACGTCTGATACTTAATTGATTCGCTCAGATGTTGCCCTCTAAATGTTTGATAACGTGAAACTCTTACAGCTGTGGAGAACAACTTGATAACTAAAGGCGAATTGTGAGTGTTTAGAGTTGTGGCATTGTTTAAAACCAGACCCGCAGTTATGGTATAGTACCAAATTGGGATATTATATTGTAAAATACATTAAAAGCATTGGTGAAATTGTTTGGATTGGCGACATGAATGTTTGTAAGGATATGAACATATTTTGTTTTGTAAAATCATATTAATTTATCATGCCCTAGTCGATATTATAGCTTTATCATACGTATGTACACTCCAAGTACACACAAATTAACTATTATTTGTTACTAAATTGAATATATGAGTAGCAAACCGGAAATCAAGTTCAATGACTATTGTAATATTTTATATGACATTGGCTTGACTATACTTTAATGAAAAATAGCTGCTCTCACTCTTGCAAAACAAACCAAAATAATTACCAATTAAATACTCTTTCACAGTAGATTTCACGAAAACGCTGAAAGCAAAACTACAATATTTTAGGACAGAATTTTGATGCTTTTATTAAGAGCTGCAACAATTTCCAATAGTAATTGACTTCATCAGACGAGAATTGGAGTTGAATGTTGACTGATTCTGGTGCATCTGCATGCTAATCCTTGTATCGGGGTGACAATTTACCGAAACTAACTTTTGAGTTGTTGCCAGAGAAGACATGTTGAGGGTTTTTGTGTGTTTTTTCGCCCATGTGTAGATCAATTACTGTTGGGATGGTGGTACATTCATAAGTTAGATGACAATGACCTTATGGGTTGTTTGCCACACAATTCTCGCCACCAGGTAGAAGATGCGACATGTTGAGTAGCAGGCCACAAAGTACATCAAGAGAAACTGGCACCGCTAACTTAAAATTCGGCAGATTATTAAACTGCCATGCCCTAGCACGTCTCTTAAAGATAAAGACAACTTGCCTGGTGGCTATGCACAATGACGATCATTGTGATAGTGAAGGTTGCGTGTATGAAGCTATGACTAATGCACTATTATACAATGTGTTCTGGTATTATTCGGGATGTACCCTTATGTGCGTTTCAGAGTGGCACGAGTTAGTGAGACGGAATAATGAACCCAGGATTTTGTTCAAAAGGCGTTGTGTGTGTGTGTGTGTGTGTGTGTGCATTGTAGTATGTTTGTGATTATTAGATGATAAGTCTGAAGTGGAATGTAATAACTAAAGGGCACGAAGTATGACTTTTATTGTCTTTAATGCCCAATTTTAAAGTGAGCATTGTATAAGAAAAATAAAAAGTGATAATAATAATAATAATAATAATAATAATAATAATAATGGTACATTGCGAACCAAGGGAAATTGAACAATTTGAATGCGCATCGTTGCAGTATAAGAACGACCAACATATCGAACATCATTTTTATTATTACATTAATTGCAAATATTGACGTGGTGTAACCGCACATCCAGCATCAATTAATTATGTAACCGTCCAGCTGGTTTCAATTAAACAATTCAAAATAAAATATAGGTGAATATTAATAATTACGAAATAAAGTATCTATCAGGGAATATGAATAAAAACAACATAAGATGTATACATGAATAGATAGTAGTAATAAACCAGAACAATATTGGGAAAAAACATTCTGTTAGCAGTGAGTTAAGTTCTTCACTCAAATTAACTTCTAAGAAGGACGGAAACTCTCAGAATAGACCAAAGTTCAACAGGAGATTTTAGATGACACAGCGTCGGACCTCAGGTCCTTAAAAAGAATTTAGACCAACCATGTATGGTAAACAGTGAAGCACCAATTTCCAGGAAAACAAAGGGTAAGTGTTACAAATTTTATTTATAAAGGATATGCGCCAAATGAAATAACAAAACAGGAGAGAAACAATGAAGCACTAATTCCAAAAATACGCAGGGCAAGTGTTATAATTCTAAGCTATCCATAAAAGACATGGGAAAAGAATATCCAATGAAAAGCGTAGGCGTGTTTCCAAAATGTGGAGAGCCAATCATTTCAAAGATAGTAAAGCGCATAACGAATATAAAAGTTTTTATAAGTCACGTAATTTAAAAATATCGTAACGAAAGGGAAATTCTTGTCATGGCAGAAACGAAAAGCTACGGGGAAGAACACTGTTAAAAATCATGCTCGCGAGGTAAGCAAGTAGTACGAGGTGTAGCCAACATTGCGAGAGAACATCATTGTTCAAACTTCGGTTCGCGAGGTCAACACGCATTACGTGTGGTAGGAGACATTGCCGAGAACTTCACTCTTCAAACTCCTGCTCGCGAGGTAAGCATGCATTACGCGATTTAAGCGACATTGCGCAAGAACATCACTTTTCAAACTGCTGCTCGCGAATTGAACACGCCTTACGCGGTGTAGGCGATATTGCACAAGAACATCGCTCTTCAAACTCCAACTCACGAGGTAAACACGTATTACGCGGTGAAGGCGACATTGCGCGAGAACATCACTCTTCAAAACTGCTCGCGAGGTAACACGCATTACATGTAGTCGACATTACGCGAGAACATCACACTTAAAACTTCTGCGCGGGAGGTAAACACGTATTACGCGGTGTAGGCGACATTACGCGAGAGCATTACTCTTAAAATTTTTGCTCGCGAACTAAACACGCATTACGCGGTGTAGGCGACATTACGCGATGAACATCACTCTTAAAACTTCTGCTCGCGAAGTAAACACGCATTACGCGGTGTAGGCGACATTACGCGAGAACATTACTCTTAAAACTTTTGCTCGCGAACTAAACACGCATTATGCGGTGTAGGCGACATTACGCGAGAACATTACTCTTAAAACTTTTGCTCGCGAACTAAACACGCATTACGCGGTGTAGGCGACATTACGCGAGAACATTACTCTTAAAACTTCTCGTCGCGAAGTAAACACGTATCACGCGGACTAGTCGACATAACGCTAGAACATCGCTCATCAAACTTCAACACCCGAAGTAAACACGTATTATGCGATGTAGGCAACATTGCGCGAGAACACATCACAGAAAGTAATGCATCAAACTCCAGGTGGTGGCGAGTAGCTGAGATAATTAAATCAATAGAAGAGCATCATTGGAGACCGTGTTGCTCATCCCACTTGTATGCTAGATCCTGCAGGATCTTCCGACCCTACATCTACCCTGACAACCATTAAAGATCAAGTTCGCCGGCGACTGCAACAGAACAGACGCGGCTATCACCAGTGATGGACTGCAGCCAAGAGAGACAGCCGCAGTAGCATCCCTTAAAATTCATGCAATGAACCGTTTACTCTTAAGTTTTTTAACGAGCACAAAGAAACGTGTTGCTACATTGGGAAGGGGTTTATTTGTCATTTAAGGTTTTGAATTATACAAACATTGAAGCAGTATACAAAAGAGGGTGTGTGCTTTTCGCGCTCTATTTTCATGGTTCTTTCCTTGCGCGGCTAAAGTACTAAAGTTAAAATGTTACTGCGCGCATCACTTGTAGGTATTTATTGCCTCACTACAGTCGCAACGCGCTCTCGTGTATAGATTAAGTTATGGTGCATTTAACATAACAAACGCTCCAATAATTGGATATTTACCTCCATCTGCCCCGAATTCTAAGTTCTTCACTGTTCTTCGCACTACAACACACCATAATGTAAAACATATTCATCGTTACTGCACTTACAGAAAGCAGGAAGTGCGAGCTAGAGATGTCAAAGACATGTTTTACTCGTTCGTTTAATACTGTACAAAATGAGACTCGCTCGTTTCTTCGAGCCCAGGTCGTTCGTAAAGCAGCAACGAATGCACCGAACTATGGTTGATGTTCTGCACAATGCGCTCTCCTGGTTAATGGATATTTACTCGTTCGAATATTCACATTCATAGCGTTGTCCCGCGTATTGCTTCACTGTGTTAACACAGATGAATGACAATCGCATATGCCATGTTACTGCGTTTGCGCTTTTTTGTACCTAATGTTACGGTCAAAACTTCTTTTTCTGCACTATGTTAGAAAATACAATGTTTTTGTGTCACCTGTCATTATGTCTAAAGCAAAGCATATAATTACGCATGTTCCAAATTAAATATCATACATGTTTCATATACAATCACATTGAAATAGGCTTATTTTTTAGGAGGAATTGTATTATTTTTCAACTGTTGGAGAGCCAATATTGATGAAGTAACTGCCCCCACGTTTACCTTCCGGTGGCCTTCGCCCCAACTTTACTTTTCGGTGGCCTTCAACCCAACTTTTAGGAATCAACTCTGTATGTTAATGTTTTCTTTAAATATTATATATATATATATATATATATTTATGTTTGCCTCGGCTGCGTCAGTTTTAATTTGTAGAAACATGTTTCTCTTAACAGGGGATTGTGCGGCTGAAGAATGTAGGCTTACACAAATTATAATTTTTACTTCACTCCATTTATTAATCCTTCACACGATTAAATAACACTTCACTGATATAGAGAGCTGTGAGATTATTTATTAATTACTTGTACAATATAGTATATACATATTGCTTTAAGGCGGGCTGTTATTATATTTTATATTATATAATTAGACTGAAATCATTTAAATGCTAAAAATACTGCCTCAACATTCATAATTTGTGCATGTAAAGAAAGCGTCAGATTTATATCTATAATCTTGATTATGGCATAAAAAGGAAATTAAGCAAAACTTTCTTTCCTGATGCGGGTTATTAAAATATATCGACATTGGTATCTCATGAGTGTCGTATCGTTATAAGCATATTCGATTCTATTTTTTTTTTACTGTATTTTAGTTGCTAAATCGTGAGCATCCACACATGCTCGTACGTACATATTGCTGTAACGAAACATTCGCGTTTTATTTTTCATGCATATTCTGTAACAACTATTTTCTACTCCCTGAAAGCAAGCGGGATGGCTCAAGCGATAACGTCTATGCTAATTCTGGAGGCCCCGGGTTAGACACCCCGCGACCGCCCACTCTGACCCATAGGTTCTCTCGGGGGTTTTCTCCGGGATTCAGGCGAATGCTTGAGCGGTTTCTTTTATTCCCCGAATTTCCTGCCTTCCACTTCGTTCCATTAATCATTTTCGTCCATGCTTCACACCGTTTGGTCTGATTCAGTGTTGAAGTGTCTGCTATGGCGTTTCGGTACAGCGTGGAAGGGAAAAGGATGCTCTCTGTGAACTATCTCCGCCCCTCGGTTTGCGGTTGTGTGCCGGTATAAGCACCGCCCCTCGGGAGGCGTTGTTTGGGGCGGGGTCGCCGGTCTGCAATCCGAAATAAGTGGCGCCTCAATCTGGAAATGGCAGCGACCCTGGCATTACTGTGACGACACTTCTGGTTCCTACGCTCGGTTTCTCCCTTCAACTCAACTCTCCCTCCCGAGGTCGCGGTACAATGTCCTCATTCCTGGATCAGTGCCGATTCCCCTCAGATTCGCAATGCGATACAATCTCTTTCACGATATTCTCTACTAAGGTCAATGCCTGTTTTGTAAGCGTGTTCTTTTATAGCTTCAACGTTTTCCTACTCGAGGACAAGAGCTTAATAAATACTTTTTAATCCTTTAGTAATTTAGGAAATGAAATTGGAGGGTGACTTATAGTTCCATGTCCGTCGGATCGAATTGGGTTTTTTAATGGTGAAAGAATTATCAAAATCAGCGGCGTGGTTTTTGGGGTTACCCTACATACATACATTTCTCTCGTTTTTATATTAGTATAGATTTAGTGCTCAAAACCACTGCTATTATACCAAATGAGAATATTTTTGGGTTTACATCCGAGAGTGGACCCTGAATTTTGTCTTCCCGTAGCATCCTAACTCTAAGAGCTGCTTTGAAATTAGCAACACAGTTATGAAGTTCTCAATAAGGACAAGTTTGAATAATTTGAAGTCATGTTAGCGCTACTGAAATATTAAGTACCATTTAAATGGTTTAAATTTCATTCTTAATATTTGGTTGATGTTCTTGGTACTCTGGTTAGTCACATAGGTTCTTACTGAAGTTAAATGCTAGCTACTCAGCAATTTTCAGTGTTACGAAAATCATATCAGCTTCTTAGTTTATCTTATTCTTACCCATTCTACGTCCAAGTTTAATGAAGAAGCTTGTTGCAGTATAGGCCATATGTTTCGGGTTTATTTAAAATGGTCCAAAAAAAGACAACAATACCTAATAGGAACACTTGTAGCCTTAATTTCTAAACTGGACTTTGAATTTCGTCTTCGCCTTACCCCTAATTTTGCACTACAAGTTAGCAATAGATTCCTATGACGGTACGAATAGTGAAACCATAAATCTGCAAAATATTACGATTGAGTAAGATATGCACTAAAGCTTCACTTGTGCGTAAAATCACAGTTATATTTTTGAATACTGCTTTAATTAAAGTTTTTGTGGTTATTTCCGTGTCTTTTCTAATATGATTTCCTTCTATTATTTCTCTTGTACTTTTTGTGTATACTTATCGTATTGTAAAAGTATACAACGTATCAGATAAATAAACACTCCTTATAGAGAGTGTAAATACACATGTGTTACAAGGCTCTCTTGTAAATAGATGTCTACCATGTAATATTATTTTAATAAACCCTCTCCACAAACGCTTTGTTTACGTGCTAGGATCTCTAAAATATGGAGGAGGACGTACGTATTAAGGATCATAAAATATAGGAAACAAGTAAAAACAGAAACTGAAGTATTCTAACTTTACAGTTGGTATCTTAATCTGCCCTGCTAGAGCTCAAATTGGCTGCTGTTAACTACGATACATTTTCCGCATATACTAGTTATGTATCTAATAGCCGCTCTTGCAATTGCAATCCTTCGGTCTTCTACGTAGAGAGAAACATCTTGGTATAGTCCGCATTTGTGTACAAGGCCGCCATTGTTCACTCCTTTTTGACGATAGTCACACACATGAATACAGTAAAGCATAGAGCTACTAAACAGAATAATACTGTAAACACTGTCGTTGGTTATAGGTATACCATGGCCAGGGCTTGTGCAATCTTGAGCTATCAGTGCAAAGACGGTGAACTAACGCGAAACCATACAACCACACACATACGGAACATTCCATTACAGATCGCCCGAATTTAAAGCAAAATCAATCTTGCATTTTTTAAACGAAAGGAAACTTTGTTGACAAGACGGATGCAATACTTTCTGCAAAGATCATCATTGTTTTGCAATTAACATTGTTCAAATCTATATTATTCTTCCTAAAACTCTCAAATTCAAGCTGTTATAACTCTGAAACCTATAACTCTAATTATTCAAGTCAAGCTTTATTTTGATTCCCTAAGCTTTAATTGCATGCTGATAAGTAAACATGTTTTTCTTATTTTTATTTAAGTGAAGAAATTTCTATTTTTTCAAGTGTAAGCGCTAACGGATAAAGAAAACTTGTTTTATTATATGTGGTATGTTTACGTAATTCAAACACAATCAAACATATCTTTTACTGTAATGCTGACTGATAAGGATTAACCTAAAGTAGTTTAAAGAAGTGAATTGCTTTATGCCCGGGAGTAGTAAAATACGTGCTCATGATCGCTCTCGTACTTTTCTTTCGAACAGGATGTCAGTCAACCTGATGTGCATAAAGTAAAACAATGAAAACGCCTACTAAGTACTGTGTGGCTCTTCGCAATTCCTCACAGATTTACAAAGCGTCTAGTGAACATCGTGCATCACCACGTAAATCACTGCATTTATTCAAAACAACGCTATGATGTGAGCCCTCGAACGAGGAAATACTCGAAAGAGTAAAAGCCCATTTCCTCACAAGAGGGCATATGAACCAGAAGATCGACCATCGTTTGGTATATTCATTGCTGCTTTTCGAACGAGTTGGGCTCGAAGAAACGAGCGAGTCTCATTATGTACCATATGAAACGAATGAGTGAAATGCATGTGCTTGACAGCTCTAGAACTAAGTGCCAGAGTAACACACACTTGATCTCGAGCACTCGAAACCTCACGAAGACAAGCTTAGACTATAAATAGTTGATACAAAATCAGTGGTCGGAGTTCGTGAGAAACTTTTCGTTTTAAAATACAGAGGTATGTTAATCATTAATTTATTCAAGTCCTTTGCTACCGCAAAAAAGTAAGTAACAAAATCTCAAGTGTTTCATCGATGTAATTACACTGTAATATTTTCCAACAAAACTGTCACGAAACCTTCGCTTAAAGTAATTATTACCCGAACAGCATACCTTTATACTGAGCTACTAATGCTGCTATTCAGTCTCTAAAGTGTACTGTGGGATTTGTTTCAATGAAGTGGTCAAAACAAAACCACTCAGAGCAACACGCTCCATATCAAAATTTCCCTTTTTCAAATTTAACATCGCTTTCAAGCAGTCCACTGTCAAGGGTCACATTGATTACATCAGAGGTGGCGAAAACGTGACTCGCGAGTTATTTTGACTCGCAGGCGCACGTTCCCTCTCTGCAACCGTCCGTTTGATTTTCACATGCTACTGAGTGACGCCGTGCGTGTTGCATATTTGGTGACTCGCGGAAGGAAGTCGTTTTCGCCACACTTGGATTACATTATTAAGCCATAACATTGTTATGCAACTGCTTTAAATTTCGTTACCTAAACATAATGCAGCATAGGCTAGAGTTTTGCTGTGGAAATTGGCTTTAACACAGAGCTTTATGATGAACTGACGATGATGTAACATTACACGCAATGCTTGTGGTTGTGGTTTACAAAATTAAATATCCTTCCCATATAGAGCATTCATTACATTAAGAAACAGGTACACACATCAAGAAGGTAGCAATTTCTTGTTACTTCTGGTGTCAGTAACTGAGAAAATTGTAAAGTTATAATCTAAAGGAGTACCGTTTTCAAGTACCACTCAGCAATAAGCCCTTCTCACATATTTGTTCAACAAGGACAAAATTTAGAAAACGTTGCACATACTATTTCGTCATTTTTCCAATTTCGTTTGCCTTCAAATGTATCTATGTTTTAATGAACACGTAGCTACAAGTTTCTTTGAAACATTTGTACCAAACCTACCTTATGTCTTTGTGAACAGATATACAGCTTATTACCTAACCTGCCACTCAGTGCTAAAGCCACATCATTTGCATATTTGTACACCGACTGTACTACACCAGGAACTGGGACCACCTGATTCTTTTGAAGAGAATCTCTTCTTGGCAATTGCAGTTCTAATGTACTTACAACGTCTACATAGTTTGTTCTGAGCTGACAATTTGTGATATCTCTATAGATAGGTGAGACATTTAAAACAGAAACTTCACAATATTGGGCTAAAGTCAGCCTACTTTACGGAATATACTGAGAGCCTAAGTTATTCAATTAAATTATCATTATTCTGAAAAAATAGTATATCAATTCCCTAGACAGCTCTTTTCAATCACACCCCAATACATGTGAAGTGAAAGAGAATTGCTCAACAGATTTTATAATGTCGTTCAACAGCTTCGCCAATAAGCCTGAATAGGAATAATACTGGATACACTTTCAAAACTAAATAAATAATCCCATATAATATACTAGAAATGAGTATGGTTTTTTCGTAATTTTACGTTGCATCTGTGTGGGATTTAACTTTCAAAATCACAATATTTAACATATTTTACAGAAAGTATGCCTATTATCAGTTATAAAAGCAATGAAGTATTCACTGTTGCGAAAAATTAATTTTTCAGGATATTTTATCCCATTTCACACATTTTTAGATCCAAAAACTACGCAACAAGAATAGTGTATCAATGTACAATTCTGAGATTGGGTCCTCACAGGTTTCTGCCTTACCATTGTAGTATTGTTCAAAATGGGGGTAATAAGGCTTAGAAGGAATATGGCTGCTTCAACTGATCCTGAAACGCCATTGTTCAAAGTGTGGGTAATAAGGCTAAGAAGGAACATATCTGCCTCAATTTAACCTGAAACGCTATTGTTTAAAAGGTGAGTAATACGTCTAAGAAGGAAGATGTCTGCTTCAAATTAACCTGAAACGCTATTGTTCAAAGTGTGAGTAATAAGGCTAAGAAGGAACATTCTTGCTTCAAATTAACATGAAATGCTATTGCTCAAAGTGTGAGAAATACGTCTAAGAAGGAACATGACTGCTTCAACTTAACCTGAAATTCTATTGCACAAAGTGTGAGTAATACGTCTAAGAAGGAACATGACTGCTTCAACTTAACCTGAAATTCTATTGCTCAAAGTGTGAGTAATACGTCTAAGAAGGAACATGACTGCTTCAACTTAACCTGAAATTCCATTGCTCAAAGTGTGAGTAATACGTCTAAGAAGGAACATGACTGCCTCAACTTAACCTGAAATTCTATTGCTAAAAGTGTGAGTAATACGTCTAAGAAGGAACATGTCTGCTTCAACTTAACCTGAAATGCTATTGGTCAAAGTGTGAGTAATATTCTAGGAAGGAACTTGACTGATTCAACTTAACCTGAAATTCTATTGCTCAAAGTGTGAGTAATACGTCTAAGAAGGAACATGTCTGCTTTAACTTAACCTGAAATGCTATTGGTCAAAGTGTGAGTAATACGTCTAAGAAGGAACATGACTGCTTCAACTTAACCTGAAACGCTATTGTTCAAAGTGTGAGTAATACGTCTAAGAAGGAACATGACTGCTTTAACTTAACCTGAAACGCTATTGGTCAAAGTGTGAGTAATACGTCTAAGAAGGAACATGACTGCTTTAACTTAACCTGAAACGCTATTGTTCAAAGTGTGTGTGTAATACGTCTATTAAGGAACATGACTGCTTCAACTGAACCTGAATTGCTATTGTTCAAAGTGTCAGTAATACGTCTAAGAAAGAATAAGTCTGCTTCAACTTAACCTGAAATGCTATTGTTCAAAGTGTGAGTAATACGTCTAAGAAGGAACATGTCTGCTTCAACTTAACCTGAAATGCTATTTTTCAAAGTGTGTGTAATACGTCTAAGAAGGAACATGTCTGCTTCAATTTAATCTGAATTGTTATCGTAAAAAGTGTGAGTAATACGTCTAAGAAGCAACATGTCTCCTTCAACTTAACCTTAATTGCTATTGTTCAAAGTGTGAGTAATACGTCTAAGAAGGAACATGTCTGCTTCAACTTAACCTTAATTGCTATTGTTCAAAGTGCGAATAATACGTCTAAGATGGGATATGTCTGCTTCAAATAAACCTGAAACTCTATTGCTCAAAGTGTGAGTAATACGTCTAAGAAGGAACATGTTTGCTTCCATTTAACCTGAAACGCTATTGTTCAAAGTGTGAGTAATACGTCTAAGAAGGAATATGTCTGCTTCAACTTAACCAAAAATGTTATTGTTCAAGGTGTAACACGTCTAAGAAGGAACATGGCTGCTTTAACTTAACCTGAAATGCTATTGTTTAAAGCGTGAGTAATACGTCTAAGAAGGAATATGGCTGCTTCAACTTAACCTGAAATGTTTTTATACAAAGTGTGAATAAT
Organism: Deroplatys truncata; assembly: GCA_030765065.1. NCBI lineage: Eukaryota > Metazoa > Arthropoda > Insecta > Mantodea > Mantidae > Deroplatys > Deroplatys truncata. Next base: position 126,475,504 of record CM060990.1, on the reverse strand, counting down.
AAGCTTAAGAAGGAATATGTGTGCTTAAATTTAACCTGAGATGTTATGGTACAAAGTGTAAGTAATGAGTCTAAGAAGGAATATGTCTGCCTCAATTTAACCTGAATTGTTATTGTACAAAGTGTGAGTAATGAGTCTAAGAAGGAATATGCCTGCTTCAATTTAACCTGAATTGTTATCGTACAAAGTGTGAGTAATGAGTCTAAGAAGGAATATGCCTGCTTCAAGTTAACCTGAATTGTTATCGTACAAAGTGTGAGTAATGAGTCTAAGAAGGAATATGCCTGTTTGAATTTAACCTGTATTGTTATCGTACAAAGTGTGAGTAATGAGTCTAAGAAGGAATATGCCTGCTTCAATTTATCCTGAATTGTTATCGTACAAAGTGTGAGTAATGAGTCTAAGAAGGAATATGTCTGCCTCAATTTAACCTGAATTGTTATTGTACAAAGTGTGAGTAATGAGTCTAAGAAGGAATATGCCTGCTTCAATTTAACCTGAATTGTTATCGTACAAAGTGTGAGTAATAAGCCTAAGAAGGAGTATGCCTGTTTCAATTTAACCTGAATTGTTATCGTACAAAGTGTGAGTAATAACTCTAAGAAGGAATATGTGTGATTCAATTTAAGCTGAATTGTTATCGTACAAAGTGTGAGTAATGACTCTAAGAAGGAATATGTCTGATTCAATTTAAGCTGAATTGTTATCGTACAAAGTGTGAGTAATGACTCTAAGAAGGAATATATCTGATTCAATTTAAGCTGAATTGTTATCGTACAAAGTGTGAGTAATGACTCTAAGAAGGAATATGTCTGATTCAATTTAACCTGAATTGTTATCGTACAAAGTGTGAGTAATGACTCTAAGAAGGAATATGTCTGATTCAATTTAAGCTGAATTGTTATCGTACAAAGGGTGAGTAATGACTCTAAGAAGGAATATGTCTGATTCAATTTAACCTGAGTTGTTATCGTACAAAGTTTGAGTAATGAGTCTAAGAAGGAATATGCCTGCTTCAATTTAACCTGAATTGTTATCGTACAAAGTGTGAGTTATGAGTCTAAGAAGGAATATGCCTGCTTCAATTTAACCTGAATTGTTATTGTACATATTGTGAGTAATGTGTCTAAGAAGTAATATGTCTGCTGCAATTTAACCTGAATTGGTATTGTACAAAGTGTGAGTAATGAGTGTAAGAAGGAATATGCCTGCTTCAATTTAACCTGAATTGTTATTGTACAAAGTGAGTTATGAGTCTAAGAAGGAATATGCCTGCTTCAATTTAACTTGAATTGTTATTCTACGAAGAGTGAGTAATATGTCTAAGAAGGAACATGCTGTTTCAGTTTAACCTAAGTACTAATAGCTTTTCTGCAGTACATCTGTCCGTCTACTAATAAATCATTAGGAACTACTTAAGCGGTTAAACTGGCAAAGATTGGACAATAACGGCCAAATGTTACAATTTACGTTGTTTAACTTCTTATTAAATCCCATTCTCTAGAAACGTTTTCGGGTAAATATTTTTAATACCGGAGTGAGATTGAGATACGTGAGGATTTAAATAGCTCTGAAGGCAATCGCGGTATTAGTTTTATGCCTTTTTTGTAATTTCTAAAACTTTTAAAATTTTTTGAAGTATTTTTGCAAAACGCGGTGTACATAAGGAAATTGGTTTCTAAGTTATGCTCTTTTATAAGAAATGTACACTCTTTAATGAAAAGCACATAAGCAGAAAATCAGGCTTGTTAATACGAACGCGTTTTTCAGTGTGGTTTTGTCGATTACAGTATTTTAGACATTTTTCAACACTCTGACATTTCAGTTTTTAGGTTATTGTCGTGGAACTTAGGAAATACTTTGCCGAAATCTTTCTAATTAAAACTTCCTATGTAGGCATTAGTGTGGGGCAAATGTGTTACCCACAAGCTCACCCAAGACTAATACATAGATATTTCTTGCAAAACCCGAATTTCACAAATGGATCAAAACTGTTTTTAAAAAGCAATTATTATACAATTATATTTCTTAGAAATTTTTTTTTAGTTCAATAAGGAACACATATAAATGAGGTTTAAAATTACGAAAAATGAATTAAAAGTTGAATCATATATTATACACGTTAAATTTGTGATTTGAAATGCATTACCTAGGAATTACAATATTATGTAATGAACCTTGCAACTGAAGTGATAAGATCCGCCCGAAAAATAAATAATAAATAATAACGAATAAGAAGAATAATTAATAAGCATATCATCAAAACAATAAGAAGGAATACCAGTATGAGCGAAGAATAAAAGAGAACATTAAGAATTAGAGAAAGGGGGGGAATGAAATCATGAAGAGAGAAAAAACGTAGAGGGTAGATATTAGTTAATAATAAGAACATGAAATAAAACGTGTAGTTGATAACGACCAAACTTGGCGAAAATCATATAAAGATAGCAGACGTAGGAAAGGACATGAAAAATAACATTAGAGATCGCTTAGTGACAATAGGAACCGAGTTGTGCACACGGGAAGCCAAGACAACTGGCAGGAACCCGAAGTTAATCAAGCGCACAGAAAATGCAGTAAAGCGAACATTATTTGTTAATGTTAGACGCGAGCAACGCTCGGACGATGTTATTGAGAACCAATGGTAGACGGAGGAAAAATTCAGAAATGTAACCAATCATAACGAAGGAAAGTCACGTAAATAGCAAAAAGTGAGAGAGAAGCTATAAAATAGGCGTGAAATGGAAAATTATCTATGAGGCAGAGCGACGTTCAGACGTGCGTAAGATAACTCACTCTGTGTCGAAACGTCGGGGAGGGAAGAAGATTCTGTGTCGAAACTTCGGGGAGAGAAGAAGATTCTGTGTCGAAACTTCGGGGAGAGAAGATAATTTGTACGGAAAGAAGTAGATTCGTGTAGGAAACGTGATGGAAAGTAAGATAGATCTAGAAATTCAAATTATCATATATTAAAGAGGGAAACAGTGTAGCGGTCTTCGAGTAAATATTTATGTATTGAAAACCAGTTTAAGGCAACAGTGAGGAACAGGGTAGCTAGGGACTAACGAAAGGAAAAGTCATTAGCCTAGTATTGTAACGTACTTCAACTTCGCAAAGTAATTAAGAAAGGGTAAGAACACGGAAACAGTAGCAGGGGTGACAGGAAAAATCGTGTCTTGTGTGGAAAGGACATTCGTACGAGGACATCAGTGTGGATCATCAATAAACGGGCCATCTGAGAGGAGAAAGTGAACTTCATTTATCTCCCATCCACACTCTCTGAGGTAAGAGACTCCTGAACCTAAATTCCTCTACCTGAGTAGCCGGCAGCAACAACAATCCAACCACCAAGAACCGCACCATTACAAACCATTATTTTTCCATTCCCAACCCCCGCTACACAACGCACTTCTTTATGCAGACATAAAATGTACTAAGAAATTAAAAAATCTCAGTAGGGTTATTTGGGATCTGGATAATTCACGAATCGGCCCTTTTAAGACAATAATTATGTTCACATATACGCCGTTCACTTTTTAAAGGAATCGCCTTCTTTGTACTTTTATTGCATATTATATGTATTACAGATACGTAGATGAGTATTTCGGAGTTGTTCGTCTGGTTTACAATCACTCAAAAGCCGATAGCTCTACTGAATTTTTACGTGGCTTGCTTTCATTTTATGTGAATGCAGGAAATGGCAAACAAATATAAAATACTGCTTAACAAAGGTTGTTGGTGAAACCAGGGACGTCATTTCATGGTATGGGGGGGGTGGTCAACTGCCTCCCCCAGTTTATCAGAAATAATTAGGCTACTGGTTATTATAGCTCTACCAAAAGAAACATTATTATTACTGTAATTTTAATACAAATATTTCACATTTTAAAGATAGCATGATTTTCTCTTAGATTGAATGTGTCGTTAAAATTCACATGAAAATTCGGACAACTCCTTCAGGCAACCTTGCGCCCCCCCATCAAGCAGAAACCGAAATGACGCTCCTGACTGAAGTCATACATATAGTATGTAAGTACTATACATCAATTACACTTCTGAATTGGCGAGAATTCATAATGCTTCTTGGAGGAACAACTGCGAGGGGGCGGAATGGCTTCCAATCAGAATTAATCCCGAGAATTTTATACTGCTTAATAATTCTTCGGCATGAATTCGGAAAGGAGCTTCATCCGCATTCACATCCGCATACCTTCTTCATTTCCGTCGTTGCTCCACATACACCACGTCAGCAGTTGTGTAACTTGTTTTATAGTTGTCGTAAAATCTATGCAGTGAAAAAAATGATACTTTATAAAGTTCCTTGAACTCTGACAATGCCTGGCGGTGCTGGTTCATCGCGATCCTTTATACCAGAGAATCCTGACTTCGATCTCTCTCTCTCTCTCTCTCTCTCTCTCTCTCTCTCTCTCGATAAAGCCTAACACCTGAACAGAGACAAAAAAAAGCTTATGTGAACAGTTTCCTTCCATGTGGTGTTGAAGAATAGAAAGCTTCTGGTGGGGTTAATTAATATATCCAGTGTTTAGAAATGGTTTGGCATTGTTTATTTTCATTCAGAGAGAATTGTATAGTGTTATTTTAATGCATGTTAATCAGAAAATATGTGGACAGTACAACTCTGCTCATATTTCCAAAGTTTCTGTTTCTAGAATTTATTGTTTATTATAAAGACTGATATCTAGGATATCCAACAAAGCTTTCTCCACTTGAAATTATACATATAATGGATGGTACATAACTTTCCCTACAAATGCTCATTTTTTCTCTAAACTTGCATATGCTCATTAGTTCATTTATAACGAAGTCTTAGTCTTTGTGTGAGTTATAATAAAATATATTAAAACATCCCTTGTAACAGCCTTTTTGATATAAAAGATGTCCCTTATAAGCGTTAAAAGAATAGGTATCTGTCAGACACCACGCCACCAGTAATGGTATAATTTTCGCACGTCACCATGCAATCCAGACCAAGGTTGGAAGCGAAAAAGGTATCCCAGCAACGTTACAGAGAGAAGAAGATAATATTTGTTGTAGTGTAATTAAATTGAATAATTAGCTACTATCGTCGAAAACACAATGGTGATCCTTGCAAAGGTAGACCAAGACTGAAAAATGCAATGCCATAGCCGGGATAGAGCAACCGGACGAAAACTGGAAGGTCCGGGGTTCGTTACCCGGCTATAGCATTGAAGTTTTCAGTCTGATTCTATCTTTCCAAATTTGTCTTATTCACAGCTTGTGTGAAAGAACAAATAATTACCAATGATTATCGTGTTACAGATAAGCCACCAAATCACTGATAGCATATACAACTGCCTGTGAATGAAAGATAATGTGTGTCTTACCTAAGAATTAAGAAAAACATAATAGTACCTTAACCGGGAACAAAACTGCCAAAAACACTTTTCTGGTGAAAGGTGATTATTCACAAGGGAGGTCTTGAACTTTTAATTGCAACAAAGCTCAGTATTATTCGAGGACCTAATTTATATCCAAAATTACTTCATTTGAACAACCCCTTTATCCGTATCACAGAATTGACAATTAGCATAATGCTCCAACCAAAACCCCTCAAGTCCAAAAATAAATTCCTATTTGCTGAGAAAATACGAATTATGTGTCCCCCCTCCTTCAGTTGTGTGATACAACAATCCTCACATATTTATACTCTAATAGGCATATCTTAAAAACAACATGGAAGGCATAGCTATGTCTTTCTCCTCTCCTGATTTTTTTCTAATTTGGAATTGTTGGGCTTGCCATTTAGACACCTCAACTATGCCTGCACATGTTTTCTACACCTTTATCCGATAATGTAAGAGTCATATTAAAAATGTAATAATATTCCCTACCCTTAGTTACAACTTTAGTGTACTGTATAATTATCAAACGTTACCACTAGCATTAGTTTCACACCGTTACATAGCAATCAAATGTATAGAACTATTTGGACAAAAATTTGTAAATCTGCGACAGATATACGCTAAAATAGATATAATTTATATGAAATAGTGTTTAAAGTGAATGGTAAAATCTAAAGCGGCATTACTCATTCCTGTTCATGATGAGCAGCCACTAAGGGGATAAACAAGTATTGTTGGCTTGGTGAGTGACAATAAAGATGAAACATTGAATCATTCCAAGGGCAATTGATTTGAATGCTTCTAACAATTTAATGCAGGAGAATAACATTGGTAAACCAACTGCAGGTGTCTCCTAGTGGAGCGTTGCAGAACTAAAGGAAACGGAAGAGTTGCGACCATTAAGGAAGAAAAGACTAGCCAGAATTAGAAAAAGGCCTTTGTACTATTCCTAGGAAATTGCAAGATCTTTTCTTTAATGACGAACCACCAACGTTGGACAAAGTCTTAAATTCTGCCCCCTTTTAAGAGATGCAGCTTTCATTAATTAATGCTAGAAGTTTGATTTAAGTTTGTGAGGAGAAATAAAGTTAATATACTTATGGAGAGGGAGGATATTCTGTGATGAAGACCCTGATTTCACACCTCCTCTTGTTAGTGATACAGTCACTAATTAAGGTGTTTTATTTTAACCATCCTGTATTTAATTTAAACTGAGCTTTATTTCGTAGTTTTATTATTATTATTATTATTATTATTGTTATTATTATTATAGTATAGCTTTTCTATTGCATTAAAACCATAATACAATATCTTCACAGAGGACAGCAACACGAGGTTAACGCGGAGGGATACAAAATGTTTTGTTTCAATCAAGTCCGGTTCTAACGCTGGGTCGACTAGAGAAATAAGACAGCATATTTTATCAATGACCTAGAGATATGCAATGATGCAGAATTTAAATTGAGTTAAAATCAAATTGGAGTTGTGACTTAAAGAGATGGACAAGGATTGACAAGTTTACTATTATTATGTATACATTAAGTTAAAAACTTTTAATTAATAATTATTGGAAAATACCATATATATATGTGTATATATATATATATATATATATATATATATTGTGTGTGTTTGTGGGTGGGTGTGTGTGTAAGATTTAATGTTTGCAAGAATGCTTATATTGTAAAAACGACTATTACAGTTTTGCTTCATGAAAAGAAACGAAGAAAATGAAAATTAAATAACGCAATTGGCGAAATGGTTAACACGAATGAACGAAAACATTGCATTCGCAATATTTATACACAACAGGAAATGAAATATGCAAGTAAAAGTGAAAGCTAAATAAGAACCATCTTAAAGAAGCAATTCATATTATATATATATATATATATATATATATATATATATATGTTCTTTATAAAAAGTATAATCTCATTAGTGTAAATAATTTCTATATATTGTAACTTATTTCGTTACGCTTAGCAACCAAGTAAAAGCTAAACAACTTTCAATATTTTAATCACACTCAGAAAATTTTACACAAGAAGCCGAAATCTTGAGCAGCGCTCAAGGAAATTATTTTAATTTTAAAGCATATTATCTTGTGTGATATGCTAAAATAATAATCAACAAAGATTTGTGATATCCAAAGAATTATTGAACGAAAGTAAGAAAATGAAGTAAAGTTGAATCATAATAGGTAAGTATTGTTCTACGATATAATTCTCAATTGCCTGAAGGGCAATAAACTACTTTTCTGTGAATTTCATTATGGTTGATATTAGTGATTTAAATTGCCTTGCCTTTCCTAAACACGTTATCAAAACCCCAATGATAGAAGGGTACTTGTAATCACAACTGAGCTAGAAGTATTTTAAAACCACTTAGAATACATTGGAAATACACAACTAATTATACTAAAGCATCCACAAAATTCTAGTAAGGTAACGTTCGAAAGCACGGGTCAACAATCACCGAGTTGAGCTCATACACTGCAAAGAAGCACTTCTCTTCATCAGGCAGATACAATAATACCAACTTAGTTATTGCAGCGATAAATACAAACCAGACAATTAAGAGTTACGTGGTGAACGGGACAACGTGACGAACAGATCCAGCATCCAGAATCCAGCATCCGAGTTCAGAACCCAGACACACAGACCCTGATTCAATAGAAACTCGCAGTGATAAGCTAATAACTTTAAGCCATGTAAAACAAACCAAACGTAACCTCATTAGACCCCATTGTCAAAGAGCTGCGCGTAAAGTCTGTTTCCACATAAGTGAGTCCGCACTCCAACTGACAGCCGTGAGACAGGAAGTACAGATGGACCACCAGAAGAAGGCGAGCGAGAGGATTGTGCTATGTAAACATTTTCTGCTGCTTCCATCATATTTATGACACTAGTATCATAAAACAAACAGTGTTGTTGGATAACTCATCCATGTCTTCACTTAATACACTAGTGTGCAAAACCAAAGGACGAGATGGGTAAAGTAACACAACAAATGAACTACTTGGTGGAAGTGGATTAAGGTGCGGGAGCTTGTTGCCAGAGGTCCCTCACACGTACACAGAAAGCTGGATGTCACGTGGCGTGAGGGTAGCGAGCCTATAGTGCGAAATGTGTCTCGTTCCGCAACACGGGGCAGTTGATGAAACAGGACAAGACGGTGCGTGGAATTTAGAGAGCTGTTACAGTGCACTGTAGTGGTGTTTTTCATTGCAACATGACCAGTAGACACCATTTGGATGACTTCAAATGGGGAAGAATCATTGGGAAACTGGAAGAAGGGCGAAGTGTGACGACTGTTGCGCAGGAGTTTGGAATTGCACATAGCATTGTTTCACATGCATGGGGAAACTTCCAAACCACAGGCACTGCTGTTCCAAGCATAGATGGTGGTCGGTCACGCTGAACTACAGCAGATGACCACTATACTGTGCAACAGGCAGGAAGGGATCCACGCTAAACAGCGCGTGAAATTGCAACAGCATTTAACAGGACAGCTGGGCACGCAATCTCACGATAAATAGTGACACGGCGACTACACAGAAGTGGTCTCTTTGCCCAACGGCCAATATGTTGTATTCCATGGATATCCGCACATCGGTGGCACGGTTTGCGATGGTCCCAAGAGCATCAAAATTGGACCAACGAGGAATGAGATAGCGTGCTCTTTTCAGATGAGAGCAGATTCAGTCTAAGTAGTGACTCTCGGCTTACACACATCTTGAGAGAGGTGGGAACATGTAATAAACCAGGAACATTCATGAACATGATCGTTTTGGTATTCCGGGTGGTGCGGTTTGGGGAGGCATAATGTTGCATGGGGGCACCGACCTCCAAATGTTTGAACATGGTACGCTCATGGTCAACGTTAGTGTGAGACTGTACTACTTCCCCATGTGCGTCTTTTCAGGGGTGCAGTCGGCCCTGACTTCATTTTGATGGATGACAATGCGCGACAGCATCGAACAGCGCAGGTGGAGAATCTCTTGAAACGAGAGCATATTCGGCGAATGGACTGGCCTGAACGTTCCCAAGATTTGAATCCCATTTAACACGTGTGGGACACATTTTGTAGTAAACAAATCGACTACTTGAGCAGAAAAACATTTCAAGCCCCTTCTCGCACCTCAAGCCCCTCTCACCTTTTTCTGGTGCCCCAACAGTACCTGCCAACGACGCTGCCTCTTCTTTATTCCATGAAACCTTCACCTAATTTCCTGCTAGCACGAGTCTGCTTGTCACCATTGAGCTCTAGGTCGTAATCTGGGTTCGATATCAAGTTCAGGCCCTAGCCCATCAACCACCCGCGACAAGGTATCTTTATGTAGCCACCCACAAATCTCAGGTTGCTACGGCGGTACCTGACAACCTTCGCCTGTCTTCTACCCATGCTTAGGCAGTAGTCCTAGTGCATGGTAAGGGAGGCAATGTGTAAGGGAGGCATTTGGGTGATCGCCACAGAGAATGGTGGAAAAAGGGACCATACGTATGCCTCCTTAGATGTGCAATTAAAAATACGGGATTCACTCAACCTAATGAATATTTCTCCTTAGTGTTAGCTGGGACTGCTGAGGTCGCTTACTTCCTGGCAGTATCTGGTATATGCCCGGGAGCCCTTTGTTGCGAGTGAATGAGATAGTGCTAACCAGTATCAGGATTGTTGTCATGTTGTAATCGTTGGTGAACCTGTCCTTACTAGCGCGTAAGTTCGTCCGGATTTGGTCGCCCTTCTGGTCTCACCTTCATCCCTTCCTCTCAGGGGTAAAGTTAGGAGCAAAAAGGGCCCATTGTGGCCTATTTGTGGTGTTGTGCACAGTTAATGGAGGCCTCTTTGTCTGCTTATTCCTAACTCCGTAACTTAGCACATAAAGGTGATTCAATAATACAGCTACTCGGTTGAGTAATTTTCGCGTAATTTCTGTTACTTTTGATTTGTCTATTGAATGATAAACAAAGTAGAAATGCCTGAAAGATAGAGGTTGTAATTTAGTGAAATGAAGTAAACTTTAACTCATTTTGCTTTATGGTTTCTCTATATATCAATACACTGAATGAAGTCTAAACAGTTGAATATCCGTGCATTTATTTAGACTAGTACCTCATTATCTTTTTAGTGCCTAAACTGCAAAATTAAGTAAATTTTGTGCTCAATAATTTCCTTAAAACAGACAATGTCCAAAATTTACTATAGACTGTTTCAATAGAAAACAAACAATGGGTCTTAGGCGGATTTGGTGCTATGGAAAGATTAGGTAGTGAAATTAGTGACATTTAAATAAAAGATAATTTGTTTCAAATGTTAAATTCAGAATAAGGTTTTTTTCGGTTTTATTGGTACACAAATGTTTTCATGAAATTTAAATACCTAATTACCAAAACTGTAATATCTTGGCATTCATTGTTCTTGCATTAAGCTACAGATATTTAACTTTTCCTTGCTGTTTTTCTGAAAATGTTAAAAAAAAAGCCTTGCAATTACTGACGCGCTAACCTGGTTGACAGGTACTTGTGGTGGTGCTGGTGCAGTCGGCGCCCAGGCGAGAAGAGGTCTCTTTTTCTTTCAAAAGCAAAGCCTTATTTACTTTAATACCATGCCTATCGGTATGTCTCAAACATACGGTTCAGTTGGAAGGTTTGTGGTCAAAAGGAAGCTGTTTACTTATTAGCCTGAAATGCAAAACTGTCACCTTTAGTATGCTATACGTAGGGCACCATCTTTGTATCCACCTGTTGTCCAGGATAGTGTTTCGATATTACCATTATCAATATTTGGTCCATTTTGTTTCCTTTAGCTGTGTTTAATGCCCTTTCCTTCTGTTTACGCCACCACAAGCAGTGGACACTAATGAACCGTGGCATTAAATGAAATTGGGAAAGAAAGTTAGCAAAGAAAACGTTCCAGCGTGAGTTTAGGGTATCTCCCTAGAATTTGCCAGCTTCGAGGACTGAGGAAGACCCGAAAAAGCATGAGTGATGGCAGACAACCTTGGCGGGACCTGAACCGTGGAACTCACCTTCACGGTACGTCCTTAACGACCTCGGCTACCCATGCCGATCTGTGGTTCCTGGTGGAGCATATAGAGGCCTCTAACAAGGTTTACCGCAAGCATTCCACACCCTATATTCTCCCTTATTCAATGGCGAATCTCATATATGTGACTACAGAGCAGAATCGTGGATATGTATAGCTGTTACTATTAAACTAAAACTGTAGAGTAAATAGGTACTTTACCGATCATAACATTTCCAAATTCAATAACGCATTACCACAAGAACTAAGGGCATCTATTTGGATCAGAGCAATTACAACGTGTGGGCCATTTTTATGGTTCTACGAGTAGCATTACACTATTTTTAATTCTATTCTCCCTATAAAATTAAATACCAAAGTAGCACATCATATTTAAAAATTAAAGGAAGAATTTAAAAACATATACAAACTTGGCAAAAAGACAAAATGACAGATCTTATGAGGAATTGTATGTGTACATAAAGAAATGTTACATATAAACCTTAAATCTATCAAACCACAAAAATACGGTGACAACATCAAGGAATCAGCAAGTAAAGTCAAAACACCGTGAGCAAAAGTAAATGAACAGAATAATATAGGTAGGAAGTGAATAGCGAAATATAGCCCTTAATGATAACACATACTCCATAACAAATCCATTTGAAATAAATTCTTACTGCTACGTCAACCCTTGCCAAAAGTGCAAGGCACCTATACATAGAAATACCTATGGTAAATGCAATGTATTTCTCACCTACAGTCACAGAGATCATTAATTATATAGCTCGCAAATAAAACAACTTAAAAACGATCAGAATGGGTAGTATTTTGTTATAAATATGTGAACGAAATTATCATACCCTATATAATATCCTGAAATCCCTCATTAGTTTCTCTTTCACTTAAAGGGTACCCAGCTGTGTCCCGTTTTCCTTCACCAATGTTATTCCGAAGGAGGATACGCATATTGAGGGGAGGAGATAGAAGACGTAGTCAGACGGAGGTCCCTTCGGGACCTCGAGAACATCACCATATCTAGTCCACAGTGGGCCCTTTCTGTTTCTAACGAGACCCATGCACGAAGGGAGGAAGGTGAGATCCGAAAAGCGACCAGCTTTCATTGGTGAAGTGTGTTAGCTAGCACGGGGTGCGTAAGATTCCAACATGGCACCAATCATAAAGTTGGGTAGCCCTGCCTGAAACACCTGCAACCTGTGGGTCGCGGGTGCACACGAGACAGCTCCCAGGAACGAAGGGCTTCCCACCAATTTCCTTCCAAACTATAAATTCCACCGTTCTGCCGCAACGCACAAACCGCCGTCATCTGCTCCTATAACCCTGAAAAAGGTGAGGTGAAGCAGACGAAACGAAATGATGAGGAGGAATTTCGTGGAGAAAAGTAACCACCCCAGCATTCTAATACCGAACCGGAGAAACCACGAAAAATGCATGATCATAGTGACCGGATTAACGGTAGTCGAACGTAGGCCCTCCCGAATGCGAGCCTCTCAGGTTAGAGCTGATCCATCTAATTGGTCATATTGAAGGGATTATCGATACTGTTTCTTTTTCAGTCATATGTGTAAGTTTCAATTCGTTGGCTGAATAAAACCCAGGACGCCAGGTACCCAAGTGTGTATTCACAAGATACTACCTAATGACGTAAATGCAATAAAGTTTATTTGACGTCTTTATCTTAATTAGTTCAGGAGTTATTTAATTTAAAATTAAATTTCATTTTATCAGTATTCGAACCCAGAACATCAGGAACAAAGTTATTTATAATATTAGTTTGGCATGTTTAAAAGAGCTGTATGCTGTTACGGCATCAATCTAAGTGATATATTTCAGAGTATAGAGGAAAATTAAGGAAGTCATTGAAAGATCGGGATTCGAAATAAGGACAACAGATCGAGAATTATATACAGAATAATCACTCATCATAGGATCTATCAATCATACTTTAGTCCACCCCTCTACCTTTCTTAGTTTCCGAGATAATGCAGATTTAAAAATTAAGGATTGAACCCAGGACACCACGTACCAAAATATACATTAGCAAGAAACTACCTAATGACATTACTGTAATAAAGTTTATTTGACGCCTTTAGCTTAATTAGTTTAGGAGTTATTAGAAGAAGAATTTGTAATCACTCCTAGGATACGAACCGGGCATCCCGATCAACTTCAAACAATACACCTAGGACGCGCCGCATTCCAAGGAATAAACTAGTTTTCAACCTATTGTTCTATCTCTTTTCATTCAGGAGATATAAGCGATTAATCAGTAGTATAGATTTAGGGTTTCTGGTGCACTTAATATGCAGGAATGTGCAATTAATATGCTAATTAGCCCCCTCCCCCACTAATTAGTCCCCAGTCTCAATTCCACTCTACTCAGAATAAAATGGTGTTGGGAAAATTTAAACGTGAGGCTAATGGTAAAATCATCCAGCGCTTTATAGGAGTACGACCTAAGATGTATGCACTAAATCCACGACTCAATGATAAAAAGATTAAAGGTATAAAACGTAGTGCTATTAAACAGTACATTACGTTTGACAGCTATACAGACAGTCTTTAAACCTGTGAAATCAACAGAACGCCCATGAATCTAATCCTATCACGAAAGCACGCTGTTACCACAGTGCAAGTGCATAAAATTACATTAAATCCCTTTGATGATAAAAGAGTTATTGCCGAGGATGGAATAACTACCTATGAGTTTGGACATTACAGTATTACAAACAGTGCTTAAGAGAATGTAAGTCGAAGATGAAGATTTTCCCTTGAGTCTACAGTCTTAAAAAAATGAAGTTTATTCGTGTGCTGTGTATGCAACTAGCAGACGCCCGATGAAGAAAGAAGAAGATGGAATGGGAGGTGCTAACCCTGCCATTAGGAGCAATCCTAGTGCTAGTCTAAAGCCTAGATAAAAGGGGAGAGGCACGTACTACGAACTAAAATAAAGGTATGTTGATGCAGAGCTTTTCATTTTGTAAACCAATATGTAGTTAATCCCTCTTCGCCTCGCACACTAACTGTTTAACATATAAAAAGGTTTGTAAGATTTAGAAAAAGGTATATAAAGTGTTGTAACGTTGGATGAGAAATGTTTATAATCTAATTACTCTACATTAATACCTGTGATACTATTTGAATTACCTGTTAAAATGACTAAATACCTGTGATACTACTCCAATAATGTGAAATTACCTTAAATAGCTCTGATACGAAACCCTGCTCGAAATTAACACGACCACCTGTGATACTATGCTGATTGCCCTCCAAACACTTACGACATTACCTGAACTATTTGTGAAATGCGAAACTATGTTACAACCGACCCCTGGAAGCTACCCTCCTGTAATGCTAGCTGAATTACTCTAAACACTTATGATAGTTGAATTATCCTAAACACCTACGATACTCTCTGAATTACCTGTGAAATGCGAAACTATGCTATGCCCAACCTCTGGTTTCATTCCTCCTGTGATGCTAGCTGAATTAGCCTAAATACGTATGATACTAGCTGAATTACCTGTTAAATCATATACAGCTATGATACGTACCGCCTCTGAAGTCTAGCCTCCTGTGATACTAGCTGAGTTACTCTAAGCAACTATGATACTTGAATTAGTCCAAATACCTACGATACTACCTGAATTACGTACCCTTTTGCGTGAGTGGGTAACCTTTTTGCGTGAGTGGGTCACATTTTTCCGTGAGCGGGTCAACTTTTTGTGTGAGTGGGTTACCTTTTTGCGTGAGTGGGTCACATTTTTGCGTGAGTGGGTCACCTTTTTGCGTGAGTGGGTTACTTTTTACGTAAGTGGGTCACCTTTATGCGTGAGTGGGTCACCTCTTTGCGTGTGTGGGTTACCTTTTTCCGTGTGTGGGTCACATTTTTTTCGGTGAGTGGGTCACCTTTTTGCGTGAGTGGGTTACCTTTTTACGTGAGTGGGTCACATATTGCGTGAGTGGGTCACCTTTTTAACGTGAGTGGGTTACGTGATGAAGCTATCTAGAATTAGTGTTCCATCATTGATAGGAAACAGATTTCCATGAAGTTTGTGCCTAAAGTTGCTTTCGCTCTCCCAAATAAAATCCATATTCTACCCTTCAGGTTCTGACTAGTCTAGCACTTTCCCTCGTATTCCCTATCTCTGCTGTATAAAGGCCTATAATCCTACTCCTTCAGTATCTGTCTAGCCTAACAGCTCTCCTCGTTTTCTTACACCTCTCATACGTACAAACGCATACTCTACTCTCAACCTCTGTATAGTGTAGCGCTTCTTCTCGTATGCCTTATCTCTTCATATAAAGCCCATTTCCTTCTCCTTCAACCCTCTCCTAGCATAGGATCTCTCTCCGTTTTCTCGTCTTTCCTTATAATCGCATACTCAAACACCCCTAGCCTAATACTTCTCCTCGGTTTGCTATCTCTCCCATATAAAACGCCATATTCTACCCTTCAGTCTTGACTAGTCTAGCTCCTTCCCTCGTATCCCCTATCTCTCCTATATATAAGGTCATATTTCTACTCATTCAGTATCTGTCTAGCCTAACACCTCTCCTCCTGCTCCTATACCTCTCATACATATAAACGCATACTCTACTCTGAACCTCAGTGTAGTCTGGCATCTCTTCCCGTATCCCCTACCTATCATAAAGCGCATTCCCCTCCTGCCCCCTGCCTAGCTGAGGATCTCTCATTGGTTTCCTATCTAACCTATATGAAACACATTCTACCATTAACATCTGTTTTTCCTAGTGTAGGATCTCTCCGTTTTCTCGTCTCTCCTTATAAACGCATGCTAAACCCTCCTAGCCTAATACTTCTCCTCGGTTTGCTATCTCTCCCATATAAAAAGTCATACTCTACCCTTCAGTCCTGACTAGTCTAGCTCCTACCCTCGGATTCCCTATCTCTCCTGTATATAAGCTCATATTTCTACTCCTACAGTATCAGTCTAGCCTAACACCTCTCCTCGTGTACCTATACCTCTCATACATATAAACGCATACTCTACTCTCAAACTCTGTCTAGTCTAGCATCTCTCCCCGTATCCCCTACCTCTCATAAAGCGCATTCCCCTCCAGCCCCCTGCCTAGCTGAGGATCTCTTATTGGTTTCCTATCTAACCTATATGAAACACATTCTACCTTTAACACCTGTGTATCCTAGCATAGGATCTCTCCGTTTTCTCGTCTCTCCTTATAAACTCATACTCAACCTCCTTAGCCTAATACCTCTCCTCCTGTTCCTATACCTCTCATACATATAAACGCATACTCTACTCTAAACCTCTGTCTACTGTCAGTGACTCAGGAGATTGACTTTGTCCTTGAACTGCAAGCGTGTAGTGGACTGGGAGCATCTTGCGTAAGGTGTAGATAGTGCAACACCAACAGTTCAAAAATATTCTCAACAAGTGCAGTCTTACTGCAGGCAGTGTCAGAGGATGCTACAGTGTTAAAACGCGTTGTATTGCGAGTGTCAAATTAATATAATCCATTAGTGAAATGGCTAACTTTCGGGAAAAGGGAAAAACCATTCATAGCGAGGCTCGCGAAATAATAAACCATGTAAACGAGCAATGCAAAAAGGAATCAGAGCAGAAACAACTAATTCTACCGATTTCGCGAGGGATGAGAGAACAGGCAATTAGTGCGGTGTGTCTGTGGGAACAATTAAGAATATAAGACAAGAAATTGCGAAGAGAACAGAAGGAAGCCCTTTACGCACTGCAGGCAAGATAAGACCTCCAAATCCAGAACGAAATATAAATATAGGCGATTTCGACATGTGCTCATTAAGCGGACAATAATGGACTTCTACGTCAATAAGAAGATAGTTCCGACATGCAGAAAGTTACTCCTGTAGTTAGAAGTAAGATGCAATTTCCTTGGGGGGAGAGTTAAGGAGAGTTATTCGGAAATTGGGATTTATATGGCGCAAGTGCCGAGGAAAGCGAACAATCTTAATCGAAAAGCCAAGAATTGTTGAATGGAGATGCAAATACTTGGCTGAGCTAGGGGAATACCGAAGTCAAGGCAGGGATATCGTTTATTTGGATGAAATGTGGATGGACAATAATTGAACATTCAAGAAATGTTGGCAAGCTGATGGGATCACAGGGGTGCTTACTGATGGTAGTGCAGGAAACACTCATTGACCAAGAGAAAAGTTATTTAAGATTGACCGCATCCTTAATGCACATGGACACTCCACTCTGTATCTGCCGCCTTACAATTGCGATCTTAATCCCATTGAGGTTGCATGGGCGACAGTAAAGGACTTCATAAGGGAGCGCAACGTTACTGGGGAATTTTCGTTATTTCGTTTATTGAGTTTAACCAACGAAGGAATCTCTGCGGTACCTGCAGAACACTGGGTAGGATATCACCGGCATGTTAGAAAATTAGAAGATGGTTACTGTCCATGGATCGTGTGGTTTCTGATGTGATCGATCAGATTATTATTTTAAATGCAAACGACAGTTCTTCTGATGAGCAAGAAGGGATATCATCCGATGACTCGGACTCCGAATCATCTGCATCGATCTTGCATACCCTTTGGATTAATGAGGTTAGTAAAACAATATTCCACATGTATAGTGTCGTAAATATACTGTTTTACATGTATACACGCTTTACAAGTTCACTTATTGAAATTATGATCATAATTGTTTTGTTTGATGCGGTAATAATGTAATATTGATGTTACTTCGCCTAATATTTGTTGTCGCGGAAAGAAAGGATAAGTACCTTTGGAACAGGGTGTAAACAATAAAGCGATAGGAAAGAATAACACAACCCTCTCTCAGGTTCGCTTACGTCAACCTCAAGGACAAAGCTAAACTCCTGAGTCACAGACAGTAGTCTAGCATCTCTCCCCGTATCCCCTACCTCTCCCCTCCTGCCCCCTGTCTAGCTGAGGATCTCTCATTGGTTTCCTATACCTCTCATATAAAGCACTTTTAACTTTAACACCTGTCTAACCTAACACCTCTCCACTATCTCTTCCATATAAACGCACTTCCCTCATTCAACTCACCGTCTAGCCTAGTATCGGTCGTCGTATTCCCTATCTCTCCGATATAAACCCATTTTCCTCCTTAAGACTCTCTCAACCTGGCATCTATCCTCGTTTTCCCTATCCTTTCGCATATATGCCCAAAAAACTGTGGTCGCTCTCTCCTAAATAACCTTTTATTATTATCACTATTATTGCTGTTGTTCCCTTTATTTCTCTATTATTAAATGTTTCTGTTTTTTACTCACATATTCCCAAAAGAAGCAGAGCCATGTCGAAGTTTCGCCTGTTTGAACGTAACATCACCTTCATTCACTTGCACAGTTTCAAATTACCAATTTATTAGGGGCGGCCCCACACCCGCCGCTCCCAGTGACGATCATCCTCTAAGCCTCCATCGTCTCCATATACATTATTATTATTATTATTATTATTATTATTATTATTATTTACTTTATTGCTGTTAATCTCTTTAATGTTCTGTTATATAATTTTTGTGTTTTTTACACACATAATGCCGCAAGAAGCAGGGCTATTTCGATATATTCCCCAGTTTCAATGTAACCTCAGTGTCGTTAACTTGCACAGTTTCAAACGAACAACAACCAATTCTTTTAGGGGTGGCCCCAAATCCGCCGCTTCCAGTGACGATCATTCTTGAAGCTTACATCCTCTCCATATAGAGTATTATTATTATTATTATTATTATTATTATTATTATTATTATTATTATTACTATTATTATTTAAGTGTTATTAATGTTCTCTTTTAATTTTGCTATTAAATTTTATTTATTTATTAATTTATTATCAATGTTGTTATTGAAGTTATTTATTTTTATTGTTACTGCTGTTGTTCCCACGTTCAGTTTTGCTTGAGTACCTATTTTCATTCTAACAACGGGATTATCAGAGCCCTAACCCGAAACCCACCCCGAAATTTCGTGACAGAAGTGATGTAATACAAAAAGGCAGATCCAAAACATCAGCTTCCAGTTTTAACTCAGTATGAGATTAAGATGGAATTCCCTATTTCAGAGGTGTGCTTAAAACACAGGCGCGAAATTTAAGTAAGTGGACGGAGCAACCTATTCCCACCCCCTCGCAACATATGTAGAAATCGATAATCTGACCCCCATTCCTTCACCCGGAGCGAAAATTCTGTAAACAGTCAGGGCTATCCTGTCAAATTAATTAATGGAAGTGTTATTGCCATATAATTAATATGGAATATTTGGCGTTGGTCTTCGAGTGCATGCAGTTAAATCCAGCACTTGGTGTTTTGGGTGTGACCTCCTTATACATCGCATCTGTCACAGGTATTTCAGAGAGAGTTTCGGCATGACTGGTCTGATACTTCTATTGTAAGCAGTTTTATCTAACTACTCTCTGGTAGAAACTTCTGTGAAACCGTAATTCAGTGGCAAGCGGATGCCTTGTTCTGTGACGCCATACTCGCGAGCATAATTGTTCACCGCCCGGCAATATCTGTGTAGTGAGCACAGAATGGAGCGGAGGTCTGAAAAGCTTCAGCTGAAAAGTGGCGGCACGGTGGCTGAGCTTTAACCGACTACGCATTATTCTTCTGAGATACTATAATGGTGGGTATGCAAAATACCCACCGTAAAATAATGTAACAAATGTTTTATTTTAATGTACTAATGGAACGGCGAAATACATAACTACTGTCCATTCCAAACCAGAGTTCCCTCTGATGCAAAAAGAAGCACGTGCTTCTGCTTGTTACGAACCCAACAACACACTCTTACGCCAACGTAAATAGTTCCTTAATACATGTATTGTATCCTGAAATATTAGGGCAGGAAAAATATATCACTGTGCATTTTATTGTGGTTATCAGAACGACTCATTGCTAAAGGAAATGGATATATACTAGCTGTTAAGAGATTACAAAATATGATTTTTGTCTGCTATTGCGCTAATGCCGAGAGCACCTTGCTTGTTAATACCAACCGTATGCATGATTACCACTCTCTTACATATACAAGAAATGTAGCAATGAATTCCCAGAGGTGCTATCTGAGTACCCAATAAACACTGCGTAAAAAGGAGGTATGATAAGCGAACAGTCATTCATAATACGCTAGTACACGTATGCTCAGCTCAGGTCAAATCTTGTGATTTAGTCAGTTGGTATTAGAGTTCTCATGACAAAGGAATATGCGTGTAGTGTGGGCAAACTGTTCAAACACAAAAGCGGGAAACAATTAAAAAGTGGAGAAAACAAACAATACTTCATATATTCAACTCACTGTCAGAAAAATACTCGACACTTGCATTAGTGCATATTAGAAACTAATATCGGATTTACAGGCGTTTCAATGAGAAGTGTAACTAAAGCGAGCACTGAATATAAAAATACATAATAGAGCATAGAATAGGATAAAATGTGGGAACTTGTTTTAGGTGCGACAGTGCTGTGGAATTGTGGATAAGGTTGTCATTATTTTGGAGAGTAGTTCTGATTCCTTATATGGCAGCTGAGTCATCTTCGGAGGATTTGGATTAGGGTGTTGCACTTTTGCTCGAGCATTGTGATTAACGTAAGTAAAACATTCATTACCGCATACCTATAAAATTTATTGTTACCTAAGGTTGCATTTTGAACTATGATTATCACACAGGGCGTGTTTTTATAGATTTAAACAGTGCTCAACTAGCACTGGGAGGGCCTGGGATTGCAAACTAATTTCGAGCGGATAATACAAGGAGTTTGTTTTCAGTGAAAGGTATTCTGGTTTGGGATGGACAGTACAGAGGTATTCCTTACATAAATGCAGCAGTGAAACATCTTCGAATTCTTTAAGCAGCAGTGCAACATTTTTCGTTTGGAACATTGAAAATAGTCTCTATCCCTCTCCCTCTCTAACTATTTTAAGCAGTACTGTTTTGTACATTTTAGTTTGCATTATGCACAGCATGCATATGTGTGAAACACACAATTGCTTTGTAGTGCTGCCCTGCACAAGCTCGATGCTTTCTCAAGTTCCCCTCTTTCCTCCATAGTTTGTAGTATTTAGAGCCGTAGTCTGGTTAACACGTAAGAACCTTTTTCAAATAAAGATCACGAAGTTGGTTTCTATGTTGTGGTTTATTATCTTCATACAAGAAAAGAATTGTTCATATACATAGTAGATCAGAATATGCTCAGCATCCTGGCAGAAACCTTGTGCACCAGGGGGAACCTTGCTTGGGGGAAATTTCCTTAAAAGGTGTAAAAATCCTTCAATCAACTATTTCTAATTGCAATGACAAAACTCTGGCATTATCTACTCAAATGGTGTTGCATATATGTCGATTTTGTATCGAGATATTTACTATAACCTGAAATCGGAATCAAACTCATGATTTAGTTCCTCCGATGTTTGGACATAGGTATTTGTATCGGTAACTCAAACTCTTGACTTAGTTCTTCGAATATTTGGATATGGTTATTGATATCGGTAATTGGGTGAGATACTGTAGACAACGTTGGTAAATGAGGGAGTTGATAGTCTTCTACTACTGCAATCTTGCATCTCTACGGCCCATTTTAGCTACTGCGCTATCATATCCACCAGTGCCTGCTCGTGTTTATAGTGATGTGGCTCTGCTCTCTGTGCTGCTCTTTGCTCGGAACTGACTCTTACGTCACAAACGCAGCAGCTGTCGAACATTACCGTAATCGGAAAAGCGAAAGAAAAAGAAAGAATTGGTAATCAGGAATCAGGGATGAAGCCGTAGCAGGTAGTCGAAACGTGTATACGTTTAGGTTGGAAATGAGACATGGGCCACCGTCACAATAGGGTTTTATAACACAAGAAGCGTGTGCATCCTATACAACGCTGTTCTACGTGTAGGCTAGCTGTCTATATATGTGTGTATATTATATACGCTAACGGTCCAACTAGCCAACTCGTAAGTGAAAAACACTGCATAATGAATAAGGTAGATAACTCCAAAGTATATTAACTGTTTAATAGTTTCCAATAGCGCTGTGAATGTAATAAACCCTCTGTGAGTTAAAGCACTAGCATGAGTTGGAGTGCTGCCAGGCAGGCTGTCTAAAAATATGATGAACGCGTAGCGTTGGATAATCTGTACAGCTTAAAAGGCTGTATGTGCCCAGAGATTTTAAATAACTTCTGAAAGGCTATATTTTATGACATACTCCTTAGGTTTCTGTATTTTCTATACTTCAAGATTCTAAGTGTAATTACTAAATATCTGCATGTAGCGGCTAAATTATTCAACGGGTTCTGTGATGTGGACCATGGTATAACACACGCTTTGTGCTTTTCAGTCTCTCTATAATCTAAGTCCAATTAAGGAGACGGTTGTCTCATTGCAGAGTAAAGTCTTCGGCTTGTTAAAATGTTCGAAACCAATGTAGCAGTAATAAATAGGAACCTTTCTTTGCTTATTTTGGAAAGTGCATTGTTTAAACACATTCTATATATGATTTACAGTTGTGAGACACTCGTTCATTAATACTCGTAATAATAGCATTCTTAAGTCTGGTATGTGCTACGGAGATTTGAAGTAATCTTAAACTTTACACTGTTCGTGCTTAATATTTGTGTAATAGTACAATAGTAAAGTTCTAGATCAAAAAGTATGTTACTGTAGGTGTATATTTATGAGCTAAGTTAGTGATTTTTCTTGGTGTGGAAAAATACATAACATCTATTTTCTTGGTAGTGTATATTAGGTTAATCAACCATCCTAATGTTTTTCTTTCTTTTTCATTTCTGGAACCTTCTTGAAGCCCTTCGTAAAGCATTATACCCTTCAAACAGAGAGAGTCAATTTTATAACCTTAATTCGGAGTTCCGTCTGCTATCAACCCCCGAAATCCCCAGTGACAGAACCAGCTATCATATGGATCCGATACCAAAATCACTCAAAAAGAAAGTAGGGGTTCTATACACATAAAGAACCGATACGTTAGGTACAGTAAGACCCACGTCTATACCTAAAGTGACTGTTATAGAGTCACACAAACGTTAAATTAAGATAACAATCCTGTCGTAAGCTAAATTACGAATGATTTATATATCGTACGTAATAAACTGTCGTTCGATTGATAAACCTAAAATGCCTAACACATACTTAAATTCAGGCTATAACATGGAAGCAAAGTTAAAAAGTGACATCACAGACGCCTAGTACACGGCTCGTGAGGAAATTACAGGCCTCTATAAATGAGTTTGAATTTATGGGGGGCACTCTACAAGTTCTCGGCCTGCAAAGGTGGACATATCACGTAGGGGCCCTCATAAGTAGGCCAGAGCACTGCAAGCCGGTCGTAAGAGCGCTTTTTATTTCCAAAGTGATCTCCTGGAGGGAGGGATGAGATGATAGACCCGAAGCGCGACTGGATCTGGATGCTTACGGGTGCAAGTATGAACGGGGTCTCTAATTTTACCAGATTGACACATCCGGCACCGTCCTCACCTACCCACAAGCCACCAAAACGCCCTCGCCATCCCCCTATAGAGTGGAGCCCACTCGGGGAAGAGGCCTGACTGAGTTGTCCCCGCAGCGACTCCAGGAAGGTACGTCTACAGAACGCAAGTCGCCGTCCAGCCGCAACCCGCCGAACAGCGTCACCTGGCCCTACAACCCTGAAACAATGATGGGTACACGAAATGAGGGGCAGGAAGTTCGTGGTAGAAGATGAATCACTCCAGCATTCGCCATCCGACCCGGGGAAACCAGAAAAACTTATGGAACATGGTGGATGGTCTCCGGGGATTGAACTTGGAGCCTCCCAAATGCGAGCCATAGAAGTTTTCGCCTGAGCCACCCTGCTCGTTTGTTATCGGCCTGACTCACGATGCCATGAAGATGGCCAAATTACTATGATAGTTGTTAAGTATTGTCCTTTGGATGGCGCGCTGTAAAGTTTCGGGCGAGTACGATAGGTGTAGTCACTTGTTTCTAACGATCATGTAAACAAACTACGATTGATATTTTCCACACAATGGATAAAACTAAAATACAAGTTGCAATAAAGTACTTCATTCTCAAGGATTTAACCCTAACAGAAATACAAAAGGATTCAGATTTGGTATTACGGCATACTTACCATTTGTTTTCAATATGACAAAATGACAGATCTTATAAGGAAATGTAAGTGCACTTAAAAAAATGTTACACCTAAAATCTTATATCTATCAAAACACAAAAATATGGTGAGAACATTAAGGAATCAGCAATTAAAATCAAAGTACCGTAAGCAAAAGTAAAGGAACAGATAAATACAGGTAGTGTAATAAGTGCATGTAATAAGTGTGTGTACTAAGTAAATGTAATAACTGTATGAAATGAGTTTACAGTAAGGTAAATAATGTGAATGGACCACACGGTAATTAGTCTTAAGAAATATATTGGCTTTTGTGAATCAAGCAAAGCTATCTAATCTTGGTTTCCCTTCTTAATTATTATCAGACTTTTTGTCCAGGAAGCAACAGAGTTTATGTTATCTTACTTCTGAACCAAAAGCTAACTGGTGGAACCAATTTATAAATTGCACTTTGCACCATACCCTTAATTTTGACAAGCGAGTACAAAGATTTCTGTACTCGCGATACGAATCCTTGCTATAAAAGGTAACACCAGACAGCTAGAGGGAAGTCTTTTGGGTAATCACCTGGGGTGTAACCTTCTCCGCCCAAGCTTCAATAGTAATCTTTTCTATAATCGAGTCAGGCCAGCACCACAACACATGTCTGGAATTAAACACTGCATATTCGTACAAATTGCTTTAGGCTTTCATTTCAAAGAGACGTTGCTCCTTTACTTATCTATCCCAAAAGAAAAACTTTATTAAGGTAGGAAATGAATAGCAAAATACAGCACTTCTGATAACACATAACAAATCCATTTGAAATCAATTCTTACTGCTACGTTAACCCTTACAAAGAGTGCAAAACACCTAAACATAGAAACGCGTATTGTATATGCAATGTATTTCTCAACTACAGAGAGATCATTAAATATATAATTTGCAATTAAAACAAGTCAAATGGATTCACATGGGTGGTATTTTGACATAAATACGTGAAAGAAGTTATCATATCCTATATAATATCCTGAAATAGCTCATTAGCAGGCTTGCAATGTTTGTACAGGGAACGGCTAGATTCATTGAGCTTTTACTACCGAAGGAGCCGGGGAGGACTGAGTCACGTACTGTCAACAAGGTTTCGCTCAGGTGTGGTCGGGTGGAAATAAAACGACGAACACATTCTATACGATTTTAGTATGAAATCATGATAGCATCTCTATTTTATAATGGACACTGACCTGTGTAATCACAAGTTAATAATGTTCTTATATTCAAAATCAAATATAATTGATTACACTGAATACATATGTACAGTCGCAAATTCCTGAAACAACTTTCCTCCAATTGTCACTTAAAAATAGTTTGTAAGTGGAGAAGCTTTTTTCAGCATCCTTTGAGGTTGTAGGGACATATTTATAATCACGGGCATAATTACTGTCATTTCCAGTTATTTAATTTTCTTCTTCTCCTTTATTCTAGAAGCAGGTCTCTCATATTATGCATCAGGGCGTATCCGCTGTTCTTTTGAAGAACAGATATGAAGTTAGTTATGATGGCGTTTGCAGCAGGTTTCTGTGTTATCTGAACAACGTCATGGAATGTTATTTTCAACAAGAATGAATGCGGCTCTCATTTCCATGTTTGAGGATTCCGTGTTATTGCCTTGGCCAAACAATGACAAGTTTGTTTTACATATCGGATGTTTTGAATTAAGTCGTTTGAAATTAGAGACTGTGCTGTTGCTACTGGCCTCAGTATCTAGAGCATTTATTACGTTTACAACGGCATGATAATTATTTGCATAATACAGCACCGCATTCAGCCACGTTCCCCATTAATTCTGGAAGGTGTTTTCACAACTATCCTTTTTACATTGGAAACAAAAGCGTCCATATCGTAAAACATGACCTGACTTCCTCGGCCCTCTGTGGAGTCCGTGGGCCAGGCAGGTTATGTGCAACAGTCTAGGATATGACTTTTTAAGTGTATTGGCAGCTTTGACCATATAGGAGGCAGCATCTGTCACGAAAAACAGCACCTTGTTGCAATCAGTGTCCTGTGGCCACAGAAACGACATAGCATTGTCAAACACCTGCATGATAGTTTTATAATTAACAGACCCTAGTTGCTCGCATGTCATAAGAACCTTGTTTCCTGCATAATCAGCTGATAGAATTCCTACAATATCATTGGCTACATATCGCCCAGTCACATCTGTCCTTCCATCTATTGACACCCAAATATTACTATCCGTTATGTTTTCTCTGATGTTCTGTAATGTTTTTTTTCATACGTACGAACTAAATAATTCTGAATGAGTATCGTGTGAGAAGGTAATGTTTTGTTAGTATACTTCTCAATTAACTCTTTGAAGTGAGGATTATGTACCTTATGAAATGGAATATTCCCTTTACGAGCATGTCGCACAAATCTTGTAAACATTCTGATTTCCTATTTGATATTATCTCGCTTCTTGGTAGGTACTTGGTGGCCAGAAGTTTAACATGTTGAATACCTTTTACTATTCCAATGTTGCTTCATTGTTCGTCTAACGCAACTTTTAATTCGAACTTCACATACCTTACAGGTCCCCGTAATGGGGGGGGGGGGGTTGCGACCCCTTCAGCTGCCGAGGTGCGGGCGCTGCGGACCCTTAGCACTCGTGGTACTTCTGACGTTACCAGAAGTACGCCGGGCCGAACATCTGAGCCCCTCCCGAATGGGAGTTGTTCGGATTGAGTTGGACTCGGCGGGGCAGTGGTTCCCGATACCCATGGGTGATTGGGTACTCCTGGCTATGTTAATTCCACCCAGGCGGGGTTGCGAGACGCCTCGAGAATCTCCGGCACTAGCCATGAGGGATAGCTGGTAGACGGTTGCTATAAACTGTCGGCCCCACCGAGGTTGTTCGGTAGTCTCCCCCAGTTAGGGTTCGCCCTGCTGGCCTGACGCGCGTAAGTGGCGTATCCACTTCAGTCCCTGCTTGGATGGGTCGGTGCGGGAGGTGTCCTTGCCCGATTTCGACCAGGCAGGGGGGGCGGTAAATAAAATAGGCACCGCTCCTAATGGAAAGCCCCACGAGTTTACTCCTGGGTATGCGAGGGTGTGGTCTCTGTGTTGACAGACCCGGTCCCGTCTTTAGATACCTTACAGGTAATTATGTCATTATTTGCGAAAAATCTTACCCCCGAACTCCTCTACAAGCCGTGTAGCTATTAAATGTTTCGGTGTTCTCGTTGGAGGCATTATGATATTATAACCTGATTAACGAGGAACGTAATCAACACAAACTAGCAACATCAGAGATACAGGTCGCGCTTGGCATGTATTACGAGAACTGGAGTCGCGGGCCGTTGTACGGTGAAATGACTGTCCAACGACCGTGACGTCATACTATGTTCAGGTCGCGCGTTATCGGTTTCAATGTTCCCTGTACAAATTTTGCAAGCCTGCTCATTAGGTATTTCTCTTTCACTTAAGGTTACCCAACTGTTACCCACATTTTCAGTTCGATTCATTAGAAATTTTAATAAAGTAATCAGGGTTTACTGTCCAATACGCGCACCAAATTTCAAGCATGTATTTGAATTAGTTCCCAAGGTATTATTCTTGTTACTACTACATAATTTTTTTAATTTCAAGATATTAGTCCACGCGATTTAATTATTATTTGAAAAAACTAATATTTTATAATTAAACTCCTTAATAGTACATTAATAAACTTCAGAGATGCGATTTAAATGATCGCACTATTTTTGGAGAAAGTAAAATCATGTTAAATATGACATATCAATTTTTAAATAACATTTACAGAATAGGAATATTCTTCTTTAACAAACATCACAACTAAGCATGTTGGCAAAAATTCATTTCATCATTTTTATCCTGTTGTTTATAAGCAGGAAGGTATACAACATTTCATTCACATATACTGAAAAGTAATTTGTGTGGAATAATTTGAAAACGAGAATGTGCTGACAAATGAAAAATCGGGAAACGGGTGTTTAAACATTATAATGCTAAAATAACACTGTCTCTCACTTATGCTGTTTCAAAAATCATTTAGTGCACATACAGATACCCATTCATCCTTTTCTGCTCTTCTGCAAGTAACTTACTATTGAACTTTCCAGAAGCCTCTGTTGAATGGTTTGTTCAGTTTAATGTAGGCAAAACCTACCTATCGTTTTTACTGTAATTTTATAGGAAGCTAGGCTTACAGACAGGCACTGAAATTGGTATATGACCTATTTATAATGTCATACAGTCGTATAAGTTACGTAAAACTAAAATTGAGAGTTTATAGTGTTTAATAACACTAAAATCCATATTTATGTTTTTCACAAATGGGTAACCTTAAGGAATATATCCAGAGTGTTTAAAATTAATATCCTTCCAAATATTTATAAGAAAGCTTATACACATGACAAATACGATTACAGGCCAATAACTCTCTTCTCGACACTTTCCAAAATAGGAGAAATTAAAATGTTTAACCAATAAAGCATTAATAGTATCAGAAAACGGTTTTATAGTACAGTATGATGGACTGACACACACACACACACACTACCATTTTGGTGTTATAATTAAAATCATGATATTTAGTGTCATTACCTGAAACTACATCGGTATGACACACGCCTAGGCAATTGCAACTTGTTATCTAAAAAGTAAAATAATGTAATCTATCAGGGGTTTTGCCATATTTTGTATCACCATAATGAACTAAGAAATTAGATTTTCAACTGCAGCTTTGTCTTCATGAAGTTTAATGTAATATTGCTAGCTTCAGATTATTTTGGAGCATTGAAATCCATTTTGCTTAAATTAATTTATAACAGAATAGAAATTTTGAAAAAATTCCCTAGAAACTGAATATACATTCTGTATGTTTAATACTATCCTCTATAAACGTTAACAAGAAATGTTTCGAGGTGTTCCAATATCAAAACAACTTTTAAAACAAAATACCACAACCATATTCTTTGAGTTACTTAGTTTCTTTATTTCGGACTTGCGCATTTGCAGGCAAATATCTATAACGATTGAGTACCTGATTCTAAAAGTTAAATTTTGTAAGTCACTTATACTTCGTTCTGGGCACATAAAACTGCAGCTGCAATTTTCCCAAAATAATACATGCGGTCTATTACCATCAAGCCCTTTATTTGCCTGATGATAGAACTTATGCATGAATTCTGGTTTTATCTAGAAAATAATTAGAGGGTACCTGGAATGTTCGTAGATGTTTCGTAGATAATTCAGAAATTATAAGCCATAGAATCAGAGGCAAAATGCTAGATATACCTTAGTAATTTTCGGACACACGCTGGCATCTCTCGGGGGGTCGCGTGCGCCCTTTCGGCTCGGTCTACCGTTGAATGAGATATAATATCCTCACAACCACCACGCGTTCTCACAGTTAAGTTACATTGATAATGAGAACATACCTTATCATAAGATACGTTGGAAATGTTTTGCTATTCACATATTTCTGGCATTTTTTCAGGAAATATGCATTCATACTCGAGAGTTCAATATCTGAAAGTGAGCGAATTTCGCGCCTGACGTTTACTTTAAGTTCTTCCAATGTATGTTGAATTGTTGCATAGAGTTTAATTTTTAGGTGTCCCCATAGTTAAAAATCGCATGCAGCTTAATTAGGGAATCGCGAGGGCCATAATTCTTTACTAAATACCCGACCTTCAAAAAATTCCTAAACTAAACTAAAAACTTGCGCTTAACTGTAGAAGCATTGGTTACATATAAAACCATTTTACTTGTACCTTCGAGTGCATGGAATCGTGCCGATACCGCAGTAGTTTATGTTGGTGAGGCAATGTTAAATCGCCTTTGGCACGCACAGTCCCCATCCCATACCTGGTTCTAGCACTCTACTTGGTGTTGGTTTTAGACCCCCAGATTTCTTCTCTCCAAGGCCTGAAACCGACCTGTGTTCATAAGTTAATATTTGAGTGCCAGACTTTTGACATCAAACCAATAAGAGACGGACTCAACCAGGGGCTAAAGTGTTACGTCGTTGCCAAGAATGCCGTCCAGGAGAACAAGTGAAATATTTCCATACTGCTCTCCTTTCGCCACTTACCTAGGTCTGATCGTTCTTACGCTAACGCGGTTTGCCTTAAATTCAAACCAATGAGATCGGCTCGCACAGGGCTGTTCTGGAATACAGATAAAGAGTTTCTGTCAACATTAAACAAAAACAATAAAGGAACCCAGAAGTATCGGCATGTTTTGCTGAGGTTGATTGTACTACATGAAGACAAAGTAACATTAAACCAAATTGTAAATAATTGTATTCTGCTGTAGTAGCGGCTGCCTCGAAACATTGCAAACGAATGAATTCAAAACAGACCTTAAGATATACAAATTACCATAAAGAAGGAATATTCAGAATATTCTATCCTAATCGTACGTCTTACCTTGATAAAAATATTTTAAAGATAATGTGTGCGATTAGAAAGGCATACTCTGAATGCGAATGCTGCCTGTAACAGCTCTCTCAGTCTAAAAACAGCTACTTAAAGATATAGGTCAATACTACTAAACTCTACTCAACTCTTTGCATTTTCTGATAAACCTGAATAATAGCCTGTTTCTCTTGTTCTACATTAAAATGAAGCTAATGGGAGCCACATAAAACTTCAGTAGAGCCAATGGGCTTATAGAGAGTACGTCTGTCGTATGTATATTGGTAATATTTTACCGAAGATTACGTCAACTCTGCCTCAAGCCTGTACCTGCCACACGTATTGCGAAAGTTAGTTATATTGTACCTATTACGTTGGGGTCATTTGTTAGAGTCGAAGGAGTTAAAGTGTTGCACGCCGACATTTAGGAGCTAAAGCTCAGACCTCCCATATCCTAACCCCCTGCAGAACCACTATGGTGTACTGTCTGTTCAGCGACAATTGGTGGGGGAGCCCTTTCAAGCAGGTAGGGCATAAATAAAGGCCACATTAGTGCGACTCAGGGACCATTTGACCCATAAAACCCTACTACTTACCCATCTTCAATTTCCTGAATGAAATTTAAATACTCTTCAACTGTATGCACAGTGGTAGAACCTTATTGGAAATATGCTGAACGGCATTAAATATAGGTCAGTTGTTTAAAGAATGTTGCTGGAATGGCATTCCTGTATCCTGCATCGTGGTGCTGTGGGCTAGAGCGTGTAGATATGATGCCCAGCAACGGAATGGCCCCGGGTTCGATCCCACCATTGGGGTGCGGATAGTTCTCTGGTACTTTATAGGGAAATAAGACCAGAGTGGGGCAAGAAAAAATATATAGAACTATGTGGTTAAACAGAACGCGAAGGATTGTTTGGGCCACCACTAGAGCCAAGTATTTCAAAAGTGCAAGACATGACAACGATTTAGAGATATGTTCAATATGTGGAGAAACAAACACAAACTTTCATTATCCACTGTACTGCACTCAAACACAGGCATGGCGAGAACAGGCATGGCAACATAAGTGGATGAATTTAGATGGGCAAATATTAATTATAAAGATTCGGATTGTAAATGGAGAGAAAAAATAAAAACTGTTGGGAATTATTTTGTTAGGTTGGAGACAGTAGGAAAGAAGGAATTAGAGCAAGCTGGAATGAAAGAAATTTCCTTAAAAAAATTCCGTAAGCAATATCAAATAATGTAACTAATGTACCTATGATCAGAAATAAACGCCCATCTTGTATGTAAATAACGTAACTTATCTTTATCCTTATACAGCCTCGTAACTTTCTGCTATCTAGACTGAATAATGTATTATTGAGATGTTCTCCGTATTTATACGAGGTGAATGATCCTTCACGCAATCGGTTTAGAAGCGTGTGGCCAGCGGCGAGGCTGGCTGCTGTGTCGGCGGTGCGGGTAACAGACATAATCCTAATCCAAATTGCAGCTGCTAAAGCCAAATGCAGTGTGTTTGGTCAGTGCTTAAAATGTGTGTTTCTGAAGACTTTTTACTCATTACTCCGTATATTCATACGTGATAAAGTATAGGAGGAAATACTTCTGTTACACATTTCTAGAATTCGAAAGATATCGTCATTTCCTTAGTGTGAAAGATGTGTCCGGGTAATACTTTTATACTTTACGTCAGCTCAAACTGAATTTCTGAATTATGGAAAATTTGCTGTTATTACTATACTGCGCTAATCATGAATGGGAATATACCACTCAACACGTGCTTTTATACGTCTGATACTTAATTGATTCGCTCAGATGTTGCCCTCTAAATGTTTGATAACGTGAAACTCTTACAGCTGTGGAGAACAACTTGATAACTAAAGGCGAATTGTGAGTGTTTAGAGTTGTGGCATTGTTTAAAACCAGACCCGCAGTTATGGTATAGTACCAAATTGGGATATTATATTGTAAAATACATTAAAAGCATTGGTGAAATTGTTTGGATTGGCGACATGAATGTTTGTAAGGATATGAACATATTTTGTTTTGTAAAATCATATTAATTTATCATGCCCTAGTCGATATTATAGCTTTATCATACGTATGTACACTCCAAGTACACACAAATTAACTATTATTTGTTACTAAATTGAATATATGAGTAGCAAACCGGAAATCAAGTTCAATGACTATTGTAATATTTTATATGACATTGGCTTGACTATACTTTAATGAAAAATAGCTGCTCTCACTCTTGCAAAACAAACCAAAATAATTACCAATTAAATACTCTTTCACAGTAGATTTCACGAAAACGCTGAAAGCAAAACTACAATATTTTAGGACAGAATTTTGATGCTTTTATTAAGAGCTGCAACAATTTCCAATAGTAATTGACTTCATCAGACGAGAATTGGAGTTGAATGTTGACTGATTCTGGTGCATCTGCATGCTAATCCTTGTATCGGGGTGACAATTTACCGAAACTAACTTTTGAGTTGTTGCCAGAGAAGACATGTTGAGGGTTTTTGTGTGTTTTTTCGCCCATGTGTAGATCAATTACTGTTGGGATGGTGGTACATTCATAAGTTAGATGACAATGACCTTATGGGTTGTTTGCCACACAATTCTCGCCACCAGGTAGAAGATGCGACATGTTGAGTAGCAGGCCACAAAGTACATCAAGAGAAACTGGCACCGCTAACTTAAAATTCGGCAGATTATTAAACTGCCATGCCCTAGCACGTCTCTTAAAGATAAAGACAACTTGCCTGGTGGCTATGCACAATGACGATCATTGTGATAGTGAAGGTTGCGTGTATGAAGCTATGACTAATGCACTATTATACAATGTGTTCTGGTATTATTCGGGATGTACCCTTATGTGCGTTTCAGAGTGGCACGAGTTAGTGAGACGGAATAATGAACCCAGGATTTTGTTCAAAAGGCGTTGTGTGTGTGTGTGTGTGTGTGTGTGTGCATTGTAGTATGTTTGTGATTATTAGATGATAAGTCTGAAGTGGAATGTAATAACTAAAGGGCACGAAGTATGACTTTTATTGTCTTTAATGCCCAATTTTAAAGTGAGCATTGTATAAGAAAAATAAAAAGTGATAATAATAATAATAATAATAATAATAATGGTACATTGCGAACCAAGGGAAATTGAACAATTTGAATGCGCATCGTTGCAGTATAAGAACGACCAACATATCGAACATCATTTTTATTATTACATTAATTGCAAATATTGACGTGGTGTAACCGCACATCCAGCATCAATTAATTATGTAACCGTCCAGCTGGTTTCAATTAAACAATTCAAAATAAAATATAGGTGAATATTAATAATTACGAAATAAAGTATCTATCAGGGAATATGAATAAAAACAACATAAGATGTATACATGAATAGATAGTAGTAATAAACCAGAACAATATTGGGAAAAAACATTCTGTTAGCAGTGAGTTAAGTTCTTCACTCAAATTAACTTCTAAGAAGGACGGAAACTCTCAGAATAGACCAAAGTTCAACAGGAGATTTTAGATGACACAGCGTCGGACCTCAGGTCCTTAAAAAGAATTTAGACCAACCATGTATGGTAAACAGTGAAGCACCAATTTCCAGGAAAACAAAGGGTAAGTGTTACAAATTTTATTTATAAAGGATATGCGCCAAATGAAATAACAAAACAGGAGAGAAACAATGAAGCACTAATTCCAAAAATACGCAGGGCAAGTGTTATAATTCTAAGCTATCCATAAAAGACATGGGAAAAGAATATCCAATGAAAAGTGTAGGCGTGTTTCCAAAATGTGGAGAGCCAATCATTTCAAAGATAGTAAAGCGGATAACGAATATAAAAGTTTTTATAAGTCACGTAATTTAAAAATATCGTAACGAAAGGGAAATTCTTGTCATGGCAGAAACGAAAAGCTACGGGGAAGAACACTGTTAAAAATCATGCTCGCGAGGTAAGCAAGTAGTACGAGGTGTAGCCAACAT
Organism: Deroplatys truncata; assembly: GCA_030765065.1. NCBI lineage: Eukaryota > Metazoa > Arthropoda > Insecta > Mantodea > Mantidae > Deroplatys > Deroplatys truncata. The sequence goes on along the minus strand of CM060990.1, from coordinate 126,440,533 downwards.
TGCGAGAGAACATCATTGTTCAAACTTCGGTTCGCGAGGTCAACACGCATTACGTGTGGTAGGAGACATTGCCGAGAACTTCACTCTTCAAACTCCTGCTCGCGAGGTAAGCATGCATTACGCGATTTAAGCGACATTGCGCAAGAACATCACTTTTCAAACTGCTGCTCGCGAATTGAACACGCCTTACGCGGTGTAGGCGATATTGCACAAGAACATCGCTCTTCAAACTCCAACTCACGAGGTAAACACGTATTACGCGGTGAAGGCGACATTGCGCGAGAACATCACTGTTCAAAACTCTGCTCGCGAGGTAACACGCATTACATGTAGTCGACATTACGCGAGAACATCACACTTAAAACTTCTGCGCGGGAGGTAAACACGTATTACGCGGTGTAGGCGACATTACGCGAGAGCATTACTCTTAAAATTTTTGCTCGCGAACTAAACACGCATTACGCGGTGTAGGCGACATTACGCGATGAACATCACTCTTAAAACTTCTCGTCGCGAAGTAAACACGTATCACGCGGACTAGTCGACATAACGCTAGAACATCGCTCATCAAACTTCAACACCCGAAGTAAACACGTATTATGCGATGTAGGCAACATTGCGCGAGAACACATCACAGAAAGTAATGCATCAAACTCCAGGTGGTGGCGAGTAGCTGAGATAATTAAATCAATAGAAGAGCATCATTGGAGACCGTGTTGCTCATCCCACTTGTATGCTAGATCCTGCAGGATCTTCCGACCCTACATCTACCCTGACAACCATTAAAGATCAAGTTCGCCGGCGACTGCAACAGAACAGACGCGGCTATCACCAGTGATGGACTGCAGCCAAGAGAGACAGCCGCAGTAGCATCCCTTAAAATTCATGCAATGAACCGTTTACTCTTAAGTTTTTTAACGAGCACAAAGAAACGTGTTGCTACATTGGGAAGGGGTTTATTTGTCATTTAAGGTTTTGAATTATACAAACATTGAAGCAGTATACAAAAGAGGGTGTGTGCTTTTCGCGCTCTATTTTCATGGTTCTTTCCTTGCGCGGCTAAAGTACTAAAGTTAAAATGTTACTGCGCGCATCACTTGTAGGTATTTATTGCCTCACTACAGTCGCAACGCGCTCTCGTGTATAGATTAAGTTATGGTGCATTTAACATAACAAACGCTCCAATAATTGGATATTTACCTCCATCTGCCCCGAATTCTAAGTTCTTCACTGTTCTTCGCACTACAACACACCATAATGTAAAACATATTCATCGTTACTGCACTTACAGAAAGCAGGAAGTGCGAGCTAGAGATGTCAAAGACATGTTTTACTCGTTCGTTTAATACAGTACAAAATGAGACTCGCTCGTTTCTTCGAGCCCAGGTCGTTCGTAAAGCAGCAACGAATGCACCGAACTATGGTTGATGTTCTGCACAATGCGCTCTCCTGGTTAATGGATATTTACTCGTTCGAATATTCACATTCATAGCGTTGTCCCGCGTATTGCTTCACTGTGTTAACACAGATGAATGACAATCGCATATGCCATGTTACTGCGTTTGCGCTTTTTTGTACCTAATGTTACGGTCAAAACTTCTTTTTCTGCACTATGTTAGAAAATACAATGTTTTTGTGTCACCTGTCATTATGTCTAAAGCAAAGCATATAATTACGCATGTTCCAAATTAAATATCATACATGTTTCATATACAATCACATTGAAATAGGCTTATTTTTTAGGAGGAATTGTATTATTTTTCAACTGTTGGAGAGCCAATATTGATGAAGTAACTGCCCCCACGTTTACCTTCCGGTGGCCTTCGCCCCAACTTTACTTTTCGGTGGCCTTCAACCCAACTTTTAGGAATCAACTCTGTATTTTAATGTTTTCTTTAAATATTATATATATATATATATATATATTTATGTTTGCCTCGGCTGCGTCAGTTTTAATTTGTAGAAACATGTTTCTCTTAACAGGGGATTGTGCGGCTGAAGAATGTAGGCTTACACAAATTATAATTTTTACTTCACTCCATTTATTAATCCTTCACACGATTAAATAACACTTCACTGATATAGAGAGCTGTGAGATTATTTATTAATTACTTGTACAATATAGTATATACATATTGCTTTAAGGCGGGCTGTTATTATATTTTATATTATATAATTAGACTGAAATCATTTAAATGCTAAAAATACTGCCTCAACATTCATAATTTGTGCATGTAAAGAAAGCGTCAGATTTATATCTATAATCTTGATTATGGCATAAAAAGGAAATTAAGCAAAACTTTCTTTCCTGATGCGGGTTATTAAAATATATCGACATTGGTATCTCATGAGTGTCGTATCGTTATAAGCATATTCGATTCTATTTTTTTTTTTTTTTACTGTATTTTAGTTGCTAAATCGTGAGCATCCACACATGCTCGTACGTACATATTGCTGTAACGAAACAATCGCGTTTTATTTTTCATGCATATTCTGTAACAACTATTTTCTACTCCCTGAAAGCAAGCGGGATGGCTCAAGCGATAACGTCTATGCTAATTCTGGAGGCCCCGGGTTAGACACCCCGCGACCGCCCACTCTGACCCATAGGTTCTCTCGGGGGTTTTCTCCGGGATTCAGGCGAATGCTTGAGCGGTTTCTTTTATTCCCCGAATTTCCTGCCTTCCACTTCGTTCCATTAATCATTTTCGTCCATGCTTCACACCGTTTGGTCTGATTCAGTGTTGAAGTGTCTGCTATGGCGTTTCGGTACAGCGTGGAAGGGAAAAGGATGCTCTCTGTGAACTATCTCCGCCCCTCGGTTTGCGGTTGTGTGCCGGTATAAGCACCGCCCCTCGGGAGGCGTTGTTTGGGGCGGGGTCGCCGGTCTGCAATCCGAAATAAGTGGCGCCTCAATCTGGAAATGGCAGCGACCCTGGCATTACTGTGACGACACTTCTGGTTCCTACGCTCGGTTTCTCCCTTCAACTCAACTCTCCCTCCCGAGGTCGCGGTACAATGTCCTCATTCCTGGATCAGTGCCGATTCCCCTCAGATTCGCAATGCGATACAATCTCTTTCACGATATTCTCTACTAAGGTCAATGCCTGTTTTGTAAGCGTGTTCTTTTATAGCTTCAACGTTTTCCTACTCGAGGACAAGAGCTTAATAAATACTTTTTAATCCTTTAGTAATTTAGGAAATGAAATTGGAGGGTGACTTATAGTTCCATGTCCGTCGGATCGAATTGGGTTTTTTAATGGTGAAAGAATTATCAAAATCAGCGGCGTGGTTTTTGGGGTTACCCTACATACATACATTTCTCTCGTTTTTATAGTAGTATAGATTTAGTGCTCAAAACCACTGCTATTATACCAAATGAGAATATTTTTGGGTTTACATCCGAGAGTGGACCCTGAATTTTGTCTTCCCGTAGCATCCTAACTCTAAGAGCTGCTTTGAAATTAGCAACACAGTTATGAAGTTCTCAATAAGGATAAGCTTGAATAATTTGAAGTCATGTTAGCGCTACTGAAATATTAAGTACCATTTGAATGGTTTAAATTTCATTCTTAATATTTGGTTGATGTTCTTGGTACTCTGGTTAGTCACATAGGTTCTTACTGAAGTTAAATGCTAGCTACTCAGCAATTTTCAGTGTTACGAAAATCATATCAGCTTCTTAGTTTATCTTATTCTTACCCATTCTACGTCCAAGTTTAATGAAGAAGCTTGTTGCAGTATAGGCCATATGTTTCGGGTTTATTTAAAATGGTCCAAAACAAGACAACAATACCTAATAGGTACACTTGTAGCCTTAATTTCTAAACTGGACTTTGAATTTCGTCTTCGCCTTACCCCTAATTTTGCACTACAAGTTAGCAATAGATTCCTATGACGGTACGAATAGTGAAACCATAAATCTGCAAAATATTACGATTGAGTAAGATATGCACTAAAGCTTCACTTGTGCGTAAAATCACAGTTATATTTTTGAATACTGCTTTAATTAAAGTTTTTGTGGTTATTTCCGTGTCTTTTCTAATATGATTTCCTTCTATTATTTCTCTTGTACTTTTTGTGTATACTTATCGTATTGTAAAAGTATACAACGTATCAGATAAATAAACACTCCTTATAGAGAGTGTAAATACACATGTGTTACAAGGCTCTCTTGTAAATAGATGTCTACCATGTAATATTATTTTAATAAACCCTCTCCACAAACGCTTTGTTTACGTGCTAGGATCTCTAAAATATGGAGGAGGACGTACGTATTAAGGATCATAAAATATAGGAAACAAGTAAAAACAGAAACTGAAGTATTCTAACTTTACAGTTGGTATCTTAATCTGCCCTGCTAGAGCTCAAATTGGCTGCTGTTAACTACGATACATTTTCCGCATATACTAGTTATGTATCTAATAGCCGCTCTTGCAATTGCAATCCTTCGGTCTTCTACGTAGAGAGAAACATCTTGGTATAGTCCGCATTTGTGTACAAGGCCGCCATTGTTCACTCCTTTTTGACGATAGTCACACACATGAATACAGTAAAGCATAGAGCTACTAAACAGAATAATACTGTAAACACTGTCGTTGGTTATAGGTATACCATGGCCAGGGCTTGTGCAATCTTGAGCTATCAGTGCAAAGACGGTGAACTAACGCGAAACCATACAACCACACACATACGGAACATTCCATTACAGATCGCCCGAATTTAAAGCAAAATCAATCTTGCATTTTTTAAACGAAAGGAAACTTTGTTGACAAGACGGATGCAATACTTTCTGCAAAGATCATCATTGTTTTGCAATTAACATTGTTCAAATCTATATTATTCTTCCTAAAACTCTCAAATTCAAGCTGTTATAACTCTGAAACCTATAACTCTAATTATTCAAGTCAAGCTTTATTTTGATTCCCTAAGCTTTAATTGCATGCTGATAAGTAAACATGTTTTTCTTATTTTTATTTAAGTGAAGAAATTTCTATTTTTTCAAGTGTAAGCGCTAACGGATTAAGAAAACTTGTTTTATTGTATGTGGTATGTTTACGTAATTCAAACACAATCAAACATATCTTTTACTGTAATGCTGACTGATAAGGATTAACCTAAAGTAGTTTAAAGAAGTGAATTGCTTTATGCCCGGGAGTAGTAAAATACGTGCTCATGATCGCTCTCGTACTTTTCTTTCGAACAGGATGTCAGTCAACCTGATGTGCATAAAGTAAAACAATGAAAACGCCTACTAAGTACTGTGTGGCTCTTCGCAATTCCTCACAGATTTACAAAGCGTCTAGTGAACATCGTGCATCACCACGTAAATCACTGCATTTATTCAAAACAACGCTATGATGTGAGCCCTCGAACGAGGAAATACTCGAAAGAGTAAAAGCCCATTTCCTCACAAGAGGGCATATGAACCAGAAGATCGACCATCGTTTGGTATATTCATTGCTGCTTTTCGAACGAGTTGGGCTCGAAGAAACGAGCGAGTCTCATTATGTACCATATGAAACGAATGAGTGAAATGCATGTGCTTGACAGCTCTAGAACTAAGTGCCAGAGTAACACACACTTGATCTCGAGCACTCGAAACCTCACGAAGACAAGCTTAGACTATAAATAGTTGATACAAAATCAGTGGTCGGAGTTCGTGAGAAACTTTTCGTTTTAAAATACAGAGGTATGATTAATCATTAATTTATTCAAGTCCTTTGCTACCGCAAAAAAGTAAGTAACAAAATCTCAAGTGTTTCATCGATGTAATTACACTGTAATATTTTCCAACAAAACTGTCACGAAACCTTCGCTTAAAGTAATTATTACCCGAACAACATACCTTTATACTGAGCTACTAATGCTGCTATTCAGTCTCTAAAGTGTACTGTGGGATTTGTTTCAATGAAGTGGTCAAAACAAAACCACTCAGAGCAACACGCTCCATATCAAAATTTCCCTTTTTCAAATTTAACATCGCTTTCAAGCAGTCCACTGTCAAGGGTCACATTGATTACATCAGAGGTGGCGAAAACGTGACTCGCGAGTTATTTTGACTCGCAGGCGCACGTTCCCTCTCTGCAACCGTCCGTTTGATTTTCACACGCTACTGAGTGACGCCGTGCGTGTTGCATATTTGGTGACTCGCGGAAGGAAGTCGTTTTCGCCACACTTGGATTACATTATTAAGCCATAACATTGTTATGCAACTGCTTTAAATTTCGTTACCTAAACATAATGCAGCTAAGCTAGAGTTTTGCTGTGGAAATTGGCTTTAACACAGAGCTTTATGATGAACTGACGATGATGTAACATTACACGCAATGCTTGTGGTTGTGGTTTACAAAATTAAATATCCTTCCCATATAGAGCATTCATTACATTAAGAAACAGGTACACACATCAAGAAGGTAGCAATTTCTTGTTACTTCTGGTGTCAGTAACTGAGAAAATTGTAAAGTTATAATCTAAAGGAGTACCGTTTTCAAGTACCACTCAGCAATAAGCCCTTCTCACATATTTGTTCAACAAGGACAAAATTTAGAAAACGTTGCATATACTATTTCGTCATTTTTCCAATTTCGTTTGCCTTCATATGTATCTATGTTTTAATGAACACGTTGCTACAAGTTTCTTTGAAACATTTGTACCAAACCTACCTTATGTCTTTGTGAACAGATATACAGCTTATTACCTAACCTGCCACTCAGTGCTAAAGCCACATCATTTGCATATTTGTGCACCGACTGTACTACACCAGGAACTGGAACACCTGATTCTTTTGAAGAGAATCTCTACTTGGCAATTGCAGTTCTAATGTACTTACAACGTCTACTTAGTTTGTTCTGAGCTGACAATTTGTGATATCTCTATAGATAGGTGAGACATTTAAAACAGAAACTTCACAATATTGGGCTAAAGTCAGCCTACTTTACGGAATATACTGAGAGCCTAAGTTATTCAATTAAATTATCATTATTCTGAAAAAATAGTATATCAATTCCCTAGACAGCTCTTTTCAATCACACCCCAATACATGTGAAGTGAAAGAGAATTGCTCAACAGATTTTATAATGTCGTTCAACAGCTTCGCCAATAAGCCTGAATAGGAATAATACTGGATACACTTTCAAAACTAAATAAATAATCCCATATAATATACTAGAAATGAGTATGGTTTTTTCGTAATTTTACGTTGCATCTGTGTGGGATTTAACTTTCAAAATCACAATATTTAACATATTTTACAGAAAGTATGCCTATTATCAGTTATAAAAGCAATGAAGTATTCACTGTTGCGAAAAATTAATTTTTCAGGATATTTTATCCCATTTCACACATTTTTAGATCCAAAAACTACGCAACAAGAATAGTGTATCAATGTACAATTCTGAGATTGGGTCCTCACAGGTTTCTGCCTTACCATTGTAGTATTGTTCAAAATGGGGGTAATAAGCCTTAGAAGGAATATGGCTGCTTCAACTGATCCTGAAACGCCATTGTTCAAAGTGTGGGTAATAAGGCTAAGAAGGAACATATCTGCCTCAATTTAACCTGAAACGCTATTGTTTAAAAGGTGAGTAATACGTCTAAGAAGGAAGATGTCTGCTTCAAATTAACCTGAAACGCTATTGTTCAAAGTGTGAGTAATAAGGCTAAGAAGGAACATTCTTGCTTCAAATTAACATGAAATGCTATTGCTCAAAGTGTGAGAAATACGTCTAAGAAGGAACATGACTGCTTCAACTTAACCTGAAATTCTATTGCACAAAGTGTGAGTAATACGTCTAAGAAGGAACATGACTGCTTCAACTTAACCTGAAATTCTATTGCTCAAAGTGTGAGTAATACGTCTAAGAAGGAACATGACTGCTTCAACTTAACCTGAAATTCCATTGCTCAAAGTGTGAGTAATACGTCTAAGAAGGAACATGACTGCCTCAACTTAACCTGAAATTCTATTGCTAAAAGTGTGAGTAATACGTCTAAGAAGGAACATGTCTGCTTCAACTTAACCTGAAATGCTATTGGTCAAAGTGTGAGTAATATTCTAGGAAGGAACTTGACTGATTCAACTTAACCTGAAATTCTATTGCTCAAAGTGTGAGTAATACGTCTAAGAAGGAACATGTCTGCTTTAACTTAACCTGAAATGCTATTGGTCAAAGTGTGAGTAATACGTCTAAGAAGGAACATGACTGCTTCAACTTAACCTGAAACGCTATTGTTCAAAGTGTGAGTAATACGTCTAAGAAGGAACATGTCTGCTTTAACTTAACCTGAAACGCTATTGGTCAAAGTGTGAGTAATACGTCTAAGAAGGAACATGACTGCTTTAACTTAACCTGAAACGCTATTGTTCAAAGTGTGTGTGTGTAATACGTCTATTAAGGAACATGACTGCTTCAACTGAACCTGAATTGCTATTGTTCAAAGTGTCAGTAATACGTCTAAGAAAGAATAAGTCTGCTTCAACTTAACCTGAAATGCTATTGTTCAAAGTGTGAGTAATACGTCTAAGAAGGAACATGTCTGCTTCAACTTAACCTGAAATGCTATTTTTCAAAGTGTGTGTAATACGTCTAAGAAGGAACATGTCTGCTTCAATTTAATCTGAATTGTTATCGTAAAAAGTGTGAGTAATACGTCTAAGAAGCAACATGTCTCCTTCAACTTAACCTTAATTGCTATTGTTCAAAGTGTGAGTAATACGTCTAAGAAGGAACATGTCTGCTTCAACTTAACCTTAATTGCTATTGTTCAAAGTGCGAATAATACGTCTAAGATGGGATATGTCTGCTTCAAATAAACCTGAAACTCTATTGCTCAAAGTGTGAGTAATACGTCTAAGAAGGAACATGTTTGCTTCCATTTAACCTGAAACGCTATTGTTCAAAGTGTGAGTAATACGTCTAAGAAGGAATATGTCTGCTTCAACTTAACCAAAAATGTTATTGTTCAAGGTGTAACACGTCTAAGAAGGAACATGGCTGCTTTAACTTAACCTGAAATGCTATTGTTTAAAGCGTGAGTAATACGTCTAAGAAGGAATATGGCTGCTTCAACTTAACCTGAAATGTTTTTATACAAAGTGTGAATAATAAGCTTAAGAAGGAATATGTGTGCTTAAATTTAACCTGAGATGTTATGGTACAAAGTGTAAGTAATGAGTCTAAGAAGGAATATGTATGCCTCAATTTAACCTGAATTGTTATTGTACAAAGTGTGAGTAATGAGTCTAAGAAGGAATATGCCTGCTTCAATTTAACCTGAATTGTTATCGTACAAAGTGTGAGTAATGAGTCTAAGAAGGAATATGCCTGCTTCAATTTAACCTGAATTGTTATCGTACAAAGTGTGAGTAATGAGTCTAAGAAGGAATATGCCTGTTTGAATTTAACCTGTATTGTTATCGTACAAAGTGTGAGTAATGAGTCTAAGAAGGAATATGCCTGCTTCAATTCATCCTGAATTGTTATCGTACAAAGTGTGAGTAATGAGTCTAAGAAGGAATATGTCTGCCTCAATTTAACCTGAATTGTTATTGTACAAAGTGTGAGTAATGAGTCTAAGAAGGAATATGCCTGCTTCAATTTAACCTGAATTGTTATCGTACAAAGTGTGAGTAATAAGCCTAAGAAGGAGTATGCCTGTTTCAATTTAACCTGAATTGTTATCGTACAAAGTGTGAGTAATAACTCTAAGAAGGAATATGTGTGATTCAATTTAAGCTGAATTGTTATCGTACAAAGTGTGAGTAATGACTCTAAGAAGGAATATGTCTCATTCAATTTAAGCTGAATTGTTATCGTACAAAGTGTGAGTAATGACTCTAAGAAGGAATATGCCTGCTTCAATTTAACCTGAGTTGTTATCGTACAAAGTTTGAGTAATGAGTCTAAGAAGGAATATGCCTGCTTCAATTTAACCTGAATTGTTATCGTACAAAGTGTGAGTTATGAGTCTAAGAAGGAATATGCCTGCTTCAATTTAACCTGAATTGTTATTGTACATATTGTGAGTAATGTGTCTAAGAAGTAATATGTCTGCTGCAATTTAATCTGAATTGGTATTGTACAAAGTGTGAGTAATGAGTGTAAGAAGGAATATGCCTGCTTCAATTTAACCTGAATTGTTATTGTACAAAGTGAGTTATGAGTCTAAGAAGGAATATGCCTGCTTCAATTTAACTTGAATTGTTATTCTACGAAGAGTGAGTAATATGTCTAAGAAGGAACATGCTGTTTCAGTTTAACCTAAGTACTAATAGCTTTTCTGCAGTACATCTGTCCGTCTACTAATAAATCATTAGGAACTACTTAAGCGGTTAAACTGGCAAAGATTGGACAATAACGGCCAAATGTTACAATTTACGTTGTTTAACTTCTTATTAAATCCCATTCTCTAGAAACGTTTTCGGGTAAATATTTTTAATACCGGAGTGAGATTGAGATACGTGAGGATTTAAATAGCTCTGAAGGCAATCGCGGTATTAGTTTTATGCCTTTTTTGTAATTTCTAAAACTTTTAAAATTTTTTGAAGTATTTTTGCAAAACGCGGTGTACATAAGGAAATTGGTTTCTAAGTTATGCTCTTTTATAAGAAATGTACACTCTTTAATGAAAAGCACATAAGCAGAGAATCAGGCTTGTTAATACGAACGCGTTTTTCAGTGTGGTTTGGTCGATTACAGTATTTTAGACATTTTTCAACACTCTGACATTTCAGTTTTTAGGTTATTGTCGTGGAAGTTAGGAAATACTTTGCCGAAATCTTTCTAATTAAAACTTCCTATGTAGGCATTAGTGTGGGGCAAATGTGTTACCCACAAGCTCACCCAAGACTAATACATAGATATTTCTTGCAAAACCCGAATTTCACAAATGGATCAAAACTGTTTTTAAAAAGCAATTATTATACAATTATATTTCTTAGAAATTTTTTTTTTAGTTCAATAAGGAACACATATAAATGAGGTTTAAAATTACGAAAAATGAATTAAAAGTTGAATCATATATTATACACGTTAAATTTGTGATTTGAAATGCATTACCTAGGAATTACAATATTATGTAATGAACCTTGCAACTGAAGTGATAAGATCCGCCCGAAAAATAAATAATAAATAATAACGAATAAGAAGAATAATTAATAAGCATATCATCAAAACAATAAGAAGGAATACCAGTATGAGCGAAGAATAAAAGAGAACATTAAGAATTAGAGAAAGGGGGGGAATGAAATCATGAAGAGAGAAAAAACGTAGAGGGTAGATATTAGTTAATAATAAGAACATGAAATAAAACGTGTAGTTGAGAACGAACAAACTTGGCGAAAATCATATAAAGATAGCAGTCGTAGGAAAGGACATGAAAAATAACATTAGAGATCGCTTAGTGACAATAGGAACCGAGTTGTGCACACGGGAAGCCAAGACAACTGGCAGGAATCCGAAGTTAATCAAGCGCACAGAAAATGCAGTAAAGCAAACATTATTTGTTAATGTTAGACGCGAGCAACGCTCGGACGATGTTATTGAGAACCAATGGTAGACGGAGGAAAAATTCAGAAATGTAACCAATCATAACGAAGGAAAGTCACGTAAATAGCAAAAAGTGAGAGAGAAGCTATAAAATAGGCGTGAAATGGAAAATTATCTATGAGGCAGAGCGACGTTCAGACGTGCGTAAGATAACTCACTCTGTGTCGAAACGTCGGGGAGAGAAGAAGACTCTGTGTCGAAACGTCGGGGAGGGAAGAAGATTCTGTGTCGAAACTTCGGGGAGAGAAAATAATTTGTAGGGAAAGAAGTAGATTCGTGTAGGAAACGTGATGGAAAGTAAGATAGATCTAGAAATTCAAATTATCATATATTAAAGAGGGAAACAGTGTAGCGGTCTTCGAGTAAATATTTATGTATTGAAAACCAGTTTAAGGCAACAGTGAGGAACAGGGTAGCTAGGGACTAACGAAAGGAAAAGTCATTAGCCTAGTATTGTAACGTACTTCAACTTCGCAAAGTAATTAAGAAAGGGTAAGAACACGGAAACAGTAGCAGGGGTGACAGGAAAAATCGTGTCTTGTGTGGAAAGGACATTCGTACGAGGACATCAGTGTGGATCATCAATAAACGGGCCATCTGAGAGGAGAAAGTGAACTTCATTTATCTCCCATCCACACTCTCTGAGGTAAGAGACTCCTGAACCTAAATTCCTCTACCTGAGTAGCCGGCAGCAACAACAATCCAACCACCAAGAACCGCACCATTACAAACCATTATTTTGCCATTCCCAACCCCCGCTACACAACGCACTTCTTTATGCAGACTTAAAATGTACTAAGAAATAAAAAAATCTCAGTAGGGTTATTTGGGATCTGGATAATTCACGAATCGGCCCTTTTAAGACAATAATTATGTTCACATATACGCCGTTCACTTTTTAAAGGAATCGCCTTCTTTGTACTTTTATTGCATATTATGTGTATTACAGATACGTAGATGAGTATTTCGGAGTTGTTCGTCTGGTTTACAATCACTCAAAAGCCGATAGCTCTACTGAATTTTTACGTGGCTTCCTTTCATTTTATGGCAAACAAATATAAAATACTGCTTAACAAAGGTTGTTGGTGAAACCAGGGACGTCATTTCATGGTATGGGGGGTGGTCAACTGCCTCCCCCAGTTTATCAGAAATAATTAGGCTACTGGTTATTATAGCTCTACCAAAAGAAACATTATTATTACTGTAATTTTAATACAAATATTTCACATTTTAAAGATAGCATGATTTTCTCTTAGATTGAATGTGTGGTTAAAATTCACATGAAAATTCGGACAACTCCTTCAGGCAACCTTGCGTCCCCCCCCCATCAAGCAGAAACCGAAATGACGCTCCTGACTGAAGTCATACATATAGTATGTAAGTACTATACATCAATTACACTTCTGAATTGGCGAGGATTCATAATGCTTCTTGAAAGAACAACTGCGAGGGGGCGGAATGGCTTCCAATCAGAATTAATCCCGAGAATTTTATACTGCTCAATAATTCTTCGGCATGAATTCGGAAAGGAGCTTCATCCGCATTCACATCCGCATACCTTCTTCATTTCCGTCGTTGCTCCACATACACCACGTCAGCAGTTGTGTAACTTGTTTTGTAGTTGTCGTAAAATCTATGCAGTGAAAAAAATGATACTTTATAAAGTTCCTTGAACTCCGACAATGCCTGGCGGTGCTGGTTCATCGCGATCCTTTATACCACAGGATCCTGACTTCGATCTTTCTCTCTCTCTCTCTCAATAAAGACTAACACCTGAACACAGACAAAAAAAAAGCTTATGTGAACAGTTTCCTTCCATGTGGTGTTGAAGAATAGAAAGCTTCTGGTGGGGTTAATTAATATATCCAGTGTTTAGAAATGGTTTGGCATTGTTTATTTTCATTCAGAGAGAATTGTATAGTGTTATTTTAATGCATGTTAATCAGAAAATATGTGGACAGTACAACTCTGCTCATATTTCCAAAGTTTCTGTTTCTAGAATTTATTGTTTATTATAAAGACTAATATCTAGGATATCCAACAAAGCTTTCTCCACTTGAAATTATACATATAATGGATGGTACATAACTTTCCCTACAAATGCTCATTTTTTCTCTAAACTTGCATATGCTCATTAGTTCATTTATAACGAAGTCTTAGTCTTAGTGTGAGATATAATAAAATATATTAAAACATCCCTTGAAACAGCCTTTTTGATATAAAAGATGTCCGTTATAAGCGTTAAAAGAATAGGTATCTCTCAGACACCACGCCACCAGTAATGGTATAATTTTCGCACGTCACCATGCAATCCAGGCCAAGGTTGGAAGCGAAAAAGGTATCCCAGCAACGTTACAGAGAGAAGAAGAAGATAATATTTGTTGTAGTGTAATTAAATTGAATAATTAGCTTCTATCGTCGAAAACACAATGGTGATCCTTGCAAAGGTAGACCGAGACTGAAAAATGCAATGCCATACCCGGGATAGAGCAACCGGACGAAAACTGGAAGGTCCGGGGTTCGTTACCCGGCTATAGCATTGAAGTTTTCAGTCTGATTCTATCTTTCCAAATTTGTCTTATTCACAGCTTGTGTGAAAGAACAAATAATTACCAATGATTATCGTGTTACAGATAAGCCACCAAATCACTGATAGCATATACAACTGCCTGTGAATGAAAGATAATGTGTGTCTTACCTAAGAATTAAGAAAAACATAATAGTACCTTAACCGGGAACAAAACTGCCAAAAACACTTTTCTGGTGAAAGGTGATTATTCACAAGGGAGGTCTTGAACTTTTAATTGCAACAAAGTTCAGTATTATTCGAGGACCTAATTTATATCCAAAATTACTTCATTTGAACAACCCCTTTATCCGTATCACAGAATTGACAATTAGCATAATGATCCAACCAAAACCCTTCAAGTCCAAAAATAACTTCCTATTTGCTGAGAAAATACGAATTATGTGTCCCCCCTCCTTCAGTTGTGTGATACAATAATCCTCACATATTTATACTGTAATAGGAATATCTTAATAACAACATGGAAGGCATAGCTATGTCTTTCTCCTCTCCTGTTTTTTTCTAATTTGGAATTGTTGGGCTTGCCATTTAGACACCTCAACTATGCCTGCACATGTTTTCTACACCTTTATCCGATAATGTAAGAGTCATATTAAAAATGTAATAATATTCCCTACCCTTAGTTACAACTTTAGTGTACTGTATAATTATCAAACGTTACCACTAGCATTAGCTTCACACCGTTACATAGCAATCAAATGTATAGAACTATTTGGACAAAAATTTGTAAATCTGCGACAGATATACGCTAAAACAGATATAATTTATATGAAATAGTGTTTAAAGTGAATGGTAAAATCTAAAGCGGCATTACTCATTCCTGTTCATGATGAGCAGCCACTAAGGGGATAAACAAGTATTGTTGGCTTGGTGAGTGACAATAAAGATGAAACATTGAATCATTCCAAGGGCAATTGATTTGAATGCTTCTAACAATTTAATGCAGGAGAATAACATTGGTAAACCAACTGCAGGTGTCTCCTAGTGGAGCGTTGCAGAACTAAAGGAAACGGAAGAGTTGCGACCATTAAGGAAGAAAAGACTAGCCAGAATTAGAAAAAGGCCTTTGTACTATTCCTAGGAAATTGCAAGATCTTTTCTTTAATGACGAACCACCAACGTTGGACAAAGTCTTAAATTCTGCCCCCTTTTAAGAGATGCAGCTTTCATTAATTAATGCTAGAAGTTTGATTTAAGTTTGTGAGGAGAAATTAAGTGAATATACTTATGGAGAGGGAGGATATTCTGTGATGAAGACCCTGATTTCACACCTCCTCTTGTTAGTGATAAAGTCACTAATTAAGGTGTTTTATTTTAACCATCCTGTATTTAATTTAAACTGAGCTTTATTTCGTAGTTTTACTATTATTATTACTATTATTATTATTATTATTATTATAGTATAGCTTTTCTATTGCATTAAAACCATAATACAATATCTTCACAGAGGACAGCAACACGAGGTTAACGCGGAGAGATACAAAATGTTTTGTTTCAATCAAGTCCGGTTCTAAGGCTGGATCGACTAGAGAAATAAGACAGCATATTTTATCAATGACCTAGAGATATGCGATGATGCAGAATTTAAATTGAGTTAAAATCAAATTGGAGTTGTGCCTTAAAGAGATGGACAAGGATTGACAAGTTTACTATTATTATGTATACATTAAGTTAAAAACTTTTAATTAATAATTATTGGAAAATACTATATATATATGTATATATATTGTGTGTGTGTTTGTGGGTGGGTGTGTGTGTAAGATTTAATGTTTGCAAAAATGCGTATATTGTAAAAACGTCTATTATAGTTTTGCTTCATGAAAGGAAACGAAGAAAATGAAAATTAAATAACGCAATTGGCGAAATGGTTAACACGAATGAACGAAAACATTGCATTCGCAATATTTATACACAACAGGAAATGAAATATGCAAGTAAAAGTGAAAGCTAAATAAGAACCATCTTAAAGAAGCAATTCATATTATATATATATATGTTCTTTATAAAAACGTATAATCCCATTAGTGTAAATAATTTCTATATATTGTAACTTATTTCGTTACGCTTAGCAACCAAGTAAAAGCTAAACAACTTTCAATATTTTAATTACACTCAGAAAATTTTTCACAAGAAGCCGAAATCTTGAGCAGCGCTCAAGGAAATTATTTTAATTTTAAAGCATATTATCTTGTGTGATATGCTAAAATAATAATCAACAAAGATTTGTGATATCCAAAGAATTATTGAACGAAAGTAAGAAAATGAAGTAAAGTTGAATCATAATAGGTAAGTATTGTTCTACGATTCTCAATTGCCTGAAAGGCAATAAACTACTTTTCTGTGAATTTCATTATGGTTGATATTAGTGATTTAAATTGCCTTGCCTTTCCTAAACACGTTTGAAAAACCCCAATGATAGAAGGGTACTTGTAATCACAACTGAGCTAGAAGTATTTTAAAACCACTTAGAATACATTGGAAATACACAACTAATTATACCAAAGCATCCACAAAATTCTAGTAAGGTAACGTTCGAAAGCACGGGTCAACAATCACCGAGTTGAGCTCATACACTGCAAAGAAGCACTTCTCTTCATCAGGCAGATACAATAATACCAACTTAGTTATTGCAGCGATAAATACAAACCAGACAATTAAGAGTTACGTGGTGAACGGGACAACGTGACGAACAGATCCAGCATCCAGAATCCAGCATCCGAGTTCAGAACCCAGACACACAGACCCTGATTCAATAGAAACTCGCAGTGATAAGCTAATAACTTTAAGCCATGTAAAACAAACCAAACGTAACCTCATTAGACCCCATTGTCAAAGAGCTGCGCGTAAAGTCTGTTTCCACATAAGTGAGTCCGCACTCCAACTGACAGCCGTGAGACAGGAAGTACAGATGGACCACCAGAAGAAGGCGAGCGAGAGGATTGTGCTATGTAAACATTTTCTGCTGCTTCCATCATATTTATGACACTAGTATCATAAAACAAACAGTGTTGTTGGATAACTCATCCATGTCTTCACTTAATACACTAGTGTGCAAAACCAAAGGACGAGATGGGTAAAGTAACACAACAAATGAACTACTTGGTGGAAGTGGATTAAGGTGCGGGAGCTTGTTGCCAGAGGTCCCTCACACGTACACAGAAAGCTGGATGTCACGTGGCGTGAGGGTAGCGAGCCTATAGTGCGAAATGTGTCTCGTTCCGCAACACGGGGCAGTTGACGAAACAGGACAAGACGGTGCGTGGAATTTAGAGAGCTGTTACAGTGCACTGTAGTGGTGTTTTTCATTGCAACATGACCAGTAGACACCATTTGGATGACTTCAAATGGGGAAGAATCATCGGGAAACTGGAAGAAGGGCGAAGTGTGACGACTGTTGCGCAGGAGTTTGGAATTGCACATAGCATTGTTTCACATGCATGGGGAAACTTCCAAACCACAGGCACTGCTGTTCCAAGCATAGATGGTGGTCGGTCACGCTGAACTACAGCAGATAACCACTATATTGTGCAACAGGCAGGAAGGGATCCACGCTAAACAGCGCGTGAAATTGCAACAGCATTTAACAGGACAGCTGGGCACGCAATCTCACGATAAATAGTGACACGGCGACTACACAGAAGTGGTCTCTTTGCCCAACGGCCAATATGTGTTATTCCATGGATATCCGCACATCGGTGGCACGGTTTGCGATGGTCCCAAGAGCATCAAAATTGGACCAACGAGGAATGAGGTAGCGTGCTCTTTTCAGATGAGAGCAGATTCAGTCTAAGTAGTGACTCTCGGCTTACACACATCTTGAGAGAGGTGGGAACATGTAATAAACCAGGAACATTCATGAACATGATCGTTTTGGTATTCCGGGTGGTGCGGTTTGGGGAGGCATAATGTTGCATGGGGGCACCGACCTCCAAATGTTTGAACATGGTACGCTCATGGTCAACGTTAGTGTGAGACTGTACTACTTCCCCATGTGCGTCTTTTCAGGGGTGCAGTCGGCCCTGACTTCATTTTGATGGATGACAATGCGCGACAGCATCGAACAGCGCAGGTGGAGAATCTCTTGAAACGAGAGCATATTCGGCGAATGGACTGGCCTGAACGGTCCCAAGATTTGAATCCCATTTAACACGTGTGGGACACATTTTGTAGTAAACAAATCGACTACTTGAGCAGAAAAACATTTCAAGCCCCTTCTCTCACCTCAAGCCCCTCTCACCTTTTTCTGGTGCCCCAACAGTACCTGCCAACGACGCTGCCTCTTCTTTATTCCACGAAACCTTCACCTAATTTCCTGCTAGCACGAGTCTGCTTGTCACCATTGAGCTCTAGGTCGTAATCTGGGTTCGATATCAAGTTCAGGCCCTAGCCCATCAACCACCCGCGACAAGGTATCTTTATGTAGCCACCCACAAATCTCAGGTTGCTACGGCGGTACCTGACAACCTTCGCCTGTCTTCTACCCATGCTTAGGCAGTAGTCCTAGTGCATGGTAAGGGAGGCAATGTGTATCTCATTTGGTTGATCGCCACAGAGAATGGTGGAAAAAGGGACCATACGTATGCCTCCTTAGATGTGCTATTAAAAATACGGGATGCACTCAGCCTAATGAATATTTCTCCTTAGTGTTAGCTGGGACTGCTGAGGTCGCTTACTTCCTGGCAGTATTGGTATATTCCCGGGAGCCCTACGTTGCGAGTGAATGAGATAGTGCTAACCAGTATCAGGATTGTTGTCATGTTGTAATCCTTGGTGAACCCGTCCTTACTAGCGCGTAAGTTCGTCCGGATTTGGTCGCCCTTCGGTTCTCACCTTCATCCCTTCCTCTCAGGGGTAAATTAGGAGCAAAAAGGGCCCATTGTGGCCTATTTGTGGTGTTGTGCACAGTTAATGGAGGCCTCTTTGTCTGCTTATTCCTAACTCCGTAACTTAGCACATAAAGGTGATTCAATAATACAGCTACTCGGTTGAGTAAATTTCGCGTAATTTCTGTTACTTTTGATTTGTCTATTGAATGATAAACAAAGTAGAAATGCCTGAAAGATAGAGGTTGTAATTTAGTGAAATGAAGTAAACTTTAACTCATTTTGCTTTATGGTTTCTCTATATATCAATACACTGAATGAAGTCTAAACAGTTGAATATCCGTGCATTTATTTAGACTAGTACCTCATTATCTTTGTAGTGCCTAAACTGCAAAATTAAGTAAATTTTGTGCTCAATAATTTCCTTAAAACAGACAATGTCCAAAATTTACTATAGACTGTTTCAATAGAAAACAAACAATGGGTCTTAGGCGGATTTGGTGCTATGGAAAGATTAGGTAGTGAATTTAGTGACATTTAAATAAAAGATAATTTTTTTCAAATGTTAAATTCAGAATAAGGTTTTTTTCGGTTTTATTGGTACACAAATGTTTTCATGAAATTTAAATACCTAATTACCAAAACTGTAATATCTTGGCATTCATTGTTCTTGCATTAAGCCACAGTTATCTAAGTTTTCCTTGCTGTTTTTTTGAAAATGTTAAAAAAAAAGCCTTGCAATTACTGACGCGCTAACCTGGTTGACAGGTACTTGTGGTGGTGCTGGTGCAGTCGGCGCCCAGGCGAGAAGAGGTCTCTTTTTCTTTCAAAAGCAAAGCCTTATTTACTTTAATACCATGCCTATCGGTATGTCTCAAACATACGGTTCAGTTGGAAGGTTTGTGGTCAAAAGGAAGCTGTTTACTTATTAGCCTGAAATGCAAAACTGTCACCTTTAGTATGCTATACGTAGGGCACCATCTTTGTATCCACCTGTTGTCCAGGATAGAGTTTCGATATTACCATTATCAATATTTGGTCCATTTTGTTTCCTTTAGCTGTGTTTAACGCCCTTTCCTTCTGTTTACGCCACCACAAGCAGTGGACACTAATGAACCGTGGCATTAAATGAAATTGGGAAAGAAAGTTAGCAAAGAAAACGTTCCAGCGTGAGTTTAGGGTATCTCCCTAGAATTTGCCAGCTTCGAGGACTGAGGAAGACCCGAAAAATTATTTGACGCCTTTAGCCTAATTAGTTTAGGAGTTATTAGAAGAAGAACTTGTAATCACTCCTAGGATACGAACCGGGCATCCCGATCAACTTCAAACAATACACCAAGGACGCGCCGCATTCCAAGGAATAAACTAGTTTTCAACCTATTGTTCTATCTCTTTTCATTCAGGAGATATAAGCGATTAATCAGTAGTATAGATTTAGGGTTTCTGGTGCACTTAATATGCAGGAATGTGCAATTAATATGCTAATTAGCCCCCTCCCCCACTAATTAGCCCCCAGTCTCAATTCCACTCTACTCAGAATAAAATGGTGTTGGGAAAATTTAAACATGAGGCTAATGGTAAAATCATCCAGCGCTTTATAGGAGTACGACCTAAGATGTATGCACTAAATCCACGGCTCAATGATAAAAAGATTAAAGGTATAAAACGTAGTGCTATTAAACAGTACATTACGTTTGACAGCTATACAGGCAGTCTTTAAACCTGTGAAATCAACAGAACGCCCATGAATCTAATCCTATCACGAAAGCACGTTGTTACCACAGTGCAAGTGCATAAAATTACATTAAATCCCTTTGATGATAAAAGAGTTATTGCCGAGGATGGAATAACTACCTATGCGTTTGGACATTACAGTATTACAAACAGTGCTTAAGAGAATGTAAGTCGAAGATGAAGATTTTCCCTTGAGTCTACAGTCTTAAAAAAAGGAAGTTTATTCGTGTGCTGTGTATGCAACTAACAGACGCCCGATGAAGAAAGAAGAAGATGGAATGGGAGGTGTTAACCCTGCCATTAGGAGCAATCCTAGTGCTAGTCTAAAGCCTAGATAAAAGGGGAGAGGCACGTACTACGAACTAAAATAAAGGTATGTTGATGCAGAGCTTTTCATTTTTTAAACCAATATGTAGTTAATCCCTCTTCGCTTCGCACACTAACTGTTTAACATATAAAAAGGTTTGTAAGATTTAGAAAAATGTATATAAAGTGTTGTAACGTTGGATGAGAAATGTTTATAATCTAATTACTCTACATTAATACCTGTGATACTATTTGAATTACCTGTTAAAATGACTAAATACCTGTGATACTACTCCAATAATGTGAAATTACCTTAAATAGCTCTGATACGAAACCCTGCTCGAAATCAACACGACCACCTGTGATACTATGCTGATTGCCCTCCAAACACTTACGACATTACCTGAACTATTTGTGAAATGCGAAACTATGTTACAACCGACCCCTGGAAGCTACCCTCCTGCAATGCTAGCTGAATTACTCTAAACACTTATGATAGTTGAATTATCCTAAACACCTACGATACTCTCTGAATTACCTGTGAAATGCGAAACTATGCTATGCCCAACCTCTGGTTTCATTCCTCCTGTGATGCTAGCTGAATTAGCCTAAATACGTATGATACTAGCTGAATTACCTGTTAAATCATATACAGCTATGATACGTACCGCCTCTGAAATCTAGCCTTCTGTGATACTAGCTGAGTTACTCTAAGCAACTATGATACTTGAATTAGTCCAAATACCTACGATACTACCTGAATTACGTACCCTTTTGCGTGAGTGGGTAACCTTTTTGCGTGAGTGGGTCACATTTTTCCGTGAGTGGGTCAACTTTTTGTGTGAGTGGGTTACCTTTTTGCGTGAGTGGGTCACATTTTTGCGTGAGCGGGTCACCTTTTTGCGTGAGTGGTTACTTTTTACGTAAGTGGGTCACCCTTATACGTGAGTGGGTCACCTTTTTGCGTGTGTGGGTTACCTTTTTCCGTGTGTGGGTCACATTTTTTTCGGTGAGTGGGTCACCTTTTTGCGTGAGTGGGTTACCTTTTTACGTGAGTGGGTCACATTTTGCTTGAGTGGGTCACCTTTTTAACGTGAGTGGGTTACGTGATGAAGCTATCTAGAATTAGTGTTCTATCATTGATAGGAAACAGATTTCCATGAAGTTTGTGCCTAAAGTTGCTTTCGCTCTCCCAAATAAAATCCATATTCTACCCTCAGGTTCTGACTACTCTAGCACTTCCCCTCGTATTCCCTATCTCTCCTGTATAAAGGCCTATAATCCTACTCCTTCAGTATCTGTCTAGCCTAACAGCTCTCCTCGTTTTCTTACACCTCTCATACGTACAAACGCATACTCTACTCTCAACCTCTGTATAGTGTAGCGCTTCTTCTCGTATGCCTTATCTCTTCATATAAAGCCCATTTCCTTCTCCTTCAACCCTCTCCTAGCATAGGATCTCTCTCCGTTTTCTCGTCTTTCCTTATAATCGCATACTCAAACACCCCTAGCCTAATACTTCTCCTCGGTTTGCTATCTCTCCCATATAAAAAGCCATATTCTACCCTTCAGTCTTGACTAGTCTAGCTCCTTCCCTCGTATCCCCTATCTCTCCTATATATAAGGTCATATTTCTACTCATTCAGTATCTGTCTAGACTAACACCTCTCCTCCTGCTCCTATACCTCTCATACATATAAACGCATACTCTACTCTGAACCTCAGTGTAGTCTGGCATCTCTTCCCGTATCCCCTACCTATCATAAAGCGCATTCCCCTCCTGCCCCCTGCCTAGCTGAGGATCTCTCATTGGTTTCCTATCTAACCTATATGAAACACATTCTACCTTTAACATCTGTTTTTCCTAGTGTAGGATCTCTCCGTTTTCTCGTCTCTCCTTATAAACGCATGCTAAACCCTCCTAGCCTAATACTTCTCCTGGGTTTGCTATCTCTCCCATATAAAAAGTCATACTCTACCCTTCAGTCCTGACTAGTCTAGCTCCTACCCTCGGATTCCCTATCTCTCCTGTATATAAGCTCATATTTCTACTCCTACAGTATCAGTCTAGCCTAACACCTCTCCTCGTGTACCTATACCTCTCATACATATAAACGCATACTCTACTCTCAAACTCTGTCTAGTCTAGCATCTCTCCCCGTATCCCCTACCTCTCATAAAGCGCATTCCCCTCCAGCCCCCTGCCTAGCTGAGGATCTCTTATTGGTTTCCTATCTAACCTATATGAAACACATTCTACCTTTAACACCTGTGTATCCTAGCATAGGATCTCTCCGTTTTCTCGTCTCTCCTTATAAACTCATACTCAACCTCCTTAGCCTAATACCTCTCCTCCTGTTCCTATACCTCTCATACATATAAACGCATACTCTACTCTAAACCTCTGTCTACTGTCAGTGACTCAGGAGATTGACTTTGTCCTTGAACTGCAAGCGTGTAGTGGACTGGGAGCTTCTTGCGTAAGGTGTAGATAGTGCAACACCAACAGTTCAAAAATATTCTCAACAAGTGCAGTCTTACTGCAGGCAGTGTCAGAGGATGCTACAGTGTTAAAACGCGTTGTATTGCGAGTGTCAAATTAATATAATCCATTAGTGAAATGGCTAACTTTCGGAAAAAGGGAAAAACCATTCATAGCGAGGCTCGCGAAATAATAAACCATGTAAACGAGCAATGCAAAAAGGAAGCAGAGCAGAAACAACTAATTCTACCGATTTCGCGAGGGATGAGAGAACAGGCAATTAGTGCGGTGTGTCTGTGGGAACAATTAAGAATATAAGACAAGAAATTGCGAAGAGAACAGAACGAAGCCCTTTACGCACTGCAGGCAAGAGAAGACCTCCAAATCCAGAACGAAATATAAATATAGGCGATTTCGACATGTGCTCATTAAGCGGACAATAATGGACTTCTACGTCAATAAAAAGATAGTTCCGACATGCAGAAAGTTACTCCTGTAGTTAGAAGTAAGATGCAATTTCCTTGGGGGGAGAGTTAAGGAGAGTTATTCGGAAATTGGGATTAATATGGCGCAAGTGCCGAGGAAAGCGAACAATCTTAATCGAAAAGCCAAGAATTGTTGAATGGAGATGCAAATACTTGGCTGAGCTAGGGGAATACCGAAGTCAAGGCAGGGATATCGTTTATTTGGATGAAATGTGGATGGACAATAATTTAACATTCAAGAAATGTTGGCAAGCTGATGGGATCACAGGGGTGCTTACTGATGGTAGTGCAGGAAACACTCATTGACCAAGAGAAAAGTTATTTAAGATTGACCGCATCCTTAATGCACATGGACACTCCACTCTGTATCTGCCGCCTTACAATTGCGATCTTAATCCCATTGAGGTTGCATGGGCGACAGTAAAGGACTTCATAAGGGAGCGCAACGTTACTGGGGAATTTTCGTTATTTCGTTTATTGAGTTTAACCAACGAAGGAATCTCTGCGGTACCTGCAGAACACTGGGTAGGATATCACCGGCTTGTTAGAAAATTAGAAGATGGTTACTGTCCATGGATCGTGTGGTTTCTGATGTGATCGATCAGATTTTTATTTCAAATGCAAACGACAGTTCTTCTGATGAGCAAGAAGGGATATCATCCGATGACTCGGACTCCGAATCATCTGCATCGATCTTGCATACCCTTTGGATTAATGAGGTTAGTAAAATAATATTCCACATGTATAGTGTCGTAAATATACTGTTTTACATGTATACACGCTTTACAAGTTCACTTATTGAAATTATGATCATAATTGTTTTGTTTGATGCGGTAATAATGTAATATTGATGTTACTTCGCCTAATATTTGTTGTCGCGGAAAGAAAGGATAAGTACCTTTGGAACAGGGTGTAAACAATAAAGCGATAGGAAAGAATAACACAACCCTCTCTCAGGTTCGCTTACGTCAACCTCAAGGACAAAGCTAAACTCCTGAGTCACAGACAGCAGTCTAGCATCTCTCCCCGTATCCCCTACCTCTCCCCTCCTGCCCTCTGTCTAGCTGAGGATCACTCATTGGTTTCCTATACCTCTCATATAAAGCACCTTCTAACTTTAACACCTGTCTAACCTAACACCTCTCCACTATCTCTTCCATATAAACGCACTTCCCTCATTCAACTCACCGTCTAGCCTAGTATCGGTCCACGTATTCCCTATCTCTCCGATATAAACCCATTTTCCTCCTTAAGACTCTCTCAACCTGGCATCTATCCTCGTTTTCCCTATCCTTTCCCATATATGCCCAAAAAACTGTGGTCGCTCTCTCCTAAATAACATACTTATTATTATCACTATTATTGCTGTTGTTCCCTTTATTTCTCTATTATTAAATGTTTCTGTTTTTTACTCACATATTCCCAAAAGAAGCAGAGCCATGTCGAAGTTTCGCCTGTTTGAACGTAACATCACCTTCATTCACTTGCACAGTTTCAAATTACCAATTTATTAGGGGCGGCCCCACACCCGCCGCTCCCAGTGACGATCATCCTCTAAGCCTCCATCGTCTCCATATACATTATTATTATTATTATTATTATTATTATTATTATTATTATTATTATTATTATTATTTACTTTATTGCTGTTAATCTCTTTAATGTTCTGTTATATAATTTTTGTGTTCTTTACACACATAATGCCGCAAGAAGCAGGGCTATTTCGATATATTCTCCAGTTTCAATGTAACTTCAGTGTCGTTAACTTGCACAGTTTCAAACGAACAATAACCAATTCTTTTAGGGGTGGCCCCAAATCCGCCGCTTCCAGTGACGATCATTCTTGAAGCTTACATCGTCTCCATATAGAGTATTATTATTATTATTATTATTATTATTATTATTATTATTATTATTTAAGTGTTATTGGTGTTCTCTTTTAATTTTGCTATTAAATTTCATTTATTTATTAATTTATTATCAATGTTGTTATTGAAGTTATTTATTTTTATTGTTACTGCTGTTGTTCCCACGTTCAGTTTTGCTTGAGTACCTATTTTCATTCTAACAACGGGATTATCAGAGCCCTAACCCGAAACCCACCCCGAAATTTCGTGACAGAAGTGATGTAATACAAAAAGGCAGATCCAAAACATCAGCTTCCAGTTTTAACTCAGTATGAGATTAAGATGGAATTCCCAATTTCAGAGGTGTGCTTAAAACGCAGGCGCGAAATTTAAGTAAGTGGACGGAGCAACCTATTCCCACCCCCTCGCAACATATGTAGAAATCGATAATCTGACCCCCATTCCTTCACCCGGAGCGAAAATTCTGTAAACAGTCAGGGCTATCCTGTCGAATTAATTAATGGAAGTGTTATTTCCATGTAATTAATATGGAATATTTGGCGTTGGTCTTCGAGTGCATGCAGTTAAATCCAGCACTTGGTGTTTTGGGTGTGACCTCCTTATACATCGCATCTGTCACAGGAATTTCAGAGAGAGTTTCGGCATGACTGGTGTGATACTTCTCTTGTAAGCAGTTTTATCTAAGTACTCTCTGGTAGAAACTTCTGTGAAACCGTAATTCAGTGGCAAGCGGATGCCTTGTTCTGTGACGCCATACTCGCGAGCATAATTGTTCACCGCCCGGCAATATCTGTGTAGTGAGCACAGAATGGAGCGGAGGTCTGAAAAGCTTCAGCTGAAAAGTGGCGGCACGGTGGCTGAGCTTTAACCGACTACGCATTATTCTTCTGAGATACTATAATGGTGGGTATGCAAAATACCCACCGTAAAATAATGTAACAAATGTTTTATTTTAATGTACTAATGGAACGGCGAAATACATAACTACTGTCCATTCCAAACCAGAATTCCCTCTGATGCAAAAAGAAGCACGTGCTTCTGCTTGTTACGAACCCAACAACACACTCTTACGCCAACGTAAATAGTTCCTTAATACATGTATTGTATCCTGAAATATTAGGGCAGGAAAAATATATCACTGTGCATTTTATTGTGGTTATCAGAACGACTCATTGCTAAAGGAAATGGATATATACTAGCTGTTAAGAGATTACAAAATATGATTTTTGTCTGCTATTGCGCTAACGCCGAGAGCACCTTGCTTGTTAATACCAACCGTATGCATGATTGCCACTCTCTTACATATACAAGAAATGCAGCAATGAATTCCCAGAGGTGCTATCTGAGTACCCAATAAACACTGCGTAAAAAGGAAGTATGATAAGCGAACAGTCATTCATAATACGCTAGTACACGTATGCTCAGCTCAGGTCAAATCTTATGATTTAGTCAGTTGGTATTAGAGTTCTCATGACAAAGGAATATGCGTGTAGTGTGGGCAAACTGTTCAAACACAAAAGCGGGAAACAATTAAAAAGTGGAGAAAACAAACAATACTTCATATATTCAACTCACTGTCAGAAAAATACTCGACACTTGCATTAGTACATATTAGAAAATAATATCGGATTTACAGGTGTTTCAATGAGAAGTGTAACTAAAGCGAGCACTGTATATAAAAATACATAATAGAGCATAGAATAGGATAAACTGTGGGAACTTGTTTTAGGTGCGACAGTGCTGTGGAATTGTGGATAAGCTTGTCATTATTTTGGAGAGTAGTTCTGATTCCTTATATGGCAGCTGAGTCATCTTCGGAGGATTCGGATTAGGGTGTTGCACTTTTGCTCGAGCATTGTGATTAACGTAAGTAAAACATTCATTACCGCATACCTATAAAATCGATTGTTACCTAAGGTTGCATTTTGAACTATGATTCTCACACAGGGCGCGTTTTTATAGATTTAAACAGTGTTCAACAAGCACGTGGGAGGGCCTGGGATTGCAAACTACTTTCGCGCGGATAATACAAGGAGTTTGTTTTCAGTGAAAGGTATTCTGGTTTGGGATGGACAGTACAGAGGTATTCCTTACATAAATGCAGCAGTGAAACATCTTCGAATTCTTTAAGCAGCAGTGCAACATTTTTCGTTTGGAACATTGAAAATAGTCTCTATCCCTCTCCCTCTCTAACTATTTTAAGCAGTACTGTTTTGTACATTTTAGTTTGCATTATGCACAGCATGCATATGTGTGAAACACACAATTGCTTTGTAGTGCTGCCCTGCACAAGCTCGATGCTTTCTCAAGTTCCCCTCTTTCCTCCATAGTTTGTAGTATTTAGAGCCGTAGTCTGGTTAACACGCAAGCGAAGAACCTTTTTCAAATAAAGATCACGAAGTTGGTTTCTATGTTGTGGTTTATGATCTTCATACAAGAAAAGAATTGTTCATATACATAGTAGATCAGAATATGCTCAGCATCCTGGCAGAAACCTTGTGCACCAGGGGGAACCTTGTTTGGGGGAAATTTCCTTAAAAGGTGTAAAAATCCTTCAGTCAACTATTTCTAATTGCAATGACAAAACTCTGGCATTATCTACTGAAATAGTGTTGCATATATGTCGATTTTGTATCGAGATATTTACTATAACCTGAAATCGGAATCAAACTCATGATTTAGTTCCTCCGATGTTTGGACATAGGTATTTGTATCGGTAACTCAAACTCTTGACTTAGTTCTTCCAATATTTGGATATGGTTATTGATATCGGTAATTGGGTGAGATACTGTAGACAACGTTGGTAAATGAGCGAGTTGATAGTCTTCTACTACTGCATTCTTGCATCTCTATGGCCCATTTTAACTACTGCGCTATCATATCCACCAGTGCCTGCTCGTGTTTATAGTGATGTGGCTCTGCTCTCTGTGCTGCTCTTTGCTCGGAACTGACTCTTACGTCACAAACGCAGCAGCTGTCGAACATTACCGTAATCGGAAAAGCGAAAGAAAAAGAAAGAATTGGTAATCAGGAATCAGGGATGAAGCCGTAGCAGGTAGTCGAAACGTGTATACGTTTAGGTTGGAAATGAGACATGGGCCACCGTCACAATAGGGTTTTATAACACAAGAAGCGTGTGCATCCTATACAACGCTGTTCTACGTGTAGGCTAGCTGTCTATATATGTGTGTATATTATATACGCTAACGGTCCAACTAGCCAACTCGTAAGTGAAAAACACTGCATAATGAATAAGGTAGATAACTCCAATGTATATTAACTGTTTAATAGTTTCCAATAGCGCTGTGAATGCAATAAACCCTCTGTGAGTTAAAGCACTAGCATGAGTTGGAGTGCTGCCAGGCAGGCTGTCTAAAAATATGATGAACGCGTAGCGTTGGATAATCTGTACAGCTTAAAAGGCTG
This sequence comes from Deroplatys truncata, assembly GCA_030765065.1. Taxonomy (NCBI): domain Eukaryota; kingdom Metazoa; phylum Arthropoda; class Insecta; order Mantodea; family Mantidae; genus Deroplatys; species Deroplatys truncata. The sequence goes on along the minus strand of CM060990.1, from coordinate 126,411,273 downwards.
TATGTGCCCAGAGATTTTAAATAACTTCTGAAAGGCTATATTTTATGACATACTCCTTAGGTTTCTGTATTTTCTATACTTCAAGATTCTAAGTGTAATTACTAAATATCTGCATGTCGCAGCTAAATTATTCAACGGGTTCTGTGATGTGGACCATGGTATAACACACGCTTTGTGCTTTTCAGTCTCTCTGTAATCTAAGTCCAATTAAGGAGACGGTTGTCTCATTGCAGAGTAAAGTCTTCGGCTTGTTAAAATGTTCGAAACCAATGTAGCAGTACTAAATAGGAACCTTTCTTTGCTTATTTTGGAAAGTGCATTGTTTAAACACATTCTATATATGATTTACAGTTGTGAGACACTCCATCATTAATACTCGTAATAATAGCATTCTTAAGTCTGGTATGTGCTACGGAGATTTGAAGTAATCTTAAACTTTACACTGTTCGTGCTTAATATTTGTGTAATAGTACAATAGTAAAGTTCTAGATCAAAAAGTATGTTACTGTAGGTGTATATTTATGAGCTAAGTTAGTGATTTTTCTTGGTGTGGAAAAATACATAACATCTATTTTCTTGGTAGTGTATATTAGGTTAATCAACCATCCTAATGTTTTTCTTTCCTTTTTCATTTCTGGAACCTTCTTGAAGCCCTTCGTAAAGCATTATACCCTTCAAACAGAGAGAGTCAATTTTATAACCTTAATTCGGAGTTCCGTCTGCTATCAACCCCCGAAATCCCCAGTGACAGAACCAGCTATCATATGGATCCGATACCAAAATGACTCAAAAAGAAAGTAGGGGTTCTATACACATAAAGAACCGATACGTTAGGTACAGTAAGACCCACGTCTATACCTAAAGTGACTGTTATAGAGTCACACAAACGTTAAATTAAGATAACAATCCTGTCGTAAGCTAAATTACGAATGATTTATATATCGTACGTAATAAACTGTCGTTCGATTGATAAACCTAAAATGCCTAACACATACTTAAATTCAGGCTATAACATGGAAGCAAAGTTAAAAAGTGACATCACAGACGCCTAGTACACGGCTCGTGAGGAAATTACAGGCCTCTATAAATGAGTTTGAATTTATGGGGGGCACTGTACAAGTTCTCGGCCTGCAAAGGTGGACATATCACGTAGGGGCCCTCATAAGTAGGCCAGAGCACTGCAAGCCGGTCGTAAGAGCGCTTTTTATTTCCAAAGTGATCTCCTGGAGGGAGGGATGAGATGATAGACCCGAAGCGCGACTGGATCTGGATGCTTACGGGTGCAAGTATGAACGGGGTTTCTAATTTTACCAGATTGACACATCCGGCACCGTCCTCACCTACCCACAAGCCACCAAAACGCCCTCGCCATCCCCCTATAGAGTGGAGCCCACTCGGGGAAGAGGCCTGACTGAGTTGTCCCCGCAGCGACTCCAGGAAGGTACGTCTACAGAACGCAAGTCGCCGTCCAGCCGCAACCCGCCGAACAGCGTCACCTGGCCCTACAACCCTGAAACAATGATGGGTACACGAAATGAGGGGCAGGAAGTTCGTGGTAGAAGATGAATCACTCCAGCATTCGCCATCCGACCCGGGGAAACCAGAAAAACTTATGGAACATGGTGGATGGTCTCCGGGGATTGAACTTGCAGCCTCCCAAATGCGAGCCATAGAAGTTTTCGCCTGAGCCACCCTGCTCGTTTGTTATCGGCCTGACTCACGATGCCATGAAGATGGCCAAATTACTATGATAGTTGTTAAGTATTGTCCTTTGGATGGCGCGCTGTAAAGTTTCGGGCGAGTACGATAGGTGTAGTCACTTGTTTCTAACGATCATGTAAACAAACTACGATTGATATTTTCCACACAATGGATAAAACTAAAATACAAGTTGCAATAAAGTACTTCATTCTCAAGGATTTAACCCTAACAGAAATACAAAAGGATTCAGATTTGGTATTACGGCATACTTACCATTTGTTTTCAATATGACAAAATGACAGATCTTATAAGCAAATGTAAGTGCACTTAAAGAAATGTTACACCTAAAATCTTATATCTATCAAAACACAAAAATATGGTGAGAACATTAAGGAATCAGCAATTAAAATCCAAGTACCGTAAGCAAAAGTAAAGGAACAGATAAATACAGGTAGTGTAATAAGTGCATGTAATAAGTGTGTGTACTAAGTGCATGTAATAACTGTATGAAATGAGTTTACAGTAAGGTAAATAATTTGAATGGACCACACAGTAATTAGTCTTAAGAAATATATTGGCTTTTGTGAATCAAGCCAAGGTATCTAATCTTGGTTTCCCTTCTTAATTATTATCAGACTTTATGTTCAGGAAGCAACAGAGCTTATGTTATCTTACTTCTGAACCAAAAGCTAACTGGTGGAACCAATTTATAAATTGCACTTTGCACAATACCCTTAATTTTGACAAGTGAGTACAAAGATTTCTGTACTCGCGATACGAATCCTTGCTATAAAAGGTAACACCAGACAGCTAGAGGGAAGTCTTTTGGGTAATCACCTGGGGGACATAACGCCTCCGCCCAAGTTTTAATAGTAATATTTTCTATAATCGAGTCAGGCCAGCACCACAACACATGTCTGGAATTAAACACTGCATATTCGTACAAATTGCTTGAGGCTTTCATTTCAAAGAGACGTTGCTCCTTTACTTATCTATCCCAAAAGAAAAACTTTATTACAGTAGGAAATGAATAGCAAAATACAGCACTTCATGATAACACATAACAAATCCATTTGAAATCAATTCTTACTGCTACGTTAACCCTTACAAAGACTGCAAAGCACCTAAACATAGAATTGCGTATTGTATATGCAATATATTTCTCAACTATAGAAAGATCATTAAATATATAGTTTGCAACTAAAACAAGTCAAATGGATTCACATGGGTGGTATTTTGACATAAATACGTGAAAGAAGTTGTCATATCCTATATAATATCCTGAAATAGCTCATTAGCAGGCTTGCAATGTTTGTACAGGGAACGGTTAGATTCATTGAGCTTTTACTACAGAAGGAGCCGGGGAGAGTGAGTCACGTACTGTCAACAAGGTTTCGCTCAGGTGTGGTCGGGTGGAAATAAAAAGACGAACACATTCTATACGATTTTAGTACGAAATCAGGATAGCATCTCTATTTTATAATGCACACTGACCTGTGTAAATACAAGTTAATAATGTTCTTATATTCAAAAACAACTATAATTGATTACAGTGAATACATATGTACATTCGCAAATTCCTGAAAGAAGTTTCCTCCAATTGTCACTTAAAAATAGTTTGTAAGTGGAGAAGCTTCTTTCAGCATCTTTTGAGGTTGTAGGTGCATATTTATAATCATGGACATAATTACAATCATTTCCAGTTATTTGATTCTCTTCTCCTTCTTTATTGTAGAAGCAGATCTCTCATATTACGCATCAGGGCGTATCCGGTGTTCTTTTGAAGAACACTACTGAAGTTTGTTCTGATGGAGTTTCAGCAGGTTTCTGTGGTATCTGATTAATGTCGTGGAATGTTATTTTCAACAAGAATGAATGCGGCTCTCATTTCCATGTCTGAGGATTCCAACTGTGTTATTGCCTTGGCCAAACAAGGATAATTTTGTTTTACATTTCGGATGTTTTGAAATAAGTCGTTTGAAATTAGAGACTGTGCTGTTGCAATTGCACTACTTTCCTCAGTATCTAGAGCATTTATTACGTTTACAACGGCATGATAATTATTTGCATAATACAGCACCGCATTCAGCCACGTCCCCCATTAATTTTGGAAGATTTTTTCACAACTATCCTTTTTACATTGGAAACAAAAGCGTCCATATCGGAAAACATGACCTGATTTCCTCGGCCCCCTGTGGGGTCCGTGGGCCAGGCAGGTTATGTGCAACATTCTAGGATATGACTTTTTAAGTGTATTGGCAGCTTTGACCATATAGGAGGCAGCATCTGTCACGAAAAAGAGCACCTTGTTGCAATCAGTGTGTGGCCACAGAATTGACATAGCATTGTCAAACACCTGCATGATAGTTTTATAATTAATAGAGCCTTGTTGCTCGCATGTTATAAGAAGCTTGTTTCCTGCACAATCGGCTGATAGAATTCCTACAATATCATTGGCTACATATCGCCCAGCCACATCTATCCTTCCATCTATTGACACCCAAATATTATTATCAGTTATGCTTTCTCTGATGTTCTGTAATGTTTTTTTCATACGTACGAACTAAACAATTATGAATGTGTATCGTGTGAGAAGGTAATGTTTTATTATTATACTTCTCAATTAAACTTTTTGAAGTGAGGATTATGAACCTCATGAAATGGAATATTCGCCTTTACGAGCATGTCGCACATATCTTGGAAACATTCTGATTCCCTATTTGATAAAATCTCGCTTCTTGGTAGGTACTTGGTGGCCAGAAGGTTAACATGTTGAATGCCTTTTACTATTGCAATGTTGTTTCATTATTCGTCTAATTCAACCTTTAATTCGAACTTTACATACCTTACAGGTAGTTATGTCATTATTTGCCGAAAAATCCTACCCCCGAACTCCTCTACAAGCCTTGTAGCTATTAAATGTTTCGGTGTTCTCGTTGGAGGCATTATGATATTATAACCTGATTAACGAGGAACGTAATCATCAAGCTAGCAATATCAGAGATACAGGACGCGCTTGGCATGTATTACGTGAACTGGAGTCGAGGGCCGTTGTACGGTGAAATGACTGTCCAAAGACCGTGACGTCATACTATGTTTTTTTAATTTTTTTTCTTTTTTAAGTACCAAATGATAAGTTTTTTACTCGTGTTCATTTGAAGCCTTTATCCATGTTTTATTACGGTGTACACTCTTTTTTTTTGGACCAAGCAGCTTTTTTTTGTTTATACAAATATTTGAAAAAAAGAATTGATAACATTTAACTCACAAAGTAAGTACAATAATTCTTATATTATTTTGACAATGCCATGTTTCTTGCAGTGTTAATTTTCTCTTCTGAATGTATATAAATTTCCAAAAGTTTGTTTTGTTGTTTGATAGCTGATGTTCGATTGTGTATGTGTGTCAAAGCACTGATTCAAAGTTTCTGAAGTTCACTGCACTACACTTTCACCGTTTCCTGCTTATTAGGAACACTTAATCGCAAATAAATTAAATGTTAAATTTAAAATTCTTCTTTACAAATGCCCCTTCTTAAACAGAGAGAACATCTAAGTTAGGGCCGATTATCAAGAGTGTCTCTCGTTTTTTTTTCGTTTTAGTCCGGGCCGGTGGTCTGTCAGAAAAGTCTCGAGACCTCGTACACTTGGATTGGGATCCTGCAGCATGTAACGGAGATACCCCATGACAAGCCATATTTGGGAAACACATGACGTTGAATCTGGATATCGAGCTGTAAGATATCCCTATGAATGACATTGGGGTTCTCCGCCATAGTAATGCAGCGAATTTTATTTTAGATCCATTGCCAAGTGTCGGGAACAGAGGTTGTGAACCGGTGATGAAGGGTATCAATATTATGTCAACGGGTACAATATGGTGAATTGCAAATGTTATATTGATATTGCTTTTCTGCTGTGGGTATTATGGCATTTACGATCTTGTAGGCGGAGGCCTTCCAGTCCGTCGAAATCTCGGTGTATCGAAAAACCCTCCAGATATTCTTCCACTATATGTTAGGATATTTGTCCTCTATAATCGGAGTAGAGGAGCGTCTCAACAGAAGATGACGATACAGCTGCTTCGTAGTAGGAAATGGACCCGCTGAGAAATAACTCTGAGGTAAAGTGGTAATGCATACTACCGTTCGGCGAAAAATGGCATGAAGCATTAGATTCCCACAACTGGTCTGAAGTTGTCTATTGTCCTTCAGGAGTCCCAGATCGAACAAAGTTTTAATAAACAACGCTGAACACTTTTCAGATCTGCCATTAGTCCGAGACTCCCACTAGTGATGAGACGCCAGATTTGAGACTTCGTCACCTTGTACATATGGCCACTCCACAAATAAAAGGACACTGCTAACTCGATGCGTTGGGATATCTCCGTTGGAAAGGGTAGTACTTGTGCCAGATACCATAACTTGGACAATGCAAACAGGTTAATAAACCAAACTTTCTGAAGAATATTGAGGTTTCTACTTTTGTGGCGGTGTAAAGTGTAGCGGATTTGATGGAATAAAGATGTCCAGTTAAAACTTATCATTTCAGTGACATTTGATACAATTTGGAGGCCGAGAACAGTAACGTGGTCCTTGATGGGTATGTCCGCCAAAGTTAACATCCGAGGCCATCTCCCAAAAGGTAGTAATGAGGATTTCTGATAATTAATTTTCGCAGAAGATGCTTGCTCATAAAATCGTAATATGCGGGGGCTGTTCAGGTCGTGCGTAACCGGTTTCATTGTTCCCCGTACAAACTTTGACAGCCTGCACATTATGTATTTCTCTTTCACTTAAGGGCACCCATCTGTGTAACTTATAAAACCCACAATTTCAGTTCGATTCTTTAGAAATTTTAATGAAGCAATCAGGGTTTACTGTCCATTATGCGCACCAAATTTCAAACATATATTTAAGTTAGTTCCCGAGTTCTTATTATTACTACATATTTTTTAATTTCCAGGAATTGCTCCACACGATTTAATTATTATTTGTAAAAACTAATATTTTATAATTAAAATCCTTAGTAGTACATTAATAAACTTCAGAGATGCTATTTAAATGATCGCACTATTTTATGAGAAAGTAAAATTATGTTAAATACGACATATTAATTTTTAAATAACATTTACACCATATGAATAATCTTCTAATAAACATCACAACTAAGCATGTTGGTAAAAATTAATTTCACCATTTTTATCCTGTTGTTTATAAGGAGGAAGGTATACAACATTTCATTCACATATACTAAAAGTACTTCGAGTGGAATAATTTGAAAACGAGAATTTGCTGACGAATGAAAAATCGACAAACGAGTGTGCATTTAGTGCACATATAGTTCCCCCTTCATCCTTTTCTGCTCTCCAGCAAATAACTTACTATTGAAGTTTCCTGAGAGCTCTGTTGAACGGTTTGTTCAGTTTAATATAAGCAAAACTTACCTATCGGTTTTACTGTAATTTTATAGGAAACTAGGCTTACAGACAGGCACTGAAATTGGTATATGACCTATTTATAATATCATACAGTCGTAAAAGCTACGTAGAACTAAAGTTGAGAGCTTAAAGTGTTTAATAACACTAAAATCCATATTTATGTTTTTCACAAATGGGTAACCTTAAGCAATATATCCAGAGTGTTTATAATTAATGTCGTTCCAAATATTTATAAGAAAGCTTATACACATGACAAAAATTATTACAGGCCAATAACTCTAATCTGGACACTTGCCAAAATAGGAGAAAATAAAATGCTTAACTAACAAAGTATTAATAGTATCACAATACAGTTTTATAGTACAGTAATGAAGGTCTTGGTGGAATAAGAACGGATGTTACGCCTCCATACACACTGCCATTTTGGTGTTATACTCAAACTCATGATATTTAGTGCCAATACCTGAAACTACATCGGTATGACACACTCCTAGGCAAGTACAACCTGTTATCTAAAAAGTAGAATAATCTAATCCATCATTTGTTGGAAACAGGGTTTTTTTCCATATTTTGTATCATCATAATAAACCAGGAAATTAGATTTTCAACTGCAGCTTTGTCTTCATGAAGTTTAATTTAATATTGCTAGCTTCAGATTATTTTGGAGCATTGAAATCCATTTTGCTTTAATTAATTTATAACAGAATAGAACTTTTGAAAAAATGCTGCCTAGAAACTGAATATTCATTCTGTATTTTTAATACTATCCTCTATAAAGATTAACAAGAAATGTTGTGAGGTGTTCCAATATCAAAACAGATTTTAAAATAAAATACCACAACCATATTCTTTGAGTTACTTAGTTTGTTTATTTTGGATTTGCGCATTTGCAGGCGAATATCTATAACGATTGAGTACCTGATTCTAAAAGGACAATTTTGTAAGTCAGTTACAATTCGTTCTGGGCACATAAAACTGCTGCTGCGATTTTCCCAAAATAATCGTACATGCGGTCTACTACCACCAAGTCCTTTATTTGCCTGATGACAGATCTTATACATGAAATCTTGTTTTATCTAGAAAATAACTAGAGGGTACCTGGAATGCTCGTAGATGTTTCGAAGCTAATTCAGAAATTCTAAGCCATAGATTCAGAGGCAAAATGTTAGACATACCTAAGGTTATTTTCCAACACACTGCTGGCACCGCTCGGCGGGTCGCGCGCGCCCTCTTGGCTCGGTCTATATCCTTACAACCACCCCGCGCTCTCACAGTAATGTTACATTGATAACACTGGGGAACAGTGATTTTGGTGACTTACAATTCTGACCTATTTCTGACTATATTTGGGTCACTGTTACCAAACATGCTCTCAGTTTTGCCCTATCAGGTCTAGTTTTTGAGATACAGCTTATTCACATTATACACCAATTTAATCTTACTGGTCCGCATATACAACTATATTACTTGCACACAATTAAATACAGAATACAGTTGGATCAATCAAGCACATTCTTTTTCATGAAGCAACTTTCTATCAACTACCATAATCTATTTACACACTAGTCGCATTAGGTTCATTGATTTTCTTCCATCAGGTCGCTGAATCCTCCTTTATGTGATTTCCTCCGATGCAATGATATTGGACATTCGCGCTGGATGCTCCAACAGTAGTCCGCCATCATATGTATATCCCATCGTCCACGATACCGTTCTTCCATTATACTCATTTCCTGGTGAAAACGCTCACCCTGTTCCTCACTTACATCTCCAAGATTGTCTGGAAATCGGTCCAAATGACTGTGCAGGTAGTGTAATTTGATGCTCATACTACAACCAAGTGCACAAAAAGCAGTGAGCACATTCTTAAAATTCTTTATAGTTAAGAGCCTTATAGTTTCCAAGGAAATTCTTTGCTAACATACAGAACGACGACCACGCAGCTGCCTCTGTATCTTTCATTGACTCTTGAAATTTCTCATCATTTATGAGTTGTCGGATTTGTAGTCCATCAAATATATCTCTTTTATTTTCTACATACTCAATGCAGGAAATGTTATACATACATAACCAAAACATGCTCCGTCTCTGTTCAACGCCTTGATGAACTGCTTCATTAACCCAAGTTTGATATTCGGAGGTGGCAATATGACCCTTTTCTGTCAACCGAAGGTTCTGTGATGATGTTTTATTTTCCAATATCATGTTTTCTCTAAGAGGCCACTGTCTTGTCACCCAATGTTGATCTTTAGCTCTAGAGTTCCATAGGCATATAAAGCATAGGTATTTGGGTACCCACCTTGTTGTCCTAGAAGAAAGTTCATCAGTTTTATGTCTTCACAGATAACACATTGGTGATCACGGTATGAGATCTTCTCTAGGACTGTGGCTATTGTAGCTTGATTTTAATGCATAGTAAGGGAGCGACCAATTGGTATAGACCTGTATTTGTTCCCATTATGCAAAAAAAACACATTTCAAGCTGCGTTTGGAGTTATCAATAAATAACCGCTACTCCGTTGGTGTGTATTTTCATATACCCGGTTTCATCAACAGTCTTTCAACATTGATGCAAAAAAAAACAAATTGGTTTTCTGTTGTGAAGAACGGCAGGAAATCTTGCTCTCTTTTGCGATAGACGGTCACTTTTGTTCCCGGTAACAGACAATGTTTCTCTGCCAGCCCAGACGCTTACAATTCTGACGATTCTTTGGAAGACTAAGATCTCTAATGAGGTCATTCAATTCTGCTTGATTAAAACCAGATACAACTTATGAAGGCCCTGCGAAATCTCTGTCCTTTTGTTCAGCATAGCTTTCAGCTGATTCATCCACTTCTGATGACTCTGGAAGACTGATAAATACTGGAACAGGTATCTCCTCTGAATATGGTCTTGCAGAGCGTAGAGGGGGATATTTCCACGTATTGCGGTTTTTGCTATCGATGCTCTTTACATTTACTGAACAAAAGTAACAATCGTCACTGTGGTTTATTGGTTCTCGCCATACCATTGGTTCCCCAAATTTCAAGCACTTCCGCTTCCCAGTTTTCCACTGTCGCAGATGCTCTGTGTCTGTTTTACAAACGATGTGAGGTGCTCAAGCCTTATCTTGGTCTCCAAGTTTTACTTTGAAATAGGCCAAATAAGCTCTTTTTACAAAATCTGTTATGTGTTTTCTTTGCTGGATAAATGTGTATTCCTCACAGATCAAACAAAACACATTAGTATTATTCACATATTTTCTTCATGATGAAGCCATATTAGTGTCTATTAAGCTACGTCAGTGCCTATAAAAAGGAGACATAAGTGTCAGAATAGTTAAAGTACATCTGCAAACGCCATGAATAGACCTTGCTTAACATATATTAGTATAATGCAAATAATATAATCAAGTTACAAATGGTGCTGTAAAACAAAGTATTCATAAGAGCAATTTATAAATATATCATCAGTATCTCATAAATTAGACCTGTTAGAATGAAATGGAAGACATTTTCGGAATCAGCTGCATCAAAATACTCAGAATCAGGAGGAAAATTAAGGCACTACGAAAAAAATTTTTTTTTGTTCCCCAGTGTAATGAGAACATACCTCATCATAAGATACGTTGAAAATGTTTTCCCATTCACATATTTCTGGCATTTTTCAGGAAATTTCCATTCTTACTCGAGAGTTCAGTATCTGAAAGTGAGCGAATTTTTCACCTGATGTTTACTTTTAGTTCTTCCAATGTATGTAGAATTGTTGCATACAGTTTAATTTTCAAGTGTCGCATGCAGCTAAATTAGGGAATCGCGAGGGCCAAATTCTTTACTAAATACCCGACCTTCAAAAAATTCCTGAACTAAACTTAAAAACGTGTGCTTAACTTTAGTATCATTGCTTACATATAAAACCATTTTACTTGTACCTTCGAGTGCATTGAATCGTGTCGATACGTGCAGTAGTTTATGTTGGTGAGGAATACTAAATCGCCTTTGGCACGCACAGGTCCCCATCCCATTCCTGGTTCTAGCACTATACTTGGTGTTGGTTTTACTCCCCCAGATTTCTTTTCTCCAGGGCCTGAAACCGACCTGTGTTCATAGGTTAATGTTTGAGTGCCAGACCCTTGACATCAAACCAATAAGAGACGGACTCAACCAGGGGCTGATGTGTTACGTCGTTGCCAAGAATGCCGTCCAGGAGAACAAGTGAAATATTTCCATACTACTCTCTTTCGCCCCTCACCTAGGCCTGAACTTCGTTCTTGCGCTAATACGCTAACGAGGTATGGCTTGAATTCAAACCAATCAGAACGGCTCGCCCAGGGCTGGTCTGGAATACAGATAAAGAGTATCTGTCAACATTAAACAAAAACGCTATACGAACCCAGAAACATCGGCATGTTTTCGTGAGGTCGACTAAACATGGAGACAAGGGTAACCTTAGACCAAATTGTAAATAATTGTATTCTGGCGTAGCGGCTGCCTCGAAACATTGCAAACGGATGAATTCAAAACAGAGCTTAAGATATACAAATTACCATAAAGAAGGAATATTCAGAATATTCATTCCTAATCGCACGTCTTACTTTGATAAAAATATTTATTTTAAAGATAAGGAGTGCGATTAGAAAGGCCTACTCTGAATGCGAATGTTGCCTGTAACAGCTCTCTCGGTCTAAAAAACAGCTACTTAAAGATATAGGTCAATACTACTAACTTCTACTCAACCCTTTGCATTTTCTGATAAACCTGAGGAATAGCCTGTTTCTCTTGCCCTACATTCAAATAAAGCTAATGGGAGCCACATAAAACTTCAATAGAGCTAATGGGCTTATAGAGAGTACGTCTGTCGTATGTATATTGGTAATATTTTACCGAAGATTACGTCAACTCTTCCTCAAGCATGTACCTGTCACATGTTATTGTGAAAGTTAGTTATATTGTACCTATTACGTTGGGGTCATTTGTTAGAGTCGCAGGAGTTCAAGTGTCGCTAAAGCTCAGGTCTCCCATATCTTAAGCTCCTCCACAGCCACTGTGGTGTACTGTCTGTTCAGCGACAATTTAGCTGGTTGGTGGGGGAGCCCTTTCAAGCAGGTAGGGCATAAATAAAGCCACATTAGTGCGACTAGGGGACCATTTGACCCATAAAACCCTACTACTTACCCATCTTCAATTTCCTGAACGAAATATTAATGCTCTTCACCTGTATGCGCGGTGGTAGAACCTTAATGGAAATATCCCGAACGACATTAAATATAGGTCAGTTGTTTAAAGCATGTTACCGGTATGTCCTTCCTGTGTCTACACCGTGGTGCTGTGGGCTAGAGCGTGGATGTGTGATGCTCGGCCACGAATGGGGTACAGATAGTTCTCTGGGACTTTATAGGGAAATAAGACCAGAATGGGGCAAGAAACAATATATAGAACCATGTGGTTAAACAGATCGCGAAGGATTGTTTGGGCCACCACTAGAGCCATGTATTTCAAAAGTGCAAGACATGACAACGATTTAGAGAAATGTTCAATGTGTGGAGAAACAAACACAAATTTTCATTATCCACTGTACTGCAATCAAACACAGGCATGGTGAGAACAGGTTTGACAACATAAGTGGATGAATTTAGATGGGCAAATATTAATTATAAAGATTCGGATTGTAAAAGAAGAGAAAAAATAAAAATTGTTGGGAATTATTTTGTTAAGTTGGAAAGAATGGGAAAGAAGAAATTAGAGGAAGCTAGAATGAAAGGAAGTTCCTTAAAAAATTCCGTAAGCAATATCAAATAATGCAACTAATGTACCTATGATCAGAAATAAACGCCCATCTTGTATGTAAATAACGTAACATACCTTTATCCTTACACAGCCTCGTAACGTTCTGCTATCTAGACTGAATAATGCATTATTGAAATGTTCTCCGTATTTATACGGGGTGAATGATCCTTCACGCAATCGGTTAAGAAGCGTGTGGCCCGCGGCGAGGCTGGCTGCTGTGTCGACTTTCTCTTAGATTAAATGTGTCGTTAAAATTCACATGAAAATTCGGACAACTCCTTCAGGCAGCCTTGGCCCCCCCCCCATCAAGCAGAAACTGAAATGACGCTCCTGACTGAAGTCATACATATAGTATGTAAGTACCATACATCAATGGCACTTCTGAATTGGCGAGGATTCAAAAAGCTTCTTGAAGGAACAACTGCGAGTGGGCGGAATGGCTTCCAATCAGAATTAATCCTCAGAATTTTATACTGCTCAAAAATCCCACGCATTAATTCCGAAAGGAGCTTCATCCGCATTCATATCCGCATACCTTCTTCATTTCCGTCGTTGCTCCACATACACCACGTCAGCAGTTGTGTAACTTGTTTTATAGTTGTCGTAAAATCTATGCAGTGTAAAAAATGATACTTTATAAAGTTCCTTGAACTCTGACAATGCCTGGCGGTGCTGGTTCATCGCGATCCTTTATACCAGAGGATCCTGACTTCGATCTTTCTTTCTTTCTTTCTCTCTCTCTCTCTCAATAAAGACTAACACCTGAACAGAGACAAAAAAAAGCTTATGTGAACAGTTTCCTACCATGGGGTGTTGAAGAATAGAAAGCTTCTGGTGGGGTTAATTAATATATCCAGTGTTTAGAAATGGTTTGGCATTGTTTATTTTCATCCAGAGAGAATTGTATAGTGTTATTTTAATGCATGTTAATCAGAAAATATGTGGACAGTACAACTCTGCTCATATTTCCAAAGTTTCTGATTCTAGAATTTATTGTTTATTATAAAGACTAATATCTAGAATAGCCAACAAAGCTTTCTCCACTTGAAATTATACATATAATGGATGGTACATAACTTTCCCTACAAATGCTCATTTTTTCTCTAAAATTGCATATGCTCATTAGTTCATTTATAACGAAGTCTTAGTCTTAGTGTGAGATATAATAAAATATATTAAAACATCCCTTGAAACAGCCTTTTTGATACAAAAGATGTCCGTTATAAGCGTTAAAAGAATAGGTATCTCTCAGACACCACGCCACCAGTAATGGTATAATTTTCGCACGTCACCATGCAATCCAGGCCAAGGTTGGAAGCGAAAAAGGTATCCCAGCAACGTTACAGAGAGAAGAAGAAGATAATATTTGTTGTAGTGTAATTAAATTGAATAATTAGCTTCTATCGTCGAAAACACAATGGTGATCCTTGCAAAGGTAGACCAAGACTGAAAAATGCAATGCCATAGCCGGGATAGAGCAACCGGACGAAAACTGGAAGGTCCGGGGTTCGTTACCCGGCTATAGCATTGAAGTTTTCAGTCTGATTCTATCTTTCCAAATTTGTCTTATTCACAGCTTGTGTGAAAGAACAAATAATTACCAATGATTATCGTGTTACAGATAAGCCACCAAATCACTGATAGCATATACAACTGCCTGTGAATGAAAGATAATGTGTGTCTTACCTAAGAATTAAGAAAAACATAATAGTACCTTAACCGGGAACAAAACTGCCAAAAACACTTTTCTGGTGAAAGGTGATTATTCACAAGGGAGGTCTTGAACTTTTAATTGCAACAAAGTTCAGTATTATTCGAGGACCTAATTTATATCCAAAATTACTTCATTTGAACAACCCCTTTATCCGTATCACAGAATTGACAATTAGCATAATGCTCCAACCAAAACCCCTCAAGTCCAAAAATAAATTCCTATTTGCTGAGAAAATACGAATTATGTGTCCCCCCTCCTTCCGTTGTGTGATACAACAATCCTCACATATTTATACTGTAATAGGCATATCTTAAAAACAACATGGAAGGCATAGATATGTCTTTCTCCTCTCCTGTTTTTTTCTAATTTGGAATTGTTGGGCTTGCCATTTAGACACCTCAACTATGCCTGCACATGTTTTCTACCCCTTTATCCGATAATGTAAGAACCACAAGTCATATTAAAAATGTAATAATATTCCCTACCCTTAGTTTCAACCTTAGTGTACTGTATAATTATCAAACGTTACCACTAGCATTAGTTTCACACCGTTACATAGCAATCAAATGTATAGAACTATTTGGACAAAAATTTGTAAATCTGCGACAGATATACGCTAAAATAGATATAATTTATATGAAATAGTGTTTAAAGTGAATGGTAAAATCTAAAGCGGCATTACTCATTCCTGTTCATGATGAGCAGCCACTAAGGGGATAAACAAGTATTGTTGGCTTGGTGAGTGACAATTAAAATGAAACATTGAATCGTTCCAAGGGCAATTGATTTGAATGCTTCTAACAATTTAATGCAGGAGAATAACATTGGTAAACCAACTGCAGGTGTCTCCTAGTGGAGCGTTGCAGAACTAAAGGAAACGGGAGAATTGCGAACATTAAGGAAGAAAAGATTAGCCAGAATTAGAAAAAGCCAGCACTTTAGCATTTGTACTATTCCTAGGAAATTGCAAGAGTTTTTCTTTAATAACGAACCACCAACGTTGGACAAAGTCTTAAATTCTGTACTCTTTTAAGAGATGCAGCTTTCATTAATTAATGCTAGAAGTTTGATTTAAGTTTGTGAGGAGAAATAAAGTGAATATACTTATGGAGAGGGAGGATATTCTGTGATGAAGACCCTGATTTCACACCTCCTTCTGTTAGTGATACAGTCACTAATTAAGGTGTTTTATTTTAACTATCCTGTATTTAATTGAAACTGAGCTTTATTTCGTAGTTTTACTATTATGATTGTTATTATTATTACTATTATTATTATAGTATAGCTTTTCTATTGCGTTAAAAGTACAATACAATACCTTCACAGAGGACAGCAACACGAGGTTAACGCGGAAGGATACATAATGTTTTGTTTCAATCAAATCTGTTTCTAAGGCTGCATCAACTAGAGAAATAAGACAGCATATTTTATCAATGACCTAGAGATATGCAATGATGTAGAATTTAAATTGAGTTAAAATCAAATTGGAGTTGTGCCTTAAAGAGATGGACAAGGATTGACAAGTCTTACTATTATTATGTATACATTAAGTTAAAAACCTTTAATTAATAATTATTGGAAAATACTATATATATAGTGTGTGTGGGTGTGTGTGTGTGTGTAAGATTTAATGTTTGCAAGAATGCTTATATTATAAAAACATCTGTTACAGTTTTGCTTCGTGAAAAGAAACCAAGAAACTGAAAATTGAATAACGCAATTGGCGAAATGGTTAACTCGAATGAACGAAAACATTGCATTCGCAATATTTATACACAACAGGAAATGACATATGCAAGTAAAAGTGAAAGCTAAATAAGAACCATCTTAAAGAAGCAATTCATATTATGTATATATATGTTATTTATAACAAATTATAATCTCATTACTGTAAATAATTTCTATATATATTGTAACCTATTTCGTTACGCTTAGCAACCAAGTAAAAGCTAAACAACTTTCAATATTTTAATTACACTCAGAAAATTTTCACAAGAAGCCGACATCTTGAGCAGCGCTCAAGGAAATTATTTTAATTGTAAAGCATACTATCTTGTGTTATATGCTAAACTAATAATCAACAAAGATTTGTGATATCCAACGAATTATGGAACGAAAGTAAGAAAATGAAGTGAAGTTAAATCATAATAGGTAAGTATTGTTCTACGATGTAATTTTCAATTGCCTGAAAGGCAATAAATCACTTTTCTGTGATTTTCATTATGGTTGATATTAGTGATTTAAATTGCCTTGCCTTTCCTAAACACGTTATCAAAACCCCAATGATAGAAGGGTACTTATAATCATAACTGAGCTAGAAGTATTTTAAAACCATTTAGAATTCACAGGAAATACACAACTAATTATACTAAAGCATCCACAAAATTCTAATAAGGTAACGTTCGAAATCACGTGTCAACAATCACTGAGTTGAGCTCATACACTGCAAAGAAGCACTTCTCTTCATCAGGCATATACAATAATACCCACTTAGTTATTGCAGCGATAAATACAAACCAGACAATTACGAGTTACAGTGGTGAACGCGACAACGGGACGACCAGATCCAGCATCCAGAATCCAGCATCAGCATCCAAGTTCAGAACCCAGACCCACAAACCCAGATTCAAAAGAAACTCTGCAGTGATACGCTAGTAACTTTAAGCCATGTAAAACAAACCAAACGTAACCTCATTAGACCCGATTGTCAAAGAGCTGCGCGTAAACTCTGTTTCCACATAAGTGAGTCCGCACTCCAACTGACAGCCATGAGACAGGAAGTACAGATGGACCACCAGAAGAAGGCGAGCGAGAGGAATGTGCTATGTAAACATTTTCTACTGCTTCCATCATGTTTATGACACTAGTATCATAAAACAAACAGTGTTGTTTGATAACTCATCCATGGCTTCACTTTATACACTAGTGTGCAAAACCTAAGGACGAGATGGGTAAAGTAACACAATAAATGAACTACTTGGTGGAAGTAGATTAGGTTGCGGGAGCATATTACCAGAGCTCTCTCACACTTACACAGAAAGCTCGATGTCACATGGGGTGAGTGTATCGAGCCTATAGTGCGAAATGTGTCTGGTTCCGCAACACGGGGCTGTTGACGAAACAAGACAAGATGGTGTGTGGAGTTAGCGAGCTGTTACAGTGCACTGTAGTGGTGTTCTTCATTGCAACATGGCCCGTAGAAACCATTTGGATGACTTCAAATGGGGAAGAATCATCGGGAAACTGGAAGAAGGGCGAAGTGTGACGGGTTGCTCAGCAGTTTGGAATTGCTCACAGCATTATTTCACGTGCATGGGGAAGCTTCCAAACCACAGGCACTGCTGTCCCAAGGAGAGATGGTGGGCACTGCTGTCCCAAGCAGAGATGGTGGTCGACCACGCTCAACTACAGCAGATGACCACTACATTGTCCAACAGGCAGGAAGGGATCCAGAACAAACAGCGCGTGAAATTGCAACCACATTTAACAGGACTGCTAGGCACGGAATCTCACGATACACAGTGGTACGTCAACTACACAGAAGTGGTCTCTTTGCCCGACGGCCACAACAATGTGCTCCATGGATATCCGCACATCGGCGGCACGGTTTGCGAGCAGGTTCAGTCTAAGTAGTGATTCTCGACTTACCCTCATCTGCAGAGAGGTGGGAACATGTAATAAACCTGGAACATCCTTGAACATGATCGTTTTGGTGGTCCGGGTGTTATGGTTTGGGGAGGCATAATGTTGCATGGGAGTCGAGGTATTAGGCTAAGGAGGTTGAGTATGCGTTTATAAGGAGAGACGAGAAAACGCAGAGATCCTATGCTAGGATAGACAGATGTTAAAGGTAGAATGAGTTTTATATGGGAACCCAAGGAGAGATACTCAGCTAGACAGGGGTAGGAGGGGAATGCGCTTTATGAGAGGTAAGGTATACCGGGAGAGATGCTAGACTAGACAGAGGTTTGGAGTAGAGTATGCGTTTATATGTATGAGGGGTATAGGAACAGGAGGAGAGGTATTAGGCTAAGGAGGTTGAGTATGCGTTTAGAAGGAGAAACGAGAAAACGCAGAGATCCTATGCTAGGATAGACAGATGTTTAAGGAAGAATGTATTTTATATAGGTTAGATAGGAAACCAAGGAGAGATACTCAGCTAGACAGGGGGCAGGAGGGGAATGCGCTTTATGAGAGGTAGGGATACGAGGAGAAATGTTAGTCCAGACAGAGGTTGAGAGTAGAGTGTGCGTTTGTATGTATGAGAGGTATAGGAACGGGAGGAGAGGAGTTAGGCTAGACAGAGGTTGAGGAATAGAGTATGGTTTATAGGAGAGGTATAGGAAAACGAGACGAGGTGCTACGCTAGACAGAGATAGAGGAGTAAAGTATGGTTTATATGCGAGGTATAGAAACAGGAAGAGAGGTGTTAGGCTAGACAGATACTGAGGGAGTAGCAATATGGGTTTATATACAGGAGAGATAGGGAATAGGAGGGGAGGTGCTAGACTTTGAAAGCGACTTTAGACGAGAATTTCCTGGAAAGCTGTTTGTTGTCAATGTCAGCACACAAATTCTAGACAGCTGCAGCACGTAACCCACTCACGTAAAAAGGTGAGCCACTCAAGAATTAAGGTGATCCAATCAAGCAAAAACGTTAACCACTCAAGTAAAAAGGTGACCCACTCAAGCAAAAAGGTGATCCGCTCAAGCAAAAACGGTGATCCACTCACTGAAAAAGGTGACCCACTCACGTAAAAAGGTGACCCACTCAGGGAAAATGGTGACCCACTCACGTAAAAAGGTGACCCACTCAGGGAAAATGGTGACCCACTCACGACTAAAGGGTGACCCACCCACGCAAAAAGGTGACCCACTCACGCTAAAAGGTAAGTAATTCATCTAGTATCTCAGGTGACTAGATTCCAGGGGAGGGCGTATCATAGCTATATATGATTTCACAGGCAATTCTGCTAGTATCATGCACGATTAAGCTAATTCAGCTAGTATTACAGGAGGATGTATTCCAGAGGATGACTGCATCATAGCTGTGTATGATTTCTCGGGTAATTCAGATAGCATCGTAGGTATTTGAGCTAACTTAAGTATCATAGATGCTTAGAGTAACTCACCTAGTATCATAGGAGGATAGATTCCATAGTTTAGTGTGTGTATAGTTCCGTATGATTTCACAGGCAATTCAGATAGTATAGCAGGTATTTAGGATAATTCAAGTATCATAGGTGGATAGAGTAACTCAGCAAGTATCACAAGAGGCTAGATTCTAGAGACAGGGCGTATCATAGCTGTATATGATTTCACAGGCAATTCAGCTAGTACCGTTGGCATTTAAGCTAATTCAGCTAGTATCACAGGAGGGTGTATTCCAGAGACTGACTGCATCATAGCTGTGTATGACTTCACAGGTAATTCAGATAGTATCGTAGGTATTTGAGTTGATTCAAGTATCATAGATGCTTAAAGTAACTCAGCTAGTGTCATAGGAGGATAGATTCCATGGTTTAGTGTGTGTATATTTCCGTATGATTTCACAGGTAATTCAGATAATATCGTAGGTATTTAGGATAACTGAAGCATCATAGGTGTTTAGACGGACTCAGCTAGTATCACAGTAGGCTAGAATCCAAAGGCAGGGCGTATCATAGCTGTATATGATTTCACAAGCAATTCAGCTACTATCATAAGCATTTAAGCTAATGCAGCTAGTATCATAGGATGCCGTATTCCAGAGGCTGACTGCATCATAGCGGTGTATAATTTCACAGGTAATTCAGATAGCATCGTAGGTATTTGAGCTGACTCAAGTATCATAGATGCTTAGACTAACTCAGCTAGTATCATAGGAGGATGGATCCCATGGTTTAGTGTGAGTATAGTTCCGTATGATTTCACAGGTAATTCAGATAGTAAATTAGGTATATAGGATAATTTAATTCAGATAGTATCGTAGGTATTTAGGATAATTGAAGTATCATGGGTGTTTAGAGTCACTCAGCTAGTATCACAGGAGGCTAGATTCCAGGGACAGGGCGTATCATAGCCGTATACGATTTCACAGGCAATTCAGCTAGTATCGTCGGCATTTAAGCTAATTCAGCTAGTTGAGCCAAAGCTTTTCAATTTGCAAACCAATATGCAGTTTATCTCCCTCCGCCTCACACACTAGTTTATCATAAAATATTTAGAAATAGGTATATAAAGTGTTGTAACGTCGGATGAGAAATGTTTATAATCTAATTACTCTCTATATTACCATGAATACCTGTGATACTATCTGAATTATCTGTTAAAATGACTTAAATACCTGTGATACTACCCAAATCATGTGAAATTACCTTAAATAGCTCTGATACGAATCCGTGCTCAAAATTAGCACCAGCATTGTGATACTATCTGGTTTGCCTTAATATCAGTAATACTAGTTGAATTACCTTTTAAAATGAATCAAATACTTGTGATACAACCTGAATCATTTGCAAATACCTTAAATAGCTGTGATACAAATCGTTGATCGAAATTATCACGAGTATCTGTGAAACTATGCTGATTATCCCAAATACTTACGATATTACCTGAACTATCTGTGAAATACGAAACTACGTTATAACCGACCCGGAATCTACCCTTCTGTAATGCTGGCTAAATTACTCTAAACACCTATGATTCTTGAATTGGCCTAAATACCTACGATACTCTCTGAATTACCTGTGAAGTACGAAAGTATGGTACACCCAACCCCTGGAATCTATCCTCCTGTGATACTAGCTGAATTAGCCTAAATATCTACGATACTAACTGAATTACCTGCGAAATCATACACAGCTACGACGCAGTCAGCCTCTGGAATTTACCCTCCTGTGATACTAGTTGAATTAGCTTAAATGCCCACGATGCTAGCTGAATTGCTTCTGAAATCATATACAGCTATGATATGCCTTGCCCCTGGAATCTAGCCTCCTGTGATACAAGCTGAGTGACTCTAAACACCTATGATACTTGAATTATCCTAAATACCTACGATACTATCTGAATTACCTGTGAAATCATACTGAACTATACACACGCTATAACGCGGAATCTGTCCTACCCTGCGATGCTAGCTGAGTTACTCTAAGCACCTGTGATACTTGAATCAGTCCAAATACCTACGATGCTATCTGAAATACCTGTGAAACATACACAGCTATGATGCAGTCAGCCTCTGGAATACACCCTCCTGTGATACTAGCTGAATTATCTTAAATGCCAACGATACTAGCTGAATTGCCTGTGAAATCATATACAGCTATGATACGCCCTGCCCCTGGAATGTAGCCTCCTATGATACTAGCTGAGTGACTCTAAACACCTATGAAACTTGAATTATCCTAAATACATACGATTGTATCTGAATTACCTGTAAAATCATATAGAACTATGCACACACTAAACCATGGAATCTATCCTGGTATGATACTAGCTGAGTTACTCTAAGCATCCATGATACTTAAGTCAGCTCAAATACCTACGATGCTATCTGAATTACCTGTGAAATCATACACAGCTATGATGCAGTCAGCCTCTGGAATACATCCTCTTGTGATACTAGCTGAATTAGCTTAATCGCGCATGATACTAGCTGAATTGCCTGTGAAATCATAGAGAGCTATGATACACCCTGCCCCTGGAATCTAGTCACCTGTGATACTAGATGAATTACTTACCTTTTAGCGTGAGTGGGTCACCTTTTTGCATGAGTGGGTCACCTTTTTACGTGAGTGGGTCAACTTTTCCCTGAGTGGGTCACCATTTTACGTGAGTGGGTCACCTTTTTTCCTGAGTGGGTCTCCTTTTTACGTGAGTGGGTCACCTTTTTCAGTGAGTGGGTCACCTTTTTTCGTGAGTGAGTCATCTTTTTGCTTGAGTGGTTCACCTTTGTGCTTGAGTGGGTCACCTTGTTTGCTTGAGTGGGTCACCTTTTTACGTGAGTGGGTTGCGTGCTGCAGCTGTCTAGAATTTGTGTCCTGGCATTGGCAACAAACCGCTTTCCAGGAAGTTCTCGTCTAAAGACGCTTTCAAAGTCTAGCAGCTCCCCTCCTATTCCCTATCTCTCCTATATATAAACCCATATTGCTACTCCTTCAGTATTTGTCTAGCCTAACACCTCTCTTCCTGTTCCTATAACTCTCATATGAACCATACTCTACTCCTCGACCTCTGTCTAGCCTAACGCCTCTCCTCGTTTTCCTATACCTACCTCTCATATAAACCATACTCTACTCCTCGGCCTCTGTCTAGCCTAACACCTATCCTCGTTTTCCTATACCTCTCCTATAAACCACACTCTACTCCTCAACCTCTGTCTAGCCTAACACCTCTCCTCCCGTTCCTATACCTCTCATACATACAAACGCACACTCTACTCTCAACCTCTGTCTGGACTAACATTTCTCCTCGTGTTCCTAACTCTAATAAAGCACATTCCCCTCCTGCCCCCTGTCTAGCTGAGTATCTCTCCTTGGTTTCCTATCTAACCTATATAAAACACATTCTACCTTAAACATCTGTCTATCCTAGCATAGGATCTCTCCGTTTTCTCGTCTCTCCTTATAAACGCATACTCAACCTCCTTAGCCTAATACCTCTCCTCCTGTTTATATACCCCTCATACATATAAACGCATACTCTACTCTAAACCGGTCTCCCTTACCTCTCATAAGGCGCATTCCCCTCCTACCCCTGTCTAGCTGAGTATTACTCCTTGGGTTCCCATATAAAACTCATTCTACCTTTAACACCTGTCTATCCTAGCATAGGATCTCTGCGTTTTCTCGTCTCTCCTTATAAACGCATACTCAACTTCCTTAGCCTAATACCTCTCATCGTTTTCCTAAACCTCTCATATGAACCATACTCTACTCCTCGACCTCTCTCTAGCCTAACAGCTCTCCTCGTTTTCCTATATCTCTCATATAAACCATACTCTACTCCTCAACCTCTGTCTAGCCTAACACCACTCCTCCTGTTCCCTACCTGTCTCACATAATAGACATACTCTACCCTTCAACTCTGTCTAGCCTAACACCTCTCCTCCTGTTCCCTACCTCTCTCATATAAAGGACATACTCTACCCTTCAACTCTGTCTAGCCTAACACCTCTCCTCCTGTTCCCTACCTATCTCATAAAAAAAGACATAATCTACCCTTCAACTCTGTCTAGCCTAACACCTCTCCTCGTTTTCATATACCTTTCATATAAACCATACTTTACTCCTCAGCCTCTGTCTAGCCTAACACCTCTCTACTATCTCTTCCATATAAACGTATTTCCCTCCTTCAACCCTGTCTAGCATAGTATCGGTCGTCGTATTCCCTATCTCTCCAATATAAAACCATTTTCTTCCTTCAACCGTCCCATCTAGCCTCGTTTTCCCTATCCTTTCCCATATATGCCCAAAAAACTGTTCCAGGATTCCTCTATTGTACCTACTCACATCATATTTAAGAATTAAAGGAAGAATTTAAAAACATATACAAACTTGGCAAAAAGACAAAATGACAGATCTTATGAGGAATTGTATGTGTACATAAAGAAATGTTACATATAAACCTTAAATCTATCAAACCACAAAAATACGGCGACAACATCAAGGAATCAGCAAGTAAAGTCAAAGCACCGTGAGCAAAAGTAAATGAACAGAATAATATAGGTAGGAAGTGAATAGCGAAATATAGCCCTTAATGATAACACATACTCCATAACAAATCCATTTGAAATCAGTTCTTACAGCTACGTCAACCCTTACCAATAGCGAAAGGCACCTAAACATAGAAATACCTATGGTAAATGCAATGTAATTCTCACCTACAGCCACAGAGATCATTAAATATATAGCTCGCAATTAAAACAACTTAAAAGGGATCAGAATGGGTAGTATTTTGTTATAAATATGTGAAAGAAGTTTTCATACCCTATATAATATCCTAAAATATCTCATTAGCTTCTCTTTCACTTAAGGGTACCCAGCTGTGTCCCGTTTTCCTTCACCAATGTTCTTCCCAAAGAGGATACGCATATTGAGGGGAGGAGATACAAGGCGTAGTCAGGCGGAGGTCCCTTCGGTACCTCGAGAACAGCACAATACGTAGGCCACAGTGGGCCCGTTCTGCTTCTAACGTGACCCTTAGACGAAGGGATGAAGGTGAGATTCGAAAGGCGACCATATTTCATTGGTGATGTGCGTTAGCTAGCAGGGGTGCGTAAGATTCCAACATGGCACCAATCTTGAACTTGGGTAGCCCTGCCTGAGCCACCTGCAACCTGTGGGTCCCGGGTGCACACGAGACAGTTCCCAGGAACGAAGGGGTTCCCAACAATTTCCTTCCAAACTACAAATCCCACCGTCCTGCCGCAACGCACCAACCGCCGTCATCTGCTCCTATAACCCTGAAAAAGGTGAGGTGAAACAGAACGAAACGAAATGATTAGGAGGAATTTCGTGGTGAAGGGTAACCACCCCAGTATTCTAATATCGAACCGGAGAAACCACGAAAAATCCATGATCAGAGTGACCGGATTAACGGGAGTCGAACGCAGGCCCTCCCGAATGCAAGCCTCACAGGTTAGCGCTGAGCCATCTAATTGGTCATATTGAACGGAATATCGATACTGTTTCATAGTCAGTCATATGTGTGAGCTTCAACTAGTTGGCTGAACAAAACCACTCTCTTAAAATAATTATGTTATTACTTCGGCGATGAATTCCTTTAATATTCCATCAAATTGTATTTCTTTTTGTTTTATATGTTTTCAATGTAGTGGTTTATACGACACTATGACAGTGCTAAGTTGACATGATTCCTGGTACGAAAATGTTGTTTCTAGATACCATGCTGTTATAGTTCCTTTACACGTCATTTATGTGGATTCAACTCTCGAAATCACGATTTTCCGGAAATGTATATTTTAACGCCAATGAATTAGAAATACTCTTCTCACGAGGAAGGATCTGACGCACGCGTTTAAGTACCACCTATGTGCGTGTTCACATGTACTTGCTTCTCACTAATTTCCTTTGAAGAACTTATCTTACAGACAGTATGAAATCCAGATTGACAGTTTAGGTTAAGCATTTTCGGCTGTAGAAATGGATTTCCAAAATTCCCATTATCCCTTTAAATATGAAATTTATGGCTTTCTATTTCTAAAAAATTCCTCGACATTTTTAGTAGAATTCCGCGACGTGTTATACTGATTAAAAGAGAAATGCAAGCGTTGAGCAAAACCTTAATACAATTAATACACACATTTGTTTAAATACTCAATTCATTTGGTATTAACCACTCCTGAATGATGTTCAGTTGTACGTTTACATTTTTGCATCTTTTATGTGGTATATTTTGAAGCATTTAGAACTCGTTTTTCTGGTTTTCATGAGTTTCGGCTGATAATTTGTTTCATATACTTTTGACTGTTACTCCATTTTCCTAAAATAATATATATATATATAAAATTATTAAATCAAAACCTTAGAGAAACAGGATTTTAAAAAAACTGGCATGGTGTGGCATCTCTGCAAAATTGTACTTGGTAGAGGAAGTAAGGGGCTTTATATCAAATATTTCGCGTTTCAAACCGAGCGAGAGGCTCCACGCTAACTAGTGAAGCGCGCATTCGGGTAGTCCCGGTTTCTTAATTTTTTCGGGACGATATTCCAACATGGGATTCTCGTGGTTTGCCCTGGACGCTAGGAGAATGCTGGAGTGATTCCCCTTCTACCACGAATTTCCTGTCCCCAACATTTCCTTTAATTTATATCGCTCATTTTTTCAGGGTTAAAGGAGTAGGAAACTTCGGTTGGTCCGTTGCGGCAGGACGGTGAAGTTTGCGTTTTGGGAAGATTTTTTCCCTGGCCGTGGTGGGTCTGCTGAGGTCCCCTTTTGGTAGCTGTCTCAATTGCTACGAGAACCCCGCGTTATGTGTGGCTTAGGAAGAGCTAGCCGGCGTCGGGTTTGGTGCTATGTTGGAATTGTGAGGGAACGTGCCCTTGCTAGCACACTACGTAGTCCAGCTCTGGTCGCCCTTCTGGTCCTCTTTCATCTGTTCCTCCCAGAGGTCAAGTTGGAAGTATGAAAACACCCCTTTAGGGCCTACTTGCTATGTGCTCCAGTTACTGGAGCCTCTCCGTCTGCCTACTCCTAACTCCCCTTGATTGCCTGGTGCTAATGTCCATTATGGA
Organism: Deroplatys truncata; assembly: GCA_030765065.1. Lineage (NCBI taxonomy): Eukaryota > Metazoa > Arthropoda > Insecta > Mantodea > Mantidae > Deroplatys > Deroplatys truncata. The sequence goes on along the minus strand of CM060990.1, from coordinate 126,384,414 downwards.
TTGTCAAAAAAAATCTAAATATTTTGTTTACCTTAACGTCCATCACTGAAATATTCCGCAGATCTGGTCCTTCACTCGCACTCCCGGACATCACGAGCGTGAGGGCTACCCGCTGGAATAGCTTAGGGCCGGGATTAGAGACCACCCGGAAACTGTTCCTTCCCTCGCCTTAATACTGTCGCAAGGAGGGCCATGTAGAAGTATTCGCCTGTTAGAAGATAACTTCACTGTCGTTCGCTTTCACCGTTTCAAATTACCAATTTTTTAGGGGCGGCCCCATACTCGCTTCCTGTGACGATCATTCTTGAAGTCTACATTACCTCCGTATAGATTATTATTATTATTGTTATTATTATTATTATTATTATTATTATTATTATTATTATTATTGCTGTTGTTCCCTTTATTTTTCTATTATTAAATTTTTCAGTTTTATTACACACATAAAGCCAAAAAGAAGCAGGGCCATGTCAAAGTTTCGCCTGTTTGAAGCTAAGCTCACCTCCGTTCACTTGCACAGTTTCAAATTACCAATTTATTAGGGGCGGTCCCAAACCGCCGCTCCCAGTGACGATCACCCTCTAAGTCTATATCGTCTCCATATAGGTACATTATAATAATAATAATAATAATAATAATAATAATAATATTATTATTATTATTATTATTGCCGTAGTTCGCTTTATTTTTCTATTATTAAATGTTTCTGTTTTTTTACACTCATATTGCCAAAAGAAGCATGGTCATGTCGAAGTTTCGCCTGTTTGAACGTAACCTCGCCGTCGTTCATTTGTACAGTTTCAAATTACCAATTTTTTAGGGGCGGCCCCACACCCGCCGCTCCCAGTGACGATCATCCTCTAAGTCTCCATCATCTCCATATACATTATTATTATTATTACTATTACTGCTGCTGTTGTTCCCTTTATTTTTCTATTATTATATGTTTCCATTTTTACACACATATTCCCACAAGAAGCAGAGCCATGTCGAAGTTTCGCCTGTTTGAACGTAACATCACCTTCGTTCACTTGCACAGTTTCAAATTACCAATTTATTTAATAAGGGCGGCCCCACACCCGCCGCTCCCAGTGACGATCATCCTCTAAGTCTCCATCGTCTCCATATACATTATTATTATTATTATTATTATTATTATTATTATTATTTATTTTATTGCTGTTAATCTATTTATTGTTGTGTTATTTAATGTTTCCGTTTTTTTACGCACATAATGCCGCAAGAAGCAGGGCTACTTCGATGTATTCTCCTGTTTCAATATAACCTCAGTGTCGTTCACTTGCACAGTTTCAATCAACAATAACCAATTCTTTTAGAGGCGGCCTCAAACCCGCCTCTTCCACTGACGATCATCCTTCGAGTTTACATTGTCTCCATCTGGAATATTATTATTATTATTATTATTATTATTATTATTATTATTATTATAGTGTTATTGGTGTTTTCTTTCATTTCTGCTATTAAAACTTATTTATTTCTTATTAACTTATTATTAATGCTGTTATTGAATGTTATTTATTTTTATTGTTACTGCTGTTGTTCCCTTTATTTTTCTGTTTAATAATTCTTCCCTTTTTTACAAGAAGACCTACATGAACGTAAACACCCATTTTCGTGGCGAGACTCGAATCAGCGGTATTTCGAAGCGACAGAAACACTAAAGTCAAACACTCAAGCGACCATAGCCACGAGAACCGCCCAGTTAGCAACCTAAATATTCACGGGGAAGCTCTATATGTAGGGATTGATGTTTTAATATAGGTCGGGTTCCGCTTGAGCATCCTGTGTAGTAATGAGCTACTGAGATCGGAATATAAACATTTATACCTCACTTGGGAAAATACAACTACACGTTCAGTTTTGATTGAGTACCTATTTTCATTCCAACAACGGGAGTATCAGAGCCCTAATCCGAAACACCCCCCGAAATTTCGTGACAGAACTGATGTAGTACAAAGAGGCAGATCCAAAACATCAGCTTCCAGTTTTAACTCAGTATGAGATTAAGATGGAATTCCCTACTTCAGAGGCGTGCTTAAATGGAAGGCGCGAAATATAAGAACTGGACGGAGCAACCTATTCCCACGCCCTCGCAACATATGTAGAAATCGATCATCTGAGCCCTATTTCTTCACCCGGAGCTAAAATTCTGTAAACAGTCAGGGCTGTCCAGTCGAACTATTTAATGGAAGTGTTATTTCCATGTAATTAATATGGAATATTAGGCGTTGGTCTTCGAGTGCATGCAGTTAAATCCAGTACTTGGTGTTTTGGGTGTGACCTCCTTATACAACATCGCATCTGTCACAGGATTTTCAGAGTGAGTTTCGGCATGACTGGTCTGATACTTCTCTTGTAAGCAGTTTTACCTAACTATCTGATAGAAACTTTTGTGAAACCGTAATCCAGTGGCAAGCGGATGCCTTGTTCTGTGACGCCATACTCGCGAGCATAATTGTTCACCGCCCGGCAATATCTGTGTAGTGAGCACAGAATGGAGCGGAGGCCTGAAAAGCTTCAACTGAACAGTGGCGGCACGGTGCCTGAGCTTTAACCGACTACGTATTATTCTTCTGAGATACTATAATGGTAGATACCTATACACTATTTGCAACTGACTACAAATTTCAGTCAATCACAGTAGAAATATCAATGCATTTGTATGCAAAATACCCACCGTAAAATAATGTAACAAATGCTTTATTTTAATGTACTAATGGAACGACGAAATACATAACTACTGTCCATTCCAAACCAGAATTCCCTCTGCTGTAAACAGAAGCACGTGTTTCTGCTTGTCACGAACACAAGAACACACTCTTACGCCGACGTAAATAGTTCCTTAATACATGTATTGTATCCTGAAATATTAGGGCAGGAAAAATATACCACTGTACATTTTATTGCGGTTATCATAAGAACTCATTGCTAAAGGTAATGGATATATACTAGCTGTTAAGAGATTACAAAATATGATTTTCGTCTGCTATTGCGCTAACGCCAAGAGCATCTTGCTTGTTAATACCAACCGTATGCATGATTGCCACTCTCTTACATATACAAGAAATGTAGCAATGAATTCCCAGAGGTGCTATCTGAGTACCCAATAAACACTGCGTAAAAAGGAAGTATGATAAGCGAACAGTCATTCATAATACGCTAGTACACGTATGCTCAGCTCAGGTCAAATCTTGTGAATTAGTCAGTTGGTATTAGAGTTCTCATGACAGAGGAATATGCGTGTAGTGTGGGCAAACTGTTCAAACACAAAAGCGGGAAACAATTAAAAAGCGGAGAAAAACAAACAATACTTCATATATTCAACTCACTGTCAGAAAAATACTCGACACTTGCATTAGTGCATATTAGAAACTAATATCGGATTTACAGGCGTTTCAATGAGAAGTGTAACCAAAGCGAGCACTAAATATAAAAATACATAATAGAGCATAGAATAGGATAAAATGTGGGAACTTGTTTTAGGTGCGACAGTGCTGTGTAATTGTGGATAAGGTTGTCATTATTTTGGAGAGTAGTTCTGATTCCTTATATGGCAGCTGAGTCATCTTCGGAGGATTCGGATTAGGGTGTTGCACTTTTGCTCGAGCATTGTGATTAACGTAAGTAAAACATTCATTACCGCATACCTATACAATCGATTGTTACCTCAGGTTGCATTTTGAACTATGATTCTCACACAGGGCGCGTTTTTATAGATTTAAACAGTGTTCAACAAGCACGTGGGAGGGCCTGGGATTGCAAACTACTTTCGCGCGGATAATACAAGGAGTTTGTTTTCAGTGAAAGGTATTCTGGTTTGGGATGGACAGTACAGAGGTATTCCTTACATAAATGCAGCAGTGAAACATCTTCGAATTCTTTAAGCAGCAGTGCAACATTTTTCGTTTGGAACATTGAAAATAGTCTCTATCCCTCTCCCTCTCTAACTATTTTAAGCAGTACTGTTTTGTACATTTTAGTTTGCATTATGCACAGCATGCATATGTGTGAAACACACAATTGCTTTGTAGTGCTGCCCTGCAAAAGCTCGATGCTTTCTCAAGTTCCCCTCTTTCCTCCATAGTTTGTAGTATTTAGAGCCGTAGTCTGGTTAACACGCAAGCGAAGAACCTTTTTCAAATAAAGATCACGAAGTTGGTTTCTATGTTGTGGTTTATGATCTTCATACAAGAAAAGAATTGTTCATATACATAGTAGATCAGAATATGCTCAGCATCCTGGCAGAAACCTTGTGCACCAGGGGGAACCTTGTTTGGGGGAAATTTCCTTAAAAGGTGTAAAAATCCTTCAGTCAACTATTTCTAATTGCAATGACAAAACTCTGGCATTATCTACTGAAATGGTGTTGCATATATGTCGATTTTGTATCGAGATATTTACAATAACCTGAAATCGGAATCAAACTCATGACTTAGTTCCTCCGATGTTTGGACATAGGTATTTGTATCGATAACTCAAACTCTTGACTTAGTTCTTCCAATATTTGGATATGGTTATTGATATCGGTAATTGGGTGAGATAATGTAGACAACGTTGGAAAATGAGGTAGTCTTCTACTACTGCTTTCTTGCATCTCTACGGCCCATTTTAACCACTGCGCTATCATATCCACCAGTGCCTGCTCGTGTTTATGGTGATGTGCCTCTACTCTCTGTGCTGCTCTTTGCTCGGAGCTGTCTCTTACGTCACAAACGCAGCAGCTGTCGAACATTACCGTAATCGGAAAAGTGAAAGAAAAAAAAGAATGGGTAATCAGGAATCAGGGATGAAGCTGTAGCAGGTAGTCGAAACGTGTATACGTATAGGTCGGAAATGAGACATGGACCACCGTCACAATAGTGTTTTATAACACAAGAAGGGTGTGCGTCCTATACAGCGCTGTTCTACGAGTAGGCTAGCTGTCTGTATATGTGTGTATATTATATACGCTAACGGTCCAAGCAGCCAACTCGTAAGTGAAAAGCACTGCATAATGAATAAGGTAGATAACTCCAATGTATATTAACTGTTTAATAGTTTCCAATAGCGCTGTGAATGAAATAAACCATCTGTGAGTTAAAGCACTAGCATGAGTTGGAGTGCTGCCAGGCAGGCTGTCTAAAAATATGATGAACGCGTAGCGTTGGATAATCTATACGGCTTAAAAGGCTGCATGTGCCCAGAGATTTTAAATAACTTCTGAAAGGCTACATTTTATGACTTCCTCCTTAGGTTGCTGTATTTTGTGCACTTCAGGGTTCTAAGTGTAATTACTAAATATCTGCATGCAGCGGTTAAATTATTCAACGGGTTCTGTGATGTGGATCGTGGTTTAACGTTTATTTGAAAAAACTAATATTTTATAATTGAAATCCTTAGTAGTACATTAATAAACTTCAGAGATGCGATTTAAATAATTGCACTATTTTGGGAGAAAGTAAAATTATGTTAAATATGACATATCAATTTTTAAATAACACTTACACCATATGAATAATCTTCTAATAAACATCACAACTAAGCATGTTGGTAAAAATTAATTTCACCATTTTATCCTGTTGTTTATAAGGAGGAAGGTATACAACATTTCATTCACATATACTGAAAAGTACTTGGTGTGGTATAATTTGAAAACGAGAATTTGCTGACGAATGAAAAATCGAGAAACGAGTGTTTGAAAAGTATAACGCTATAATAACACTGTTTCTGACTTATGCTGTTTCAAAAAGCATTTAGTGCACATACAGTTCCCCCTTCATCTTTTTCTACTCTCCTGCAAATAACTTACTATTGAGGTATCCTGAGAGCTCTGTTGAATGGTTTGTTCAGTTTAATGTAAGACAAAACTTACCTATCGTTTTTACTGTAATTTTATAGGAAGCTAGGCTTACAGACAGGCACTGAAATTGGTATATGACCTATTTATAATATCAGACACACGCCTAGGCAAGTACAACCGGCTATCTAAAAAGTAGAATAATCTAATCCATCATTTGTTGGAAACAGGGTTTTTTTCCATATTTTGTATCATCATAATAAACCAGGAAATTAGATTTTCAACTGCAGCTTTGTCTTCATGAAGTTTAATTTAATATTGCTAGCGTCAGATTATTTTGGAGCATTGAAATCCATTTTGCTTTAATTAATTTATAACAGAATAGAACTTTTGAAAAAATGCTGCCTAGAAACTGAATATTCATTCTGTATTTTTAATACTATCCTCTATAAAGATTAACAAGAAATGTTGTGAGGTGTTCCAATATCAAAACAGATTTTAAAATAAAATACCACAACCATATTCTTTGAGTTACTTAGTTTGTTTATTTTGGATTTGCGCATTTGCAGGCGAATATCTATAACGATTGAGTACCTGATTCTAAAAGGACAATTTTGTAAGTCAGTTACAATTCGTTCTGGGCACATAAAACTGCTGCTGCGATTTTCCCAAAATAATCGTACATGCGGTCTACTACCACCAAGTCCTTTATTTGCCTGATGACAGATCTTATACATGAAATCTTGTTTTATCTAGAAAATAACTAGAGGGTACCTGGAATGCTCGTAGATGTTTCGAAGCTAATTCAGAAATTCTAAGCCATAGATTCAGAGGCAAAATGTTAGACATACCTAAGGTTATTTTCCAACACACTGCTGGCACCGCTCGGCGGGTCGCGCGCGCCCTCTTGGCTCGGTCTATATCCTTACAACCACCCCGCGCTCTCACAGTAATGTTACATTGATAACACTGGGGAACAGTGATTTTGGTGACTTACAATTCTGACCTATTTCTGACTATATTTGGGTCACTGTTACCAAACATGCTCTCAGTTTTGCCCTATCAGGTCTAGTTTTTGAGATACAGCTTATTCACATTATACACCAATTTAATCTTACTGGTCCGCATATACAACTATATTACTTGCACACAATTAAATACAGAATACAGTTGGATCAATCAAGCACATTCTTTTTCATGAAGCAACTTTCTATCAACTACCATAATCTATTTACACACTAGTCGCATTAGGTTCATTGATTTTCTTCCATCAGGTCGCTGAATCCTCCTTTATGTGATTTCCTCCGATGCAATGATATTGGACATTCGCGCTGGATGCTCCAACAGTAGTCCGCCATCATATGTATATCCCATCGTCCACGATACCGTTCTTCCATTATACTCATTTCCTGGTGAAAACGCTCACCCTGTTCCTCACTTACATCTCCAAGATTGTCTGGAAATCGGTCCAAATGACTGTGCAGGTAGTGTAATTTGATGCTCATACTACAACCAAGTGCACAAAAAGCAGTGAGCACATTCTTAAAATTCTTTATAGTTAAGAGCCTTATAGTTTCCAAGGAAATTCTTTGCTAACATACAGAACGACGACCACGCAGCTGCCTCTGTATCTTTCATTGACTCTTGAAATTTCTCATCATTTATGAGTTGTCGGATTTGTAGTCCATCAAATATATCTCTTTTATTTTCTACATACTCAATGCAGGAAATGTTATACATACATAACCAAAACATGCTCCGTCTCTGTTCAACGCCTTGATGAACTGCTTCATTAACCCAAGTTTGATATTCGGAGGTGGCAATATGATCCTTTTCTGTCAACCGAAGGTTCTGTGATGATGTTTTATTTTCCAAGATCATGTTTTCTCTAAGAGGCCACTGTCTTGTCATCCAATGTTGATCTTTAGCTCTAGAGTTCCATAGGCATATAGAGCATAGGTATTTGGGTACCCACCTTGTTGTCCTAGAAGAAAGTTCATCAGTTTTATGTCTTCACAGATAACCCATTGGTGATCACGGTATGAGATCTTCTCTAGGACTGTGGCTATTGTAGCTTGATTTTAATGCATAGTAATGGAGTGACTAATTGGTATCGACCTGTATTTGTTCCCATTATGCAAAAAAAGCACATTTCAAGCTGCGTTTGGAGTTATCAATAAATAACCGCTACTCCGTTGGTGTGTATTTTCATATACCCAGTTTCATCAACAGTCTTTCAACATTGATGCAAAAAAAACAAATTGGTTTTCTGTTGTGAAGAACGGCAGGAAATCTTGCTCTCTTTTGCGATAGACGGTCACTTTTGTTCCCGGTAACAGACATTGTTTCTCTGCCAGCCCAGACGCTTACAATTCTGACGACTTCTTTGGAAGACTAAGATCTCTAATGAGGTCATTCAATTCTTGATTAAAACCAGATACAACTTATGAAGGCCCTGCGAAATCTCTGTCCTTTTATTCAGCATAGCTTTCAGCTGATTCATCCACTTCTGATGACTCTGGAAGACTGATAAATACTGGAACAGGTATCTCCTCTGAATATGGTCTTGCAGAGCGTAGAGGGGGATATTTCCACGTATTGCGGTTTTTGCTATCGATGCTCTTTACATTTACTGAACAAAAGTAACAATCGTCACTGTGGTTTATTGGTTCTCGCCATATCATTGGTTCCCCAAATTTCAAGCACTTCCGCTTCCCAGTTTTCCACTGTCGCAGATGCTCTGTGTCTGTTTTACAAACGATGTGAGGTGCTCAAGCCTTATCTTGGTCTCCAAGTTTTACTTTGAAATAGGCCAAATAAGCTCTTTTTACAAAATCTGTTATGTGTATTCTTTGCTGGATAAATGTGTATTCCTCACAGATCAAACAAAACACATTAGTATTATTCACATATTTTCTTCATGATGAAGCCATATTAGTGTCTATTAAGCTACGTCAGTGCGTATAAAAAGGAGACATAAGTGTCAGAATAGTTAAAGTACAGCTGCAAACACCATGAATAGACCTTGCCTAACATATATTAGTATAATGCAAATAATATAATCAAGTTACAAGTGGTGCTGTAAAACAAAGTATTCATAAGAGTAATTTATAAAGATATCATCAGTATCTCATAAATTAGACCAGCTAGCATGAAATTAAAGACATTTTCGGAACCAGCTGCATCAAGATACTCAGAATCAGAAGGAAAATTCAAGGCACCACGAAAAAAACTTTTTTGTTCCCCACAGTAATGAGAACACACCTCATCATAAGATACGTTGAAAATGTTTTCCCATTCACATATTTCTGGCATTTTTCAGGAAATTTCCATTCTTACTCGAGAGTTCAGTATCTGAAAGTGAGCGAATTTCTCACCTGATGTTTACTTTTAGTTCTTCCAATGTATGTAGAATTGTTGCATACAGTTTAATTTTCAATTGTCGCATGCAGCTAAATTAGGGAATCGCGAGGGCCAAATTCTTTACTAAATACCCGACCTTCAAAAAATTCCTGAACCAAACTTAAAAACGTGTGCTTAACTGTAGTATCATTGCTTACATATAAAACCATTTTACTTGTACCTTCGAGTGCATGGAATCGTGTCGATACGTGCAGTAGTTTATGTTGTTGAGGCAATACTAAATCGCCTTTGGCACGCACAGGTCCCCATCCCATTCCTGGTTCTAGCACTATACTTGGTGTTGGTTTTACTCCCCCAGATTTCTTTTCTCCAGGGCCTGAAACCGACCTGTGTTCATAGGTTAATGTTTGAGTGCCTGACGTTTGACATCAAACCAATAAGAGACGGACTCAACCAGGGGCTGATGTGTTACGTCGTTGCCAAGAATGCCGTCCAGGAGAACAAGTGAAATATTTCCATACTGCTCTCTTTCGCCCCTCACCTAGGCCTGAACTTCGTTCTTACGTTAATACGCTAACGCGGTATGCCTTGAATTCAAACCAATCAGAACGGCTCGCCCAGGGCTGTTCTGGAATACAGATAAAGAGTATCTGTCAACATTAAGCAAAAACACTATAGGAACCCAGAAACATAGGCATGTTTTCGTGAGGTCGACTAAACATGGAGACAAGGGTAACCTTAGACCAAATTGTAAATAATTGTATTCTGGCGTAGCGGCTGCCTCGAAACATTGCAAACGGATGAATTCAAAACAGAGCTTAAGATATACAAATTACCATAAGGAAGGAATATTCAGAATATTCATTCCTAATCGTACGTCTTACTTTGATAAAAATATTTATTTTAAAGATAAGGAGTGCGATTAGAAAGGCATACTCTGAATGCGAATGTTGCCTGTAACAGCTCTCTCGGTCTAAAAAACAGCTACTTAAAGATATAGGTCAATACTACTAACTTCTACTCAACCCTTTGCATTTTCTGATAAACCTGAGGAATAGCCTGTTTCTCTTGCCCTACATTCAAATAAAGCTAATGGGAGCCACATAAAACTTCAATAGAGCTAATGGGCTTATAGAGAGTACGTCTGTCGTATGTATATTGGTAATATTTTACCGAAGATTACGTCAACTCTTCCTCAAGCATGTACCTGCCACATGTTATTGTGAAAGTTAGTTATATTGTACCTATTACGTAGGGATCATTTGTTAGAGTCGCAGGAGTTCAAGTGTCGCTAAAGCTCAGGTCTCCCATATCTTAACCTCCTCCACAGCCTCCTCCACACATTTCAAGAATTCGAAAGATATCGTCATTTCCTTAGTGTGAAAGATGTATCCGGGTAATACTTTTATACTTTACGTCAGCTCAAACTAAATTTCTGAATTGTGGAAAATTTGCTATTAATACTATCCTGCGCTAATCATGAATGGGAATATACCACTCAACACGTGCTTTTATACATCTGATACTTAATTGATTCGCTCAGATGTTGCGCTCTAAATGTTTGATAACGTGAAACTCTTACAGCTGTGGAGAACAACTTGATTAACTAAGGGCGAATTGTGCGTGTTTAGAGATGTGGCATTGTTTAAAACCAGACCGGCACTTATGGTATAGTACCAAATTGGGATATTATATTGTAAAATACATTAAAAGCATTGGTGAAATTGTTTGGATTGGCGACATGAGTGTTTGTAAGGATATCAACATATTTTGTTTTGTAAAATGATATTAATTTATCATGCCCTAGTCGATATTATAGCTTTATCATACGTATGTACACTCCAAGTAAACACAAATTAACTATTATTTGTTACTAGATTGAATATATGAGTAACAAAACAGGTCTCAAACTCAATGACTATTGTAATATTTTATATGACATTGGCTTGACCATACTTTGATGAAAAATAACGGCTCTCAGTCTTGCACAACAAACCAAAAAATTACCAATTAAATACTCTTTCACTACAGATTTCACGAAAACGCTGAAAGCAACACTACAATATTTTATGAAGGAATTTTGATGCTTTTAATAAGAGCTGCAACAATTTCCAATTGTAATTGACTTCTTCATCAGACGATAATTGGAGTTGAACCTTGACTGATTCTGGTGCATCTGCATGCTAATCCTTGTATCGGGGTGACAATTTACCGAAACTAACTTTTGGGTTGTTGCCAGAGAAGACATGTTGAGGGTTTTTGTGTGTTTTTTCGCCCATGTGTAGATCAATTACTGTTGGGATGGTGGTACATTCATAAGTTAGATGACAATGACCTTATGGGTTCTTTGCCACACAATTCTCGCCACCAGGTAGAAGATGCGACATGTTGAGTAGCAGGCCACAAAGTACATCAAGAGAAACTGGCACCGCTAACTTCAAATTCGGCAGATTATTAAACTGCCATGCCCTAGCACGTCTCTTAAAGATAAAGACAACTTGCCTGGTGGCTATGCACAATGACGATCATTGTGATAGTGAAGGTTGCGTGAATGAAGCTATGACTAATGCACTATTATACAATGTGTTCTGGTATTATTCCGGATGTTCCCAACCCTTATGTGCGTTTCAGAGTGGCACGAGTTAGTGAGACGGAATAATGAACCCAGGATTTTGTTCAAAAGGCGTTATGTGTGTGTGTGTGTGTGTGTGTATGTGTGTGTGTATGTGTGTGTGTGTATGCATTGTAGTATGTTTGTGATTATTAGATGATAAGTCTGAAGTGGAATGTAATAAGTAAAGGGCGCGAAGTATGCCTTTTATAGTCTTTAATGCATAATTTTTATAGTGAGCATTGTTAAAGAAAAATAAAAAGTGATAATAATAATAAATAATAAGAAGAAGAATAGTACATTGCGAAGCAAGGCAAATTGAACAATTTAAATGCGCGTCGTTGCAGTATAAAAACGACCAACATATCGAACATAGATTTTATCATTCATTCATAGCAACCATTTACGTGGTGAAACCGCCCATCCGGCATCAATTAATTATTTAACCGTCCAGCTGGATCCAAGTAAACAATTTGAAATAAAATATAGGGTAATATTAATAATTACTAAATAAAGTATCTAGCAATGAATATGAATAAAAACAACATAAGATGTATACATGAATAGATAGTAGTAATAAAGCAGAACAATATTAGGAAAAAACATTCTGTTAGCGGACGGTCAAGTTCCTGCATTCAAATGAACTTCTAAGTAGGGCGGAAATTCTCACAATAGACCAAAGTTCAACAGGGGATTTTAGGCGACACGACGTCGGACCCCAAGTCCTTAAAAAATTTAATCCAATTTTCAGGAAAACAAAGGGTAAGTGTTATAAATCTAATTTATAAAGGATATGGGCAAAATGAAATAACAAAACAGGAGAGAAACAATGAAGCACAAATTCCCAAAATACGCAGGGCAAGTGTTATAATTCTAAGCTGTCCATAAAAGACATGGGAAAGGAAAATTCAAAGAAAAGTGTAGGCGAGTTTCCAAAATGTGGAGAGCCAATCATTTCAAAGATAGTAAAGCGGATGGCGAATATAAAAGTTCTCAATAATGATAAGTTTGAATAATTTGAAGTCATGGTAACGCTACTGAAATATTAAGTACAATTTGAATGGTTTAAATTTCGTTCTTAATATTTGGATGATGTTCTTGGTACTCTGGTATGTGGTAAAGGTTGTTACTGAAGTTAAATTCTAACTACTCAGCAATTTTCAGTGTTACGAAAATCATATCAGCTTCTTAGTTTATCTCATTGTTACCCATTGTACGTCCAAGTTTAATGAAGAAGTCTCTTGCAGCATATGCCATATTTTTCGTGTTTATTTAAACTGGCCCAAATCAACATAATAATACCTAATAGCAATACTTGTAGCCTTAATTTCCAAACTGGATTTTGAATTTCGTCTTCGCATTACCCCTAATTTTGCACTACAAGCTAACAGTAGAATAGTGTGACGGTACGACTAGTGAAACCATAAATCTGCAAAATATTACGCTTGAGTAAGATATGCACTAAAGCTTCACTTGTGTTATATTTTTGAATACTGCTTTAATATAAGTTTTTGTGGTTATTTCTGTGTCTTTTCTAATATGAATTTCTTCTATTATGCCTCTTGTACTTTTTTGTATACTTATTAAAGTTATTATACTGTAAAAGTTTACAACATGCAGATAAATAAACACTCCTTATAGAGAGTGTAAATACACATGTGTTACCAGGCTCGCTTGTAAATAGATGTCTATCATGTGATGTTTTTTTAATAAACCCTCTTCACAAACGTTTTGTTTACTACTAGGTTCTCTAAAATATGGAGGAGGACGTACGTATTAAGGATCATAAAATATAGGAATAAAGTAAAAACAGAAACTGAAGTACTCCTAAGTTTACAGTTGGCATCTTAATCCGCCACTGCTAGTGCTCAAAATGCCTACTGTTAACTTCCATACATTTTACGCAACTCTCGGTTAGGTATCTAATTTTCAACAGTTGAAAAGAGTTCAAAATTTGGTGCATGGCGTGTTTATCAGGACGTAAGCTGCCTGTAAACGCCTCTCAAATTTTGGAAAGATGGTGTGGGCTCGGTGAAGTCTGTTGGGGTAACGTTGTTGAAGGAGCAAGCAAGCCTCTCTTGCATTCATTCGGGCTTCTACGTAGATGAGAAACATCTCGGTATAGTCCGCATTTGTGTACAAGGCCGCGATTGTTCATTCCTTTTTGACGATAGTCACACAAATGAATACAGTAAAGCATGGAGCTACTAAACAGAATAATACTGTAAACACTGTCGTTGGTTATAGGTATAACATGGCCAAGGCTTGTGCAATCCTGAACTGTGAGTAGAAAGACGGTGAACTAACGCGATGACACCATACAAGCACACACATACGGAACATTCCATTTCAATTCGCCCGAAATTGAAGCAAAATCAACCTTGCTTTTCTTAAACGAAAGGAAGCTTTTTGTATTTGGTGACAAGACGGATACAATGCATTGTGCAAAGTCTTAAAATTCAGAGCATTATTGTTTTGCAATTGAAATTGTATAAATCTATCGCATCTTCCCAAAATTTCCAAATTGGAGCTATTATAACTCTGAAACCTTTAAATTTAATTATTTAAATAGAACTTTATGTTAATTCCCTAAACTTTAACTTCATACTAAGAAGTAAACATTTCATTATTTTTATTTGAGAGAAAAATTTCTATTTATTAAGTGTAGGTAGTAAGGGATTAAGAAAAACAATTGTGTTATACGTGGTAGGATTCCGTAATTTAAACACAATCAAGGGTATATTTTACTGTAACGGTGACTGATAAGGATTCGCCTAAAATAATTAAAGAAGTAAATTATTTTATGCGCAGGAATAGTAAAATATGTGCTCATGGTTGCTCTCGCAGTTCCTTTTGAACTGAAGGTGAAGCAAGCTGATGTGCTTAAGGTTAAACAATGAGAACGCTTACTAAGCAATATGCGGTTCTTAGTATGTCCTCACAGATTCACAGAGCGCTTGGTGATCATCGTGCATCAACCACGTAAATCGCTGCATTTATTCGCTTTTTGTGTTACATCTACCAACATTCTAACATTACCACTCTACGAACATTGCCGGCATCTCTTAATGACACAATGGATTATTCTCAATCTAATATATTAGTTTTATAAAATTCCGAAGGCGCTTGAAATAAGTAAGAATTGTATATATATTTTGGTGAATAATATAAAAATAATTAGTATATGCTGTAATGAAGTGTAGACCCATATCTACTAAATGAGATTTGGTACAATATTCTGAAATAAAGGGTTAAAGCGTTATGCCCACTTAAAAGGCGACGAATGAATTAATCAGATATATTTATCGTTGAATAACGTGACAACCGTTGGGCTTTAGATGTTAATATTTGATAAATATGCTTTCCTTAGCACCCGTTATTAACAGGAGAAATCGCAATGGAAACAAACAATAAAAGGTTCTTTGACGTTCGATTTCCGTATGTCAGGAAATGTTGTAAGTCTGCTAATGCATCGCGTAATGTTCACTGTGGTAATCATGGAGCTAAACTAAATAGAGCAAGCTTGACGTGTTATTTGTAATGTTATTACGTTTGGTGATGAAGGAGGTCAGAAAATACCTACTACAAATGCCACTGAAGGTGCTAATTGTTCGCGTTCTCCCAGTTGGACTATACAGGCTGTTGCGTATACAGGTGGCGCTCCCCGATGCAGGACTGCACTCGCCTTGATCGTTTTATATGGTGAAGGACTGCTGTGTATCGTGTAACAGCTGATGTATCATTGGTAAAGAACTCAACTAATCAATATGATGTCTATTGCTTGTCGCGAAGTTTACTGTTTGTTTATGTACATTAATCCCCTTCCCGTTGTATTTATTACTCACCTTTGATTTGAGTTTTGCATGTTTCGCGTTTATTGTACACATTCCAAGTTACAATTTAGAAATTTTGTCCCATTTATTTTCATGTTTGTACTTTATGAAGTACCTACTTTATGTTGCACAGGCAGTGTAGCTCCATGGCCTTCACAGCACTGCTGTGCAACGTTTACCTCTCTTTGCTAAAGCTCCACTAGAGTTTATTTAATCTTATCTTGTCTTCCCTCCATCTTCCCCTCTCTTCTTCTCTTTCACTTTCCCCAAACATTTCGCTTTCATTTTTATTAAAAAAATCCCTGACTTTCGTATTTCTTTCTTTCTGCTTGCTTGTTAGCATTTTCAGTGCGACTAAATCACCCCCATATTCCATTTCTTATCCCATATTTTCTCTCTCCATTTTTTAAACCCTCACATTCAGTTAGATAATATTCTAGTTTCCTCCCCATCATAAAATTCACATACCCCTTTATCATTACCTCTTGAGGCCCTTAAAAATATCATTTCCGTTCTCATACAGGCTAACCCTTCCTTTTCTCTTTTATTACACTGCTCTATGTGTGTTTCTCTTCACCATTCCTTTTTTATTTTCCTGTAAAATTTCAATGATTCGTTGTTACCTATGCTACCTCATATGTCCTGCGTTTCAATATCTTCCATCCTTTCTCTCACATGGATCCAAAAACCTGGACTGTTCCTTTCCCCTTGTAACCATATATCTTTCATCCCTATTTCTTCCAATGCTTTCTTCAACCCTGCTTCCCAACTATTCTCAGTGTTTATACTCCCCTGTTGTGCCACACAGCTTCTTAATATATTTCCTTCTTTCCTTATCAAGCATTTATACCAAAAGGTTGTCATAATCTCCAGCACTATACATTTCCTTCTTGTTTTCCCTAATTCTAATAAAGCGACTTTCCTCGGGGCTGATCGCGGCAAACATAATAGTGCTTTGCAAAACAACCTGTAACTCTGGTCCACCTTGATAGCTAAATCTGATGCCCCTCCCCAGATTTCCGCTCCGTGCAACATTCTTGCTTCCACCATAGCCGTATATACTCTCTCCAAGCATTCTGTGGACATTTCTATTTTAAGCTTACATGTTCTTACATTTATCATAGCCGTTTTGCTCTTTGCCACTATCTTTCTACTGTGAGCCTCCAATTTCCATTACTACTTAGTCGCGCTCTCAATGGACCACTTCCAATTGCGTCCCATTCAAGTTCCATTGTTCGACTTGCCTTAACTTCATACCTTTTTTGAAACCGTAATTTGGATTATTTATATTCAGTTTATTCCCCATTCCTCGCAGAATTTTCATATCTCATTTATTGGTCTCTGTAAGCATATCACCGTTATGCCTCTTACCGTGTCATCATCTCCATATAACATTCTCTACTACGTATAGTAAGTAGGGAAGTATTGCACTCCACCCGAAAATTCGATACCGAGATTTCATCGGAATTACATGTTTTGAGACCCCCTGAATCCAAAAAAAAGCATTTTTAGAAAAAGGCCCCTGTGTGTGTGTCTCTGTGACTTTAAACAGCATAACTCAAAAACGAAAAGTCGGATAAATATCAAACTTGGCATTTAGGTACAGTACATTTTAAGGATGGGACACAAAGATTTCCAAGAAAATCCATCCAAACCAGACTAACCGTTACATGGAATATTTTTCAAAAATTTGTATTTTATCAATAATGGCATTATCGATTTTGATTAAAATATAGTATATTTAAGATATTTTAATGATAAATAAAATGTATATCTTGAATTTTTTAGTAATGTCCCCAAAAGTCCTCTTCATTCTGAATGGCTTTTGCATAACTGGTAAGCCTTATGAGAGAGACAAAATGTTTCTACATAACAAATGTAGATCTCGTTAAAACACAGAACTTATGTCATAAACTTTTTTGTGGAGTGAACCATTTCCGAGATATTCCTTGTTATTTGCTTGAACTTTCCAATACTTACACTTTTTCTCAAATGGGAATTCGTTATTGGTGTTTTATGTCCTGGACATGCAAAGAAAATGAAATGCTCCACATAGCAGCCAGCTCTTAAAAAATCTGGTTATCGCTTAAACCCTACCATATTCCCCTTGCACCTACAAGAAAATTAGCAATAAGATTAACATCTCGATTAACATGAAGTATATGGAGAATAAGCGTTTGTAAAAATAGTTTGTACAAGAGTTGAGAAAGTGATGTGAGTGCAATACATCAGAGTTTTTTATATGTCCTGGACATGCAAATAGAATGAAATGCTCCACATACCATCCAGCTCTTAAAAGATTTGACTATCGCTTAAAGCCTACCGAATTCCCCTTTGTCATACAAGAACATTAGCAATAAGATTAACATCTCCATATCTCGATTAACATGAAATATATGGAGAATAAGCGCTTGTAAAAAAGGTTTATACAAGAGTAAAGAAAGACATGTGAGTGCCACACATCAGATTTTTTTTTGAGTTTTACAGTAAACTAGTGCAAAACTCTTGCTTTTACAAATAATGTTAGTATTGTGCGCACGAAAAAATGTGGCGTTTATTAAACATTTTATTCAACCTTGAATTGATCATCCGTATTCGTTGCAGCAAGTTATATAAAAGTGGTAATGTCTTTATATGGTACCATAGAGTACTGAGATAAGGGATTTGGCATAAAGAATTGGCAATTTTTCATATTAAATCTCTGGCACATAATCCTCACTGCGTATTCTTCAGGCTCTTTCAGGCTGACTTCTTCGAATTCATCTTTGGAATCTAACTTAAAAAAATAGTTTTCTTGATTCCATTATCCGATACAAATGCAATTTTTCTCTTGTTTTTTCTTCAGAAAAGTACTAAGATTCATAAAAGACCACCATAAAAATGATTTTGACACCATTTTTGGGGGTTTAAATCAGTGTAGGCCAGCTGTATGTACCATACATGACTATAAATCGTTGCATGGTTGGATTTTCTTATATCTTCGAATCTCTAGGACATTTCATTCCATTGTATTCAGACTAAAAACTGTTTGATCTATGATTTGCAGGGATCGAGTATGTTGGCTCCGCGGTAACCTGTGAGGCTTGCATTCGGGAGGTCTCGGGTTCGATACCAGTCTCCCGCTCACTGTGACCACGGGCTTTTCGTGGTATTCCCCGATCGGTAGGCTGATTCTTGGGTGGTTTCTCGTTTACCACGAATTCCTTTCCCTCGTTTCTCCTTCATGTCATTCCTTCTCATGTCTCAGGTGTGCTTTTAGGTTTCGAGGCATGAAGCGGTTCCGGACAGATGGCGCGGATACTTGTTGCAAAGAAAAAGTATTCCCCGTGGAATTACAGAGTTGCCTGGTTGGACAGGACACTCATCGTCCTCTTTGGGCAGCTCCAGTAGTGAGACGGATCTTCGAGGCAGGAACTGTTAGGGACTGTCGCGCTTCTCTGTGGCCTGTCTGTCTGCGGCCTGCAGCTTTCTGTGATGCCTTCACTTCATCCCTTCCTCCCGTGAGGTGGTAGCCGCAATAGATCTCACGTAGTTCCCAGTGCGCGATGTGTCCCCATCCGTTGTATACTGTGCACCCTTTGATTTACAGGAAGGGCGTTTTCTCAGATTAAAAACCCACGTTGCAGCGAAAATTTAGATCCTTAGCTGACCTTCGCAATTGTCTGGCTTCATCTCGGTTGTATTTAGGTATATTAGGGGATTCATTCTATAATAATACGAATATAAGAAAAAACTGTTGTTTCTCTCTTCTCCTTTCTTTCGGTACAGACGTAGCCTTTCGTATTCTGATTCCCCGAATGGAATTATTATTGAATAGTGCCATGTCATATACAGACAGTTTGAGGAGGAGAAAACACTTATTGATTCCCAGGTTCTTGAATTTCCCAGGTGAAGCTTCAGACATCCCCCGGGGTATTTATTTCTTCCTCAGGCATATCAACATAGAAGTGCATTTTTGCACGAGTATTTTGAGTTAAAAATTACAGATTGAGTTCATTGAATCCATATGTATTTCTGCAAAACCCCTATTTATAGTTATTTTTCAAACGTTCATCCCTACATATCGTATGCATAATACTTATATTTATTGTAGGATCTAAATAATTAATTTCCGCTTTATTGGCTGCAATAACATAAGATTACACTGCTGGAAGTTTCACTGCAAAACTAATTCTTCAGAAATACTGAGCTTCTCAACTTTTAGGTTAATTAACCTTAATTTGTGTTAAAGGTTGGAAGCAGCATAATTTACTTTAATGGCTGTTGTGCAGTTTCTGGAGTTTAAAGAGTAATAATTATTTAATTTATTGTATTATACATAATCTTAATGGGTGCTTAGGTCAATGTTTATACATATAACTCCAAGTTGCTTTATTTTCCTCTCACAGAAATTCTGAATGAAACTGTATATAAAATTTGTATGACACTTATTTTGAAGCATATTTTAATGTATGTTTTGCTTAGGTGTAGTGACAGTATCGAAAGTGACAAAATGAATTTTTGTAATGCGATGTAGTAAAAGAAGTTTTGAGCGTAACAGTAGGTAGAGACAAAGTCGAAAACGCTGATGTCACATGATATTGTCATCCATTTGCCCTAACACACTGAAGAAATCATCCTGACAAAAACGCTATAATGTGAGCTCTCGAACGAACGAATACTCGAAAGAGTGAATGCCCTTTTCCCCGCAAGAGGGCATATGAACCTAAAGCTCGACCATCGTTCGGTATATTCGTTGCTGCTTTTCGAACGAGTTGGGCTCAAAGAAACGAACGAGTCTCATTTTGTACCATATGAAACGAATGAGTGAAACGCATGTGCTTGACAGCTCTAGAACTAAGTGCCATAGTAACACACGATTGATCTCGAGCAATTGAAACCTCACGAAGACAAGCTTAGACTATAAATAGTTGATAAAAAATCAGTGGTCGGAGTTCGTGAGAAACTTTTCGTTTTAAAATACAGAGGTATGAAAAATCATTAATTTAATCAAGTCCTTTGCTACCGTAAAGAAGTAAGTAACAAAACCACAGGTGTTTCATCGATGTAATTACACTGCAATATTTTCCAACAAAAGTGTCACGAAACCTTCGCTTAAAGTAATTATTACCCGAACAACATACCTTTATACTGAGCTACTAATGCTGCTATTCAGTCTCTAAAGTGTAGTGTGGGATTTCTATGAAGTGGTGAAAACAAAATGTCACAGAGCAATACGCTCCATATCAAAATTTCCCTTTTTAAAATTTAACATTGCTTTTAAGCACTCAGGTGTCAAAACCCAAACTGATTACATTTTTAAGCTGTAATATTGCTATGCAACTATCATAAAATTTTGTTACCTAGACATAATGCAGTATAGGCTTGTGTTTTGCTGAGAAAATTGGCTGCAATACACAGAGTGAAGCCTTATGATGAAATGACGATGATGTAACATTACATGTATTGTTTGTAGTTGTGGTTTTACAAAATTAATTATCCTTCCCATATGCAGCATTCATTACATTAAGAAGCAGGTACACACATCAAGAGGGTAGCAATGTTTTGTTACTTCTGGTGTAGGTAACAGAGAATATTGTAACATAATCATCTAAATGAGTACCGTTTTCAAGTACCACTCAGCAATAAGCCCTTCTCACATATTGTTCAACAAGGGCTAAATTTAGAAAACGTTGCATATACTATTTCGTCATTTTTCCAATTTCGTTTGCCTTCATATGTATGTTTTAATGAACACGTTGCTACAAGCTTCGTTGAAACATTTGTACCAAACCTACCTTATGTCTTTGTGAACAGATATACATCTTATTACCTAACCTGCCACTCAGTGCTAAAGCCACATCATTTGCATATTTGTACACCGACTGTACTACACCAGGAACTGGGACCACCTGATTCTTTTGAAGAGAATCTCTACTTGGCAATTGCAGTTCTAATGTACTTACAACGTCTACTTAGTTTGTTCTGAGCTGACAATTTGTGATATCTCTATAGATAGGTGAGACATTTAAAACAGAAACTTTACAATATTGAGCTAAACTCACCCTATTTTATGGAATATATTTAGAACCTAAGTTCTTCAATAAAATTATCATTATTCTGAAAAAATAATATATCAGTTCCCTAGGCAGCTCTCTTCAATCACTCCCCAATACATGTGTAATGGAAGAGAATTATACAACAGATTTTGTAATGTCGTTCAAAAGATTCGCCAATAGGCCTGAATAGGAATAATACTGGATACACCTTCCAAAATAAATAAAGAATCCTACTTAATATACTAGAAATGAGTATGCGATATTTTCGTAATTTTACGTTGCATTTGTGTGTGTTTTATCTTTCAAAACCACAATATTTAAGTATCCTTTACAGAAAAAGTACCTATACCCAGTTATAGAAGCAATAAAGTATCCACTGTTACAGAAAATTAATTCCTCACCTTATTTTATCCCATTTCAGGCATTTTCCGATCCAAAAGCTACGCGAGAGGAATATGGCATCAAAGTACAATTCCCAGAATGGGTCCTCAAAGGTGTATTCCTTGCCTTTGTAGTATTGTACAAAAGGTGAGTAATAAGCCTAAGAAGGTACGTGTCTACTCCAATTTAAGCTGAATTGTTATTGCACAAAATGTGAGCAATAAGATTGAAAAGGTACATGTCTGCTTCAATTTAACCTCAACTGTTATTGTTCAAAGCGTGAGTAATAAGCGTAAGCTGGAAGAAGTCTGATACAATTTAACCTGGATTGTTCAAAGTGCGAGTACTACGTCTAAGAAGGAATCAATAAAGAAAATAACATTAACAAAAACACATCTTGTTTTACAGCATCAAATTTGCTTCAATTTAACCAGAATTTTTATTGTTCAAGTGTGAGCAATAGGCCGAAGAAGGAATATGTCTGCTTCAATTTCACCTGAATTGTCATTGTGCAAAGTGGAGAGTAATAAGCCTAACAAGGAGCATGGCTGCTTCAACTTAACCTGATCTGTTACTTGTCAAAGTGTGAGTAATAAGCCTCAGAAGGAACCTGGCTGCTTTAACTTAACCTGAATTGTTATTGTACAAAGTGTGAGTAATAAACCTAAGAAGGAACATGCCAGCCTCAATTTAACCAGAAGTGTTATTGTTGAAGGTGTGAGTAAAAAGCCCAACAATAAACATGTCTGCTGCAACATAACCTGAATTATTATTGTTCAAAGCGTCAGTAATAGGCCTAAGAAGTAACATGGCTGCTCCAACTTAACCCGAATTGTTACTGTTCAAAGCGTGAGTAATAGGTCTAAGAAGGACCATGTCTGCTTCAACTTAACCTCAATTATTACTGTTCAAAGCGTCAGTAATAGGCCTAAGAAGGCACATGGATGCTACAATTGTTATTGTAGAAAACCAGAATAATAAGCCTAAGAAGGAATGTGGTGGCTAACATTTAACGTGAAGTTTTATTGCTACAAGTGTGAGTAATAAGCCTATGAAGTATGTTCGCTGCTCAAATTGTTATTGAGCAAAATGTGAGCAATAAGCCAAAGAAGTAACATGGCTGCTCCACCTTAACCTTAATTATTATTCTTCGAAGTGTGAGTTTTAAGCCTAAGAAGGCACATGGCTGCTAGAATTGTTATTGAAGAGAACGAGAATAATAAATTTAAGAAGGGACGTGGTTGCTACATTTTAACGTGAAATTTTATTGTTCCATGTGTGAGTAATAAGCCTAAGAAGGAACATGCCTGCTTCAACTCAACCAAAATTGTTCTTGTTCAAAGTGCGAGTAATAAGTCTAAGAAGGAACATGGCTGCTTCAATTGTTATTGTATAAAGAGTGAGTAATAAGCTCAATTGGAACATGACTGTTTCCATTTAACCTGAATTGCATTTATTCAGAGTATGAGCAATAAGCCTAACAAGGAGCGTGTCTGCTTCAATTTAAACCTGAATTCATATTATTCAGGGAGTGAGCAATAAGGCTAAGAGCGAACATGTCTGTTTCAACTTAGGTTGAATTGTTATTGTACAAACTGTGAGTAATAACCCTAAGAACAAGCATGTCTGCTTCAACTTTGACTGAATAGCATTGCACAAAGTGTGAGAAATTAACCTATGAACAAACATGTCTGCTTCAACTTAGCCTGAATTCTTATTGTTCTAAGTGTGAATAATAATCTTAGGAACAAGCATGTCTGCTTCAACTAAACCTGAATGGTTCATCTTCTAAGTGTGAGTAATAAGCCTATGCAGAAATATTTCTGCTTCAACGTAATAGTTATTGTTCAAAGCATTAGAACTAGGCCTTACAAGGAACTTGGCTGCTTCAATTTAACCTGAATTGTTATTGCTGAAAGCGTGGGTAATATGCCTAAGAAGTAACGGGTCTGCAGCAAATTAACCTGAATTGTTATTGTACAAATGTGTGAGCAATAAGCCTAAGATCAAATATATCTGCTTCAGCTTAACCTGAGTTGTTATTGTTCAAACTGTGAGTAATACTCCTAACAACAGACATGTCTGTTTCAACTTAATCTGAATTGTTAGGGTTCAAAGGTGAGTAATATGCCTATAAGGAACATGACTGATTCAATTTAATCTGATTTTTTATGGTTCAAAGTATGAGTAATAAGACTTATAAAGGACATGGATGCTTCAATTGTTATTGTACAAAGCGTGAGTAATAAGCCTAAAAAGAGCAAGGCTGTTTCAATTTAATCTGAATTGAAATCGCTCAAAGTGTGAATATTAAACCTAGGAAGGAACATGGCTGCTCCAACTTGAATTTTTATTTTTAAAATTATGAGTTTTAAGCCTAAGAAGGAATATGGCTTCTTCATGTTACACTGAAGTATTATTGTTGAAGTTGTGAATAATCACCTTATGACGGAAAATGGCTGCTTCAATTGTTATATTACAAAGTGTGAATATTAAGCCTAAGAAGGAAAATATACGCTTCAATTGAAACTAAATTGTTACTGTTCATAGTGTGAGCAATGTTCCCTAGAAGGAACATGTCTGCTTCAACTTAACCTGAATTTGTATTGTGCAAAGTATGAGTAATACGCCTAAGAATGACATGACTGCTTCAATTTATCCTGAATTGTTATTGTTCAAAGTATGAATAATAAGCCCAAGAAGAAAAATGTCTGCTTCAACTTAACCTGAATTATTATTGTACCACGTGTGGTTAAAGCCTAAGAACAGACATGCCTGCTTCAAAATAACCAGAATTGTTATTGTTCGAAGCGTGAGTAATAGATCTAAGAAGGAACATTTAATCTGAATTTTTATCGTTCTAAGTATGAGTAATAAGCCTAAGAACGCACATGATTGCTTTAATTGTTATTGTACAAAGCGTGAGTAATAAGCCTAAGAAGGAGCATGGTGGCATCAATTTAATTTGAATTGCTATCCTTAAAAGTGTGAGTAATAAACCTAGGAGGGAGCTCGGCTGCTTCAACTTAACCTGAATTATTATTTTACAACGAGCGGGTAATATGCCTAAGAAGGAACGTGTCTTCTTGAACTTAACCTGAATTGTTATTGTACAAAGTGTATGTAATAACCCTAAGAACAAGCTTGTCTGCTTCAAATTAACCTGATTTGCTATTGTACAAAGTGTGTGTAATAACCCTAATAACAAGCTTGTCTGCTTCAAATTAACCTGATTTGTTATTGTACAAAGTGTGTGTAATAACCCTAATAACAAGCTTGTCTGCTTCAAATTAACCTGAATTGTTATTGTACAAAGTGTGTGTAATAACCCTAATAACAAGCTAGTCTGCTTCAAATTAACCTGAATTGTTATTGTACAAAGTGTGTGTAATAACCCTAATAACAAGCTAGTCTGCTTCAAATTAACCTGAATTGTTATTGTACAAAGTGTGTGTAATAACCCTAATAACAAGCTAGTCTGCTTCAAATTAACCTGAATTGTTATTGTACAAAGTGTGTGTAATAACCCTAAGAACAAGCTTGTCTGCTTCAAATTAACCTGAATTGTTATTGTACAAAGTGTGTGTAATAACCCTAATAACAAGCTAGTCTGCTTCAAATTAACCTGAATTGTTATTGTACAAAGTGTGTGTAATAACCCTAATAACAAGCTTGTCTGCTTCAAATTAACCTGATTTGTTATTGTACAAAGTGTGTGTATTAACGCTAATAACAAGCTTGTCTGCTTCAAATTAACCTGATTTGTTATTGTATAAAGTGTGTGTATTAACGCTAATAACAAGCTTGTCTGCTTCAAATTAACCTGATTTGTTATTGTACAAAGGTGTGTAATAACGCTAATAACAAGCTTGTCTGCTTCAAATTAACCTGAATTGTTATTGTACAAAGTGTGTGTAATAACCCTAAGAACAAACTTGTCTGCTTCAAATTAACCTAATTTGTTATTGTACAAAGTGTGTGTATTAACGCTAATAACAAGCTTGTCTGGTTCAAATTAACCTGATTTGTTATTGTACAAAGTGTGTGTATTAACCCTATGAACAAGCTTGTCTGCTTCAAATTAACCTGATTTGTTATTGTACAAAGTGTGTGTTTTAACCCTATGAACAAGCTTGTCTGCTTCAAATTAACCTGAATTGTTATTGTACAAAGTGTGTGTAATAACCCTATGAACAAGCTTGTCTGCTTCAAATTAACCTGATTTGTTATTGTACAAAGTGTGTGTATTAACCCTATGAACAAGCTTGTCTGCTTCAAATTAACCTGAATTGTTATTGTACAAAGTGTGTGTAATAACCCTATGAACAAGCTTGTCTGCTTCAAATTAACCTGATTTGTTATTGTACAAAGTGTGTGTAATAACCCTATGAACAAGCTTGTCTGCTTCAAATTAACCTGAATTGTTATTGTACAAAGTGTGTGTAATAACCCTATGAACAAGCTTGTCTGCTTCAAATTAACCTGATTTGTTATTGTACAAAGTGTGTGTAATAACCCTATGAACAAGCTTGTCTGCTTCAAATTAACCTGAATTGTTATTGTACAAAGTGTGTGTAATAACCCTATGAACAAGCTTGTCTGCTTCAAATTAACCTGAATTGTTATTGTACAAAGTGTGTGTATTAACCCTATGAACAAGCTTGTCTGCTTCAAATTAACCTAATTTGTTGTTGTACAAAGTGTGTGTATTAACGCTAATAACAAGCTTGTCTGCTTCAAATTAACCTGATTTGTTATTGTACAAAGTGTGTGTAATAACCCTAAGAACAAGCTTGTCTGCTTCAAATTAACCTGATTTGTTATTGTACAAAGTGGGTGTATTAACGCTAATAACAAGCTTGTCTGGTTCAAATTAACCTGATTTGTTATTGTACAAAGTGTGTGTATTAACGCTAATAACAAGCTTGTCTGGTTCAAATTAACCTGATTTGTTATTGTACAAAGTGTGTGTATTAACGCTAATAACAAGCTTGTCTGGTTCAAATTAACCTGATTTGTTATTGTACAAAGTGTGTGTATTAACGCTAATAACAAGCTTGTCTGCTTCAAATTAACCTGATTTGTTATTGTGCAAAGTGTGTGTAATAACCCTAATAACAAGCTTGTCTGCTTCAAATTAACCTGATTTGTTATTGTACAAAGTATGTGTAATAACCCTAAGAAGAAACCTGTCTGCTTCAACTTAACCTGATTTGTTATTGTACAAAGTGTGAGAAATAAGTCTGAGAAGAAACATGGCTGCTTGAACTTAAACTGACTGTTATTATTCATTGTGTGAGTAATGAGCCTCTGAAGGAACATGGCTGCTCCAATTTAACCTTAATTGTTATTGTACAAAGTGTGAGTAACAATCATAAGAAGCAACATGGCTCCTTACATTTAACCTGAATTATTAATGTACAAAGTGTGTATAGCAGGGCTAAGAAGGAACACGGCTGGTTCAATTGTTGTACAAAGTGTGACTAATAAGCCTAAATAGTAGCCTGGCTGCTTTAATTGTTATTGTACAAAGCCTGTGTGATAAGCTTAAGAAGGAACTTGGATGATTATATTGTTTTTGTACAAAATGTGAGAAATAAAATTATGAAGGAACACGCCTGCTTTAATTTAACCTGGATGGTTACTGTTCACAGTGTGAGTATTAAGCGTAAAATGGTACAGTGGGCTTCAAATGTTTTCCGACGGGCCAAGGGGTACAGAGGAAGAGGGAGAAGAAATTTCTTCTCGACTAGACGTGCCTAGCTATAGCAAACAGTAAGTGCCGGTCGTCTCAAAGATCACTTTTACTTCTGTGTATGCTCGTATGATTCAGCGACCTGGCTCTAAGAGGAAAGAAGACAAAATCAAATACTTTTCTCATTACTAGAACTATTCAAGCGAAATAAATTAACATTTTCTTTGGATAATATTTTGTTTAAAAATCAAATTATACACTGTTTATGCGTGTGCTACACAAGTTTAAGATTCAGTAATTTTCTTGAGAAACAATGTTCGCATAATGTATATCTTGCTAGTAATAAATAATAATATTAATAATAATAGTTTCATAATTATCACCAATAGAACTTTCTACGCGTGCTCCGAGGGTATTTATTTACCTTGAATATAAGTTCGTTTTGCTTTTTAATTCTCATAGATATCGATCACAACGTTTAGCGCTAAGTGTGTAGTTCCATACAATTGCCACATTCAGTTCTGATAATATTCAAGTAATGTTTTAAAAATATGGAAGCAAACGTAATATTAATGTCAAACTGTTTAAGCAGTTTGGTAATAATTAAGTACAACATTAAATTTTCTTCAAAATGAGATACATTTTGCGTTTGTTACTGAAAAACGAATGAAGATTGTTTTATTTGAAACATAATTCTCCTTACACACACACTCTGAAACGGCAACTCTAGGCCGGGCCCGAGAACTGTAATTATAGATAATTTATTAATTAACTTTTATTGATGTTAAATCATACTATGTAAATATCTTTTTCTCATACTGCTTGTATATTTTAAGAAGGGTGATTTAACGTTATGTATCTATCTAGGTTACTAATATTAGTAGAGTTATAAATGGTTTAATGTAAATAATTTAAGCGCTATGTTAAAATACTGTCCACGACGAAATGTTTTAGCTACAGGAATAGTGCTTTCGTAGGCAGAAAACCTAGGTTTATGACATCTCTTCGGTCGCAGTGCCATTATTCCTACAGCGAGGGTGTAACGCCTTTGTCCCTTTATTTGATAATTCGCCGTGACCAAGTGAGCGAGATAGATAGCTGAACGGTAAATGTGGGAAAAGCCGCGATTTATATTAAACTTGGACCAATGAGATCCCTGGAAGTTTCCGAAATAGTTAGACGCGTCGAGTGGCGCTAAAAATGGACCAATAGGAAAGGAAGCAGCCCCAGAAGCCTGAGACTATAAATGGATCTGTTTGGAGCAAATTCGGGACAGTTTTGTCATGGAGTTTTAGCAGGGCAGTTTTGGTCAAGACAGTTTGTCATGGAATTTTAGCATTGCAGTGAGACAGTTTTAGCAAGACAGTTTGTCATGGAATTTTAGCATTGCAGTGAGGCAGTTTTAGCAAGGCAGTTTGTCAGCAGTTTTAGCAAGAGAGTTTTGTCATGTCAGTTTAGCAAGGCAGTTTGTTCGACAGTTTTTGTCATGTGTGGTCAGGGAGAGATGCTGCAGGATGTGTGAGATATCGCGCCAAAAAGGGAATCAAGACAGTTTTAGAAACACACCTAAGATCCGCTACTCGTAAAGAGATAATAAGCATATTTAAACTTCATGTCATATCCGCGCCGTAGTTTAACAGCGGTGGACAGTATTTTACGGCGACAATACCAGTTTTGTATACTACGAGTGTTAATTAAATAAAGAGAAACGGCAGTGTCATCTTTTCATAAACAAAGCACACCTATGTCTTCCTATATCACCACCCGAGATCTACGCTTTCCTTTACCGAGGATAAGTCCATGCTCCTATATAGGTTAAAGAAAACTACTGCAGCTAGCCGAGGATAAAATTGAAGAGAACCAACACACGGCGAACTTCTGAAATCAACGGGAGAAGCATCAAGGTAAGACTACAGCAACGGACGAGGAGGTGACGGCCGCAACTCACAAGAGAAAAGAAGAAAAACCGTGCCAACCGTATAGTGGACGTAAACACACCTATTTAGGTATTGTATGCAAAAGGAGAAAATGGTAATAGATACGAGGAAACAACGTTTAGCGCAAAATATGCAGTTTCTAATAGCTGTTTTATTCGGTTACGATAACATATGAGCTACATTTTCAAAATAGTGACCCGAAGTGTTAATACAGATAGGTTGATAGGTACTTTTGTTGCAATTGGTTAATTTGAAAGCACTCTATTCTGAAAACTAAATTGCTTTCAAGTTACAAATTTGAAGATGCCCCCCCCCCAAAAAATACTTTGTATTACGATTCAGGTTCTGAATTCTTAAAATGCTTCTCTTCTCTGGTCTGGAATGAAATGGAATTTGTAACGGAGGGGACTCGACCTCGATCCAGTGAATAAGGATATTGTGCTTGTGCCCCTCGAGGGGGCGCTCACGGGAGGGAGGGACGAGGTGAGAGACACCGAGCGGCCGAAACCAGGAGTGACGGCACAGCAATGACAAGGTTCCTAAAATGTCCAAATTGAGACGCCTTGACAGTTGGGCAGGCAAACCGGGGATCTCATCCCAAACAGAGGGTCAAACGCCCCCAAAGAAGCGGTCCTTATACCCTGACAACCAGCCGAAGACCGAGATACGGATAAGGTTCCACAGAGATCATCCTTTTTCTCTGCCACGCCGCACCGGAATACCATCGCCGACACTTCCAACCCTGAAACAGACCTAACGGGCTTAAGGATGGATGAAATGAGGAATGGGACGATATTCGGGGCTGAGAGAAATCATACCAGCATTCGCCTGACGACCCGGGAAAGCTCTCTAAAAAAAACCCGTGGGTCAAATTGGGCGGTAGCCGGGAAGCGAACTAGGGATCTCTCGAATGCGAGTCGCACGCGTTACCGTGGCGCCACCTGGACGTAAACTGGAAGATCCGTAGTTCAAATCTCGGCTATGACATTGTATTTTTCAATCTGATTCTATATTTCCAACCTTGTCCTACACACGGCTTGAGTGAAAGAGTCTTCTTGTTAATTGAGATGAACTGCAATTGCAAACTTCGTTGTAAGTATCAGAAGAATGCAGTAGCTCAAACGATAGTCAGATTTTTATGTGGTGTCTTTGAAACTCCACGCTCTCTGCATTACCACGAAAATTATGATTAGGAAGAATTATATTTAAATATAGATTAAATTACGAGTATTATTCTAAATTGAACAAACTAACGTGTTGCATTCATATAACTTTCTCTTCTCACCATTCTACAAATTCTTTATTCTGAATCTCATTTTTCTGTCTACTTCTTATAATCCAGATAAACTTGCAAATCACATTAAGCTCATCTCTGTGGTGTCGGGGTCTGCCTCACATTCAAGAGATCCGACTTAGAATCTCAGTTAAAGTGAAATGTCTGAGTAAAGTTTTTCCAGGGTTTCCTCTTATTCCTGAGAAGATGAATGTTAGATTCTAATTTCCAGGGACATCGGGCCCATTTGAGCATCGTTTTAACCATTTCGTTCATTCACCGTCCGTAATGGCCTACCCGGTTAAAGGACTTTAATTAAATACCAAAAGTAAAAGTTCACATTTACACGCTTTGTTGTAGTATACATAGATAAAGGGATAGTCACATTTTCAAAAAGCATGTCACTACGTGATGCTTTGAAATCCCATGCTGTTTGTATGACCGCGACAAAAATAAAACGAATAGCAACTTCTCAGTTACAAAAAGTATTCAAGCCAATAACAAAAAATATCTGGGAATTAGTTAATCTCATAAAACATATGTATAACAGACTGCATGTTTCAGCGGGGTCTGCATTTCTTGTGTAGCAAAACTTTGTCCAATCCTTTAGGGTTTACCAATTATACAAAAGTTATTCAGAATGAAGATGGCTTTAGAGGCTCTTCTCACTCAGTTCAATATATATATTTCGTTTGTAATGAAAATATTTTAAACCGTAAGTATTTTAATCAAATTCATTAGAGCCATTTTTAAGAAAATAAATTTCGAAAATTTTTCCATGCGAAGGATTGTTCAGGATGGGGAGATTTTCTTGAAAATTCTTGTCATATCTTTGAAAGATGCTGAACCTAAATATCAAGTTTGGTATTTAGCCGACTTTTCGCTTTGGATTTATGTTGTTCACAGAGACGCAGGCATATGGAGCTTTTGCCCTAAAATATGTGTTGCATTCACATGACTTTCTCTACTCACTCTTCTTATAAAACTTATTTTGCACCTATGTCATGTTAATACCGATAAACCTTCATTTATTTTCACAATTCGTTGTAGGTATAACCAGAACATATTAAGCTAAAGCGATAGCCAAATCCCTTAAAGCTGATCGCTATGTGATAGCTATGGATTGGTTGGCTACGGAGGGGGCTCGCACTGATCCACATAGTGGATATTGTGTCTACGCTCCACAAGGGGGCGTCTCCGGGAGGAAGGATGAGGCGAGACAAGACACCGGGCGTCCGGAACCAGGAAAAACGGCACAGGAATGGCAGGGTCATTAAGTTTTCAGATAGAGACTCCCCGTCAGACGGACAGGCAGACCGGGGACCCCACTCAGCACAGGGGTGCCCAACGTCCCTCAAGGAAGTTAGGATACTCCCGATAGCCAGCCGAAAGCTGAGGGACGGAGAAAGTCACAAAAAACATCCTTTTCCCCTGCCACACTGCACCGAAACACCATCGGCGACACTTCCAACCCTGAAAGAGACCAACGGATGAAAGATGAAGGGAAATTAGAACGGAGATGAAATGGAGGTTCGGAAATTCGGGGATGTGAGAATCCTTCCCAGCAATCGCCTGGCGACCCGGGAAAACCCCCCGAAAAAACCTATGGGTCAGGAAGTTCGGCCAGAGGAATCCAACCCACGACCTCCCGAATGCAAGCCATAGACGTGATAGGTTTAAAATTCTGTTCTCTTTGTATGAACATGAGAAAGAAAGAAAGAAAGAAAGAAAGAAAGAAAGAAAGAAAGAAAAACAATAGCTATTTGCAGTTGAGAGAAGTATAAAGTATTTGAAAATTCAAACTAATAACAAAGAAAATTTCAGAATAGGTAAAACATAAAATTTATTTAACATAAAATAAAAATGTTATTTGATATAAATTTTGTGCTTTAACAAGATATACAGTTGTTGTTTGGTAAGATTTTGTCTCTCTCTCTCTCTCTCTCTCTCTCTTACGATTTACTAATAATCAAAAGTCATTGACAATAAAGACTAATTTACACACTATTCCTAGAAAAGAAAAAGATATACATTCTATTTATCATGAAAATAGCTTGAACATATATATTTTAATCAAAATCCTTGGAGTCATTTTTGAAAGAATAAACAATTTCGAAAAATGTCCAATGTAAAGGGTCGTTTGGAGTGGAGGATTTTCTTTAAAATCTCAATGTCGCATTCTTGGAAGAAGTTGAACTTAAACACCAAGTTTGGTTTTTAACCAACCTTTTGCTTTTGAGTTATGCTATTCGTGGACACACACACACACACACACACACACACACACACAAACACACACACACTTGGACCATTTTCTAAAAATAAATTCATTGGATTCAGGGGTAACAAACGTGATTTCTGGCGAAATTACGACATTAAATTTTCAGATGGAACACAATACTTTCTCTACTTACTGTAGCTACGTGGTAGAGAAAGTAAAAATGCTTACTTTGGATTCAGATGTCTCAAAACGTGTATTTCAGTTGAATCTCATTATTCAATTTTTGGGTGGAACGTAATACTTTCTCTACTTACTGTAGCTACGTGGTAGAGAAAGTAAGATGCTTACTTTGGATTCAGGGGTCTCAAAACCTGTATTTCCGTTGAATATCGTTACTCCATTTTTTGGTGGAACACAATACTTTCTCAACTTATTGCAACTACGTAGTAGAGAAATTAAAAATGCTTTCTTTGGATTCAGGGGGTCTCAAAACGTGTATATCCGGTGAATCTCGTATTTCAGTTTTTGGGTGTAATACAATACTTTCTCTACCTCCTGTAGCTAGGTAGTAGAGAAAGTGAAAATGCTTTATTTGGATTCAGGAGGTCTCAAAACGTGTATATACGGTGAATCTCAATCAATATTTGGGTGGAACACAATACTTGATCTACTTACTGTAACTACGTAGTACAGAAAGTAAAAACGCTTTGTTTGTTTTCAGGGAGTCTGAGAACGAGTACTTCCGTGCCGAGTATTAATCTCGTTATTCAATTTTGGGTGGAATACAATACTTGCTCTACTTACTGTAATTATGTAATAGAGAAAGTAAAAATGCTTTCTTTGGATTCAGGGAGTCTCAAAACGAGTATTTCCGGTGAATATCGTTGGATTTTTGGGTGGAATACAATACTTTCTCTACCTCGTATAACTACGTAGTAGAGAAACTAAAAATGCTTTCTTTGGATTCAGGGGGTCTCAAAGCGTGTATTTCTGGTGAATCTCTTTATTGAATTTTTGGATGAAATACAATACTTTCTCTACTTCTGTAACTACGTAGTAGAGAAAGTGAAAATGCTTTCTTTGGATTCAGGGAGTCTCAAAGCGTGCAAGTGCGGAAAATCCGGTTATTAAATTTTTGGGTGGAATACAATAATTCCTCTACTTACTGTAAGTGCGTAGTAGGGAAAGTAAAAATGGTTTCTTTGGATTCAATGGGTCTCAAATTGTGTATTTCCGATGAATCTCGTTTTTTAATTTTTGGGTGGAATACAACACTTTCCCTACTTATTATAGGTACATAGTAGAGACAGTAAAAATATGAGTTGTGGAATAGATAAGCGGCTGTTTGTCGTTACGGCACCTTGCATGCAACCAAATAGGGAAAAGTGTAACTTAAGACAGTAACTTTAAATAACTTCTGGCCTAAATTGTTGTCACGATGCACGGAAAGCCATACTTCATAAGGACATTATGAAAATAAAGAACATGTGTTAGTTGATAATGGGTAGAGAAAGCAGTAAATATTGAAAACCAAACCATTTTGTTTTAAAAACTTGCTTGTTATACAATGGTATGATGCCTCTAATTCCTAAAAATTAGTTTGTATACTGCTTATGTCGCTGTCTTGTAATGTTTTATTTCTGTTTTTTTCACAGTTATTACATTCTCACAGCCAA
Organism: Deroplatys truncata; assembly: GCA_030765065.1. NCBI lineage: Eukaryota > Metazoa > Arthropoda > Insecta > Mantodea > Mantidae > Deroplatys > Deroplatys truncata. The sequence goes on along the minus strand of CM060990.1, from coordinate 126,349,589 downwards.
GTCTAAGAGAAATACGTTGGAATGACATTTTCTTTAGCCTGTTACATCCCTTAACCTTCCTTGTAGAGCAGGTATAAGCTAAGACACCTGGCATAACCTCTCGATAAGATACCTCGCTTGCCCCGCTAACGGTGGAACGGAAAACATTTGGAGCCGTCTGTATATGTCTGCTTCAAATTCACTTGAATTATTATTGTACAAAATGTGAGTAATAAGCCTAAGAACAAACATGTCTGCTTCAACTTAACCTATATTATTATTGTACAAAGTGTGATAAATATCTATGCCCAAGAACAAACATGCCTGCTTCAAATTTAATCCAAATGGTTATTGTATAAAGTGTGAGTGATAAGACTGAAAAGAAACTTGCCTGCTTCAACTTAACCTTAATTGTTATTGTTAAAAGCGTGTAACAAGCCTAAGAACAAATATGTCTGCTTCAACTTAACAAAAATTATTATTGTTCAAAGTGTGAGTAATTAGCTTGAGAAGGAACACGGTTGCTTTAATTGTTATTGTACAAAGCGTGAGTAATAAGCCTAATTGGACCAAGGCTGCTTTAATTTCATCTGGGTTGTTAATGTTCTAAACGTGAATAATAAGCACAAAAAGAACATGTCTGCTTCAATTTCACTTGAATTGTTATTGTTCAAAGTATGAGTAAAAGACCTAAGAAGTGCTTCAACTTGTTATTGGGCAAAATATGAGTAATAAGCCTTGAGAAGGAACACAGCATCTCTAAATGAACCTCAATTGTTATTGTAGAAAGTGTGAGTAATAAGCCTAGGGAAGTAGATTACTGTTACGAATTAACCTGAATTCTTATTGATCAAAGTGTGAGTAATAATCATAAGAATGTACATGGCTCCTTCAATTTAACCTGAATTAATATTGTACAAAGTGTGAGTAACAGCGCTAAGAAGGAACACGGCTGGTTCAATTGTTATGTGCAAAGTGTAACTAATAAGCCTAAGTAGGAACATGGCTGCTCCAAATCCTATTGTAAAAGCCTGAGTGATAAGCGTCAGAAGGAACATAGCTGATTCAATTGTTTTTTGTACAAAGTGTGATACATGAAAATTAAGAAAGTGCATGTCTGCTTCAACTTAACCTGAATTGGTCTTGTTCAAAGTGTGAGCAATAAGTCTAACAAGGAATATGGCTGCTTCAACTTAACCTGAATTGCTCTTGTTCAAAGTGTGAGCAATAAGTCTAACAAGGATTATGGCTGCTTCAAATTAACCTGAATTTCTATTGTTAAAATGGGAGTAATAAGCCGCAGAAGGAATATGTCTGCTTCAATTTATCCTGAATTGCTATTGTACAAAGTGGGAGTAGTAAGTCTAAGAAGGACATGTCTGCTTCGAATTAACCTGAATTGCTATTGTACAAAGTGGGAGTAGTAAGTCTAAGAAGGACTTGAATGTTTCAATTTATCCTGAATTGCTATTTTTCAAAGCGGGAGTATTAAGCATAAGAAGGACATGGCTGCTTCAGTTTAACCTAAAATGTTATTGTACAAAGTGGGAATAGTAAGTCTAAGAAGAACATGGATGCTTCAATTTAACCTGAATTGCTATTGTTCAAAGTGGGAGTAATAAGCATAAGAAGGACATGGCTGTTTCGTTTTAACCGGAATTGCTATTGTACAAAGTGGGAGTAGTAAGTCTAAGAAGGACATGGATGCTTCAATTTAACCTGAATTGCTATTGTTCAAAGTGGGAGTAATAAGCATAAGAAGGACATGGCTGCTTCAGTTTAACCTGAAATGTTAATGTACAAAGCGGGAGTAATAAACCTCAGAAAGATATGGCTGCTTTAACCTGAATTGCTATTGTACAAAGTGGGAGTACTAATCTAAGAAGGTCATGGCTGCTTCGATTTAACCTGAATTGCTATTGTACAAAGTGGGAGTAGTAAGTCTAAGAAGGACATGGATGCTTCGATTTAACCTGAATTGCTATTGTACAAAGTGGGAGTAGTAAGTCTAAGAAGGTCATGGCTGCTTCGATTTAACCTGAATTGCTATTGTACAAAGTGGGAGTAGTAAGTCTAAGAAGGACATGTCTGCTTCGATTTAACCTGAATTGCTATTGTACAAAGTGGGAGTAGTAAGTCTAAGAAGGACTTGAATGTTTCAATTTATCCTGAATTGCTATTTTTCAAAGCGGGAGTATTAAGCATAAGAAGGACATGGCTGCTTCAGTTTAACCTAAAATGTTATTGTACAAAGTGGGAATAGTAAGTCTAAGAAGAACATGGATGCTTCAATTTAACCTGAATTGCTATTGTTCAAAGTGGGAGTAATAAGCATAAGAAGGACATGGCTGTTTCGTTTTAACCGGAATTGCTATTGTACAAAGTGGGAGTAGTAAGTCTAAGAAGGACATGGATGCTTCAATTTAACCTGAATTGCTATTGTTCAAAGTGGGAGTAATAAGCATAAGAAGGACATGGCTGCTTCAGTTTAACCTGAAATGTTAATGTACAAAGCGGGAGTAATAAACCTCAGAAAGATATGGCTGCTTTAACCTGAATTGCTATTGTACAAAGTGGGAGTACTAATCTAAGAAGGTCATGGCTGCTTCGATTTAACCTGAATTGCTATTGTACAAAGTGGGAGTAGTAAGTCTAAGAAGGACATGGATGCTTCAATTTAACCTGAATAGCTATTGTTCAAAGTGGGAGTAATAAGCCTAAGAAGGAGCATGTCTACTTCAATTTAACCTGAATTACTATTGTACAAAGTGGGAATAGTAAGTCTAAGAAAGACATGGCTGCTTCAATTTAACCTGAATAGCTATTGTTCAAAGTGGGAGTAATAAGCCTAAGAAGGAGCATGTCTACTTCAATTTAACCTGAATTACTATTGTACAAAGTGGGAATAGTAAGTCTAAGAAAGACATGGCTGCTTCAATTTAACCTGAATTGCTATTGTTCAAAGTGGGAGTAATAAGCATAGGAAGGACATGGCTGCTTCAGTTTAAGCTGAATTGCTATTGTTCTAAGTGGGAGTAATAATAAGGAGGATGTCTGCTTCAATTTAACCTGAATTGGGGTTGTTCAAGGTGAATTTATTAAGCCTAAGAAGGACATGGCTGCTTCAATTTAACCTGAAATGTTATTGCACAAAGTGTGAGTAATAAGCCTAAGAAGGTCATGGCTGCTTCAATTTAACTTGAATTGTTATTGTTGAAAGAGTGAGTGATCAGCCTAAGAAGGAACATGTCTAATTGAATTTAACCTGAATACCAAAAGTTTCTCTGCATTACACTAATTGATCTAGTAATACATTATTCGAAACAACTTAAGCGGGTAAATGGTCAAAGATTGGACAAAAACGGCCAAAGGTTACAATTTACGCTTTTTAACTTCTTATTAAATCCGATTCTATAGAAACGTCTTCGGGTAAATATTATTGATATGGGAGTGAGAATGAGATACGTGAGGATTTAAATAGCTCTGAGCGCAAAGCACGGTATTGCATTTAGGCCTTTTTTGAAAGTTCTAAAGCTTTTTTCAAAACTTTTTGTGATGTTTTTGCAAAACGTGGGTATACGTGTTAATTGGTTTCTAAGTTATGCTCTTTTATAAGAAATGTACACTCTTTAATGAAAAACACATAAGCAGAAAGTCAGGCTATTTAATATGAACGCGTTTTACAGTGCGTTTTTGTCGATTACAATATTTTAGATATTTTCCAACACTCTTACATTGCAATTTTTAAGTTATTGTGGTGAAACTTAGGAAATACTTTATCGTAGACTTGCTAACTAAAACTTCCTATGTAGGCACTAGTGTGAGGCAAATGTTTTACCCACAAGCTCACCCAAGTCTAATAAGTAGATATTTCTTTCAAAAGCCGAATTTCACAAATGAATCAAAATTACTTTTTAAAAAGTAATTATCATACAGTTATATTTCTTAGAAAATGTTTTTTCTAGCTCAATAAGGAACACATATAAATGTACCTTAAAATTACGAAAAATGAATCAAAAGATGATTTCTTTATTAAACAGCTTAAATTTGTAATTTAAAATTCATTACCTAGGAATGACTTAATATGTATGTACTGAACTTTGCAACGCACTTCTTTATGCAGACATAAAATGTACTAGGAAATTAACAAATCTCAGTAGGGTACTTTGGGATCTGGATAATTCACATATCGGCCCTTTTAAGTCAATAATTATGTTTACATATACGCCGTTCACTTTTTAAAGGAATCGCCTTTTTATGTACATTTATTGCATATCATATGTATTACAGATACGCAGATGAGTATTTCGGAGTTGTTCGTCTGGTTTACAATCACTCAAAAGTCGCTAGCTCTACTAAATTTTTACTTGGCTTCCTTTGATTTTATGTGAATGCAGGAAAGGGCAAATAAATATAAAATAGTACTTAACAAATGTTGTTGGTGAAACCAGGGACTTCATTTCATGGAATGGGGGGGCGGTCAACTGCCTCCCCCAGTTTACAAGAAATAATTAGGCTACTGCTTATTATTGCTCTACCTAAAGAAAAATTACTATAACTGTACTTTTAATACAAATATTACACATTTAAAAGATTACATATGATTTTCTCTTAGATTAAATGTATCCTTAAAATTCACATGAAAACTCGGACAACTCCTTCAGGCAATCTTGCCCACCCCCAAGCAGAAACTGAAATGACGCTCCTGACTGAAATCATACATATAGTATGTAAGTGCTATACATCACATTAGATTAGATTAAGGCTAGTGAACATAGAACATATCAAGGAGATCTACAAAAATTACATATAAACTTAAATACTGCACAGGATATAGAACATTTAAAATAAACTAAGCACATATTATATGCGAGTCAAGGAAATGCACAATATAGCTACATATATACATACATATTACATAGAATACAGAACATTTAAAACAAAATAAAGACATTATATTCAAAATGAAACAAGGCTGGTGTAATTTTGTGCAAAATCGAATACCTCCCTACCGTTATAAGGCTAACATTATAGTTATAGACAAGAACAGTTATTTTAACTTTCACTGGGCTTGTACCTTTTGTTCGTCTCATCATTTTGTTTTATTTGAATTGCAATGCATAGCTTTTGCTGTCAGTTCTTAATATACATACATTTAAATAACTTCAATAATTCTAGAGCAGGCATAAAATGTAATTGGCAATTGTCATAATTGTGTAGTCATACTACTTACAGAGCTCTATATGTATTATCATCAGGATAATTTGTCATTAAGGTAATCTTTTACAGAATAATATGCTTTTGAGCATAGGTACGCTTTAACAACAGTTTTGAGGACATTGAAGTTGTCGACTTTTCTCTTAAGATCATTAGGGAGAGCATTAAATATTTTTATGCTCTCATAATATACACCTTTCTGGAAGCAAGAAAGCTTTGCACTGAGATGATGGATGTTACCCTTTTGTTTAGTGTTTATCTCATGAATATTCATGTTTGTTATAAATGTTCGATTGCATACAAAGAATTTTAGGATAGAAAATATGTGCATGCAAGGTAGGGTTAATATCTTCATCTTCTAAAAGGATGTTTGCTAAAGTGCCTGCTATGGGTGCTGGAAATGATTCTTATAACCTTCTTTTGCATGACGAATATTCGTTTACTTTCCCCAAAATAATATTCCATGATACAGTTAAAATATGCATAGTATACTAATTTAAGTGTATCTACAGAACTGACATTTACCAGTGCTCGGATAGCATAACAGGCAGAACTGAGTTTGGGTAAGATATACGTAATATGAACGTTCCAATCTAAATATCTTGTCTACTTGGAGGCCTAAAAATTTAATGTTGTCTATTTGTTCTAGTAACATGTCATTAATCCCAATTTCTATTGGAGTGTGTGATGATCGATGGGTTATAAATTTAACAACTTTTGTTTTGTCTAGATTTACAAATAATTTGTTAGCTTTAAACCAGTGCGACATACAGTTCAAAACATAATTCAATTCAATGACAAACTCATTCAAGTTTTTACTAGTCACCAGAGCACTCGTGTCATCAGCAAACAGAATGATACTTGCAATATCCTTTATATAAAATCATAGGTCATTTATATAAATCAAAAATAGTAAAAGTACTAGGAATGAACCTTGGGGCACTCCATGTGTTACTGTTTTCCATATTGATGTATGCTTTCCAAATCCAATATCATTGACTACTTCAATACTTTGTTTTCTTCATTTGGATATGATACAACCAACTTAGAGTTTCACTTTTAGTCCATATAATTTCAATTTTGCTATCAGAATATCATGAGTAACACAGTCAAATACCTTTGCTAAGTCACAGAAAATCCCACTTGCATGCATTTTTTTGTTTAAAGCAGTTAACACTTCATGAGTAAGTTTATAAGTTGCATTATTTGTCGACATTCCTTTTCTGAACCCGAACTGATGCCTAACAAGTATGTTGTTATATTCAAAGTATTTATACAGTCTATTAAACATCACCTTTAAAGAACTTTTGAAAAAGTTGGCAAGAGAGATATTGGCCTATAATTTGAAACATTATTGCGTTCACCTTTTTTGAAAAGTGGTTTAACAATGGAAAATTTCATACTGTCTCATCAATTGCACTTCCGAATTTGCGTGGATTCAAACAGCTTCTTGAAAGAACAGCTGCGAATGAGCAGAATATGACTTCTAACCAGAATTATTACTGAGATACATTGTTGAAAAATCTGCATTATTAATCATGCATATGTATATCCGCATGTACATCTCCAATATATGTTCCTTGAGCTCTGACAATGCCTGGCAGTGCTGGTTCATCTCGACCCTTTATACCAGAGGATTCTGACTTCGATGGGTTTTTTTTCTCTCTCAAGATAAAGACTAACAACTGAAGAGAGGCAAAATAAACTTACGTAAATAGTTCCCTACAACGTGGTGTTGAGGAATAGAAGATTTCTGGTGGGGTAAATTAATCTATCCAGTGTTTAGAAATAATTTGTCATTGTTTATTTTTATTCAAAGAGAAATGTATAGTGTTATTTGAATGCATGTTAATTAGAAAATATGTGGACAGTACAATTCTGCTATTATTTCCAAAGTTTCAGTTTCTTGTCTCCTGAGTTAAAATTCAAGAATATATTGTTTATTATAAAGGCTAATATCTAGGAAATCCAATAAAGGTTTCTCCATTTCAACTTATGAATATAATGGATGATACAGAACTTTCCCTACAAATGCTCATGTTTCGTCTTAAAACTTGCATATGCTCATTAGTTCAGTTGAAACGAAGTTTCAGTCTTAGTGTGAGTTATAATAAAATATATTGAAACATCCCTTAAACAGCCTTTTTGATATAAAAGATATGTCTGTTATAAGCGTTAAAAGAATAGGTATCTGTCAGACACCACGCCACCAGTAATGGTATAATCTTCGCACGTCACCATGCAATCCAGGCCAAGGTTGGAAGCGAAAAAGGTATCCCAGCAACGTTACAGAGAGAAGAAGAAGATAATATTTGTTGTAGTGTAATTAAATTGAATAATTAGCTACTATCGTCGAAAACACAATGGTGATCCTTGAAAAGGTAGACCAAGACTGAAAAATGCAATGCCATAGCCGGGATAGAGCAACCGGACGGAAATTGGAAGGTCCGAGGTTCGTTACCCGGCTATAGCATTGAAGTTTTCAGTCTGATTCTACCTTTCCAATCTTGTCTTATGCACGGCTTGTGTGAAAGAACAATTAATTACCAATGATTATCGTGTTACATATAAGCCACCAAATCACTGCCAGCATATACAACTGCCTGTGAATGAAAGATAATGTACGCCTGACCTAGGAATTAAAAACAAATAATGTTACCTTAATCAGGAACAAAACTGCCAAAAACAGTTTTCTGGTGAAATTCATAAGGAAGTTCTTGAACTTTTAATTGTAACAAAGTTCTGTATTATTCGAAGACTTAATTTATATCCAAAATTACTTCATTTGAACAACCGCTTTATCTGTATCACAGAATTGACAATTAGCATAATGCTCCAACCAAAACCCCTCAAGTCCAAAAATAACTTCCTATTTGCTGAGAAAATACGAGTTATGTGTTTTCCCCTTTCAGTTGTGTGATGCCACAATCCTCACATATTTATACTGTAATAGGCATATCTTAAAAACAACATGGAAGGCATAGCTATGTCTTTCTCCTCTCCTGATTTTTTTCTAATTTGGAATTGTTGGGCTTGCCATTTAGACACCTCAACTATGCCTGCTAATGTTTTCTACACCTTTTTTTGCGATAATGTAAGAACCACAAGTCATATTAAAAATGTAATAATCTATCTCTACCCTTAGTTTCAACCTTAGTGTACTGTATAATTATCAAACATGACCATTAGTATTAGTTTCACACCGTTACATATCAATCAAATAAATAGAACTATTTGGACAAAAATTTGTAAATCTGCGACAGATATACGCTAAAATAGATATAATTTATATGAAATAGTGTTTAAAGTGAATGGTAAAATCTAAAGCTGCATTACTCATTCCTGTTCATGATGAGCAGCCACTAAGGGGATAAACAAGTATTGTTGGCTTGGTGAGTGACAATAAAGATGAAACATTGAATCATTCCAAGGGTAATTAAGTTGAATGCTTCTAAAAATTTAATGCAGGAGAATAACATTAGTAAACCAACTGCAGGTGTCTCCTAGTGGAGCGTTGCAGAACTAAAGGAAACGGGAGAATTGGGAACATTAAGGAAGAAATGACTAGCCAGAATTAGAAAAAGCCAGCACTTTAGCCTTTGTACTATTCCTAGGAAATTGCAAGATCTTTTCTTTAATGAGGAACCACCAACGTTGGACAAAGTCTTAAATTCTGCCCTCTTTTAAGAGATGCAGCTTTCATAAATTAATGCTAGAAGTTTGATTTAAGTTTGTGAGGAGAAATTAAGTGAATATACTTATGGAGAGGGAGGATATTCTGTGATGAAGACCCTGATTTCACACCTCCTCCTGTTAGTGATACAGTCACTAATTAAGGTGTTTTATTTTAACTATCCTGTATTTAATTGAAACTGAGCTTTATTTTGTAGTTTTACTATTATTATTATTGTTATTATTATTATTATTATTATTATTATTATTATTATAGTGTAGCTTTTCTATTGCATTAAACCATAATACAACATCTTCACAGAGGACAGCAACACGAGGTTAACGCGGAGGGATACAAAATGTTTTGTTTCAATCAAGTCCGGTTCTAAGGCTGGATCGACTAGAGAAATAAGACAGCATATTCTATCAATGACCTTGAGGTGTACAGTGATGCAGAATTTAAATGAGATGAAAACCACATGTGAATTTAAATTGAGTTAAATCAAATTGCAGTTGTGCCATAAAGAGTTGGACAAGGATTGACAAATTTACCATTATTGTGAATATATTATGTTAAAAATTGTAAATTAAGAATTGTTGGAAAACATTATGCATGTTGTGTGTGTGTGTGTGTGTGTGTGTGTGTAAGATTTAATATTTGCAAAAATGATTATGTTATAAAAACATCTATTACAATTTTGTTTCATGAAAACGAATGAAGAAAATAAAACTGAATAACACAATTAGCAAAATGATTAATACGAATGAACGAAAACATTGCATTCGCAATATTTATACACGACAAGAAATGAAATATGTAAGTAAAGGTCATAATTAAATAAGAAATATCTTAAAGAAGCGATTCATATTATATATGTTATTTGTAAAAAATTATAATGTGTTTAGTGTAAATAATTTTGTATATATGTTATAACTTATTTCGTTATGCTTAGTGGCCAAATAAACATAACAACATTCAATATTTTAATTACACCCAGATAATTTTCCACAAGAAGCCGACACCTTGACCAAGTCTCAAGGAATTTATTTTAATTGTAAAGCATATTATCTTGTGTTATATGCTAAAATAATAATCAACAGAGACTTGTAATATCCAAAAGTTTATGGAACGAAACTACGAAAATGAAGTAAAGTTGAATCATAATAGGTAAGTATTGTTCTACGATATAATTTTCAATTGCCTGAAAGGCAACAAATTACTTTTCTGTGAATTTCATTATGGTCGATATTAGTGATTTGAATTGTCTTCCTTTCCCAAACACGTTAGAAAAACCCCAATGTTAGAAGGGTACTTATAATCAGAACTGAGCTAGAAGTATTTTAAAACCATTTAGAATACACAGGAAATACGCAACTAATTACACTAAAGCTTCCACAAAATTCTAATAAGGTAACGTTCGCCAGCACGGGTCAACAATCACTGAGTTGAGCTCATACACCGCAAAGAAGCATTTCTCTTCACCAGGCAGATACAATAATACCAACTTAGTTATTGCACCGATAAATACAAACCAGACAATTACGAGTTACAGTGGTGAACGGGACAACGGGACGACCAGATCCAGCATCAGCATCCGAGATCATAACCCAGACCCACAAACCCAGACTCAATAGAAACTCTGCAGTGATACGCTAGTAACTTTAAGCCATGTAAAACAAACCAAACGTAACCTCATTAGACCCCATTGACGAAGAGTTGCGCGTAAAGTCTGTTTCCACGTAAGTCAGTCCGCACTCCAACTGACAGCCGTGAGACAGGAAGTACACATGGATCACCAGAAGAAGGCGAGCGAGAGGATTGTGCTATGTAAACATTTTCTACTGCCCCCATCATATTTACGACACTAGTATCATAAAACATACAGTGTTGTCGGATAACTCATCCATGGCTTCACTTTATACACTAGTGTGCAAAACCTAAGGACAAGATGGGTAAAGTAACACAACAAATGAACTACTTGGTGGAAGTAGATTAAGGTGCGGGAGTATATTACCAGAGGTCTCTCACACTTACACAGAAAGCTGGATGTCACTTGCCGTAAGTGTAGCGAGCCTATAGTGCCAAATGTGTCTGGTTCCGCAACACGGGGCTGTTGACGAAACAGGACAAGACGGTGTGTGGCAATTAGCGAGCTGTTACAGTGCACTGTAGTGGTGTTCTTCATTGCAACATGGCCAGTAGACACCATTTGGATGACTTCACACGGGGAAGAATAATCGGGAAACTGTAAGAAGGGCGAAGTGTGACGAGTGTTGCTAAGGTGTTTGGAATTGCTCACAGCATTATTTCACATGCATGGGGAACCTTCCAAACCACAGGCACTGCTGTCCCAAGGAGAGAAGCTGGTCGGCCACGCTCAACTACAGCAGCAGATGACCGCTACATTGTGCAACAGGTAAGAAAGGATCCACGCCAAACAGCGAGTGTAATTGCAACCACATTTAACAGGACAGCTATGCTCGCAATCTCACGATACACAGTGGCACGGCGACTACACAGAAGTCGTCTCTTTGCCCGATGGCCAGTTCGTTGTGTTCCATGGATATCAGCACATCGGCAGCAACGTTTGCGATGGTCCCAAGAGCATCAAATTTGGACCAACAAGGAATGGGGTCGCGTGCTCTTCTCGGATGAGAGCAGATTCAGTGTAAGTAGTGATTCTCGACATACCCTCATCTGGCGAGAGGTGGGAACACGTAATGAACCCAAGAACATCCTTGAACATGATCGTTTTGGTGGTCCGGGTGTTATGGTTTGGGAAATGCATAATGTTGCATGGGCGCACCGACCTCCAAATCTTTGAACAAGGTACGCTCATGGTCAACACTATTGGATACTGTACTCCTTCCCCATGTGCGTCTTTTTCAGGGATGCAGTCGGCCTTGATTTCATTTTTATGGATCACAATGCGCGACTGCATCGAACAGCGCACGTGGAGAACCTCTTGGAACGAAAGGATATTCAGCGAATGAACTGGCCTGCTCGTTCCCCCGATTTAAATCCCATCGAACACGTGTGGGACGCTTTGGGGATATGCATTGCAGCACATCCACATGCACCAACGACCATCCAACAGTTGCCAACAGTGCTGGTGGAGGAATGTAACGCCCTACCACACGAACTGTTTACCAACCTTGTGGCTAGCATGGCAGTACGATGCAGAGCATGCATTGCTGTCCGTGGTGCACCCTTTTAAGCACCATGTATCTGTTTCTGTAAATCTAGAGAGGGACGAGGGTTCTGTGCCGGTGAAGGCTGGGTGCGCACTAGTTATCTGGACAGTGAGTGAGCCCCCAATTCCCGGGCATGCGCAGTGAGTGCCATCGCTTCAGTCTAGTGGCAGCAGTAGTTCGAGGAACATCTCTCTTGCTAGCCGTCTGTGGATGCTACCTTGAAGGTTGTGTTTATAAATAAAAGTAGTTACTATATGTTTCTGTAGGGGCGTCATTTCAGTTTCTGCATTGGGGGGGGGAGCAAGGTTGCTTGGAGTAGTTTCACAAATGTTCATGTGGATTGTAACGATATATTTGGCCTAAAAGAAAATAATGTTTTATTTCTTAAATGTGAAATATTTCTATTAATAGTACAATTGTAATGTTTCATTTGATAGAGAAATAATGTTGCTTGTAACCTAAGGGAGGGGGCCAGTTGACCCCCTGCGCCCCTAAATAACACCCCTATGTTTCTGTAATTAAACTTGGATTGCATATAGATATTGTGTATTTTGTTGTGTTTATTAGAGGTTCTTGCTTTCTGCGACGTTTTATGTGAAAATAACACAGGTTAATATAACACAAAATGATGGGGATAAATACAAATAAATCGCTAATGGAAAAACTAATTCCTACCTTACCTCTCAGATCTGTCTTGGTGATGAATAATGCACCGTACCATAAGGTGCAGTTGGAAAAGGCCCCATCGCCTCATACCAAAATACGATGCAGAACTTACCCATTCCATGAAAGGATGCTAAGTTTGGAGCTTTACAACCTAAGTAAGGGTCAAAGCCTATTCCGAAAATTTACGTTGATAGTTTGTAGGCCATGCACACAATGTTCTCCGATTACGTCTTCGGGTCTTAATCGAGTAGAACTCATCTAGGCTGATATAAAGCAATGGGTAGCTTGGTAGAACACCCTTTTAATCTACATGATCTTATTGATTAAGCTTAGCTAACAACATGTTGAGGACATTAGCGTAGAAAAGTGGGAAAATGCCTCTCAACACATTAAGTAGGAAGACAAATACAATGAAGAACAACCAGGCCTGTTTGAAAATGCCTTAGAAAGTTCTATAATCCAGGTTAGGAAATATAGTGACAGCGAACGAGAAGAAGACTGATGACGATGAAAGGGAAAGTCTTACAGAAGAAAACGACGGTGGTGATATTTCTGGTGTAGAGTGTTTATCACACTAATAAAGCCCCTGCTAGTTTACGACAATGCATTTACGTGACAAGGTTTGTGTATAATGTGTAAATATAAAGGAATGATAGAGCAATCTGACAATAGTGACAATAAACCAGACATACAGTCGTGTGGTGTTGTATGTTTATGTCGTATCAGCAAAGTCTCACGTCTTCCAGCAGACAGTACTTCCTGGCAGTATCTGGTATATTCCCGGGAGCCCTACGTTGCTGGTGAATGAGATAGTGCTAACCGGAATCAGGATTGTTGTCATGTTGTAATCGTTAGTGAACCCGTCCTTACTAGCGCGTAAGGTCGTCCGGATTTGGTCGCCCTTCGGGTCTCACCTTCATCCCTTCCTCTCAGCGGTAAAGTTAGGAGCAAAAAGGGCCCATTGTGGTCTATTTGTGGTGCTGTGCTCCAGTTATTGGAGGCCTCTTTGTCTGCTTAACTCCGTAACTTAGCACATAAAGGTGATTAAATAATATAGCTACTCCGATTGCGTAAATTTCACGTAATTTCTGTTCGTTTTGACTTTCTATTGAATGATAATCAAAGTAGCAATGCTTACCGGATAGAAGTTGTAATTTGCTAAAATAAAGTAAACTTTACAGCGTTTTGCGTTATGCTTTCTGTATATATCAATACACGGAATTAAGAGTAAACAGTAGAATATTCGTGCATTTATTTAGACTAGTACCCCATTATCTTTGTAGTGCCTAAACTGCAAAATTAGGGAAATTTTGTGCTCAATAATTGCCTAAAAACAGACAATGTCTAAAATTTACTATAGACCACATCAATAGAAAACAAGCAATAGATCTTAGACGGTTTTAGTGCTATGGAAAGATTAGGTAGTACAATTAGTGGCATTTAAATAGAAAACTATTGGTGTCAAATGTTAAATTCCAGAATAAAGTCGTTTTTTGGTTTTATTGGTACCCAAATGCTTTCATGAAATTTAAATACCTAATTGCCAAAACTGTAATATTTTGGCATTCATTGTTCTTGCATTAAGCCACAGATATTTAACTTTTCCTTGCTGTTTTTTCTGAAAATGTTTAAAAAAAAAACGGCCTTGCAATTACTGACGCGATAACCTTGGGCGATAGGTGCTTGTCGTGGTGGTGCTGGTGACGGCGGCGCCCAGGCGACAGGAGGTCTCTTTTTCTTTCAAATGCAAAGCCTTGCATGTCTTTAATACCATGCTTATCGGTATGTCTCAAACATTCAGTTCAGTTGGGAGGTTTGTGGCCAAAAGGAAGCTGTTTACTTAATAAGCTGAAATGCAAAACTGTCACCTTAATTGTGTTCTACTTTCGGCACCGTTATTTGCATCTACCTGTCGTTCAGGATAGCGTTTCGATATTACCATTATCAATATTTGGTCCCATTTTGTTTTCTTTAGCAGTGTTTAACGCCCGTTCCTTCGTTTACGCCACCACAGGCCGTGAACTCTAATGATCCGTGGCATTAGATGAAATTGGGAAAGAAATTTTGCAAAGAAAACGTTCCAGCGTGAGTTTAGGGAACCTCCCTACATTTGTCAGCTACGAGAAATGAGGAAAACCTGGAAAAAGCCTCAGTGATGGCAGACAACCCTGGCAGGATTTGAACCGCGGAACTCCCTTTCACGGTACGTCCTTAACGACCTCGGCTACCCGTGCCGGTCTGTGGTTCCTGGTGGAACATACAGAGACCTCTAACAAGGTTTATCGCAAACATTCCACACCCTATATTCTCCCTTATTCAATGGCGAATCTCATATATCTGACTATAGAGCAGAATTGTGGATATGTATAGCTGTTACTATTAAACTAAAACTGTAGAGTAAATAGGTACATTACCGATCATAACATTTTCAAATTCAATAATGCATTACCACAAGAACTAAGGGAATCTATTTGGATCAGAACAATTACAACGTGTGGGCCATTTTTATGGTTCTACGAGTAGCATTACACTATTTTTAAATCCATTCTCCATTAAAATTAAATACCAAACAAATCAAAATAGCACATCATATTAAAGAACTAGAGGAAAAATTTAAAAACATATACAAACTTTATAATATGACAAAATCACAAAATCTTACAAGGAAATTTAAGCGTACATAAAGAAATATTACACATAAAACATTATATCTTTCAAATCACAAAAATATGGTGACAACATCAAGGAATCGAAAATTAAAGTCAAAGCATCATGAAAAAAAGTAAAGGAAAGGAATAATATAGATAGGAAATGAATAGCGAAATACAGCCCTTAATAATAACACATACTCCATAGCAAATCCATTTGAAATCAATTCTTACTGTTACGTCAATCCTTACCAAGTGTGCAAAGCACCTAAACATACAAATACCTATGGTAAATGCAATGTATTTCTCACCTACAGCCACAGAGATCATTAAATATATAGTTTGCAATTAAAACAACTTAAAAGGGATCAGAATGAGTAGTATTTTGACATAAATACGTGAAAGAAGTTATCATACCCTATATAATATCCTGAAATACGTCATTAGCTTTTCTTTCATTTAAGAGCACCCATCTGTGTAACCTATAAAACCCACAATCTCAGTTCAATTCATTAAATTTTAAAGAAACAATCAAGGTTTAACGTCCAATACGCGCACCAAATTTGAAGCATATCTTTAAATTAGTTCCCGTGGTATTATTCTTTTTACTATTTTTTAATTTCAAGGAATTGCTCCACACGGTTTAATTATTATTTGAAAAAACTAATATTTTATAATTAAACTCCTTAACACTACATTAATAAACTTCAGAGATACAATTTAAATGATCGCACTATTTTGGGAGAAAGTAAAATTATGTTAAATATGACATATCATTTTTAAATAACATTTAAACGATATGAATAATCTTCTTTAACAAACATCACAACTAAGCATGTTGGCAAAAATTCCTCTCATCATTTTTATCCGGTTGTTTATAAGGAGGTAGGTATACAACATTTCATTCACATATACTGAAAAGTACTTCGTGTGGAATAATTTGAAAACGAGAATGTGCTGACAAATGAAAAATCCAGAAACGAGTGTTTAAAAATTATAACGCTAAGATAACACTGTTTCTGACTTATGCTGTTTCAAAAATCTTTTAGTGCACATACAGATACCCGTTCATCCTTTTCTGCTCTTCTGCAAATAACTTACTATTGAACTTTCCTGAGGCCTCTGTTGAATGGTTTGTTCAGTTTAATGTAGGCAAACCTTACCTATCGTTTTTACTGTAATTTTATAGGAAGCTAGGCTTACAGACAGGCACTGAAATTGGTGTATGACCTATTTATAATGCCATACAGTCGTAAAAGCTAAGTAGAGCTAAAGTTCAGAGCTTATAGTGTTTAATAACACTAAAATCCGTGTTTACCTTTTTCACAAATGGATAACCTTAAGCAATATATCCAGAGTGTTTAAAATTAATGTCGTTCCAACTATTTATAAGAAAGCTTATGCACATGACAAAAATGATTACAGGCCAGTAACTCTCATCTCGGCATTTGCAAACTATGAGAAAATAAAGTGCTTAACCAACAAAGTATTAATAGTATCACAAGACGGTTTTATAGTACAGTAAATAACTTGGTGGAATAAGAACGGATGTTACGCCTCCAAACACACTGCCATTTTGATGTTGAACTTAAACTCAAGATATTTAGTGTCATTACCTGAAACTACATCGGTATGACACACGCCTAGGCAATTGCAACTTGTTATCTAAAAAGTAGAAAAATCTAATCTATCATTTGTTGGAAACAGGTTTTTGCCATATTTTGTATCATCATAATGAACTAGGAAATTAGGTTTTCAACAACAGTTATGTCTTCATGAAGTTTAATTTAATATTGCTAGTTTCAGATTATTTTGGAGCATTGAAATGCATTTTGCTTAAATTAATTTATAAAAGAATAGAACATTTTGAAATTCATTTTGTATCTTTAATACTATATTCCATAAACGTTAACAAGATATGATTTGAGGTGTTCCAATAACGGTACAGTTTTTAAAAAAAAATACAGAACAATCTTCTTTGAGTTACTTAGTTTCTTTACTTTGAACTTGCGCATTTTCAGGCGTATATCTACAACAATTGAGTACCTGATTCTAAAAGGTCAATTTTCTAAGTCGCTTTTATTTTTTTCTGGGCACATAAAAATGTAGCTGCAATTTTTCCAAAATAACACATGCGGTCTTCAACAACCAGGCCCTTCAGTTTACAGATGATAGATCTTATACATGAATTCTTGCTGATCCTAGAGAATAATTAGAGGGTACCTGGAATGCTCGTAGATGTTTCGAAGCTAATTCAGAAATTATAAGCCATAGAATCAGAGGCAAAATGCTAGATATATGTACCTACAGTAATTTTCCGTCACACCGCGGGCACCGCTCGGCAAGTAGCGCGCGGGCCGTATCGCCTCGGTCTACTGCCGAATGAAATATAATATCCCTGCAACCACCTCGCATTCACTCAGTTACAGTTACAATGATAATGAGAATATACCTTATCATAAGATATGTGGGAAATGTTGCCCCATCCACATATTTCTGTCATTTTTTTCAGGAAATTTCCATTCACATTTGGGAGCTCAATATCTGAAATTGAGTGAACCTCTCTCCTGATGTTTTCTTTTAGTTCTTCCAATGTATGCAGGATTGCTGCATACACTTAACCTTTCAAGTTCCCCCATAGATAAAAATCCCATACAACTAAATCAGGGGATCGCGAGGGCCATCATTCTTTCCTAAATAGCCGACTTTCAACAAATTCTTTAACTAAGCTTAGAAACTTGTAGCGGGTGCGAGCTGGTTACGCCACCTTAAACATGAGTCCTCCTCTGGGCATCTGAGCGTTCTGGGCACGATGTCTCTCGGCTACTCGTTCTGTTTTTCTTTGGAGTTTTTGAAATTCAAACCTAGCCCCATCTTTGCAATCTTGGGATATGGATGAAGGCAAATCATCACCACGTATTGAGCTTTAAAACTGAAATTTATTCCAGGAACAACAAATAAAAAGCGTAAAGCGGCTAGCAACACTATCCCTTTATTTACATATCTGAGTTATTTCCTGTACCTGCTATCTGAATAGGTTTCGGGAAAGCTATCTCTCATCACCACACGCTATCTCCAGCCATCCTCACAACACGTAGCATACGCAGCATCTCATCTCAGCACAGTAGCAAAGCAAGAGTGTGACAAGTTCTGTACGAATTCCTGCTTTTATAATGTCCTGACGCGAACATTCGCACCAATGTTCGTAACGTGTCTTTTGATTCGCAATTGCTTAGCGTGGTATGAGGGTATAACTATCCATTTTTTAGGACTCAGGCCTTCCTTGACACTTGGAGAATTTCCTTCCATCTCTATCTCTTTCACACGCCGATGTTCTCTTTCGTCCAACTACCTGCTCTGCACTGACACTTCCAGGAATTCATTCTATCTTCATCTCTTTCCACCATCGGCCTTCTATCTCTCTCTCGTTTCCGCTTCTATTTTCCAATTCCATGTGTTACATGCTTCACTTACAAATTATCCCCAAATTGTTAGCTCGCCTTTCCCTAGTTAACGCTTTTTACAATATTTTATACATGAAATTCTGATATCTAATAGTATTTACTATTTAAACAGATATTTACAAAGGTTCTGATATTTTTATCCATTCCATTTACGTCTTATTTTCCTTTTTTCTATTTTGCCTGTTGTTTACTTTCTGTTGTATTTGTTAGTATATCTGTGCTTATTGTTTATTACTATCTGTAAACCTTATTATTTTCATATCTATATGTTATTGGTCATTGGTAAGTGCTACCCGACGAAACTAATTAGCTGTATGCGCCAAGCAAAGTCTTGTTGGAAAATTCCAGGCTGACATTAAATGACGGATTAAAATGGAGTGAATATGATGGAGTAAATACGCATTTGCTGCAAACCAAATTTTGCGTCATGCAGGGAATCTCGTGTGTAAAATCTGGTTCCTCTGTATTCCGTTTTGCTATGAAACATAGCCATATAAATGGAAGGATCCTCTGTCATAGAAGCATATTAAGCTCGGGTCGGTTATTCTGGAATTCCGCAAAATCCATATACAGAAATTTACGCGACTCCGATGATCATATGAAAAATAAACTGTATGCAACACATCCCATACATTGGAAAAACTAAAAGAAAACAGGCGAGAAATTCACTCAATTTCGGATATTGCAATCTCGGGTGTGAATGAAAATTTCTTGAGATGTTGCCAAAAATGTGTGGATAGGGAAGGACATTTTCAACGTACATACATATAAAACTATTTTACTTCTACACTCGAGTGCATGGAATCGTGCCGATATGCTCAGTAGTTTATGTTGGTAAGACAATTTTGGCACTCTCAGTCCCCATCCTATACCTGGCTCCAGCAATCTACTTGTCGTTGGTTTTATTCCCCTAGTTTTTTTCTTTCGTGAGCCTGAAACCGACCTGTGTTCATAGGTTAATGTTTCAGTGCCAGACATGACATCAAACCATTAAGAGACGAACTCAACCAGGGGCTCAAAAGCCCCTGTACCGCCGTTGCGAAGAATGTCGTCCAACCGACCAGGTGAAATATTTCCGTACTGCTCCCTAGCGCCAATCACCTAGTGAGGCAGTACGTTCTACATAGTTAAATATAAAATGATAACCATAATAATGTGAAGATAAATATTAGTAAAAGTAGGAATAATATTATTAAATAAGACTGGGAAATTAATGTTATTTTGAGTGAGGGCAGTATACCTGTTGTTAGGTCGCCTGAAAAACAGGTGAGTAAAAACGAAGGTCAATGCTCTGATAGCTGCAGGCATACGAGTTCATTGGAAACTTAAAGTAGCCAACCAATAAGAAAGAAGGTAAAAATCACGTGATAGCGAAATGGAGGGATAGAAAAATTCGAAATAAAGAAACAGGAGAGTTTGGAAAATCACTTGTCGTTGGTATTTTCTTGGAGGCTGTTCTACAAAACAAATGTGAGTGTCGGCAGGTAGGCGCGATAATATGAAGTACAGCAGTAAACGCGGCGCCCAAAGAAATACGTGTGTGTGCGAGGTTCTATCAGGATTCAGATTTTATAAAGGTGACGGCAAATAAACGGGCAAGAAAACGAGCCATTCATGTTAACCACCAAACCTAGATTCAGGATCCATGCAAGAACCTGAGGTAGCGTCGAACCCGAGACCATTCCTACAAATCCCGTGCCGCCAAGTTGGCGCACATCACCTCCTATGCCGCCTAACCTCACACTAGGCACAACCTTCGTTCATAGGCTAATGCGCCTGTGTCGGACTTGAATTCAAACCAATGAGACTGACTCACCCAGGGCTGATGTGGATTACACATGAAGAGTTTCTGCCAACATTAAACAAAAACCCTATAGGAACCCAGAAGCATCGGCATGTTTCCGTGCGGTCGACTGTACATGGATACAAGTATAACATTAAGCCCAAAATGTAAATAAATCTATTGTGGCGCAGCGGCTGCCTAAAAATATTGCAATCAGATTGATTCAATGTAGAGCCTAAGATACAGGCTGGAAGTGAAATAGTCCTGCGAACTGGGGGAGGTGGGAGAGTGGCTGTAGATGAAAAAAACTCTCATCATCACCTTGCTGGATTACTGGTGATTAATGGTTCTTAATTTATGACTATGTTCAAATAGAATTGAATAAACGACAACTTTTTGGCGTATTTCAATAGAATGAACGCCTTTTGTGTAAATTAAATTTAAAAAGTCCATAATTTATTACCTCCTTTGTTCTGCTAGAACCGGCAACATTGCATCAGCTACGTTTACCTTCTTCCGAAATCGGTGCAGATCGCGGGGAATGTTTGCTCAATCGCATGCAATTGTTTTTTGTGTCAAAGCCACAAGTTAAGACCAGAGCAGTTAAAGGAGGCATGGATAAAAAGAAACAAAGGAAACATAATCATGTTACAGAACAAATACAGTATGCCGCGAGTTTCAACGTCCGACTATCTGGACATGATCTTAATTTACCGTAAAACGCAGTGCAATTCTCGATCTGCTCAACGGCTCTATGCTGAAAGATTTTCAAACAGGATCGTGCCAAGTGCAGACACATTTGTTGCTGTCAAGAAGGTTAAGAAGGTGTGAAGCCCATCTACAAGCAAATGGTGGACGTATAAAAAATTTCCTCTAAACTCGTATTTCAAATTTACATCCTGGAGGCAGGTTCAGATTAATTCAAAAGTTTTTGCATACCTGTGAATGCTAATAAAGGCTAGTGATTAAGGTCATGATCATTATTTGTTTCTAAAGTTACCAAGCATATAATGGTAGTCCGTGACTGTGGTATTCAAAAGGCACGTAAAGCAGTATCAATCTTGTTTACCTACGTTGTTTTACATACTTTGATATCTGTTACACATACTCACGCACACACATCTTATCAGCAATGTTAGTGTTGGAAATTTCATCAACTGGAGTCCCCCCCCCCGAACATAAGCTTATTGTTAAGTCATATTGGTGTAACTGTTTTCGAAATTGCTTCCAAAAATTTCTGCATCATGTTATACAGTTACCTTTTTTTAGCCCAGTAATTACGAGATGAACGTGCTGATCTGAAGCGCATTAGTTTCATTTTAAAACGGATATATTAAAAATTAAATAGAAGCGTACACTTACCGGTTCGCTAAAACTATCAATAATTGCACATAAACTTCCTTTAAGCATATTACAGTGGAGTTTAAATTCACATTATAAATTATGCTTTCCTAAACGTTTAACAAGTATTAGTACCACATTGTTAAGTTCAACACAGAATAATGGTGTTAATAACGTAAGAGGTGCTTCACATAAGAGTGCCATAACCTTCGGAATGTTTATTTTCATTTCAAGTATAGCAATGCATTGTCACATAAATGTCACTTTAGTAGGGCAATGTGTAATAATTAAAATGTACCTTTTAAACTACATACATAGGTATTATGTGTACATAAACCTTAAAACTGTTTAATATCAGTAACAATTCCACGTGAGTTGGTCACCTTACCATGGCATAAGCCTCTCAAACAGAATAGGCCAGATATTTAGGCACTTAAATATATCAAATAAAACATTTGTAATTACGTGGGAATGTAGAATTCGAAGCAATGTTCACATACGGTGCAGTGAACAATAACCTGGCTTGTTCCCGGAATTTTTGTGGTATCTCGCGCGCCAGCGACAAAACATCTGAATTCGAAACATGGCCAACGTTACAGAAATGCTTTTGTAGAGTGTTGGGATAGTTAAAAGCGCCGCCAGTAGAAGCAGACTACTCAATCAATAAGCTGTGCCACGTTGCCAAATACTCCTACATTTAAACGCGATTATCTATTTAACCGTGTATTTAATTACAAAAAGTGATGGAGGTTTTTGTTCATCTACGTTCACTCTCCCACCTCCCCTAGTCCGTAGGACTCTTTCACTTCCACCCTGTATACAACTTACCATAAATGAAGGTTGAATGAATATAGAGTATCCAAACTCGCCACCAGATACCATTTTAATAAATTTATTTAAAAACGGAGGCGGCTCCGTGGCCGAGTGGTTAGACCGCTCGCCTTCCACCGAGGCGGCCCGGGTTCAATCCCAGGGACCCAGCGGCGTCTGGACGGGTTTTCTCCGGGTTCTCCGGTTTCCCCCGTCATTCATTCCACCAACTGCTCCATCATCGCCTTTCCTTTCATCCATTTCACCTACATTTCGTTTCATCTACTTCCTTCATCCCATACCAGGCATCGGGCTGATCCCCCATCCTGGATGCTCTGTCTGATCCATGAGTGTCTGCTCCTCGACGGGCCTCTGACCCCAGGCACCCGCCTGTAAGTCCTGGGGGGTGTAAGTCCCACATAAGAGGAGGGTAAACAGATAATGAATGAATGAATGAATTTAAAAACGGGATGCGAAGTTGAGTCAGAATGCTCTAAATGCGAATCCGAGACTGCCTGTAACACCACTCTCGGTCTGAAAACCAACTACCTAAAGATGTAGGACAATACTACTACATACTACTAATTTCGTTTGTATTTTCTGATAAACCTGAAGAACAGCCTGTTTTTCTTGTCCTACAGTCAAATGAAGGAAATGGGAGACACATAAAACTTCAGTGGAGCTAATAGGCTTATAGAGAGTACGTCTGGTGTATGTATACTGGTAATATTTTACCGCAGATTTCGGCAACTCTTCCTCAAGCACGTACCTGCCATATGTATTGCAAAGGTTAGTTATATTGTACCACCCTTCAAACAGGTGGGGGTTTAGCTACTGGAAGTAGATTAGTGTCTACTCGGTATGAGTCAAGAGAGGGGTAAGGACGCGCGATAGTGAAAGGTTGTTGCCTGTTTTCCATTGTACGCGTACACGTGCCAGGGGTTCAGCATATTGAGTACCCCTCCCATCAAATAAAGCTTTACCTGAGAGATAAATCATCCCACTCCACTGCTAAAACGTCACTGAATAGACAGTATATAAATTTTCCATGCCACTTATAAATGGAGGAGTTACGATACCAATAAGAATTGCTCTAATATTTAATAGTGTCGTATGTATTTATCTGCGATCGTAACATGTCTGAGAACAATAAACTCGTAAATTCGAACAATTGGCTTGCACGATAGAGCAACTCTTTGATGTGCCCTGTTGTAGCTGTTTCAGGCGGGTAGCGCCTATAGCTCGCACCCGGGAATGTTGGGGTTCAAATCTCGTACACAGCCATTCTGCTTCGGAGTACGGTAAGAGATGGTGACTAAGACCTAGACTGCTATATACTAGGGTAGTCAGACCATCATTGCTGTACGGTGCTATAGTCTGGTGAACTAAGACACGAGAATTAAGCACTAAAAGAAAACTAAGCAGGGGTCCAAAGGATGGTCTGAATAGCAAAAACTGAGGCAATGGGCATGGACCTTAATACTACTACTGCTACTACAGCAATGGAAACATTCTTTAGCCTGACCCCTGGATATTTTGATAAAGAGGGAGGTCAGAATTACTTTCCACAGACTGCAGCAAAACAAAACAATTAAGATTCCTAGGAATGTATCGGGAATATTAACCAAACAAAGGAGGTAGCACATCCGATTTTCAAGACGGAAATGGACTACCTCGGAAAATCTTTACATCACCATAAGAAATTCAAGGTAACGATAACTAAAGAGGACTTATGCCAAGAATCCTATAAGAAACTACATGTGTGATATACCTGATCTGGTTCACAGACGGCTCAAAACCGTGACGGAAATGTACTGATTGATGGTAGAACCTTGATGGAAACGTACTGATCGACATTAATTATAGGTCAGTTGTTTAAAGAATGCTGTTGGTATGTCATTCCTGTGTCCTGCACCGTGGTGCTGTGGACTAGAGCGTGGAGGTGTGATGCCCGGCCACGGAATGCGCCCGGGTTCGATCCCACCCATGGGGTGCGGATAGTTCTCTGGGACTCTATAGCGAAATAGAAACAGAATGGGGCAAGGAAAAATATACATAACTATGTGATTAAACAGATCGCGAAGGGTTGCTTGGGTCACAACTAGAGCCATGAACTTCAAAGGGGCAATGCATGACAACGATTTAGAGAAATGTTCAATGTGTGGAGAAACAAACACAAATTTTCATTATCCACTGTAATGCAATCAAACAAATGCATGGTGAGAACGGGCATGGCAACATAAATGGAAGAATTTAGTTGGGAAATATTAATTATAAAGATTCGGATTGTAAAAGGAGAGAAAAAATAAAAATTCTTGGGAATTTTTGGCTAAAGTTGGAGAGAAATGGGAAAGAAGGAACAAGAGGAAGCTGGAATGAAAGAAATTTCCGTAAAAATTATAGGCTATAAAATTATAAATAAATATATCAGTAAAAATTACTCGTGTCACAGATACACT
This sequence comes from Deroplatys truncata, assembly GCA_030765065.1. Lineage (NCBI taxonomy): Eukaryota > Metazoa > Arthropoda > Insecta > Mantodea > Mantidae > Deroplatys > Deroplatys truncata. The sequence goes on along the minus strand of CM060990.1, from coordinate 126,324,355 downwards.
AATAACCTGGAGTTATGTGTATTGCAATTAACAAATGTAGGCGAGGACATCAGAAAAAGAACATTTACGGTACAAGTAAGACTATAGCATCTTATTTTAGATTCTATGTTATATTATAATATAATCAATGTCACATAATGTAACTAATGTATCTATGATGGGAAATAAACGTCTATCTTGTATGCAAGCAACGAAATTTAACTTTATCCTTATAAAGCCTTGTAACTTTCTGCTATCTAATCTGAATAATACATTATTAAAATGTATTTATACGGAGTGAACGATCCTTCACGCAATCGGTTTCGAAGCATGCGGCTGGCTGCTGCGTCGGCGGTGCGGGTGATCGGAAGTCCAGAGTGTATATATAGTACGATTTGTCGCGTAAGTTATTTCTAACACGCAACATAAACCTTAGTAGGAAACGGTAATTTCTCACGTATAATTAAGCAAGGAGATGCTGCAACTGCCTCCCTTCGTTCTTCAAGCATTTCTGACACCTGCTGCGGAATTTGCTCATTACACTCTGCAGTTCCCTCTGACAAATGGAGCAATTTCCTCAAGAATGTTAGTTTCAAGTTCATCTAAAGTGTGTGGATTTGTTTTGTACACTTTATTTGTTAATGCCCTCCAGAGATAAAAATCGCAGGAGGTTAAATCGGGTAAACGCCATGTGTTGTTAGTGATAACTCTATCTTTAACCACGTCATAAATTTCCTGTAACGAGAAGTTGGCCTGTATGTGCTACTTGCGCAAGATTTCAATCCACACTGAAGCCTAGCGCAGCGGAGGGGAAATATACTCCCCGCCTCCGCTGACATAGTGTCCAGCGATGCCGGCCGGTCCCGCGGATGCGTCAAGCATTGCTCACCCAGTATGTCTGTCTTAATTTGTGAATCTACGGGGGCTCGAGCATAAAGTTACGTCAACTGTGAGAACGTGGAACTTGTACAGAAATATACAAATGAAGGGACTCGTATAAAATATATTATTAATACCCTATTCTGTATAGCAGATGATTCTGGAAGTGAGTACAGCAAGAGCAACAAAATGAATACACGAGTGACATTACAAAGTATACTCAACCCTATGATGATGGTGAATAGGAGGATCTTAGAGGTCACAGTATTGGCAGTGTCATTTCGTGTCTAAAACTTTCTCCCAAACAATCCCTCTCTCGATTTAGGTATTTGTCTGGGTCAAAAAGACTTGTTTCATTTACCTCAAATACATTCCGCACGGAGCTGTACTCAAAACTGGCTACCAACCAGCGACACCGTGTGACAACAATCGACTAACTGTCGTATAGCGAGATTGCATACACACTGCAGTGCCATGTTTCGTATGAAAATGCCACAATATTGTGATGTGATTATTTAATTTAGTTTAGAAGCAGTTCGCACGACCTTTACCCTAACCCTAGTATAAAAATCTCTACCCTTATAATTTATTAGTGGGTATACAAACTATTCTCACTAACGGTTATTTTTATTACTACTTCATTTTATCCAAATAAACTTTTGCAGAAATACCTGTATTGCACGTTTCGTTACAGCTACAAAGGGAACAGCGATAGTGAAATGTTTAAGGACTGGACGCTAAACGCTGGCTTAAAATTTCACCCTGTTTCAATGGAATCTCGAGAAACAACTGAATGTAGACACGACTTTAAAAGAATGCCTAAGTATTGAACAATTCGAAAGATTAACAACGGATATCTCGAAAATGGCTGCTGCCATGGAAAATGTATTTGAAATAAATTGTGTGTTTAAAGGATATCTACATTTCCTATGTAGTACGTTGAAACAGTATTTCATTACTCATAAATATAATTTAGATTCTGAGTGAGCCTAACAGCGGATTTCTGTGAATGTGGAAGGTGTAAGTCAAGCTTTTGGACACCCTTGGCTTGGTCACCACCCGCTACACAAAAGAGAAGTCACGCTCTGCGTAACAGCATACTGGCTGCGTTCGAGTCAAAATGTAAACACCGTAGTAAGTGGATCAAAATTGGTATAAATTGAGGAAAAGCTGAATCTCGTCCACTACTATTTTGTTGTCTTCAGTGAGTACACATGTATCCATCGACGCTCCCACGAAACGTGCTCAAGATATGAGAGTGATAAGTTAATTAAAGCTATTTTAATTCGGGGAGCGTTTAAATACTGAATCGTTGTGTATAATTTGGAGCGAGTTTTTGTTTTGTGAGGGGGAAAATAAGCTAACGCCACTATCCCTGTAATGCTCTCAGTTACCCTTTGCTCCGAGAATACATTCTTGCCTATAAAATGAGTAATCAATGAACTGTGAATCAACCAAATGTAGTCTTCATTCCAACGTGGTAATCCTAGTTATCTGTAGAACAAGCGTTCTTTATTGAGCATTTGAGCAAGACAACCTCAACGTTTTTGTCTATCGCTTAACGTTTACAGTTATAAAAGCTTATACATCACTCCTTCCGAATCAAGAGAACTGCAGAGGCTATTCCCGGAAAATTCAAGTTATACAGTTTATGTGTCGCGTAAATATATTTAATATACGGTATTTTAATCAAAATCGTTGGAGCCACTTTTTAGAAAATCAAAAACTTCGAAAAATATTCCCTGTAAAGGGTAGTTTGGGATAAGCGGATTTTCTGAACAACCCTTTTGTGGCATTCTGGAAGGTACTGAAATTAAATACCAAGTTTGGTGTTGATCTAACATTTTGTTTTTGAGTTGGGCTGTTCACAGACATACACACACGGATCATTTTCTAAAAATGCTCCTTTTGCATTCAGGGGGCCTCAAAACAGGTATTTCCGGTAAATATCGGTATCGAATTTTTGGGTGGAATGCAATGCCTTCTATACCTACTTGGTACCTTGTGGAAAAGTAAAAATTAAATACTACAGTTAAAACAATAAAAATCTGTGACTTTGATTTCCGCTCATTACAGTGTTCGTGTTGTTGGTTTGTACTCAACATGTGTAATTAAAGCTCTTAAATATATTTGCATGATTACACTAGTCTGCATGATATCAGATGACTGAAAAGTAATAAGTGTTTCTGACTCAATTTTTATGCTGATTTCAGAACTGATTTTAGTTTTTCTATCACGTACAATTTTTTTCACAATTTCACTTCAAAAATATAGAGTTTAGCCAGTAGATGATGAGTATTGTTAAAGGAAATTTATCTTTTTTGGAGGGAATTTTATCACTTCTTGGAGGGAAATTTCTCAATACAGAGTTGTAAGTCTTTAGGTTGTTATACCTGTAGATGCTGGTTGCTATTTGTAATTTAGACATCGTTGTTTATATCAGAGGCTTGCATTACCAGCGCTATATCGTGATTGAAGTTATAAATACATTATGTCTACACGCAAGTGTGTGAACAATCCAAATGTTTTCTGCTACATTTGTGGAAATTATACATTGCTTCAGCAGAGAACTGATATAACAGGCTTTGTGAACAAAGTGTATCATAGTAGGGGGAGAATAAGTGTTCTGGCGCACTGAATGTGTATTCATATGCCTACCCCCTCTCCCCCACCCCCTTCCGCAGCTCCATGGTACTTTCTGTTGCAGCTGAAGGTCATAACTCTTGTTGAGTATAATGGAAGCATGACAGTTAAGCAATTAAGGCTGTCAATCAACTGTTAAAACGAACAAAAGAATAATAAATTACGCTTCTTAACAAAGGCGGAGACGTTATTCTACCCATTCCATATCCGGCCGCGTGTGTACTGATACAACCACTTCCCTGTCGCATTAACGACCACGTGCAAAAGGTTATCCATCACTGTCAAAATGAACAATAGAGTATGCTGGAATATTGTGAACAAAGAATCAGGCACTATTGTCCCAGTTCTATTGAATACTTTTAGGAAAGCCACCTGCGAGCTCGCAGTCGCATTGTTTGACGACCACGTGCAAAAGAATAGAGAGACTTGACCCAAGCTAACAAAGGAACAAATTCTATTGTATCCCTTTCTATTGTCCAGAGCAAGGCTTCTTTAGAAAGCCAACCCGTGTAGCATCCCATTCCACTGGAATATGACAAAGAACAAAGCTGGTCCCTTCTAACAAAAGAGAGCCTGAAGACTGCTAAAAGGAACAGACTCTATTGTGTCCCTTTCCATTGTCCGATCACGTGCATGCTTTAACAAAAGAAACTGGGGGAGACTTTATACTTGTCCCTGTCTTTGTTTGAATGTGGGAAAACAGAGAGGCTTGAGTTCCCACGGGGGGGCTAGCATCATATAACTGCTAGATCCTAAATTGCACCCCATCCCACCTCGACTTCTTGGCGTCACCTGCGTTGACTGAAGGCTACTTCTCTTTGCGCATGCGCTGCAAGAGATGATGTCATTAGATGCAATGATCATGTGACGGGTAACATCTCCCCACCATACCAACGCGTTGGAATTGCCTGAGGGCTCTAGGTCCCTATATAAACAACCGTCGGTGAATGCGGAAACCACTATGAGTTTATTAACTTAGTGATACAGCTTAGTGATACAGCTTAATCTACGTCAGTGCTATTGTGTTCTAGACTGCATCCTTCGTCATCTACATATAATGCAAGGTGAGTGAGTTTTTACATAACTAAGTAAAAGACGAATCATTGCAAGAGTACCATATTGTTTATCTGAATTTCATTTCGTTAATAATTAACATCAGAATTGTTAAAAAATGTAGAGCTTTCATCAATGGTGTAAATAGTTCTTTTGATCCTAGCATAAACATTCATACTTAATGTCTAATCACTCTTCCTCTATTAAAATTCACAGCGTTTTATCTACAGATTCTTCTGTAAACATTCACAGTATTTTCGCTAAACATTCTTCAGTAAACATTCATATGATTTTCTCTGCACATTCTTCTGCAACATTCATACTATTTTCTCTACACATTCTTCTTCTGTAAACATTCATATGATTTTCGCTACAGATTATTTTGCATAAACATTCATCTGATTTTCACATTTTCTCTTGTATAAGCATTCATACGAATTTGGCTACACCTTCTGCTATTAACATTGACACCATTTTAGCAACACATTCTTCCTCCATTAAGATTCACACCATTTTCTCTATACGTTCTTCTATTAACATACAGTTTTCTCTACACATTCTTCTGTAAACAGTCATATGATTTTCCCTACACATTCTTCTTCAGTAAACATCCATATGATTTTCGCTACAGATTCTTTTTGCATAAACATTCATATGATCTTCTCCACACATTCTTCTATTAACTTTCATACCATTTTCTCCACACATTCTTCTATTAACATTCACACCATTTTCCCTACACATTCTTCTGTAAACACTCATGCGATTTTCGCTACATTCTTCTTCAGTAAACATTCATATGATTTTCGCTACAGATTCTTCTTGCATAAACATTCATATGATTTTCTCAACACATTATTCTATTAACTTTCACACCATTTTCTCTACACATTCTTTTATTAACATTCACACCACTTTCATTAAACATTCTTCTATTAACATTCACATGTTCTTCTCTACACATTCTTCTTCTGTAAACATTCACACTATTTTCTCTACACTTTCTTCTGTAAACACACATACGATTTTCTCAACACATTATTCTTGCATAAAACATTCATTCTTCTTTAGTGAACATTCATATGATTTTCGCTACAGATTATTCTTGCATAAACATTCATACTATTTCTCAGCTCATTCTTCTATTAAAATTCATACCATTTTCTCTACACATTCTCCTATTAACATTCACACCATTTTCGCTGCAAATTCTTCCTCTATTAAAATTCACACAATCTTCCCTACACATTCTTCTTCTGGAAACATTCATACGATTTCCTCTACACATTCTTCTTTCCGTAAACTTTCATACGATTTTCACACCACATTCTGTTAACATTGATGCGATTTTCTCTACTCATTTATTTCATATCACATGACTTTCTCTACTCAGTTATCTTTTATCAGTTATAAAAAAACAATTGAATTTACATGTTTAAAATTTTTGCAGGAAATACTGCAAACCCCACGGGAGTCGCCAGAGGAGCGGGTTCTCGACTTAACCAGATTGTGCAGGTTCATAGAGAACCTATTAATAACAATTCCACCTCGGTGTACAACATGACAGCACCCCAGGCGGGAGATCAGACATCAGATGTGCCGCTGTATAGCAGTTACATTTCTAATGGTACTAATAGCTCCCGTCACCAATCTTATCGGGGGGCGATTATATTATTCCACCGTCACATGGATTTGAGGATGTCACTCCCGTTATAGGGGTGAATGCAGGCATGGGCAGCGTTTCAGAGCAGTGTTGTACATGCAATAACCGCGAATACAAAGTTACTGCAATACAGAACTTTAACGATGTGAACGGTGAGTTTAGATATATTATCACGCTTAAATTTTCTTTTAGAAAATATTAGCTTTATCCTTAATCAGTGTATAACCAGTGAACAATTCAGAATTTCAATTATGGAATAAAGCATTCAATTTACTAGCATCTTTCAATTAAAAAATATGCAATGTGCAGCTAATTCTGCTTTATGCTTCTTTGTTGTAGTTGCTGAGGCGACTTCATTCGGGACCGGGTAGATGGACGAGGGTAGTAGCTTGCCTTCACTTATATTCTCTCAAGACTACCTGACTCCGCCGCCTCCAGGGTTCGAGGATGTTGCACCGATGCCTGTAGGAGATCCATGGACGATTATTCCTGGTGAGGGGGTGTGCACTTGCGTGAATTGTGCCTACAGGACCGTGTACCTGCTGATTCTTCGTGAATTTAATGGTGAGTTATTTAACTTGATTTATTCTAGATCTAGAATCAATACACAAATAATTAATGTAACGTTAACGCATAACTTTTCTTAAACATTTTTACTCATTTTTATTGATTAAAATATACAATTACATAAATAATTATCGTAACGTTATCGCATAACTTTTCCTTTTTTACTCATTCTTATTTATTAAAATATACAATTATATAAATAATTATCGTAACATTAACACGTGACTTTAAGCTTTTTCTTCAATGATTTAATAAACAATTAGTCTCGCATTTCTATTTTAACTACCATTCCAATTAATTCCACTTTGTTATTGTTATAGAACCTTCAATAGTGGTCACGAACCCGGAGTCTGAGTATGCAGACAACTTAGCGTTGCTCCGGGGTTCCAAAAGACCTCACGAAGTTGACGAGGAGCACGGTCAAGGAATGAACCCCCTCGCCAATCCAGTATCTTCAATGGCCCCTCCATCACCAGTTGCAGGACCATCAGGCATCGGTCGCAACAGCCAATATGACACCTCAACCACCTCTGATGACACCAACTCATGCATTAACGACCTTGTATACAGCAACAACGCCAAAAAACTAAAGGTTAGTCATATCCAGCTAGAGTGTAAGGTTATTGAATCGGCGTTCAATGGACGCCTTTTCAATAGCCGCATAGAAACCACTTTAGAGATACCTGACCCCGGTCAATTTCTGCAGGAATGCAGACGTCTTGTATTGGGAGAGATGGTTTCTGTACTCGGGAGAAGCTCTTCTGGATTTAAAGTAAACACCTCTATTGAAATCACGTACATCATACAATCTCCTGAAAAAAAGCACGCAGAAACCATCTTTTTCAATAGCAAGACAAAGCTGGGCCTTCAATTAAGTAATCTTGATACCCTATACACTTCTATGGCCGATGAAACTCTAGAAAACATCTCGAATTTCGAAGGCGGTGCAAGCTCAAAATCTCTGCTCGCTGTCAGGGCTTTTGTTATTGGAACTAGCTTCTATGATCCCTTGAATGCATCGCGATACATAGAGCTACCCAGTGCAATCAAGACTAAGAAAGCTATATTGAACATAAAAAACGACGATGAATATTGTTTTGCATGGTGTTTGCTCGCAAAGAACGAGCAAATACCCTGCAGAACAGTTATTCACTGCATTCAACTACAGGGGGATGGACCTCACTGTAAGGATACACCAGATTCTAGACTTTGAGCAGCAAAACACTGAAATATCAGCTTCAGTATTTGGACTAGAAAGGGAGTGTGCAATTGTACCTCCACACCAAACCAACAGCAGGAAAGAATTTCCAGTTAACCTACTACTAATTGAGCAAAATGGAAGATCTCACTAATTCCTGATTAAGGATATATCAAGGCTGACACTTCAAAGCAAATCAGTAAATATAATGGGAAACAATGGGTATGCGAGCCCTGCCTGAAGCACTTCAATACTGAAGGTGCGTTTAAAAAGCATCAATTGAAGTGCATGCAGTGCCAGGTGCTGAAAATGACTAAGCAGGGCGAAGTGATTGAGTTCTCATCCTACTCGAAGGGTACTCCTGTAAATTTTGTTGTGTATGCCGATATTGAGAGCGTGTTAGCCAGAGTTCAGTCCTGTGAGCCATCGGCTAATCAGAGCTGGAATCGGGCTATCCAGCATCATGAGGCTATATCTATTTCACTTAAGCTCGTATGTCGCCATGACGATTCATTGTCGAGATTTAAGCTATTCAGAGGTCCTGATGCAATCAAGCTTAGGTTAATAGCCGACATGGTTATTGAGCAATATAGCCGCAATGAAGAAATGATCTTGACTGCACAGGACGTGGCTGATTTCAATAATGCTCGTCAGTGCCACATATGCAAGAAGGAGTTTGAGGTAGAATATTTGAAGGTACCCGACCACTGCCATGTGACCGGTGTATTCCGCTGCTCATAATGCATGCAATTTAAATAGACGGGTACCTAATTTTATACCCATCTTTTTTCATTGCCTTAGCAATTATAACAGCCATTTCCTGATGCAACACCTGGCATATGTTGATCACCCAATTTCGTGTATCTCAAACTCTTTAGAGAGATATATATCATTCAGCAAAAAGAGGAGTATCTTTTTCAGGTTTCTAGATAGCTTTAGGCTCTTGGACGATAAGCTATCTAGTTTAGCCTGCATGCTGAGCAGCGATGAGTTTAGGATCACGCACTCTCAGTATCCCGATCCCGAACATCAGCAGTTAGTGAGATCTAAGGGAATATTCCCTTACAGTTACGTCGACTCTCCTTCCAGACCACAGGAACAACACTGCCTTCAATAGAAAAAATTGATGACATAACTCAAGAAGACTTCAATCCTGGTGTCGAAGTCTGGAATACCTTCAACATATGTAATCTGGGCGAATACAGCGACCTGTATCTGAAAACGGATACGCTCTTGTTGGCCGAAGCATTCGAGAAGTTTAGGGACCTCTCTTTGGAGGTGTATAATTTGGACCCGTGCTGGTGTTATACCCTGCCAGGGCTTGCATTTGATGCAATGCTCAAGGTGACCAAGGTCAAGCTTTACCTCATTCATGACAAGGAAATGATTAAATTCTTTGAGGGTGGAGGGGCTTCGATGGCCAGCCCCATGCCACACAAGAACCTCAGATGGTCTTTTGCCTGAAGAAATTGTAGCAATAAACTTCATTGCTGTTGCCCCTGATTCCCCAACTGGATACGTCTTGGAAATCGACCTTGAGTACCCTGAGCATCTACACAATGAGAACAATAACCTTCCTCTCTGCCCGAAAAGTGAGATATCACCTGGAGGCCAATAAAAGAAACTGCTGGCAACGCTCGAGAGCAAAGAGAAGTATACCTTGCACTACAGAAACCTCCAGCAGTGCACTGATTTGGGCATGAAGCTAAAGAAGATCCATAGAGTGGTTGCATATGATCAGTCAGAATGGCTGAAAACCTATATTAATATAAATACAGAGAGACGTGCAAGGGAAACTTCCAAATTCGGTCAGAATTTATGGAAGAAAATGAACAACTTTGTATATGGTAAATTTATTGAGAATGTACGCAAGTACAATGACTTCCGTATCGTTACAAGTTGGAAGCAATGCAAGAAATTGACAGCGCGACCAACTTGCGTTCGGAGCATTTTATTTGCAGAAAATATTTTAGGGATAGAACTTGCCAGAGAGGAAGTGTACATGAATAAACCCATCTACATAGGGCAAGCCATCCTTGACATATCAAAACATATAATGTATAGTTTTTATTATAATATATTGAAGCCAGGCCTAGAGGATTTAATTTTAAATTGCATGGACACGGATTAATTTATACTGGAAACCTCAACTGACATGTATAAATTTATCAGGGAAAATCAGAAACACTTTGACACATCCAATTATGAGACACAAAACTGCTACGGAATTACACCGCAAAACAAGAGTTATCGGCCTGTTCAAGGGTGAGCTTGCAGGAATCCCAATGATAGAATATGTTGGGTTAAGGTCCAAGTTATATGCTTACAGATACGAGGACCAAACAGTGATGAAAGCAAAGGGCATCAACAAGACCGGCATGCGAAACATAAATTTTGAGCACTATTTCGTTGTCTAAACGACATTAGAAAAACAATTTTAACAAAAACAACAACATTTCGAAGCTTCAAACATAAAGTCTCGACCATAGAAATGAATAAGGTCGCTCTCTGTGGTAGAGACGATAAGAGAAAACTTATTGAAGGCTCAGACCAGACAATTGCCTGGGGTCACTATTGTCTGTGTATGACTGACCCTTAGATGTATATGTATATAGTGTTGTAAATTCTTAGTTGTGTAAATTTTTTAAAAAAATTAGCTTTCTGTGTGTGTGTTTATATGTGACAGACATTGAACGAACATATAAATATATGTATATATAAGTGTAAATTTTTGGTTTTATGATTTGTTTAACTCTTTTCTGCTTATTAATTTATTGATTTTTTAAAATGCATGTAAAATGCAGCATAGTGATTGAGTGTTTATCTATTCATGTATGTATTATGTATGCATATATGTATTATATATGTATGTATATATGAAGGGTTTAATCATAAAATGCAAATAATAAGGTATCTGTATATATGTTATTTTTAGTTTCATGAATTTCTTTTACTTAAACTCTTTATTTATTGATTTTTAATCATGTAAAAATGCAAGTAAACCCTGCGATCACAAAAAGCATTAATATTGTAAAAAATATGTTTTAAACAATGAATTTCATTTATTCATTTTGACTCATATATCATGAAATAAAAAACACATATTAGTGTGGAATGAAAGCCTCTTTATCTTCATTATTATTTTTCTACAATAAATCCTTTCTGTCAATCCATTGAGTATTAGGGAATCCATACCACTTTACAAGAATCCTATTTCCCTGCCTGCGTAATACTTTCTCTACCTTCTGGTATTAGGGTACAGTGTAGATCGCAGTTCATGACCATAAAAGGACCCCTTTATCTCATCTCCGTCATTACGTTTTAGCATGTATGTAATGGGATTGGTTTGATTCACGCGAACAACTTGAAATATTTCAACACTCCAATTAGTTTCAAAGCCCTTTTCAAAATGTCCCTTGTCCTTGGATATCCTCACATAATCACCAACACTAAACTTTCTTGCCCCTCTCTTCTCTCTTCGATCTTGAGTGTAGTTATATACAGTCAGAAGAAGATCATTGTTCGTCACCTCTATAGGCTTCATTCGAATAGTGGAGTGGTAAGTGTTGTAATATCTTGCAATGATCTGAGGTAAAAGATCTAACCACTTGTATGATCCTTTGACTAGAAATTCGCGATACTCATATTCTTTAAAGTTCTTATTAACCGTTCAACAGCAGCTGCCTTCACATGTGTATAAGTACTGTAGTGATTGATGTTATATTTTGTAATTAAACTTTTAAAATGTTTATTATAAAATTCTTTTCCATTATCACTCTGTATGTTCTTGGGCGGAGTTACCGTTTCTTGTAGTATATCTTCCATAACCTTTGCAGCTTGAAGTCCTGTCTTGTCCATTAGCGGTCTCGCATATGCCATTTTAGAGTAGAAGTTGATTGCAATGATGATGTACTTGAAACTCTTATTGATATTTGCATGCGGTATCATCTCCACCAAGTCGATCTGCACCAAGTCGTGGAGTCCCTTTCTGATAATCTTTCGACGCATGACGTTTCTTCGGGCTGAGCATGGAGCTCGCTTGCTATATTTTGCTTCACTGATGTCATGCTATAACCTTTGCCGCTTTTAGTTCTTGAATAATCTCTTCAATTTCTTGAGTATGATTGTTATTACCGGCGTCTCTGGATGCCAAAGTAGCTTAAGGCGATCCACCAGATCATTAGGATCGGTCCAGTAGATGTAGTCTTGCTTCGTATTAGGGTGATGTTCTTTCCACTGTAGTCCTAATCTCTTGTGTTTCGTTACTAGAGGACGTATAACGCTTTTATACTTGTAGGAATTACCCGATCTCAGCTGCCCATGCTTACTGAAGTTTCTTCGATGAACATGTGTTGCTTTAAGTATTCTACTGTATGTTTCAAGGTCATCTTCAGTGTATGCATACATTTCAGGTATTCTCTTGAAGATGAGCTGCTTCAATCCAGGCTGGTGTCATACGTTTCGTCACCTATTCGAATTTTATTATTGATGAAATCAATAATCTTGTTCCCTAGCATGTAGTTTCCATCCTCATATCTTACTCCATATGACGAATCTATTTCATTTCTGTCCTTCTTTCGAACTTCATTAAGCCTGTTGCAGAGTTTCTCATCTTTCACGTCTTTCGGCGATTCCTCCTTGCATGTAGTATCCTTTTTCTGTATTTCAAGTATATCTTGAAGCGGATCTGCCAATCGTTGAAGAGCTTCACTCATCACTCTCTGGGTTTCAAGCTGCTGACCTTTAAGGGAACGTAACTTTTCTCTTATAGCCTTCGTGTTCATGGCTACAGATTCTTTAAGTCGTATGCATTCGCTGTCCATCTTGAAATGACACTGAATTTAGACTTTTGCATTAATATATACCCTATTTATTTAGCAGACTTCAGTTTATAAGAAATTTTCAGCTCAATATTTAGAAAATGGCCGTCCCTTACACGATTTGAAGGAGCAGTGAAGCTTAGTCTATCGCCTTTTGCAATTGGTGCAGGCGGAGCTCTAACAGACTTGTTATTTATTTCAATTAATGTATCAGTCCTAACAGTAGATGCCGTTGGTGACGTCATATAGCAAGAAACTATCTCTCCGTTTACGTTTGATTTGTAGTATTCAAAACCTGTTGTTAACATGTACCTCTGTGATTTCCCTCTGAAAGGCAACGACTGCAGTGTAATTACATGCTCCCCTCTCATTTGCTCTACTAATGAATTTATGACTCTCATTTTTGTTTTAAGGGTACTGATATTATCCATTGTAGTTGTCAGATGCTCTTCCATTGATTTCTGACGGTTTGCCATAGTTTCCATGTGTTTTCCCACTGTTTCTGTAACTGCGGTACTTATTGCACCAAAGTCTGCTGTTTAAATCTTGCCGTATTTCATTTTGTTTCCTTCCCACGTGAACTTAAACGAACTTTTTTGTTGCTCCATCACTGTCATCGACAGGATCTGCTACTTCTATTAGCCTTCTTTTTTGAAATGAAACAATACCGTGTGAATCGAGCGGTGGTGTTCTTGCACTTATATATTCTAATACATGCTTCTTATTTGGCACGTCATGGTCCTCTTGAGGTGGCAGCATTATCTTCAATCTTATAGCATCCAGGATAATGTTGTTTCCATCGTCGCGTTTAAGGGTATTTTTATTCAGATACTCCATTAGAGCATCATGTTGCACGTCTAGCGACTTCTGGATGTGATCCCTAAGCGTTGTTTGAAGTTCGCCCATGCGCTGATATGTCGTTTGTTCTGTGAACTCCTGCATTCGATTTTCAGTAGAAGACGTAAGCGTATCCACGTAGCGTTTAGTGCTTGCGTCGTCGTCCTCCTCAGGATCCTGAATAATGCACAGTCTCTTGCTCCTGAATTGGTAATTTCATTTTCCATCTCTGTTTATGATGAATTGATGTAGTGATCTTTTCACTGGAGCGGTCCTATGTGATCCAAACCTGTCAATACTCATGATGAACTATGAATGAGCAATTTCTTTATTAACAACTTTAATATATACACCTATATCGGCCGTCATTCATCGGAATTTCGGGAACTTATACCATAAAGGGTCTTCCTTCTGTAGAGCTCTCCCAAACACCTTTGCACAGAACTTTAAATTACGTATACGACATATGTGTGTTTACATAGTCTTCATATATATGCTTCAAGTTTAAATTATCCTGTTTGAAGTCGATGATCATGTTCGCATTATCTCTAATTAAATGCTTTGGGACCTTGGCATAGGATAGTGCTAGATATATAGAATGCACATTTCGATGTCTGCCCATACTGTAAAAGGAGGCAATCTTGTCTTGCTTTTCAGTGATGACATCATCAAATATAAAGATTGAATTTTCTTTAATTTCTGAAGGGTGCAAGACGCTTTCACCGTCTTCATGAGTATACACACCTATACCCTCAATGTTTTCAAGCAGCTTAACGAGATATTGATACTTTGGTTGGTATAGCGACTTTGAATAAATGTACACATACTCAAAGCGTAATCCATTCTCGTGAAGTATCATATTGAGTAATACATTTGTTTTTCCTGCACTGGAGCTACCTGGAATTAGCGCTCTCACATTGCCTGGAAACAGCATTCCTTGACGATCGCTACTAAAGTCACTTTCAAAGTCTAGCACCTGGATAGACAGCGAACAATCTTGCTTCATCAACTCCATCATAACAAATAAAATAAATCGCCCTTAATTTTATATATGCTAATGGATGCAAGCAATGACAGAGTATAAAAGAACTATGCGACAATAAAACCACTTAGTATACCATGAGTGCTAAGGGGGTTAAGGTCGCAAGAGGTTCAGGTTTAATTAACTCTATCATTAACCTGCCACCATTTGAAGCACATTTGCCTGGTTACAGATACTGTGGACCTGGGATAAAGCTAGAAAATATTAAAGAGAGGAGACCCTGGAATCAACCCGTTAGACGAAGCGTGCAAACTTCACGACATTGCCTACGCTCAGCATAAGGACTCTGCTTCGAGAAACGTTGCCGACAAAATCTTGGCTGAAAAGCCTTGGAAAGCAGTGCAGTCATCTGATGCTACATTAGGTGAAAAGTTGGCAGCGCGACTAGTAACAATAATTATGAAGGGTAAGGTAACTGTTGGTGCCGGATCCAGGAAGAAGAAACGAGGAGGATTTCTACAGACTTGGCTTTCATCACAGGTGGCATCATCTTTGACCAAAACATGCAAAAACTGATTTCCCAATACAAGTGCCTGAATAACGGCAGTGACTATGTGTAAATGCAGTGTAAGAATGATAATAAAGTATGTGGAAAATAATTTTGTATGTTTTAAAAAAATTATCGGTACCTACTTAAAAAGCACGTCTCATACCTACAGTACTTCTGGAACTCTGGGAATCACTATATGGCATTTTCGCTCCACTTGTGATATCCAATTAGATGGAGAGAAAGTGTCATTTAGTGAATTACCTGAGCTGCTGCAGTGATTTTCCTAGGAAGCGCTTCACGTTAGTTGCTCTATTTTAGTATTCGACTTCTGATATTCAGCCAAGTTCTTGTCAAAATGTCGAAGCATGCGCTATAGCCTGTAAATGTATATTCAAGCTCGAAATTTATCACATGGATCTTTTTCACTTAAGAACAATCTCCAGCATACTCATTAACTATTATTGCAGCTACCAAGCGGGATGGCTCAGGCGGTTGCGTTGAGGCCCGCCTTCGGGAGGTCGTGGGTTCGATTATCGCGGCCCACCTTCTTGAACCGTGGGTTTTTTCGGGGTTTCCACGGTTCACTAGTCGAATGCTGGGAAGGCTCATTGACTCCCCGAATTTCTCTTCGTCATTCCCTCTCATTTCATCTTCCTCTTACACGTTACAGGTTGTCACCGGGGCTGTTGTTCGGACGACTGCAGACGGATGGCGCAGATGGCTTGCGTTTTGGAACTTCCCGGCCCCGTCAGATGGAGGCCGTGCGAGTCTCCGCTGTTGGATCGAGCTTTCCCCGGTCTCCGCTGGGAGGCCTGCCTTGAGGGCTCTCCGGCTGGGTGGTCAAGCTTGTAACTGTTGGGGACAATTGAAAACACCCGCATACCAGCTCTTGAGTCATAGCGCACTATATGAACAATAAACATTAGCAATGCACTGCAGGGTACTGCAACGCACTAAATTTCGGTCCTAGCAATTACAACTACACCATGGGCTCTTTACGCAAGTGACTACCAAGCGAGAGTGGTATTTTCACAATGGTTATTGAAACAGGTGGAAACGAACCGGATTCTTAAGCAATGCGCTTTATAGGGACAAAATCACGTTCCACAACAACGGAAATGTGAATCGACATTGTCATCACGCTTCGATGTTTGTACAGGAAACGGTTTGATTTGCTGAGCCTTTACTATAGAAGGAGCTGGGGAGGAGTGAGAAACGTACTGTCAACAAGGTTTCGCTCAGGTGTAGCCGGGTGGAAATAAAAAGACGAACACATTTTATACGATTTGAGCATGAAATCATGATAGCATCTCTATTTTATAATGCACACTGACTTGTGTAAACACAAGTTAATAATGTTCTTATATTCCAAAACAACTATGATTGATTACAGTGAATACATATGTACATTCGCAAATTCCTGGAGGCGAGTTTCCTCCGATTGTCACTTAAAAATAGTTTGTAAGTGGAGAAGCTTCTTTTAACATCCTTTGAGGTTGTAGGGCATATTTATAATAACGGACATAATTACTGTCATTTCCACTTATTTGGTTTTCTTCAACTTTTTTATTGTAGAAGCAGGTCTCTCATATTACGCATCAGGGCGTATCCGCAGTTCTTTTTAAGAACGGTACTGAAGCTTGTTCTGATGGCGTTTTCAGCAGATTTCTGTTATCTGATTAACGTCCTGGAATGTTTTTTTCAACAAGACTGAATGCGGCTTTCATTTCCATGTCTGAGGATTCCAAATGTGTTGTTGCCTTGGCCAAACAATGATAATTTTGTTTTACATATCGGATGTTTTGAAATAAGTCGTTTGAAATTAGAGACTGTGCTGTTGCAATTACACTACTGTCCTCTGGACCATTTATTACGTTTACAATGGCATGGTAATTATTTACATAATACAGCACCGCAATCAGCCACGTTCCCCATTAATTCTGGAAGATGTTTTCACAAATATCCTTTTTACATTGGAAACAAAAGCGTCCATATCGTGAAAACATGACCTGATTTCCTCGGCCCCTATGTGGAGTCCGTGGGCCAGGCAGGTTATGTGCAACAGTCTAGGATATGACTTTTTAAGTGTATTGGCAGCTTTGACCATATAGGAGACAGCATATGTCACGAAAACGAGCACCTTGTTGCAATCAGTGTCCTGTGGCCACAGAAACGACATAGCACTGTCAAACACCTGCATGATAGTTTTATAATTAACAGCGCCTAGTTGCTCGCATGTCATAAGAAGCTTGTTTCCTGCACAATCAGCTGATAGAATTCCTACAATATCATTGGCTACATATCGCCCAGTCACATCTGTCCTTCCATCTATTGACACCCAAATATTATTATCCGTTATGTTTTCTCTGATGTTCTGTAATGTTTTTTTCATACGTACGAGCTAAATAATTCTGAATGAGTATTGTGTGAGAAGGTAATGTTTTGTTAGTATATTTCTCAATTAACTCTTGGATTATGAAACTTATGAAATGGAATATTCGCCTTTAGGAGCATGTCGCACAGATCTTGGAAAAATTCCGATTCCCTGTTTGATAACATCTTGCTTCTTGGTAGGTACTTGGTTGCCAGAAGTTTAACATGTTGAAAGCCTTTTACTGTTGCAATGCAGTTTCATTATTCGTCTAATGCAACTTTTAATTCGTACTTTACATACCTTACAGGTAATTATGTCACTATTCGCCGAAAAATAGTCACCCCCGAACTCCTTTACAAGTCTTGTAGCTATTAAATGTTTCGGTGTTCTCCTTGGAGACATTATGATATTATCACTTGATTTACGAAGAACGTAATCAACACAAACTAGCAATATCAGAGATACAGGACGCACTTTCCATGCATTACGTGAATTGAGTCGCGGGCCGTTGTACGGCGAAATGACTGTCCAAAGACCGTGACGTCATACTATGTTCAGGTCTCGCGTAACCGGTTTCATCTTTCCCGGCACAAGCATTCTAAACCTGATTACCGTGCACTAATAACCGTTACCGCGTGGGAGAAGCTGCGTTTCAGGTGCAATGGTGTGTCAGGGTCCTAAATGATCACTAATATGACCTTATTCTTTTAAGGCAACCTCAAGGGATCGATACATCTTAAGTCCTCCAAAAAGATCTGTGGCTCTTATTATAAAATGTCCCGCAGACGAAACGGGTGAGCAAAATAAAGCCCCCCATACTGGTCCTTAATCGCACGAAATTATTACACAGAGTATATCCGGAAAAATGGATTGGTCGTGAAGCTGGATTTATAAGTCGACATTACTAGGAGGTAAGCGATTATATCAATTTACGAGGGTAAGTCAAGAAGTATAGGCACATAATTTTTAAAATTTGTTATAAAATCAATAGAAACTTACAATTACGTCATTTTTCAACGTAGCCCCCTTGCGTCTCAATGCACATGGTCCATGGTTCACAAGTTTTCTGATGCGCTCAGAAAAACGTTTTTTCGTCTGAGTAGCAAGCCATGTATGCACCGCTTCCTTCACTTCTTGGTTTGTGGAGATATGGTTTGCCACTTCATCGACAGTCAATCTTCGGTTCTCTGAATCAAGATATGGACTTGCTCAATGTTGGCGTCATTAGTGAATATGGATGGGCGTCCTCTCTTTCCTCGTCCTTCACAGTTGTCCGAACATTTCTGAACTTTTCAATCCATTCGTACACATTTCTCTGAGGTAAAACATTTCCCCCATATTGTGCGAAAACTCTTAGATAGATTTTGGCTCCTGGTACACCTTCAGACGACAAAAAACAAATAACCGCACGCTGTTCTTCTTTTGGTGCAAACGGTGAAGGGTGCAGCAATGCTTCAATGCAACATTCACTGATGTGATAAAGGTCAAACAATCCACAAGCGGAGACAAAGAACGTCGAAGTGCGCGCGCACAAACCGATACAGCCAACCTACAACAAATTAAAAATAGTGCGCGGTAACTTACCCATATTACTTATTGACTTACCCTCGTAATATTACGGATAGGTATATAAAGAAAGAATATAATAAGTTATAAAGTATGTTAGTGAAACATCAAGATGTGAGTAGTACAGTGCCCGGGTATCGTCCTCCATGGTCTAGTGGTACCATGCTAGCCTCTAGTTCCCGAGGCCGCGGGTTCAAACCTGGCGGAAGGCGATGGATTTTTTGTGCGTAAAAATTCTTAGCATGGCTTCTTTCGGAAGGGAAATAAAGCCGGTGGCCCCGTGTCGTAGTTTTACGGCACCTAAAAAATCTCAAGCCTGATAAAGGGGCCTCTAAGTAAAATTACCGGTCTTTCACTCCCAATATAGAACGGGACGCTAAGAACCATAGCAGTTAAAGAAAGGTCCTTAAATAAAACTCAATTTTAGTTTAACAGGGGAATGAATATTACACAATAAGCGTTGATCTCTAAGATATACCATGCTATTAGTGGGAGTAGGTATTGTTAAAAATATTCCACAAAAATTTGTTCCAAAAAGGGCCTGAAGGCACTTCCCTGCAAGTACAAGGAGGAAGTTGCTAATGCTATGTTTGGGTGTCATTCTGGTGCCGTTCAGTGTTCGAGAGAAGCAGAAGACTGCTACATCCAGTGCCTTGACGTATAGATGTATGTTATAAGCTTAACTCAGGACATTGCGGGACCGGATGCATAGTAATATACGAAATATCCTTAAATAGCAAACTGCGTATACCAACGGCAACGAGTAAGTAATTCCCGTGGCAACCCGCAGATGTATAAACGGCAACGGGTGAATAACTCAAATAGCGGCTGATAATTATCATAGCTACATCAATAAAATACTGTGGTAGCTAGCGAGCAATATATTTAATTTGTGGACAATAAATACCAGCTACAAATGGGAACGCAGTGTTTCCTTTGAACAACCCATAGGACCCAAGCCAAATTGCACACTGTCTCTCAAATGTATCTGGGGACGTAACACGCACGTTGTTCCATGCACTTTGTTCACTCTTTCGACAAAATTGTGTCAGAGGGGGAAGGGGGTACCAGAGACATCAAATGCAAAAATAAGCAGAGTTCTAGTACTGTCCGCTTTGGTGTAGAGCGCAGCTTGGCATTAAATTAAATTAAATTGAGTTTTATTTATGGACGCTCTTTAACTGCTGTGGTTCTTAACGTCCCATTCTATATTGGGCGTGAAAGACCGGTAATTTTGCTCAGAGACCTCTTTATCAGGCTTGAGGTTCTTTTACGTGCCGTAAATCTACGACAGGGGATCACTGGCTTTACTTCCCTTCCGATGAAGCCATGCTAAGGATTTTTACGCCCGAAAAAATCCATCGCCCTCCGCCGGGTTTGAACCCGTGACCTTGGGAGCTAGAGGCTAGCACGGTACCACTAGTCTTAACAGAAGTTGCGTGTTCATGTCCGGGACAAAAAATGTATTTTTTTTTCGTCTAAATAAGTTGCTTCCGTGCCTTTCAGAAGTGTATATTAGCTCGTTTACATGATTTTGTTATATAAGTAATTTGAAATATCAATACCCTATTATTATTATTATTAATTATTATTATTATTATTATTATTATTATTATTATTATTATTATTATTGTCGTTTTATTGTATACAAAAGCCAGTTGGATATTCTATTTAGTGTATGTTTCTGTTAATGAGGATAATAATATGTTATAATAATAATGCCCTGTTTATATGAAAAACACAATCTGACTTCCATTGAAGTTATTTGGCTGATGGTGGACGTGAGAGGCATAATACCAAGCCTCTTTGTAGAATTCTGCAAACGTTTCAAGCGGAATCCTAATTCCATTTATAGCATAGCAGTTGCTGCTGTCAGAGATTCAATTGTCATTTTGAACTATTTGTATACATCTATATAATAATTATAGTTGTAATGTTTGTATTTATTTTGCTTCGATTTTGCACTCTTATCATTTGGGTTTAATTTTGCCACTTTCACTTTACCGTTTTACCACAACTGATGATAGCATTTCCTGGTTTACATTGTGTGTTAGGCTTAAACACAGTTTATTATGCTTTGTCACATGTGGTTGTCCCTTCTCGGAAACATCATCATAATTTGTTAATTAAATAAAAATTTAGCTCTTTATATTTATTTACAACATTTAACGTTCGTTTCCTCTACACTAGCCTACAGAGACGGTGAACTATGTCAAACACAAAGATTAACATCGTGGATATCACTTTAATAGCACTAGTAGCACAAAAATAAAATTGTATATATTTTTAGAAATAAAACACACCTTCCTTAATACAAATCCACCAAATATGAAATGCATTAGCAATGTGTTTACAGTAAATGCAACAACAACAACAACAACAGTATTAATAATATAAACTTTTGGGCGACTTCGTTTTCTGCTTCCTTAATAAGAAGACCACCAGTCTTGATTTTCAATGACCTCATTTAATCTCCGAGGCATTGAGGAAACTAAAGAGCTGCAGATTTCAGGTCGTCTCCTCATTCTCTCCCAGACTTCCAGACACGTTCTCTCAGCGCCTCTTTGGTTCGTTCTTGACGTTGTTCCCAGACCCGAACCAATAATGCCCAGACGTTATCAATTGAATTAAAGGTCCGGAGACTTCGCAGGCCACTCCAAAACCGAAATGTCTAGCTGCTGCTGAAGCCAAGCCTCTGTGGTCCGGGATATGTGCACACTGTTGTTGTCGTGTATGAATTGTATCATAGGCTCTCCTCTACCGGGTAGATAGATTGCACCGTTGGGAGCATGTATTCTTCTAGGACTGCAACATATTCTTGGGAGTCAATGTTAGAGGAGGTTTCAACAAGCTCCCATACTCCATCGGCGCTCATCCAACACCAGCTAAGCTGGTCCTGCCACTCCGTGCAGTGGCAATGACGTTTTTAGGATCGAAACCAGTGTTATCGTCTGACACTTTTTTCGTCCCACCATATTATCATCTCCCAGAAGTCTTGACTTCCTAGCATATGCTGGAGGCAGAAGGCCACGTGAGCTTCCCTGTGTTCTTGTTTAAGGGCACGCTTTCTCGCAGGCCTGCGATGTCGGATGACAGCAGCATGGGGTCGTCGACGGATCGTATGAGCACCCTTTGGGAGATTTAGACTTCTTGTTATTCTTGTCGCTGAAGAACGGCTCCGACGTCCTCTGCTGTGGTCTTCTTTGGCCTTTCTTCCTTTGTCTTAGGACCCTCTTCACCCTCCTCCTGAAACCTTTTCATCCATAACCGCACAGTCTTTTCTGCATAACCTACTACTTGGCATATTTGGGGCACTGCACGGCCACATTCCCACATTCTTACAATGCAGACCCTGGTTACCTCACTTGTGTATGACAGGATGTACGGAGTTTTGATAGAGCGTGGGCATCCAATACTGTCCATGTATATCGCTTAACATGCCCTATTCCTCATTTGGTGATTTGTAGCTCGTAGGCCAGCACAAAGTGATGACAATGTCACATTATATCAAGGTACTCTGATTTCACCCTATCTGTTTTAAACAAACCATAAGACATTTAGAATAGTTAGTGTGGTTACTTCTTTGGAGTAAAGGTTAGTGTTAGTTTATGAAATTAAGATTTCGGTGTCAGTTATCGGCTGGAGGAGAACTTTTTATGACCTTTAATTGTGTTTACTTTAGATTCTCTGAAGCGTAAGGAAGAATAAAGGCAAGCATAAATCGTTTCTGGTTGAGCGATAGAGTTTGCTGTTTTTTTAATCTGAATGAGAACAAGCACTATAGAGCGTAATTTGGTGATACAGCTTCTAAACTCTTACTGCACAAGAACTAAAGTAGGTTATCCAGGTCTTCCTTGTTATTTTAGTTCTGTGAAGCAGACACTAGAGGTTTTCTGGCGCTTCTTATGAATTTCAAACACCTGGAGTAGTCTAAAAGTAAGTCTTCCGAGCGTCAAAGGTATTAATGTGAAAGTCCAGAGTTCGACACCACAGTAGCTATTTGGTAAAGTCACGGCTTTTAAAACTGAAGTACGGAGGTTTAAACACCGACAAATGTTCCCGTTTTTTTTCTTTCCTTCTGGATTATACCTAAATGAAGAAGCTTGTTTGAGATCTTCAGTGCTTTCGAAAAGTATAAGATAGAATTGTAGCTGAAGCTCTCTCATTTTATAGGCATAAACCAAATATACATTTGCAACTGAATAGCTGATTATAACCAAATGTTGCTTTTACGTCTGTCGTACACTTCATATTATTCCCACTGATGCAAGATTGGAAAGTAAAAAATGCTGTTATTAATCTGTTATGGTGCTACGAAACGCTGGAGTAGTGTGCTCTTAAACTACTTCCATTAATACCGCCATCACTATAAGTTTTGTAGATAACATTTGTTTGCCAAGAGCAAAAAGTCAATATGATCATTATGTAATTTAATTTTATACGTATTTAAACACAATTTAGTTGTAACAATTGCTAAAAAAATCATCCTATCAGCATTTATTATCCTTAATTAAATTAGCAAACGTATCGTTTAATGTATTTCAATTGCATAAGTGTCCTGTATAAAAGTGCACAATTCTTTCTTCCTTGATCCTCCTTCAAATTATAAAAAAGTAAGTGGTTATTTATAACAAAACATACTTTTTTAAATTAAGTTTGTACCAGTGCAGACTACTATCCTATAGAGTAATGGCTTTAAAATTACAAATGTAGAACGTAGAAATCAAAAACCGGTGTCGCCTGATGCTTGTAAATAAGCGCCCTGACGTTGCACCCCACTCGCCCTCCACTGGCTAGGGATGAACAAACAACGCGTACGCGACCTATTCTTTCTAATCGTGGCCCCAGATTCGCTTAAGAGGGATTGTACGTACCACCAAAGTGTTCCTCATTGCTCACTTCGCGTAATTAAGCACGCTCACCCGGCAAATTCGAGCCCGGTAGGAACCACCGCAGGCTACGGTGATCCGTGGTTTGACCGACTAGATCTTCTGTCTGATCTCACTCCGCCATATTTCTTCCTGCGGGGCTATTTAAAGTAAAGGGTCTATGCAGAGGAACCAGAGAACCCAAACCAAGCACAGCTGTTGATTAAAGAAGCATGCAGCCATATCACATCAGGCCTGCTCCACTACGCAAGAACCTCTCTGAAATGCGTACTCAAATGCACATTAACAAAAGTGGGCGGCATTTATACAACTTATTCATACGAAAGTTTATTTTACTTCCCACTTCATTTTAATCCAGATAAACCATTCTGGAAACAGCTGAATCACACATTTTGTTAAAGATACAAAGGGAATAGAGATAATCAAATGTTTTAGAATTGGACGCTGTACGCTGACCTTAAAATTCCATACTACGAGTATATCCATAACATCGCGATAAACAACTGAAAATCGACAGGACTTTAAAAGAATGGCTAAGTATTGTACAATTCGAACAAATAATAATGGATATCTCGGAAATGGCTAATTCCACAAAAGAAGTTATTTGAAATAAATTGTGTGTGTTAAAGAGATCTACATTTTCTGTGCAGTACGCTTTCGTCTATCTATTGACGTTTACCAGTTACACAAGATTATATAAATTTCCTGCCGAATAAAGAAGACCTCACAGGCTATTCCTAGAAAATTCAAGATATAATGCATTTTATTTGGCATGTAAACATCTTTAATATATGGTATTTTAATCAAAATAGAGTAGTTTTTTTGAAAAGCAAAAGTTTCGAATGGGGTAAATTGTGTTGGGGATTATCCTGAAAATCTTCGCGTCGCATCTTTGTAAAGTACTGAACCTAAATACCAAGCTTGGCATTTATCCACTTTTCGTTTTTGAGTTATGCTGTCCATAGGCATACGAATAGATAGACACCCCCCCCCACACACACACACACACATGGAGCTTTTTCTATACTAAATGTTTTTGTTTTTTATTCACGCGGCCACAAAACATGTATTTCCGGTGAAATCTCGGTATCGAATTTTTGGGTGGAATGCAATATCTACTCTACCTACTATGTACGTGGTAGAGAAAGTAAAAAGACACCAAGAAATAACACAAAAATAGAACAAACATATTCCACAATGGATTTTAACCCACAAATTTCCGCGCGTTTTCATGATAGCTCGACGGCTACTCCACTCAACAACAGGAACCCTTATTGAATATCAAACAGCTATCAAGCCTACGAAAAGGTAATGTTTTGAAGCTTTTTTTTTAAGTTTTATTTATGGACGATCTTTAACTGCTGTGGTCCTTAGCCCCCACTCTGTATTGAGCGTGTAAGATCGGTAATTTTGCTCAGAGGCCTCTTATCAGGCTTAAGGCTCTTTTACGTACGTAAATCTACGACACGGGACCACCGGCTTTACTTCCCTTCCGAAGGAAGTCATGCTAAGGATTTTTACGCCCGAAAAAAGTCCATCACCCTCCGCCGGTCTTGAACCCGCGAGCTCGGGAACCACAGGCTAGCACAATAACCACTACACCACGGAGGACGACTTTTGAAGCTCTTAGCAGCTGCTTAAAGCTCACGCAACTTTTCATTATTGATGCTGAATAGACTGCTGAATAGACAAGAGATCGATTAGATGGGTTAGAAAAAAATTATGTGTTACATTCACATAACTTTCTCTACCCTCTATTACTTATTGGTGAGTATACAAATTATTATTACGAAAGTTTATTTTCCTACCTACTTTATTTTAATCGAGATAAATCTTTCCGGAAATAGCTACATTACACATTTCGTTATAGATACAAAGGGAACAGCGATAGTCAATTGTATAAGAACTGGACGCTATACGCTGGCCTTAAAATTCCATACTGCTTCCATGACATGGCGAGAAACAACTGAATGTTGACAGGACTTAAAAAAAGAGCGGCTAAATATTGAACAATTCGAACCATTGATAACGGATATCCCTGAAATGGCTGATGCCACACAAAAAAAGTATTTGAAATACATTGTGTGCTATAATAATATTTACATTTTTTGTGTAGTACGTTTTCGTCTATCGCTTAATGCTTACCAGTTATACAAGATTATATAAAATTCCTTCCGAATGAAGAGGACTTCAGAGGCTATTCCCAGAAAATTCAAGATATCCTTACCTGTCATCTAAATATCTTTAATATATGGTATTTTAATCAAAATCATTAGAGCCGTTTTTATAAAATCAAAATTTTCGAAAGGTGTTCCATGCAAGTGGTAGTTTGGAGTGGGAAGATTTTCTTGAAAATGTGCATGTCGTATCTTTGGAAGGTATTGAACCTAAATACCAAGTTTGGCGTTTATCCGACTTTTCGGTTTTAAGTTATGTTGCTCACAGACACACACACGGAGCTTTTTCGAAAAATGCGTTTTTATTGGGTTTAAGGGGCATCAAAACATGTATCTCCTGTGAAATTTCAATATCGATTTTTAAGTAGAATGCAATACCATCTCTACCTATTATGTAGGTGGCAGAGAAAGTAATATAGCTAAAACATTCATATATTGCTTTTTTTTTTCAAACGTTCTCTTGTTTTTCCCCGGTTTATTGTTACTTTATCTCCGGGTTATTTTACAGCGTTAAAGCAAGGCCGTCTCTAACTGCAGGCGTGGATGAGCGACTCGTGATGTCATAACGCGAGGCCTAGGTACCAAGGAATTCTAACACATAAAGCAATCTGTTACAAGTATTTTAGCATGTTTATGCTGAAATAAGCAAGCGTTTATTTATATTCTTACACTTCCATCTTAAAGGTTAATGTGTGTTAGTAAATAAATGGAAAATATGCTTTCCATATTTGTGGCAGACCATCTTACTTTCTAAACGCGAATAAGTCTGCAACTTTCATTTTTGTTTTACCTGCAGCTCATGACAAACTGGCTTGCTTAACAATAAAGTAGTATTTTAGAAGGATGTTAGATATTACTTGCATTATTTTTCTCACCAAACCAACAGTCGGCAATTCGCAATCACTAGCGTTGAACTCAGCACCAATATTATAAATGTCACACGTCTCGGTACACAAACACAAATGTAGAAATTCTTTTTCTGGTTTTCTACTTTAAGAAGTTTTTGTTCATATGCTTCAGAAATTAAAGACTAAAATATACTGAAAGTGCATGCCATTATATCATACCTGAGCTGTGATGGCCACTCCAGATCTACCTATCTGTCACTCTTAAGTGAACACTAACTTCAAAATTCTGAAATTCAAAATCCATTCTGGTTTCACACTATAACATTTTCCTATAATTTTCACTTTTAAGTTAGGTACGCACAAAACTTATCTGCATTATCTCCCATGTACATTAGGATAATTGTATTCTGCTCCTTTAATAATTGTTCTTACATTCTTAAACTATATTTTGAAATGTGCCATTAAAGTTCGTGCCAGTTTCTCGAAAGTGTTTGTATCAACTTTGTTATTATCTGTTATGAAAGTTAACATCTTAAATACAATTTAACTCAAAGGTTTAATTAAAACGAGAATCATATTCATACAATTTTTGTGCTGCTAAATCTTTTGCTGGATACAAGTCTAAAATAACTTTATTCTTGGATGTTAAAGATGTCATCATAGAGGTCTGCACTATTTATGCAGGATTTTGTGTGTTTGAAATACTTTAATGTTACCTCATCAAAAGAAATTTCTAGTTTTACATAACTTTCATGCAGCAACAAATTCACTAATTTTTCTTGATCACTGAGTATTTATTTTAAATGTATATTTTAAATGCAGAGATTTGTAATTAATGTCAGGACTAAGGGTTTGATAATAAACAAAGTATATAGTACTCATTTGTAAGCCTTTGGATCAGCAAAAAATTTCTGCTGTGTTACATTCATATGACTTTCTCTACCCTCTATTTGTGGCTACGCAAACTGTTCACACGATAGTTTATTTTTCTATCTATTACATTTTAATCGAGATAAACCTTTGCAGAAATAGCTACATTACACATTTCGTTATAAATACAAAGAGAACAGTGATAGTCAAATGTTTAAGAACTGGGCGCTATAAGCTGTCCTTTAAATTTCATAATGTTTCCATGTAATCTCGAGGAACTGAAAATCGATAGGACTTAAAAGAATGACAGAGTATTTAACAAATGCAACCATTAATAACGGGTACCTTGGAAACGGCTGATGCCACATAAATAGTTTTTAAAACAAATTGCATGTTTTAAAAAGATCTACGTTTTTTGTGTAGTGCGTTTTCGTATATCGCTTAACATTTACCAGTTATACAAGATTATGCAAAATCCCTTCCGAAGGTATTCTCAGAAAATTGAATATATACATTTTATTTCTCATGTAAATATCTTTAATGTATGCAATTTTAATCAAAATCGTTAGAGCCATTTTTTAGAAAATCAAATATTTCGAAACTTTTTTAATGCAAAGGGTAGTTTGTGGTGGAGGGATTTTTTTGAAAGTCTTCGTGTCGCATCTTTGAAAAGAACTGAACCTATATATCAAGTTTGGTATTTATCCGACTTTTCGTTTTTGAGTTATGCTGCTCACAGACACACGCATACACACACAGATCTTTTTGTTAAAACTGCTTTTTTTTGTATTCAGGAAGCCTCAAAACATGAATTTCCGGTGAAATCTCGGTATCGAATTTTTTGGTGTAATGCAATACCTTGTCTACTTACTATGTAAGTGGTAGAGAAACTAAAAATAATTGAGCACACCCATAATGGGGTATCGGTTGTATATTGCATTACCTTTTATTTAACCAGTCTTACCTTCCCTTCTAAGAACTTAGTTTTAAGATATTTTGTGGAACCTTGATTTATTTCCTCGCAACATACTTTTAAACTGTTGGCAGCCTCAAGTAGTCGATTCTCTGTTTGCTTGCTTGCTATTGTGTACCCATTAAGATGACTTTAAAAGAGCATCAAATTTGGACCATTTATCCAAGATCATGGCTTTACCAAGCACCTATTTGAATTAATGATTTGATGTTACAATCTTACCGTGTTAAACTTAAATACTAAAAAGTTACAGTTAATTTATAATGATGCTACAACCTTTGAAATTTCAGAGGTATCAATCTTCAGCTAATGCACATCGTTGTAGGTATATTATGAAGACAGTGAATCCCTCTAATTTCATGCAGTCAACTCTTTGGGAGCTAGTTCTGAAGATAGACAGGGTGGTAAACTAGAAAATAGTGAGAGCCAAGTATTTTCAATAACGCGTTTAAGAATTGCCCTGGGTACTACGAGAACACTTTCATAATTTCGCGTGCAGTAAATTTATTCACTATATGCTTTCAGAAAAATTAATACCTATAACAAAAGTAGTTCATAATAATTATTTCTATGAATAGCTGACTCCTATGTGGATCCTTTTGGAACGAAAACACTGTTATATATATTTTTCAGAACTTGTTAAATACATCCCAGTACACAATACTTTCCTAGCATGTTGAACTGGTAACTACACTGTTTTAAGTATTCCTTCGTTCGCTAAGTAGGTAATTTAGTTATTAATTATTATTGGTCCGTTTTTGAGACAGCATCGAACTCATTAGCACTCCAATCCAGACTAAGGTGCATTCCATTGTTGCATGTTGTGAACTACAAATAAGGGTAGTACTCCGAAGCTGACGTAATTAAGTTATCTTGTATTGTCTCCTGGCCTGTATAGGTACATTGAGATGGCCTTGATTATACCGCAATTACTGTTATACATACATAACACACAGACACAAAACTCAAACGCCCATTCCCATGGCGAGACTCGAACCCGCGATTCTCAGTTTGGCGAAGTGCCGAAGTTTAACGCCCTAGTAACTACTACTACAAGGGTCGGCTTGCTTGATAAAAGGCTCCGGTGCTTTCAATCAAAGTTGTAATCTGCCGGTTGCATGGATACGAAAAAATAGGGTGAGGTAATTCACCTGGTACACCCCGCTTTTCGACACACACGCACACAGAGAGAGAGAGAGAGAGAGAGAAAGAGAGGGGTCACAAACCTTCCTTTATAATGAAAAGTCTATATCGCATTTGCTTGAATATAATCCATGCTCGTTCTGGAGTGATATAGGAAATACGTTAAAATAACTACCATGGAAACCAACCTGCCTGGGGCTCAGACAATAAAAGCAGGATTCTCAGAAAGGGTATGGGGAAAGCGGGAGTATTAAAAGCGAAACGCTAATTATGTTATTAAAGGGGATGGATGACATGATATTGATGACACAATCAAACTGGTACTCAACAGGGGAACTGGAAAATATGTAGCTATGACGATGACCGAGTGTTAAATATCAATGTTGTTTATCGATTAGCTATCTATGTACAATTAAATACCAATTAAATGCAATTAAACGATTGAATTTCTCCATACATGCAGCTGTAGTGACGGTTTTACCGAGGAATATGGGGTCAGTTATACACAGCAGAAATGACGTTGGCATTTTCACATGCCCATATGCGACAATTTTGGGAATTAGTGTATCCCGACAAATGAATCCACGCCCCTCCGTAACCCTGGTGTGGTTCAGAATAACCGGATTTTTCTGAAAATTGTTTATGAACTCATCGACAGTAAGCTACACTTTACACTTAATCAGGTTCTTAATTCTGACCTACAAGATACAATCTGCATGAATCTTTCTTTACCCTTTTACAGAACGTTGACAAATGCTTCTTTATTATCCTGATTCCAGCAAAAGTCGACGTTGAAAAAGGCTCAAATGCAACCTTGCTTGGAGAACGCCGGCTTCCAGCTTTTTATCAGAAATTGCTGTTGATATGATTTAATCGACTCGGTTTTCCAGCATGTGTGAATAATGAACATTCGCTCTTCTAGAAAGGGAAACTACTTGTTAGAGGTGGGAATTTCATGATCTACTCCTGCATTCCTAAATTTCAGGGAAACGGAATAAGAAGGTTAGCATTTTCCCGTTTCTGAACTGCGTTCTTCACCTTCTTCCTTAACCCCACCGTTTCGTCACAATTTAGCAGTTTGATTCGCATTGGAAACTACAACCAGTGTGGAATAGTTGTGATATCCTATACAGCAATAAGACTAACCTGACTCGTTTCGTATCCGAATTAGAATGCGACGAAAAATGCACCAAACCAATGTAGTTACTTTCAGAAAAATATAGATAAAGAAAATGCTTGAATTTAAAATATTGCCTTAGGGAAGAGGAGTTTCGTGAAGAGCATCTTGCATTCTTATAGAATGCTTCATATAATTACGAATTGATTTAATTATTAAACTTTGTTTTTGAGACTTTATGCCATTAACACACTGACACACTCAGCTAAAAACATCAACACATCTAATGTTTGTTTCTTCTTGTTTTCTAAATCTAGCTAAAAGTACCAAATCCAAAATAGCAAGTTTTTCAGGAAAAAAAGGACATAGCGGTCATTAATGTTTGAATTTGTTCTTCTAGGTTTTCAGTTATCTTAAAAGGTACCAGATAATTGTTTCTCTAAATTATTTCCGCTTTGGCGATTTGAGTTTTATAGCACAAATTAGGATAGATTCGGTAATTTTTGGCATAAAATTACGAATATTAATAATTGATGCTATGAAAAAGCATATGGATAATCAATAAATGTATTGGTACTATGTAATATTATATTTAGTATACCAATTGGAGAATTTATGCAACAAAAATTATGTAACAAAATGTCTTGGAGAGCAAGAGAAAAATAATTAGGTTTTCATTGAAGATATAGATCCTCCCCTTAGCAACGTAAAGATATTGGAACTGATTACAAAATTAATCTAATAATAATGTGTATGACAGAAAACCATACTATGCAAAATCACATTTGTCCGTAACTTAAACTACATCGTCATGAACTACGTCGGTATCCTTATGTCATCTTCTCTTACGGCATTATATACGACAAAAGGGAAGAAAATTATATAACAATATCTAGGAAAACAAGAGAAAAAATAATAAAAAGGTTTACATTAAAGAAAACTATATTCCCATTGACAATATCAAGATAATGGAATTGATTATAAACCTATTTTAATAATAATGTCTGTGACAGAAAATTAATATTGTATAAGATCGCTTTTGTCAATTACTTCAACATTATAAACTATGTCGATATCACTTATGTCATGTAAACGTTTAGATACATTTAGAATGTCCCTGCAGAGTGAGAGGTCATGCAATCTGTGTCTATGTTACGGGCTCTGATTAGATAACTGGATTTGGTATGTTTTGGTTTTGAAGATGAATTACAACCTATACCTACCAACTTCAATCAATGATGCAAAACTTTAAACAAAACATATCAAATACCAAAACAAAAACGCTGGCTTTCTAATTTCTTAGTTCAGACCATCTAATAACCAAAATTTTAGTAAATAATAGCATTCTGGAACAGATATCAACATTTAATTACCTAGGCTGTAGGGTTTCATATGTGAGAGATCAGGATCTATTGGTACTAATCTCAATATATTCCAACAGATGAGTGGAACAATATGAGGGACTCTCAAAAATAAATCACAACGAACAACACAATTAAAATTCTACAAAACAATGGCCGTTCCCCTGTTGACATATGGCTGTGAGAACTACACTTGGAATCGAGCAATTCGAAGCAAGATTGAAGCAAGTGAAATTAATTTGTTCAGAAGTGTTACAGGTTATACGCTACTGGACCATAAAGGAATTCTGATATGAGGCATTCACATGACTTTCTCAACTCACTCTTCTAATAGCTATTCTTACAGAAGCTTAATCTTCTATCTACTTATTGTCAATACAGATAAATCTTCATTACTCATTTTACACATTTCCTTGTAGGTATAACGAGAATATATTAAGCTTCAAAGTCGGTCGCTAAGTGAAGGCCTTGAAATTCTATTCGTTTTGCGTGAACACGGAAGAGAGAGAGAGAGAGAAAACATCTTTAGTGATTTTTAGTTGAGAAAAGTATAAACTATTTGAAAATTCAAACCAATAACAAAGAATATCTCGGAAATGGCTAACGTCATAAAATATGCATTCAACATAAATTGTCAGCTTTAACAAGATGTACTTTTTTATGTAGTAACATTTTGCCTATCTCTTAGGGAAAGGGTGGCGAAAATGCCTTTCTCCCTCGAATCATCAAATATGCAAGACGCATTACACCACTCAGCAGCACATGGAAAACAAATAAATAGACGGCTAGAAAAGGAGTTGCGCCTGCTAGTCACACTACCTCGCGAGTCGCGTTTTCGCCACCACTGTCTTAGAGTATAACAAACATGCAAAAGTCATTCAGAATGAAGAGACCTTCAAAGGCCATTCCCAGAAGATTCAAGATGTACATTTCATTTGTCATTAAAATATGTTAAACATGATATTTTGGTTAAAATCGTTAGAGTCATTTTTGAGAAAATAAAAACTTTTCATGTAAAGGGTAGTTTGGGTTGGGAGGATTTTCTTGAAAATCTTTGTGTTCACATCCTTGGAAGATGCTGAACTTAAATGAAAAATTGGTATTTAACCGACCTTTCCTATTTGAGATGCTGTTCACAGAAACAGACAGACAGACACACACACACACACACACACATACAGATCGACAGTCAGACAGACAGACACACACACACACACACACACACACAGACGCCTTTTTATGAAAATGCTTTTTCTGGGTTCAGAGGGCCTGAAAACATGTATTTCCGGTGAAATATCGGTACCGAATTTTTGGGTACAATACAATAGAGGAGGTAAAAATGAGAACGTGCGACCAGAATTGACTATTTTCAACTTTACAAATAGAATTAGTCAACAAAGATAGGATTGATACAATGGTACAAACATATAATGGAACACAGGTATATATTATACAACGGAGAAGGAAGCCTCGCGCACTGCGACCTATGCAAATCTATTGTTACTACTACCCCCCGGGAGGAAGGTATGAAGTGAAGGAACCGCAGGAGGCTACAGGCAGCCCTCCAGTGTCCATTGGGAGTACTCTTTCCTTTGAGCAAGCATCCGCGCCG
Organism: Deroplatys truncata; assembly: GCA_030765065.1. Classification (NCBI taxonomy): domain Eukaryota; kingdom Metazoa; phylum Arthropoda; class Insecta; order Mantodea; family Mantidae; genus Deroplatys; species Deroplatys truncata. The sequence goes on along the minus strand of CM060990.1, from coordinate 126,290,254 downwards.
TATGTCCGGCATCATTATACGCCACGAAACTAGAAGCACACCTGAAAGGTGTGAAGGAAACGGAATGAAAGGGAAATGATGTAAAGGAAATCATGGTAGAAAAAAGAAGATGGCTTAGCACCGATATTATATAATTTAACACTGGAATACGTAATAAGACAATTAAATGTGGATACTAATTTCACAATATACTATATAGATTAACACAACTATTAGTGTATGCAGAATGATATTGATATAATAAGAAGAAAGAAAAATACTGTGATAGATTTGTACAGTGAGTTGGAAAGCAAAGCTAGATAGGTCTTAAACTCAATAAGAAAAAAACCAAAACAATGGTACAACATAGACAAAACAAGAGAACTAATGAAGCATGGACAGGACAGTAGGAAATCATAAGCTAGAAGTGATCTACAGTTTTAAATATCTGAATGCAATGTTGGACCAAAGTAATGACGAAAGTAAAGAAATTAAAGCTCGAAGATTGGCTGCAAACAAGACATACTATTCTCTTAGGAACTTGTTTAAAAACAAAAATATACACAGGAAAACCGAGATTATACTATATAAAACATTAATTAAGCCGATGCTGATATGAGTGTGAAGGTTGGACACTATCCTCTAGCTCTTTACATTTGAAACGAAAATACACGAACTCTATAAAGAGTTGGATATTGGGAAAGACATAAAGATAAGGAGGCTGAAGTGGGCCGGCCATGTGACAAGAATGCCATATAAACGCATCCCCAAGAAAACACTGGACGGCAAATTTCACAAGAGTAGACTAAAAGGAGTGTTCCACCACTGGGTTAGAAGACTGCTGCTGTGTTGTAAACAGCAAACGAGAAGGGGCGGGGTGGAGATCGCTTGACATCCGGGGTCAAGAATGCCCATACCTGATACATGTAGACCTTTTCACGTGCGTTCGCAGCATTGTGTCTCTGGATTTTGCAATCTTACTTATATGTATGAGGTTTTACTGGTTTGTTGTGAGGTAGAGAGTTTAGTAACTTATTGAGACTCACCAAGTTTGCATTTACCTTTAATAGTAGCTTTTATGTTGTTTTAATTTATAATAGGGTTGGAACCTAGATACTGTCGATACCTCGATATCCTCGATACTCGGTGGTATCGAATTATCTCTAATACTTTGAGATAAACATTCGATACTTTTAAATGTTTAGGTTTTGCATTACTGAAGGTTGTTATGTTTAAATTTATGCTAGATAAGGAATGAAAGTAGTCGAGACTTCACGTTATTGCCTCGCACATGTCCCCAAAAGTTGCTGGACTATAACTCTTGATAGACCTAGACTGCGTTTCCTGTGAGTGAAATAATGCAACATTCCATAGACGCTTGTGTCTAAATGAAAACTTGCAAGAAATGATGGGGAAAGGAGTGGAGATACTCATGTAACATGCAGCGTTGACTGAGTTGTGAATAAAGCTGGTTTAGCTGACGCACTAAATCACGTTTCTGCAATAGCCTGACTTGGTGACTCTTTCTCAGCCATTACATTTACCTATTCCAGTGACCAAAAACCTGTGAATTCAGCAGAAACAAATCAGAATCTAAGATGTGAGATAATACAGCGCATGGAGATATATTTTGTTATTTTTATGTTTGCATTTCAAAACAAAATATATATATATGTATATATATATTAATTTATATGTTCAAGATTTCAGAATAAAGAATTGCTAGTATTTGTTCTTCTATGGGTAGAAACCCCTTTAAACGAAAGCTTTCAGCCGAAAATATATATTTACATAAAAGGGAAGCAAAGTTATAATAATAATAATAATAATAATAATAATAATAATTATTATTATTATTATTATTATTATTGTTAGCCTTGACTAACAATATAGGATATATAGCCTGTGGAATTATCAAATAAAAAAATTCTGTCAATTGGTGAAGGTCAAACAGGAACAATTTCGGAATTAGCATACAATACAAAATTTGTTACATGCGTTTTAATCACAGAAAACTACTAATAACAACACAATTAATTAAACAAGCTACCTCCTTTACAGTTTTTATAAAGTGAGTATCGAATATCGGTGCTCAAAAATTAGTATCGGTATCGAATATCGAAAAATAGTGGTATCGTCCCATCGCTATGTGAGAATATCTTAAGGGATGCCTAGGCAAACTTGGTATTTCTAGGAACACGCCGTTGGATCTGAGATGCCTTTAATGTCTCAGTTCATGGCAATAGGTTTAAATCTAACATTTTGTTATGTCCTTCATCCAAGATGAAGATAATTAAAAATGCTTGAACGTATTTATGGCTTAATAAAGTAGATTAAACGTTTACTACAGCCTGTATAATCGAACTGCGGTTTTCAGCGTGACAAGTCAGAAAGTGTTTCAAACAGCTACTTATAAACACTGTAGCAGCGTTTCAATTGCTGCCCTGGATTCCATTACGTTCTATTCTGGTTCTAATTATAATCCAATTTAAATAAGAATAAAAAACAGTGTATTTATTTCCTCCTACATATTTCATTAAATTGTGTGTGTATGTAATTGCAGTATTACGCTATAAAACCTTTAGCGTCGATTGGGAAATATTCATCTGTAACCTCGATTCAAGGCTCTTTATCGTAATTTCGATTAATTTTGAACAGATTTCAACTTAATTTGAAATGTGTGGTCAACGTTTTTCAAACTGTTTTGTAAAAAATGTTAACTCTGTAAGTACAATAGTTTGGCTAAGAATTGAATATGTGTAGCAGGCACTCCATCTAAACTACCCTTAATTTTGTGCTGATATCAACCAAAATTTAAATATACCGGAACAGTATTCTTCAATCTCTTATATTTAACATCTCAAGTCTGTACATGTAGTAATTGGCGAGATGTGTCGCCTACAGGCGGACGGAGCAAACAGATCCCTTCGCATCTAAAAATCGTTACCATCAGCCAACACCAAGGAAACGACCCGCATCTGTATATAGAGGTTAAAGAACACAGTGGTTTCTAGGTGAACATCCGAAAGGAGGGGAGAGAAGGGTGAATTAAAGACAGGTAGGGGACGCCAATAATGGTATTAAAGATGACGTCATCTTTTGTTGAGATGTGGGCATTCATTAGATGAACAGCTGTAGTTGTGAAGATGGCTGTGGACCACTAAACAACATAGTATCGTAACACTGGCGTTGCAGTAGTAATGACGGAGGCGTTTTCTAGAATGTCTACAGAATATACATGTTTTATGGATATCAATATGCGAGAAAAGGCCAAAAATTTGCCAAAATTCATAAAAATGGATTTTAGTTTTTGTAAATGCTACAGACTTTCTACTTTAGTTCTATGTAGTTTTTATAGCTGTACGATCGTTTAAAGCATGTCGTATAGCGATTTAAATGTTTGCCTGTAAACCTAACTTCCTATACAATTGTAGTAAACAAGATAAGCTTTGCCTATATGAAAGTAAACAAACCATTCAAAGGAGGCCTCAAGAATCCTCAAATACAGTAGAGTTTCGTTTATCCGAGCTTCGCTTATCCGACATTCCGTATTATCCGACGCCCCACCTTAAAAAAGACGCATTAGTTGTCAAACGATGATTAGAAGATGGCGAAAGTATGGAAAAAAGCACGGATGAAATCGAAGAAACCATTCGTTCTACGTTTATTGCAAGGTATTCCTGAATGTGAGGATGCATCTTTGCAAGAAATTAAAATTTGGATGAGGGATGATGATCAGTATGAAATAACTGATCGAAAAATTATCGCTCTTATTAATTGCGATGACAACGAAATTGAAGATTAAGCACCAACTGTTGACCCACGCAGAATTTCACTCAACGAAGGAGTTAAAGCTCTAGAAACTATAAGTAAACACCTTGAACAACAAGAAGCTACAGGAATCGACATAATGATGCTGTAAAGTTGGCGAGACTTGGCAGCGAAGAAATGGCGCTCGTCAGGAAAGTAGAGTACAATAAAAATTTTCTTTAAATAACCACAGGGCTGAAGTTTTTAACGGCATGTATTTAACTTCAGACAATTCTTAAACTGCAAGTTCCTTTTCTCAGTTAGTTTATTCTGTTTTTGTTGTTGTTGTTGTAAAACATGGTTATTCTGTTCGTGATGTGTAAAACTATAACACTTTGAAATCATAGCATGGTGTGACGTTTAATAGGCTTTTTCTCACTCCTCCCTTTTACGCGACATTTTCGCTTATCCGGCGATCTGCCGGTCCGTTTGTCAGATAAGCGAGACTACTGTAATAAATTAGTTGTTGAGAAAAAGACGAAGGAGGGCCTGTATTACACGCACTAAATGCCTTTTTAAGCAGGATAAAGTTAGAGTTATGTTTAGAGTTTTTTTTTAGAATTATGTTTTTCAAACCATCTTTTCTCGGGTTTTCATTTGTCGGTGCATTCTCATTTTCAAATTGTTCCACACAATTTACTTTTCAGCATAAATGAGTGAAATGTTTGTATAGTTCCTTACAAATAATAGGATAAAATATGACGAGATGGAAGTTTGTTAACATGCTTTGTTTTGGCGTTATTAAACAACAATGTTCACATTGCGTAAATTTTAAGCAACAAATTGAAAGTCTCATATTTAACAATTATTTTCTCCCAAAATAATAGATAATTAAACGGCCATATTTATAATTCATAAATATAGTATTAAAGATGAGGCGGAAGCTTCTTCCCGGCACACCAATATATAATTCAACATTTAATTATAAATTTATTCTATATCTAGGTATCATGTCTTAACATAGTAAATTTTTGTTACATGCAATTTCTGAAATATTTTCTGACCTGAAAACCTAGTAAGGTAGAAGATAGGTTATGTAGTGAAAGACAACGTTAGTTGTTATAGTGATGAACAAGTTGTTGGTGTTTAACCATTAAAAGGGACTATACCTCAGCATGTTAACGTGCTAAAATGTGGGTTTATGTTATTTGGTGTTGAAATATTAGCGAGTGTGTTTTAAAATGTTCACAGTCATAACTTAAAATGAACTTCAGAAGCCATTATCAAACGTTATTAAAGATAAGTGTTCATCCCTTCAGTGGGATTGCCCCTGTTAAATGTGACGTACAAACCGCAACGTAAGAATTAACCTACAAAGCTATTCAAATGTTAAACCTTGTAAACAAATAAACTTATTTCTTTACATCTTTCTATGTATGGTATTGTTTATCCCTCCTACTTGTATCCAGAAAATGTGCCCTGATTTCAGTTGTATTTATGACATTTTTAATTACAAAATTATTTAGGGAGATTCAGATAAAGCAGTTAAAATTATAAATGAAATTTAACACCAAAACAACACATATGATACGAAGAACATAAATAAGGTTCTGAGTCCCATGGTGCTTCATTTGACATTCCCATTAATTTCATAGAGGAAATTGACAATAAAATATCTACATGTTCTTGAGAACAATTTTTGTTAACCCAAATACTGCCTCATATTCTGAAAACTTGACCTAAACAAAAGAGCTTGTTGGCGTTTTTTTTCCCCTCACAACATCCTCTGTTTATGTTGATTTTATGTTAATTTCTTAAATAAGATAGGTTGGAGGTGAATCGGCAGCTTCTAGGGCAACGATTTTTTCTTTCTGTCACTTTATCGTATTTACACTGATATATGGGTACAAGCTGTCATACCCTGAATGTCAATAACACAAAGCAATTTAACCAAGCATATTTTTCTAAACTCTTAGCTCTTCAGTTTGTCTAATTTCAGTTTGTCTTTCTTCCCATGTACAGTTGTCTTAAATATTCATGTAAAATTGTATATTACTCGCGCAAAACTTCTGGAATCGTGACCTTGATTGCCAACCCAGCTGCCGAGCCTAGGAATGGTTTATGTTTAGCTTTATCAACGAAAGCGATATAATACCTTTGCTTACTCACAGTGCGTAACACATACAGTCTGCATAGAAAGTGTCTGCATCTGGTTGTAACTTTAAAGAGAGCTGCAGTATCTAAATAGTACTTATTTTATATTTGTTATATTTATAACCATGGCTCCTATGTTTTCAAAGTTAAGTGGTAAGGTGTTACGTAGTCAAAGTAGGGAAATAATTGCAAATGTCCTCGACTTCATGAAGCAAGAAGCAGAGATGAAGGAAGAAAATATATGTTCATCCGAGTTCCACAAAAGCCTTAAGAGAATGAAAGAAAGAGTAGTCAAAGCAACTGGTGTTTCACCGAGTTCCGATTCCAGAGTTCTCAAAGATAAGAAACAAAACATATGGATGAAAGAGTACCATTTGACACACCTGGGAAGAAACATAAGGTCCCTAAACGTATTACAGAAATAGACGATTTCGAATGCGTCATTCGACGCACGATTCACAATTCCTATGTGGAAGAAAAAACTGTGCTAACAATAAGCAGATTGCTCATCCAGCTGAAAGACAGCAGAAACTTTCAAGGTGGTGCTACAAATCTCAGAAAAATTATTAAAGATTTAGGGTTCAAATGGAAGAAACCGAAATCAAATAGAAGAGTTCTAACAGAAAAGCAAAATAAATAAATAAAATAAAAAAATAATAATAAAATAAAAAAATAAAAAGTAAATGTTGACATGATAGCTTAGTCAGTTAGAGCAACGGCACGGAAAGCCTAAGATCCGTGGTTCAAATCCCGGCTATGGCATTGAATTTTTCAGTCTGATTCTACCTTTCCAAATGAGTATAATTTTATATGTACTTATATCAGTGTGTACTTATATCAGCATCAATTTTTAAGGTGGTGCTACAACTTTCAGAAAAATACTATAGTGTATGAAGATGAGTCATACATACACAGCAGTCGTACAGCATCTAAAAGTTGGAGTGACGATAGCGAATTAGGTTGCAGGTTCCTGTTGCTAAAGGGCAAATACTTATTACCGTTCATGCTGTTAGAGAGATCGGCTTCGTTCCAAATGCCCTTCTTTTACAAGTTGCAAAAATAACAGGAGATTTTCATCAAGAAATGAATACAGAAAAGTACATGAAGTGAATCAACGCCATGTTGAGACCTAATATGCCTGCTGGGTCTGTTCTGGTCATCGACAATGCTTCACAATGCGTCAACACTCAATTGACAAAGCACCTACCTCAAATTCATTGAAAGAAGAAATGAGAGCTTGGTTACTTAGACATAATATAGCTTTAGATGAAACCATGAGTAAAACAAAGCTATATAACTTAATTAAAACCAACAAACAGCTTCAGACGTCATACATACTTGACCAGATAGTAATACAACATCGCCATAATGTACTTAGACTCCCATCGCATCACCCAGATCTAAACCCAATCGAATTAATCTGGGCTGATATCAAAAAATGGGTGGCATGCAGAAATATGACTTTTAAATTAAAATATGTGGAGCAAGTTATAACGCCAGCAATTTGCTGAAATTGGAAGGCCAGAATGGGAAGATGTATGTCGACATGTTGAATAAATTAAGAATCAGTATTTCTAAAAATACGGAATTGCAGAAAATCAAATAGAAAGAATTCTCATCCAAGATAATGGTGCAGAAAGTAGTGACAGCAGCGATGACGGCAATAATGTGAGTGATTCCGCAGAAGAGGAAGGGTTGTTAGATGTGGAAGAATTGGAGGCAATGATTGACAGCGTTTTTTATATTAAGCGCTTTTTACAGCATGGATTTTAATATACTGTATATAACTAAGTTTATCAGCGCAAAGCAGTGCATAACCGGTGAGGATATTTGACGATGACTGTCCAACGCACTCCTGCAGTATGCAGTCGACCGGTCACCACCTGATCTGGCAAGCAACTCGCATCATAGCTCTCACTAAGATTTTCACGTGTCTAGAACTGTTGCGCCGATTATACTTCTTTGTTAAAGTAATAGACTGAACAAATTTGACACTTTAATTCTGACAAAAATGGATCGTCATTAGTTTCTACTTCTAGATCCTTTTCGGAATGCTTCCTTGCAACCACGAGCTGCACAATAAGGGCGTGTATAAATCTCGAATTTAATCGAACTAAGGAAAACATCCCGCACTAAGGTCGGCCTGCATGCACTGCTTATACCTCCACCAGCAGATCGAGATGTTGGTTTCAAAAGCGTTACGTCATGCACTTTCTGTTCTATAGGTACATGCTCAGAGACGATACGGACCAAGGTCGAACGAGGTCGAGGAGAAAACTTCGTTAACACGTGATACAAATTTGTAACCAATGAGAAGTTGACGTTTTGTAAATCGCCGGGGATTTTCAGATATAAGCGCGATGAGATTAGCCAATCCGAAGTCATATTTGTGGGTTGGCAACATTTTCGAAAGGCTATAAATATGGAACTAATTTAAAATATGCATTAATTTATTTTACATTTTACACATTAAACCCTGGTTTCTGTATTAAAATTTTTTAAATGAATAAACCAGAATATGGGGACTTCTTAGTATCCGAATTTTGGTATATGGTCACCTATTCCATTTTGAAATCATGCTCTTTTCTCTCTATCTCTCTTTCTTTCGCACAAATACACGCACATACAAAAGATGTTTCACTTAAAAATCGATGTGTTGCATTCACATGACTTTCTGTAATCACTTTTCAACCAACTATTGTTAGAAAGTCTTATCCTTCTATCTACTTCTTGTTAAATGAGACAAACTTTCATTGCATATTTACACATTCGTTGTACGTATAAGAAGGACACAGCAGGCAAAAGCGATAGACAGGTTTTTTTAAAAAGCGGGCTCACGTTCCTTGCATGACCACGAGAAGAAACGAATAGCGACCTACCACATGAAACAAGTTTTAATTATTTGAAAATTCAAACTAATAACAAAGAATATCTCGGAAATGGTTAACGTCACAAACAACAAAATCTGACATAGATTGTGTACTCCAACGATATCTGGATTTTTTGTATAGTACGATTTTTGTTTACCTTATCGTTTACCAGTTATATAAGTCATTCAGAATGAACAGAACTTAAGCAGGTATTTTTTTTAAAGTTCCCTTGTTGTACCCAGTTTATGCTACTGTGTTTTTACTGTTTTCATACCGCTTATTTCCGCAACACACATATACACAAACACCCATGCCCGTGTCGGGACTCGAACCCGCGACCCTCAGCTTGGCGGAGCGCCGGAGCGGCCACTTCAGGGACCACGGCTACGAGGGCCGGCCATTTTTTTTTAAAAAATATCCGTCATTTAAGCTATAAACTCAAAATTTGTTTGTATATGGTTATATAGTTCATATTTCTTGTTTATTTTTTTTAAAGTTCCCTTGTTGTACCCAGTTTATGCTACTGTGTTTTACGGTTTTCATACCGCTTATTTCCACAACACACATACACACACAAACACCCATCCCCGTGGCGGGATTCGAACCCGCGACTCTCAGCTTGGCGGAGCGACCACTCCAGCGACCACGACTACGAGAGCCGGCAAAAGTATTCGCAGAAAATTCAAGATATGCCTAAATTTTACTTATATTAACATCTTAAACATATGGTATTCCAACTAAAATCGTTATAGCCATTTTTGAGAAAATAACGCGTAAACAAAATTTTCCCATATAAAGCGTAGTTTGAGATGGAGGGGGGGGCCTTCTTGAAAATCTTCTGCCTCATCCTTGGAAAATGTTGAGCTTAAATACTAAGTTTTGTATTTAATCACATTTTCGTTTTTGATTTATGTTATTCACAGGCACGGACACACACGGATATATTTCTAAAAATGCTTTTTGTTGATCCAGGTGACCTCAAAATGCGTATTTTCGTCGAAATGTCTATATCGAACTTTTGGGTGGAATGCAATACTTTTAAGGTAATAAGTAGAGAAAGTAAAGGTACTTCTTAATTTCGAGGTACTGAAGTAGTGTATTTGTGATGAATCAGGGAAATTTTTAATGAAATGAAACATTATTACTACCACCTTAGATGCGAGATAGTGAACATTAAGTACAAAGTAGTAACTTTATGTTTCCTGCAAATGGTTTGAAATACAAGATGTGGAAGAGGCCTTATACTGTTTATATCTCAAGTCTTGTTATTGAGGTCTTCAGGTTAAACGAAAACAAGAATTGCACATTTTCAAAATTTTAATACAGAGATTGAACCAAATTACAGTTTAGTGCGGGAAAATTAAATTCATGATAAGAAATATTTCAGAATTGTCTGCAAAACGAAAAATGCCTCCATTAATCATCTTCACACGTTTCCACTATTCTTCTCAATAATCTAGTTATAGACAATTATATGGCAATAAACTTCCAAAACGTTGTACATGTGTAATAAGATATTTAAATCAAAATATGTATGACCACTTTAGAGCGAATAAAATTTAAGAAACGTTTTTCCAAGTAAACGGTTGCTTTAGACAAATTCGAACAAACGCTGTATCCTACAAAGATACAAGATTTAAGCCTAACTTTGGTAACCACTACACCACAGAGGACGACTGTAGAGAACAGTACCACATATTAACAAGATAACACTTTGATTCCATTTTCTTAAAACATAATTCCTTAACTTAGCTTTAAATTATATATAAAGTTTCGATATAATTATCCAAATTTCCGCTTAAAAGCTATAGGCTTAACACAGATACGTTCTCTTACATCGCGAGATACAACGGAATGGTGACAGCACAACATTACATGATAAAGTGTTGAGATAATTCAAACCAATAACAATGAATATCTCAGAAATGGCTGATGACACAATACAGTTTATTTTAAATAAACTGTGTGTTTTTAAGAGATCTACGTTTCCTGCGAAGTAAGTTTTTGTGTATCTCCTATGGTTTAACAGTTATACAAAATTATACAAAATGCATTGCGAATGAACTGGACTTCGTGGAAAATTCAAGATACAAATTATATTAGTCATGTAAATAACTTATATATATATATATAATGACTTTTAATCAAAATCGTCAAGAGCATTTTCAAATAAAAATGCTGTCCTGCCAAAAGGTAGTTCGGGATGGGGCGGGGATTTTCTTAAAATTTTCGTGTACATCTTCGGAAGATGCTGAACTCAATAATACGAAGTTTTGTATTTACCCAACTTTTCGTCTTGTAGTTACGTTTAGTCATGCTTTTTTGGATTTAGAGGACCTCAAAGAAGTTTTTCCGGCGAAATCTTCATATCGAATTTTTTGGTGGAATGCAATTTCTCCCCTACGTTCTATAAATAGGTGCTAGAAAAAAAATATTTGAAAACAAAACTTTGCCCGAAGGGAAAAATTAAATTGAGTTTTATTTATGCACGCTCTTAAGCTACTATGGTTCTTAGCGTCCCATTTTATATTGGGTGTGAAAAACAGGAATTTTTGCTCAGAGGCCTCTTTATCAGGCTTGAAGTTCTTTTACGTACCGTAAATCTATGAAACGGGACCAGCGGCTTTACTTCCCTTCCTAAAGAAGCCATGCTAAGCAGGTTTACGCCCTCCGCCGGGTTTGAATTCGCGACCTCGGGAACTAGAAGCTAGCATGGTACCACTAGACCATGGAGGACGACTTGACCGAAGGAGGTGCACCCTTAAACGCTGATGAAAAATATTTTTAATGAGTAGTAAATATCTGATTATATTTGTATGCTCTTTCATTAAAAAACTTACCGATGTTTTCTTTCTACTAAAAAATGCATTTTATTTTCTTCTGGGTTATAAAAGCGGCATTTCTAATGAAATCACTGCATCGAATAATATAGCTCGTGTTTGCTAGAAAAGGGCAGAGAAATCAAGCAAAAGAAACTCGCTAGAGCTTATAAACATCCAAAGAAATGATCCTGTAAAAGTGAGGTTTATTTTTCCCCCCAAGACATCTGCGAAAGGGAGCGGAAACGCTAATAATGCTATTAAAGGCGGTGTATCCTTTGTACGGAATAGAGCCAATTCGGCATTCAGGACGCACAGGATTGAGAAATCTGTTCATATAATGGCGACTTAGAGTCCTTAAGTATCACGGTACCATCGATAATACTGTTGTACTGGCAGCAGAACGATCCGGAGAATCTATACAGGTCTACAGTCTGCATATGGTACAGTATTTTCAACGCTGGAAAAGATCACAAATAAAGGCAATTTTTGCGTACCAAAGACCTCAAAAACTATTATTTCTGGTCAAATATTCAATTATAATCATTTCTATGCCTTGAAAAATTGGTGCATGAAGTTATATTCTGTTGAATACTTTATCAGAAAAAATGTTTATGGACTACTTAGAATTAAGCTATACTCTCTTGGTTACCTAAAAGACGGGAAAAAGTAACTTACTGTGAAAATTAAAATAAAATACGTTACCTCACATCTAAGAAAACTTCAAACTAAGGAAGTTAAACGGACAGATGATATTTCAGAAATGCCGATTCTATGAAAGCGTTACATTACGCAATTTATGCAGAGTGTAGAGAAGCAACACCGACAACACCTAGTATTTTGGACGAGACTGTAAATTCATCACTTTTCAAGATGGAACCCATCTTCGAAAATTCATGGTTTGGGCGCTGTGAGGCGTCGAAATTTGAGAACTGTTCGGATATGGAGATTGTCTAAGTTTCACATTTCCTTTAGAAACTCAACAAGAGCATCACACCGTGCAGTAAATTTCAAAATGGGTTTGAATTCATGGTTCCCTACTTGATTGTAGAGCGTACTTAGGCAGTAAAGAGATTGACTCTCGCGGTCCCAAGGGCGTCTGTGTTCTGAGTGTTTCAGTGGCAGCATGAAAATGTTACAAGGGTAGCATATATTATAGTCGCCGTAGCAACCTACAGAAGCTGTTGAAGAGGTACTCGTAAATATGGTGACCATGGTGACCTTAGCACAGCTTCCCCTCGACTGATATATTGATTTACGTCTCTGTATTCGTCTGTTGCCGGGCACGTTCATCAATATGAACCGTAGGTGTGTTGCTTTACAGCTATATTATTACCTGTCGAACCCGTAGGCTCACCACGTCCAGTAGAAGAACGTCGCTAAGCAAAAATGGGTAGATCGGTCCTATCAGAAATTGCGCTAATGTATTTTCCTCTGTCCAAACATGAGTGTTGTACAAGTTCACAAATCTGTCTACAGCGAACGTGCATTCATCGGTGAATGGCACAAAAGTCTCGAATTGTGGCTGGAATATACAGCGCTGTAAAAACCATTGGCCAAAATACGAGGGCGGATCGAAAAGTAACGCACAATACTTTTTTTGCAAAAATGTTTTTTAGTTAAAACAACAAAAAATCACAAATGAACTTACACCTTTTACCTACTTTTCGACATAGTTACCAAGTTTCTCAACACATTTCTCCCATCGTGATACCAGTTTCAATATGCCCTGTTCGTAGAAGTCCGTTTCTTTGAAGTATAACCATCTGCGGACTGCTGATTTCACTTCCTCATCTGTCGCAAAGCTTTGGCTGGCCAGGAATTTCTTCATGGGACCGAACAGATGAAAGTCCGACGGTTCAAGGTCCGGACTGTATGGTGGATGTTGGAGCACCTCCCAATCAAATTTGGTGATTTTCTGACGAACAGCAGCAGCAACATTGAAGCGAGCATTGTCATAAAGAGTTTTGACATCGTCAGGATTCATGTTATGGCGTTTTGTCACTTCACCAAAGTTTTCATGTAGGCTGCAGCATTCACAGTGGTCCCGTGTTCAGTAAAGTCCACCAATGCAACGCCATGCATATCCCAGAACACCGTCACAAGCGCTTTCCTAGCAGATTGAGTCACTTTGAATTTTTTCTTTACTGGGGAACCAGCATGTTTCCACTCCATACTTGCCTGCTTGGTTATGGGCGTGTAGTGGTATGCCCACGACTCATCACCAGTGACGATTCCTTTCAGAAAGTCATGCCCTTCTGCGGTGTACCGCGTTAGGTGATCCAAGCTCGTCATCATTCGCTGGCCCTTGTGGTTGTCTGTCAGGTTCTTAGGCACCCAGCGAGCACTAACTTTACGAAATTTCAAGGTGTCATGAACAATATCGTACACTGCAACATAGGAAATGTTGAATTGTTGCGATAAGATTCGCAGTTGCACACGCCGGTCGTTCAAAATTGCCGCCTCAATGCTTCTGACATTCACGGCCCTCTAGGAAGAATGCACACCACCTGGAGACATTGCTACGGTCCATACAATCATCCCCATACACTCCACGCATGTCTCTGTGAATATCACTCGGTTTATGCCCTTTGCCCCACAAATATCGAACCACACCTCTCTGTTCTTCACACGTGGACGACAGTAACATGGGCGCCCTATTTGTTGCGTATTTCACGCTTCTCTCGCTAGAGCTGCACATGAAACAAAAAATACCCTCTGTAGTGAAAACCTCAAACTATATCTGTGTGAAATTGCAACATTCCAGCTGCAATACCAAGGCAGAAAAAAATTATTGTGCGTTACTTTTCGATCCACCCTTGTGTGTATATATATATATATATATATATATATATATATATATATATATATATATATATATATATATATATCGTGGGTAGACCTCCACTACTAATGCCTGAACTATCTGCAGATGGTGTGGATTTAACTTTTCACAGACAACACTTCACGCGTTAGCATGACATGTGTCTAGTGCTTGAGCCACTTAACAAGTGCTGTGGACGGGCCCTTCTTGAATCACTCAACACATCCTATTAAAGCCAACTATCCGAATCGAGCGTGGACGGTCCGTATCCATTTGTGACTCATAATACCGGACAGAAATGCAGAATAATTGACACAGTATTCAGAAGGCCCACCATATATACCGTAAATTTCTCAATACCACGTAGTATTACTGTACGTACAGTAAATGAAACAAGCACAGCTACAATTGTGGAAAAATCCCAAATAGGAAATGCGGTACTTGCTGGCAACTCTCCGGTTTCCCTTAGACTTCTCATAGTTGGTGCGAGTATTGATGATGCGGAGTATTTTATGTTGTGAAACCTTTCCGCATACAGTTGTGCAGCAGCTTTGCTGTTACCATCAACTTTGCCGTACACAAAGATATCGGCGATTTCAATATTTAGTCACGGTTGCTTGACGTAATGCTGTCAACAAGGTTGCTACACTGGTGCGAACCTTGGATCATGGAGGGATGTAGTGCAAGCGCAGGAAAGCTAAGGTTCAATTTATCAATTGATCTTACGGTATTGGCTAATGTGTTGCATAACTACGTATTAGGACACCAAAAACAATCCGATGAGTCTTCGACTGGCACAGCGCCCAAACTATGAATTTCCGGATATAGATTCCCTCTTGAAAAATGGTCAGTTTACAGTCCCGCCCAACGTACTGAGAGTTGTCAATGTTGTTTCAGTACATCCTGTATACATTAATGAATGTCACACTTTCTTCTAAAATGTTCCATGTATCCTTTATGTTCTTCTCCGCGGCCCAGCCCGCCTCGTACTTTGCTTTTAGTTGCACGGCTTACTTCTAGAGAGTGAACTTCGGCACGCTAAAGCAGTTATGGTAGAAATCAGGAAATACGCCAGAACATTTTAAATAACATTGAGAATATTTATAAGCTTTGTCACAGAAATCAAATACTTTTATCGTAAAAACTTTGAACCTATAGACACGATGTGTTAAATTTCAAAAAATAACGACCTAGAAAATTTGCTCCTGTGACTTATTTCACAACTATAATGTCCAAAATTCACAATCCGTTGCTCAATAAAGATGCCGTTTCTGGCTAAATAACTTTATTCACGCGCAATTTATATTGTTTTCGTTATCTCCACTCCCGCGTTCTATCCTGGCCACACTAACATTGATAGGGTCGCGTCATCCACCTATTTTGCGACGGTAAAGTTCCTCTGCTGTCATTCAGAAAATTTCACGTTCGCCAGACCACGTAACATCGCTTACTTCCACTTTGTGAATTACATGCCCGCTTTCACGTACTTTCAAGTTTTAAGTCTTACATGTCTCTGCCTAATTCCAAATTACAAATGATCTTACTCGTCTATTTCAGATGTTGCCATGTGCTTCTAGTATTTCTCCTAACAAAAGTAACCTGACATCTTCCTTTAATACATCCTTGACAGAATTTCCTGAAAATAAGTTAATTTTCTTATTGGTGGATAAATATTACAGAAACTCCCACACTTAACCTTCTTATATTGGTTTGAAGCATAAACGTTCTAAACGTTTGCATGAGAATTGATGCGATCTCAAGATAAACAATTAATTCTATATTCCATCGTCTTGATCATGTCCGCCGTACCTACAAAGAATTCTAACGCCGGTATGCTGCGCCCTGTAGGAGAAAGCTTGCCTAGCATATTTCTAAAAGGTCTGTTCTCCCAGCGGAGGTATATTTCCGTCTGCCTCCGATACTATATAGACATCTACAATTAGTATTAAATCGATATATGAATACATGCTGTTATTTATCACAATTATTTGGTTCTGTGCGTAATGTACAGTTTCATATAACAACATTTACGGTTTCGTATTCGTATCATATGAATTTGTCTGCAACAATAAACAACTCGTCCTGTGAACATCCATAGATAATACACGTGATAATTTTCCATATTTATGAATTTTTTTATATTGACGTGTATGATGAGTTATAATGATGTAAGCATTGTATTTTAAAAAATATGTTTGTTTGTAGATTTGAGATGGATTCTATTTATGGACGCTCTTTAACTGTTGTGGTCCTTAGCGTCCAATTCTATATTGGGCGTGAAAGACCGGTAATTTTGCTCAGAGGCCTCTTTATCAAGCTTGAAGTTCTTTTACGTACCGTAAATCTATGACAGGAGACCACCGGCTTTACTTGCCTTCCGAAGGAAGCTATGCTAAAGATTTTTACGCCCGAAAAAAATCCATCGCCCTCCGCCAGGTTTGAACCCGAGTCCTCGGGAACTAAGGCTAGCATGGTAACCACCATACCACGGAGTACGACTTCTTTTGGTGTATTTATTGGCCTTAAAACATTTTACATATTCAGATTCATACATCGCATGGGACAGATAGATCGTACGTGCTTATATAATACACTGAAGCCCATGTTTCGGTCTATATTCATCACACTGAGCTTTAAAGTTAATGATATTTTATAAGAACTGGAAAAACAAATAGATAAAGCACACAAACAAAACAGAAGAAGAAAAAAAACTTGTTCACAGGTTTGCAAGTTTACAAAAAAGCACAATACACGCACATAAGGCAATAATCCGTCCCTTCCCGGCCCTGTCCCTCTTCCTTACACTCCGATTTGAACTGCATCATCTTTTGTAAAAGTGTATCAATCGTTTCCCCCTCACCCCTCCCAACCAGCAAGGTCCAACAACTCTGTAACCCTCTTTTTCAGTTAACATTCGGCCCTCGTAGTCGTGGTCGCTGGAGCGTATAACTTTAGCGCTCCGCCAAGCTGAGGGTTACGGGTTCGAGTCGCGCCATGGGAATTGTTGTATGTGTGTTGTCTATCCAAAATAATCGCAGTAATAAGCAGTAAAGTAAAACGGAGGAAACACGATCATCATAAATCTGGAGAAACAGAGGGACATAAAAGAAAAACAAAAGGGTCTGGTAAATATTTTTTCAACTCTTCTGTCCTAGTACAATGCGCCAGAACATGAACCCAAGTTTCCTCGTCTCTACACCAAGGACGGATTCTTATGCCTTCTTCATTAACAAATTTGATCGCTCGCCTTTATCTCAGTCTAGGCCAAGTAAACCCTTGTTTGCTGACTATTCAGTCGCTTCTGTACTTTCTCTTAGCAATATATCCACAAAGGATTAAAGATAAGGGGTGATAAAATATAGCCTTGTCTGACACTTTTGTGCTCTCGAAGTCCTCTGAAACTTTGTTCACATTGTACTTTACGCAGAGTTCCACTCTATGATACGGAGCCTGCAATGCTCTAATAATCTTCTTCGAAAAGACCTTAGCTTCTAATTTATACCACAATGCGTTGCGATTTATAGAGTCAGAAGCTTTCTTAAAAGCAACAACGGCACAAGGCAATCTTCCCCGTTTTTAGACATCTGTTTTGCCCTTAGTATATTCAAAATAAACACATTATCTACAGTACTATACCCCTTCCTAGGTCCAACTTGACAATTTTAAATTACATTAAACCGCCCCAGCTATGTTTCTATACTTTTGTAAAGTATTATACCAGGTATAATTTATTTATTTTTGAATTTATGCAACGTGCTAAGCAACATATGTGACTTACGCCTTTCTTGAATTCCTTCTAAAGGCTGATTTGCACAACACTTTATAGAGGAGGGATAGATAACTCAATGCATAAGTGTTTTACGGGATAGACTGCTATCTTCATGTATGTCGATGCCAAAAACATCCCACCCTGACACTGGGAGCTTCAGTGGCACTTTTAGCTGATTTTACAAACTTTTATTCTTTAGCATACATTGATACACACCTTTTAAAACGCCCCTGAAGGAACAACTTATCACATGCATCGGTTGACAAAACTATTTGAAAACAAAATTGAAGACCTAGCAGTGCGACCAATTGGATTTGAGTCGTCAGCCAACAAAGGTTCGTTGTACAGCCTTGTAAAAAATGCTAAGCATTAGGTAGATAATTTCTCTTCTGTCACAAACTATGGCATATTTCAGTTCATACAGTAATTGAAATGACTGATTCATTTTGTTTATTTGAGTTAAATTTACCAAAATGACCTCCAAACGCTGTATGAAGTTGCAAAAAGCATGTAAAAATTTGAGTTGGGGTAGAGTTTTGCTATTATTAATTCGTATAGGAACCCCAACTCGCAAGGTAGGATTGACCGAAGGGTATTATCATAGTTGCTTTATCACTATGCGCTTTAGTGCGGGCTCAAATCCGTCGTGTCAAGTTCAAAAATTGTATTACCTTTTGTTTTATCTCTTTTGGCCTATAATTTGATATTATGATTCAAAGAACATTTTGATAACATTATAAGTGTGTACAAAATAGAATAATCAACATGTTTTTTCTACCGTAAAAAAGAAGAACCGCAAAGCCCAAATCATTTCCGGGCACTCATACGTGAAGACTGCAGGCAGATTACAATACGCAAGAAGGTCTTTCCGGCAACGTACATAAATGTGCATTGATGAAGGGGGTCGTCATTTTGAACATTTACTTCGTTGATGAAATCCACGCTCTTTAACAATTTCTTATTCTGTTTACATGAACTTAGCACATTTACAAATCCTTTGTCAGTAGAAGAAGTGAAACATAAGGTTTAAACATGAAACAAAAACTGTTAGATTTAATATCGTCGATATGTGCCCAAAAGAATAAAAGCTAACTACGTGACACGGTTTACAACACCAGATAGGTACAGGTTATTATCGTAAGCATGATACACAATTATCTGATTGTAATTCTTGTGTCTTTGGCTCACAGGAGAGCCAATAACAAAAATAAATAGATTAGTATACTAAAATACAGAGAATAAACGCAATGAGAATGAACAAAAAATAACCAAAACAATTTGATGTTTGTATTAGATACGAACTTCCGAAGCTAACCGTTGCTTTACTACATCCAGACAGCTAATCCACTCAGCCAGAACGCACCTCCTCTCTTCCGTTCTTCGGGAAAACATACCTCTATCTCCTTGCAAGCATTATATCTATGAAAAGCCGTCTTTTTAAAGCCTTTCGCTGCTCCTTGGCTCATTTAGACCTTTAATCCTTAATGGTGGTTGTGTATAGTATCGAATAGAAGGACAGAGCTACAACAGTTTGTTTGATAAAAGGGTCAATGACTTCACATTAGTCTATAAAATGCGAGTTGCATAGATACGAATACTTAGGGGCAGCTGACTCATCTGGTATAATAGATTTTACTCATAATCGGCAGGAAAGTTACTCCCCTGTGATTTTCTGTGACGCCGTTGCTCCCTTTCCTTTATAAACCGGAAGAATAATTGTGACCCTCTCTCTAGCCAGCTGGATAGATTCCCCTATTAAAAAGACTGTTGAAAGTTCGGAGCATTGTTGTCCAAAACTAGGCAAAATTGCATGCTGCTTTAAACAATTCCGGCGGTAATCCGTCTCACCCCAGAGCCTTTACGTTTTTGAGACTCTTAGCTGCGCATATGACCTCCTTGCCGAAATCTCCGCATCATTTCACGCAAAAATGGTGAAACCAATGTTCATTAAACTTAGTATATACCATCCCAACTAAAATCAGGTAAGCTATATAGCATTTTGTTTCCTTTACCCAACATGGTGAGGTTTTCTAATGAAGCGCAAAATTTTAAAAAATTAAATATATCTGCTATCATTAATTTTTTTAAAAAAATTACATAAACTTTTATTAGCATTATGCTTCTGATAACTAATGCTCCTCTAAAAATTTCTATAGGCTGATTTAAGAAGCTAGCCAATTTATTCACTATGTTATTCGTGTATGTAAATCGGCTGTCGCTAGAAACAGTATACCTTCAACTGCATAACAAGCATAAGGAACAGGTATGAGTTTGTACAGTATTAAACCTTTTAGTTATGCTTTTAATTGTATTAATAACCTAAAAAGGTTATTTTCAGTTTTCAAAGCACATGTTAAATATAAGTTGCAGAGAGAGGAGAGAGAAAGGATATGGATCAAAGAGATTGGGACAGAAGGGAATTTGAGGAAGAGGGAGGATTATAGCGGGGAAAGAGGCGGAATGAGCAAAAGCCAGAGATGGAAGTAGACAGGGAAAGAGCGGAGAAGAATTATTTTCATTTTTAATTCAATAACGCGAGCAGAGCTGCTGGTTGTGCTAACTATACAATAATGCCAGATTCGTAATGTCATTTTAAGGAATGGAAAAGTTGCTGTAAAGAAAACTAAATTATTCGCATAGTTAGGTTTCAAACTTGAGAATATTTTTACTGATATAAGCACTACTCAAATATGCTCTTATTTGGATTCATTTCGAATTGCCAGAGCTGAGGGCTAGAACGGTCCTTGGGCTCTTGCAACCTCGTGAAGCTAAGGGGAACCAATAGCTGGTCTGTTTTGTGGGTTACCTAGTACTCGAGTGTCGGCCAAGAAACTTTTCGAGAAATTCTCATGTTTACGGAAATATAGGGTAAGTTAGTGCAATTTCGATATAAGCAAACTGCCAAGCAAGTCGTGATAAACCTGCAACTTTATGCTTTGTGTTTATACCATTGAAATATGACGTGTAAAAACAGAAAAGGAGCAGAAAGAAGTGACAAAAACGTTAAGAATATTACCCCTGAAGGAAACTAAGTAATTTTGCAAGTTATCACTATGCATAACAGAATCTACAGATACAGAAACAGGCAAAGGGAAATGAGTTTACTTGAAAGGAGTCTTACGAGGCGCAAGAAAGAGAGTCTATATCTTGTGATTATTTTTAATGTTGCTGCTTATTCATAATGCGCTTATAAATCTCCATATGTCACAGAAATTCTATTTTGATGCTGAGTGTCCCATGTAAGTGAATTATTGTTGTTTATTCTTTTAAACGCTAATGCAAGTAAGTCATTCCAAGCCCTTGGCTATTGCACAAGTTTTGTACAAATTGGATTTTATAATACTTATTTATCATGTAAGTGTCATATAACAATAAGTGCATTCATTTTATTAGATTTTAAGATGTCATTTCTCCAGAGGAGATTCTATAATGTTGACAATACAATTAATAAACAATTCACAAACAATAATGAACAGTAAGTTTGAAATTAAATTGAGTTTTATTTATGCACGCTCTTTAACTGCTGTGGTCCTTAGCGTCCCATTCTATATTGGACGTGAAAGACTGGAAATTTTGCTCAGAGGCCTCTTTATCAGGCTTGAGGCTCTTTTACGTGCTAATAAATCTACGACATGGGACCACTGGCTTTACTTCCTTACCGAAGGAAGTCATGCTAAGGATTTTTACGCCCGAAAAAGTCCATCGACCTCCACCGGGTTTGAAACCGCGACCTCGGATAATCTATTTTCTGGTGCTGCGCTTTTTTCGTTCTTGACATTCTATGGGCAGTGAATCTTTCGAGAGAATTGAGTTCCCAGAATTTTTTAAAAAGGATTATGGTTGATTTGAAACAGCGATTTAGAAAAATTATACTATGGAACAGGGCAATCATGGTGGTCTCTTTTTGCGTTGCTCAATAACCAAAGTTAAGGGCAATCGGCGCTGAAATTGCCAAGTTTTACAAATTTGAAAGAATTTAGCTGAGGTGCTTATCACAGATTTTTCATTAAAATTATAGGGTAAAAATCTAACGTTCATGCTCCTGTATTCCTAAATTTTAAAGCAAACATTTTAAACAAATGAAAATCGAAACTTCACTTGAAACGCCACACGCGAGGAAAGCTTTAAATTTCGAATATAGTCTTTACAATCGAAGATAAAATTTGATGTAACATTTTAAGTTTTCCTAGAAAAGAGCGATAAGTATGTAACACTTTTATTTTCAATAAATCAAACATGTATTACATTACTAAACCCCTTAATTCAAAACTGTACTTGATATCAAGAAAAGGTCCATTTGTGTTGTCAATGAACCTATAATGAATGTGTGAGTCAAGTTGAAGAAAAATCGCAACATGGGGAGCAGTTTGAAACGGGAAAAAATGTAAGAAAACAAGATCATGAGAAAATCAATTTTAAAAAACCCCACGTTCTATTTGCACATATCTGAACACGTCCATATAAATAGCACATTAGTCTTTTGAATGACCAGAAAGGCAAAACCGCATTAGGATCCGGATTCTACAGTGTTCATGGATGTTTCCATTTTAATTAACGCTTAAGAGGTTTTATTACAAACGAAAGAGGAACTTAAACACAAGAGTTTGCGACACATAAATCTTACGGGAACCGGCCCTCGTAACCGAGGTCGCTGGAGCGTATAGCTTCGATGCTTCACCAAGCTGAGGGTCGCTGGTTCGAATCCCGCAATGTGCATGGACGTTTATATTGTGTATGTGTAACAGCATTTGCTGTATAACGCGGTAAAATAAACCAGAGAAAAGCAAGGGAACATTTAAAAAAATGGGGGGCCGATAAACCTGAGATGCTACTGGAGTTGTAGCATGTTTAAAACCAGAGCTGTATTTTTGGTAGGATACATCGTGGTATTATATGGTATAGTACGTGGTACCATTGGTAAAATTAGCTTGATCGGTGACATGAATATTGAAGCAGTATTTCATGCCTTAGAAATTTAATTTAGATTCTGTGCGAGGCTAACAGCGGGTATCTGTGAAGTCGGAAGGGGGTAGGTGACACCCTTGGCGCGGTCGCCATCAACTACAAAGAGAGAAGCCACGCTCTGAATAGCGTCATGCTGGCTGGATTGGACTTTGAATGTAAACACCATAGCGCGGGGGTCAACATTTCTATTATGTGAGAGCGATAGTAAATTAAAAATATCTTTGTTCCGGGAGCGTTTAAATAATTGAATCCTGTGTTTTAAGCTGGAGTTAGTTGTATTTTTGTTTAGTGAAGGGGGAAATAAGTTTATGCCACTATCCCCTAAAGCTCTGTTAGGCTTCGCTCCAAGAACTCATTCTTGCCTGTTAAGTTTAATATCAAAGTGAATAACCAATAAACGTGTGAACCAAAGCACATTGTAGTCTTCATTCCATCGTGGTAATACTATTTACCCTGAGACAACAGTTACTCATTGGACATTTCAGCAAGACAGCCTCAATGTTTGCAATAATTATGAAAACTTTTGTTTTGAAAAATAATATTAATTTCGACATGTTAATATTATTAAGACTTTATCATACACACACTTCAAGGAAACACACATTAATTATTATTTGTTACTAATTAAATGCACGAGTAACAAAACAAAAATCAAAATCAAATGCCTATTGCAATGTTTTGCACGGCATTGACTTGGCTATACTTTAATGAAAAATAACTGCATTAATTCTTGTAAAAGAAAGCAAAAATAAAACTAAGCACTCTTTCACAATAGATTCAAAGCAAACACAGAAAGCAAAACCAGAATAGTTTGTCAGAATTGTGACGCTTTTATTAAGAACTGCAACAATTTCCAAGATTAATCGACCTCTTCATCAGAAGATAACTGCAGTTGTTGATTCTCGACTGATTCTGTTGCATCTGCATGGTCACCCTTGTATTAAAGATTCCATTTTACCGAAATCATTTTGGGTTGTTGCTGGTGAAAGTCTGTTCCTGGTCTTTGTATGGATATCAGCTTTTGGGTTGTTGCTGATGAAAGTCTGTTCCTGGTGTTTGTGTGGAAACCAGCTTTTGGGCTGTTGCTGGTGAAAGCCTGTTCCTGGTTTTTGTGTGGAATCGCCCTTGGGCCAATTGTGCCTGATGATGGTGGTACATTCAAAAGCTTAGTTGCCAGCGACTTTATCAATGTGTTTGCCACACAAACCTCTCCACCAGGTAGAAGATAGACATGTAATCGGTAACCCACAGAGTGTCTCGAGAAAAATTGCCATCACTAACTTTAAATTCGGCTAAGTTAGCCACAAATATTCCAGTCATGTCCTAGTACGTTTCTTGAAGATAAAGACAAGTCCCTGGTTGTTATGAATAACCGTGACCGTTGCTGTAGTGAAGGTTGCGTGTATTATACTGTGATTATTGCAGTATTATACAATGTGCTTTGGTATTATATGGGTTTCTACGACTGTAATTATGTTACATTCCCTTCTGTATTCCTTTCTACAAAATAAAGATAACTTGTATTACTTCTTTCTGTGTCTTATGAGTGAGCATTTATGAACCCAGTTAAAATGCTCTGGCATAAAATCTGTGAATGTCCAGAATTAGCTTTTGCAAATGTCTAGCATTACATAAGACAACACGAAATGTTTTTAAAATTGAAAAACCAATAGGAATTGTTTTATCTTGTGTATCTGTATTACTTTTAGACATAGTAATATGAATATAAGTAATTTATAGAAAAATAATTCAGGTGTTGCTGGTTTAAGCCAAGTAGGAATAATTAAATAAACATTTCTGATTGTTTATCTGAAAAATAACAATTTTAAGTAATATAGTACACCGATGGTAAATAGCGCTACAATTTACTTTAAAATATCTAAAGTAGGGATTTTTAGAAATTTCATGGAAATGTGTTAAAATGCATAACCTCAAGAAACTATAACAGTCGAGCCTTTATGTTAGAGAGATATTTTTCCCCTTTCCATGTTGGTACTACGATTGGTTTCTTACAGAGATTAAATACGCAGATGTGTTTCACTTAAAAGTGTTTGTGATCTTGCTTACTATATGTATATTTTACTCGAAACTAAACTTTTCTCTGCAAATGTCCGTCGTCTTTTCTCATAACTATTGAGCTTAGAACAACGAAACATTGAATAAATTGCGTTTGTAATTTTGCAACTTTTAACACAAAATTGTTTTCATAAGTTAATTATAAGAGATTTTGCCTTGACATTTTGGATAAGGTTGTATAAAGAATTTAACAAAGCTATCACAGATGCAACTCCTCTTAATACAATATCCCTGTGTCTATTTTAGTATTAAGATTTCATAAACATAAGGTTAAAATTTAAATAAACTGTGATGAATAAACAATGAGGGACTGGGACGTTAAGATTCTAAATTAACATTGATAAGCTAGGGCATTCCAGGTCCTCTTAGTGCTTTCAATGCTTTCTGAAATGATGTTGATTCATCATGAGTGATACATAGGAAAGTGTTGAATCTGATATTGAAGTGGCTGCGAATGCAGTTATTGAACATCATTAGGTACTATTCAAATATTGTGAAAGAAACAGAGAGATAATCTTGTAGCCAAGGTTATGGTAGAACCAGTAATATGAGCGGAAACTTTAGTGGTGTTCAGTCAGATTGAAGCAACTGTATCCGAAGGCAATGTATGATCACTGTGCCAATCTGAGCACTTCCGGAGTTGGCTGAGCTTCCTTGCACTACACTACGTATGATATCAGCATCCTGTTGATCTATTTCTAGTACATTGATATTGCGTTTCTTTTCTACAATCTCCTTATCGTACAGTGTGCTTATAGCTTGTATGTATGTTTTAAGTGTTTTTATTTCCTGGCTCATTTCTACCTGTGCTATTGAAATGACCTGTTTAAACAGCTTGCAATTCTTTATCCATCTGAGTTTGAACTTCTGCTACTGCCTGTTGTACTTTCTGATTGATGTTGAAGTGACTACATCTGCTATAACTGCTAGGTTTCTTCTATTTTCCTACTGAAACTATTTTCCATTCTAGTACTAGTTTCTGCTGTTAAGCTACATTCAAGTTTACGTAAGTTTTCTGCTAATCAACTTTCAAGTTTCTGGTTGTTGTCAGCTAAGCTACTCTCTGTTTTGCTGTTTAAGCTACTTTCAAGTGTACGGTTTTCTTCTGCTAATTGAGTTTCAATTTTATGATTCCTTTCTGCTAATAAAGCTGCATCATACTATTATTAATGGCGTGTCTTCAACAGATGCATCCTACTGCGTACACTCGGCAGCAGCTGAGTTACTGTTAGTGCAATTTTCCATGCTAGTTGAAGTGTTACTGTCCGCCATTACAATTCTATTATAAGTAATATGCAAAACACTGTACAGGAATATAATGCACCTACTTTGTGCTGCCCTGTTGACTGCTGCGATGCTCCTGGTGTGATGTTCTGCGGCGTTGAGGCCCTGGCTTTGTCTCCTTGCCTGTGAACGAAGTTGGGTGCACATACGATGGAACTGCTCGATTGCCTCCGGTTGTCTCGTCGACTTTCTTCTGATGCGCTGGTGAACTGCTGTAAAAAAGCATCCTACAACACTTCTGTGTTGGCCTATGCTTTTAACTCTTATCTCAGGAGTGGTACAGGAGACGAAATGAAAAAGCAATTTATTTGCACACGTATTCGTAGCTACCCGTGCATTCTATCCCACAGTAATTTCCTGCGTTATGCCTTCCGGCTTTGAACTAACGATCGAAGGAGGAAGGTTGCACTGTCGTCAGCATGTCAAATACTTAGGCGTCACTATAGTTATGAAGTTACTGTGGAACACCCATCTACAAGGTATTGCCAACAAAGGGCAGCAGTGACTAAAGTTATGCGCTCCCATCTTTTACAGCAAGGAGGTAAAATTAAAAACTAAGCTTGTGTTACATAAGTCCTTCATCTTGTCGGTGGTCCTATACACGTGTGTGGTCTGGGCCAACGCCTCCAAATCAGCGATGTTCAAAATAAATACATTGCACAACATATCACTTTGTAAAATTCTGTGCCTACCGCTTCGTACGTCCATCACCATACGAATTAAAACCTAACATGCCAACTCTGAAGGAGGCAATTTCCCACAGAGCTACACCGAATCAGACATCACACAAATACGCTGATAGGCAACAGCGGCGAGCCCGAGCAACGTAAACATAGGGTGAAGCAGGGACGAAGCGTCAGGGTAGACAGCGTCTATCCAAGATATTTTGTGAATGAAAATTTATTTCATTCCATTGTGTTATTATGTCAATAATTACTTTTCACGTTATACAGCTTCATTATATTTCCTACTTAGCAAGACTTAGACTTTCTGATACAAATATAAAGGTGCCTACTGGGATAATGTTCGCCCATCTGTGTATTTTGACAGGGTTTATGAATGAGAGAAACAGATGCATCCTCTGACCGCGGTAACTGTATAGCCAGATTTGTTCGCCCAGTAGACAGATTGGCTTTCGTCTCCCTTTATTGTGATTGGCTGTGGTACTTGAATTCTGCTCGAGCGAAGCGCTCTAATTGCCTACCTCTGAAGTACATTTTAGCAAGTAAATTGAATGATTGACTGAATGTTGAAGCACATTTTATAAAAAATAATACGCCGCTGCGTAAATACTAAACATTATAATCTTACATATAATAATTTAACAAACTGTAACTTAAGCTCTAAAAGTACATGCCTATTTTGCTGGCAGAATTGGTGAAGGAACACAAAAACAGCAATTTCTTAACAAGAAGGCGGCCTCCTGAGCTAGTAAGCTTTGGTGCTTTAGTGTGTTCAGTTCGTCAGAGAGAATATGAATAACTGCACGGTGTGTTTGTGTGTGTCATCCAGTTGTCCTTCCCAGAACAATGGCTTCTGAATTTAAACCTAACAGCCCTGACTTCGATGCAGTTCTGTACCTGCTTAACAGTAGTATTTCATCACTTTCGATAGAGCAAAAGGTTGCAACACAAAAGCTGCAGAAACAGCCTGACGTATCTTTATCTCAGCTAGAGTGAACAGGTGATTCATCGGATAAAGCTTTGTCCGAAACAGGAGACGAAGAAGATGAACGTATCTACCCTATTAATTAGTTCATGCTTCGCCACCGGGGTGAAGTTCTTTCAAGCAAACTCGCCCCCGCCCCTCACACGCTCACCTAGAGCTACCCGACCCGTTGTAAATAAGTTGAAAACCTTGTAGTGCTTTTCACTGTTTAATTTCTCGTGTGTTGTATATACGTACATAGTGTATATTTCTGTGCATGTGTTGGTTTGTGTATCTGTGTGTGCTAGGCGTGTGTTTGCATATACAGAGTGAATCATCTAAAACTTGCACTGCAAATATTTCGGAAATGGAAAGTGCTATTGATGTGCAGTTTTCACAGCATTGATTGGTAGTCAGGGGCTCGTACGTTTAGCCTATAAATAGATTTTAATAATACTGAGAAAGTGTATTTTTTGAGTAAACGTACACTTTTTTAAATGGAACAATGCCTAGTTACATCAACAAAATAAAGGTAGGATAAATTAGAATGTCAATGGCCTTTGTTGCGGGATTCTAGTGCAAGTGGTTTACGAGAAATCGTATTTTGAAAAGTTTCCACCCGACAATTGTTTGTCCCATTCAACCAGCTTAGTTGCTAGGTACGATGTTGCTATGTCTGTTTGCATTGTGTTTTCTGTTCATTGATTGCATTGCGACTTTCTGGTTAGTTAGTTTGTGACAGTCAAGCAGTAAGTCGTGAGTGGAAGGTGGGGTTTACTAATGCAGAAAAAGCCGACATGCTCATGGTGTATGGAGAGTGCAGGAAGATTACAGTTCGTTCGTGTACGGTGTATGCGGAAACGTATCCCAATAGACGTCAACCATCTCGGCAATTATTTATTAACCTCTTCAACCAATTACGTGAAAGTGGTACGGTAACACCTAGAAAACGTAACAGAAACAAACAGTGACTAGAAAAGAGGCAGAAATTAATGTTTTGGCTGCCGTTGCAGTAGATCCGCAAATTAGTTCCCGCACAATCACACGTGAAAGTAGCATAAGTCAGGCAAGTGTACTACGCATTCTCCATCGACATAGGTTCCATCCCTATTACATCTCTCCCCATTAAGAGCTGCATGGAAATGATTTTGAGATTCGTGTTAACTTTTGTACATGGGCATTAAGACATGATACTCCAGATTCATCATGTATCTTGTTTAGTGATAAGGCAACATTTACTAATCATGGCCTGGTAAACCGCAGAAACATGCACTATTGGTCTGTTGACAATCCCCGTTGGCTTCGTCAGGTAGATGCTAGAAGACGTTCCTTTACAGACTAGGAGGAACCTGTGGTACCAACATGATGGCTGTCCAGCCCATAGTGCACGAAGTACCACAGCTTGTCTTAACGGATTGTTTCCAAATCGTTGGATTGGACGAAGAGGACCTGTACCTTGGCCGGCCCGTTCACCGGACCTGACCCCTTTAGACTTTTTTCTGTGACAGAGGCTGAAAGACACCGTCTACAAGGATGTACCAACTACACCAGACGATATGAAACGAGTATTACTGCTGTCTGCTATGAAATTTCCGCTAAAATGCTAGAACGTGTGCAGCAGTCTTTCCATAGCAGATTGGAAGCGTGTATTGAAGCTGCCGGTGGTCACTTTGAACACAACCTTTGAAGGACTATGTTCTCTTTACTTGTAAGAATCCACAGAAGTATTGCAATTCCCTTTTGTTTTTCTTTAGTTTGTACTACCACAGGTTGTACAAGACTTGTCGGTTCATAAAAGTTTGAAAATAAGATTCCTCGTAAACCACTTGCACTAGAATCTTGCAACAAACGCCACTGACATTCTAATTTACCCTACCTTTATTCTGTTGTTGTAATTAGGCATTGTTCCATTTAAAAATTGTATGTTTTCTGAAAAAATACGCTTTCCCAGTATTATTAAAATCTATTTATAGGCTGTCGCAGTTCTCAGATGACTTGTGTTATCTTATTTGTTGGGCGCTTATTGTTTAATTATTTTTTTTTAAATTTGGCTTCTTTGTCCTCCGGCTAGCTATTATAGCTCAGTCGAGCACATGTCTCTAAGCAGGATGTGTTAACGGAAAGGAGTTGTTACTAAAAGATAACACTGATAAAATCTTTATACACGCCTGACTGAAACTGTGATATTTCCGAATGTAACTACAGTCGTTTTAGTTGCCGCGCACCAATTACTTCGCGTACTTTACATTTTTGTAACTAACTCTGCGGCTTGCACCGTGAGAGATTCTTAAGAACTGTGCGACACTTACTTATGGCTCGAGAATATATACTCCTTCACCTCGAATTGCCTAAACATTATAATATAGTTGCTATTGGTTACCAAATTGCGCCAACTTTAGCGTCTGTTTTGGTCAGCCAATCACTACTACGGACATATATGCTCTAGGGAAGATATTCCCTCCATTTCTAAAAAAGGCAAGCTACCCTGACGTCAATTTCGGCTTTCTCTTCTTAGTGACAAACAACTCACCCCCTCGGTTTATTGTTACCCACTTCTATTGTCAGTTTCAGTTAGGCCGTGCAAGCTTATTTCCTAACAATCCTTATGGCTAACAAACATCTAAAATCATGTAAGTAGGATATATAGAGGAATTCGAGCACAGTTTTTTGCGTTTATATGGGAAAGGATAGGGAAAACGAAGGTAGATGCTAGGTTGAGAGAGTCTTCAAGGAGGAAAATGCGTTTATATGGGAGAGATAGGGAATACGAGGACTGACGCTAGGCTAGACAGTGGTAGGAGGGGAGTACGCTTTATATGAGACAGATAGGGAATATGTGGAGGGTGCTAGGCTAGACAGAGGCTGAGTAATGTATGGTTTATATGAGCGGTATAGGAAAACGATGAGAGGTGTTAGACTAGACAGGGCTTGAAACGTAGTGCATGGTTTATATGAGAGATATAGGAAAACGAGGAAAGGTGTTAGGCTAGGCAGAAGTCGAGGAGTAGAGTAAGGTTTATATGAGAAGTATAGGAAAACGAGGAGAGGTATTAGGTTAGGAGAATTGAGTTTGTGTTTATAAGGAGAGACGAGAAAACGGAGAGAGATCCTATGCTAGGATAGACAGGTGTTAAAGTTAGGTTAGATAGGAAACCAAGGAGTGATACTCAGCTAGAGGGGGGGCAGGAGGGAATGAGCTTTTGAGAGGTAGGGGATACGGGGAGTGGTGTTAGACTAGACAGGGCTTGAAACGTAGGGCATGGTTTATATGTATGAGAAGTATAGGGACAGGAAGAGGGGTGCTAGGCTAGACAGAGGTTGAGGAGTAGAGTATAGTTTATATGAGAGGTATAGGAAAACGAGGAGAGGAGTTAGACTAGACAGAGGTCGAGGAGCAGAGTATGGTTTATGTGAGAGTCATAGGTAAACGAGAGAGGCGTTAGGCTAGACAGAGCTAGAGGAGTAGAGTATGGTTTATATGAGAGGTATAGGAACAGGAGGAGAGGTGTTAGGCTAGACAGGTAGTGTAGCAGTAGGAATATGGACTTATATACAGGAGAGATAGGGAATAGGAGGTGCTAGACTTGAAAGCGACTTTAGACGTGAACATAGTGGTCAATGTTCTAGACATGCCCATCACGTAACCTATTCAGGGAAAAGGTGACTCGTTCAGGGGAAAAAGGTGACTGCTCAGGGAAAAAGGAGGCCCACAAAGGGAAAAAGTTGACTAGCAAAGGGAAAAACTTAACCAGCAAAGGGAAAAAGGCGACCAGCAAAGGGAAAAATGTGACCAGCAAAGGGAAAAAGGTGACCAGCAAAGGGGAAAAGGCGACATGCAACGGGAAAAAGGTGACCAGTAAAGGGAAAAATGTCACCAGCAAAGGGAAAAAGGCGACCACCAAAGGGAAAAAGGTGAGCCATAAAGGGAAAAAGGTGACCTGCAACGGGAAAAGCTAACCCACTAACACTAACAGGTAAGTAATTCAGGTAGTATTGCAAGAGGCTGACTGGATCATAGCAGTGTATGATTTCACAGGTAATTCAGCTAGTATCGTATGCATTTAGGCTAATTCGTCTAGTAACACAGGATAGATTCCAGATGCTAACTGCATCATGGCTCTGCATGATTTCACAGATAATTCAGCTAGTATCGTAGGTATTTAGGCTAATTCAGCTAGTATCACAAGAGGATAGATTCTAGGGTTGGGTATAGCATAGTTTCATATTTCAAGGTAATTCAGAGGGTATCGTAGGTATTTAGGATAATTCAAGTAACATAGGTGTTTAGAGTAATTAAGCAAGCAAGGGTAGGTTACAGGGGTTGGTTATAACCTAGCTTCGTATTTCACAGATAGTTCAGGTAATATCATAAGTATTTGGATAATCAGCATAGTTTCACAGATGCTCGTAATAATTTCGATCAGAGATTTGTATCACGGCTATTTAAGGTAAATGCAGCTGATTCAGGTTGTATCAATGGTATTTGAGTCATTTTAATAGGCCATTCTGATAGTATCACAGGTGCTCGTACTAATTTAGAGCAGGAATTCGTATCTGAGCTATTTAATGTAATTTCACACGATTCGGGTAGTATCACAGGTATTTAAATCATTTTCATAGCCAATTCAGCTAGTATCGTGAGCATTTAAGCTAATTCAGCTAGTATCACAGGAGGCTAGATTCCAGAGGCTAACCGCATCATAGCTATGCATGATTTCACAGCTAATTCAGCTAGTATAGTAGGTATTTAGGCTAATTCAGGTAGTATCACAGGAGGCTAGATTCCAGGGTTGGGTATAGCATAGTTTCATATTTCAAGGTAATTCAGTGGGTATCGTAGGTATTTAGGATAATTCAAGTAACATAGGTGCTTAGAGTAATTAAGCAAGCATTACAGGAGGGTAGGTTCCAGGGGTTGGTTATAGCCTAGTTTCGTATTTTACAGATAGTTCAGGTAATATCATAAGTATTTGGATAATCAGCATAGTTTCACAGATGCTCGTAATAATTTCGATCAGAGATTTGTATCACGGCTATTTAAGGTAAATGCAGCTGATTCAGGTTGTATCAATGGTATTTGAGTCATTTAATAGGCAATTCTGATAGTATCACAGGTGCTCGTACTAATTTAGAGCAGGAATTCGTATCTGAGCTATTTAATGTAATTTCACTTGATTTGAGTAGTATCACAGGTATTTAAGTCATTTTAACGGGCAATTCATCTAGTATCACAGGTACTCATGGTAATATAGAGAGTAATTAAATTATAAAACATTTCTCATCCAACGTTACAACAATTTATATACTTTTTTCTAAATCTTACAAACTTATTATATGTTAAACAGTTATTGTACGATGCGGAGAGGGATAAACTGCATATTGGTTCACAAATTGAAAAGCTTTACGTCAACACACCTTTATTTTAGTTCGTTGTAGATGCCTCTCCCCTTTTATCTAGGCTTGAGACTAGCACTAGGATTGCTCCTAATGGCAGGGTTACCACCTTCCCTTCCATCTTCTTCTTTCTTCATCAGGCGTCAGCTATCTGCATATACAGCACACAGATAACCTTCATTTTTTTAAGATTGTAGACTCACGAGAAAATCTTTATCTTTAACTTACATTCTTTTAAGCACTGTTTGTAATGGCGTTATGTCCATACGCATATGTCGTTATACCGTCCTCAGCAATAATTCTTTTATCATCAAACGGAGTCAATGCAATTTTATTCACTTGCACTGTAGCAAGAGCATGCGTTCGTGATAGGATCAGATTCATAGGTGTTCTGATGATTTCACTGGTTTTTAGACAGTCTGTATAGCTGTCAAACGAAATGTACTGCTTAATAGCGCTACGTTTTATACCTTTAATCTTTTTTATCATTGACCCTTGAATATCTAAGGCATACATCTTAGGACGTAGTCCAACAAAGCGTAGGATGATTTTGCTATTAGCCTCATCTTTAAATTTTCCCAATACCTTCTTGTTCTGAGTAGAGTAACATATATGGTTGGCAGGGTAATCAGCTGTATCGAGATGCTCAAGAAAACGTAGCTTGTCCTGGTACACATCTTCAGTTGTTACACGATGAATGAACGAATCAGTGTCCATATACATAAGCTTCAGGTTTTCAGCTCCATAATAAGGCAACAAAACGTCGTAATGATAGTTATACATTAATGTCTTGGAGATGTCCAACACACTCATACCAATGTATATAGGCTTGTTGAATACAATCTGACGAGAGGCCATATGTACAGCAGCTAGATTATCAGCATATATCGTCCTGTCGATAAACGTAGGCTTGGCGATCAGCTTCTCTAGAGTTTTTTCATTGGTCACCAGTCGTATATCCATACGGTTACGCAGGTTCTCCATAGTTTTTCCAAACATAGCGTTGTTAAAGAGCTTGTAGAGATCCTTCTCGAAATCATTTGCAGCTTGTTGTCGTAGCCTGTTGTTAAATTCCACATAAGGTTTCAACCACTGAGACTGTCGGAATTGTAGCACACGATGGATTTTTGTTAGTCGTAGTCCATGACTAAGAGCTTGCTTCAAAGCCATGTAATGCACTACATACTTCTTTCGAGGTCCAAGATGAGGTATCAGTTTCTTTGTAGATGATTCCAATGGTTTCATACACTCTGGCAGGAAAGGTAGATCGTTGTGTAGATCGTGAAGTTCTGCAGGATACTCGATGTCGACTTCTAATATGTACCCATGAGGATCATCTTCTTGTAGTGTTTCTAAGTTGATTTCTTCAGATGACACCCACTGAAATCCACCAAAAGGAAGGGCGTGACACATTGCCCACCCATATTGGTTATTTGCGTCCTCGTATGTGATAAATTGGGTTGGTCTCGTCGGATCAAACTTCTCCATATAAGTGTTATTAGCCTCAGCATACCGATGAGAAACTTGGCATAAACCTCCTCTTATACCTGATTCCACCATGAGTAGTTGATCATAATCCTGTAACAGTTCCAACTTAATTCCAGTATACAGTAACATAGCGTCCCATGTTAGACCTGGAGAGGTAAAATAATGGGCGGGATCGACTTTGTGTGTTTTAAGGGTTTGCTCTCTGAACGTCTCAAAGACGTCAGCTAGAAGAAGTACATCCGAAGTTAAGTAGAGATCGCTGTACTCTCCCAGGTTTCTCACATTAAACAGCTCCCATACATTTCTAGCATGATCGTAGTCAGCATCAGTAATTTCTTCTTCATTTAATCTATTGTAGAAGGAGTCCTTAGGAGGTAAGCAGGTTTCGTTCAGGGCATCCCATGATGTAACAAAATCATATGGAAATACACCCTTACGGGTCATCAACTTCAATTTGTCTTCTCCAAAGTACTTTAGCGTTTCAGGATACGAGGTTAGATTTTTTACCAACTTATCCAAGCTTGTACTGAGGAATCGGAAGCTATCCACAAATCGAAGCTTTATATCTCCTACATACTTGGTGAATGAGATATAGCTTTCTTCAGAGTTAGGAATTACCTCCACACGTTCACTTGTGCAACCCAGCTCCTTAACAATGAAATGAGAGTCATATCCGCTAAGGTTATGCATGAAGACTGGTATATATTTAGGTGTTTTGCAGGCTAAATTACATTCATTATGAAGACTTCCACGATATTCACCGCTGATGTGATCATGGTCGCGTACTTTATAGTTCTCTTCTGTAAAGGGTTTTCCACACAAGTAGCATGCTGAAGAAGACTCAAAATCCAACTGCTCTTGATCCGTAAGTTTCAGAGGCTTAGCAGATTTGTATATGTCCTCAATCATTTTTGCAAGAGATGTCAGGTACAGCATAAACTTCTGAGCAGCATCAGCACCACGATACACATAGGGTTGCTTAGGAAGACCAGTTTCGAGATGTTCAACACAAGATGTAGGCTTCACGTAAACACAGAAGCTCATTGGTGTGTGCTCTTGATAAGGGATTGTATAGGAAGTTTCAGGATTGGGTATACACGTATGGCATGGAGTGAGAATACTCTCAAAATCAGCATAGATGACATAAGGTACTTTCAGCATCCTCTCAACATTTTTAAACCGTACAATTGCTTTCTCCTTTGTAGGCATAACTACCCTTGCAACACCATGCTGATTACAGATGGTTGCATGTTCTTGTAGTTTTTCCAGTCCACTTCGTCCATTTCGATTATCAAAATGTGTAAAGCAACGCTTGCAGGTATATATCACTCCATCATGCTTAGTTTTCTGGCGTCGAACGAGCTTCTCAAAATTCTTTATATACACGTAGTGATGTTTTCCACTACTGTCATTCAATAGTAGCAGGTCGCGATGTTCAGGTAGTTCAATATCAACAACCTTTATCGGGTACACTTCATGCTTCTCATCCAACCCGAAAACGTTAATAGATATCTTGTTAAGCTTCTCAAATTTAGGTATTTGAGAAAGTGGAGTAGGGTAAGAAACACAGCTGAAGTCGTACTTATCTTGAAGTTGTTTGTATTTGCTGACGCGTTGAGGCTTGGTGCTCACGAATTTGACCAATACAGAGTACATGAAACATAGCTCATCAGTTAAGTTCTGGATGTTAATGCAGGCTTTTCTTGCTTCAACAGAGGGAGGTAGGGGTATGTAGCTACTTCCTCGCAACGGGTTGTACTTGTTAATACGAAGGCGTACCC
Organism: Deroplatys truncata; assembly: GCA_030765065.1. Taxonomy (NCBI): domain Eukaryota; kingdom Metazoa; phylum Arthropoda; class Insecta; order Mantodea; family Mantidae; genus Deroplatys; species Deroplatys truncata. Next base: position 126,253,454 of record CM060990.1, on the reverse strand, counting down.
CTTCCACAGTAAGCAAGGCCCAGCTGCTACCCTTAAGCTGAGACTCATCCATTTCAGTCACCAATTTCTTGAATTTCACTTCCAGCATAGAGTCCAGATCTGTTTCTAGGAAAACAGCTTGATTTCTGGTTTTAAATGTCTTGTCACAGGTTTCTCCGATACTGTTAACAAATCTACACTCAGCTAACAGATTAATTTTAACACTCTTATGAACGCTAAGCTCTTTATGCACAGCCTGGATTATACGTTGTTTTGCCTCTTGCAGATACATATTTAGGTCCTTAGCTGATTCGCATCGTATAAAATACGATTTCAATCGTCCTTCGAATGAAGTTTCGTATTCCTTCATATCACAGTCCTTCATTGTTGACAGTAACTGATGTTTAGTTGGCTCCAATCTTCTTTTCTTCTGAGGGCTGCTTATTTCACATATATCTTCGTGTCGCCGCCCCTTATAACCATCTTTGAAGGTTACATTACAATGTTTACATTTGAAGAGCTTCTTGCAGCTCATCTCGTGTCTTCTCTTGTCATAACCTCGGAGGAACTTCTTCCCACATTTTCCGCATGCATATCCAGTAGCGCTTGGAATAATATCCTTATACGCTGAGTTATTCATCTTTATTCTTGATGTAATAACGTATTAATCACTGATCAATGAAATGTACGCCTTGATACCACTTTAGAAAGCTGATTATTCTTGGAGAGAACACGATGTTAACACCTCAGAGATGATCAACAGAATGAATTTCAATACTCAAGTTCGCTCTATTTATAGAGAAAGCACGAACCTTTTTAATCAATTATATCCTGATTATTAATACTAAAAACGGTGATGAAGCGTGTAAGCTCTTATATATTTCAATTCGTGTTACACTGTTGTTCGAGCGTCTCCGTATAGCTTCGTATGTTTAGAGAGAAAGTGTAAAGTATTGTGAAGATGTTATGTATTGTTCGGCTATAATCGTACAGATTCGGAGAGCTTGACTGGTGAAGGTGATGAACGATCCGTCAACCGAGCAGGAGGCAAGCAGCCCCAGTCTAGAGACAGGATGTTTATGACGTCACACCCAGAGACAGGATGTCTGCCAGTATCAAACACGTTTAAACTCGTCTCGTAACTACCTGTATATGCTGTCACATCAACAAGAGAAGTATTCCCACACGCTCATTCAGTCAGATGTTACATTCAAAGCCTACCACCACCCATTACACCGAAGCTAGCACAATCTCAAAAGCTTAAAAGGTCACGTAGAAGATTTTCCCCCTTACTTACTTAAATGTGTGTATATACTACATTATTTCATGTTTTCATTCCCTTTTCAATTCTTCCTTTCCATCTTGTTCTAGAAAGACCATTACATTTCACTACAATCATGAGAAAAGCAATTTTTCCAGAGTTACAGAGATTCTAAGCTTCTAGAATCGAACTCGGTAATACTTTTAATAAATGGGTTTTAGTAATTTAGCTTCCCCGCATCAGCATCTACCATTTAATCTTTACTCGAACCTGATAGGATTCATAGGCTTGAAGATATATGAAATCACCCCTTCGGGATTCGATCTGAGTACTTTAAAGTAGTTATCGTCATAATAACGATATTTAGGAACTAGGTACTCTGTTTACGTTTACCTTGACATGTCTATCTAAATTAAATTACGAGTTATTAAATGTTTACAAGTAAATTTCATTAAATCGGTATTCGAACCCAGAACACCAGGAACAAAATAATTTATAATATTAGCTTGACATGTTAAACAAAGCTGTATGCAGTTACATCATCGATCTAAGCGATATATTCTAGTGTACAGAGGAAAATTAAGGAAGTCATTAAAAAATCGGGATTCGAACTAGAGACAACTGATACAGTAAAAACAGACCTCATTAGTACTCATCATGCTTAAGCATGTTAACTTTCACCATATGACGTCACAGTCGGGGACAGTTTGACTATCGCAGCCATGTCAGGAAATGCATATTTTAGTCATCTCATATTTTAGAGTCATATACAGAAACCAGGCAAAACCATGAAAAATATGTCAGAGTGAACAACCATCGACAATCGAACGAGGGAAACCATCAGATTACTCTAGGAGCATAAAGTGCAACTGAAAGAAAATCGTGATAGCTGAGAAACCACTCCAGCATTCGCGTGCAGACCAGGGGAAACTATGAAAAAATCAAAGGGCCGAGCGAGTGGCTGATAGAGTGTGCGACCAACAGGAAATCAAGCAAAAGGTCTCTAGAGACAAAAATATGCAATTGAAATGGAATCATGATAGCAAATGCCGCTACAATTAGGTAGCAGACCGGCGAAAATCATGAGAAACGTAAGGTCAGAGTAAACAATTGATTGAAATCTAACCCCTGAACCCTAGAAATTCACGACAACTGAAAAACGAAACCCAGATGTAGAGGAAATTTTGTACACCCTTGACGAAAAAACCCCGTCCGCTGGGGAAGTAACCTTTAAGTATACAATTGACGTCTGTCATACCGATAAGGGACGGTTTGAAAGGCTTCCTAATTGCTCTACGCAAGTCACCTGAGCAAACACAGGAAATTCCTAAACCAGACAATTACAAGCCTGCTAAAACATTTTTTCCTACAATAAGTAATTTAAATTCTACATGAAGATTATTCCAAAAGTTTCATATCTCTTATTTCCTTCAATAAAATATCGAATATGACTCTAGCACCAGGGAAAAAAATTAAACGGAGGGAAGCGATATTTTCTTTTTACGCTGAAATTATAATTAAATGCATAGCATTCTTGCATGAAAACACTGTCCATATAGATTATAGGAATGGACTCTGTTTAAAACATGTATTTTTTCACGCGTGGTGTATAGATTGTCTCAGTAAGCATTCGTGACTATTACAATTATCGCCAAGTATTATTTTACAAAAAGATTGGCTTATTCTCTTAGTAAACATAGGACGAAATCGTTTTTTAAACAACTCTCCATTCGAGAGATATTGTTTGATTATTCCAGCAGAGAGAGAGAGAGAGAGGGAGAGAGAGAGAGAGAGAGATCGAGCCATATTTGTTTAAAAGCTTTTTTTCATTCACAGGAAATCTTCGAGAAAATTCGAGGAATTATTCAGTTGGACACCATTGCTAAAATAGTTTGTACACCCTTTGAAGAATGTTTACCTGACTGGCGGAGTCTCGGAAATACCTCTCTCGACAGGCTGTCGCCCGCATGCCTTTGTGTGCCATTTATACATTAGGGAGACTATTGTGCTTTAAAATGGGATAGCTATGTTTTAAGCTTTCCACAACAAATTTTTTTCCCGATAATTAATATAATTCTACATGAAGAATATTAATGATTTAAGTTTTCAATTAAACGTATACTGTATAGATTCTGTACTTAAACATTCGATTGTATCTTAGTCATTATTTAAATACTCGATTACGAGAATTGCTAGCATATCAAAAATTGTAGAAGTTTTTCCACCCTTATTTAATTAAATTCATGTATATACTCTATTATTTAGTGATTTTTTCAATAATTTCTCTCATGTCCATCATTCGTCAAAAAATCAGTGTACAATACGCATTTTTATACGTTTTAATGTTCGTTTATTTTTAAAACCGCTACATTTGCCCGTAATTACGAACAATTAGATTTCAGATTTACTCAGATGTGTAGCTTGTAGAATAGAAATGTTTTAATAAATGTATTCTATTTTTAGACGAAAAACAACGATCTGCTTCTGACTGTGTATAATTATAATCAAGACCGATTTGTATTTAGTATAAAGTTTGTTTATTTTCATTTTTAAGACTTCCTTTGTTAAAGATATCTTGCAATCTATTTTTAAATTTCTTTTAAAACCAGAGCGAACATTATCAAATATAACGCCTGCCTTCACGTGTCGGGAAGCTAACATGGTCGCAGTCATCTTTTAGTAGCTTGCCTTTCATGTAGGCCTCGGGCGGAGGCGAGCACCTGGCGGGGAGGAGAAGCCTTGCGAAAGGCGGCTGAGGGGTGGCACCTGGAGGGAGAAAGACCGGCATGACGAGTCGCTGAGAGTCCAGCCCTCAGTACGGTCCTGCACGCCGTAAGGTCCGGTCCTATTCGTAGCAGCATGCTATACCACCGCAGCTCGCGCCAGCGTCTTACGTAATCTAGTTTTTTACGCTCACTATACCATTTAAATATACATTCATCTAAGAGATATAATATTCGTCAGGATGACAGATGTCCAAATATACATAACAAAGAAATTAGTTACTGATATAAATGTAATATCGTACGTTCACCATTTTATTTTATTCGGGGGATGAAATTTGTATTCATGTCACGGTTTTCAATCCTAGTCCTCCAACCCTACTTGGAACGACAATCAATAACGAGCTACAATCCAAGGATATAATCGATAATAATACAAATATTTTGATAAAGAATATCAAATGTAGATCTCTATAAACGTATGTATTTCCCCTCACTTCCCCTCTTCCCCCACCAGACAGTAGAAATGTTATGCCGATACGGAAACACAGAGGATTTGCCGCCATCTGATAAGGTTCTTTGATCTATGCCGCTAGCCCCGCCCCCTCCCTTTGTGTTCTCACACGCCGGCCTGGTCGCGTGGCGCTAGCCCCGCCCCCTTCCCTTTGTGTGCTCACTTAATGCCGACAGTGTCTGTGCCGGCAAGTCCTCCCCCCTCCCCCCTGTGGTCACGTGCTGGCGGCCACCATCCCCCTCCCCTTCCCTTGTGACCTCACCTTAAAAGCTACTGGACACCCGATCCCCCTACCCCATCCTTTCTAATCCTATCCCGTACACTGGGCACGCCCTCTCTTTGTGCTCTACTCCCACGCTGGCCTCGGTATTGGAGAACAATGGGTATTGTTCAAATCGTCTAAGCCTGCGTTGGAGTAGAGCAGAGAGGAGGGGTATCATGCTCCAGTAGGTTTTAAGGGTGAAACCACAAAGGTTAACTGTTTTCACGTATGCTATTCTTTCACCGCAAATCAGAGACACAGGACAATGCATTATTGTTCTCATCGTAAATGGCGGTGTCGGAATAGCAAAAAGCGGGGGTGGGAGTCGGCGGCATAGAAGAAAGGACCTTATCAGTGGTTGCATCACTCTGTTTTTCCGTATCGGCATAACATTTCTACTGTCTGGTGGGGGAAGAGGGGAAGTGAGGGGAAATACATACGTTTATAGAGATCTACATTTGATATTCTTTATCAAAATATTTGTATTATTATCGATTATATCCTTGGATTGTAGCTCGTTATTGATTGTCGTTCCAAGTAGGGTTGGAGGACTAGGATTGAAAACCGTGACATGAATACAAATTTCATCCCCCGAATAAAATAAAATGGTGAACGTACGATATTACATTTATATCAGTAACTAATTTCTTTGTTATGTATATTTGGACATCTGTCATCCTGACGAATATTATATCTCTTAGATGAATGTATATTTAAATGGTATAGTGAGCGTAAAAAACTAGATTACGTAAGACGCTGGCGCGAGCTGCGGTGGTATAGCATGCTGCTACGAATAGGACCGGACCTTACGGCGTGCAGGACCGTACTGAGGGCTGGACTCTCAGCGACTCGTCATGCCGGTCTTTCTCCCTCCAGGTGCCACCCCTCAGCCGCCTTTCGCAAGGCTTCTCCTCCCCGCCAGGTGCTCGCCTCCGCCCGAGGCCTACATGAAAGGCAAGCTACTAAAAGATGACTGCGACCATGTTAGCTTCCCGACACGTGAAGGCAGGCGTTATATTTGATAATGTTCGCTCTGGTTTTAAAAGAAATTTAAAAATAGATTGCAAGATATCTTTAACAAAGGAAGTCTTAAAAATGAAAATAAACAAACTTTATACTAAATACAAATCGGTCTTGATTATAATTATACACAGTCAGAAGCAGATCGTTGTTTTTCGTCTAAAAATAGAATACATTTATTAAAACATTTCTATTCTACAAGCTACACATCTGAGTAAATCTGAAATCTAATTGTTCGTAATTACGGGCAAATGTAGCGGTTTTAAAAATAAACGAACATTAAAACGTATAAAAATGCGTATTGTACACTGATTTTTTGACGAATGATGGACATGAGAGAAATTATTGAAAAAATCACTAAATAATAGAGTATATACATGAATTTAATTAAATAAGGGTGGAAAAACTTCTACAATTTTTGATATGCTAGCAATTCTCGTAATCGAGTATTTAAATAATGACTAAGATACAATCGAATGTTTAAGTACAGAATCTATACAGTATACGTTTAATTGAAAACTTAAATCATTAATATTCTTCATGTAGAATTATATTAATTATCGGGAAAAAAATTTGTTGTGGAAAGCTTAAAACATAGCTATCCCATTTTAAAGCACAATAGTCTCCCTAATGTATAAATGGCACACAAAGGCATGCGGGCGACAGCCTGTCGAGAGAGGTATTTCCGAGACTCCGCCAGTCAGGTAAACATTCTTCAAAGGGTGTACAAACTATTTTAGCAATGGTGTCCAACTGAATAATTCCTCGAATTTTCTCGAAGATTTCCTGTGAATGAAAAAAAGCTTTTAAACAAATATGGCTCGATCTCTCTCTCTCTCTCTCCCTCTCTCTCTCTCTCTCTCTGCTGGAATAATCAAACAATATCTCTCGAATGGAGAGTTGTTTAAAAAACGATTTCGTCCTATGTTTACTAAGAGAATAAGCCAATCTTTTTGTAAAATAATACTTGGCGATAATTGTAATAGTCACGAATGCTTACTGAGACAATCTATACACCACGCGTGAAAAAATACATGTTTTAAACAGAGTCCATTCCTATAATCTATATGGACAGTGTTTTCATGCAAGAATGCTATGCATTTAATTATAATTTCAGCGTAAAAAGAAAATATCGCTTCCCTCCGTTTAATTTTTTTCCCTGGTGCTAGAGTCATATTCGATATTTTATTGAAGGAAATAAGAGATATGAAACTTTTGGAATAATCTTCATGTAGAATTTAAATTACTTATTGTAGGAAAAAATGTTTTAGCAGGCTTGTAATTGTCTGGTTTAGGAATTTCCTGTGTTTGCTCAGGTGACTTGCGTAGAGCAATTAGGAAGCCTTTCAAACCGTCCCTTATCGGTATGACAGACGTCAATTGTATACTTAAAGGTTACTTCCCCAGCGGACGGGGTTTTTTCGTCAAGGGTGTACAAAATTTCCTCTACATCTGGGTTTCGTTTTTCAGTTGTCGTGAATTTCTAGGGTTCAGGGGTTAGATTTCAATCAATTGTTTACTCTGACCTTACGTTTCTCATGATTTTCGCCGGTCTGCTACCTAATTGTAGCGGCATTTGCTATCATGATTCCATTTCAATTGCATCTTTTTGTCTCTAGAGACCTTTTGCTTGATTTCCTGTTGGTCGCACACTCTATCAGCCACTCGCTCGGCCCTTTGATTTTTTCATAGTTTCCCCTGGTCTGCACGCGAATGCTGGAGTGGTTTCTCAGCTATCACGATTTTCTTTCAGTTGCACTTTATGCTCCTAGAGTAATCTGATGGTTTCCCTCGTTCGATTGTCGATGGTTGTTCACTCTGACATATTTTTCATGGTTTTGCCTGGTTTCTGTATATGACTCTAAAATATGAGATGACTAAAATATGCATTTCCTGACATGGCTGCGATAGTCAAACTGTCCCCGACTGTGACGTCATATGGTGAAAGTTAACATGCTTAAGCATGATGAGTACTAATGAGGTCTGTTTTTACTGTATCAGTTGTCTCTAGTTCGAATCCCGATTTTTTAATGACTTCCTTAATTTTCCTCTGTACACTAGAATATATCGCTTAGATCGATGATGTAACTGCATACAGCTTTGTTTAACATGTCAAGCTAATATTATAAATTATTTTGTTCCTGGTGTTCTGGGTTCGAATACCGATTTAATGAAATTTACTTGTAAACATTTAATAACTCGTAATTTAATTTAGATAGACATGTCAAGGTAAACGTAAACAGAGTACCTAGTTCCTAAATATCGTTATTATGACGATAACTACTTTAAAGTACTCAGATCGAATCCCGAAGGGGTGATTTCATATATCTTCAAGCCTATGAATCCTATCAGGTTCGAGTAAAGATTAAATGGTAGATGCTGATGCGGGGAAGCTAAATTACTAAAACCCATTTATTAAAAGTATTACCGAGTTCGATTCTAGAAGCTTAGAATCTCTGTAACTCTGGAAAAATTGCTTTTCTCATGATTGTAGTGAAATGTAATGGTCTTTCTAGAACAAGATGGAAAGGAAGAATTGAAAAGGGAATGAAAACATGAAATAATGTAGTATATACACACATTTAAGTAAGTAAGGGGGAAAATCTTCTACGTGACCTTTTAAGCTTTTGAGATTGTGCTAGCTTCGGTGTAATGGGTGGTGGTAGGCTTTGAATGTAACATCTGACTGAATGAGCGTGTGGGAATACTTCTCTTGTTGATGTGACAGCATATACAGGTAGTTACGAGACGAGTTTAAACGTGTTTGATACTGGCAGACATCCTGTCTCTGGGTGTGACGTCATAAACATCCTGTCTCTAGACTGGGGCTGCTTGCCTCCTGCTCGGTTGACGGATCGTTCATCACCTTCACCAGTCAAGCTCTCCGAATCTGTACGATTATAGCCGAACAATACATAACATCTTCACAATACTTTACACTTTCTCTCTAAACATACGAAGCTATACGGAGACGCTCGAACAACAGTGTAACACGAATTGAAATATATAAGAGCTTACACGCTTCATCACCGTTTTTAGTATTAATAATCAGGATATAATTGATTAAAAAGGTTCGTGCTTTCTCTATAAATAGAGCGAACTTGAGTATTGAAATTCATTCTGTTGATCATCTCTGAGGTGTTAACATCGTGTTCTCTCCAAGAATAATCAGCTTTCTAAAGTGGTATCAAGGCGTACATTTCATTGATCAGTGATTAATACGTTATTACATCAAGAATAAAGATGAATAACTCAGCGTATAAGGATATTATTCCAAGCGCTACTGGATATGCATGCGGAAAATGTGGGAAGAAGTTCCTCCGAGGTTATGACAAGAGAAGACACGAGATGAGCTGCAAGAAGCTCTTCAAATGTAAACATTGTAATGTAACCTTCAAAGATGGTTATAAGGGGCGGCGACACGAAGATATATGTGAAATAAGCAGCCCTCAGAAGAAAAGAAGATTGGAGCCAACTAAACATCAGTTACTGTCAACAATGAAGGACTGTGATATGAAGGAATACGAAACTTCATTCGAAGGACGATTGAAATCGTATTTTATACGATGCGAATCAGCTAAGGACCTAAATATGTATCTGCAAGAGGCAAAACAACGTATAATCCAGGCTGTGCATAAAGAGCTTAGCGTTCATAAGAGTGTTAAAATTAATCTGTTAGCTGAGTGTAGATTTGTTAACAGTATCGGAGAAACCTGTGACAAGACATTTAAAACCAGAAATCAAGCTGTTTTCCTAGAAACAGATCTGGACTCTATGCTGGAAGTGAAATTCAAGAAATTGGTGACTGAAATGGATGAGTCTCAGCTTAAGGGTAGCAGCTGGGCCTTGCTTACTGTGGAAGGGGTACGCCTTCGTATTAACAAGTACAACCCGTTGCGAGGAAGTAGCTACATACCCCTACCTCCCTCTGTTGAAGCAAGAAAAGCCTGCATTAACATCCAGAACTTAACTGATGAGCTATGTTTCATGTACTCTGTATTGGTCAAATTCGTGAGCACCAAGCCTCAACGCGTCAGCAAATACAAACAACTTCAAGATAAGTACGACTTCAGCTGTGTTTCTTACCCTACTCCACTTTCTCAAATACCTAAATTTGAGAAGCTTAACAAGATATCTATTAACGTTTTCGGGTTGGATGAGAAGCATGAAGTGTACCCGATAAAGGTTGTTGATATTGAACTACCTGAACATCGCGACCTGCTACTATTGAATGACAGTAGTGGAAAACATCACTACGTGTATATAAAGAATTTTGAGAAGCTCGTTCGACGCCAGAAAACTAAGCATGATGGAGTGATATATACCTGCAAGCGTTGCTTTACACATTTTGATAATCGAAATGGACGAAGTGGACTGGAAAAACTACAAGAACATGCAACCATCTGTAATCAGCATGGTGTTGCAAGGGTAGTTATGCCTACAAAGGAGAAAGCAATTGTACGGTTTAAAAATGTTGAGAGGATGCTGAAAGTACCTTATGTCATCTATGCTGATTTTGAGAGTATTCTCACTCCATGCCATACGTGTATACCCAATCCTGAAACTTCCTATACAATCCCTTATCAAGAGCACACACCAATGAGCTTCTGTGTTTACGTGAAGCCTACATCTTGTGTTGAACATCTCGAAACTGGTCTTCCTAAGCAACCCTATGTGTATCGTGGTGCTGATGCTGCTCAGAAGTTTATGCTGTACCTGACATCTCTTGCAAAAATGATTGAGGACATATACAAATCTGCTAAGCCTCTGAAACTTACGGATCAAGAGCAGTTGGATTTTGAGTCTTCTTCAGCATGCTACTTGTGTGGAAAACCCTTTACAGAAGAGAACTATAAAGTACGCGACCATGATCACATCAGCGGTGAATATCGTGGAAGTCTTCATAATGAATGTAATTTAGCCTGCAAAACACCTAAATATATACCAGTCTTCATGCATAACCTTAGCGGATATGACTCTCATTTCATTGTTAAGGAGCTGGGTTGCACAAGTGAACGTGTGGAGGTAATTCCTAACTCTGAAGAAAGCTATATCTCATTCACCAAGTATGTAGGAGATATAAAGCTTCGATTTGTGGATAGCTTCCGATTCCTCAGTACAAGCTTGGATAAGTTGGTAAAAAATCTAACCTCGTATCCTGAAACGCTAAAGTACTTTGGAGAAGACAAATTGAAGTTGATGACCCGTAAGGGTGTATTTCCATATGATTTTGTTACATCATGGGATGCCCTGAACGAAACCTGCTTACCTCCTAAGGACTCCTTCTACAATAGATTAAATGAAGAAGAAATTACTGATGCTGACTACGATCATGCTAGAAATGTATGGGAGCTGTTTAATGTGAGAAACCTGGGAGAGTACAGCGATCTCTACTTAACTTCGGATGTACTTCTTCTAGCTGACGTCTTTGAGACGTTCAGAGAGCAAACCCTTAAAACACACAAAGTCGATCCCGCCCATTATTTTACCTCTCCAGGTCTAACATGGGACGCTATGTTACTGTATACTGGAATTAAGTTGGAACTGTTACAGGATTATGATCAACTACTCATGGTGGAATCAGGTATAAGAGGAGGTTTATGCCAAGTTTCTCATCGGTATGCTGAGGCTAATAACACTTATATGGAGAAGTTTGATCCGACGAGACCAACCCAATTTATCACATACGAGGACGCAAATAACCAATATGGGTGGGCAATGTGTCACGCCCTTCCTTTTGGTGGATTTCAGTGGGTGTCATCTGAAGAAATCAACTTAGAAACACTACAAGAAGATGATCCTCATGGGTACATATTAGAAGTCGACATCGAGTATCCTGCAGAACTTCACGATCTACACAACGATCTACCTTTCCTGCCAGAGTGTATGAAACCATTGGAATCATCTACAAAGAAACTGATACCTCATCTTGGACCTCGAAAGAAGTATGTAGTGCATTACATGGCTTTGAAGCAAGCTCTTAGTCATGGACTACGACTAACAAAAATCCATCGTGTGCTACAATTCCGACAGTCTCAGTGGTTGAAACCTTATGTGGAATTTAACAACAGGCTACGACAACAAGCTGCAAATGATTTCGAGAAGGATCTCTACAAGCTCTTTAACAACGCTATGTTTGGAAAAACTATGGAGAACCTGCGTAACCGTATGGATATACGACTGGTGACCAATGAAAAAACTCTAGAGAAGCTGATCGCCAAGCCTACGTTTATCGACAGGACGATATATGCTGATAATCTAGCTGCTGTACATATGGCCTCTCGTCAGATTGTATTCAACAAGCCTATATACATTGGTATGAGTGTGTTGGACATCTCCAAGACATTAATGTATAACTATCATTACGACGTTTTGTTGCCTTATTATGGAGCTGAAAACCTGAAGCTTATGTATATGGACACTGATTCGTTCATTCATCGTGTAACAACTGAAGATGTGTACCAGGACAAGCTACGTTTTCTTGAGCATCTCGATACAGCTGATTACCCTGCCAACCATATATGTTACTCTACTCAGAACAAGAAGGTATTGGGAAAATTTAAAGATGAGGCTAATAGCAAAATCATCCTACGCTTTGTTGGACTACGTCCTAAGATGTATGCCTTAGATATTCAAGGGTCAATGATAAAAAAGATTAAAGGTATAAAACGTAGCGCTATTAAGCAGTACATTTCGTTTGACAGCTATACAGACTGTCTAAAAACCAGTGAAATCATCAGAACACCTATGAATCTGATCCTATCACGAACGCATGCTCTTGCTACAGTGCAAGTGAATAAAATTGCATTGACTCCGTTTGATGATAAAAGAATTATTGCTGAGGACGGTATAACGACATATGCGTATGGACATAACGCCATTACAAACAGTGCTTAAAAGAATGTAAGTTAAAGATAAAGATTTTCTCGTGAGTCTACAATCTTAAAAAAATGAAGGTTATCTGTGTGCTGTATATGCAGATAGCTGACGCCTGATGAAGAAAGAAGAAGATGGAAGGGAAGGTGGTAACCCTGCCATTAGGAGCAATCCTAGTGCTAGTCTCAAGCCTAGATAAAAGGGGAGAGGCATCTACAACGAACTAAAATAAAGGTGTGTTGACGTAAAGCTTTTCAATTTGTGAACCAATATGCAGTTTATCCCTCTCCGCATCGTACAATAACTGTTTAACATATAATAAGTTTGTAAGATTTAGAAAAAAGTATATAAATTGTTGTAACGTTGGATGAGAAATGTTTTATAATTTAATTACTCTCTATATTACCATGAGTACCTGTGATACTAGATGAATTGCCCGTTAAAATGACTTAAATACCTGTGATACTACTCAAATCAAGTGAAATTACATTAAATGGCTCAGATACGAATTCCTGCTCTAAATTAGTACGAGCACCTGTGATACTATCAGAATTGCCTATTAAATGACTCAAATACCATTGATACAACCTGAATCAGCTGCATTTACCTTAAATAGCCGTGATACAAATCTCTGATCGAAATTATTACGAGCATCTGTGAAACTATGCTGATTATCCAAATACTTATGATATTACCTGAACTATCTGTAAAATACGAAGCTAGGTTATAACCAACCCCTGTAACCTACCCTTGCTTGCTTAATTACTCTAAGCACCTATGTTACTTGAATTATCCTAAATACCTACGATACCCACTGAATTACCTTGAAATATGAAACTATGCTATACCCAACCCTGGAATCTAGCCTCCTGTGATACTACCTGAATTAGCCTAAATACCTACTATACTAGCTGAATTAGCTGTGAAATCATGCATAGCTATGATGCAGTTAGCCTCTGGAATCTAGCCTCCTGTGATACTAGCTGAATTAGCTTAAATGCTCACGATACTAGCTGAATTGGCTATGAAAATGATTTAAATACCTGTGATACTACCCGAATCGTGTGAAATTACATTAAATAGCTCAGATACGAATTCCTGCTCTAAATTAGTACGAGCACCTGTGATACTATCAGAATGGCCTATTAAAATGACTCAAATACCATTGATACAACCTGAATCAGCTGCATTTACCTTAAATAGCCGTGATACAAATCTCTGATCGAAATTATTACGAGCATCTGTGAAACTATGCTGATTATCCAAATACTTATGATATTACCTGAACTATCTGTGAAATACGAAGCTAGGTTATAACCAACCCCTGTAACCTACCCTTGCTTGCTTAATTACTCTAAACACCTATGTTACTTGAATTATCCTAAATACCTACGATACCCTCTGAATTACCTTGAAATATGAAACTATGCTATACCCAACCCTAGAATCTATCCTCTTGTGATACTAGCTGAATTAGCCTAAATACCTACGATACTAGCTGAATTATCTGTGAAATCATGCAGAGCCATGATGCAGTTAGCATCTGGAATCTATCCTGTGTTACTAGACGAATTAGCCTAAATGCATACGATACTAGCTGAATTACCTGTGAAATCATACACTGCTATGATCCAGTCAGCCTCTTGCAATACTACCTGAATTACTTACCTGTTAGTGTTAGTGGGTTAGCTTTTCCCGTTGCAGGTCACCTTTTTCCCTTTATGGCTCACCTTTTTCCCTTTGGTGGTCGCCTTTTTCCCTTTGCTGGTGACATTTTTCCCTTTACTGGTCACCTTTTTCCCGTTGCATGTCGCCTTTTCCCCTTTGCTGGTCACCTTTTTCCCTTTGCTGGTCACATTTTTCCCTTTGCTGGTCGCCTTTTTCCCTTTGCTGGTTAAGTTTTTCCCTTTGCTAGTCAACTTTTTCCCTTTGTGGGCCTCCTTTTTCCCTGAGCAGTCACCTTTTTCCCCTGAACGAGTCACCTTTTCCCTGAATAGGTTACGTGATGGGCATGTCTAGAACATTGACCACTATGTTCACGTCTAAAGTCGCTTTCAAGTCTAGCACCTCCTATTCCCTATCTCTCCTGTATATAAGTCCATATTCCTACTGCTACACTACCTGTCTAGCCTAACACCTCTCCTCCTGTTCCTATACCTCTCATATAAACCATACTCTACTCCTCTAGCTCTGTCTAGCCTAACGCCTCTCTCGTTTACCTATGACTCTCACATAAACCATACTCTGCTCCTCGACCTCTGTCTAGTCTAACTCCTCTCCTCGTTTTCCTATACCTCTCATATAAACTATACTCTACTCCTCAACCTCTGTCTAGCCTAGCACCCCTCTTCCTGTCCCTATACTTCTCATACATATAAACCATGCCCTACGTTTCAAGCCCTGTCTAGTCTAACACCACTCCCCGTATCCCCTACCTCTCAAAAGCTCATTCCCTCCTGCCCCCCCTCTAGCTGAGTATCACTCCTTGGTTTCCTATCTAACCTAACTTTAACACCTGTCTATCCTAGCATAGGATCTCTCTCCGTTTTCTCGTCTCTCCTTATAAACACAAACTCAATTCTCCTAACCTAATACCTCTCCTCGTTTTCCTATACTTCTCATATAAACCTTACTCTACTCCTCGACTTCTGCCTAGCCTAACACCTTTCCTCGTTTTCCTATATCTCTCATATAAACCATGCACTACGTTTCAAGCCCTGTCTAGTCTAACACCTCTCATCGTTTTCCTATACCGCTCATATAAACCATACATTACTCAGCCTCTGTCTAGCCTAGCACCCTCCACATATTCCCTATCTGTCTCATATAAAGCGTACTCCCCTCCTACCACTGTCTAGCCTAGCGTCAGTCCTCGTATTCCCTATCTCTCCCATATAAACGCATTTTCCTCCTTGAAGACTCTCTCAACCTAGCATCTACCTTCGTTTTCCCTATCCTTTCCCATATAAACGCAAAAAACTGTGCTCGAATTCCTCTATATATCCTACTCATGTACATACAATAATTTTAATTTACACAATAATCACTTTGGCATTCACAGCATGCTATGATATAAAATATTGCTTCAAGGCTAAATGCACGAGCCCCTGACTACCAATCAAACTGTGAAAACTGCACATCAATAGCACTTTCCATTTCCGAAATATTTGCGGTGCAAGTTTTAGGTGATTCACCCTGTATATCTAGTGTGAGCGTGATTTGTACACATGTGTACATATCCCCAATTACGCAAATTGTGCAACAAAACAACAAAAATCAGTTGTTCTCGCTGGCCCAAAGAAGGGGACTTTGAATGGGCTGGTTGAAAAGCCTCAATTATGTTTGTACAAAAACGCAAATTTGTATATAATGCCAATATTTGTTTTTAAACCGGCACCAAACCACCAAGCCCCAATAACAATTCTTAGAAATCGCCGAGTGTTCGTTGTCTGCTTGCTTCATCATTCATCGGAAACATTCGAAAATTTAGGCGAGTTTTCTGTCGACTAGAGAGGCAACACTCCACTACGCTCGCTTGCACGCATCCATATCTGCTTTATTCTAAATTTAAATTAAACTTTACAAACCTTAATGTATACCATTTTCATGTACTTTACCAAAATTAAACAAACCTTGTATCACTCCGCCGAGCACATGGCAGCACCACGTGGAGGGATGGTGGGAATTAAGTATCCAGAGAGGAAATTGCTCCAGACAGCATGCGAATATGGCATATTCCACAGATTGGGGATCATTAGCCCTTAAACATTTTGTTTTATTTCCATATTCACTTTACAATCTAAACTTCTAAGAGAATACTAAGAATATACAAACGAAAGTTGTACCTGAATAGTTCGGCACTCCACCTATTTACTATTCCACCTGTGATTAAATATACTGTATTAAACTGCCCTTATCTTTAGGTTTTAGTAATCATTCATTTAATGACTAATGCCAGTATACCGCTTTTGCTTTAAAATTTTATGAGTCAACGAGTTAAGAAAATGATGAGCACTATAAGCTTACAACAGAAATCAAACGCGAAGCAAACAATCCGAGCAACAATTCTGCATCACTAACATCATTGCTAAACAGCAGCTAACCACATTAATTGTCGATTTATGGGTGGGTACTTTTCGCGGGACTTGTTAAAAAACATGTAACACAACCATCTTCTCTCCAACTTTTAACGATTTTCCGCGTTTATGTTTCTCCGCGGTGGCGGAGGATTCTCAGCCATGTCAATGATGTCACTCTTGAAAGCAACATTTTCTCAACACATGCGCCACGTGGCAAGAATTACACTGATGGCTTACCGGAAACGAACTACAGCGCCTGCACATAGCCTCATAAACCCTTCGCTATAACGTTCTGAAAGTAGCAGGCGAATCTCAACGAACACATTTTGGTTTCATAAATTGAGCTGTTACATGCCATCTCACCGTAATATACCAGGAAACGATCTTGCTGGCACTGCCGCTAAGGAAACTAAAAAGTACCCTTGCACTTTACCAAACCTCAAGTTTCCCGTTAAGATTATTTATCACACTTAAATTGCAGTATCTTACACCAGTGGAGGACAGACTGGGTCACTACACTGTATTTACCCTTAAGTTGATCCACGCCGAAACAAACTCCAGGTGACCAGTGCAAGGTTATAAGTTATAACGTATCCTTCCGCCATTCGCGCCAGATATACTACCATACTTTTCACGACCACGTGGCGAGTACACGCGGCACGTAATGCAAAAAGACCAAGGCCCTTATTTCGACAACTTAAATGGTGACTAGCATATTCTGTTAGGAGTTAAAGCTTATACGATTGATAGTTACAACAAAATAAACGTGTGTATACATAATAATAGTTCATTCTAAAAGAAAGGAGCGACGAAAAAGAAAGTACATAAGAGGTATACGCTAACTTATAGTTATTCGCTCCCTGGAAGAGGCACTTTATCAGTTTACTGCTGGCGGCTCATTTAAAAAAAAGAAACTCTGCACTGTTACGCGAATTGTATTCTTCACACAATCGTCACATTCTTGCATCGTGTATTTCACACGTTTTTTTTCCCCCGGGTGTAACCATTTTTCCCGGTTCACATTTCTCTTTACGAGCACTGTTTTTACTTGTATTTGAAAACCCGGTGAACTCGGAAGTTAATTTTACTACTTCTTTCGCGTGTTGGATGTTTCTCATATAACTTAAAACAAACATACAACACTATTGTTTTTTCATCACTAATCAATTCTTTGCCCGGGTTATGCTTTAAATAAGTCGATGAAGACGCAAGAGCAAATTCACCGTCCCCCAGATACTAAACACAAACTGCTGGTTTTCGGCTGTAAGCAATATTCTGCGCATACCCGGATGCCTGATGACTCATACGAATTGCATATTGGAACTTGTAGCTCTGCTTAACGGTATAAATCAGCGTAAATAAACTCTTAGGCATTTGTATAGAATATTACACTATTTAAGGATAAATTCATCCTGAAGTTCAGATTATTACATGGGACTATTTTCCTGCGCGCATTGCTACCGTATTGTACCACGGTGCATTGGTCACGTGTGTTTGTTTTGCCACGGATCAACCTAAGAGTGAATACACTATACATCCACCAGTAAACTACATAATGCGCCCAGTACCTAATCTCTATATCCATGTCGTCCTTCGTGGTGTCGTGGTTACCATGCTAGACTCTAGTTCCCGAGATCGCGGGTTCAAACCCAGCGGAGGGCGATGGATTCTTTCCGGCGTAAAAATCCTTAACACAGCTTCCTTCGGAAGGGAAGTAAAGCGGTGATACTGTGTCGTATATTTACGGCATGTAAAAGAACCTCAAGCTTGATAAAGAGACCTCTGAGCAAAATTACCGGTCTTTCACGCCCAATAGAGAATGGGACGCTAAAGACCACAGCAGTTAAAGAGCGTCCATAAATAAAACTCAATTTTAATTTCTACATCCATTGCAACACTATCCGCCGAGATCAACTACTAGCAACTCGACTATGTATTGGTCACACTGCGCTAACCCATTCCTACCTCCTCTCTCATGAACCTGCTTCTACATGTAGTAGGGACGATGGTTCTGTGCCGGTGAAGCCTGCATGCCCGCTGATTAACTGGACAGTGAGCGAGCCCCAATTCTCGGGTATGCGCATTGAGTGCAATCATTTCAGTCTAGCGGCAGCAGTAGTCCGACTAACATCTCTCTTGCCAGCCGTCTGTTTATGGCTTTATGCTACCTTGAACTTTCTCTTTATAAATTAGTTACTATATGTTTCTGTAGGAACGTCATTTCAGTTTCTGCATGCGGGGGGGGGGGAGATTGCTTGGAGCAGTTTTCTGAATTTTCATGTGGATTTTAACGATATATTTGGCCTTAAAGAAAATAATATTTTATTTCTTAAATGTTAAATATTTATTAAAAGTACAAATGTCGCAATTTTTTGGGTAGAGCAATAATGTAACCTAATTAGTGGAATTAATTATTGTAATTAATTAATATAACCTAATTATCTCTTGTAACTTAGGAGGAGAGGCAATTGTCCCTGTACCCCCCTAAATGAGCCCCTGTGTTTCTGTAATTAAACTTGGATTGCATATATTGTGTATTTTGGTGCGTTTATTGGAGGTTCTTGCCTTCTGCGAATTTTTATGTAAAAATAAAAAAGCTAATATACCACAAAATGATGGGGAAAAATACAAAAAATGGCTAATAGAAAAATTAATTCCTAACTTGCCTCCCAGATCTGTTTTGGTGATTGATAACACACAGTACCATAGTGCGCAGTTGGAAAAGGCCCCAACGTCTCATACCAAAATAAGATGCAGGACTTGCCCCATTCCATGAAAGGATGCTAAGTTTGGAGCTTTACAACCTAACTAAGGGTCAAAGCCTATTCCGAAAATTTACGTTGATAGTTTGTAGGCCATACACACAATGTTCTCCGATTACCGCCGAAACTAGATTGAGTTTTATTTATGGACGCTCTTTAACTACTATGATTCTTAGCGTCCCATTCTATATTGGGCGTGAAAGACCGGAAATTTTGCTCAGAGGCCTCTTTATCAGGCTTGAGGTTCTTTTACGTGCCGTAAATCTACGACACGGGACCACCGGCTTTACTTCCCTTCCGAAGGAAGACATGCTAAGGATTTTTACGCCCGAAAAAAATCCATCGCCCTCCGCCAGGTTTGAACCCGCGACCTTGTGAACTAGAGGCTAAGCACGGTACCACTAGTCCACGGAGGACGACAAAGATTACCGCCGTATTCATCGGGTCTTAATCGAGTATAACTCATCTGGGCTGATATAAAGCAATGGGTAGCTTGGTAGAACATCCTTTTAAATTAGATGACGTTATTAATGAAGCTTAGCTAACGACATATTGACGACATTAGCGCTAATGGTGGGAAAATGCCTGCCAAAACGTTATTAAGTAGGAAGACAAATATATTGAAGAAGAAGAACAACAACAAGGCCTGTTTGAAAATGGCATAGAAGATTTTGCAATACAAGGTAGGGAATATAGCGACAGCGAAGGAGAAGAAGACTGAAGACGATTAAAGGGAAATATCTGAAAAAGATGAAAGGGAAAGTCTTGCAGAAGAAAACGACGGTGGTGATATTTCTGGTGTAGAGTGTTTATCACACTAATAAAGCCCCTGCTAG
Source organism: Deroplatys truncata (assembly GCA_030765065.1). Taxonomy (NCBI): domain Eukaryota; kingdom Metazoa; phylum Arthropoda; class Insecta; order Mantodea; family Mantidae; genus Deroplatys; species Deroplatys truncata. The sequence continues at coordinate 126,233,142 of CM060990.1, read as the reverse complement.
TTTAAGACAATGCATTCGCGTGACAAGGTTTGTGTATAATGTGTAAATATAAAAGAATGATGGAGCAATCTGAACACAATGACAATAAACCAGTCATGCAGTGGTGTGTGTTGTGTGTTTATGTCGTATCGGCGAAGTCCGTCTTCCAGCAGACAGACAGCTGGCTGTAGGAGAGTAACTGGCGTTAGGTAGACTCTCTTCATTGCGCTAGGAAAGTAGGTCACCGGCACAGAACTATTGTCCCTACTGTTGTAATTAGCTTCGCCCTCTTCTGCTCTGGCGCTGTCGCCAACATGTTGCAAATTGTCATTTGATAAAATTTTCAGGATTGAATGTATTATCCTATTCAGAATATTTTTCTCTGTTAGATTATTATATCATTTTAGAGCCTTTGTAGATTTCTGTGGGCAGAAATTTCTAAAGAAAGCGAGCTTTTCAGTAAAAGTCGATATTTATTCTTTCTATGCTTATCGCACAGCGACTAATAAACTAAGGAGTACAACGTAACAAACTTTTTTCTTAGCTAAAGTAAACTTAATTTCTGATACCTGCTCAGTATTAATTCTCTATCTTTAACAAGATAAGCATTATAATGTTTAAATTAAACATTTTGGGGAAATTCTATACCCACGCAGTAAAAAAGTCAGCCAGCGAGAAACGTTTTGTTTTGGGGTTTACAACGGTGACCAAGCAAGAGAAAATATTGAGGAGGGTTGGAGGCAGGTTTTAAAAGAAGCCGGAACCCGCTAACGTCTTGCAACCGTTGTGCATGAGAAACAGAAGTCATCCATCTATTCAGCCAACAGGCGCGAGGCAGAAGGCAGTTAGGCTAACATCAATTGTAAGGAAGTGGGTACGTTTATACACTGTGAAGCGTTATGTAGGCTATTTATTTAAAATTTAACGTAAATATTTATAGTTATGGAAGGAAAAGCTAGGAAGAGACGAAATCTTTGTAAAGTAGGGAGAAACTCAAAATAATAATGGTGTCAGATTATTCAAGTAAAATGAATGGTAGTAAGGCAGTAAAAGTAACAGCTAATGCGAGCCTCACAAGTTACTGCGAAGTTATCTCGCTCGGTGTGAAACTGTGTGACTCGCTCTGTTAAAATTCCTCTGTGCTCCTGGTAAGGGCATAATCTTTCTCTAGCACTCTCAGTAAAACCTAATATTTTCCTTTAACTTCTGAATTGGATGTCAATTAAAACAGCTCTATGTACCTGAAAAAGACTTAACTCCTACCGACATCTTGAAAATAAATCCTGGCATACACCAACCCTAAACCTCAAACTCATTACTAGGCATAGGAATTCTTAAAAAGTTGGCTTCCAATTATCTACATTCAAACCATTATGTCAATACAAAGTATGTAAACAACCGCGGCAATGAATCACAGACGACAAGTAAACACGGTCTGGTGAGTGCTGTCTGCAAACGCCAACGGACTTTACAAGGTATGGCGGTGGCTTGTAACCTGCATAAGGTTCTTTTGTCCTGGCCTTAATGCTTGGCAATTCCTTTGCCTGTTCATTACACAGCATACCAGTCATCAACCATCGGAACCTACAACCATACTCTTCAGCATAGATCATAATGTTGTTCGGGACGGAGCGTGTTTATGTAACCCAGCGGACAGGAATGAACTGGTTTATATACCGTATTGTAGTCAACTTTGGTTCTCTGCACCTAGGATTGCAAGCCTGCTGATTATAATCCGTCTCAAACAAGAACGATCTTCTTGTAAACATATGGGAGGGAAGAAGGACAGAGACAGTGACACGGAACGCTCTTAGACGGCTGATTGTTGGAAGGAAGTTCATTGATATTTTATTTTATTTGTTTTCGCACAATAACCGCCTCTAAGAAGTACAGCACTGTAAGTATTTTCTAATCACTGCTCAGCGCGAATTAGTTTCGAGGAGAGAGAAAAGCTTACAAAGGTTTAGATTCATTTCTCTGTATCCTGCTCATGCACACAGATGTTCGAGGATCGTGAGTTCTGAAAGGAATGCTTACAACAGACATATAGGTACGTAAGCATAGATTAAACAGCTAGACACTATGAAGTTATTATTGTTAAATATTATGCAGCCTAACTTTGTATTACTAACGAAACAGTTTTATTCCTGTGCCATACAGCCATCTCAGGACAAAGTAGGTCTCGAGGTGAATGCTAATTCAGATGTTTTTGTTTAACGCGCAGAGCCTCTTCTGATATTTAAGACTGTATTCCCTACACCTCTTGCATACTGCATAAGCCCAGAACACTTATATGTAGTTTAAAGCAGTCAGCTTATTATCATAGAACAGGTCTGTCAATCTGCCGAAATAAAACACAAACCTTAAGAAGTGGCGAGAGGCAAATAATCGCGCATTGTTTCGAAATGCTTACGAAAGAATCCCCGAAGCGTAATCATTATGCTACTGCACGATAATATTAATTTTGTAACACATAGACTTAATAAGTTACTGGTAATGTCTTACTCGATTTATTGGCAAAAAATTAGCGCTGCTAGAGCTACTGTTGCAAAACTTGTCTGCACACGTGTACATCAAACACATTGCGGCCTGAGTTCGCTACGCCACGTTGTTTACAACAGGATCGTTCTTGTCTGTCTGGGATAGAGTATCGTATTGCACGTGGACTAAACATCCTTGTTTGGGATATTATGCCACAGTTTGCTGTATCTCTGTAACGATGCTGAATATTGTTTCATTTGTTTTTATATGTGTAACAGGATCAATATAATCGATTATGAGACACTCTATATCGGTTTCGTGTTTTTTTTTTAAGTTCCTTTGGTTACCCAGTTTATCATTACTGTGTTTTAACTGTTTTGCATTATCGCTTATTACACACACACACACACACACACACACACAAACACCCATGCCCATGTCGGGACTCGAACCCGCGACCCTCAGCTTGGCGGGGCGCCGAAGCTACACACTCCAGCGACCACGGCTACGACTACGAGGGCCGGCAACGTGTTAACTATGGTTTCCTATAGTGCTTTGGAAATGACGAGTAAGCTTCATATGAAGCTCTTAAGTAAAAGCATGTCTGTCTGAGTCTGTGGCCCGCATTTGGGAAGACCCGGGCTCGATTCCCGGTGGCCGCCCACTCTGACCATGGGGTTTTTCTTAGGTTTCCTCTGGTTGCCTAGGAAAACGCTGGGATGGTGTAGGTGTTCTATTGCGATTTCACCTTTCCCTCATTTCCTGTTATTTCATCTCTCTCCCTTTCATGTTTCAGGAAGTGTCTCCGGGTTCCATAGTACGACTGCTGTGGGGAAGATGGCACGGTTGCTGCGCTTTACAAAACGATTTCTCCCCGTAAACGCCAGGATAGGGTTGCTTCGTCGTCCTCTCACGGGATTCTTCACCTCTGCTGGTGAAGGCGGGTGTTTCATACTGGAAATGATAGGGATTTCCGTGCGTCTCTGTGGACCTGCAACCTCCTGCGGCTCCTTCACTTCATCCCTGTATCCCAGGGAGTGTAGTCACAAAAAAATCTAGTTGGTCGCAGTAGCGAGGTGTCTTCCTCCGTTGAATTACCTCTACCTCTTATGTGAAAAAATGTGATTATTTCATTCGGCTTTCAATTATGTTCTCCTATTACTCTGATTTACCAAAAAACTTCAATGGTTGTAACATATCTAGGGTTCGCCTCTTTAAGGCACACTTTATAGCGATACAACTACAAAGACAGAAAGTTATCCTTGCAGTAGACGCTTACTCCTTTGGTACAGATTTAGGCCCATGGTTGACAGGCGTCATTCATTGTTGTTGCTTTTCTTGGAGTCAGAGAGCAAGAACCGAGGATGTGTGGCACTTAGCGTGGACTTGTCGATATTATGATAAAATAGCTTTAGTTTCTGAAAAAGTATAATTAATTACTTTAAAAGAAGTACAACACATCAAAAGCATGGACTAGTCCCAGTGTTTATATTTCAATCACATTACTCTTTATCATGTGATCCTTCAGGCTACCTAAGCAAGAGAACTTTTCAGAAACTTCAATTTGGATTTATAAGCCAGTAAGCATGTTGATACATTTCAGACTACGTCGTGAAAATGATGACAGTATAGACACACTTAGGCGTAACTTTTTTGTATCGTGATATTTAACTTTCACAATAACGGCAACGTCAGAAACCCTGCTCGGTTTTCATAAAGGCTTCTCAGTTGACATTACTTCCAAAAGAACTCATGATTTTCGCGAGTGTTTTTGGCATTTTATGGTCTTCTAGGCCAATTTCCGTAGAAATTCTCTTCATTTGAACGATTTACAGTTTTAGTAAATCTCGATCCCCCCCCCCACACACACACACACACAATCCACCCTTGGGTATCAAACATCAATATTTTGTATAAGTTCCTCTAACAAAAATCTACTCGAACATTTGTCACGTTATAGCACGTTATATTTCTAGTTTCGCAGCATTTTGTATTTCTTCACTTTTGTATCCTTATGACGCAATTCCTAGCAATAAAACAACCTGATCAGAAAACTTTTTTATTGGTTCAGACATACAAGTGTGTAGATCTAAAACACAGCTTAAGAAATGTAGAGGTAAGTACAAAAGTCAAAATAATGTAATTATTACACGTAGAATGATATTTTGCAGATACGAACAAATCTTGCAGCAATAAAAAAAGCTTTCTTACTTATCTCAATCGATAGTTACATGGACAGGCAGAGTGGAAGACCGATAAGATAGACGCTTGTAGATGTATTGTTGGCAGAGTTTTAGTAATATCGTATAATACCAAAATGCATTCTATAATACTGTATAATACGTATAATGCACGCAATATTCACTACCACAACGATCACCGTTGTGAATAACCACCAGACGACTTGTCTTTATGTTTAAGAGACGTGCTAGGGCATGACAGTAGGATAATTTCTCAACACACTTTGTGGCCTTCTGCTCAACTTGTCTCATCTTCTACCTGGTGGAGAGGATCATTTAGCAAACAACCGATAAGATAGCAGTCATCTAAACGTCTGAAGGTACCACCACCATCAGTCGCAACTGGTCTACTCATGGGCAGAAACCACACAAAATCACGAACAAGCTTTCTCCAGCAACAACTCAAAAGCTCGTTTCGATAAAATGGAATGACCATGTAGATGCACCAGAATCAGTCGAGAATCAACTCCAATTGTCCTCTGATGAAGAGGTCAATTAGTCCTGGGTATTGTTGCAGCCTTTAATAAAAGCGTCACAACTCTGGCATAAAATATTCTAGTTTTGCGTTCTATATTTTCGTCAAATCTATTGTGAAAGCGTATTTAATGTCATTTGTGCTTTCTTTTGAAAGAATAAGTGCGGTTATGTTTCATTAAAGTATAGCCATATGTCATTCAAAATATTGCAATAGTTATTTTATTTTGATTTTTGGTTTGCTACTCATATATTTAATTTAGTAACAAATAATAATTAATTTCCGTTTCCTTGAAGTGTACATATATATGATAAAGCTATAATATTTGCTATGGCATGATGAAATTAATATCATTTTTCAAAACAAAATGTTCACGTACCTTACAAACATTCAACACAAATCCAACCAATTTTACTAATTATACTACGTATTATAGCGCATAATTCCCTGATTTGATATTATACCACAAATAAAGTTCTGGTTTTAAACAATGCCACAACTCTAATTGTAGGTAAGAAATTACCAGTCCAACTACCAAAAATCTGTAACAGACTTCTATGGAGCTGCTGAGCGTGAGAAGGTGAAAAGTTAAAGAGAACAGTAACCGCTGGTTGATAACCAGAGTTAAATAGGAAGGGCTATTGCTGATTTCCCAGTAAAGCATTTCTAATTACTGGCGCATGGAATGTAAGGAGAAACACATTGTAAAAATAAACAACGGATGTAATCACGAGCGGTGATAATTATTTTCACATCAGAGAGTGTGAGTATGCATGGATTCAAAGGCATGGCACCTTGGCGTGGCTAACGAGATAACTCTGAGACGATAGGCACAATTCAGGTCGTGTAACTTCGGCAGTAATACTAGCTCTTGGGGTAGCGATCACCAATCAATAAATTTGAAAATAAATGACAATATACACAAGTTTAATATAAAAATTAAATGTTGTGTCATTTCCTCTTACCTGAGCCACATTAAATATGTGAAGTACACAACGACATTCCCCAAGTTTCAAAAGTGCACGTAGAAACTGAACAGTCTTAATGCATCTCGGATTGGCCTTGAAATGCCACAAATTGTGTTAACCAATCAATGTAAGACAATAAAAGTTTATGTTTAAGAGGCATCCACTTTATTCCTGAAAAGAGAGGAAATATTATACCATGGAGTTTAGAATATCCGGTGTTCATTTAGTTTCGGACTTTACCGCCCATTCTTTGCATATTATGACGTCATAGCTATTTGGAGAGCATATATTTGGCACACTCGTCTAATTGGCTTTGGTCCCAAAGCCGATTATATTGTAGAGCGCATGTAGCTCCAGACAATCCTCTTCCATTAAAATAATTTTCTTGGCCAGTCGCTGCTTGGGTTTGCAGTTAATTGTTACATATCAATTGGAAGTAGAGTTAAATGTGTCGGTGAACCACGACTTCTCGTATTTCTAAAACAACCCATCCAGTTTCCTTCACTAAGGGCAGAACGAAAGTTGGTAACAGGGCACAGCCGGTTAAATAATACTAAAATGTAGGCATGACGAGAGAAGCAGCAAGTGAGGTTTACATATTGCACACGACTATATAAAGCTTTGCTGTGATGGTGCCCATAGAATAATTTCTTACGTTTGCTAATGAGCATCAAAGATATAAACGCCCATACCAGAGCCAGTCAAATAAATTATGTATGACGTATTATAGTCGTGTGACACAACACCGTTTCGGAATTTCGTTGGCAAAATGTATGAGCGGAGGGTAGAGCAGGCTTTGCATTTTTAACCACAATATATAAAGTACAACAAATTCCTCTTACCCCACTATTTCTTCTATAACGTTAACTTCACCTTTTCCCTTGCCTCACCTGCCCCACATCTCCGACTGACTTCCTAGTTTAGAGCCGTGAGCAAGAAGAGGCTTGCTCGTTGACGTCACAATCAATAGGTTGGCTGTACCCTGCAGGTAAATACTCCTACTACAGCATGCTGAATTATTATATATAGCGATTTGACTAAAGGATAAGAAAATGCTTAGAAATACATTGTGAACATGTACAACAACGTTTTGAAAACATTTTAAGGCTGAATGTATCTGGACCTTCGTTCGCTATAACAACAACCAGCTTATCTAAGGCATTCATCAGAAACTTCCTTCATCCCCGTTTTATCTGTTCCAATACTGTCAGGTGTTTTCACACTTTTAGCACTGGTAGCGCTGCGACTATCAGCTCGCTTACTAGCAATGACGTCATCACAAATCAATGCCCGCGAAAGTTCGAAATTAAATGACTACCGGACACTTACCTGACTGCAATCTAATTTTGACCTCAAAGAAATATGTTGCTTATTTTGCTCAGCAATAAACCTCCTCATTATTTATATATATTATCATTGATAACCAAGTGACATGAACCACGTTAAGCAGTATAAATGCAAACACAGAAAAGCGATTTATAAGTCCTTATTACCAGAGCCACCTGAAAGCTGAAAATGGCTAGCAAGGAGTAATCAGAAGCTACTTCAGAAGTTTCTGGGACTATACTGAACTAAAGCTAACAGCACGAGCAATTCTGGGCGCTCTTTTGCAGTCTGCGGTTGCAGACCTGTGGTATGTGAATGTGGTTGTATCACGTAGTAAAATTAATTTCAAACCACAGCATCTGGGTGCATGGATGGTTTAAATTTAATTCCAGAAGGAGTTCTCTGGAATAACTCAAAGTGTCAGTCAGAATGTTCTTAGGAGAGGATCTTCCAAGAAAAACAGAGGTCAAGATTGAATGGGAATAAAATAATATTTTTCAGCTGACAGCCATGTTGCAAAGCTTATGGTTTCAGTACAAAATGCAAACCCTGAAAATGGTAGGCACCCCTAAAAACCAGATGACTGAAAAATTCAATGCCATAGCCGGGATTTGAACCACGGGTCTCCCGGTTCTACCTTTCCAACCCTGTCCAACACACGGCCTGTGTGAAAGAACAATTAATTCCACCCTTTAAAATATGGACCAAAACTTTCCCATACACCGATATAGCATTGAAAGATAGTTTACATTGTTTGAGCAATATTAACACGCTTCCATCCATACACCCATCAACCAAGAGAGAGAGAGAAGTTCTTCCAATCCCCTACGGTCCAGATCTAGCTCTTAAGAACTTTGCCCTTCTTTCTCTAAAAGAAACATTCATGATCGGTGATTAAATATACTAATCCTGCGTTGGCAGAGTATAAAAGTGTGTTTGTACAGTTTCCCTGTCCCCCAAATGGCGTTCAGAATTCCTAGAAAGGTTTATGCAGCTCATTTGCGAAAACGTCTCGTGTCCAAAAAGTACTAAAATTTATTATTTTACTTCCCATATAGAGTGTAGCTATGTTTATGTGCAAAAGACGCAACATTCTAGAAATTCAGGAAATGTGTTGAAGATGGCAATTACTTAGAAATTATCTCTTTGTTTCAAAATGACACTTGTCCAAACGTATTTCAGTTCGTGAGTGAATAAAGCTTCGTGGTGTTAGGAAACTATATAGTTAAGTTAACTTTAATGTGTATAAATGTTTTTATTGATTTGCCAACAGCTTGCAGGACTGGACAAGAAACATTTTGGAAATAAGCTCCTCATTTTAGGTAGCGGTTGAACTTATTAGGAATTTCAGAATGTGGTTAAGAGTATTTCGAGAAAGTGCAATTCTTAAAAGTTATTTTCCTTTCATTCTCAAAACTTTCAGAGTGACTCTCGTACAGTTTATTAAATTACCGCAAACATTTATACCATAAATTGACCAAAATCAGCTTCTGAGTGTTACATAAGATAATATATAAGCATAAAAAAGCTCTGAGAATAATTATTAGGTATGATACTATATATTATCATGCAAATCCTGTTTACCATTCACCTCCTCAGATATGCACAGTCGAAAGCATTCAACTTACTCTTTTCCTTCTCGAAAACGGCTTTAAGTTCGTAGATTTTGAGAGCATTTGCATTGCAGTTTAATTTATGCAATTTATTTCCAGGAAGCTATTTATAAGCACCAAATTGAATCAGTTCGTTTTACTGTTGTACTTCACTGAGCGCTTATTTTAAACAATCCAGATTCTATCTTCACAGCCTTATTTTTCGTTTAGCTACACCTACATTCATGTATTCCTTTGTGAATTTTCACTAACATTTTGTATAAAGAATGTAAAAAGGTTATTCAGCATTTCCGTCAAACTTTAGTACACATACATGCTTTTTTTGAGCATTTAGAGTTATTTTGTTTTTATAATTTTGATGCAAATATTTTTCAAAAATCACGTTTTTCAAGCACATCAAAGGCGTTTTGTTTCCTTCGTTGGCTGATTATTGCTATTCTGCTTAGGGTGCTTCAGTTTCCGATCATGCTTTTCAATATTCCTGAAATCTTCAGTCTTGTAGTAAATAATGCCCGTCTATCACAGGGTCCTCTATACACTCTTAAGGACGGAACTGCATTTATTCAAGAACATTCATTTCTCTATAAATCAGGACATGTTCCACTTTCTGCCATATTCATTACGCACTTTTTTGATTTGCTGCGTTGGGCAGTTTTGGGGTGGCTTATTATTTCGAAATAGTGTGATTGTTGTTATTGTTCCACTGAATTTTAATGTCTTTTTGGCCAAGAATATAATTTACAGGTTTGTAGTGATAGGAAGCTTTATAGTTTTTTCCTTTCTATAATTTTCTGAATGCTTGGTGACAACACGAATTTCTATGGTAAAATATTTGCAGAGTTATAGGTTATGACTGCATGACTTTTTTGAAGGCACTAGGGATAAATGCCGTTTTACAACCTTATAATGGTTGTAATACTTCATTAACTCTTTATTTTTTAATTTATTTGCTTAAAAACAAATGTGTATATGTTATTGTTCTATAAGGTTTATAAGTGTTTTGAGCAGAAAGCTGTTTCTCACATCCCAACATGTGGCACTTAAAAGTTAAGTCTTCAGTTCTTTCCCTTCCAAAACAAGTTTGTATTATAAGCTTTTATGTTTTATATCCATTACTCTAAAATTATTTTTAGTAAAAAGTGCTGTTTTGTAGAATTTTCATAAACGACTAAACGTGACTCGTAATCCTTTAGTTTCCTTATTAATTCCTTATAATATTAGTGTAGAAAGTATGTTTTCCTTGATAAAATGCTTTTATAAAATAATTCCAGGAGGCTACTTCAACCATGTTGTTTTTGCTGTAGTCCTCTCTTGCTGAAAATCCTCAAATTACAACAATATTGGCACAAAATTCCTTGGAAGAGCATTCATTTCATCCTTCCTTTTCAGTATTCCTTGCCATATATTTACACCTACACCACCAATTTTGAGTAAGAAGTAATTTCTTCTGACTTGCAACCTTTCGGACAGGCACAAGGGATAAGTGGGTTTTAGAATTTTGTAATTGTTAAAACACTTCAATAACTCTTTATTTTTTAATTTATTTGCTGTATATAGCAAATATATATATTTTATGCTTGTATTTTAGCTTCATAAGGTTTATACAATTGCTCTGAACAACAGACAGCTGTTTCTCACATCCGTCATTAGGCACTGAAATGTTAAATCTTCAGTTCTTTCCCTTCTGGAAAAGCTTGTATTATCAGATTTTATGTTTTAGATCCATTACTCTAAATTCATTTTTAGTAAAAAGTGCTGTTTTGTAGAATTTTCATAAACGACTAAACGTGACTCGTAATCCTTTAGTTTCCTTATTAATTCCTTATAATATTAGTGTAGAAAGTATGTTTTCCTTGATAAAATGCTTTTATAAAATAATTCCAGGAGGCTACTTCAACCATGTTGTTTTTGCTGTAGTCCTCTCTTGCTGAAAATCCTCAAATTACAACAATATTGGCACAAAATTCCTTGGAAGAGCATTCATTTCATCCTTCCTTTTCAGTATTCCTTGCCATATATTTACACCTACACCACCAATTTTGAGTAAGAAGTAATTTCTTCTGACTTGCAACCTTTCGGACAGGCACAAGGGATAAGTGGGTTTTAGAATTTTGTAATTGTTAAAACACTTCAATAACTCTTTATTTTTTAATTTATTTGCTATATATAGCAAATATATATATTTTATGCTTGTATTTTAACTTCATAAGGTTTATACAATTGCTCTGAACAACAGACAGCTGTTTCTCACATCCGTCATTAGGCACTGAAATGTTAAATCTTCAGTTCTTTCCCTTCTGGAAACGCTTGTATTATCAGATTTTATGTTTTAGATCCATTACTCTAAATTCATTTTTAGTAAAAAGTTCTGTTTTGTAGAATTTTCATAAACGACTAAAGTTGACTCATACATTTTCAGTTTCCTTATTTTTCAGTATATATTTATTATTGTACCATACTTTACATACATCATTTTTCTGCAAATAGCCTACATTGTTTTGCACAAGTTAAACACCAAATGATTCCTTAGTTTTTCAATTTCATTACCTTTATTGAAACATCTATATAATGTGTCTGCTTCATCATTAACTATTTTTACAAATGCTGATATCAAATGTTTTCCACAGAAGGGATCATATGTTTAAATTATGTTAAATCTCTTAAGAACACATTTGCAATCCACGTCTACCATATGCCTTTTTAATTTCCGTGTGCAAATATTTTCAGTTCTATGAGTACACACTTCATGAAATTCTAAGATCTTGCACTAATAACTAGTGTGTGCCAGAGCAAATAAATGATAATTCTATACTGATAACATTAGTGTAGGAAGTAAGTTTTCCTTGATAAAATGCCTTTATAAAATAATCCCAAGAGTATACTTCAACCTTGTTGTTTTAGCTGTAGTCCTATCTTGCTGGAAATCCTCAAATTACAGCAATATTGGCACAAAATTCCTTGGAAGAGCATTCAGTTTATTGTTCTTTTTCAGTATTCCATGCCATTTATTTACACCTACGCCACCAACTTTGAGTATCTAAGCAGTAATTTCTTCTGACTTGCTACCTTTCGGACAGGCACAAGGGATAAGTGGGTTTTAGAATTTTGTAATTGTTGAAGCACTTCATTAACTCCTTATTTTTTAATTTATTTGCTATATATAGCAACTATGTATATTTTATGCTTCTATTTTAACTTCATAAGGTTTATACAATTGTTCTGAACAACAGACAGCTGTCCCTTATATCCGTCATTAGGCACTGAAATGTTAAGTCTTCAGTTCTTTCCCTTCCAGAAAATTTTGTATTAGATTTTTATGTTTCATATGCATTACTCTAAATTCATTTTTAGTAAAAAGCGCCGTTTTGTATAATTCTCATAAACAACTAAAGTTGACTCATAGTTCTTCAGTTTCCTTACTTTTCAGTATATATTTATTATTGTATTTTTTCTTCAAATAGTCTCCAGAATAGCCTACTTTAGCCTCGTTGTTTTAGCTGCAGTCATAACTTGTTAGAAATCCTCCAAATTACAAAAATATTGGCACGAAATTCCTTGGAACAGCATTGGTTTCATCGTTCTTTTTCAATATTCCATTATATTCAGGATGGACCATTTAAGTTGAGACTACAATATTTCCAAAACTAAGCGTTGTAGAAAGAAATACCTTAAATAAACGTTGCTTGATATTATGGGGCGAAAGTAATTTCTTCTGACTTGCAACCCTTCGGACAGCAAACACTACATATACTGGCTTTTATATAAAATTTATTTAATTACCTAGGACCTAAATACAACTAAAGGAATATCAATAAATTGTCTGTAGAATCCAGTGAAGTTCGCTTCGTAAAATAGTAATCAATGACGTATTTTTCAATAAGCTTTGAAGAAAGGTTCAAGTTTTCAAAGTAAAAGACTTAAATCATAACTCAGTGGACTGAAGCACCAAAACTTTAGCCAATAACACACTACGCATAGACAGCTTGCATATATGATATACTTATAATTTCTTCTCCACGTGGATTATTGAATAATTTCTATTTAAATAAGCTCTTGATAGGGATCTTCCATCTTCGGTAAGTATCAACTCATCACCATCCACATAGTTTGAGCCTCATGCCCGTTCCGTCTCTATTAGAATATTGTTCATTCCATCTTAATTTTGGACGGCATATATTTCGTTTTCCTCGTGGAAAACTTTCTTAAGTAATCGATTTTCATCCATTCTGTCTAAATGTTGGTTTTTTTTCCATTTCTTATGGCAATTGCGTATACGGTCTAGCACTCCTTTTATTCCAAGTTCTCTTCTTATTTCTTCACTCTTGTTATGTTTAACTAGAGACACACCAGCCACTGATCTTCAAAAGGCTTTTTTTTAAGTAAAATTTTCAGAATCCTGTGGAATGCTTTCTTTTGTCAGGTTTCAATAAGGTATCATAAAAACTTTAAGCCAATTTCACATTATTTTGGAATTGATGAATGGTAGGATCCATAGTTTAGCTAATAGTGCATGTCTATAACATGTAAAATACTATATTTCTTTTCCATTAGAAAGTTTGAATGACCGTTCTATGTTAATATTTTTGAACGATTATAGTGTCATTAAAATTAAGAGAGGTGTAGATGCACCAGATAATGTGAAAGTGAGGCTATAGGAAGAATTCAGTGGATAAGAAGAATTGGGTTACATAAGTTCACATGGCTTTCTTATTTACACTGTCATTAAAAATGACATTAATACCATTTACACTAATGATTTTCAGTATAAAGCTGCTTCATAGTTCTCGTGCTAATCATAGGTTCAATTCCTACTCGAGGATGTTACCTAAAGGTTTGAGCTTTTTTAGTGCTTTTAAGAGGAACAAAATTAGTGCTACCATATATGTACTTTAACAGATTCAGATACAGTTGAGGCGTTTACAAATCTCATTCAAAAGTACAGCCACTCAGGGCTCATATTCCTTAAAATGCTGAAAACTGTTTCTGAAATAGCAGCTACTAGCAGGACGGAGATTTGATTTTTTTTTTTTTTTGTAATTGCTGACACTTTCAGCTGCTACACGATAAGCTGGTAGATTTTAAATGTTCAATTCCTGAGTGGTAGAGCATCTTGGGGCTATAAAATAGAATTAAATTCATCTTCCAACTTCAGATACAAATTAAACTCTTTCTATCTGCAAGATGACACAATTCCAAAGTTCAAAGAAGAAGAAATAAAAATAATTCCTTTATTTAAGAAGAATCTTGAAGGCTAATGTGGTCCATTGTGTTAAACTGCAAGAAATGTCTAAAAACTTAGTGCTGAAAACTAAAGTTATGTTCATTCTGCACACTTGTGCGTACTTCACTTACGTGGTCCATTGTAATAGTGAATGTCATTCTGACCTCTAATAGCAAATTTAATATGTGCTACTGCATTATTTGTTTAACAAAGGAATGTTTGCATTTTTACTCATCCCTATATATAGATCACTTGGTAGATTGTATTTTCTGGATACCATAAGTGAAATCATTTCAGCACACAATGGCATTTATCCTAAACTGCGCATTTTTTATTGGATTCAATGGTGTCATAAATATTTTCGTCCAAATTTTCATCTTCTATTTCTTAAATACATTGTAGAAATCCTTTGGAATAATATGAAGATACATCTAGAAAACCAGAGCGCACATTTTCTGATAGGTCTGCTGCTATACGCAGGACTTCTTTTTATCCTCTTTTGACCATAGTTCTGACAATTCATATAATGCATGCCATCTGAAATACTTTATGCAAAAAAACTATATTCCTCTTTGTTTCATTTTGAAAAAAAGTAGTAATATTTCGCAGCCAAAATATTTGGCAGAAGGGAGCAAACTGACTAAAGTGAAATAATCTGCAACCAAGATGCGCAGAGAATCCATGTCAGGAGCGATGAAGGTCACGCATACGTCGGTAATCATGTTACTTTTTACCTTCAAGGCTAGTCTATAGTAGTCCTTCTAGTAATGAAAAAGTTAATTTTTCAGTTTCTGCGTCATTATTTGGTCTACGGCCTTATAATTTACATCGTCAGTGCAGTTTTACCATACCTAAAATAAATAATTCAATAGTGTTAGTTGAGTCATGAAGCACCGTACAGATACATTCACAGAGCATAGGGTTTATCACATCAACAGTGACTTAAATCACCAACTCCAGCATCTACATCTATAGATGCTGGAGTTAGATGCATAACTTATTTATGCAAATAGTGGGAAAGTAAAAACTCCAGCATTTAAATTTATTTCGCCAATGACGAAAAACTTATTCCATCGCATTACACTGCAATACACTGACCGTCAAAATACTCCCAAGCGTAATAAGCATAAAACATGAAATAATGTCAATTACAAAAAGATTTAAAATCACTAAGTTTGCCGTAACCACGCAAGCACCTTCCCTCATTTTTCGTTCAAGGCGAAGCTCATTTTGCTGTGGCGGAAAAGAAACGTGCAAGACAAGGTGAGGCAACAGAATGATAACCTTTATCGACTCACTTTCTTTGTCAATAGGCCGTCCCCTTTGCTTTCGGATTTATGGTAGCACTAGCTTGTTAGGATTTTTCTGCACAAAAGGTTCGTTCAATAATAACAGGGCTCCTGAACTCAGCTAATAAAAGAACCACATAGATGTGCTTGTCAAAATGTATATTCACTTAGGAGGATTACAATCGAATACGAACCTGTTTAGTTATTAGCGTGAAAAGAAGACTGACGCACTTACGACAAGATCTTTGATGTCAACCGTTGTCGAAGGAGGCACACAGATGCAGTCGAACCGAGTGCTCCTTAGAGCCGGTTTCACAGTGGTTTAAGCTTTTCGAATTTCATAGTAGGGCAACACGTTCAGCTTTACTGAGTTGAACAAGTCCAGGGAACTGAAAAGTTGGTAAGTTTGCGAAAGCGCATACAGTGAATTAGCATCGTTTGTTGATACCGACAGCGTTCCTAAAATAAGATTTTGTAGCTTATCTAGCAACATTTAGTGAAGCGAAAGAAAAACCGCAGTGAAAACGTACTGCGAACTTTACTTCTCAAGAATCTCTTAGAAATTGTGAAGTAGCATAAGCATGTAATAGACAGCAAGCGATCGGATAAATTACCACGGCGTAAGAAAAATCAAACCTGAGGAAAGAATTGTGATGTGAACGGTGAAACAGTACGCGCAGCGTAGCGAATGATGATGGCAATAATAATAATAATAATAATAATAATAATAATAATAATAATAATAATAATAATAATAATAATAATAATCTGTATATTTAAGCGTAATTTTTTGTGACTAACCTAACGAGGAAAATATGCACATTCCAAGTTATTAATAAGAATGGCTTTCAAACGAAACCTGGCCGAGGTACAGTCAAAGGAGTACAGAAGGGTAGGACGTTGAAGGCGTAGCCTTTATTACTGAAGATCCGTTAGGTGTATTTCCGGCCTGTCTTGGAAACAAGGAAAATTCCTGTTACGCTGTAAAACGCAACATACGGGAAAACAAAGTTCAGTGCTTCTTTACAAGTATGAAGCTGGCGCTCTACATGGAAATTTAAAAAGTGACCAATAGTAGATATCTTATAGATCACGTGCTACAACAGCAAGCGGCTGCAAAATTTTAGTTGGGGGAGACAATTTTCGAACACAGACGTTGCTGAAATACCGGAGAAGATACACGTTACAGAAACACCGGGAAACACACGTGTTACAGAAACACCGGGAAACACACACGTTACAGTAACACCGGAGAACACACACGTTACAGTAACACCGGAGAATGCACATGTTAGAGTAACACCGGAGAACACACACGTTACAGTAACACCGGAGAACACACACGTTACAGTAACACCGGAGAACACATGTTACAGTAACACCGGAGAACACACATGTTACAGTAACCCCGGAGAGCACACATGTTACAGTAACACTGGAGAACACACACGTTATAGTAACACTGGACAACACACACGTTATAGTAACACTGGAGAACACACAAGTTACAGTAACACCGGAGAACAAACATGTTACAGTAACACCGGAGAACACACATGTTACAGTAACACTGGAGAACACACACGTTACAGTAACACGGAAAACACACACGTTACAGTAACACCGGAGAACACACACGTTACAGTAACACCGGAGAACACATGTTACAGTAACACCGGAGAACACACATGTTACAGTAACCCCGGAGAGCACACATGTTACAGTAACACTGGAGAACACACGCGTTATAGTAACACTGGACAACACACACGTTATAGTAACACTGGAGAACACACATGTTACAGTAAAATTGAGAAGCACGCACGTTAATATTACACCGGGAAACACACACGTTACAGAAACATCGGGAAGCACGCACGTTACAGTAACACCGGGGAACACACACGTTACAGTAAAATCGTGAAGCACGCACGTTACAGTAACACCGGAAAACACACACGTTACAGAAACATCGGGAAGCACGCACGTTACAGTAACACCGGAGAACACACACGTTACAGTAAAATCGTGAAGCACGCACGTTACAGTAACACCGGGGAACACACACGTTACAGTAAAATCGTGAAGCACGCACGTTACAGTAACACCGGGGAACACACACGTTACAGTAAAATCGTGAAGCACGCACGTTACAGTAACACCGGGGAACACACACGTTACAGTAAAATCGTGAAGCACGCACGTTACAGTAACACCGGAAAACACACACGTTACAGAAACATCGGGAAGCACGCACGTTACAGTAACACCGGAGAACACACACGTTACAGTAAACTCGGTAAGCACGCACGCTACAGTAACACCGGAGAACACACACGCTACAGTAACACCGGAAAAAACACACATTACAGAAACATCGGGAAGCACGCACGTTACAGTAACACCGGAGAACACACACGTTACAGTAAAATCGGTAAGCACGCACGTTACAGTAACTCCGGAGAACACACACGCTACAGTATCACCGGAAAAAAACACACACTGCAGAAACATCGGGAAGCACGCACGTTACAGTAACACCGGAGAACACACACGTTACAGTAAAATCGGTAAGCACGCACGTTACAGTAACTCCGGAGAACACACACGCTACAGTATCACCGGAAAAAACACACACTACAGAAACATCGGGAAGCACGCACGTTACAGTAACACCGGAGAACACACACGTTACAGTAAAATCGGAAAGCACGCACGTTACTGAAACATCGGGAAGCACGCACGTTACAGTAACACCGGGGAAGACACACTTACTGAAGCACCGGAGAAGACACTTTTTTTTAAAGTTCGCTTTAATTACGTAAATTAAATTGAATATTTTGTATGGACGCTCTTTAACTGCTGTGGTCCTTAGCGCCCCATTCTATTTTGGACGTGAAAGACCGGTAATTTTGTTCAGAGGCCTCTTTATCAGGCTTGATGTTCTTTTACGTGCCGTAAATCTACGACACGGGACTACGGGTTTTACTTCCCTTCCGAAGTAAGCCATACCAAGGATTTTTACGCCCGAAAAAATCCATCGCCCTCCGCCGGGTTTGAACCCGCGACCTTGGGAACTAGAGGCCAGCACGGTACCGCTATTCCACGGAGAACGACAAAGTTCCCTTGTTTTACCCAGTTAATGATTACTGAGTTCTTACTGTTTTCGTTACGGATTATTACGCAATTATACAACACACACAAACACGCATGCCCATGGCGGGACTCGAACCCGCAACACTCAGCTTGGCGGAGCAGCGGAGCTATACACTCCAGCGACCACGGCTACGAGGGCCGGCAACTTACTGAAACACTGGAGAACACACACGTTATTGAAACGCCGGAGTACACACACGTTACTGGAATTCTGGAAAGCACACATATTGATAAAACACTGGAGAGCGCAGGAGCTACTAACACACGTTGGCAAAATATGAAACGGAGAAGTTGTTAAAAGTCAAGCTGTTAAAGCAAGCCGATAACAAGTTGCTAAGACATAAAACAAACCGTTCAGAGGTGACGAGATAAATACGTGGGCAAACGATTTAGATGTGTACCGAGTAAGGCGCAATGGCAGCGGTGTGTAGGGAGATGTGTGTGTGTGTGTGTGTGTGTGTGTGTGTGTGTGTGTGTGTGTGTGAGGTGGAGTCAGTATAGAAAGAAAGAGGACGTGAAAATAAAGGGAAATAAAATACAACAGTCTAGTTACATACCACCCTTGAGAAAAGATCCATACATTCTGAGATAAAAACTGAATCGCATTAATCAAGGCCCGAATCCAGTACAAATCCCATGATCTTCCATGCTGTACAGATAGCGCATGTCACATCCCGTTACGATCCTCACGCTGCATTCCACCTCAGGGGTGGATTAGAATGGTGTGAAAGAATTTTGAAAGCTTGTATAACTACTGTAGAATTTACGACGCCGGAAAAAGTCTCTAGCTGTCATTAGCATCCTTCCACTTGCATACATACTCAATGTCTTGAGAAGCATTGCTTCTGACAAGAGGGCTTTGCTGCTGAAATATAAGTAATACATTTTAGAGTTGACGGTAATGGGTGCAACAAAGTATACGATAAAAGTATGAAGTATAAATTTAAAATTAGGTTTTGCTTACCAGGCGGTTTTATGTTTAATTGCATTGTCAATAAATTTCTAGTACAATAATTGCTGACTGTTTACTTAATCGAAATTTCTCGTGGAATTCTCGGCCATTCCATGCGTGAAAATGGTTTGGACGCATTCTAAACATTCTAGGTCGTCTAGGGTTGTAAATATGGGTTAAGATAATTTGGATTCTTCGTCACTTATACCATCTCGTTCAGATAACATGGTGTCTCTTTAGCTTAAACCAAAGTTTAGTACAGGTTAGGCCAAGCCACATATAAGCTCAGCTTATGGCTTGCACTACGCTTTATAAAACTCCATTGCAGCTTAAGCCGGATTTGATACTTAAGCTTAAACTGTGAAACCGGGTCTTAGTCTTCCCTGCTCATGTATCATGATTAATTTTAAAGCGGTAAATACTTCAGCCATTGTTATTGCTATAACTGTAGAAGTACGAAGAACACTGCTGGTTTTGGAGTGCGTTGCGGACAGTATTTCGCTATTGGAAAAATCACGAAGGAGTGTTTTAATAAGAAAACTCTAAATTGAGCAGCAGACTTTTTCAACTCCAGAATAGGATGCCTCAGGAATAGAAGTTTCTATAGTCGATCCAGCCTTACAATGGGACTTGATGTAAACAAAACATCTTTGTATCCCTCCGCGTTAGCCTCGTGTTTGTATCAGCTATGAGAAACAAACTGCTCATTGTCATATGCAGGCGGAAGAGAGGTGAAAGGCAACTCACGATCTGAACGGAAGCTACAACCTTATTTAGTTTTTACTATTCATATTATTTACTGTTTCATATTAATCAAGGGCTTAGAAGTAAGTTTGATTAACTAAGTTCTTGAAAACTCGGAGATAATCGCGCATATTTAAGATACTATAGCTTATGGTGTGCTTTGTTTCCCACGTATCGCGGGCTAGTTAATGCCGTCATAAGTTTACATCAAGTTGTTTTCTAAGAGTGAAGCGATTATAGGTAGTGTTCATTCAACACAACAAATACTCTCGTCACCTATGCCGACTTCAACATCATGAGAGACAGCTTTTCTCGATCTTAGAAAGGCCGTCAGAGGGTATTAATGAATAATAATCACAGAGTGGATGCATCAAAATTGTCAGTAACATTGTAAATTATTCAAGTAAAAGTACTTTCGAATGGAGGAGTATTTTGCAACTCCAACCCCAGGCCAAGGTAGGCATTTGGTCCTTTTGGATAGGTGGCTTCAACCGGAATATGCAGAAGAACGAAAATGCGGTATAAATATTTCTGTCAGGGCTTTGGAAATGAATATCTGGATTAAACGCTCTAAGAAAAATTGAAAAAAATCGGAATATTCTGCAGAAGATATCCACATAATGCAAAACTTAATTATAACGAATGTGGAATGTAAGCATGCTATAGCCAGATGATTTATGCTGGTAAACACACTCAACAGATATACATTAAGTAACATAGGACGTGAATATTAATTATATTACTATAAAATTGTATTGAATTTAGCAGAAATTCTTATCAGCACCTTCAATGAAGTCTTGGGCGTAAGGCGACCTCATATATCACAACACTTGTTAACAGCGATACACGATACTAAAGCTGAAGAAGAATAATCTGAAAGTCATATTCAGAAGGGGCGCCATAAAAAATTAATATAATAGATTGAAGCTTATTGTGTCAACAAATACGTGAACCAATAAAATAACAAACAGGTGTGAGGGTTAGCCATGTTTTAATTTTATTTTTTCGCTTCTACATTCAGAAAATCTTCGTTAAGTACAACATAGCATGTCTATGTTACAGTGGCCACTCTTAACGTACTGTAAACTTATGTCTTTATGTATGTAATTAATATTTATGATAACGGAACAAACTTATGATGCTGACCATATTACACGTATCTTCTAAATTTAGTAATGACAATTATGTTGCATCTCTCCCTCTATTCTAATTCTGACGCTGAGGATGGATGAAGAAACGCGTGGAATCGAAAGGCTACTTCTCCCGTAAGAGTTAGTAGGATATGGGTTGTTTAAGTACTTCAGTGGGTTAACGTATGCAGAACCGCGTGGAATCAAAGGGCTACTTCTCCCGTAAGAGTTAGTAGGATATGGGTTGTTTAAGTAGGTCAGTGGGTTAACGTATGCAGAACCGCGTGGAATCAAAGGGCTACTTCTCCCGTAAGAGTTAGTAGGATATGGGTTGTTTAAGTAGGTCAGTGGGTTAACGTATGCAGAACCGCGTGGAATCAAAGGGCTACTTCTCCCGTAAGAGTTAGTAGGATATGGGTTGTTTAAGTAGGTCAGTGGGTTAACGTATGCAGAACCGCGTGGAATCAAAGGGCTACTTCTCCCGTAAGAGTTAGTAGGATATGGGTTGTTTAAGTAGGTCACTGGGTTAACGTTTGCAGAACCGCGTGGAATCGAAGGGCTACTTCTCCCGTAAGAGTTAGTAGGATATGGGTTGTTTAAGTAGGTCAGTGGGTTAACGTATGCTGGTCCCGGTTTTTACGGGTAGCAGCTCATACGCCTACAACCAATGACAAATACCGCCTGAGCATAATGAGGGAAGGTGTAGTATGCTATCCATTGTGTCAGTAGGCGAGATATCTCCAGCTTAACGAATGCAAATAAGCTGCTTATAGCGCAGACACTTTTATTAGAAAGGTTGCTAAATAAAAAAATCTCTCCAAGCATTTATATGGTATTTTGTAGATCAACATGAAGCTTTAAAGCTCTATGGATTACATCAATAATGATTTAAAGCACATATATTGGATATTGAGTATACACTTTCCCAAGGCTAGTATCTGATTTATGTATCAACAAGATACATTCCAACACATTTTATGAAAAATCGGGAAGAAAAAAGGAACTACACGTGTAAATGGTTCCTTCGAGAGCCACAGCATTAAAATTTCCTGATGAAAAAGTTAATATTGTGCAATTTTTTGGCAGAATCAAGAAAACTGAGTAGTGTTACTGGTATTAAAAGCCAGCGAGGGAAAACGTTTCTTAGTGGGAATGCACTAAATATGATATTCAGCATTTTTGAGCTTTACTGTAGTGCAGGTTAATCCTGCACGAACACCCTAGTGTACTGTCCAAATTATATATACTATCACTAAATCAGTATTTCTCGCAGTATGCGAGTTGTTAACTTTTTTTAGTAGGATGACAATATACAAAATTATACATAAAAATCTTTATAATACGGAGCAATAAACCCTCCTTGAATATTGTTCCAGTTAAAAATCTTAAATAATACATTGCAGGCAAGCTGTAGTAGCCAACATTTCAAACTAATCCGCCGAAGTTATGTGACCTTCCATGCCCTGTCCTGTTTCTCTCATTAGCTATGGTTTAGGTTAGCCTAAACTTCTAAAATTATCCGTCCTTGAATTAACAATCAATGAGTCATCTCGTTAGCCACGGTTTAGAATAGCCTGGGCTTCCAAGACAATCCATCCTTAATTGGCAGTCACTCTGTCATTCATAGGCTGCAGCCTATGCTAGCCTACGTCCAAGATAATTGTGAACTGCCAATAAAACGTGCTACACTTGTGCCTAAGGTAGTTTCAGAGCGCAGTGTTTATGTTCAAAATCAAGTTATCAAGTACTTTTGGAAATCAGACTGGACCTGCACGCTGAGCAGCTGAAGGGATTAGAGAACCATAGATAATGTTTCAAAAGAAACCCAAATATGCTGTATAATAACTCACAAGCAAATAATCAAGTGATACATTTTCAAATCTCGTAAGATTGTAAGCTACAGAATGGCCTGCCTCTGGGCTAATATTAAGCTTACCAGCCGGCATAGGAATTTTCAAGCATTAAAAACAGGACGAATGGAAATTAGATTGAATTGTTACTGGACTTCACGTAGTGACGTCGCAGATAAAAAAATCACCCCATTCCTCATACAGTCTGTTGGCGTGTGCAGACCACTCGCGACACCGTGCTTTTCCTGCCGCCAGTGAACCCTTGGCTGCTGATGTTTACGTTCTTTATATACATAATGGCTTGAGTGTAGCTAACATGAAACCAACTGCTTAAGAATTCCTATGTCTGCTTACCAGAAAGCGAATTTTCTACAAAGTACCGGATAGGTAAGAACTAATCAGAGCAAATTAATATCTGATATTCTTTTCGCATTTTTTATTTTATTTATTTATTTATATTATATATATCTTTTTTGTTTACCATCTTCAAGTTTGAGCCTGGCGAATTATTGGTATAAATCTACGATGGTAACACTGTAGGAATATAATCGAGCGGAATGGTACAACAAACCTTAAAGAAAGATAGAATCAGATGACTCAAAAATTAAATTCCACAGCCGGAATTTGAACCACGGATCTCCTGTTTCCGTCGGGTTGCTCTAACCAAGTGAGCTACCATGGCAACATAAAGAATTACACATTTTATTGCGGTTATCATAAGAACTCATTGCTAAAGGTAATGAATATACACTAACTGTTAAGAGTTTAGAAATTATGATTTTCTTAATGCCGTCTGCTATTGCGCTAACGTCAGGAGTATTTGTGTGTTAATTACCAACTGTGTGGATGCCTGTCGTTCTCTTGCATATACGAGAAAGCAATGAATTCCCAGAGGTGCTATCTGGGCACCCAATAAACACTTTGCATAACACTGGAAATATCATAAGTGAACAGCCACTTATAATACGGTAGCATACATATGCTCAGCTCAGGTCAAATCTTGTGATTTAGACAGTTGGTATGAGTTTTCATGGCAGAAGAAGGTGCGTATAGTGCGAATAAACTATTGAAACACAAAAGCGGAAAACCGGTATAAAGTGAGGAAATATAGCTAATACTTAATATATTCAACTCACTATTAGAAAATTACCCGACGCTTGCAGTAGTGGATATTACAAATCTAACATCCGAGTTTACAGGCGTTTTAGTGAAAAGTGTAAACAAAGCGCGCAGGGAATATAAACAGACATAACAGAGCACAACAAAAGAGGAGAATAAAATGTGGGAACTCGATTTTGTGTGCGACAGTATTGTGGATAAGACTGGCATTAACTTGGAGGATAGTTCTGATTCCAATATGACATATGAGTCATCTTCGGAGGATTTAGATTTGGGTGTTGCACCTTTGCCTGAGGATTTGATTAACGTAAGTAAAATGTTCATTTTCGCCTGCTTATAAAATGGATTGTTACCTCAGATTGCATTTTGAGTTACGATTTTCATGCAGGGCACCTTTTTATAGATTGAAACAATGCTCAGCTGTAAAAGATACGTAGCAAACACATGCGAGAGAAAAAAACAACCCAGGGCAGGAGTAGCGAACTACTTTCGTAGGATAACACAAAGAGTTTGTTTACAGTAGGAGGCACTCTGGTTTGGAATGGGCAGTAGTGACTTATTCCATAATGGTGGGAAAATGTCAATGTTGTACTTTTGTAACCGTCGGTAAAATATAACCAATATACTGGGAAGCGTTGTTAGCGACAAGACCAGAAATCTGTGAGAGGGAATTAGCCTGTTTACTCCTCGACAACGATCACCATGGAAACGGTGCGGATTTCAGAGAAATGGGGTGCAGAAAAGGTGAAACAGTATAGCCTGCGTTTCAAGCTCCACAGTTGAATCTCTGTTTACCTCAGGTGATCATTTCGTCATTAAACCACTACTGCTCAGTCAAGTTGCGATGAATGAGAATAGGGGACCCTGGATGTTTATTTTCCTGTTATGGCTTGATTCTCCCCTGCATAGAGATGGAAAATTCAGCACAGGTATTCCTACTTAGAACGCTAATGCCATTCATTTATAAAGAAAAGGTTCAGTCCAACTCTGCTTTTCTCGGCATTGTAATCGGAAAGTGCGCGTCCATAAATAAATAAAAAGAATGCGTTCCTCAATAGCTGTAAAATCACTCATTTAGCTTCTGGAAACACACTGTCTACATCCGAGTAAGCTCAAAATGCATGAATGGATTTTAAACCTTACGAATTCTAAACCGGATTTGGTAGCTCCTTTATTTCCCTATTACTCTAGTAAGCATAACAAACAGAACTCTCAAGGACATACATTTTACTCGTTTGTTTCATATGGCACATAATGAGACTCTTTCGTTTCTTCGAGCCCAACTCGTTCGAAAAGCAGCAACGATATAAACCGAACTATAGTTGAGCTTCTGCTTCCTATACGCCCTCGTGAGAAATGGCACATACTCGTTCGACAGTTCGCATTATAAGCGTTGTCACGTATATTGTTTCAGTGCATTAAGGTAAATGAATGACAACAGCATATGCCATATTACTGCGTTTTCTGTCATTGCTTCTATGCAAAACATACACTAAAATACGCTCCAAAATAAATATCATACAAGTTTTAAATAAAATTTCATTCAGAATTTCTGCGAGAGGATATCACAACACAGTCATGTTATAAGCATATAAATAAACATTGCAAATTATATATAACATAATAAATTACATAATGACTATTCTTTAAACTCGGTAAACTGCACCCCTATCAATAAGGTAAATTATATCAGGACCAACTCTTAATACAATTTGAAATTAACTGAAAATTTGGTTCTTCACATTAATATACAATTAGCTGCACTACTGAAAAACAAGTTCGTTGTACTTAAAATTACGTTTTGTTTTAACGAGTTAAAAATTAATAAACCTGAGAATTAACTTGGTAATAGCAAAAACCTCTGATGGAAAGCTAACGATACTTGAGAGCACCTTAACATTTTATAATACGAAATCTCAAATACTGTAAACACAAAACAAATACCAGTTTTCTTATAAGTAAATCTAGGTATACTTCAACATAATAACAATAATAATATTATATTTTCTCGACAGAAATGCCGAAGCACTTCCATACATCGTGTGTTTCGGTTTTATGTTCTACCTGATGAACTCCTTCATTTAATTTTAAGAAAACATTTTCCCTTGTATCACTCGACTTCAAACCGGAATATCACGGGAACTTAAGCTG
Source organism: Deroplatys truncata (assembly GCA_030765065.1). NCBI lineage: Eukaryota > Metazoa > Arthropoda > Insecta > Mantodea > Mantidae > Deroplatys > Deroplatys truncata. The sequence continues at coordinate 126,206,448 of CM060990.1, read as the reverse complement.
GGCACAATACATCGTCTGGCAACAGCGCCAGTGAAGCAAAGCGACTGAATCTTCACTTTTCGTCTGATCACAATGGGCGTTCGAAGAAGAAACGATAACAATAGCTCTTTGATATACCAAACGGAATGGACCAAGAGCGCAACACCGCTCTAACTCCATTATACCCAAATTGCGTCTATGCACAAGCTCGTTTGTGCTCAAATGCATGAAACCTACAAACTAATGGCCAAAGTTCGTTAGTTGGACAGCTCAAAACATAAATACCCTTCACATATGCTTGTGTCTGTGCTAGCTTAATTCATTTATTTAAGGTAGTTTTTGCTGTAGAATTATAGTAGATGCACCTACATAATAATATAAAAAAGAGGACTGCTATTAAGTATAACAGTTCTAATCCCAATAAACTGGTGGAAATGAGTAAAATGGCAGTTGCGTTTTTATTCAGTGAAATAAATTTATTTATCTACATATCACATTTCTGATAAATATTGCATATCATAATTAAGCGTAGAAAACGACACCTGTTTCCGCATTTCTCGCTTCAAACATTGCATAGAAACAAATAAAACCCTGTTGCATGAGTGAAAACTAGCATAAATGCATCTCTGCTCTAAATTACTCAGACAGGGCTCAACGTATACAACTGACTACATTTGTATTGAAAAGCCATATCTGTTACCATCCTTCATAGCACTCGCTAAAATGCCACTGTTTCCAGCATCTGTTAGGTATAGAAAAAGCAAGCATTAATGCTTACAAAGAGTCGGATCCCTCCAGTTACAAATCACCAAGAAATTGGGTTCAAGTTTATTATTGATAAGTTTATGGAATTAGGCTTACAGTAATGGCAGGTATATTCCACAAAGAGGTCGCACTGGTTAGGCAGTAGCTGCCTATATCTGAATTTCTGGCAGCGACATCAGCGCTGGCGTTAGTTATATAGGGACGAATAGGCGCCCACTCGTACCACAAAAGAAAGAAAACGGTAGCATGGACGTTTCAAGGATTGAGAACACCCAGGGTAGAGAAAAGTTTATCGTCCCTCTTTCCCAGAAACTGATAAGACGGGATGACAACCTTGTGTTGCACAAGCAATTCGAGACCTGCCTATAAGAGAGGCCATCCAGACTGGTAGTTGTTACTACTCCTCGGCTGTTATTCAGGGTTTTAGGTTTGTGCACCCTCACGAGGTAAGAGTCTAATCGGTTGGCACTCGTCAGCTGATCATAGTTGGCGTCCCAACTCAACAACTCGTGGTGTTTTCCATTTCTAAGCATATTGTCAGTTTCCTTTTGGATATAAAAAGACCAAGATATTTAATAGCCTTTGACTCGCAATTAAGCCGCAACAGAAAAAAAATGAGATGAGGAGGAGGTTGAGTGCAGAACAGGTGATGAAAAGGCCCCTTGTCCGGAACCGTCAGCGTCAGCCTGACATTCGAAGGATAGAAGAAAAAATACACCTAAATCTTTTGGTCTGTGTCGCCCTGGAACATCCGCTACAGGTTTATCAAAGTTGAAATAGGACAATATTAACAGTGAAGAGTCAATTGATAAAATAAATGAGTCGAATGATATTAAAAGCCTTCACTTACATCATGATGGTAAAAGATGGACGATCATTTCGAGACTTCAAAGTCTCATCATCGGCACAGAAGGCGACTAAATCCGACATGGGACCACCGGCTTTATTTCCCTTCCGAAGGAAGCCATGCTAAGGATTTTTACGCCCAAAAATATTCATCGCTTTCCTCCGGGTTTGAACCCGCGACTTCGGGAACTAGAGGCTAGCATGGTACCCCTAGACCACGGAGGACGACTTTCCGTATTAGTAAAATTAAATTACGTTTTATTTATGGGCGCTCTTTAACTGCTGTGTTTCTTAGCGTCCCATTCTATATTGGGAGTGAAAGACCGGTAATTTTGCTTAGGGGCCTCTTTATCAGGCTTGAGGTTCTTTTAAGTGCCTAAATCTACGACACGGGACCACCGGCTTTACTTCCCTTCCGAAGGAAGCCATGCTAAGGATTTTTACTCCCGAAAAAATCCATCGTCCTCCGCCAGGTTTGAACTCGGGAACTAGAGGCTAGCATGGTAACCACTACACCACGGAGGACGACTTTCCGTGTCAGTGCTCTACCACTGCGATAAGATGGCGATGTGATGGAATCCACATTAAAGTTTGTCATCTAAATCATATAACCCTGTACAGCTTCAAGACGAGCTCAAATATTCCGAAATATAACACCTTTCTGACATATAACTGATATTTCTCTCGTTTTCTTAACGACAAATGTTTGCTGTGAAAGCAAGACTTGGTCTTTCTTATCAATCCATTTTTGTTTTAATCCTACACAATCTGAAAACACAATATGCAGGAAACCGGTCATGCCAATCGCGTTCTTCGGGGTGTACCAAGGTAACAAAGAAGTTAAACGGGGTACTTAATTCGCCTCCTGCACATGACTATGAAACGGCTCCGCACCTGGTTCCGCATAAAAGGGGTTGTGAGGAGGGTCTAGTCAACCTTCGTTCTAGAGACCTGAGAGCGCACAAGTTGGAAGCTGCGCCAAATACCGTGGGACGAAGACTGAAAAGATCCCAGTTGGCGAAATAGGAATTAATAATCCTGGTGTACTGAAAGCTACGAAAATAATAAACCTAGAAGGCGAGAATGGAGATTGACGATGGCGATGAGTGGCTCGGGACCCCGGATGCGCCAAACCCGTACCTACAAATGTAGGCCCCTGAGGAAGTTATTTAGTGTGAAGAAATAAAAGTTGCAAAACCTGCTTTAGCGCTTACTACTAAAAATGACGTGAAGCACTGGGTTCTATTATCAGTTTGTGTTTATACCATGTGAATCGGCCACCCGTATATGGAAGTCCTACGTGAAAATATGACACTTTTTGAAAACAAATACGAACACGATCCTTATGATATATGTATTCGCTATTTGCCTACCCGCAATTAATTTCTAATTGACATACAAATATGAAGAAATTGCAAAAAACATAAAAAGAGTTAAGTTGACGTCCACCTGAAAGCAGAATGATTCAAATTTTACAATTATACACGCATAAACAAAAGTATATGCTTTATAGAAGCTTATAGAGAGGTTAATATCACTTATTCACAAAGGTTACATACCATGGTGTATTCTCATTTAATACACTCATCTTGAGAATGAGAAGCCTTTTCACTCTAGTATTTTAAGAGCAGTTTTAATCGATTTCAAATTGTTATTTGGAACTCTTAGGCTAAAGGAACAGCGTTATATATGCACATATACACATATAAACTAATATATATCAATGAGCCAGCGCGTTCCTTATAGCTCCTAGACTCGTGCGCTCTAATTTCGACCAAATTTGACACATGCATTCATTAGAACAGGAGTAAAAATATTTTAAAGGTGGTATAAAAAAAACAACGCCCAATAGATGAGGACGTGGAAAATCTTCGTAGGGAGCAATTTTGTAGTCTTTCTGCACGGATGGGCCTATTTTCTAAACCACCATCATCATCATTATTATCACAAACCACACGATTTCGACCTTAAGATCCGTTCCGGCTACACAGCTGATCTCTCCATCGCTTTTTGAGCCTTCCCACACTTCTTCTACCAGCTGGACGGTAATTTAATGCATGGAGAGGACCACGCTGTGAGTCCATTTTACGAAGGTGCGTATACCATTCACCTCTTTTATTTTCCATCGTTTCTACTGCATTTGTAATTCCGAATTCCGAATTCCTTTTATGATCCAGCCATTGGATGCAAGAATTTCTTATTCGATGCCTCAATCTTTTGTTATCAGTCCGGCTATGTATCTCCATGTAGCTTAGCAGTTATTAATTTTTACATGGAAGGGTACTGGCTTGCGGCACAACCCCCAACCTGGAGGACCAGGAGTTTGAATTTAGACATCATCTCCTAGATGATTGCCTTCCTACCGAGCCTCATCTGCCCGTTTTCTAAACATTTTTAGTAAATAATAATGATGATAAATGTATAAGCTAGCTTTCTAGCACCCCATTAAATAGAAGAAACTCCTACTCTGGGGGCATATCTCATCAGTACAAAACATCTTGTATATTGTTTATAAATAATAATAAAAGAGTGCCTTAGATATTTACATTAACTCTCTATAGCATTTTCATTACATATGTAAGCTGAAGCATTAGCAAACTACTAAAACCGAAACTTCAAAGTATAACACCACATTGTAGTTTAAGTTGCATTAAGTCTAGGAAAATCGATCGTAGGGCAGAGATACACAAGTAATTTCGCAGGAAAAGAAAACAATCCCAAAAGGCAACTATTTTATTTTCAATAATTTAGAAAAAGTTATGAACCACCACAAACGACAGAGGAAAATGAACATTTCAGAGGGAGGCAATTTGTATGCCTTTCAGTATAAATGGCTCGATGCTAAGTAAAATGAAAATGTTTTCCCCATTTTATAGAGTTGGCAACACAAAAGGCACTACTAATGGGAGGGGGGAGGAAACGGAGGCAATTTTGGGGTCTGCATTACGAATAGGCTGATTTTGTAAATATATTTGCTACAGTAAGAAACAAAATCTGGTTCTCTTCATTCTTTGACAAAATAATGCGAATATATTAAGTAGGCGGTGGACAAATGTTCAGCGGGAGGCTTTTGGACATGAGTAGACTTGACTGACTCCCGTGAATTTTCCGTTTATGTTTAAAGTGAGGTGAGCTAATTAAAATGATTTAATATTAGCTATACGATAGTTGGTTTAATTGAGTTAATTGTAAATAGATATATACATATATGTCTAATGAATTAGTGTTTTTACGTACTCAAAACAAGCGTTGAGTCTGGATAACGCCGGGTGCTTTAGTTGGTATATTAAAATACATTCATAATAGACTCCTTTTTAATAACGGAATAGTGTCGAAATTAGTCTATTTAGAGTTCCCTTTTGTGTTTCACGGTTCTGGGAATGTGGGAACAAATAAGAGGTTCACCGTACAGACGTGGAGTACACAATTTCAATAATACTGATATAAAATACAATAAAAAAATTTTGAAACATAAACGACCCATGCGTCGTCTATATCTAATTAATGAAGTATAGTTGCTGTTAGAAACAAGCTATTGGTATTACGAAAACATTACTTAGGGCTCTCTTAAGCTAAGCCACAAAGGTTGCGCCATTACCCTCCTCGTATGTAAGGCTTACACCCCCTAGGGTAGTAGGGTAGGCCAGTAGCATAGCCGTCTCCAGTCCAGGTATGAGAGTGAGGTAAGAAGATGATAGGAAATGAAAGCGAAATAAATGAAAGGAGCAATTGATGGAATGAATGACTGGGGAAACCGGAGAACACGGAGAAAATCCGCCCAGACGTCACTTCGTCCACCACAAATCCCACATGCGGGTGCCTGGAATCGAACCTGGGCCGCCTTGGTGGGAGGCGAGCGGTCTAACTACTCGGCTACGGCACCGCCAAACCTTTTCTAGCCCATCTAAACCAATGGGTGCGTTGTCCGGTTTCATTTTCATATTACGGTTTTCCTTAAAATATGCATTATGTAAATTTTGATGCCCGTATGTATGCACTATGATGATTCATTGCAAAGTTCATTCCGATAATTCACTTGTTATATATTAACACCTGAGTTTTCATTTAATCTCAGGACTATACGCCGTTTCAAATGAGACAAGAGGCAGAATGGTACAGAACCGGGTCAACATTAGCTTCGGTAGAACAGCTGAACCAACTGGAATTTAAAATGCCACCAGGTTTCATACTTTTACCGTGTGGTTAGTTGTTGGCATATTACATTGACTTATCGAAGTAAGCCTGGGAGAAGCAAATGCTTGGGAAATATCTTATCTTCCCGAAACAACAACAATGGAAGAAAATTATACGGAGTTCTTTTTTTTTGAGCACTAAGTTATTACATATTTAGACTGCCTTCTCTATTTGGCCCTGGCCACTAAGATGGGCAGTCATTGTGAATTACAGTTACATGTTGATACATTTAGTAGTTCTTATATTTATTTTTATTTACATTATTTTTCCTCTTTTAACCGTCCATATCCATTTATTTTTTACTTTCGTTAAGTATTTACCCATATTTTTACAGTTTTTATCTAGAATTGTATGTATATCTTTATTGCTATTCATTCCATTCCATAAACATTCTTTTCTCCAAATCTCTGTTTCTTTGCATTCAAATATAATATGTTGTATATCTTCCCTTCCCCCACATAATGGACATTCACCTTGTGCATAGCCGTTTCGCTTCCATTTTAGCCTCCATATTCCTGCCCTTAACCATGCTATACCTCCTCTTTCTTCTTTGTGTTGTCAACATATTTCTCTCTTTCCCAGTGTTTTTTTTATATTAACATAAAAAATCAAAGATCTCTTCTCAGTTATCTGACTAAATAATTGTATCTCGATGTCCTCAAATCGTCTTCTAATACTCTTCCAAAAGCCTTTGTGATTTGCATCTCTTTTCCTCCAAACATCTCCCATGCAATTATTCTCAACGTTATTTCTTAATTCATTTATCCAGCCCGTATTTTTTAAGCTAGTTCCTTGGTATTTTAGACATTGTTGTAATAAATTATCGTCATCAAAATTCAAGATCCTGTGCCAATATTTCAAGGCTCTCTCCATAACCATTCCTTTTCTTGTTACTCGTCCCATTTCAATTTGAACCACTTCATTTGCTGTAGCTGTTGGCAAACCTAGTACTTCCTTACAAAATATTCTGTGGACCATGTCCATCTCTTCCCACCCATTTTCAAGCCCCCAAATTTCAATCACATATAACATTCGTGCCTCAACCACTGAATTATATAATATTTCCAACCATTTCATCTCCAACTCTGACATTTTAAATAAACATTGTCTAACAGCTGTCATTGCTGCTCCCCCCTTTGCCACAGCTGATCTCTTTTGTTTCTCCCATTTACCTCCTGCATTTATATTTATCCCTAAGTAGGTACAGTCTCGCACCATTTTATATTCATTTCTCCCTTTACTCCATCTCTCTTGCTTACCCAATTTCCCTCCTTTTTTAAACACTACAGTATACGGAAGTTAGAGCCGTACATTTTAAAATTCGAACAGAAAAGGTTCTGAACCCCCAAAAAACCTTTACATCTGTAATTATTCTTAATATAGGTGTAAAAATTATGAAAAAGTCGATAAAATATTAAAATCTTCCGGGCTGGAAGGCCGTGGTCTAAGGGTAAAATTACTGGCACCCGACGTTACTAAGCTGTCCTGGGTGTTACACTCTTGAAGATGGCAACCAAAGAGTTGGCCGAAACATCGGGGCTAGTAAGTTTATCCTTAGACCACGGCCTTCCAGCCCGGAAGATTTTAATATTTTATCGATTAACTCCGGCCGTGAAAGCCTTCGTACTTATTGTGAAATAGTGTTCTACCCTCATATAAAATACCTCTGATATCACCAGGCAATTTTAATATTTATTTTAACTATGCACATAAAAGGACACTAAATGGCGAAACTTGCAAGAAATTACATTTGTAGTCTTTTTCACAATGTCATTAGCTGGAATTTCCTGTTTAATTTGGAATCAGTCTTATCATAGAAAGCAGGATACTTGTATTTTAAATATATTCTTAAAAGCGGTACTAAATGGTACCGCTGCACCTTCACAAAATGATCACAACTCCCCTTTGGAGTTGAGGGGTAAACTTTCCTCATTCCTTAGGCAAAGTTTTGCTCTACAAATTGCTATGCCTGCTAAGTAACTATAGCTTTCCTGTGTAAGTCATGTGGTTGCTTTCTTTGCAAATATATGCGAGTTTGTTTTCTTCATTTTTGCTTTGTTTTCACATTTTTCTGCGAATGATATTTTCAGTTGTAAATGGCCCGTTTCTCATAAAGCATTCAAGATAGGTAAATGGCATTGCAGGATGATAAAACCAATACCATAACACTATTTCGGATCTACTTTGGTATAAACAAGATCAGTATTCATTCTTTTTAAAAATAATAAGTGATAAGTTTTAATAAATGAATGATATAATCAAGAAAACACCTCTATCTTCCTTATTGTTAGGTAAAAGTAGACCAGTTAAACTAAGAAGTTATGCATGTGCATTTTGTAAAACATTCAGTCTGATATCTTAAATAGCTTCCGAGGTAATGGGACATGAAGTTATCAGAATAGGATTTTTAGTCTCCCATTAAACTTTATTTTTCCCCTTTTGACTGCTTCTAAGTAATAATAAAACACATACAACTAAGTAAGTTATATTGCCTAAAGTAATAAGTGCAGAAAAAACATGTCTAAGATGAAAATGTGGAAACTGTGGTGAAATAGCTGTCATTTTTATCAAAATCTCAGATTCTTTTCTTTTGTCAAAACTAATGCTGTGAGACGTAATCAATACTATCAGAAAGTTTGCAGCTCCTGCTTTGTTAAAAAAGTATAAAATGTTGTAATAATTTGAGCCTACGTTTATACTGATATTAGAATGCCAAATATTTAGATATGTACAGTCGAGTGCAAAAGAAGTGCCGATGGTTACTTTTAGTGTTTTTCATTCTTGAATGTTGGCAGAATCTCCTCATCATTTGTGTTCCGTGCCTGTCTTAGCTGAGTCATCCTCTAATTGGTTTTAGCTGAAGTCCGATACGTTAGTATTACCCTATGAAGAAAGGTCAGGCCTATCTGGGCGATAAAAGGGGTGGATAGACCGAATATGTCACCTGAATGGTTGAAACAATATGCCTCCCAAAGATTGTCCACACTAACCCCTGAATGGGTCCGGCTCTTGTTGGTTCGGGATTCAAGCATTAATCTCTGTAACCGAACGAGGAATGAAAGGCGCGACAGAGTCGTGATAATTATTGATTGCCAACTTCTTCCGCGGTTTCTCATATCGGTACGTTTTTGCACCCTTCTGTACTTCTCTACTTTTAAACAAGAACACCTTCAGTTTTTCTTACAATTCGCTTAGGGGCATTATCAAGGTTAAGAACTTTCAAAAACAGCGATAAAAAGCACTTTCATACATTGCAATACCTGCACCATATATTATTACTTCAAACCCCTAACACAACCCAAGAAAGGTGCGCACTGACAAATGAATAGGAAAGTTATTGAAATGAAGAAATTGACGTTGTATACACCTGATGAATAGAGCTGAGCGTTTGCCTATTATGTACCTTTGTTTAAATCGTAGTATTTGCATATATAAATATGTTTCATAGTAAAATATACTAATTTTATTGTGCCTATAATTATCTATTTTCATCGTGTGTGTCTTTTAATAGCTTAAGGACTTATTATAGCTGTTTTATAACCAGAACTTTTATCAAGGGTTTTGCCCATTTTATTTCGCTGTTTGTGTTATTGACGGTTATTTATGAATATTATTTATCAGTGTGATGTTAACCTTAGTTTTGCAAATTAATATTTCGCGTTCTGAGCAAATGATCCGTTATTGACAACATGCCTGAGGAAATGTTATTCCTTTCCAAACGTCAGCACTTGCGTTGTTTCGTGTAATAATAAAATAATGGTTACTTAGCACAATAAACCATACGGTGAATGGTCAACTAAAAAAAACTATTGGTTTACGACTGGGAAATCGATAGTTTTAGTATCAACTCATCGCTTTGTTTATTAATACGATGACTTTATTGATTTTCTACTTCCCACGTTGTCGAAAACACAGTCTGACCTAAAAATACTAAAGACTTATTTCATTGCAAACGCAACAATAGCCTGTTTAAAAATAATACATAACATAATAATAATAATAACAAACCAACAACGTATTCAAGAGAGAAATTACTTAAAAGCTGATAAAAGGTTTTGCCATAAAGAATACTAGTAATTGAAGACTCAAAGAAATAACGTTTATAGTTTATACTTCATTTAGAGAATAGTGGAATTTAGTAAATTTAATATATGGTATATGGTTGTTTGATATTTCTATACTGATCTGACGCGCCAAAATGTTTAATTTTTTCCCCTCTTAGTTACATGCCGTTTTCATTTTTCTTTTTTGTAATTATTTGAATACTTACGGTCTCATGCTACCATTTTATGAGCTGCGTTTAATACTTCATTTTCTGTTTAAATTTTAAATTATTTTTTACTTAATAAGTATTACGAGGTCAGTTCCAGAAGTACCCGACCTGACGTATATAGGTATAGCTGTTGTTGTTTCAAACAAATTACTATGGTAGAAAGTACCACCCATATAAAGCTTAGATAAGTTTGAAGTTTGACGATGCTACGTAGTTTAGTAATTGTTTGGCAGCCATTAATAATGAATTTTCTCAGTGAATTTGTAAACGGATAAAACTGGCCATCGTTATGTGATACAATACTTTTATTTGAAAGGTCTTAGTTCAACTAATATTAAAGCTGAACTAGATTCTACTCTGGGGGAGTCTGCTCCTTCGTTTACAATAGTAAAATATTGGGTGGCAGAGATTAAGCATGGCCGTACGAGCTGCCAAGACGAACATCGCAGTGGTCGATAAAGTGAGGTGACCACGCCGAAAATTGTGAAGAAAACCCACAAAATGCTATTGGGTGACCGTCGACTGAAAGTGCGCGAGCCAGCAGACATTGTAGGCATTTCAAAAAGTGCTGTACATCGCATACTGACTGAAAATTTGGACATGAGAAAACTGCACAAGTTGGGTGCCGCGTTTATTCACAATGGAACAAAAGCAGCATCGTGAAGATGTTTCAGTCGAGTGTTTGGAGATGTTTTGCAGCAATAAAGCCGAGTTGTTGCGTCGATTCATAATCATGGATGAAACATGGGTCCATCACTTCACGCATGAGACGAAGGAACATTCAAAACAGTGGATTGAAAGGGGAGAATCGGCTCCAAAGAAGGCGAAGACAGTTCCATCTGCAGGCAAGGTGATGGTGTCAGTTTTTGGGATGCGCGTGAGATAATTTTCATTGATTATCTATTATGCAAACTTATTGTAGCGTTTGAAAGATAAAATCAAGCAAAAACGGTCGCATTTAGCGAAAAAGAAAGTTTTGTTTCATCAAGACAATGCACCAGTTCACACATACATTATCGCCATAGCCAAAATCAATGAGTTAAAGTTCGAATTGCTTCCTCATGCACCCTATTTGCCAGACTTAGCCCCCTCTGATTCTTTTCTATTTCCAAAGTTGAATAAATGTTTTGGTGGTAAACGATTTGCCAACAATGAAGAGGTGGAGTTTGCAGTTGATGGCTATTTTGCAGAACTCGACGGTTCTCACTATAAACAGGGTATCGAAGCTATTGAACATCGCTGGGAAAAGTGTATCGAGCTGAAAGGAGACTATGTAGAGAAATAAAGATGTTTCTTCCCAAAATGTTTGCGTTTTCTTTGTTAGGTCGGGAACTTCTGGGACAGCCCTCGTATGTATTATCTTGCAATACTGAAAATGCTCCTTAAAGTGCAACTTTCATGTAAGTTTGTGAAATTTTCACCAAAAGTGTAAATACCAAGTTCATTTATCTTTTCTGTGTATAAGTTAAAAATGAACGAGTAATTAAAACTGCCTATACCATTTAATTTACCTAATAAGGTAAGATGTATTCTCATGTTTAATATGTTTACGAAAGAAATAAGAGGTGGTTTTACAACAATTGCACTGCTAATATTATTTTTAAATATCTAAACTTAAACTTAGAGTGAAATGTCTAGATGTTTATGCTAGGAGCGTTTATAAAATCCAATATTTACCCCTATAAAGTTACCAGAATTTTTCTCCTCAATAACGGTTTAGCACAGAGATACCAAATTTTGCATGCGACATTTGTGTGTTGCATTCTCATGACTAGAAAAAAATTGAGATCGATTAGTTATTTGGTTACTAAATGGTGAAAATTGTCCAAAAATTATACTTTTATTTATTTGTGTAATGTTATTGATAAGAGTTTTCCTCGTTCATTAGATGGGAACACGTTTTATCTTTGTGGGCATAATCCTTATATTTTAAATATTTTTAAAAGTTGTACTGCACATTCCATTTTGAGCTGTAAATTCTGCACAACTTCACAGAAACAAAAGTCATAATTCCTACACGCTTTGGAGTAGGAGTGCTAAACTTTAGCCCATGCTTTAGGGGAAGTCTTGCTCTACAGATTGATACTCTTATTAAGTATGGCAGCTTCTGTATACTCAAGACACGTGGTTTCTTTCTTTGCAAGTATATGCAAATTAGTTTTCTCAGCTTTTGTTTTCAACAGCTTTTCTGTGAAACACAGTTTCTGATATAAACGACCGGTTTTTTCATAAATTGAATTTTATGATGATAAAAACAACTTCTAAGTGCTGTTGTGGATGTACTTTGGTGTTAATAACCTTGCTGGTTATATATTAAAAATATGATGTCATACATTTTAATAAAAGATGGCATAATTAAGAAAATAATTCATTTTAATCTCCCTTAATAAAGAAACCTTCTGTAAGAAAGTAAACCAGAAGGCATACCCTCAGGACCGTCCTCTCTGACTGGGTCTTTCCAGGGATGTATTCTAAAATTAGGTCTGGAACATTTCCTTCCCAAAATTCCTTTCTCAATTATCATTTCATTGCATGTATTATCACTGCCCACCGCCTGTGGTGCCGTACCTAGAAAGCTAATTTCTACTAGAACGCATGCATCTACATCCTGTAAAAGTTTTGTGATATGTTAAATAGTTCTTTCTGAGATGATGGGTATTGAGGAGATTTAGTATTGACGGGTTAGGATTTTTATCTCCCCTTAATAACAGCAGCTTTTACAATTTTCACAAATGCTTTGCTTTAAAGGAATATTTCATTCAGTTTACCACTTAGTCTGCTAGTAAAGGTACGAGATGGCTCCGCGGTAACGTGTGAGACACAATTCGGGAGGTCCCGGACTCGATTCCCGTCGACCGCCCACTCTCACCTTGGGTTTCTCGTGGTTTTGACCCTAATTGTAGGTTCCCATTTATAAAAATTATATTGACCCTAAAATGACTATCATAACGTCCTCCAAACAAAACAGACTAATCACATTTACCTTCCCCCATAATATCAAGCACGTTTTATTCAAGATATTTCTTTCTACAACGCTTAGTTTTGGAGATATTGTGCAGTCTCAACTTAAATGGTCCAGCCTGTATATACTCAGAATATAAAATATGCCAGCTATGTAAATAGTGTGCAACATTTTTCTGTAAGCAAATAAACTCAAGAGTGACTGGCCCCGTAGCTCAGTTGGTAGAGCACCTGCCTGCTGTACGAGGGGTCCTGGGTTCGATTCTCGGCTGGGGTGGCAATTTTTCTCTGGCCAAGATTGTTCTCTATCCTCCCCATGGTCTGCAAATATAAATGTGTGTGTGATCTAATGAATAAAACCCAAAGTTTACAAGAAACCCAACGACAAGTGAATACAAGTTAACACGATTGCATAGACAATAATATGTTCTAAAGGTAGACTCCTTTCTCAATCCTTAAAACGAGTATTCTTAAAAAGAAAATATTACCATTTATGCCCTTTATTTAACTCTTTTATGATCTGTGGAGTCAAATGGTTTATGCTTGTGAAATAGTTTATATTTTCTAATGCAGTACAAGAACCAAGACAAGAATACACAACTACGGTTATTTTCATTACATTTGAAGCTGTCATTAAAGCCAAATAACACGTGATTAAATGAGTCAGTTAAGGGGGACTAAAAAACCTATTCCCTCTCATTTTTAAACTGCTAAACATTTTTAAACTATTTAAGATATCAGACTGAAATTTTTGCAGGATGTTGAGGAATGCCTTCTAAGTATACAGATTTACTTTTATCCTATAAGTTTGTTTATTAAGGAAGATATAATTATTTTCTTAATTATACCATCTTTTGATTAAAATGCATACGCAATCCCCTTTAAAACTAACCAACCATGTGATTATCCCCGAAATAGATCCACAACAGCACTTTTAGATTATTTTTATTATCCTAAAATTTAATTTAGCGTCTTCAATAGTTTCTGAGAAAACGGGTCATATAGACGTACTGCGAAATGTTATTCACACAAAAAGTTGTTCAAAGCAAAAATGTAGAAAATAAAGAGGCATTTGTTTGCAAAGAACGAAATCATACCTAATGGTTTGAGTACATAAACTCGCCACACTTACAGTAGTGGCCACCAATGTTACAGCAAAAGTTCCCCTAAAATGTACACTTAAGTTTACCTCTACACTCCAAACTGCGTAGAAATTATGATATTTTTCTTTGAAGTTCTGCAAACTTCACATTACAAAATCACATAAATAGCACCATTTTTTAAAAAATACTTTTAATGCATAAGTATTGTGCATACAATGATGACGGTTTTGTTAAAACGGGTTCGCCCTATGGAAGTCTTCATGCTTTACGTAATGTACAATATATGAACCTAAACCACTGATCACATTGCGACAGTTAACCAGGCTTCACAGGAAACAAGAGAACAGAAATTGCTGACAACATATTACGAGTACTTACCTATGATATGCAGGAAATAGCCGTTGAGAGTATAGCGGGAAGTCGAACCGGGAGCAAAGTTGCAGCTGTATCATTCGATGTACTGGGCTTCAATGAGAACGCATCTATCGTTTACCTCAATGACAGTGACAGATCAATACTGCCTACTACGCAATCGCTAGACGCCCACGTACCCGCCCACGGTTCAAAACTGTTTTCACGTGATAGCTGTGTTAAAACTAGCCTCCAAAGAAACATATTTAAGTTACCTTGAAGCTTAACGCCCTTTAACCGGGTAGGCCAAATCGAATGAACGTAATATTTGAGATGGTACTCATATGGATCCGTGATCACTAGAGCTTAAGAGTTACTCGGCATTCGTCTTCTCAGAATAAATGAAATTCCCGGAAAAAACCGTATGTGAGGCAGACACGTTACCCTCACGCCACGGAGGTGGGAGCCTACACAAGCGTTCAAACGTACCTCTGCGATATAAAATTAAAGCAATATCATACATAAGTTCTCACAGGTGAACTTTCGTGTACTGATGTAAGTCGAGTGCATGGAATCGTGCCGGTATAATGCCCAGTGATTTATGTTGGTAAAGAAACATTTAACCGCCTCTGCCACGGGCAGCCCCACTCCTATGGCATGGCTTCCTTCGGAAGGGAAGTAAAGTCGGTAGTCCCGTGTCGTAGATTTACGGCACGTAAAAGAACCTCAAGTCTGATAAAGAAGCCTCTGAGCAAAATTACCTGTCTTCCACGCCCAATATAGAATGGGACGCTGAGGAACACAGCAGTTAAAGAGAGTCTATACATAAAACTCAATTTAATTTTTAGCCCCTCTTCTCACCTGGTTCTAGCACTCCACTTAATGTTTCGAGCGGCATGGCTCATCCGGTAACGTCCGTGGCCCGCATTAGGGAGGTCTTGGGTTTGATTCCCGTGGTCGACCTACCTGATCCATGGGTTTTTTGGGGGTTTCCTCGAGTCGCTAGGCGAATGCTGGTAATGATCATTACACCCCGACTTTCCTGTCCCTCCATTTCATCTCCATTCTCATTTCACTTCACCTTTCATCTGCTTGGTTTCTTTAAGGGTTGCAAGAGCCAGCGAGATATCTCGGCGTGTGCATGGCAGGTGAAAAGAATGCTCTGAGTAATCCTTTGTCCCCCGGACTATGAACGGTCTCCGGGTCCTGGGGCCCCAGGGTATGTGTAAGCCCACAGGGAGGAGAGGAGCCGGCTGCACCAGCGACCGCCCGGAGAGTTCAAATCTGTCAATGGTTGGGACCCTGCCTTATGTCTGTCGTGCCTCTTGTTCCGGCCACCCCCTGTCTCCTCTCACCTCATCCCTCCCCATCCCCGTCAGCGGCCTAGGAACAAAATATCTGCGTAGGCCGAGGTGCTAAGTACCCCTCCGCTCCTAGTCCTATCCTATCCTAATGTTTGTCTTACTCCCTATACCTTCGCCCCTGAACTTGAAACCGACTGTGTTCATAGGTTATACTTCGAGTGCTGGACTTCTGGCAAGTCAATGAGTCATTGCACGTCAAGTCGCACAAATTTTCACAAAATCTGACCATCATGTCTCCGATTCACTTCAAATTTTGTCCATGGATTACAAAAACAAAGTGAATTATGTTTTAAATTCTGTTTTTTATTGGCAATATTCTTTAAAATATTGTGCAATCCAGCTTGTGAAAAGCGGCACACCTCTCTACATTTAAATTAGAATATCTCGCAGGCGATAAGGTGATAACATTATGTTATAAAGCGTAGTGCAAAGCTTAATATGTAATTTTTACCTAATATTTATTATAATTGATATAATTATTTACATCAGATTTTAAAATCCAAACATTTGAAAATTATATATCCCTATTAACTCCCAAGTTTAAATGTCTATAAAAATTATAAATACATTCCGTATAGCTTTTTGTATATATTGAAGCAGTATTTCATTGCTTATAATATAATTTAGATTCTGAGTGAAGCTAACTGCGGATTTCCGTGAATTCGGAAGGGGTTAGCTAAGCTTTTGGACACCCTTGGTGCGGTCACCACCCGCTACACAAAAGAGAAGCCAAGCTCTGCATAGCGTCATACTGATTGGGTTCGAGTCTAAATGTAAACTCCGTAGCGCGTGGGTAAAAATTGGTATAAATTATTCAAAATGTGAGCATGATAAGTTAACTAAAGATACTAATATTCCGGGAGCATTTAAATATTTGAAACGCCGTGATAATTGAGAGCTAGTTTTATTTTTATTTAGCAAACGGGGAAACAAATTTACGCCACTATTCCCACAAAGCTCTCAGCTAGCCTTTGCTCCGAGAACATTCTTGCCTGTAAAGTGATAAATCAATAAACTGTGAATCAACGCAAATCGTAGTCTTCATTCCAACATGGTAAACCTAGTTACCCTGCAGCATAAGAGTTACTCATCGGGCATTTGAGCAAGACAGCCTCAATATTTACATAAAACAAAGATGGGATCCTGTATAGTTAATTTTAAATAAAATAAGTTAGAAAGCGGTGCGTAGCGGGATTCCAGCGCGGCGCGGCTGGAGAATAGCAGCAGCAACAGTCTGTCGTTGGATGCCTTGTCAACTGTTCACAGCACTTCAGGTGCACTAGTTTGTTCACATGTAACTTAAATCTGCCATACGGTTGAGTAACATTCGAACTTTTAATCTTATCCTATGGGAGGCAACGTAACTACAATTTAAATGAGCACTTTTTCCCCTTCAGGCTCAAGTGAATACCATCAGGTTATTATTGCATTATTGTTTGATAAATAAATGAATTTAGCTCTAAGGTACTAGGGATCCCTTTCGCATTGCTATATCTTGCCTTAAAATGGTCACTATGTTCAAAACCATTTCTGGATTATTCACGGCATTGGCACTTTGTAGCACACATTCACTGTTAGCAATGGGTGGTACCTTTTTTTTCCGACACGCATCACGTAGTTTTAGGTCTGATGAGAAGGTTAAGTTCTCCATTTTTAAGTTTGTAAGCATATTGCGTGTAACTAAGCTTAATGATTTCTGCCTTGTGTTATGCTTGGAAACATTAAATGGATTGAAGCAATAGTCATTGCTACGTTTCTTCAATTCACTCAGTATGCACTTTCAGAAATCACAGAGCTAAAAATGAACTTCTAACGCAAAAAGCTGAACACAAAGTAATATTTAAATGAAACAGCGGAGAGAGGCTTTATAGAATATCAAATTCCAGTTGCTAAGTTACACCGAACACCGGAAGTGATAGCCTATCACGTTCGTACTGCGCAACGCAGAGGTGGCGAAAACGGGACTCGCGAGTCATTTTGACTCGTAGGCGCCGTTCTCCCTCTGCCACTGTTCCTTTGTTTTTCACATGCTGCTGAGTAATGCGGTGCGTGTTGCATAATTGATGACTCGCGGAAGGTAGGCGTTTTCGCCACCCCTGGCGTAACGCATCGGACAGCGCGGCCTGTTGCTGCAGTGTAAAGGTCTGTCAGTAGCCTATGTTCTAAAACCCTACGCGGTAACACAAACTGTTTACGTCTAAAGAGAACCCATCCTGATATTAACAGATTTAAAACAAAATATATCACAGGTTTCTTCTGTATTTTTTCCAGATTTTAATATTAGCGGGTTGAATGTGATATTGCAGTTTAAAATATTCATACTTAAAAAAGTGATTTTTTTTATTCCGAAAAAATAGCATTTTATATAAGGAAAACCACAATGATTTTATCTGCAAAACGATGTATTGTTCTTATTCCTGACCATTCTGTATTCCGAGAATAAATTACTTTCATGTACCGTTGTGCGCATATAAGAAAAATATAAGTAAGCTGTAAATCCCAAAGTAATTTGATTTTTCGCAAAATATAAAATATGTGTCAACTTATTTTATGTGTGGAACACGTAAACTAAAATTCAGAAAATTCAGAGAAAGTGATGTTTTATGTGTGTTCGGTTTGATATGGAATGACTCCAATGCGAGACGGATCATCCAGAGGCTGCTGTGGATATTCGCTGCGAAGCTTGTTTTCCAGACACTCAGGTGAAATGTTTCCGTACTCCACTCCTTTCGCCGCTCACCTAGGCTTGACGTTTGTTTATCGGTTATTGCGCGTGTCGGACTTAAATTCAAAATAATAAGAGATTGTCCCAACCAGGGCTGGTGTACAATACAGATAAGGAAATTTTGCGAACATTAAATAAGGAAAAAACACGAAAGAAAACTAAAACATCACCACGTTTCAAGGCACTCGAATGTACATAACGGTAAGATAAGTGGCTGGTGATACAACTTTCACTATGTATTCGTAGCCTTGCAACAGGGAAATTATTGGTTTTGTATGAAAACTTCGCCGCTTTTTAGCATATTATTTATATAGATACATTTCTTATCCACATTTTTATTCTTAATAAATGCATTCGTTTCCCATGTATATCGAGAGTTAAGTTATTAAATATTACACCAATTTTAAGCAGTCGTGGAAAATCTGCGTATAGGTGACGTGGATCTGAGGGCATGATATAAAAATGCTGCATTCCAGAGAATCTACACAAAATTCCATAGGACATAACACAGAATCGTAAGTTGGGAGCGGCTTTGCCCCTGTATGGCGAGTTTTATTCAAAGGCCTGATGTAATAACTTATCTTCATGGTTGACTTACAAATAGGTAGGAAATTTCAAAAAGAACTTTGGATCAAAGTCATTCCATCTTACGGTATCGCTTCAAGAATAATTACCAGAACCGTGTTTCTTCTCTCTCTCTCTCTCTCTCTCTCTCTCTCTCTCTCTCTCTCTCTCTCTCTCTCACAGGCGTCAGGATGTAATATCTGGAGTACATTAGGGACCGAGCCGGCCGCGCCAGATTTGGCCGCCCTCTGTTTCCTTCGCTTCACCCGTTCCTCCTGGAGGTTTCCAGAAGGTTACTGAGCTTAAGTGCCGAAATACACTTCCGCATCCTGATAGCTATAACCATGTCTGATAATACTGTCAACGTTGAAAATAACGTACGAACCACAAATGACATTGAGATGGGCACTCTCTGCATTTCGTGGCAAATAAAGCATTTGGATAACAATGAGTGACATAATCCAGGAAGCGTGTGCAATACTTTGTGACCAGATAGGAATGCGTGGACTACCCAAATAAAGGCTTATCGAGAGAGTGTAAAAACTAATGGAGATTTGCCTTTGAGATGTTAGAAGGCATTCTTAAAAAATAATTAAGCTTTACTGCCCTTATATTAAACTGACTACAAGGCGGAAACAGCACAACTGGCCCAGAGCCTTCCCTCCTTAACGGCCATCCGAACCGAGGACTCACACTCCCCAGGATGTATGACAAGCCCGGAGTCAGACGCCTGACGGGGAGCAGAGGGTCTACGGATCAGAGTGAAAAACCAGGGTGGTATAAGAGCGAGGAAGTGGATGATAAATGAATAATAGGAAACGTAATGATGGAACACCGGTGGAATGAAACATCGCGGGGGAAACCGGAGAACCCGGAGAAAACCCACCCAGACGCTGCTTTGTCCAGAACAAATCCCACATGCGGGTCCCTGAGAAATTGATACAACTCGCCTTGGTGAGAGGGGAGCTGTCTAACCACTGGGCCACGGCGCCGCCCGTCCTTATATTAGTAGATCGCAATTAATATCCGCATGTATCACGCAAAAGCCGGAAATCTTAGTGAAGGAAGTGGTGGAAATCTACGAGCTCGTGAAATTGTATAACCTACCCAAACGTCGACGCTGTCTTATGCGGAGGTGCCCAGAGTATTCTCAATACGTCTTAAACTTATTCAAATCAAATGAATCCGCTGTCGAATAATTACTGAATGGCATTTATTTGAATCCACGATTTAACGTGTCCTTCCTTATTCTTCAAAATAAAAGCCTCTCTGAAGGACAGCTTCGGATTACTTCCAAACCATCTGGGAATGAGGAAACTAACAGTGATCTCCAATACGCACGTTACCTAGCAACAGTGGAGTATTTGTATCAACAACTGGTAGAGAATAAAAACAGCTCGACGGATGTTTGGTAGAACCTGATACCTAGCAACTTCTGTTATTGGTGGGGAACTAGGGAGGAAATATACAAGGCATTTTTTTTAAAAGTTCCCTTGTTGTACCCAGTTCATGCTACTGTGTTTTACTGTTTTCACACCGCTTATTTCCGCAACACACATACACACACAAACCCCATGCCCGTGGCGGGACTCGAACCCGCGACCCTCAGCTTGGCGGAGCGCCGGAGCGACCACGGCTACGAGGGTCAGCTAGGCATTGGCAGCATGTTTCACAAAGACAGCTACAGAAAGCGGATTTTCTAGAGCAAGAAATGCTTAACGCCGAAAAGAAAGTAGATATCTGTAAGAATATATTTATAGAGGCTATTTTTAAGTCGACACTATGTACTCTATTGAAAAAGAATTCTGCCTTAACTGTCGTAAAACTACACTCAATTTTACTGATTTCAGAATTTGTGAAATTCTACAGAAGAACTCACGGAAACATCAGCTAACTGTAATTACCGGGGTATTTGCTAATTATAAGTGCTTTTCCTCTCACTTAAATATTTATCAGATCGAGACGAAACATTGCGCACCTTTCAAGATTTAGAGAAGTTATAATTTATAATATACATAGTACAACATTTAGGAAGAAGGGGAAAGACATCAATAGATACGTCTACATGCCTTTTTATTTACTTACTCTTACTACTTGCTTAAAGTAAGTAGAAAAATTATTGTATTCCACCCAAAAATTCGATATGGGGATTTCACTGGGAAAACACGTATTCAGATCCTCTAAATATAAAAACTAATTTTTAGAAATAGGTCCGAATGTACGTGTGTGTGTGTGTGTGTGTGTGTGTGTGTGTGTGTGTGTGTGTGTGTGTGAAAAGTATAACTCAAAGTGAAAAGTTGGATTAATACCAAAGATGCGACACGAAGGTTTTCGAGAAAATACCCCCTCACCCCAAACTGCCCTTTATATGGAAAAGCTTTCGTTATTGCTTATTTTCTCAAAAATGACTAATGGTATTTATTTAAGCACCATGTGTTTAAGATACATGTATGACAAATGAAATCTATACCTTGAATTTTCTGCGAATAACGTGTAAAGTCCTCTTCATTCTAAATCACTTCTGTATAACTGGTAAACCGTAAGAGATAGAGAAAATCTTACTAGACAAAAAATGTAGGTCCTTTAGGATCATTTAAGGCTATTTTGTTGAACGTTGGGCATCTGATCAAATGTAAAATTGCACCTATTTTTTTCCAACAAAAGGATGGAAATATTGTAAATTCGAATTAGCCAACGCAGTAATTAAGCTAAATCTCTTCTTTCTTAAGCTTTCGAACAAGGATTGACTCCATTTTGGGATATAAACATTTTATTGTAAACTCTTCCTCTATTCTAAGGGTGAAGAATACTATCTTTCATTACTTAGGTGAGCGATTTGCATCAATAATTTCATCTATTCAACATTGTCTAACATGACGTACAAATGTCCTGCTTTGCAGTGCATTACAGTACTACTGCATTCAGAATCTATCTCCTAGGAAATTGATACTATGGGATTGAAATATTTTTCTGCACATTGCACAAGCTGTGATTGATAAAACTCAGTAGCCTAGCCAGTTTTTATATATTGCATATTGTTTGAAATAAATACTATATATATATATGTCCCAGAAGTACCCGACCTATCAAAGAAAACAAAAAGTTTGGGGAAAAACAAATTTATTTCTCTACATAGTCTCCTATCAGCTCGATACACTTTTCCTAGCGATATTTAATAGCTTCGATACCCTGTTTATAGTGAGAATCGTCGAGATCTGCAAAATAGCCATCAACTGCAAACTCCACCTCCTCATTTTTGGCAAATCGTTTACCACCAAACCATTTCTTCAACTTTGGAAACAGAAAATAATCAGAGGGGGCTAAGTCTGGCGAATAGGGTGCATGAGGAAGCAATTCGAAATTTAACTCATTGATTTTGGCATAGCATAATGGAATGTGTGAACTGGTGCATTGTCTTGTTGAAACAAAACCTTTTTCGCTAAATGCGGCCGTTTTTGCTTGATTTTATCATTCAAACGCTGCAATAAGTTTGCATAAGACTCGTCATTGATTTATTTTCCTTTTTGAAGATAATCAATGAAAATTATATCACGTGCATCCCAAAAAACTGACTCCATGGCCTTACCCCTTTCAATCCACTGTTTTGACCGTTCTTTCGTCTCAGGTGTGAAGTGATGAACCCATGTTTCATCCATGGTTATGAATCGACGCAAAAACTCGGCTTTGTTGCAGCGAAACACCGCCAAACACTCGACCGAAACATCCTCACGACGCTGCTATTGTTCCATTGTGAGGAAACGCGGCACCCATCTTGCGCACAGCTTTATCATGTCCAAATTGTCATTTAGTATGCGATGTACAGCACTTTTTGAAATTCCTACAATGTCTGCTAGCTCGCGCACTTTCAGTCGACAGTCATTCAATATAATTTTGTGGATTTTCCTCACAATTTCTGGCGTGGCCACCTCATTTGGTCGACCACTGCGATGTTCGTCTTGGCAGCTCGTACTGCTTCGCTTAATCTCTACCACCCAATATTTTACTGTTGTAAACGAAGGAGCAGGCTCCCCCAGAGTAGAATCTAGCTCAGCTTTAATATTAGTTGGACTAAGACCTTTCAAATGAAAGTATCTATGTTTACAAATTCACTGAGAGAGTTCACTATTGATGGCTGCCAAACAATTACTAAACAACATAGCATCGTCAAACTTCAAACTTAAGCTTCACAAGGGTGGTACTTAACCACAGTCATTTGTTTGAAACAACAACCACTATATATACGTCAGGTCGGGTACTTTTGTGACTGCCCTCGTGTGTGTGTGTGTGTGTGTGTGTGTGTGTGTGTGTGTGTGTGTGTGTGTAAAACAGTGAGCACCAAAGATGAAAAGAATTTTGTAGAAAATCGTCTCTTGAAATTAACAAAAAAGGATACGTATTTAAAATTTGAAGTCCGCATGCTCTTACCTGCGAGTAGTACTGCATTTTTAGCACGTCTCATACAGACGTAAATACATTTGAGAAAGAGTGTTTTATATATAGGTACATGTCGGTACAAAGTCGAATAACTTTGGAAATTCATGTCAAGGTTTTTGAGTAAACGTAAATTAGTAAAATGTGCAACATTTTTGTAATAAAAACCTGAGAACCACGTAAGTTTGCGAATAAGTTTGTAGACTCAAATAACGTGTAAACATTATTCTGTGGGCATTACATTGTGGACGTTTTTGTATTAAGCAAACATTTTTTCCGTAGGCATTAATTCCGTAAACCAAATGACTGTAAACGGGTGTTTTAGTTGAAAGACGAAGACACGTAAAACATTCTTCTCCAATACAGTAGGAAAAGGAATAAAACAGAGAACTACGTCTGTTTCATCATGTCTGTCTGAAAAGCTGACTAAAAGTTTAACAACATCGGAAATTCAAGTCATACGAGTTATGGATTTCAAGCCCAAGATACATAATTATATAAATATTTATGATTAACTCCTAATCGGTCGAAAGCCTACCGCACGGTCGCTGCATCCTGCCTCTACCCACTCAGGACGTCATGGCCAGGGTGCTAGCAATGGGTTTGCCATTGGTTATTATAATGCGCCCTCTCGCGGTTTGAGAGACAGCGGTCTTTCACGCCCAATATAGAATGGGACGCTAAGGACCATAGTAGTTAAAGAGTGTCCATAAATAAAATAAATAAAAAAAAGACAGGCGGCACTTCTTCATTACGGCTTCGTCTACACCTGAATGCAATTGCCCGTTGCTTACATATATTTATCGTTCAAAAAAATACAAGTAAAAGACGTTGTTGGACGGACAAATTTCTCCACAGATCCATAGTATACTGAAAATATTTTAGAGACTTTAAATTAAATGATGGTGCTGGGTTTAAAAATTCCGTCAGAGTTTTCGATTGCATCAATTTCTGTGTCCTACACTGATGATCTTCATTCAGCACAACGCAGAAGCATGCAGTAGAAAATATGTCCTCCATCGCTGACAATGTTTTTTTTTTTTACGGTCCACATTTTCAAAAATATTTAATTGCTTCCTGGTTTTATCCGCACGCAATTGAAATGAACGCAGTACTGTTGGCGCCGAATGCATCTGTCGCAAACACGTCCAGATATGTGTGTTTGTGATTGCTATTGCACTTGTTTTCCATCTCGGAAGGAATACAAACAAACAAAGAATGCTTTCAAACATCTGCATACTGTTCGCAAACATATTTAAGCAAGTTTTTAACACTTTGCATAAATTTGGTTAATTCTTTGTGAGCAATTGTATGCAGGTGTGGACTAGGCTAAAGTAGATCCCCAATTGGTTTCCACGAACCTAACTAGGCTGAGTGGACCCTTTACCAGACCTCCCAGCAGGGGATAAAGATTTACGCCCCTGCCGTGAATGGAACACAGATCCCTTAGCAGCAATTACAAGGACTTAAATTAAATTTAGTTTTATTTATGGACGCTCTTTAACGGCTATTGTCCTTAGCGTCCCATTCTATATTGGGCGTTAAAGACCAGTGATTTTGCTCAGAGGCCTCTTTATCAGGCTTTTACGTGCCGTAAATCTACGACACGGGACCACTGGCTTTACTTCCCTTCCAAAGGAAGCTATGCTAAGGATTTTTACGCCCGAAACAAATCCATCGTCCTCCACCGGGTTTGAACCCGCGACCTCGGGAACTAGATTAGCATGGTAACCACTACACCACGGAGGACAACAATTAGAAGGACGGTAGATATGTTTATGAAACCGGGTTATTTCCCAATGGGATACTTTCTACAACAGCGATGTCAAGTTTTCATGATGTAAAATGCGTGAACCTGAACCATTGGTAACAATGTATTGGCCGTCTAGACTTCACAATGGAAACCAGCAGGCAGACACGTATGCCATTTGATTACTTACGTGGTTTCAAGAAAAAGCACAACTGGAATGACATACGTTAAGTGGAAGCTCTCACAAAGGCTTCACAATGGAAACTAAGGAACAATAGAAATGACACCTTATTACGTATATAGTTTTCTGGAGCAAGGGCAACCAGATTGACATACGCTTTGTAAAAGGTCTCGCAAAGGCTTCATAATGGAAAGCAACAAACAGAAATTGATTACTTACTCCTTTTTGAAGAAAACGTTGAGCTAATGGATGCACCAGCATTCAAACACATGTGAAGCTTTTCGGAAGCTGTAGACATCTGAGACGCAGAATTCATTCTCTCCCTTACAGCAGCCGATCGATACTGACAGCGTTGTCAACGCAACGATCTATATAGAAAAGCAACAGGTAAATCAGTGCGCGCATTGAAGCTGTGTTTACCTCACATTGGGAAATTCATTTCTCAAATGATAGCGTAGTCATGCCAGCAATTTAGGGCTATCGCTGATGTGAATTACGAGAAATGATAGTTAATGTAACCGCTTCAAGAGCCAACTAGAAGAATATATTTTGTCCAATTGGTTTACTTCTCCCCTGAACATAGGTGAAAATTAAACATATTCAGCAGAGAATTTCCGATAACGGTGATAATATAATTTGTAAAGAAAAGTACAAAAGCACTTCCTGCTTTGGGATGTATATGAGGTTTCATAAAGACAGGCCACCAGTTCGGTCTTAATTGGAGTTGGAACAGCCTATCTCACCAATGTTAAAATGAGACTTTTCCTTTAAGTTTAGTTCAAGAACCAGGCACACAGCAATTTGAAATTTTTACTTGTTCTACTACACTTTTAATACTTGATCTTCTTTAACTGATTACCCTCCTTTTTGTAGGACTTACAAGCCAATGTCATGGGTCAGTAGCCTGTCGAGTAGCAAGCAAACTCGTGATTATAGCACATCCAGGAGGGGATCAGCCTAATGCCTGGTATGGCGGTGAAGAAGTAGGAAATTAAATGTAGTGATGAAAGGGACGATAGGAAAATTCGCGGAGCAAATTGTTCAACACAGCATTCGCGTAATGACCAAGGAAAACCGCGAAAGTACCTTCGGTCAGATTAGTCGGCCCCAGGGGTTTGAATCCCAGGCCTCCCGAATGCGGGCCACAGACCACCCGAGCCACCCTGCTTGGTCAAGAATGCATTAAATGCAAGAGCTCTCATTTTGGAATTAACAAGCATATATGCTTTTTTAAATATATGTCTTGAATTTACTTTAAAAATATTAAGTATTTGTTTTTTAAAAACTCAAATTTTTACACAACTTACTATGAGTAAATTATGTAAGTATAAAAATAGTGTCAGCGCTGTTTTAATTTCACAAGAAAACTTAGAATTTGTCTACAGTAATTTTTTAAATGAGCACACCCAAAGTTTTAAAGATTAAAATTGAGAAAAACAGCATTAAAGTTCTAGTGTTGGAAACATACCTTAAAATTTCCCAGCTTTATATTCTTTAAGGGCCTTTAAAACTCGGGACAGGAAAATAAATAAATAAATTCGATTTTACGTAGCAGGGTACATTAATTCGACAATAACTCATTTTGTGAAATTTCACCCCAGAATGCCCTTCTGACTCCCTTTATAGTCTTCATGCGACTCTAGATGTGACCTTTTCTCCCAAGAGCTAAGGTTCAAATTCCATAGCTCACCCCACCTACTATATTTGAAGAGATTGACAAGCTAAACCAACCAAGTTTCAGTCCTTTGCAGCACGAGTGGAAATGAGTGGAGATGGAAACTCCCTTCATCCCTCTCTGTAAGTTTGGGCGTCCCTGCTCTATAGTTATGAACTAGCCATTCAGCTTCACGAAACGTACAATCTCTATTAATTTGATTTCAGCGTCTGATGTTCAAATTGGAGTTTCTTATACCTGCATTAGTCTGCATGTATAGTTCAAAGTATCATTGTTTAATTTCACTCAGAAAATACTTTCAGAAAGAATTGCTCCAACTTCAAAATAGACACATATTGTATAAAAACAGATGGGTTGAAAGGAATATAACTACTTAGTAAGGCTTAGCTCCTGGGAAGAATACAGTCATAGTAAAGTTTTTATAATCTAGCAGTTTCTCAAAATTGTGGTGCCAGAGAATTCAGGGAACACCTTTCATCTTGATTACCTTTACACGCAGGATAGTTTTAGGTGAAATTTACTTGTATGATGTTTTTTCCTCTAAATATTGTTTTTACGATTGCCAAAACAATTTTTGTAATGGGGTCTTGTTGCTCCAAGCTGTGAAATCAAAAAACTAAATAAATAAATAAATCGTAATTTAGTGTACTTTACTTATCAGTTTAACTCTTTCAAAAGGTCGGTGTTTCAAAATAATTATTTACTTTATAAAGTGATTATTTAGGGACATTTTTGCGAATATATTACTTCAATATCCGCTATATTTTGAAGTTATGATATACACATGAGAAATAAAGGTAATCAGCATTTATAGCCAAAATTGATTGGTCCTTTTCTACATAACGAATTTTAAGAATGGTTGCCGAGTTCTTCGCCATACAATATTCAGTGAGAATGAAACAGAGTTAAAATTCTGCTCAGACAATTTAATATATGATTTTTATTTTTATTATCTGTGCGAAAAATATGAAAAAATCTTATGACACTCACACGCCTTTCACTACTCTTGTACAAACTATTTTCACAAACGCTTATTCTCCATCTACTTCATGCTAATCGATACAAAAATTTGCAGAAATCTTATTGCTAATTCTCTTGTAGGTGCAAGGGGAATATGTTAGGCCATAAGCGAAGGTAACATGTTTTAAGAGCTGGTTGCTATGCGGAACATTCCATTCTCTTTGCTTGTTGAGAACATTAAAAAAACGAATTTCCATTTGAGAAAAAGTATAAGTATTGGAAAACTCAAACAAATAACAAGCAATATCTCAGAAATGATTCACTGGACAAAAAAAATGTATATGACATAAATAGTGTGTTTTAACGAGCTCCACATTTTTTGTGTCGTAAAATTTTTTCTATCTCTTACGATCTACCAGTTATGCAAAACTCGTTCAGAATGAAGACGACTTTTGGGGACATTCCCAGAAAATTCAAGATATACATTTCATTTCCATGAAAGTATCTTTAACATATGATATTTTAATCAAAATCGTTAAGAGCCATTTTTGAGAAAATCAATATTTTCGAAAAATGTTCCATGTAAATTGTAGTTTGGGGTGGGGGATTTTCTTGAAAATCTTCGTGTCGCATCTTTGAAAGATACTGAACCTAAATACCAAGTTTGCTATTTATCCAAGTTTTCGTTGTTGAGTTATGTTGTTCACAGACACACACACGGATCTTTTTCTAAAAATGCTTTTTTGGGGGGGGGATTCAGGGCCCCTCATATTCCCGGTGAAATCTCGATATCGAATTTTTGGGTGGAATGCAATACTTCTCCTACTTACTGTAGTAGTAGGGAACGTAAAAATAATTAAAACCAATAGGTAATTTACAGAAAATAAGAAACAACAACGAATAATTTGTCGTGTAGGAGATTTTTAGATTTGGGAAACTCCTCGAAAATCTTAAATGTTAAATTTGGAACTCGTCAAATTATCCTTTTGGAGACTCTCTCTCTCTCTCTCTCTCTCTCTCTCTCTCTCTCTCTCATACATGCGCGCACACACACACACACACAATGTATGGAATATGTTACCGAGAACCCAAAACTCGTATTTCCATCACTTTCTTGGTAGAGCGAGAGAGAGAGAGAGCAGAAAATATACCGAGAAAGAGCATTTTAAATTTTGCAGTGCAGAAATTTGTCATTTGAATGAAATAGTGAATGAAAACGCGAAGAAAATATTTATCGGAAATCTTATGCCACATACACTGAAAATGAAACTATCTCTAAAAAAAAGTTTTCCTCAGAATTCCACAATAATAACACATCAACGCGCTGTATCGAAACGTGTTGTTGCTTCTGGTTTCCTATACCAGTTTTCTTTATTTAATGTTGGCAGATTCTACGTATCATCTCTGTTTCACGCCGGTCCTGGATGAAACGATGTCTTATTTGGTTTGAATACAAGTCCGATACACGCGCATTAGGCCATGAAAACAAAGCCCATACCTAGGTGAGCGGCGAAAGGGGAGGAGTACGGATATAGTTCACCTGCGTGATTGGAAGGTATGCTTCGCAACGAGGTCCACATCAGCCCCTGGATAAATCCATCTCATATTAGTTTGACATCAAAAGTTTGGCACTCAAACATTAACCTACGAACACAAGTCGGAGCGAAGGAAAATGTGGGAGTAAGACAAACATTAGGTAAAGTGCTAGAACCAGGTAAGGGACGGGAGCTGGGCGTGGTAGAGGCGGTCTAGTATTTCCTTACCAATGTAAACTACTGCACATTATATCGACACGATTCCATGCACTTGACTGTACATAACAGTTAAGCAAGACAATGAATGCTTCAAAGCGGGTTTCCTTAACAATGCTTCTCTTCTTCTATCTAAATCAAAGGTATGCAGAAATGCTAAAATGAATCGACGATATTCTAAAATAAATAAGCTGCTGAGTCACATTCACACGTCTTTCTCTACTGATTGCAGCTTCATATAATTCTTTACATATTATATTATTAATTTAAAATGATTTTTCTATTCATGTTACCTTACTATATATTTTTGACTAGAATAATTTAAAATTAAGTAATACAGCCTTTATTGTGACCACGATATGGAAAACAGCACAACTGTTCCCATATCGTAAGTCATTATTTCTTTTTAATAAACTTCTGCGGGAAAGTATGGGTTGCATATTTCCAAGGATCATTGACTTCTTACGGTAGTTCACTGGGGAAACTTAAGAGATCTAGCAATGAATATTTAGAAAACTATTAATGGTACAAATAAGGATATTTGGGATATGTTTTAACGAGTTCTACATTTTCCATGCGCGAAGATTTTGCCCAACCTTTTATGCTTCAACAGTCTTGCAATTTTATACAAAATTCATTCAGAATGAAGAGAACTTCTTCACTGGTTATTCACAGAAAATGCAAGATACACATGTTATTTCTCAGGCCAATATTTCAAACATGTGATATTTTAATCAAAATAGTTAGAACAGTGTTTGAATGAATTAAAAAGTAGCATTTAATGTAAAGGGTAAAGGTACAAAAAGGTAAAGGTACTGACGAAAGGAAGGGGCTCCGAAAGCGCGGCAGAGCACCGCACGCAGGTCATCCGGCCCCTGGTGCTTCTAGCGTGACCCCTAGGAGGGAGGGATGAGGGGGGAGACCCAAAGGGCGGCCAGATCCGGATGACAACGGGTGTAAGCCGAACGGAGTCCCTAATGTTTCCAGATTGAACGCCTCCAACGCCGCCCGAGCCCACCCATTGCGCCCCAAGCCTCCGGGGGATCCCCGAAGAAGCGCCTACCCTAAATCGAATTCAGAAATAACACACCAAAATATCTTTATAAATAAAAACGTATGGTTTTTCAATATAATTGTGTGGTTAGGTTTTGAAACTAAGAGGCAGTACTTCAATATTTATATATTTCATAGCAGCAGGGTTATTGGTTATGATTGAATATGTGGTATCTCATGTACCACAGAACAAAAAACTATGGTATTCACCATGTGTTGAGAACATGTTTTCAAAACAATTGTCAAATATTTCCGTCTATCTTCGTGTATATAATAGACGTTGTAGTTCACCGTGAAGTCAGGTAACTAAAACAGTGCAGAGTGTTTTCTTTAAGTGAATATTTAGTTGTGTGTGAAAGTTACAAAAATGAACAAAGCAAGTGAAATATTAAAAACTCCTTTTAGCAACAGGACTCTCAGTGAAAAAATTCAGATGAAAACATCGGGTAGGCCATCCCGAATCTGAATCTGCAGTAGCAAACAAAAATCGATGTCGTAAATTCAATCCGGAAATTTATCAAAAGAACAATTGGATTTGTGGCTGTGAGGAAAACAGTGCTATTATTTTTAGTTTTCCTTACGTATTATTTGGGGAGATGTCCATTGTATAAGGCCGGGATAACTAATATTGGGTGTATATAGCCTAAAATGAAAGTACATTCAATTCTTGGCAATTTCCTAATACTTTCGATGCTACTGCACGAAGTTGGTAAACATTATTTGAGGGATTTGTTTTCCCTTCTTTGTTTGGGGGGGGGGCGACCGCCACTGTTCTCTACCTTGGATTACAAAACTTTCTATGACATATTCAAACAGGCTTCAACATATTTGTCTTCCTACTTAATAACGTGTTGACAGGCATTTTCCCACTTATCCACGATAATGTCGTCAACAGGCGTTGGCAAAGCTTCATAAATTACATCATCTAATTTAAAAGTCGTGTTCTGACTAAGCTACCCATTGCTTTATATCAGCCCAGATAAGCTCTGTGGGGTTAAGATCTGGTGAATAGGGCGGTAATCGGATAACACTGTGCATGGCCTACAAACTGTCAACATACATTTTCGGAACGGGCTTTGACCCTTACTTAGGTTGCAAAGCTCCAAATTTAGCATCCTTTCATGGAATGGAGCAAGTCCTGCATGTTATTTTGGTATGAGACGTTGGGACCTTTTCCAGATGTACACTATGGTACGGTACGTTATCAATCACGAAAACACTTTGGGAGGCAAGTTAGGAATTAATTTTTTCATTAGCCAGTTTTTGTAATTTTCTCCATTCATTTGGTGTGTTATTCACTTTTTTATTTTTACATAAAAAAATACGCAAAAGGCAAGAACTTTCAATAAACACACCAAAACACACAACATATACAATCCAAGTTTAATTACAGAAACATGGCGTCATTCAGGGAGGCAGGGGGGATCAACTGCCCCCTCTAAGTTACGAGCAATAATCAGATTACTGGTTATTATTGCTCTACCAAAAGAAAAATTACCTACATCTGTACTTTTAATACAAATATTTAAATTTAAGAAATAAAGGATTATTTTCTTTTAAGCTAAATATATAGTTAATATCCACATGAAAATTCGCGAAACTGCTTCAGGCAATCTTGCCTCCCACTTCCCTCCCCCAAGCAAAGACTGAAATGACGCTCCTGCAGAAACGTGTAGGAACTAATTTATGCACGTCTGGTTTGGTAGCTAAGCTTGCCGATTCATGGCAATACATTATACATTGGAACAGCACTACTGTCTGTTCAGCGACGTGTTAGCTAGGGGGTGGGGTGCCCTTCCAGGCAGGTAGGGGTTTAGTTATTAGAAGGAGGTAGTGTTTACTTGGTCTGAGGCAAGCGAGGCGTAAAGACGTGCGACAGAGCAAGGACTGTTGGCTGTTTTCCACTGTACACGTCACGCATGGAACGAGCTCAGCATACTGTGTACCCTTCCCACTAGTTAAAGCTTTACCTGAGAGATAAGCCATCCCACCCCTAACTAAAAATGTCGCTGAACTATCAGTAATGTCGAATGGAGCACCACAACACGAGACGGTGAGACCTTTCTTATAGTAATTGTTACTTACAGATTGTTTTATTTGGGGAACAGTTGTAATACCCGTAAATAAATGTTATGGAAGTTCTTGCTTTTGACTCCAGTATATCGATAATTAGTGGTGACTGTAAATGCCGCGAATTGTATTGTACTTTAAGGCTTAAATATGTATTATGAGAACTTGAGAATGCAAATGGTTTTAATGTAAATATGTGTCCTTGTTAAAGGATAGTTTAACCCAGTCAGTGAAGGAACACACTGAAGTTAGGGTAACTAGTTTCCTCTCGCAGATGAGAGTAATTGTGTAGGAAGGTTTCATCGTTTGAGTTACCATTGCTCTTAAATCTTTTACATTAATTGTATTCACTCGTATCCATTGCTTTTATATTTTAATAAGTAATTTTGTTAAGCATAAGCAATCTGTAAATTATCTGTACATTGCCCGAAATATGCACATCATTCTAGGCCTTTTAAGTATATTTAGTGTTGCTATCACAGCGTCGCAGTGGAAAAATTTATGCGTCAAGCTTAAAAAACAAAATGTTTTAGGGAGACTATAAGCGCTGTAAAGAAAGGAAAGCAATTATTCTTTATAAAGAAAAAGAAACATTTACTGCAGCTGGCAGCAGACAAGATAAAGAGACAATCGAAAAAACCGTTGTTACAATCTAACGCTACATAATTTACAAGAAATCGAATTTGTATTCAGAAGCAAAATAGCATTTTTTTACTTTCTCTACCTCTTACCTATAGTGAGTAGAGGAAGTATTGCATCCCACTCAAAAATTTGATACAGAGATTTCACCGGAAATACATGTTTTGTGGCCCCTGAATCCAACAAAAGCATTTTTAGAAAAAGGTCATCGTCCGCGCACGTATGCATGTATGTATGTATGTATGTATGTATTATGTATGTATGTATGTATCTATCTATGTAGAAAAGTCGGATAAATTCTAAGCTTGAGATTTAAGTTCAGATTTCCCAAAGATTTTATACCAAGATTTTCAAGAAAATTCCCCAAAATTAAACTATGTTTTACATGACAAAATTTCGCAATTTTTACTTTCTCAAAAATGGCTCTCAGGATTTTAATTAAAATACCATATATCAAAGATATTTACATGAGAAATAAAATGTATATCTTGAATTTTCTGGGAATAGCCTGTGAAAGCCAATTCATTCGGAAGGAATTTTGTATAATTTTGTATAACTAGTAAATATTAAGTGATAGCCGAAAACGTATAAAACAAAAAAATGTAGATCTCTTTAAAGAAGACGATTTATTTCAAATAAATTCTTTTAGACATAAGTCATTTCCGATATATCCGTTATTAATGGTTCGATTGTACAATACTTTTAAAGTCCTGTCGACATTTAGCTGTTTGTCGCGTTTGCTATTAAGACCAGTATATAGCGTCTAATTCTTAAACATTTAGTAGTTTATTCTCTTTGTATCTATAACGAAATGTGTAATGTAGCTATTTCTGGAACGTTTAAATGAATTAAAATGAAGTAGAAAGAAAAACTTTCGTAAGAATAGATTGTATACCCACTAAAAAACGATAGAGGGTAGAGAAGGTCATGTGAATTTAAGACATCAGATTTGCTTACTATGCTGTCATAAAAGGTGAGAAAATGTGATAAATTTTTAAAGGTAATAAGGTAGTGCATGGGGTTAAATTGCAGTTTCTTTCTGTCGACCTCCGTGAACTAGGGGTACCACGTTTCTCTAGTTTCCGAGGTCGCGGGATCAAACCCGACAAAGGGCGATGGATTTTTTTCAGGCGTAAAAATCCTTAGCATGGATTCCTTCGGAAACGAAGAAACGCCGGTGGTGCCGTGTCGTAGATTTACGGCACGTAAAAGAACATCAAGCCTGATAAAGAGGCCTGTGAGCGAAATTACCGGTCTTTCACGCCCAGCATAGAATGGGAAGCTAAGAACCATAGTAGTTAAAGAGCGTCTATAAATAAAACTCAATTTAATTCTTTACCGTTTCTTTCTGCGAGCAGTGGTTTTTAAAATTCGTGCGTTCCGGTGCTTTACTGATTATTTTATTTGCAGTTCTTCCTGATTCTTAAAGGAGGATTAAACTAATTTTTTAAATAAGTCTAACCATAAAATATAAAATTCTGAGCACATTGTTGAAAACCGCGTCGTTCTACGACCTCTCGTTTTAATGCTGGAACCACTTTTATGTTTAATGCTCACCCACAGTCCACTACACTATAGGCCTGAGCGCTGATTTCAATATGGCGGAAGTCGAAGGCGGTGGGCAACGAATTCCACAGTTCCAAGCAAAAAGACAGAGGAATGTAAAAATAAAAAACTAAGTTAACATTAAGCATATTGAAGCCTTGAATCCTATCAAAATGAGTGCTTGCAGTATGTCCCAAAACGAACACATTTTTCATTTCTATGTATGTATGTCAGATCAATGATAACTGCTCTGGATCACAAATTTTCCCGAAAAGGAAAAAAATAGTGGGCAGTTCCGTGAAATATTCTAAATTGACTGGAGACTGGGAATACAAAAGGAAGTATGAAAAAAAAATCCTGAGTGGAAACAAAACCTTGTAACACACATAGTGAGTGAAGTAAATGGACATAAATTTCAATACGGCTATGTGGTACCAGGAATTATTGACCGTAGTGACATACCCTGTAATATTGGCTCACTCTAGAAAATTAAACCTTAAAGCAGGAAATGGAAGACTGGTACTTCTATCGGTTTGGATTACCTTTGTGAAAAACGGTGAAAACAAAAAAGAATAAAATTTGTAAATAATAAGAGGAGGTCATATAAGTGTAATTTTAAAGTATGAATATTCAAGGCAGTACATTGTCTACACATTCATGTTGAAATGTAACATTACTGATCAGCTGCTCCGGCAAGAGATACCTCCAACAAGAATGCTGGCTAGCCATATGACATCACCACAGTACACTGTCGGTGTGGAAATACCCTGCAAATCCTGAACGGTTTGCTGTACTTTTTTCGGTTTTCTCCATTATTATGAACAACCTAAGATCTTGTAGAATATTAAATCAAACAGACATGTGAATTTTTAGTTCAGTTCTCCTTCAAGGACAGATCTCGCTGTGTATGATATGAGGGCTTCAATTGTAAAATTTACAAAGAATTCCCGTTTCCAGTACAGAATATACACGAAGGGGAGAGCTGAACATATTTTCAATAAGTGTCTGAAAGCAAATCAAATATGCTCAAGAAAAGTTGGGTAACAACGGAAGTTCAAGCAAAATATACGAGTCAGGTTAAACCCCACCTTATTTGGTTTTACAAACGTTTATGATAGTAGATTATTACCCATAGTATACTTAGGTATCTGTGAAAAACAAAAACCCACAATTTTGTTTTCGTCAACTTAAAATCTTCGCCATTTAAAGCAAATGGTACATACAACATTTTAATTAGGTATAGCACACCGTTTTCGAGATATTAGTTTTTACTTTCTCTACTATTTACCCATAGTAAGTAGAGGGTGCATTCTATTTTATTCAAAACTTCGATATCGAGATGTTACCACAAATACACTTTTGGAGGTTTCTTGGATGAAAAAGCATTTTTAGAAAACAAAATGCGCATGTATCAACAGCGTAACTCGTAAACGAAGTGTCCAATAAGTACCAAATTTGGTATTTAAGTTCAGTGTCTTACAAGGATGCGATACCACGAGCTTTTATGAAAATCCGCATCCAAAACAACCTTACATAGAAAACTGTACATTAATTTTTATCTCCTCAAAAATCGTTCTAACAATGTTAATCGAAATGCAATATGGTTAAGACATTTGTATGACAAATAAAATGAATATATTGCAATAGCTTGTGAAGTCCTCTTCATTCTGAATGAATTTTTCGTTACATTGTATAAATGGCAGACCTTTAGAAATGGACAAAAATTTACTACACGAAAAATGTAAATCTCTGGAAAACACACAGTTTACGGGAAAGAATAGTTTTGTGGCACTTATCATTTCCTAGATGTTCGTTTA
Source organism: Deroplatys truncata (assembly GCA_030765065.1). Lineage (NCBI taxonomy): Eukaryota > Metazoa > Arthropoda > Insecta > Mantodea > Mantidae > Deroplatys > Deroplatys truncata. The sequence goes on along the minus strand of CM060990.1, from coordinate 126,169,451 downwards.
TAGTGTTATGCATTTTCCAATATATACTTTATCCCTTACTGAAGTGCTAAGTAGACATTCAATTGTTTCTAGTAGTCATGCAAAGACTGGAGTTTCAAAGCCAGCACATAGCGACCCGCTTTTTAAAGATTTGACTATCGCTTCAATATCCTGTATACCTCTTATACCTACAAGGAAATGCGTAATGAAACCATTTATGCAAACGCTTATCATGATTAGCTTGAAGTACATAGAAGAATAAGGTTTTATAAAAATAATTTGTAAAACAGTGGTAGAGAAATCATATGAATGCAACAGAGCAATTTTGTTTAACGAAATGTCCTCGTATCAAACGACTTATTGTTAAAACGTTCTGTGGCCTATAACCATTGTGGGCCTAGGCCTACCGGCCTCGCTACCGACCTCACGCCCACATAGGCAAAGCAAGGTGTACGATAATCCAGCTGAAACGGAAAGATGATGCATCATGCTTCACCGAGTCGTTCGGTGACCTTACAAATCGCTACCTATCGTAGTTCCTCAATGTTTCACGATGCTTGAGTGGGCATCGGTCCTATAAATGGGCCGAAAAATCTGGATACATTTGAGTGGGGGGGGGGGAGTTCGGAGGGTTGCAGACATTCCAAGTTGTTCATTACAGACCTGGATAACAGCCGGGCAAAATACTTGCGCGGTCTTAGTAGAAGAAGACTTGCATGGGCAACAGGATTCATTACAGGACACTGTGCCCTAAAGTTTAATCTACACAGAATGGGATTGTTTAACAACCCTATCTGTAGTAGATGTCTAGAAGGAGATGAGACTCTTACTCATCTACTATGTGATTGCCCTGCTCTTGCGAGTCAAAGAGCAAGTATTTTTGGCAGTCACTTTCCAAAGATAGATGAACTATCGAAAGCCTCAGTTAGCAGTCTGGTTAAGTTCATATCGAGCAACAGACTACTTAACTGATGAAAGGGGGGATGTGCAATAGATCTTAAGGTCGCAGTGCTTGGGCATAAAACCCACCCCTTCTCAAACTAGAACTAGAACTAGGGGGGGAGTTCGAACCCACGGCATTCCGTGGCTAACCGAAACACCCGCTCCAACCCCCTACATAACGGCGCAAGGAAGCGATTTGTTATATATCTTCTAAAATTGTAATTAGAACTTTAAAAACCAATATAAGTAAATAGTTGTCAGCTATCGATTAATGTTTAGTTATAGCAGGAAAAGTTAGCTTTGTGTATGTGTTATTGAACTTTTCGAACTTTTATGGAACCTAATTTACTGCAGTGAGTTAGATTGTTTTAAAAGTGCACAATAACCTTAAAATCCATATTATATGAAGCTCTCCTGAAATATTCAGTGGTGTAAATTAAAAAATGTGGTACGCACGCAGAGCATAAGCGAAATATGCTTAAAAAGTGAGAAAATTGGACTTTTATTTTAACACCCTGCTTGATTTATATGGCGTGGGGTCATTTGAATGAATGTATGGAGTCTTAATAGTAGTATGAAAAATATAAGGTATAGGCATAATTTAAAAGAATACACGTTTTGGGGTATATTGGGGAGGTGAATCAATTTCTTCAATGTACTGCATTAAGGCTAATTTTCGTATATGGCACTCTGCTCCCAGCGTACTCCTAACGTGACCCCGTGCTTTTTATAGTTTTCATTTCCACATACCGGTTGTGTTCCTGTTTGATATCGACCGACTTCTGTACACGTTTTGCTGTCTAGAATGCAGAAAGCCGAGCAGAAACGACATTGTTTGAACCTGCAAGAGACCATCAAATGACGAACAAGCCTAATGTGCCCCTGCTGTGTTCCTGCAGTACACTACACGGTAGGGGGACGCCAATAGGATGTCATGTGGAAATGCAGAGCAAAGTCCATTTGTCTATTAAATAGGACGAGTTCATTGGAGGTTCCAAATCACGGCAACTTAATGAATTCAGCAAGAGGAGAACGGTTCCTTAGACGTGTAGAGAATTTCACAGAACCAGCCAGCTGTCTTATCAAGACCCGATTGAATTACAGACAGGTTGACCTTCAGAAAAGAATGATCATCTTCCATTCTGCTTATCGCCAGGTAACAAGCGGATGCACTGTATTTAGGTATTTCATCTTGCTTCAGTAGTTTTCGTTTATAACCCACAAAAGATGGACCATTAATTCAGTCCCCCAGTGCTCCCCAATTACCATGAAGCCCAACAAGTGTCATCCCGCTCACTTGATGGGGCTACACAGAGAATGTAGCGGACTCGCCCTCTCGCTCGCCCTAGAGTTTGTTGATGACCTGATCCTGGCCGGTTGATTAGGGGGGGTTATTCCCCTAGGCTCAGTTTACCGGCAATACAAAAGACAAAGCAGTGCTGCTTTAGGATGTGGCTTCCCTGGAACACGTTATTGAAAAAAACCAGGCTTCGATACAGCCTCCTCAAAAAGCAGGTGATCCCTTTCCCATGATATGAATCTCCACGCACGGGTTAAAAGTGAGTGGGCTTTTGACCGACTCCCTCACCACTTTAGAATACCCACATCGAGGAAGTCAGGGTGACTCTGGATCCCGATTGCAATCAAACACGTAATTACACATAAAGGTATCTGAGGGATCAGAGCAAAAAGAGATGCAAGCAAGCTCTGTAATACTGAGGTTAATTCAAAAGTGTTTTCACGATTATACGTTCACGTAGTTTATCTATATACACAATATATTATGTGGGACAATTTTACTCTTCTGGCCTCCTTTTTTCTTTATGTGTGATGTATGGAACAAAATAAATGTGATGTGGTCTATTTTACATAGGATACAAATAAGTACTGGCCTGATTAGTAGGCCTAGGAGAAGGCCTCTCGATAGCCATACTGATGGCGACCTCTAGGGGAAGGGTACTCAGACAGAAAATCCCGGTCCTCCAGGTTCGAAGCTTACTCAGTAGATCTGGTAACCCACCAGTTTAAAAATACCATAATCGTAAATCTCTGAGAGTTAACCAGGCCGGAAATTACAAGACGAGTTTTATAAAGTTATGGCTGTACCCACCCTGATGTACGGATGGAAAACTGGGCAGTGAACAGGTCAGATAGAAGGAAAATAGAAGTGGCAGAAGTGAAATTTCTGTGAACAGTTGCTCGATGTACCCGTAAACATCACATCAGAAATAAATCGAACGGAAAAAAAGTGAACAGCTTTAACCTAAGCCAAGGATAAGTCGAAATAAGATAGCATGGCTTGAACACATATTGAGGGTGCACCCGACAAGAATAACACACCAGGAGCTACAATACACCTCAAAAGGAATTCGAGACGTAGAACTCCACTAGATGGCAAGACGACCTCTATGACGGAACGGGCCTGGAGGACAACCTGATGGATGATGAGTGATGACAAATAGTGCAAGAAGTTATCTAATCGAACAAGGAATTTCAAATGTTAGCACAGTCTTACATAATTCACCTGTATTTTGTTTGTAGAAATAGAAACGTCATTAAGTGCGCTAAAATTTCGGGGACTCGCCCTTTTGTACATATAAAAGACTATGTGGAAATAATGCTGAATAGATAGAGTTAAAAAATATGAATATGTCGTCACCGCCATCTAGCGGAGAAGTTTGAATGACTCTCTGATATACCCACTAGCTGAAGAAATTTCATTATCAGCTATTTTCTGTAGGGAACATTTTGGAAGGCCATAGAGAAATACGAATTTACTTGAAAAATGACAAAATATACTTTTAATACATCCGAAAGAAAAAGTTATACGTTAGCAGCACACGCAGAGACGTTAAAACGTATTACTCATCAATAAACAATCTATGCAGATTGGGAAGGTTCGAGCCTACCTTCACTTACCGAAATTCCATAAGTCTAATTTGAAAAATGAGTGATATATAAATATAGGATATATCTCCGACGTTCTTATACCGGAAAGCAGGTCCCTAACATTCAGGTTTCTTTTATCGGTACTCATTATTTCGAGTTTTAAAGCAGATTGAAGAGAACGACGCTCTCGTAATTGGGTTTAATGGAATCTCTTTTGATAAGTGGGCTAAACCTTTCTATCTCAAAGTATAGTTTAACCTCATTGGACCACAGACTTACACTTATCCTCTTGTTGCACAAAACTTTCAAATTCCTGAAAATTTACAAAATCAGTAAGGCATAAAATGAATATTTAACTCAAAATTTAATAATATAGGGAAGCGTTTAGAAACATTAAATAAGTAGGGAACACGGCAATAAAAGTCGTCGGGTAGAAAAGTTAATCTTAAAAATTGATCCACAAAGAAATACATTCTGAATGTAGACTTAAAATGTTCACAAGATTAAACTCAGACTGCATGGGATCTTAAGGTTGAAACTTAGAACTACAGTTTGTGCTACTATTGCAAATATGTTGACAGTATGCTTGGAAATAATGTTTCGTTAATTTCAATCAATTCCAATAAAGAAACACGATATCTAACAATCACATGACTTTCTTTACTTAAGATATTTTTCATAGCTATCCTAAAATTCTCCATTAAAAGCTTCTTCGTCCTTCGTTTAAATGCACAATCATTAGCAACTGGAATGTAAACATTTAAATCTTTTGCATGTGTTTTTGCCCCAGTTACAAAGAAGATATGATTGCAGTTATAGTTTTGCTGTAAAAATTCCTGAAATGTGTGAAATTGTTATGACAAGCGTACATAAAATAGTACACTTCTATCAAAAAGGAGCGAAAATAAATAGTGATTATGTTATATTTTTAGGACACTTGGTAGAGATTTGGGTTCAAAAATTGGTTCTTTGTTTTTTGTTGTAATCGATTATGAATGATATAAGGAACACACCTATGTTTTGTATTATTTAGACCTTTAAAGCGCTGTTATGGACCAGAGATGTTATAGCATATTAGTATGTAACACTGCTCACCTTGTGTTTTTTACCATTTTTCGTAAGTTTTATTTTTTCAAATTCAGACACACCTTTCTCAAAATATATTTAACTTAGAAGTTTGACATTTTTTGTGGTTGTACAGAATATTTAGCTGCATTTACTACGTTAAAGATTTGGATCCTAAATTAGATGGTTTCCTCAAACAATCTATGAAAGTACAAAAGTTATGGAAAACGTATTTTCCTGTGACTACTCTTTTTAAATTAAATTAATCCCTAAATTGTTCAAATGATTATGCGGCTATCTTAAGCTACCTATAAAAACTCATAATAAAGAATGGAGGAGTACTGATCTTTAGTTTTAGAGAAAACTGTACCTATAAATGAAAGCAGTTTTTTTGTTTGTTTTAGAAATAACCTTACGATATGTAATAATTAAAAGAGTTAAAGCTATCTAAAAGGACTTTGATACCAGTATAATCACAAAACGTTCTACAATAATGAGTAAAAAGCTCATTGTCCTAGATGGCCATTCTAGAGAAAACTGGCTTTTTCCAATTGCGAAAAAGCGTTAAAATATGCTGTGATCTCTACCAAAGGTCCTAAGAGAAGAATGAGCTTTCTAGCGATTTTAAACAGCACACGAACCACTAGGAGGAATAAATAAGAGAAATAAATAAATAAAAACAACTTCATGCATAAAACAGAGTAATTAAACTGCAATTGTCTTACCTGGCATTACACGGATGCATCTTTAAGCAAGGGGTTGAAATATGAGGCGATTTCTCAAAATCCTGATTAGCCTAAACTGTTCACTTGAGCCTAAAGCGCAAGAGTCCAAGGTTTAGTCTTGATAAGTCAAAATGCGAAAACTTGTACATAAGGTATATGCCTTGATTGACGAGCAGTAAATTGTTTTCCTGCAAGGAATTCAAAATAATGTCTAAGTATGGGACGCTAAGGACCATAGTAGTTAAAGAACGTCCATAAATAAAACTCAATTTCAATTTCATCAGGCTTGAGGTTTCTTTTACGCGCCGTAAATCTTACTAAACGTGACCACCGGCTTTACATCACTTCCGAAGGAAGCCATGCTAAGGATTTTAACGCCCGAAAAAATCCATAGCCCTCCGCCAGATTTGAACCTGCGTCAACGGCAACTATAGAAAGGCTCTTTGTAGCCGCATGGTAGCCGTATAGCAGCCTTTCGGTTTCGTTGAGTTCTATAGTAAAAGTATATAGCGTTTTGCTTTAATAGGCCAAAGAGATTGATTTGTATGCTATAGGTTGAAAATAGGGATTGAAAATAAGACTAGAGATATGTTTGAAAGTTATAGGGCGGTTTATCATTTCTGCCGCATTGTCAAGCCCAACAGTATGAAGTTTTGTAAAAATCATCAAAAATGCTCCTTGATAACAATGTTCAGTGAAATTGGAGAGGAATTTGGCGATATGTTCACTATACGCAATTCCCCTTCAAATAATTCGATTTTATAGAATCTTAAGCCTCCCAATGCACATTTGGAGTGGAAGTCTTTAAAAGTTGCCATCTTCACATTAAAGCACCAAAAATTTAGTCTAATATTGATATTCAGCGCAACGCTATTGAAATTGGCGATATCCGAGGACAGATCCAGAAGTACCCGACCTGACATATAGATAGCCGTTGTTGTTTCAAACAAATAACTATGATAGAAGGTACCAACCTTATAAACCTTAGGTTTGAAGTTTGATGATGCTACGTTGTTTAGTAATTGTTTGGCAGCCATTAATAGTGAACTCCCTAAGCGAATTTATAAACATGGATAAAACTGGCTATTGTTATGTGATACAATACTTTCATTTGAAAGGTGTTAGTTCAACTATATTAAAGCTGAGCTAGATTCCACTCTGGGGGAGTCTGCTCCTTTATTTACAACAGTAAAATATTGGGTGGCAGAGATTAAACGAGGCCGTACGAGTTGCCGAGACAAAAATATCTGTGGTCGACCAAATGAGGTGTCCAAGCCAGAAATTGTGAAGAAAACATACAAAATGCCAATGGACGACCGTCGACTGAACCAGCGCGAGCTAGTAGACATCGTGGGCATTTCAAAAACTGCTGTACATCGCATACTGACTGAAAATTTGGAGGAAGCTGTGTGCAAGATGGGTGCCGCGTTTACTCACAATGGAACAAAAACAGCGTCGTGAGGATGTTTCAGTCGAGAGTTTGGCGATATTTAGCTGCAATAAAGCAGAGTTTTTGCGTCGATTCATAAACATGGATGAAACATGGGTCCACCACTTCACAGTTATGACGAAGGAAGAGTCAAAACAGTGGATTGAAAGGGGAGAATCAGCACTAAAAAAAGACAAAGAGAGTTCCATCTACAGACAAGGTCATGGCGTCAGTTTTTTGGGATGCGCGGGGGATAAATTTCATTGATTATCTTCAAAAAGGAAAAGCAATCAATGACGAGTATTATGCAAACTTATTGCAGCGTATGAATGAGAAATCAAGCAAAAACGGCCGCATTTAGCGAAAAAGAAAGTTTTGTTTTAACAAGACAATGCTCCAGTTCACACATCCATTATCGCCGTGGCCGAGATCAATAATTTAAAGCTCGAATTGCTTCCTCATGCACCCTAATCGCCAAATTTAGCCCCCTCTGATTATTTTCTGTTTCCAAAGTTCAAAAAATGAATTGGTGTAAAATATTTCTCAACAATAAGGAGGTGGAGTCTGCAGCTGATGGCTATTTTGCAGAACTCGACGGGTCTCACTATAAGCAGGGTATCGAGGAGATTGAACATCACTGGGAAAAGTGTATCGAGCTGAAAGGAGACTATGTAGCGAAATGAAGATGTTTTTCCCAAAACTTTTGTGTTTTCTTTGTTAGGTCTGGTACTTCTGGGACAGCCCTCGTATGTATGACCCCCATAGTTTTAATATTTTTAAATATTGTATAGACTTTGTCCGCTCGGAAGAACATTGCTTGCAATGTGGAAATAATTATCAGAATCCGTTGAGTGCTTTCCGAATTTTACATCCCTCCCTTTCCCCCCTCACAGTCTCGCTCACCCCTCTTTCTATCTTCATAATATTGGTGCAGACAAAATATTATTTTTGCATTGGTTAACAACTAGAAAGTCACATATTTATGTTGTATATCGGGAATAGCAACAAGAAACCGAGAGCCAAGCACATAAAGAAATATGACATGGACGTCAAATGTCAGCTTATAGTATGTAGGGGGAAAACGTCGCTCCTCGGTTGATGCCCTCTGCTGCAGTGTCCTGGTCTCCGGCTATTGCTGCACAGCGCCTGCCGACTTCTCCATTCCTAATATAATTACTCGTACCTATTAACTAATTTCACCGTTCGCAGGGTTTTGTAGGTGAGGCAAATTAAAATATACTGCATTTCCCTTAAAAAATGTGGTTTATTATCAAATAAATACTAATGGGCGGCTAGCTTTTCCCATTGTAACAATTTCCACCATAATAATAATTAGAAATCTAATCTAACTGCACGCGTTTCCCACCCTTATGCGCACACACGTGCATCCGTCATCCAGAGAGTATCACTGTGTCGACGAGATTCTATAAGAGAGTGAAAATCTGGGGCTTTCTTTCCCCTTTTATACCTAAGCCTAGTGACGCTCACCTTTGCGCCTCAAAATGTAACGACATTTCTAATTGGTCCTCAGACCGCGTTACCTTATTCTGTATGAAAATATTCTGCTCCAACGTTTTTCGCATACGCGCCCTAATGACGCGCCCGGAAGCAGATTCAATATCTCTGCCTCTTTCCTTTCTATATCTGTCTCTTTCTATGTCTCCTTATTGCTACCAGTTCCATGCTCATTAGCTTGTTGAAAGGTGGGCTCTACCTAGAATTATCTTTTACCTGGAATTAGCTAGCTCGTCCGTCGCTTACTTATCTAAGTTACAATCTGCTTTTTACGTGTCTTGGCTGCTAAATACTCTAACATCTTTCTTGGTGAATTATATTATTATGTACAATTCTTATTTAATATTGATTTATATGTCTATGTATGTATTATATGTGTGTGTGTGTGTGGTATATCCCCTTTCAAGGATAAGGGCATCTCTCCAAAGGGCAGGGAAACGTGAGATAGGTATTCAAATAATTCGTGGAAGTCTATGGATGAATTATTTTAGATATCAATTATCCTTGACAGAAGAAACGACGCAAACAAGCATGAACAAAACTGAACTTTGTGAATTAAGAGAAGTTCTTGAGCAAAATAAAAAGAGGAAAATCCCCGCAATAAAGAAAATGAACACAAAGTTATTTAAATTGCTCTCAGATAAATCAAGTGTAGACTATTGGATATTCCAAATCAAGCTAGAAGACCAGAGGAATGGGATAAAAAGCCGTGATAACTTTAACGTGATAATTTTAACGGAGGTATTAGAAGAGAAAGCAATACCCGAATCCCCGTCACTTCACGTTATATCTCGTAGCTGTAAACGGCGCGCCGGGTAATGTTGGTTGTATTTTACAGGGATGGTACAAAGTATAATCAGTTACGGGTTGATACAGGAGAGTACAGCGTGTATTGCAGATATAAAGCTCTGCAAGGAGCAGGATTCAAACCCCGAACTCTTCGTTAGAAACCCACCGTCCTAAGCACTTTTTGTCATTCTTTTTCTGCTTTATACATATAACCACTCCTACACAAAGCACAGCTCAGGTCAAAGCAGTTACCTATACACGTAATCTTCAGATGTCTAATTCATGTTGGTTCGGGTGATGTTGATGATGATGTACTCTAATGCAGGGGTCGCCATCCCTTCCCTAACGGGAGCCACATTAAACCCCGAGAATGAATCACCGGGCTAAATTTAGATAGGAACAATAAACTCGCATGCACGAGGCGCACAGATCGCATTACTTTATTGACCGAAAATATACACTTATACATTTAATTTAATACCTAACAAATGATCAGTTTTTCATTTAGTCTCATGACAATGCAACTCATACGCTATATATTAACACTGTTACAGTAAGTACTTTTACGTTAATAGCAGAACAAATAACAGATAAAAATAGATAAAGTGATTTACAGGCTGTTAGAGAATTCAATCGACAAACTTTCAGAGGTTACAGAGGTTTAATATACGCCTAATTTTGTGTACTACAATTGCGATCAATGTGTTCATGGTTTTCTGTAGTAGATCAAAAGCATAATAAGACAGATCGTCACTGATAAAGCTTCCCTAAGTTGCTGCTTTTTGGAGGTAATCGTGGTCGTGCTATATTCAAACATTCTATGTAAATACGTCCGTAAAGTGCACTTGAACTGCAACAGAAGTGCGAGAAATTAAGTTTGAGTTCATTCCAGTCATATGTGTGAAGAAGTAAATATTTAAACGCTTGAACACAGCACCATAAGATTGACAGCCGAGCACGCAAATGACTGCGCTACTACATCACCTAACTGCAGAAAAAGCAAAGCTCATAACTTTGAAAATACCACATGGTAGCTAATTTTCAGGGCTGTAGAAGAGACATTAAGAGTGGCAATCAGTAGCACAGTCGTATTAAATCTATTTGTTTGCATTTATCATTACATGTATGCAAATGAAAAATCATTATGTAACTTCAGAGTTTGTGACAACCTGTAATAGGTGGCCTATATTAATGGTTTAATTTTACGGAGTAAAAACGTCAAAGTGAAGAATTACCATAATTTCACTGAACTTGCTAATTAACATCTCTATTTTTACGATCTCACAGATTGATTTTTCCATGAACTGAAATCATATGCTGAAGACACATTTACCATTATAACCAAAATACACTCTAATAAATGCATATAAAGCGGTTTCGAAAACGCACTCTATACAGATAGATGACAATAGATTCAAATTTTAAAAAATTAATACTAATAACATGAACATGGGAATGTGCCAAAATACATAAATGTTTTATTGTTTGATCTTTCTGAATATTAAACCGGATAATATTCCCTCCTCAATTTTGCTGCTAGAGCTCTAAAATAAAGCGAAAGCTTTTTGGAGTCGCTATACCTCTTTAGATGAACCTGCCTGTTTTATGAAACTAATACATTATAATTGACCTTTCTGAAAACGTCATACAAATACAAGTACACACACTAAAGATAAAAGTTTTTCAAGTTAATGTTTATTAACATATATTGCTCTATTGCATGCATCTGAAAACGCAATAGGTTTCCAATCAAATTTTCACATTCCATTATTCAAATATTTTTTGCGAACATCCCAATAGTTTTCAGGGTTTTGCCAAGTATATGCGTCAAACGTATAATATGTGAGGATTCCTAACTTTAGAAAAGTGTAGACTATATCGTCTCTGGTGTTGTAGTGAATGGTAAAACATTTGATACAATGTGTGTAAATTGAAGTGTCCTACAGGGTTCTGAGTTAGGTCCAGTCCTTTTATTTGTCATGATAAACGATTTACTGAAGAATTTTCCAGCATACTCTGTGAGGTATTCTGATAATGGTAGTTATCTTAGTACTCACGCTGATATCGAGACTTAAAGTTACATGCTGAGCAAATTTTCTTCTGAAAGTAAAACATTGTTCAATGTAAAGTAATTTTTAATAAATAATAAAAAAACTAAAGTACTATCCTGTATCTTAAAAACTAAATTTACTTTTATTTATGGTAGCTCTTTGACTGATGTGGTCCTTGGGGTCCAATTCTATATTGGGCGTGAAAGACCGGTAATTTTGCTCAGAGGCCTCTTTATCAGGCTTGAGCTTGTTTTACGTATCGTAAATCTACGACACGGGACCACCGGTTTTACTTCCCTTCCAAAGGAAGCCATGCTAAGGATTTTTACGTCCGAAAAAATCCATCGCCCTCCGCCGGGTTTGAACTCGTGCCCTCAGGAACTAGAGTCTAGCATGGTAACCACCACAGCACGGAGGTCGACATGCGCAAATTTCTCCCCTCGAATAATTCGATTTTAAAGGAGTTTAAGCCAACTATTTCCCATTTGGAATGGAAGTCGTTAAAGGTCTTCGTAATAAAGCGTCAAAAGTCCTCTAATACTCATATTCAGCGAAACGCGATCGAAATTGGCAATATGAGTATGCCACAGTTATAATGTTTTAATGCTTTATTCATATAACCACCGTTACACAAAGCACAGCTTAGGTCAAATCAGTTACCTGTACACGTAATCTTCAGATGTCTGGCTTATGTCGGTTCGGGAGATGGTGGAGATGTTATGTAATGCAGGGGTTGCCGGGGGTTACCCACCTTTCCCTAACGGAAGCCACATTAACCGCCAGAGAATTAATTGCGGGCGAAGCCCCATAAATTTAGATAGGAACAATAAACTCGCAGGCACGAGGCGCACATATCACATTAGGTTTAAACATTGTGCTTTATTGACCTAAAATCTACACTTACATATTTAATTTATTACTTATCAAATGATATGCTTTTGATTTAGTCTCATGACAATGTGACTCATAACACTGTTACAAGAAGTATTTTTACCTACGTTAATAGCAGTTCATATTCAATGAGAAGAATGAAACATCAGAAACAAATCGACCGGAAAAAAAATGAACATCTTTAACCTAAGCCAAGGATAAGTCGAAATAAGATAGCATGGCTTGAACAAATATTGAGGGTGAACCCGACAAGAATAACACACCAGGAGCTACAATGCACCTCAAAAGGAATTCGAGACATAGACCTCCACCAGATGGCAAGACGACCTCTATGACGGAACGGGCCTGGAGGACAACCTGGTAGATGATCAGTGATGGCAAATAGTGCAAGAAGTTATCTAATCGAACAAGGAATTTCAAATGTTAGCACAGTCTTACATAATTCACCTGTATTTTGTTTGTAGAAATAGAAACGTCATTAAGTGCGCTAAAATTTCGGGGACTCGCTCTCTTGTACTTATAAAAGGCTATTTGGAGATACTACTGAATAGATAGGGTTAAAAAAGTTGAATATGTCGTCACCGCCATCTAGCGGAGTAGTTTGAATGACTCTCTGATAGACCCACTAGCTGAAGAAATTGTATTATCAGCTATTTTCTGCAGGGAACATATTGGAAGGTCATAGAGAAATGCGAATTTACTTGAAAAATGACAAAATATACTTTTAATACATCCAAAAGTAAACGTTATACGTTAGCAGTTCACGCAGAGACGTTAAAATGTATTACTCATCAATAAACAATCTATGCAGACTGGGAAGGTTCGAGCCTACCTTCACTTACCGAAATTCCATAAGCCTAATTTGAAAAATGAGTGATATATAAATATAGGATATATCTCCGACGTTCTTATACCGGAAAGCAGGTCCCTAACATTCAGGTTTCTTTTATCGGTACTCATTACTTCGAGCTTTAAAGCAGATTGAAGAGAACGACGCTCTCGTAATTGGGTTTAATGGAACCTCTTTTGATAAGTGGGCTAAACCTTTCTATCTCAAAGTATAGGTTAACCTCATTGGACCACAGACTTACACTTATCCTCTTGTTGCACAAAACTTTCAAATTCCTGAAAATTTACAAATTTAGTAAGGCATAAATTGAATATTTAACTCAAAATTTAATAATATAGGGAAGCGTTTAGAAACATTAAATAAGTAGGGAACACGGCAATAAAAGTCGTCGGTTAGAAAAGTTAATCTTAAAAATTGATCCACAAAGAAATACATTCTGAATGTGGACTTAAAATGTTCACAAGATTAAACTCAGACTGCATGGGATCTTAAGGTTGAAACTTAGAACTACAGTTTGGGCTACTTTGCAAATATGTTGACAGCATGTTTGGAAGTAATGTTTCGTTAATTTCAAGCAACTCCAAAAATGAAACACGATATCTAACAATCATATTACTTTCTTTACCTAAGATATTTTTCATAGCTATCCTCAAATTCTTAATTAAAACCTTATTCGTCCTTCGTTTTCATGCTCAATTATTAGCAACATTTCATCAATCCCGGCTGTGGCGTTGAATTTTTCAGTTGGCTCTACATTATGAAAAAACTTGCCAAAATCAGGCTAAGGTCTATTAAAAGTATATTAATTTATATAATAACAATAAAAAATTAAAAACCCCTGGAAAAAATTTATGCACCCAGCACTGAAGCACTTACAATGGACAGGTTGCCGCTACGTTTGTCATCTCGATGGAGATGCCTTAGTAGGTATGTTTGGTATAATAACTTGAGTCAATTGGGGAATTTAATGCCCCACCGGCATGCTTTCACAGTAGCTCAATGGTTAGAGTAACCGCACGAGAGCGGGAGAACCGTGCTCAAATCCCAGCTGTGGCGTTGAATTTTTCAGTTGGCTCTACATTAATAGTATATTGATATAAAGGCAAACCACATAGTATCACAGGTGCTCGTGCTAATTTTGAGAAGGAATTCGTATCAGACCTAATTAAGGTAATTCACATGATTCGGGTAGTATCACAGGTATTTAAGTCATTTTAACAGATAATTCAGATGGTATCACAGGTATTGATGGTAATATAGAGAGTAATTAGATTATAAACATTTCGCATCCAACGTTACAATACCTTATATAGTTTTTTTCTAAATCTTATATATAATAAACAGTTAGTGTGCGAGGCAGAGGGAGATAAACTGCATATTGATTTACAAATTGAAAAGCTTTAGGTCAACATACCCTATTTTAGTTTGTTGTAGGCGCCTTTCTCCTTTATCTAGGCTTGAGACTAGCACTAGAGTTACTCCTAATGGCAGGGTTAACACGCTCCCTTCCATCTTTTTATTACTTTTCTTTCTTCATTAGGTGTCTGCTAGTTGCATACACAGCACAGGATAAATTTCATTTTTTAAGATTGTAGACTCACGAGAAAATCTTCATGTTCGAATTATATTCTCTTAAGCACTGTTTGTAATAATGTAATGTCCATACGCATAGGTAGTTATTCCATCCACGGCAATAACTCTATTATTATCAAAGGGATTCAATGTAATTGTACTCACTTGCACTGTGGTAAAAGCGTGCTTTCGTGATAAGATTAGATTCATAAGCGTTCTGATGATTTCACAGTATTAAGACAGTCTGTATAGCTGTCAAACGTAATATACTGCTTAATAGCACTACGATTTATACCCTTAATCTTTTTTACCATTGAGCCATGGATATCTAGTTCATACATCTTAGCTCGTAGTCCGGAAAAGCGCTGGATGTTTTTACCATTAGCCTCATCCTTAAATTTCCCAAGCACCTTCTTGTTTGGAGCTGAATAGCATATATGACATCTAGGATAATCAGCAGTATCCAGATGCTCAAGAAAACTTAGCTTGTCATGTTACACATCTTCAGTTGTTACACGATGAATGAATGAATCAGTATCCATATACATAAGCTTCAGGTTTTCAGCTCCGTAATATGGTAAAAACACATCATAATGATAGTGATAGTGATGCCCAACACACTCATACCAATGTATATAGGCTTGTTGAATACAATCTATAGAGAGGCCATATGTACAGCAGTTAGATTAGCAGCATATATTGCCCTATCGATAAACGTAGGCTTGGCGATCAGCTTCTCTAAAGTCTTCTCATTTGTCACCAGTCGTATATCCATAAGGTTACGCAGATTCTCAATATGTTTTCCAAACATGGCGTTGTTAAAGAGCTTGTGGAGGTCCTTCTCAAAATCATTTACAGCTTGCTGTCATAACCTGTTGTTAAATTCCGCATAAGGCTTTAACCACAATACTGTTGAATTGTAGCACACGATGGATTTTACTCAAACGTAACCTATGATTAAGAGCTTGCTTCAAAGCCATGTAATGTACTACATACTTCGTTCGAGGTCCAAGATGAGGTATCAGTTTCTTTGTAGATGATTCCAGGCAGATGATACACTCAGGCAGGAAAGGTAGATGGTTGTGTGGATCGTGAGGTTCTGTAGGATACTCGATGTGTATGACGTCACACCCAGAGACAGGATGCCTGGCAGTATCAAACACGTTTAAACTCGTCTCATAACTACATGTATATAATGTCACACCAACAAGAGAAGTATTCTCACACTATCATTCAGTCAGATGTTTCCATTCAAAGCCTACCACAACCACCACCACCACCACCTCCACCGATACCACCACCCATAACACCAAAGCTAGCACAATCTCTATTATCACAATACTTAAAAGTAAAGGCTTGAAAGGTAACGTGAAGCTTTTCTCCCTTGTTTAGCTAAAAGTATGTATATACTACATTATTTCATGTTTTCATTCCCTTTTCAATTCTTCCTTTCCATCTTCCCACAGAAAGACCATCACATGTCACTACAATCACGAGCAAAGTAATTTTGCCAGAGTTACACAGATTCTAAGCTTCTAGAATCGAACCTGGTAATACTTTTAATGAATATATTTTTATTAATTTACCTCCCCTCACATCAGCATCTACCATTTAATCTTTACTCGAACATGATATGATCCATAGGCTTGAAGATATATGAAATCACCCCTTTGGGATTTGACCTGAGTCCGTTAAAGTAATTTTTTGTCATGATAACGATATTTAGGAACTAAGTACTCTGTTTACTTTTTACTTGACGTGTCTATCCAAATTAGATTACGAGTTATTAAATTTGTAAGTAAATTTCATTGAATCGGTTTTCGAACCCAGAACACCAGGAACAAAGTTATTTATAATATTAGTTTAGTATGTTAAACACAGCTGTACGAAGTTACGTCATCAACCTAAGTGATATATCCTAGAGTATAGAGGAAAATTAAGGAAATCATTAAAAGATCGGGATTCGAACTAAGGACAACTGATTGACAATTATATAAAGTATTAATTTTCTATCCTAGGAGCTATCAAACATGTCTTGGTACCTTAGTTTCTGAGACAATAGCGATTTTAAAATTCAGGATTGGATCCAGGACGTCAGATATCTAAATATACATTCACAAAAACTACCTATTGACGTAAATGTAATAAACCTTATCTACGTCTTTATCTTAATTAGTTCAGAAGTTATTCAATTTATAAGTAAATTTCATTTTATCAGTATTCGAAACCAGAACACCAGGAACAAAATTATTTATAATATTAGTTTGACATGTTTAAAAGGCCTGTAAGCACTTACGGCGTCAATCTAAGTGATATATTCTAGAGTGTAGAGGAAAATTAAGGAAGTCACTGAAATTTGGGGATCCGAACTAAGCACAACTGGTTGAAAATTATATACATAGTTCATCACTCATCAAAGTGTCTATTAGTCATGCCATGTTCCACCACTCTACCTCTGTTATTTCTGAGATAATGGAAATTTAAACATTAAGGATCGAACCCAGGAACCTAGGTATCCAAATATACATTCAAAAGAAACTACCTAATAATATTAATGTAATAAATTTTATTTGAAGCCTTTATCATAATCAGTTCAGGAGTTATTAGAAGATAAATTTGTAATCACTCCTAGGGTTCGAATCCGGGCATTCCGGTCAACTTGTAACAATACCCTGCTAGCTGGCGGCATTCCAAGGATTTAATTGGTTTCTATCCCATTGTTCTATCTCTTTTCATTTTGGAGATATAAACGATTAAACAGTAGTATAGATTTGGGAATTATAAAGCACTTAATATGCAGAAATGTTCAATTAATATGTTATTAGCCCCCACCCCCACTAATTACACCATCCCCAAATCTATACTACAGATTAATCGTTTATATCTCCTGAATCAAAAAAGATAAAACAATGGGATAAAATCTAATTGAATCATTGGAATGCCGCGCGATATTAGGGTATTGTTACATGTTGACCGGGATGCCCGGGTTCGAATCCTAGGAGTCATTACAAATTTATCCTCTAATAACTCATGAACTCATTAAAATAAAGACTTTAAACAAATGTTTTACATTAATATCATTAGACTGTTTCTTTTGAAAGTATACTTGGGTACATGGTGTCCTGGGTTCAATCCATGATTTTTAAATCTACATTATCTCAGAAAATAAGAGATGTAGAGGAGTAAACCAAAGCACGATTGATAGGCTCTGTGATGTATGATTAATTCTGTATATAACTTGCAATCAGTTGTCCTTATTTCGAATCCCGATCTTTCAAAGACTTCCTTAATTTTCCTATATACTCTAGAATATATCACTTAGATTGAATCCGTAACTGCATACATGCCTTTTAAACATGTCAAACTAATATTATAAATAATTTTGTTCCTGGTGTTCTGGGTGCAAATACTGATAAAATAAAATTTAATTATAAATGTTATTACTCCTGAACTAATTAAGATAAAGACGTAAAATAATATTTATTACATTTTCGTCAATAAGTAGTCTTTTGTGAATGTATATTTAGATATCTGACGTCCTGGGTTCGATTCTTAATGTTAAAATTTCTATTGTCTCAGAAACTAAAAGGGATAAAGGTGTGGACCAAAGCATGTTTAATAGCACCTATGATAGGTAGTTAACACTGTACATACTTGTCAATCAATTGATCTTAGTTCGAATCCCGATTTTTAATGATTTCCTTAATTTGCTTCTATACTCTAGGATATGTCACTTAGGTTGATGGGTAACTTCGTACAGCTGTGCTTAACATACCAAACTAATATTATAAATAATTTTGTTCCTGATGTTCTGGCTTTCCAATTCAATGAAATTTACTTATAAATTTAATAACTCGTAATCTAATTTGGATAGACACGTCAAGTAAAATGTAAACAGAGTACTTAGCTCCTAAATATCGTTATCATGACAAATATTACTTTAAAGTACTCAGGTCGAATCCCAAAGGGGTGACTTCATATACCTTCAAGCCTAGGATCATATCATGTTCGAGTAAAGATTAAACGGTAGATGCTGATGTGGGGGGAGCTAAATTAATAAAAATATATTCATTAAAAGTATTACCGGGTTCGATTCCAGAAGCTTAGAATCTGTGTAACTCTGTAAAATTACTTTCCTCGTGAGTGTAGTGAAATGTAATGGTCGTTCTGTGGGAAGATGGAAAGGAGGAATTGAAACGGGAATGAAAACATTTAATAATGTAGTATATACATGCATCTAAATAAACAAGGTAGAAAATCTTCTACGTTACCTTTTAAGCCTTTAATTTTAAGTATTGTGATAATAGAGATTGTGCTAGCTTAGGTGTAATGGGTGGTGGTAGCGGTGGTGGTGGTTGTGGTAGGCTTTGAATGGACACATCTGACTGAATGAGAGTGTGAGAATACTTCTCTTGTTGGTGTGACATCATATACATGTAGTTATGAGACGAGTTTAAACGTGTTTGATACTGCCAGACATCCCGTCTCTGGGTGTGACGTCATAGATAATCGAGTATGCTGCAGAACTTCAAAATCTACACAACCATCTAACTTTCCTGCCAGAGTGTATGAAACCATTGGAATCATCTACAAGGAAACTGATAGCTCATCTTGGACCTCGAACGAAGTATGTAGTACATTACATGGCTTTGAAGAGGGCTCTTAATCATTGGTTACGTTTGAGTAAAATACATCGTTTGCTACATTTCCAACAGTATCGGTGGTTAAGGCCTTATGTGGAACTTCACAATAGGCTATGACAACAAGCTGTAAATGATTTTGAAAAAGACCTTCACAAGCTCCTTGCCTACGCCATGTTTGGAAATACTATTGAGAATCTGCGTAACCCTATGGATATACGACTGGTGACAAATGAGAATAATCTAGAGAAGCTGATCACCAAGCCTACGTTTATCGATAGGACAATATCTCCTGCTAATCTAACTGCAGTACATATGCCCTCTCTATAGATTGTATTCAATAAACCTATATACATTAGTATGAGTGTGTTGGACATCACTATCACTATCATTATGATGTGTTGTTACCATATAACGGAGCTGAAAACCTGAAGCTTGTGTATATAGATGCTGATTCATTCATTCATCATGTAACAACTGAAGATGTGTACCTTGACAAGCTACGTTTTCTTGAGCATCTGGATACTGCTGATTATACTAGAAGTAATATATGCTATTCAGCTCTAAACAAGAAGATGCTTGGGAAATTTAAAGATGAGGCTAATGGTAAAATCATCCAGCCCTTTGCCGGACTACGAGCTAAGATGTATGAACTAGATATCCATGGCTCAATGGTAAAAAGATTAAGGGTATAAAACGTAGTGCTATTAAGGAGTACATTACGTTTGACAGCTGTACACACTGTTTTAAGCTGTGAAATCATTAGAACGCCTATTAATCTAACCTTATCACGAAAGCACGCTGTTGCCACAGTGCAAGTGAATACAATTACATTGAATCCTTTTGATACTACAAGAGTTACTGGCGAGGATTGAATAACTACCTATGCGCATGGACATTAGAGTATTACAAACAGTGCTTAAGAGAATGTAAGTCGAACATGAAGATTTTCTCGTGAGTCTACAATCTTAAAAAATGAAATTTATCCTGTGCTGTGTATGCAACTAGCAGACGCCTGGTAAAGAAAGAAAAATAATAAATAGATGGAAGGGTAGCTGATAACCCTGCCATTAGGAGTAATCCTAGTGCATGTCTCAAGCCTAGATAAAGGAGAGAGGCTTCTACAACAAACTAAAATAAGGAACGTTACCCAAAGCGTTTCAATTTGTAAACCAATATGCAGTTTATCCCCCTCCGCCTCACACACTAACTGTTTATCGTATAAGATTTAGAAAAAAGTATATAGAGTATTGTAATGTTGGATGTTTATAATCTAGTTACTCTCTATATTACCATGGACACCTGTGATACTATCTGAATTATCTGTTATAATGACTTAAATACCTGCGATACTACCCGAATCATGTGAAATTACCTTAAATAGCTCTGATACGAACCCTGCTCAAAATTAGCACGAGCACCTGTGATACTATCTGGTTTGCCCTAAATATCAATATACTAAATGAATAACCTGGTAAAATGACTCAAATACTTGTGATACAACCTGAATCACGTGCAATTACCTTAAATAGCTGTGATACAAATCGTTGGTCGAAATTATCACGAGTATCTGTGAAACTATGCTGATTACCCCAAATATTTACGCTATTACATGAACTATCTGTGAAATACGAAACTACGTTATAACCGAACCCTGGAAACTACACTCCTGTAATGCTGGCTGAATTACTCTAAACACCTATGATACTTGAATTATCCTAAATAGCTACGACACTATCTGAATTACCCGTGAAAAACGAAATTATGCAATACCCAAGCTTTGGAATCTATCCTCCTTTGATACTAGCTGAATTAACCTAAATACCTACGATACTAACTGAGGTACCTGTGAAATCATACACAGCTATGATGCAGTTAGCCTGCTGTGATACTAGCTGAATAAGCTTAAAAGACCTCGATACTAGATGAATTGCTTGTCAAAGCATATACAACTATGATATGCCTTGCTCCTTGTATCTAGCCTCCTGTGATACTAGCATAGTGACTCTAAACACGTATGATACTTGAATTTTCCTAAATACATACGATACTATCTGAATTATATGTGAAATCATACGAAACCAATCACACACTAAACCATGCAATCTGTCATGTTGCCAAGCCACATAAGTTTAGATAGAAACAATAAACTTGCAGGCACGAGGCGCACAGATCCCATTAGTGTTAAACATAGTGCTTTATTGACCTAAAATCTACACTTATACATTTAATTTATTACTAAACAAATGATAAGATTTTCATTATTCTAATGACAATGTGACTCATAACACTGTTACAAGAAGTATCTATTTTGACTTTAATGCAGTTCATATTCAATGAGAAAAATGAAACTGTGCTATAATTGCAGACATTTGTGATTCTAATTTTGTGCTGCATGTCATCAAATTGAACTTAACGTTCATCAGTCATAGTAGACCTTATATATATTTCCCATTATTACATTTCTGTAAATGGTTTTACAGATATACGTAGATGCGAAAACTGATATTAGTCCTCGTGCTAAGTCCTTCAAATCAGAAACATATCACTCTAGTAATGCACACCAACATGCATAGATATATAACAGTACTTACACGTTTTCAAGAATGATGCGTGTTATATGCGGAAGCGGCTGTTGAAGTGAGGACGGGAACTCCCATGACAGCGCCCCTCAGGATCAGCTTTGCAAACGCGCTTGCTCCAAGAGACCCTGGGATTTGTCACACAACTGCGCACGTACGGCGCTGGGGAGCTTGCAAGTAATTTTACCCGCACTACCAACATTGATTTTAATGCAAAAGCCTCGCAGGTAGCTATATATCGTCTATGAACAGAGTCAGCGTCAGCAGAGCAGAGACCACACCCCGTTACGTTCAAGTGTGCATTACATATAGCCAGCTAAATGCTATTGAATTTTCCTATGGCCGATCTTTTAAATATTATATAAAGCATGTTCTAACAACACACGGCACCGCAGGCTATTGGCACTGATGATATATGAACTGAAATGATAACGAGAAAATTAAGCTTGAGTCTAAATTAAGGGTTTCTCCCAGGCATTACCTTGGCATGAGGAGTGAGGAAAATCTACAAAAATATTCAGTAAGGGAGGAAACCCTGGCGGTATTCGAACCGCTAACCTCCTGTTTACCAGCCCTTGCCTTAGTAACCTCGGCCGCAAGTATGGGTCTCAAAGGCTGATGACTATAAGTGGCTGAAATAGACAGCTCGTTCCATTATTGTGGCCTTTAAACTTGTTCCTCATACTACTGGCTTAATAAGAAGCAAGGTACACAAGCTTGGTTTGAGAGACTTGAAAGCTTAGCAAGATACCACCAACTGTAACGTGTATCGAGGTTTCCAAATTTTAACAATTTTAAAAAAATCACACAATTAATTTGACATTGTGCTCAAAACTTGCTACCTCAACGAGTGAGTAAGAATTACATATTAACATTCTGGGATGAAGTATTTTGATGTCTTTCACAACTCAAGAAGCATGTAGCACAGCCATAAAAAGTTTACTGTGTTTGCAACAAAGGACATTTTGAACGCTTGCTAGCAACTGCGTACACCCGCTTCCATGTATGTTGTCATCACAGCTTTGAAAGACAGACACTCGTCGCCCTCTGGGAACACTGTCATGAAATGTGGGAGCATTTGCTTTTAGAGCCAGAGATCCTCCACCACATAAATGATTCAGCGCTTAGGCGACTAAATCAGATATTGGACCAGAATGGAAAATGGACAGTTTATTAAAATAATGTCTTGTAAATGTGTCCTCCTTGAGAGTAAAAATTGCAATTTACTTCAGCTTTACATTATATTGCCATTAAAAATACTTTTTATGGAGAAATTGTGAAAACTGTCTTATTGGTTTGTATATTTTGACAGGACAGATAATTTCAATAAAGTTTAGCAAATGTGCCCTCTTTGATAGTAAAAATTGTTGGCATTTCCGTTTTACATTATGTTGCCATTAAAAATATACTTTGCGTGCAGATATTGTGCAAAACAGCTTTATTTAGCCATATATTTATACATGGTCATTATAAGTATTGACGAGTAAAGATATTGAAAAAAGTTATATATTCATACGTGAATAATCTGGAGCAGTGCAAGTGAGACAGAACGCCACTGCATGCGCTAAAAGGTACACAGATACACGCACCTCCTCCTGCTATACATCCTGGGGATAAGAAATTTACGAATATACAGATAAAATAAATAAACCGATCTACAAGCTGTTACAGAATTCAATTGACAAACTTCCAGAGCTTACAGAGATTTGATAGGCGCCTACTTTCGTGTACTACATTTGCGATCATTGTGTTCATGGTTTTCTATAGTAGATCAAAAGCAATAATAAGACAGATTGACACTGATAAAGCATCCCTAAGTTGCTGCTTCTTGGAGGTAATCGTGGTCATGCTATACTAAAACGTCATGCTATGTAAATACTGTAACATCAGGAGAAAAACACATATTAACTGACTGCTAACCTACGTTTGATGTTTGCTAGAAGCGATCAGAGATTATGGGATGCCAAGTGAAGACGATACCAGAGAAGCAACGCCAGGATAAGACCGGATCGATAGGGCAACTGCGCCATAGCGTATTCCGGATTTTCTGAGAATTACCTCCATAGCAACCCAGCTATGGCCCGGGATATTCCCAGGTAAATTTCACCTTTCAAGGGTATTGGTTTCCTTGTTGCGCACGAGTCACCTTTCCACAGAAGCTCAAGCGGAAAAAAACATATTACGTTGACAGAGGCATATACAGCGATTCCAAAAACGATTCCTTTGCAATTTAGGATGCTTAGCAGGCAAATTTGCACAAAATAAACTCTCATTTATAATATAGAGTAAAAGCATCACACTGCAGTTTATGTATTCAGCCGTTTTTTTTCATTTACGTAGTGTTCGTTTCATTTCTCTCTTTTGCAAATATCACAAACTGTTAACTTCTTCGTGTGTTCTGCTTACAAGGTTAAATGCACTTAGATCACATTTTGTGGAACAATACCCAAAATTCTGCTGCAAATGGTTTAATTTTACGGAGTAAAAACTTCAAAGTGAAGAATTACCAACATTTCACTGAACTTACTAATTAAAATCTCTCTTTTTACGATCTCACACATCCATTTTTCCATGAATTAAACTCATATGCTGAAGACACATTTACCATTGTAACCAAAATACACTCTAATAAATGCATATAAAGCGGTTTCGAAAACGCACTCTACACAGATAGATGACAATAGATTCAATTTTTAAAAAGCTAATACTAATATCATGAACATGGGAATGTGCCAAAATACATAAATGTTTTATTGTTTGTTCTTTCTGAATATTAAAACTGATAATATTCCCTCCTCAATTTGGCTGCTAGAGCTCTAAAATAAAGCGAAAGCTTTTCGGAGTCGCTATACCTGTTTAGATGAACCTGCCTGTTTTATGAAACTAATACATTATAATTGACCTTTCTCAGAAAGTCATACAAATACAAGTATACACACTAAAGATAAAGGATTTTCAAGTTAATGTTTATTAACATATATTGCTCTATTGCATGCATCTGAAAACGCAATAGGTTTCCAATCAAATTTTCACATTCCATTATTCAAACGTTTTTTGGGAACATTCCAATAGTTTTAACGGTTTTGCCAAAAATATGCGTCAAACATATAATATGTGAGGATTCCTAACTTTAGAAAAGTGTAGACTATATCGTCTCTGGTGTTGTAGTGAATGGTAAAACATTTGATACAATGTGTGTAAATTGAAGTGTCCTACAGGGTTCTGAGTTAGGTCCAGTCCTTTTATTTGTCATGATAAACGATTTACTGAAGAATTTTCCAGCATACTCTGTGAGGTATTCTGATAATGGTAGTTATCTTAGTACTCACGCTGATATCGAGACTTAAAGTTACATGCTGAGCAAATTTTCTTCTGAAAGTAAAACATTGTTCAATGTAAAGTAATTTTTAATAAATAATAAAAAAACTAAAGTACTATCCTGTATCTTAAAAACTAAATTTACTTTTATTTATGGTAGCTCTTTGACTGATGTGATCCTTGGGGACCAATTATATATTGGGCGTGAAAGACCGATAATTTTGCTCAGAGGCCTCTTTATCAAGCTTGAACTTGTTTTACGTACCGTAAATCTACGACACGGGATCACCGGTTTTACTTCCCTTCCAAATCAAGCCATGCTAAGGATTTTTACGTCCGAAAAAATCCATCGCCCTCCGCCGGGTTTGAACTCGTGACCTCAGGAACTAGAGTCTAGCATGGTAACCACTTGAGCACGGAGGACGACATGCACAAATTTCACCACTCGAATAATTTGATTTTAAAGGAGTTTAAGCCAACCATTTCCCATTTGGAGTGGAAGTCGTTAAAAGTCTTCGTAATAAAGCGGCAAAAGTCCTCTAATATTCATATTCAGCGAAACGCGATCGAAATTGGCAATATGAGTATGCCACAGTTTTAATCTTTTTACTGCTTTATTCATATAACCACACCTACAGAAAGCACAGCTTAAGTCAAATCAGTTATCTCTACACGTAATCTTCAGATGTCTGGCTTATGTCGGTTCGGAAGATGATGGATGTTCTTATGTAATGCAGGGGTTGCCGTGGGTTGCCAACCTTTCCGTAACGGAAGCCAAATTAACCGCCAGAGAATTAATTGCGGGCGAAGCCACATAAATTTAGATAGGAACAATAAACTCGCAGGCACGAGGCGCACATATCACATTAGTTTTAAACATAGTGCTTTATTGACCTAAAATCTACACTTACATATTTAATTTATTACTTAATAAATGATATGTTTTTTATTTAGTCTCATGACAATGTAACTCATAAGTAACCTACGTTAATAGCAGTTCATATTCAATAAGAGGAATGAAACATCATAAATAAATCGACGGGAAAAAATTGAATATCTTTAACCTAAGCCAAGGATAAGTCGAAATAAGATAGCATGGCTTGAACACATATTGAGGGTGAACCCGACAAGAACAATACACCAGGAGCTACACTGCACCTCAAAAGGAATTCGAGACATAGACCTCCACTAGATGGCAAGACGACCTCTATGAAGGAACGGACCTGGAGGACAACCTGGTAGATGATCAGTGATGACAAATAGTGCAAGAATTTATCTAACCGAACAAGGGATTTCAAATGTTAGCACAGTCTTACACAATTCACCTGTATTTTGTTTGTAGAAATAGAAACGTCATTAAGTGCGCTAAAATTTCGGGGACTCGCTCTCTTGTACATATAAAGGACTATTTGGAGATACTACTAAATATATAGGGTTAAATAAGATGAATATGTCGTCACCGCCATCTAGCGGAGTAGTTTGAATGACTCTCTGATATACCCACTAGCTGAAGAAATTGCATTATGGGCTATTTTCTGCAGGGAACATATTGGAAGGTCATAGAGAAATACGAATTTACTTGAAAAATGACAAAATATACTTTTAATACACCCAAAAGATAAAGTTATACGTTAGCAGTTCACGCAGAGACGTTAAAATGTATTACTCATCAATAAAAAATCTATGCAGACTGGGAAGGTTCGAGCCTATCTTCACTTACCGAAATTCCATAAGTCTAATTTAAAAAATGAGTGATATATAAATATAGGATATATCTCCGACGTTCTTATACCGGAAAGCAGGTCCCTGACATTCAGGTTTCTTTTATCGGTACTCATTACTTCGAGCTTTAAAGCAGATTGAAGAGAACGACGCTCTCGTAATTGGGTTTAATGGAACCTCTTTTGATAAGTGGGCTAAACCTTTCTATCTCAAAGTATAGGTTAACCTCATTGGACTACAGACTTACACTTATCCTCTTGATGCACGAAACTTTCAAATCCAAAATTTACAAAATCAGTAAGGCATTAAATGAATATTTAGCTCAAAATTTAATAATATAGGGAAGCATTTAGAAACTTTGAATAAGTAGGGAACACGGCAATAAAAGTCGTCGGTTAGAAAAGTTAATCTTAAAAATTGATCCACAAAGAAAAACATTCCGAATGTAGACTTAAAATGTTCACAAGATAAAACTCAGACTGCATGGGATCTTAAGGTTGAAAGTTTAGAACTACAGTTTGGGCTACTATTGCAAACATGTTGAATGCATGTTTGGAAGTAATGTTTCGTTAAATTCAAGCAACTCCAATAAAGAAACACGATATATAACAATCATATGGGTTTCTTTACCTAAGATATTTTTCATAGCTTTCCTCAAATTCTTCATTAAAACCTTATTCTTCCTTCGTTTTCATGCTCAATTATTAGCAACATTTGATCATTCCCGGCTGTGGCGTTGAATTTTTCAGTTGGCTCTACATTATGGAAAAACTTGCCAAATTCAGGCTAAGGTCTATTAAAAGTATATTAATTTATGTAATAACAATAAAAAATTAAAAACCCCTGGAAAAAATATATGCACCCAGCACTGAAGCACTTGCAATGGGCAGGTCGCCGCTAAGTTTGTCATCTCGATGGAGATGCCTTAGTAGGTATGTCAGGGAAAATAACTTGAGTCCATTGGGGAATTCAATGCCCCACCGGCATGCTTTCACAGTAGCTCAATGGTTAGAGCAACCGAACGGAGAGCGGGAGAACCGTGCTCAAATCCCGGCTGTGGCGTTGAATTTTTCAGTTGACTCTACATTAATAGTATATTGATATTAGAGCAAACCAAATAGTATCACAGGTGCTCGTGCTAATTTTGAGCAGGGATTCGTATGAGAGCTATTTTTGGTAATTTCACATGATTCGGGTAGTATCACAGGTATTTGAGTCTTTTTAACACATAGTTCAGATAGTATTACAGGTATTCATGATAATATAGAGAGTAAATAGATTATAAACATATCTCATCCAACGTAACAATACCTTATATACTTTTTTTTCTAAATCTTATGTAATAAACAGTTAGTGTGCGAGGCAGAGGGGGATAAACTGCATATTGGTTTACAAATTGAAAAGCTTTAGGTCAACATACCTCATATTAGTTTCTTGTAGGCACCTATCTCCTTTATCTAGGCTTGAGAGTAGCACTAGGATTGCTCCTAATGGCAGGGTAAACTTCTTCCCTTCTATCTTTTTATTATTTTTCTTTCTTCGTCAGGTATCTGCCAGTTGCTTACACAGCACAGGATCAATTTCATTTTTTAAGACTGTAGACTCACGAGAAAATCTTCATCTTCGACTTACATTTTCTTAAGCACTGTTTGTAATACTGTAATGTCCATACGCATAGGTAGCTATTCCATCCACGGCAATAACTCTTTTATTATCAAAGGGATTCAATGTAATTGTACTCACTTGCACTGTGGTAAAAGGTGCTTTCGTGATAAGATTAGATTGATAAGCGTTCTGATGAATTCACAGTTTTAAGACAGTCTGTGCAGCTGTCAAACGTAATATACTGCTTAATAGCACTACGATTTATACCCTTAATCTTTTTACCCCAGAGCCATGGATATCTAGTTCATACATCTTAGCTCGTAGTCCGGAAAAGCGCTGGAAGTTTTTACTATTAGCCTCATCTTTAAATTTCCCAAGCACCTTCTTGTTTAGAGCTGAATAACATATATGATTTCTAGGATAATCAGCAGTATCCAGATGCTCAAGAAAACGTAGCTTATCATGTTACACATCTTCAGGTGTTACCGATGAATGAATGAATGAATCAGTATCCATATACATAAGCTTCAGGTTTTCAGTTCCGTAATATGTTAACAACACATCATGATGATAGTCATAGTGATGCGCAACACACTCATACCAATGTATATAGGCATGTTGAATACAATCTATAGAGAGGCCATATGTACAGCAGTTAGATTAGCAGCATATATTGCCCTATCGATAAACGTAGGCTTGGCGATCAGCTTCTCTAAAGTCTTCTCATTTGTCACCAGTCGTATATCCATAAGGTTACGCAGATTCTCAATATGTTTTCCAAACATGGCGTTGTTAAAGAGCTTGTGGAGGTCCTTCTCAAAATCATTTACAGCTTGCTGTCATAACCTGTTGTTAAATTCCGCATAAGGCTTTAACCACAATACTGTTGAATTGTAGCACACGATGGATTTTACTCAAACGTAACCTATGATTAAGAGCTTGCTTCAAAGCCATGTAATGTACTACATACTTCGTTCGAGGTCCAAGATGAGGTATCAGTTTCTTTGTAGATGATTCCAGGCAGATGATACACTCAGGCAGGAAAGGTAGATGGTTGTGTGGATCGTGAGGTTCTGCAGGATACTCCATGTGTATGACGTCAAACCCAGAGACAGGATGTCTGGCAGTATCAAACACGTTTAAACTCGTCTAATAACTACATGTATATAATGTCACACCAACAAGAGAAGTATTATCACACTATCATTCAGTCAGATGTGTCCATTCAAAGCCTACCACAACCACCACCACCACCGATACCACCACCCATTACACCAAAGCTAGCACAATCTCTATTATCACAATACTTAAATGTAAAATCTTGAAAGGTAACGTGAAGATTTTCTCCCTTGTTTAGCTAAAAGTATGTATATACTACATTATTTCATGTTTTCATTCCCTTTTCAATTCTTCCTTTCCATCTTCCCACAGAAAGACCATCACATGTCACTACAATCACGAGCAAAGTAATTTTACCAGAGTTACACTGATTCTAAGCTTCTAGAATCGTACCCGGTAATACTTTTAAAGAATATATTTTTATTAATTTACCTCCGCTTACATCAGCATCTACCATTTAATCTTTACTCGAACCTGATATGATCCATAGGATTGAAGATATATGAAATCACCCCTTTGGGATTTGACCTGAGTCCTTTAAAGTAATTTTTGTCATGATAACGATATTTAGGAACTAAGTACTCTGTTTACTTTTTACTTGACGTGTCTATCCAAATTAGATAACGAGTTACTAAATTTGTAAGCAAACTTCATTGAATCGGTTTTCGAACCCAGAACACCAGGAACAAAGTTATTTATAATATTAGTTTAGTATGTTAAACCCAGTTGTACGAAGTTACGTCATCAACCTAAGTGACATATCCTAGAGTATAGAGGAAAATTAAGGAAATCATTAAAAGATCGGGATTTGAACTAAGGACAACTGATTGACAATTATATACAGTATTATTTCCTATCATAGGAGCTATCAAACATGCTTTCGTACCTTAGATTCTGAGACAATAGCGATTTTAAAATTCAGGATTGTATACAGGACGTCAGATATCTAAATATACATTCACAAAAATTACCTATTGACGTAAATGTAATAAACCTTATCTACGTCTTTATCTTAATTAGTTCAGAAGTTATTAAATTTATAAGTAAATTTCATTTTATCAGTATTCGAAACCAGAACACCAGGAACAAATTTATTTATAATATTAGTTTGGCATGTTTAAAAGGCCTGTATGCAGTTACGGCTTCTATCTAAGTGATATATTCTAGAGTGTAGAGAAAAATTAAGGAAGTCACTGAAATTTGGGGATTCGAACTAAGGACAACTGGTTGAAAATTATATACAGAATTCATCACTGATCAAAGTGTCTATCAGTCGTGCCATGTAACACCACTCTACCTCTGTTATTTCTGAGATAATGCAAATTTAAGCATTAAGGATCGAACCCAGGAACCTAGGTATCCAACTATACATTCAAAAGAAACTACGTAATAATATTAATGTAATAAATTTTATTTGTAGCCTTTATCATAATCAGTTCAGGAGTTATTAGAAGATAAATTTGTAATCACTCCTAGGGTTCGAACCCGGGCATTCCGGTCAACTTGTAACATAACCCTACTAGGTCGCGGCATTCCAAGGATTTAACTAGTTTCTATACCATTGTTCTATCTCTTTTCATTTTGGAGATATAAACGATTAATCAGTAGTACAGATTTGGGAATTGAAAAGCACTTAATATGCAGGAATCTTCAATTAATATGCTATTAGACCCACCCCCACTAATTACACCATCCCCAAATCTATACTACAGATGAATCGTTTATATCTCCTGAATGAAAAAAGATAAAACAATGGGATAAAATCTAATTGAATCATTGGAAAGCCGCGCGACATTAGGGTATTGTTACATGTTGACCGGGATGCCGGGGTTCGAATCCTAGTAGTGATTACAAATTTATCTTCTAATAACTCATGAACTCATTAAAAAAAGACTTTGAATAAATGTTTTACATTAATATCATTAGATTGTGTCTTTTGAATGTATACTTGGGTACATGGTGTCCTGGGTTCAATCCATGATTTTTAAATCTACATTATCTCAGAAAATAAGAGATGTAGAGGAGTAAACCAAAGAACGATTGATAGGCTCTGTGATGTATGATTAATTCTGTATATAACTTGCAATCAGTTGTCCATATTTCGAATCCCGATCTTTCAAAGACTTCCTTAATTCTCCTATATACTCTAGAATATATCACTTAGATTGAATCCGTAACTGCATACAGGCCTTTTAAACATGTCAAACTAATATTATAAATAATTTTGTTCCTGGTGTTCTGGGCGCAAATACTGATAAAATAAAATTTAATTATAAATGTTATAACTCATGAACTAATTAAGATAAAGACTTAAAATAATATTTATTACATTTTCGTCAATAAGTAGTCTTTTGTGAATGTATATTTAGATATCTGACATCCTTGGTTCGATTCTTAATGTTAAAATTTCTATTGTCTCAGAAACTAAAAGGGATAAAGGGGTGGACCAAAGCAGGTTTAATAGCACCTATGATAGGTAGTTAACACTGTACATACTTGTCAATCAATTGATCTTAGTTCGAATCCCGATTTTTAATGATTTCCTTAATTTGCCTCTATACTCTAGGATATGTCACTTAGGTTGATGGGTAACTTCGTACAGCTGTGCTTAACATACCAAACTAATATTATAAATAATTTTGTTCCTGATGTTCTGGCTTTCCAATTCAATGAAATTTACTTATAAATTTAATAACTCGTAATCTAATTTGGATAGACACGTCAAGTAAAATGTAAACAGAGTACTTAGCTCCTAAATATCGTTATCATGACAAAAATTACTTTAAAGTACTCAGGTCGAATTCCAAAGGGGTGACTTCATATACCTTCAAGCCTAGGATCATATCATGTTCGAGTAAAGATTAAACGGTAGATGCTGATGTGGGGGGAGCTAAATTAATAAAAATATATTCATTAAAAGTATTACCGGGTTCGATTCCAGAAGCTTAGAATCTGTGTAACTCTGTAAAATTACTTTCCTCGTGAGTGTAGTAAAATGTAATGGTCTTTCTGTGGGAAGATGGAAAGGAGGAATTGAAACGGGAATGAAAACATTTAATAATGTAGTATATACATGCATCTAAATAAACAAGGTAGAAAATCTTCTACGTTACCTTTTAAGCCTTTAATTTTAAGTATTGTGATAATAGAGATTGTGCTAGCTTAGGTGTAATGGGTGGTGGTAGCGGTGGTGATGGTTGTGGTAGGCTTTGAATGGACACATCTGACTGACTGAGAGTGTGAGAATACTTCTCTTGTTGGTGTGACATCATATACATGTAGTTATGAGACGAGTTTAAACGTGTTTGATACTGCCAGACATCCCGTCTCTGGGTGTGACGTCATAGATAATCAAGTATCCTGCAGAACTTCAAAATCTACACAACCATCTAACTTTCCTGCCAGAGTGTATGAAACCATTGGAATCATCTACAAGGAAACTGATAGCTCATCTTGGACCTCGAACGAAGTATGTAGTACATTACATGGCTTTGAAGAGGGCTCTTAATCATTGGTTACGTTTGAGTAAAATACATCGTTTGCTACATTTCCAACAGTATCGGTGGTTAAGGCCTTATGTGGAACTTCACAATAGGCTATGACAACAAGCTGTAAATGATTTTGAAAAAGACCTTCACAAGCTCCTTGACTACGCCATGTTTGGAAATACCACTGAGAATCTGCGTAACCCTATGGATATACGACTGGTGACAAATCAGAGTAATCTAGAGAAGCTGATCACCAAGCCTACGTATATCGATAGGACAATATATGCTGCTAATCTAACTGCAATACACATGCCCTCTCTATAGATTGTATTCAATAAACCTATACACATTAGTATGAGTGTGTTGGACATCACTATCACTATCATTATGATGTGTTGTTACCATATAACGGAGCTGAAAACCTGAAGCTTGTGTATATGGATACTGATTCATTCATTCATTCATCGTGTAACAACTGAAGATGTGTACCTTGACAAGCTACGTTTTCTTGAGCATCTGGATAATGCTGATTATACTAGAAGTCATATATGCTATTCAGCTCTAAACAAGAAGATGCTTGGGAAATTTAAAGATGAGGCTAATGGTAAAATCACGCAGCGCTTTGTCGGACTACGAGCTAAGATGTATGAACTAGATATCCATGGCTCAATGGTAAAAAGATTAAGGGTATAAAACGTAGTGCTGTTAAAGAGTACATTACGTTTGACAGCTGTACAGACTGTCTTAAAGCTGTGAAATCATCAGAACGCCTATTAATCTAACCTTATCACGAAAGCACGCTGTTACCACGGTGCAAGTGAATACAATTACATTGAATCCTTTTGATACTACAAGAGTTATTGCCGAGGATGGAGTAACTACATATGCGCATGGACATTAGATTATTACAAGCAGTGCTTAAGAGAATGTAAGTCGAACACGAAGATTTTCTCGTGAGTCTACAATCTTAAAAAATGAAATTTATCCTGTGCTTTGTATGCAACTAGCAGACGCCTGATAAAGAAAGAAAAATAATACAAAGATGGAAGTGTAGGTGATAACCCTGCCATTAGGAGTAATCCTAGTGCTAGTCTCAAGCCTAGATAAAGGAGAGAGGCTTCTAGAACAAACAAATAAGGAACGTTACCCAAAGCGTTTCAATTTGTAAACCAATATGCAGTTTATCCCCCTCCGCCTCACACACTAACTGTTTATCATATAAGATTTAGAAAAAAGGTATATAAAGTATTGTAATGTTGGATGTTTATAATCTAGTTACTCTCTATATTAACATGGACACCTGTGATACTATCTGAATTATCTGTTATAATGACTTAAATACCTGCGATACTACCCGAATCATGTGAAATTACCTTACATAGCTCTGATACGAACCCTGCTCAAAATTAGCACGAGCACCTGTGATACTATCTGGTTTGCCCTAAATATCAATATACTAAATGAATAACCTGGTAAAATGACTCAAATACTTGTGATACAACCTGAATCACGTGCAATTACCTTAAATAGCTGTGATACAAATCGTTGGTCGAAATTATCACGAGTATCTGTGAAACTATGCTGATTACCCCAAATACTTACGCTATTACATGAACTATCTGTGAAATACGAAACTACGTTATAACCGACCCCTGGAAACTACACTCCTGTAATGCCGGCTGAATTACTCTAAACACCTATGATACTTGAGTTATCCTATATACCTACGATACTCTCTGAATTCCCAGTGAAATACGAAATTATGCAATACCCAAGCTTTGGAATCTATCCTCCTTTGATACTAGCTGAATTAACCTAAATACCTACGATACTAACTGAAGTACCTGTGAAATCATACACAGCTATGATGCAGTTAGCCTGCTGTGATACTAGCTGAATAAGCTTAAAAGACCTCGATACTAGATGAATTGCTTGTCAAAGCATATACAACTATGATATGCCTTGCTCCTGGTATCTAGCCTCCTGTGATACTAGCTTAGTGACTCAAAACACGTATGATACTTGAATTATCCTAAATACCTACGATACTATCTGAATTATATGTGAAATCATACGAAACCAATCACACACTAAACCATGCAATCTGTCATGTTGCCAAGCTACATAAGTTTAGATAGAAAAAATAAACTTGCAGGCACGAGGCGCACAGATCCCATTAGTGTTAAACATAGTGCTTTATTGACCTAAAATCTACACTTATACATTTAATTTATTACTTAACAAATGATAAGATTTCCATTATTCTAATGACAATGTGACTCATAACACTGTTACAAGAAGTATCTATTTTTATGTTAATGCAGTTCATATTCAATGAGAAGAATGAAACTGTGCTATAATTGCAGACATTTGTGATTCTAATTTTGTACTGCATGTCATCAAATTGAACTCAACGTTCATCAGTCATAGTAGACCTGTATTTAGATTTCCCATTATTACATTTCTGTAAATGGTTTTACAGATATACGTAGTTGCGAAAACTGATATTAGTCCTCGTGCTAAGTCCTTCAAATCAGAAACATATCACTCTAGTAATACACACCAACATGCATAAATATATAACATTACTTACACGTTTTCCAGAATGTTGCGTGTTATCTGCGGAAGCGGCTGTTGAAGTGAGGACAGGAACTCTCATGACAGCGCCCCTCAGGATCAGCTTTGCAGACGCGCTTGCTCCAAGAGACCCTGGGATTTGTCACACAACTGCGCACGTACGGCGCTGGGGAGCTTGCAAGTAATTTTACCCGCACTACCAATATTGATTTTAATGCAAAGGCCTCGCAGGTAGCTATATTTAGTCTATGAACAGAGTCAGCGTCAGCAGAGCAGAGACCACACCCCGGTACGTTCAAGTGTGCATTACCTATAGCCAGCTTAATGCTATTGAATTTTCCTATGGCCGATCTTTTAAATATTATATAAAGCATGTTCTAACAACACACGGCACCGCAGGCTATTGCCACTGATGATATATGAACTGAAATGATAACGAGAAAATTAAGCTTGAGTCTAAATTAAGGGTTTCTCCCAGGCATTACCTTGGTATGAGGAGTGAGGAAAATCTACAAAAATATTCAGTAAGGGAGGAAACCCTGGCGGTATTCGAAACGCAAACCTCCTGTTTATCAGCCCTTGCCTTAATAACCTCGGCCGCAAGTGTGGGTCTCAAAGGCTGATGACTATAAGTGGCGGAAATGGACAGCTCGTTCCATTATTGTGGCCTTTAAACTTGTTCCTCATACTACTGGCTTAATAAGAAGCAAGGTACACAAGCTTGGTTTGAGAGACTTGAAAGCTTAGCAAGATACCACCAACTGTAACGTGTATCGAGGTTTCCAAATTTTAACAACTTTAAAAAATCACTCAATTAGTTTGACATTGTGCTCAAAAGTTGCTACCTCAACGAGTGAGTAAGAATTACATATTAACATTCTGGGATGAAGTATTTTGATGTCTTTCACAACTCAAGAAGCATGTAGCACCGCCATAAAAAGTTTACTGTGTTTGCAACAAAGGACATTTTGAACGCTTGCTAGTAACTGCGTACACCCGCTTCCATTTATGCTGTCATCACAGCTTTGAAAGACAGACACTCGTCGCCCTCTGGGAACACTGTCATGAAATGTGGGAGCATTTGCTTTTAGAGCCAGAGATCTTCCACCACATAAATGATTCAGCGCTTAGGCGACTAAATCAGATATTGGACCAGAATGGAAAATGGACAGTTTATTAAAATGATGTCTTGTAAATGTATCCTCCTTGAGAGTAAAAATTGCAATTTACTTCAGCTTTACATTATATTGCCATTAAAATACTTTTTATGGAGAAATTGTGAAAACTGTCTTATTGGTTTGTATATTTTGACTGGACAGTTGATTTCAATAAAGTTTAGTAAATGTGTCCTCTTTGATAGTAAAAATTGTTGGCATTTCCGTTTTACATTATGTTGCCATTAAAAATATACTTTGCGTGCAGATATTGTGCCAAACAGCTTTATTTAGCTATATATTTAAACATTGTCATTATAAGTATTGACGAGTAAAGATATTGAAAAAAGTTATATATTCATACGTGAATAATCTGGAGCAGTGCAAGTGAGACAGGACGCCACTGCATGCGCTAAAAGGTACACAGATGCATGCACTTCCTCCTGCTATACATCCTGGAAATAAGAAATTTAGGAATATACAGATAAAATAAATAAACCGATCTACACGCTGTTACAGAATTCAATCGACAAACTTCCAGAGCTTACAGAGATTTAATAGGCGCCTACTTTCGTGTACTACATTTGCGATCATTGTGTTCATGGTTTTCTATAGTAGATCAAAAGCAATAATAAGCCAGATTGACACTGATAAAGCATCCCTAAGTTGCTGCTTCTTGGAGGTAATCGTGGTCATGCTATACTAAAACGTCATGCTATGTAAATACTGTAACATCAGGAGAAAACCACATATTAACTGACTGCTAGATGACAATAGATTCAATTTTTAAAAAGCTAATACTAATAACATGAACATGGGAATGTGCCAACATACATAAATGTTTTATTGTTTGTTCTTTCTGAATATTAAAACTGATAATATTCCCTCCTCAATTTGGCTGCTAGAGCTCTAAAATAAAGCGAAGGCTTTTCGGAGTCGCTATACCTGTTTAGATGAACCTGCCTGTTTTATGAATCTAATACATTATAATTGACCTTTCTCAGAAAGTCATACAAATACAAGTATACACACTAAAGATAAAGGATTTTCAAGTTAATGTTTATTAACATATATTGCTCTATTGCATGCATCTGAAAACGCAATAGGTTTCCAATCAAATTTTCACATTCCATTATTCAAACATTTTTTGGGAACATTCCAATAGTTTTAACGGTTTTGCCAAGTATATGCGTCAAACATATAATAAGTGAGGATTCCTAACTTTAGAAAAGTGTAGACTATAGCATCTCTGTTATCGTAGTCAATCGTAAAGCATTTGATGCAATGTGTGTAAATGGAAGTGTACTACAGGGTTCTGAGTTTGGTCCAGTCCTTTTATTTGTCATGATAAATGATTTTCTGCAGAATTTTCCAGCATAGTCTGTGATGTTTGCTGATAATGGTAGTTTTCTTAGTACTCACGCTGATATCGAGACTTAAAGTTACATGCTGAGCAAATCTTCTTCTGAAACTAATACATTGTTCAATGTAAACTAATTTTTAATAAATAATAATAAAACTAAAGTACTATCCTGTATCTTAAAAACTAAATTTACTTTTATTTATGGTAGCTCTTTGACTGATGTGATCCTTGGGGTCCAATTCTATATTGGGCGAGAAAGACCGATAATTTTGCTCAGAGGCCTCTTTATAAAGCTTGAACTTGTTTTACGTACCGTAAATCTACGACACGGGACCACCGGTTTTACTTCCCTTCCAAAGCAAGCCACGCTAAGGATTTTTACGTCCGAAAAAATCCATCGCCCTCCGCCGGGTTTGGACTCGTGACCTCAGGAACTAGAGTCTAGCATGGTAACCACTTCAGCACGGAGGACGACATTCACAAATTTCTACACTCGAATAATTTGATTTTAAAGGAGTTTAAGCCAACCATTTCCCATTTGGAGTGGAAGTCGTTAAAAGTCTTCGTAATAAAGCGGAAAAAGTCCTCTAATATTCATATTCAGCGAAACGCGATCGAAATTGGCAATATGAGTATGCCACAGTTTTAATCTTTTTACTGCTTTATTCATATAACCACACATACACAAAGCACAGCTTAGGTCAAATCAGTTACCTCTACACGTAATCTTCAGATGTCTGGCTTATGTCGGTTCGGGAGATGATGGTGATGTTGTTATGTAATGCAGGGGTTGCCGTGGGTTGCCAACCTTTCCGTAACGGAAGCCACATTAACCGCCAGAGAATTAATTGCGGGCGAAGCCACATAAATTTAGATAGGAACAATAAACTCGCAGGCACGAGGCGCACATATCACATTAGTTTTAAACATAGTGCTTTATTGACCTAAAATCTACACTTACATATTTAATTTATTACTTAATAAATGATATGTTTTTTTATTTAGTCTCATGACAATGTAACTCATAACTAACCTACGTTAATAGCAATACCCTACTAGCTGGCGGCATTCCAAGGGTTTAATTAGTTTCTATCCCATTGTTCTATCTCTTTTCACTTTGGAGATATAAACGTATAATCAGTAGTATAGATTTGGGAATTGAAAAGCGCTGAATATGCAGGAATGTTCAATTAATATGTTATTAGCCCCCATCCCCACTAATTACACCATCCCCAAATCTATACTACAGATTAATCGTTTATATCTCCTGAATGAAAAAGATACAACAATGGGATAAAAACTAATTGAATCATTGGAATGCCGCGCGACATTAGGGTATTGTTCCAGGTTGACCGGGATGCCCGGGATCGAATCCTTGGAGTGATTACAAATTTATCTTCTAATAACTCATGAACTCATTAAAAAAAAGACTTTAAATAAATGTTTTACATTAATATCATTAGATAGTTTCTTGTGAATGTATACTAGGGAACATGGTGTCCTGGGTTCAATCCATAATTTTTAAATCTCCATTATCTCAGAAAATAAGAGAGGTAGAGGGGTAAACCAAAGCACGATTGATAGGCTCTGTGATGGATGATTAATTCTGTATATAACTTGCAATCAGTGGTCCTTAGTTCGAATCCCGATCTTTCAAAGACTTCCTTAATTTTCTTCTATACTCTAGAATATATCAGTTAGATTGAAGCCGTAACTGCATGCAGGCCTTTTAAACATGTCAAACTAATATTATAAATAATTATGCTCCTGGTGTTCTGGGTGCGAATACTGATAAAATAAAATTTAATTATAAATGTTATAACTCCTGAACCAATTAAGATAAAGACCTAAAATGAAGTTTATTGCATTTTCGTCAATAAGTACTCTTTTATGAATGTATATTTAGATATCTGACGTCCTGGGTTCGATTCTTAATTTTAAAATTTCTATTGTCTCAGAAACTAAAAGGGATAAAGGGGTGGACCAAAGCAAGTTTAATAGCTACTATGATAGGTAGTTAACACTGCACATAATTGTCAATCAGTTGACCTTAGTTCAAATCCCGATTTTTAACGATTTCCTTAATTTTCTTCTATACTCTAGGATATGTCACTTAGGTTGATGGGTAACTTCGTGCAGCTTGTTTAACATACCAAACTAATATTATGAATAATTTTGTTCCTGATGTTCTGGGTTTGAATACCAATTCAATGAAATTTACTTACAAATTTAATAACTCGTAATCTAATTTGGATAGACACGTCAAGTAAAATGTAAACAGAGTACTTAGCTCCTAAATATCGTTATCATGACAAAAATTACTTTAAAATACTCAGGTCGAATCCCAAAGGGGTGACTTCATATACCTTCATGCCTACGGATCATATCAGGTTCGAGTAAAGATTAAACGGTAGTTGCTGATGTGGGGGGAGCTAAATTAATAAAAATATATTCATTAAAAGTATTATCGGGTTCTATTCTAGAAGCTCAGAATCTGTGTAACTCTGGAAAATTACTTTCCTCGTGAGTGTAGTGAAATGTAATGGTCTTTCTGTGGGAAGATGGAAAGGAGGAATTGAAACGGGAATGAAAACATGAAATAATGTAGTATATACATGCATCTAACTAAACAAGGGAGAAAATCTTCTACGTTACCTTTTAAGCCTTTACTTTTAAGTATTGTGATAATGGAGATACGAATCCCTGCTCGAAATTAGCACGAGCACCTGTGATACTATCTGGTTTGCCCTAAATATCAATATACTAAATGAATAACGTGCTAAAATGACTCAAATACTTGTGATACAACTTGAATCACGTGCAATTACCTTAAATAGCTGTCATACAAATCGTTGTTCGAAATTATCACGAGTATCTGTGAAACTATGCTGATTACCCCAAATACTTACGCTATTACATGAACTATGTGTGAAATACGAAACTACGTTATAACCGACCCCTGGAAACTACTCTCCTGTAATGGTGGTTGAAATACTCTAAACACCTATGATACTTGAATTATCCTAAATACTTACGATACTCTCTGAATTACCTGTGAAGTAAGAAATTATGCAATACCCAAGCTTTGGAATCTGTCCTCCTGTGATACTAGCTGACTTAATCTAAATGCCTACGATACTAACTGAAGTACCTGTGAAATCATACACAGCTATAATGCAGTTAACCTCCTGTGATACTAGCTGAGTGACTCTTAATTCCTGTGATACTTGAATTGTCCTAAATACCTACGATACTATCTGAATTACCTGTGAAATCATACGGAACTAATGACACAATAAACCATGGAATCTGTCCTAACCTGCAATACTAGCTGAGTTACTCTAAGCACCTACGATACTTGAATCAGTCCAAATATCTACGATACTATCTGAATTACCTGTTAAATCATACACAGCTATGATGCAGTCAGCCTCTGGAATATACCCTCGTGTGATACTAGTTGAATTAGCTTCCATGCTCATGATACTGCCTGAATTGCTTGTGAAATCATATACAGCTATGATATGCCTTGCTCCTGGAATCTAGCCTCCTGTGATACTAGCTGAGTGACTCTAAACACCTATGATACTTGAATTATCCTAAATACCTACGAAACTATCTAAATTACCTGTGAAATCATACGGAACTTTACACACGCTAAACCATGGAATCTGTCCTACCCTACGATACTAGCTCAGTTGCTCTAAGCACCTATGATACTTGAATCAGCTCAAATACCTACGACACTATCTGAATGACCTGTGAAAACATACACAGCTGTGATGCACTCAGTCTCTGGAATACACCCCCTGTGATACCAGCTGAATTAGCTTAAATGCTAACGATACTAGCTGAAGTGCCTGTGAAATCATATACAGCTATGATACGCCCAGCCCATGGTATCTAGCCTCCTGTGATATTAGCTTAGTGGCTCTAAACACCTATGATACTTGATTTATCCTAAATACCTACGATACTATCTAAATTATATGTGAAATCATACGGAACCAATCACACACTAAACCATGGAATCTGTCATGTTGCCAAGCCACATAAGTTTAGATAGAAACAATAAACTTGCAGGCACGGGGTGCACAGATCACATTAGTTTTAAACATAGTGCTTTATTGACCTAAAATCTACACTTATACATTTAATTTATTACTTAACAAATGATAAGATTTCCATTATTCTAATGACAATGTGACTCATAACACTGTTACAAGAAGTATCTATTTTTATGTTAATGCAGTTCATATTCAATGAGAAGAATGAAACTGTGCTATAATTGCAGACATTTGTGATTCTAATTTTGTACTGCATGTCATCAAATTGAACTCAACGTTCATCAGTCATAGTAGACCTGTATTTAGATTTCCCATTATTACATTTCTGTAAATGGTTTTACAGATATACGTAGTTGCGAAAACTGATATTAGTCCTCGTGCTAAGTCCTTCAAATCAGAAACATATCACTCTAGTAATACACACCAACATGCATAAATATATAACATTACTTACACGTTTTTCAGAATGTTGCGTGTTATCTGCGGAAGCGGCTGTTGAAGTGAGGACAGGAACTCTCATGACAGCGCCCCTCAGGATCAGCTTTGCAGACGCGCTTGCTCCAAGAGACCCTGGGATTTGTCACACAACTGCGCACGTACGGCGCTGGGGAGCTTGCAAGTAATTTTACCCGAACTACCAACATTGATTTTAATGCAAAGGCTGCGCAGCTAGCCATATTTCGTCTATGAACAGACTCAGCGTCAGCAGAGCAGAGACCACACCCCGTAAAGTTCAAGTGTGCATTACCTATAGCCAGCTTAATGCTATTGAATTTTTCTATAGCTGATCTTTCAGATATTATATAGAGCATGTTCTAGCAACACACGGCACCGCAGGCTATTGGCACTGATGATATATGAACTGAAATGATAACGAGAAAATTAAGCTTGAGTCTAAATAAAGGGTTTTTCCCAGGCATTACCTTGGTATGAGGAGTGAGGAAAATCTACAAAAGTATTCAGTAAGGGAGGAAACCCTGGCGGTATTTGAACCGCAAACCTCCTGTTTACCAGCCCTTGCCTTAATAACCTCGGCCGCAAGTGTGGGTCTCAAAGGGTGATGACTATAAGTGGCGGACGTGGACAGCTCGTTCCATTATTGTGATCTTTAAACTTGTTCCTCATGGTACAGTCTTAATAAGAAGCAAGGTACACAAGGTTGGTTTGAGAGACTTGAAAGTTTAGCAAGATACCACCAACTGTAAAATGTATCGAGGTTTCCAAGTTTTAACAATTTTAAAAAAATCACACAATTAATTTCACACTGTGCTCAAAACTTGCTACCTCAACGAGTGAGTCAGAATTACATATTAACATTCTGGGATTAAGTATTTTGATGTCTTTCACAACTCAAGAAGCATGTAGCACCGCCATAAAAAGTTTACTGTGTTTGCATAAAAGGACATTTTGAACGCTTGCTAGCAACTGCGTACACCCGCTTCTATTTATGCTGCCATCACAGCTTTGAAAGACAGACACTCGTCACCCTCTGGGAACACTGTCATGAAATGTGGGAGCATTGGCCCTTAGAGCCAGAGATCTTCCACCACATAAGTGATTCAGCGCTTAGGCGGTTAAATAAGATATTGGACCAGAATGGAAAATGGACAGTTTATTAAAATAATGTCTTGTAAATGTGTCCTCTTGAGAGTATAAATTGTAATT
This sequence comes from Deroplatys truncata, assembly GCA_030765065.1. Lineage (NCBI taxonomy): Eukaryota > Metazoa > Arthropoda > Insecta > Mantodea > Mantidae > Deroplatys > Deroplatys truncata. Next base: position 126,125,454 of record CM060990.1, on the reverse strand, counting down.
TACTTCAGCTTTATATTATATTGCCATTAAAAATACTTTTTATGTGAGAAATTGTGAAAACTGTCTTATTGGTTTGTATATTTTTACTGGACAGATAATTTCAATAAAGTTTATTAAATGTGTCCTCTTTGATAGTAAAAATTGTTGGCATTTCCGTTTTACATTATGTTGCCATTAAAAATATACTTTTCGTGCAGATATTGTGCAAAAAAGCTTTATTTACTATATATTTAAACATGGTCATTATAAGTGATGACGAGCAAAGCTATTGAAAAAAGTTATATATTCATACGTGAATAATCTGGAACTGTGTAAATGAGACAGGACGCCACTGCATGCACTAAAAGGTACACAGATACACGCACCTCCTCCTTCTATACATCCTGTGGATACGAAATTTAGAAATAAGCAGATAAAAATAGATAAACCGATCTACACGCTGTTACAGAATTATATCGACAAGCTTTCAGAGCTTACAGAGATTTAATAGGCGCCTACATATGTGTACTACATTTGCGATCATTGTGTTCATGGTTTTCTATAGTAGATCAAAAGCAATAATAAGACAGATTGACACTGATAAAGCATCCCTAAGTTGCTGCTTCTTGGAGGTAATCGTGGTCAGGCTATGCTAAAACCTCATGCTATGTAAATACTGTAACAGAAGTGGGATAAATTAAGTTTGGGTTCATTCCAAACGTACTCCAGTCATCTGTGTGAAGAGGTAAATGTTTAAACGCTTGAACACAGCACCATAAGATTGACAGCCGAGCACGCAAATGACTGCGCTACTGCATCACCTAACTGCAGAAAAAGCAAAGCTCATAACTTTGAAAATACCACATGGTAGCTAATTTTCAGGGCTGTAGAAGAGACATTAAGAGTTGGAATCAGTAGCACATTCGTATTAAATCTATTTGTTTGCATTTATCATTACGGATATTCAAATGAAAAATCATTATGTAACTTCAGAGTTTGTCGCAACCTGTGGCCTATATTAAGGTATTCCTATACCATCGCTTAGGTGACCCAGAAAGGTTGTCTTTTGAATTGTTTAATACGCACATTTGATTCTAACAGAAAGGCTCCTTGAAATATTGAGTTAGAAACACTAGGAATACAGGCTCCCTTTACGAAGCGTAGAGACCAGCTAACAGAAGCAGCAACACCAAAACTTGGATTGTTATGACCCTAAAATTATGTGGTTGACCGTGTCATTCCAAGGTTGATGTAACAACCAAATTTACCTAACACTTCATTAATGAGCCGAAGAGCATTGATGCCCTTGTAGTCGACGTCCAGGTTTGCAACATCAGGAGACAAACACATATTAACTGACTACTAACCTACGTTTGATGGCTGCTATAAGCGATCATAGATTATGGGATGCCAAGTGAAGACGATACCAGAGAAGCAACTGCAGGATAAGACCGGATCGATAGGGCAACTGCGCCATTGCGTATTCTGGATTTTCTGAGAATTACCTCCATAGCAACTCAGCTATGGCCCGGGATGTTCCCAGGTGAATTTCACCTTTCAAGGGTATTGGTTTCCTTGTCGCGCACGAGTCAGCTTTCCACAGAGCGGAAAAAAAACATATTACGTTGACAGAAGCATATACAGCGATTCCAGAAACCATTCCTTTGCAATTTAGGATGCTTAGCAGCGACATTTGCACAAAATAAACTCTCATTTATAATATACAGTAGAAGCATCACACTGCAGCATGTATTCAGCCGTTTTCTTCATTTAAGTAGTGTTCCTTTTATTTCTCTCTTTTGCAAATAGCACAAGCTCTTAACTTCTTCGTGTGTTCTGCTTACAAGGTTAAATGCACTTAGATCACATTTTGTGGTACAATACCCAAAATTCCGCTTCAAATGGTTTAATTTTACGGAGGAAAAACGTCAAAGTGAAGAATTACCAACATTTCATCTCTCTTTTTATGATCTCACAGATTAATTTTTCCATTAAATAAACTCTTATGCTGAAGACGGATTTACCATTATAACCAAAATACACTCTAACAAATGCATATAAAGCGGTTTCGAAAACGCACCCTATACAGATAGATGACAATAGATTCAATTTTTTAAAAATTAATACTAATAACATGAACATGGGAATGTGCCAAAATACATAAATGTTTTATTGTTTGTTCTTTCTGTATATTAAAACTGATTATATTCCCTCCTCAATTTTGCTGCTAGAGTTCTAAAATAAAGCGAAAGCTTTTCGGAGTCGCTATACCTGTTTAGATGAACCTGCCTTTTTTGGAAACTAATACATTATAATTGACCTTTCTCAGAAAGTCATACAAATACAAGTATACACACTAAAGATAGAGGATTTTCAAGTTAATGTTTATTAACATATATTGCTCTATTGCATGCATCTGAAAACGCAATAGGTTTCCAATCAAATTTTCACATTCCATTATTCAAACATTTTTTGGGAACATTCCAATAGTTTTAACGGTTTTGCCAAGTATATGCACCAAACGTATAATATGTGAGGATTCCTAACTTTAGAAAAGTGTAGACTATATTTCTCTGGTGTCGTAGTGAATGGTAAAGCATTTGATGCAATGTGTGTAAATTGAAGTGTCCTACAGGGTTCTGAGTTAGGTCCAGTCCTTTTATTTGTCATGATAAATGATATACTTGCAGAATTTTCCAGCATACTCTTTGGTGTATGCTGATAATGGTGGTTTTCTTATTAGTCACGTGATATCGAGACTTAAAGTTACATGCTGAGAAAATTTTCTTCTGAATGTAAAACATTGTTCTATGTAAACTTAATTTTAATAAATAATAATAAAACTAAAGTATTATCATGTACCTTAAAAAACTAAATTTACTTTTATTTATGGACGCCCTTTGACTGATGTGGTCCTTGGGGTCCAATTCTATATTGGGCGAGAAAGACCGGTAATTTTGCTCAGAGGCCCCTTTATCAGGCTTAATCTTCTTTTATGTACCGTAATTCTACGACACGGGACCACCGGTTTTACTTCCCTTCCAAAGGAAGCAATGTTACGGATTTTTACGTCTGAAAAGATCCATCCCCTCCGCCGGGTTTGAACTCGCGACCTCAGGGACTAGAGGCTAGCATGGTAACCACCACACCAGGAGTACGGTACGCACACAATTCTCCCGTCGAATAATTCGATTTTAAAGGATTTTAAGCCAACCATTACCCATTTGGAGTGGAAGTCGTTAAAAGTTGCCATCTTCGCAATAAAGCGTCAAAAAGTTCTCTAATATTCATATTCAGCGAAACCCGATCATAATTGGCGATATGAGTATCCCCCAGTTTTAATTTTTTAAAAATATTTTATAGACTTTGTCCGCGCGCAAAAACATTGCTTGCAAAGTGGGAATAATTATAAGAATCGGCTGCGTGTTTTCCGTAATTTCCATCTCTCCCTTCCCTCCTGTCTCTCGAACTCCTCACGCCTCTTTTTATCTTCATAGTAATGCTGCAGATAAAACTTTTCTGCATTGGTTAACAACCAGGAAGTTGCATGTTTGAGTTGTATATCAGGAATAGGCACAAGAAACCGATTGAAATGCACATAAAGAAATATTGTGGCGTAGTAATAATTTAGTGAGTTACATTGTCATTGTCACTGCCAGACATATTATTGTTCTACATTGTCATTACCAGACACATTGTTGTTTGCGTCACTCCTGGCTGGTATTTTTGCTTGCCGCGAGTGATGGGGGATATAGTGTCTTGTTTTATTTAGGATTTCGTGAGAAGAGGATCGCATGTGCAAGCCGGTTTTTGGATCGGGGCACATCTCCTCTCACCTTTCATACTTGATAATGTAGGAACCTTCAACAACTAGGAAATAAATCTACATATGTAAGTAGATTTGTTTTATGGATTTTGTACAGCGATAGACCCACGCCAACCTCTTAAACCCGACATCACATTTCGGTCCTCCGCATCCAAGTCAGTATATGTCCCCTCAATGTACGTGCTGGGTACCGGAAATTCATTTGATTTTCATGTGAACTTTTAGGCCTCTACCCAGCATGTAACATATTCGGTGAATGTCACCGTGTTTTTGGTGCGTGAGTGGTGATGGTAAGTAAGATTAGCTGATTACGTGTCCACGTGGCGTGTGAAACAAAGTGTTGCATTTTGAGGTAAGATTGTGAGATGTGAATAAGAGAGGTGTGTGTTGTGAGTGTGTTTTTCAGTGACTTAAAATTTTGGGGGGATTATATGCTAGCTTCTGTAGCGTGTTTGGCTTCGTAACGTAGCCGTTACGTAGAAATTCAAAATTGTTCCCCAGAGGTCTGCATGTTGGTTTTCTTTCTTTGGCGTAGCAAAAAACAATTTGTTTTTTGATTAAGCTTTTCGGCCCTGAAAATTCTTAACCTTTTTGGTAGCTTTCCCATTTTTTATGTGATGGCCACTTAAACCTTTGGCGTTTCTGCATTATTTTCCTCTCCTCTCCTATCTCTGTCGCTCTCTCTCCCCTCCCATCTTCCATGCAGCATTAAGGTTTCGCGACAGCGAGTTAGCGACATCTAATATGATGGTTCTAATGATGATAATATGCCTGAGCAGGATCTCAGTATTTTCTGTGAAGTTTCTAGATTCTGTATGTCTGATACGACTACAGTAATATTTCAAGAATGTTCTCTGCCTCATAATAATGATATTATTATGCTTTATATGTAATTCAGTTTGATGATATAGTTATTCTACTCTTATTCAATTGTGATGTGATAATGTAATTATTTTCACTCCCACATATGTTTGTGTGAACACCACTAACACACATTTTTGCCTATATTGCTTCATATAGGGTGATTAATTATTTCCTGTGTGAACTGCTAAATTATATACATGCTTTACTGCTGATTCTTGCATTGTTTATGGATATTAATTTTCGAACTGTGCTGTTCTTATTAATGTAAACTGTGCTTGTTTTACAGCATTGATAATACTTTTACATTGTCTAAGTCTATTAACTAATTTTATTGCAGGATTGTTAGGTTTTCTTTTGCACTATCAATTACCTTGTATTACAGACTTCATGTGCATTACAACTGGTCAGTTTGGAGGTTGGTCCTTAATGTGAAGATAACAATGTGTTAGTTTGGAGTGCTGATTCTAGCATTGTTTATGGATATTAATTTTCGAACTGTGCTGTTCTTATACATGTAAACTGTGCTTGTTTTACAGCATTGATAATACTTTTACATTGTCTATGTCTATTAACTAATTTTATTGCAGGATTGTTAGGTTTTCTTTTGCACTATCAATTACCTTGTATTACAGACTTCATGTGCATTACAACTGGTCAGTTTGGAGGTTGGTCCTTAATGTGAGGATAACAATGTGTTAGTTTGGAGTGCTGATTCTAGCATTGTTTATGGATATTAATTTTCGAACTGTGCTGTTCTTATACATGTAAACTGTGCTTGTTTTACAGCATTGATAATACTTTTACATTGTCTATGTCTATTAACTAATTTTATTGCAGGATTGTTAGGTTTTCTTTTGCACTATCAATTACCTTGTATTACAGACTTCATGTGCATTACAACTGGTCAGTTTGGAGGTTGGTCGTTAATGTGAAGATAACAATGTGTTAGTTTGGAGTGCCCAATTTTAATCCGTGAGACGATAACATGATTTCTTCTTTTGAGGGTTCGGTAATGTAGAAAAGGTTATGTGCAGCCTAAGCGAGCTTCATGAATTTTGCTATTGATTGATAACCATTTCAATTTCCAATTTGCATGTAAATGACGTGTTTAATGAAACTGATGACGTTTTGGTGTGGAGAGGCGATCGATGAATCACTGACAGGATGTTTAGTTGTTTCTTTTGCCGCTTCATGTGCTGTTTCCTTATGTTTTAGGCCAATGTGAGAGGGAATCCATATAAAGGATAGCTTTTTATCGGTCTTATTTACTTTGTAACTTAACAATCGGAGTTCATGGATCAATGCGTTGTTTGGTTCAGAGTTTTGAGTGGTAAGTAGTACACTTAATTAAATGGTGAATATGGTGTAGTTGCTTTTAGAGGATGAATTAATTATATATAGAAGGGCTTCCTTAATTGCGAATGTTTCACAAGAGAAAATTGTAAAGAAGTGAGGTAAGTTGTAGTGCATTATCTGATCCGGATATACTAAGGCGCATCCGCGTCTTTCTGTGGAGTCCAATCCATCAGTGAAAATGGTTGTGGTAGAGGTATATTTGTCCAGTAAAGAATTGGACATTTGCTTGAGGATACAACAAAGCGTTTGAGATTTCAAGTGAGGTGAAAGTTGGGTATCAGTTGGTGGATTTTGTATAAGCCAGTAGTGTATTGTGCAATCAATATACCTGGGATAGATCAAAGGGATTGTAAAATCTATTTCTTTCAGGTATTGAAGAATTCGAATGCAAAACGGACTGCTATGTGGTTCTGTTGGCATCCGGTAACGTTTGTGTAGTGGAAAGACATAGCTATTCATTTTATGAGATGGATGGGAGGCAATCTATGGCATATCTTAGGCTTAATATTTTTGTGCGAATATTTAAATTCGGTTCATATGCTTGTATTTGGAGGCTCGAGATTGAACTGGTTAACAAATGCCCCTAGTGCCAGAATTAGGGCTGTAAACTGTATGGAGTCCAAGGTTTTTAAAGTTGAATTTTTTGTGGAGTCGTATACAATTGCTCCACAGTTTGGATCTACTGAGAGCCTTGTAGACTTTGAGAAGCGCGAATATGTCAGCACCCCAATTTTTTGCGCCAAGAGCCTTGGGAATGTTGACTCGTTTTATACAAGGTTCATTTAAGGATTTAACATGAGGGCTCCATTGTGGTAGTTTTAATGTTATTTATTTGTTTGCTCCACGTTGTGGTAGCCAATTTGCGATGGTATTAGTGTTTGTTTGAAAGAATGCTACTGTTTATTTGCCGCACGTATAAAAGACAATTTGTCGCGGTCACTTCGAGTTATCTTTTACTGAGCGCCTATTATTGTATTTAATTTTTTTTGTTTACTGTCCTCCGGCTAGCTATGATCTCTCGGTCAAGCAAATCTCTTAATCAGGTGTGTAAACGGAAAGGAGTTTTATCCAAAGATAACACTGATAAAAGAATTTGTTTTGTACTTTTATTGTCTTAACACATTATTTACTTTCACATATTAATCTTGACACTCGCCAAACTGAAACTGTTATAATAACTTATTTACTACGCATAACCTGCGAATCGATAAACTATGCTATGTATTCACCATGACTGTTTCTGTTGAACTCGAAGACGTGTAATGTACAAATGTTTCCGATGGACTGGAGCCGACGTGTAATGTACAAATGTTTCCGATGGAGTGGAGACGACGTGTAATGTACAAATGTTTCCGATGGACTGGAGACGACGTGTAATGTACAAATGTTTCCGATGGACTGGAGCCGACGTGTAATGTACAAATGTTTCCGATGGACTGGAGGAGTCTGACTCTGACTTAGCTCTTTTTATACTCCCACACCCCGATATGCCTAAAGATTATAACCGAGCTGCTATTGGTTAATAAAACGCGCCAATATTAGCGTATATTTTTATATTACGAAAACATATGCTCTAGAAAAAATGTTCCCGCAAATTCCTAAGAAAAACGCGCAAATATTACGTCATTTGCTCGTCTCTAATAATGATAAACAGCTCACCCCCTCGCTACAATACTGCACGCTATTATTGTCAGTTTCAGTAAGGCCGTATAAACCCACTTCTCGACAATGCTTATAATCAACAAACATCTCAAATCAATGTCACACAAAAATGCATATTCACACTACAATCAATCTGACATTTACATAATTTGTGATACAGATTACTGCGTCACCATGAAAGTTTTTGGTCAAAAGGAACACTCAGAATCTTTGTGGTTGTAACTGCCTCGAGTTTCTCTTCATTAAGATATAGTTCAAGGTCCTGCTCAGGAAGTGTTTTTCTTGTGAAGGTGATGCATTTAGTTTTACTGCTGGAGAATTTAAAACCAGTAGCAATTTTATTTTCTAAGGATGGGAGTCTCTTGTATTTGTACAATGCTCTGTTCATGTTCTTAGAGCAATGTTCCACCATGGTACACATCTGTTAGTGTTAGGTGCAGTGGTTTAGGGTACGCTAGCTATTGCAGCTGTAACAGTCAATGTTGTAATTTCAACAATAATGGTATTTGTTTCATTGGCAGAACGAGTAGTGAGCTGAGAAATTCTTCGGATATCTTCTCTAATAAGGTTTTGATACAGTGGCCAATTGACCTTAAGAAATTTCCACTTGGTACTGAAGGTGCGTGGTGTTATGGAACTATTTAAAGAAATGGTTACTGTTGAGTGGTCACTGCCCAACAAGCGTCATGAGCGGAGAAAAATTTATGGAGCCAACTCTTTTCGTGTCAACAGTTGACACCTCTACATACGTGAATACAATTTTGCCTCCTTTCTTAGAGTATTAATAGACAGGGAGTGTGATTTCACCATTTTAAGAACATTTTGCCACAGTTCATACGGTAAATATTTCTCTGAGAACATTTGAAAGTATGTTTGAGGACAGAATTATTAGTAGATATTTGTGGGTCCTCGGTCCCCCGAACTAAGGCCCTGCGATTTCTATCTCTGGTGTAAATTGAAATAAAGTGTACACGACAAACACAAACATCCTGGAAGAATTAAACAAAAATATCTGCCAGGAAACTGCTAGTTTTTCTCAACGTGAACTACGGCGAGTGACGGATAGTTCCAAAAGAGGTGCCAAAAATTTATGAACAAACGACGGTGGCCATTTTCAGCGCCTCCTTTCATAAAGTTGGTAAGTAAAGCCTTTAAAAGTAGTTCTAAAAATGCTGTATGGTTGCATCAGTTCTATTCTTTGATAGCCGCAGAGGGCAACGGGCACCGATAACGCGAACATGAAGACCATCGCACAGTCATTCCTTAGTTCATTGGCTCTCCCGAATGTTGCTTAGATCGATGCAACAATCAAAGCTAAATTTACGAACACCAAAATATACACATGTCTCGTACGTGGTGACAGTGTTTAACAATAGCAAAACGATGTTAAATAAAAGAAAAGATTGCATACCGCTTGTGGATGGATCCCCTGGAGGAGCTTAAATAAACACACAAGGTGCGGATTATGGTAGTATTTCTGGTTGTTGATTGTGGGCCTCACGTTAGGAGCAAAGTTGGAGTGGTTTCTTCTGACGCCAATTTGTTCTTGCCCCACGTTTGGAATCCAATTTGTTGTGGTACTTCTCCTATTAGCGGTACAGGATTTGCAGGAATGGTCCCGGGTTCGGTACTAGCTCAGGGTTCTTGCATGGATCTTGGATCTCGGGTTAGTGGTGAATACGACTGTTTGTTTACCTACTCGCTTATTTCCCGTCAACGTTTTTAACATTTGATTCCTGCTATTACTTCGACACACACACGCGCATTTCCTATTTGTTACGCTTCATATCATCGCGCCTATCCGCTGACACTTTTCTTTAACGACCATCTCCATGGAACAACTACGGCCAAGTGTGTATTCTAAACTCTTCTAACAACCATCTCTAAGGAACTACCACGACCAAGTGTGTATTCTAAAATCTCCTGTTTCTCTATTTCAAACGTTCTATATCTCCCCATTCCACTATCACCTGATTTCTAGCTTCTTTCATTGGATGCCTAAGGCTATCTGGATTTTGGCGAACACTGACAGCATTCTACACCTTTGCGTTCCAGCAACCTGACAGGACACTTAACAATAGAGGGAAAAAACTACCCGTTTCCGGCCGCTGATGGCCTTCTCTGTCTCAACCCTTCGACAAATTTACAGTCACACTCGCTTTCCAGTTCTATTTATCACTATCCTTACTGTTATTGATATTTATTCTCCCTATGATTGTAATTTTATTTAACTACTCAAAACGTGCTGCTTCAATATGCCCCTTGATGGAATGGTTGCTATATTTCTAATGATAGTTGGCATTCTATCAGTCTCCCCGTCTGAAAAAAATCGGTTCTCTCCCTAACATTTAAGGATCAGATGTACGTGTGTGTGTTTTTCCGCTTCACATGAATTACATTTAAACATTTCGCAAACATAATACAATCATACATTTACCCTTACAATATATACATATTAAATGTAACAAAACTATTTACAAAATACAAGAAGAATTGCAAGCAATATACAAATAATATAAATTTCTACACTTTATACCAACTCTTCATATTGTCAAATCTGTTTATCGTGTGTGTACGTGTAATTGTTTTTTTATTTATTGTTCTGCAACTATCATTCCAATATTTTTATTTATATACTTACTTATTTACCTATTTATTCACAATTTGTATACGCAGCACTTTCCACTTTTCACGATTTGTTTCACTTCACTGTTTCACTCACTGCCTTATTCTAACATGTATATACATTTATTTTGTTTATATCAATAATGATGCACACAACAACGATTTGCTCCCCTATTTATTTACATATCCTTTATTATCTATGCACACAATGGCATGCTTATTCTTAGTAAATTGACGTATTATTAGCTTCTCTCACCCTCTTTCAACTATTAATTACTGTCACTGTTTAAGATTTCTTTTTTTTCTTCTATGTGTGTGACATACAGCTTTCACAATGCTAAACAGTGTTTCTATTCATTTAATTCTTTAAAATGTCTTATCAGTGCAATGTTGTACCTCCCCATAATTTTATCTGACTGAGTGCATTTTACTTCGAAAGCACGATCCCCGAATTGTTTTGTAATTATACCTGGGCATTTATATCAAACTCATATACTTATACGTTACAGCATCCAGTACTCTCAGGGATCGCCGGACTATTAACAACTGGAACTTTAAATAATATCCCTTTCTGCTCATCATACACTATCCACTTTCATATCTCACAGTTCGACTATCACCAGATTTCTAGGTTCTTTCTTTGGATGCCTAACGCTATCTTGATTTTGGCGAACATTGACCCTTTTCTACACCTCTGCGTTCCAGCAACCTAACGGGACACTTAACAATAAACGGAAAAACCAATCGTTTCCGGCCGCTGATGGCCTTGGTTCTCTAAGCCATTCGACACATTTACAGTCACACTCGCTTTCCAGTTTTATTTAACAGTATCCTTACTGTTATTGATATTTATTCTCCCTATGATTGTAATTTTATTTAACTACTCAAAACGTGCTGCTTCAAGATACACGACTAATCCTAAATCTACCAGCTGCACACACGTCCTGGTTGCTTACGTTGAGCTCGGAGAGGGCTTTCAACTATGTTTAGTGAGAAAGCAAAGCAACTGCGTGTGACATAGAGATACAAGCTACTTTCCATCGAAATCTTAGTGGTGAAATTCAACGATGGTCATGGTGTAATGGACCTGTAAAGCATACCTCAAGATCGATGTATGAGGTGCGACGCATGAACAGAACACTTCTCCAAACATGAACCTGAAGATGTCCACTCTATGCTAAGGCAGAAGTTAAGCAACTCTATGAAACGTCAGGCGGCTGAACAGTTGTACGAAGAACCAAGTAAAGTTCTCCCCTCCGAGAAGTCTGCTGATGACTTAGCTTAAATAACAAACGTCATTCTGATTAAAAATATCCACTCTGCTCCTGTGAGACTTCTTCGTAAATTACTAAGGGACCTATTGGAGTTACACGCGGATATACCTTAATACCTAAACAACTTTAAACTCCATTAGATTAAAACTGATTATTTGTAAACGACGTCGAGAACAATATTTTAGGGCTGACGAAAGCCCGTTCCATTATCGTTTACCTTAAACTTATTCGTCACAGTACTGGCTTAATAAGAAACAAGGTACACAAACTTGGTTTGACAGACATGAAAGCTTAGAAAGATCTCACCAACTGTAACATGTATCGAAGTTTCCAAGTTCTAATAATTTAAAAAATCACACAAGTAATTTGAAATTGTGCTAAAAAGTTTCTACCTGAACGCGCGGATAAAAATTACAAATTGACATACTGCGATAAAGTATTTTCATGTTTTTCATAACCCAAGAAACATGTAGCACCACCATCTAGAATCTACCGTGTTTGCATAATACGACATTTTGAACGCTTACTAGCAACTACGTACACTCGCTTCCATTTATGCTTTCACCGCAGCTTTGAAACACATACACTCGTCGCCCTCTGGAAACACTGTCACAAAATGTGGGAGCATTTGCTTTTATAGCCAGAGTTCTTCCACCACCTAAATGATTCAGCGCCTAGGCGACTAAATCAGATACTGGACTAGAATGGAAAATGGGCAGTTTATTAAAATAATGTCTAGTAAATGTGTCCTCCTTGAAAGTAAAAAGTGTAATTTACTTCAGTTTTACATAATATTGTCATTAAAATACTTTTCATGGAGAAATTGTGAAAATTGCCGTAGTCGGTTGTATATTTTGACTGGACCGATGATTTTAATAATGTTTAGTAAATGTGTCCTCTTTGATACTAAAAATTATTAGCATATCTGTTACACATTATGTTGCCTTTAAAAATATATTTTTTCTGCAGATATTGTGCAAAACAGTTTTATTAACCTATACCTATATTTAAACATGATCATTATAAGTGTTGACGTGTACAGTTATTGAATAAAGTTATATATTCATACGTGAATAATCTGGAATTGTGCAAGTGAGACACGACGCCACTGCATGCTTGAAAACGTAAACAGACACACGCACCTCCTCCTTGTTATACATTCTGTAGCGCTGAAGGCCAGTAGGAGGCCTCCCAAAGCTGCAGTGACGCCATAAATGGAAGCGAGTGAACAACCAGAAGCTATTAGGAAAGCAAATGCAGCATTCAGTGTCACGGAAACATTATGAAGCTATAGCGAATATGTGCACGTGTTACTTAAAATCCTTTCTAATTGTAACAGATGTGTATACAGAAATGCATAATATGTGACCGTTAATGGATTGCAGCTGAGCATGTTCGTAATGGAAACCTAGTTCCTCTCTCTCCCGGCTTGACGTGTATTATTTTTCGAGTAAAACTTACATTTAGAGAAATTCATCGGACAACGTGTTCAGCAAATACGAACTGAAAATCTTCAAGACAACTGGATTAAGAAACATTTTATTGTTTTTCAAGTACGTAGATGACCTAATAAGGATATCTGATCTCGGAGACGACAAAGTGGTAAGCATGAAAAAGCGCTTGGATGAAAAACTAGTTAAACCAACGAGTTTAAATTGCTACATAACACAAAATTCCATGTTTTAATACAATGTGTAAAACGGTAAAAACAAATTTAAACAAGACACAAGAATTGATAGAATAGCGATACAAGAAATGTTAGAATAAGCAGTACAAATGGCAGATGAAAATAGCTAAACCGATCCAGAGCTTGTTGCAGAATTCAATCGACAAACTTTCGGAGGTTACAGAGGTGTAATAGGCGACTACTTTCGTATACTACATTTACGACCATTGCGTTCATGGTTTTCTATAGTAGATCAAAAGCATAATAAGACAGGTCGTCACCGATAAAGCTTTCCAAAGTTGCAGCTTTTTAGGGGTAATTGTGGCCATGCTATATTCAAACATTCTATTTAAACACGTCCGTAATGTGTACTTGGCTTTAGCAGAAACGCAAAAAATTAAGTTAGAGTTCATTCCAAACGTACTCCAGTCATCTGTATGAAGAAGTAAATCTTCAACGCTTGAACACAGCACCATAACATTGACAGCCGAGCACGCAAATGACTGCGCTACTACAACATATAACTGCAAAAAAAGCAAAGCTCGTAACTTTGAAAATACCACATGGTAGCTAATTTTCAGGGCTGTAGAAGAGACATTAAGAGTGGCAATCAGTATCACAGTCGTATTAAATCTATTTGTTTGCATTTATCATTACGAATATTCAAATGAAAAACGATTATGTAACTTCAGGTTTTGTCGCCACTAGTAATAAGTGGTCTATATTAAAGTATTCGTATATTATCTCTTTCATGCCGGTACCCAGAAAACAATTTCGGGGAGACTTTTCCACAAGTAAATCTAAACTTAACAGTACCCCACACAGTCAGCATGTACCTACTCCATAGTATATAGACGTTACATGGATATGAAAGCTGCTTGGATGCATTCTATTGGCACGAAAAACTCTCCAGAATGAGGATATTCCACCTTACAACACAAAACATGGGGACTGCTTCGAAAACTAGGATGTATAGTCACCTTAACTATGTAGGGCGATAATATTAAGTTTCGATTTTTCTTGTAAATGTTCTACTAGCAATAGACCTACTATTATCTAACGACATTTTCCCATATTGGTTTGCTATGAATTTAAATATATAAAACTGTCAGAAGTTTTGAGGGGGATTTGAATCCCAAAACCATCCTCTAAATATGGCTCTGATCTCTTTGGAGACCCTGAAAGTTTGTCTGTTGAATTGTTTAACACCCACATTTGATTGTAACAGAAGGTCTCCTTAAAATATTGAGTTAGAAAGAAGAAGAACTAAGAAATACAGGCCTCTTGAAGTAGCGGAGAAGCCAGCCAACAGAAACAGCAACACCAGAAGTGAGATTGTTAGGACACTAAAAATATGTGGTTGACCGTGCCATTTCCAGGTTGTTGTAACAACCAAATTTACCTAATACATCAGTATAATCTGTGCAGGTAAACGAGGTTAATGAGTCTGAGACCCTTCGGAAGATAAAAATGAAAGTGAGTAGTGTATAATGAGCAGAAAGAGATGTTATTTAAAGCTCTAGTTGTTAATAGTCTGGCGATTCCTGAGAGAACTGGATGCTGTAACGTATAAATATATGAGTTTGATATAAATGCCCAGGTATAATTACAAAACAATTCGGAGATCGTGCTTTCGAAGTAAAATGCACTCAGTCAGATAAAATTATGGGGAGGTACAACATTGTACTGTTATGACCTTTTAAAGATTAAATGAATAGAAACACTGTTTAGGGTTCAAAACCCCCTCGAAACTTCTGACAGTTTTACTTATTTCAATTCAGAGCAATTTATTTAAATTCATAGTGTATAATAGCTTTCTGCTATTCACTTTCAGCTGCCTCTACATTTCCTACAGTTGTTTTGCTTAAGTTATCACTTTCCAATTTCTGCTCTATTTTAGTGTTTATTTTAAATTTAGTTACAACTTTTCTATTTCTTAAAATCATAGACTATTAAATACACTTTTTATAGATTAATGAATTTCAATTTATATATATTGCTGCTTTAATTTATTGTTGTACTTCTTCTATTTGCGGTTTAGGATTTGTAGGAATGGCCCTGGGTTCGGTACTAGCTCAGGGTTCTTGCATGGATCTTGTATCTCGGGTTAGTGGTGAATACGACTGTTTGTTTTCCTACTCGTTTATTTTTCGCCACTATTTTAACATTTGATTCCTGCTATTACTTCGACACACACGCGCGCAGTTCCTATTTGTTACGCTTCATATCATCGCGCCTATCCGCTGACACTTTGCTTTAACGACCATCTCCATGGAACTACTACGGCCAAGTGTGTATTCTAAACTCTTCTGACAATCATCTTTAAGGAACTACCACGACCAGGTGTGTATTCTAAAATCTCCTGTTTCTCTATTTTGAACGTTCTATATCTCTCCATTCCACTGTCACCTGATTTCTAGCTGCTTTCATCGGATGCCTAAGGCTATCTGGCTTTTGGGGAACATTGACCCTTTTCTACACCTCTGCGTTCCAGCAACCTAACGGGACACTTAACAATAGAGGGGAAAACCAACCGTTTCCGGCCGCTGATGGACTTGTCTCTCTCAACACTTCGACAAATTTACAGTCACACTCGCTTTCCAGTTCTATTTAACACTATCCTTACTGTTATTGATATTTATTCTCCCTATGATTGTAATTTTATTTAACTACTCAAAACGTGCTGCATCAATATGCCCCTTGATGGAATGGTTGCTATATTTCTAATGATAGTTGGCATTCTATCAGTCTCCCCGTCTGAAGAAAATCGGTTCTCTCCCTAACATTTAAGGATCAGATGTACGTGTGTGTGTTTTTCCGCTTCACAGGAATTACATTTAAACATTTCACGAACACAATACAATCATACGGATACACTTACAATATATACATATTAAATGTAACAAACCTATTTACAAAATACAAGAAGAATTTACAAGCAATATACGAATAATGTACATTTCTACATTTTATACAAACTCTTCATATTATCAAATCTGTTTGTCGTGGGTGTACGTGTAATTGTTTTTTTTATTTATTGTTCTGCAACGATCATTCCAATATTTTTATTTATTTATTTATTTACTTATCTACCTATATATTCTCAATTTGCACACGCAGCACTTTCCACTTTTCACGATTTGTTTCACTTCACTGTTTCACTCACTAGCTTATTCTAATATGTATATACATTTATTTTGTTTATATCAATAATGATGCACACAAAAACTGTTTACTCCCCTAGTTATTTACATATCCTTTATTATCTATGCACACAATGGAATGCTTATTCTTAGTAAATTGACATATTATTAGCCTCTCTCACCCTCTTTCAATTATTAATTACTGTGACAGTTTAAGATTTCTATTTTTCTTTTATGTGTGTGACATACTGCATTCACAATGCTAAAATGTGTTTCTATGCATTTATTTCTTTAAAATGTCTTAACAGTGCAATGTTGTACCTCCCCATAATTTTATCTGACTGAGTGCATTTTACTTCGAAAGTACGATCCCCGAATTGTTTTGCAATTATACCTGGGCATTTATATCAAACTCATATACTTATACGTTACAGCATCCAGTACTCTCAGGAATAGCCGGACTATTAACAACTAGAACTTTAAATAACATCCCTTTCTGCTCATTATACACTATTCACTTTCATTTTTATCTTCCGAAGGGTCTCAGACTCATTAACCTCGTTTACCTGCACAGATTCCCTATTTACGCACGCTAATGGGTTCGACTCTTGTCCCACGGTCAGACTGTAATATTGTAGCGGACCAAATTGAGCGGCGACATCAGATGAGGTAACCAGGCAGAAATTGTCGAAACGCGGTTACCTCAACACGACCACGCTATGGAACACCGAGTCAGCTCTTCCGCATGTTTTTATACGACGGGGGTTTGACTCGAGCGAGGGTAATCGATGGTCAGTGATCAGTGATGAATGATGAATGATCCATGATCAATTGTTGAATCAGTCGTCGAGACCCTTGTCTGAATCATTGTGGGAATCGCCTTAGTAATCAGTTGAAGGGAGAGTTGTAACATCGACGACCTCAGGTCCGCTCACCATACACGAGTCGCCAACGCAACGCCAGTCGAACAGATAAGGATGTATCTCCTCTAAGATCGGCTTGCTTGTCGGGCTTCACCCCAATCTGAGTATCCAATGTATTCACGTTAAAGTAATAATATAATTTATTGGGTCAATGCATCCCCTGTGCATTATTTAAATACCCCCATCCTGGAACGCCACCCTGGCCTACCTACCACCCCAGTACCGACGCATCCCCCTACTTCTGAGCTACCAACCCCCTAGTGCAATCAGCTATTGCGGGGTAACCACCCCGGTAGGTGTGTTACAATTTGGTGGAGGCACCGGCTACAATATGGTGGCGGCGCCAGGCGAAATTGGGGGTAGACACCGACTGCAATGTGGCGGATTCGCCGGGTACAATTGGTAAACAGCCGGGTATAATTGGTGATGGCCAGCTACTATTGGGGTGAGCATAGGGGAAAACACCCGTACCTCTTCCACCCAGGGGATGTAATAATTTTTTTCCTCTCTTTTTGTTGCAAGGTGTAAAATCACACCCCACTACGGTATGAACTTTATCCGGGGTATCTATTGTAGATAAGAAAACCCAGTCATGATGCCATGTAATAACTCACCCGCCCAACCTTGCATCATGACATTTTTTTTAAGGGCAAGCTATATTCTAATTATTACATAGTAAGATGTGTAGCTTTAGTATGTAAGTTTTCTCCTTCAGCTGCATTATGTAAATAGTAAAGATAGTTTAAGCCCATAAGTCCAGATGTCGTGAACAGTGAAAGACGCCGTCACTAGGGAGATCAGAACACACATAACACATGTAAACGACAAACGTACAAAATTAACAGTCACTCTTACAGAGAAACGAGATAAACATACAGGATTGTAGTACAGCGTGACAAAACGAATATGGCAATATAAATATCACCGTATATCATTGTGGGTGTAAAAATCCAAATTTATAAATGTATTCAAATCTGGAAAGGTAGAATCAGATGACTGAAAAAATCAATGCCATAGACGGGATTTGAACCAAGGATCTCCCGTTTTCTGTCTGAGCTACCATGGCAACATGCTAGCACGTCATTAAATTCTCCAGCTGACTCGCATTTTTCCCGGTAAACCACAAGGAAATCTCAAATTGTATTGAGATGTCGTACCCCAATGGCGACTTACATTCTTTGTAAGCACTTAAGTCCCGGGCTTTTAGTTTCAACCACTATTAGGTCAATTAATGGAATTAATTGTTCTTTCACACAAGATGTGTGTTGGACAGGGTTTGAAAGGTAGAATCTGATGACTGAAAAATTCAATGCCATAGCCGGAATTTGAACCACGGATCTCCCGGTCTCCGTCCGGTTGCTCTAACGTATTGTATGTCATTTCACCTCCAGCGTAATTTTAAATTTTTTGTAGACCAGGTGGTGATCTACGCGACCCATCTGTGGTTTTTTTTAGAGGTATGATAGGGAGAAAATGTCTGAAGTGAGGTGCAAAAGGTTATCCGATGCGACCCTGGTGTATCCCCACGTTTTTTTAAGACACCAAGTGTTCAGATATAGAGGTTTGAACGGATTATATTGTTGTCATACAAGCTAAGTTCGGGAAGACAATGCTGATGACAAATTTATTTTTCAGTAGTTTGTGGTGTACGCTCAAGGAACATGCGTACATGAATTATGAGAATTAAGAGTTTCCCATGCATTTTATAGTAGATTAAATACTAAAAATAATCGCTGGAGTGTTTTCTGAATGTCTAAGATTCACCGAATATTTAAGTTTAATCTTAGCATTGTTTTTATACGTTAACTTATTTCGAAAATAATTGGCGAATGTTAAGTCAGTTCGAGCTGATTTCTCCAAAAACAAATTGTGCAGGCAAGAACTATAAATAAATTAAAAGCTTTAACGACGGAAGAATAAGACAACGCAGAATTAAAAGTAATTTATAATGTAAGAGCGATGAATACTAAATAAATAAATGGTCAAGAAAATAAAAATTAAAAGTAGTGTGGTAAGCATGAAATTCACGCTATCACAGAAACTTATGGCACTCCCAGACCTTCAATTACAGGGCACCTCGCTAAACCTATTTGTGCAGCAAACACGAGAGGCAGCACTAAAGGCAAGGGCGTTAGCATCCCAGAACATAGTAAAGAGCCAGAGGAAAAATAAACATTTATATGACTCAAAGAGGCGGCACGTCGAGTATAAAGTCGGCGATTTGGTGAAGCTATACACCCCTAAAATGAGGGTAGGTAGGGCCTCGAAACTTTTGATGAATTACACAGGACCGTATAGAGTAATGAAAAAACTGAGTCCCCAGAATTACGTAATAAAAGCAAGAAATTCCGTAAAACGACAGGATGATCATGTTAGTAGAATATCACCATATTATGCCTAGTGAGTATACACCACTCTTGCGGCAGACGCACAGCGAGTAAATACAGTCTTATTGCCCCATGTAAATAAACACAATAAAAATCGCCAGCGTAGCACTCAATGTCAATCAATACACAAGTGTTGACATTATTACACGACGAAATGCGTTACACAACACCCTCAACGCTGCAGTAAGAATGAAGCATAAAACAAACAAACAAGAAACAGAAAGAAGGTAAAACATTAAACATCAACAATAGTTCTCAAATAGGTTAAGTAATAGGTTACAATGCAAGGCGTAGTATATCTTCGGACCTCCAGCTTAAGTTAGGTTAAAAGTGATAATCCACGTGATTCACTTTTAATGTTTTGATTTTTTTTGCTCTCTCTTTCTCTTGATGAAGAGAAAATATATCTGGAAGTGAAAATATAATGGGAAATCCGAGACGCGACCCTGTTATTCGCTTAATACAGATATCTATGTTCAGATACATTAGTTTGAACAATACATATTAGCCCTCCCCCCAGGAGTTGAAAGTACAATGGTCCGAGGGACACAACAGAAAACAAGCATAAAAAATAAGTATTGTCCTTGTTCTTAAGTTCGGGGAGCAGAGTTAAAGAAACAGGAAAGAGAATAGGAAATAAGATTTAGTGGAGGTCGAAAAGTTATTTCATAGTAATATTATTTATAGAATTGTTAGTTTAAGATTAATTTAAGATAGGTATTTGATAATTTGTTTTGAGAACTATAGGTTGATCTTTTCTTCGCACCTTACACTGGAGTTAGCGCATAGACAATAGATAGTAAAATAAAAGGCTTATCACGTTCACTCTGGTACGACAACCAAGCGCTATAAAGTAAATAAATGGAGATTAACAGGCAAAGCCAAGTAAGTCAATGCAAATCAGTAGATAAATGTAACATGGCAAATAAGCAAATTAAAATCAAAAGTTTCTCTCACAACCAGGGCAAATAATACACGACATGGACCAGGACATAGAAATTTTGAATCTCGCATCCCGCCTGAGAATCAACACTAACATAGAGGGAGAAATAAATAAATAAATAAAAAGGCTCAAAATAAACAAGGGGATGAAGGCAGGAAAGGCACAAGTATCCTCCACGAATTACACAACACAAAAGATGTAACACTTTTCACGCACATAAATAGGTACAGAATTGTTGTTCACAAACTAAGAAACACAGATACCGCCTTCATAGACATCCAACTCTGAATGAGCGGTAAGCAGCGGCCGGCAACGAAGCGTCTTGTAATGAATCCCGCTGACATAGGTATTTGTCGCGACACATACAGAGCCTTACTTTGTACTACTCAGTGGCGTACAGCATACTGGGACATGTATGTAAATAGAGTAAGGATGGGCGCAGTGTAAATATCGTTTTTGTCTTTTTGTTTCAGTGTTCGTTGTATGATTGGTCATAACTTACTACAATATTAGTTAAAATATCGTTAAAATTGTATTGTGTGAGCTAAAGGCAAAATTTAAGTTTGTTTATAGAGGACGTCCTTAAGGATGCAACACAAACCACGAGTGAGGTTCCCCCCAGGGGCTCACCTTATGTGAGTACGGGTTAGGCGCACCCGGGGTACCCGAGGCATTCATAGCCATTTTCATCCATTCATCCCCGTCCGGTCGAGGTGGGTTCGTTCTCGTGACCGGGGGACCCAAGGTAGGCTCTCGTGCGTTCTGTGCATTTCATTCCATGTCGCCCCTCGCTATCGCTTCTTTCTTCTCTTCTGTTTATGCACATTTCGCCCCACGCCCATTCATTTACACGTCTCTTTTACTTCTTCGCCGGCCTACCTTGAGTGCGAAACGCCCACACACTTTTAGTTTCATTTAACCTTTTATGTTAATCCTCCGTGGACACAGCCTGACGGATACCCCGCACCGCGTGCGCAGCTGGGTGAGTGGGTAATGGCGTCATCCCCACCACCCGGGGTCGTCATGTAGGGTATGTGTTCGTATCCGCTGTTCAACTGCAGTCCCGCGTGGGGGCCATTGCATGAGCTGCTGACTTCCGACGGCCATTGGGTCCCTCTGTCTATGTTCTGGGAGGTGTGACCCTGGGGTGAGCTAGGTATAGATAGGCCACTCACCCAAGCCGGGGTAACGCCCGGGAAGTCAGAGCCCGAGGTCGGAGACGGTTGCAATGGTGGAGGATTTATTTCGCTATGGAGCACCCTTTCTCCATTATTAATAATAAGCGCCGTAAAGTAATTGCAACAGAAGTAACACCGCCGACAACTGGTAGTTAATTAGTGATTTCACGAACTGAGGAAGGTCAAACGTTTGAGAAGCTGAACCCTTTCATTATCCAGAAGGGCATTGACGCTATTTCAGGTGCGGTTCAGTTCTGCGCTCGTCTTCGGATTGGTTCCTTGTTGGTTCAAACCAAATCCGAACAGCAGAGTAAGACCTTGTTGCGCGCTACGCTTCTCCACGGTTATCCTATCCGTATTGAGAAGCACCGCACCTTGAATTCTTGCCGAGGTGTTGTCACCACGCATAGCCTCGATGGCATATCGGACGAGGACCTGGTAGAATATCTTGCAGACCAGAAGGTGACAGCGGTCCATCGAGTGCAGGCCAAACGCGACGGCGTATTGGTACCCACTCGTACCCTGTTTCTAACATTTGATGGCGTCGATCTGCCCACGAGCATTTCCGCAGGGTACGAACGGATTTCTGTGAGGCCTTATATTCCTAGACCTCTGCGTTGTTTTAAATGCCAACGTTTTGGGCATACACAAGTCTCATGCAAGAGTGCCGTTAACATTTGAGGAACATGTAGCCAGCCCTCACACGAAGGTACCTGTTCAACAGCCCCCGTCTGCGTTAATTGTAAAGGGTCTCATTCTGCGTCGTTTGCCGACTGTCCGCGGTACTTGGACGAGAAGACGATCCAGGAGATCCGGGTGAAGGAAAAACTCTCCTTTGCTGAAGCCCGGAGGCGTTATCATGCGCGTCAACCTTCACTCCTGCGATCTGGTACATTTAGTTCTGTTGTTGCCTCGCCAGTACCACGAGTAGATGCCAAAACTCAGAACTGGACCATGACTGCATTAACCGCCACTACCATCCGGCCGTCCATTAAAGCTACTGTTACCAAGCCCTATAAACCTGGTCCAAAGTCCAAGAAGTCGCAAGCCGCTGAAAAGAAACCCAAGCAGAAACTTCGTAGGGAAGATTTTCTGAAGGACCCTCCGCGAGCGCGCGGTAAGAATAGTTAACCTTCTCCTCCTCGGAGGTCGCCCAGGAAGTTCTTGGGACAAGCCGCGCTCAGCGGTCCCCCTCACCCATCGCCACCCAGAACCGATTCACGGCGCTTGAATCGGTTTCTGGCTCTGAGCGCGTGGACCCTCCCTTCGAGTAGACTATGGAGTCTGACCAACTCCATACCAAAAGCCCGAGCCCAAAGGTTAAACAAAAGGTAATTTTAAGCTGCCCTTCTAAGTAGACAGTTTATCCCCTTTTTCTTAATGGCTATCCTGAGCTGGAATGTACGTGGTGTACGATCGCATAGGGCGGAACTGCAACTTTTATTGCGTTCCCATTCACCTATGGTCGTGTGTTTGCAGGAGACCAAGCTTCGCCCTAATGATCCTTTTGATCTCCGAGGATATACTCCGGTTCGCTACGACCTTGAACCGGAGGAGGGTACTCCTGCTCATGGTAGTATCATGATTTTGGTGCGTAACGACGTTCACTTTCAAACTATCACACTTACATCCAACTTGCAAGCTGTTGCCGTTCGCCTTCACTTACCCGGCTTTTTGTTTTCTGTTTGCTCTGTGTATTAACCTCCATCGTCTCCCCTCGCTCCCGCGGACATTCGAGCTCTCCTGTCCGCTCTCCCAACACCATTTCTTCTGTTGGGAGATTTTAATGGCCATCACCCACTGTGGGGTTCGCCAAGGGCTTGTGCGAGGGGAACCCTTCTGTCCGACATTTTTTACCAGTTCAATTTTTCCATCCTCAATACCGGTGAACCTACTTTTATTTCTGATTCTTCTGGTACATTCTCTCACCTGGACCTAGCCGTTTGTTCACTCCAGCTTCCTCGTCGTCTGCAGTGGAACGTCGTCGCTGACACCTACTCCAGCGACCATTACCCCTGCGTCGTTTCTCTTCTATCTCACCACGTCCAGCATTCCAGAGTACCTACCTGGATATTCAGAAAAGCCGACTGGAGCTTGTATTCCAGCCTCGTGCATTTTGACGATCAGCCCTTCGCAGACATTAACCGACTAATACAGCACCTTACGTCTACGATTTTCTCTGCCGCCGAACGTGCAATTCCCCGTTCATCCTCTCAACCTCGGCGACCGCCTGTTCCGTGGTGGAACGAGGATTGTCGGGACGCCGTTCGTGCCCGTAGAACTGCACTTAGGGTGTTTCGGCGACACCCTACACTTGATAATTTGGTGACTTTTAAACAATCGCGCGCCAGGGCTCGTCGCATTATTCAGGATAGCAAGAAGGCGTCGTGGACTCGTTTTGTCGAGTCTTTTAATCGCTTTACGCCTTCATCTGTTGTTTGGGATAAACTTCGTCGCTTCTCAGGTAAAGTGTCGCATTGTACTGTTTCTGGCCTTCAGGTTTCCAATGCCACCATAGTGGATCCGGCTGCCATCGCTAACACTCTTGATGCTGCATTTGAGGCGGTTTCCAGTTCACACCATCATTCCGCCGGCTTTCGCTGTATCAAAGACCGGCTGGAATCCGACACCTTTAATTTTCGGTCTGCTAATAATGAGTGTTATAATGAACTTTTCACACTGAGGGAGCTGGAGCACGCTCTTCATTGCTCTAGGTACTCCGCTCCTGGCCCGGACGGCATTCATGTCCTGATGTTAAAGAACCTTTCAGCCGACAGTAAACTCTTTCTCTTACAGGACTATAACCGTATTTGGCAAGACGGCTTTTTTCCTTTCGTTTGGCGCGAAGCCACCATTGTCCCTATACTTAAGCCTGGGAAGGATCGCCAACTTCCTTCCAGCTACCGCCCTATCTCCCTCACCAGTTGTGTTTGCAAAGTGATGGAGCGCATGATTAACGGGCGGTTGACATGGTGGCTTGAGTATCAGAAACTTCTAGCGAACGCTCAGTGCGGGTTTCACCGCTATCGCTCTACCGTCGACCATCTGGTGTCCCTGTCGACGCATATTATGAATGGATTTCTGAGAAAGTGTCAAACCGTGGCTGTGTTTTTTGACCTGGAGAAAGCTTATGACACTTGTTGGAGGGGCGGCATTTTACGTACACTTCACACATGGAATATCCGCGGTCGTCTTCCCAAATTTCTTCGGGAGTTTATGACGGACCGCGTCTTTCGTGTACGTGTGGGCTCGGTTTTATCTAGTCGTTTTATTCAAGAGAACGGAGTACCGCAGGGCTCTGTATTTAGTGTCACACTTTTTGCGATTGCTATCAACCCCATTGTTGATTATATTCCACCTGACATTTCATCGTCCCTTTTTGTTGACGATTTTGCCATTTATTGCAGTTCACGGCGTACCTGTCTACTCGAACGCCGTCTCCAGAGCTGTATCGACCGTCTCTACGCCTGGAGTAACGCCAACGGCTTTAATTTCTCCGCCGAGAAATCCGTCTACATCAACTTCTGGCGCCGGAAGTATTTCCCTCCTCCCTCTCTCCATCTTGGGTCGGAGGTCCTCCCATTTGCAGACGAGGTGAAATTTTTGGGGTTGGTCTTTTACCGGAAGCTGCGCTGGACTTCTCACGTTTCCTTTTTAAAAGCAAAGTGTGACCGTTCTCTTAATATTTTACGTGTTTTAAGTGGCACATCCTGGGGAGCTGATCGGACCGTCCTTCTTCACCTTTATCGCTCTTTGGTCCGATCCAAGCTTGATTACGGGTGTATTGTTTATTCTTCGGCACGTCCCTCTGTGTTACGTCGATTGAATGCCATTCACCATCGTGGCATAAGAGTCGCTACAGGGGCCTTTCCAACTAGCCCTGTACCCAGTCTGTACGCAGAAGCGGTAGAGCCTCCGCTGTCCTTCCGGCGTGAGATGCTTTTGAGCAGCTATGCTTGTCGACTCTCAAGCTTGCCTGACCACCCGTCTTTCGAGTTATTTTTCGAGGAGTCGCTTGATCGCCACTATTTGATTAGCTCCTCTGCATTGCTCCCTCCAGGGGTTCGATTTCGACAGCTCCTTCGGCATTTGGACGTTACGCCAGCGCCGGCCCTTCCTCGGGGTGAAACGCGTTTTCCTCCTTGGTCGCGCGCTGAGGCCCACTGTCACCTTGGGTTAACGTCAATGCCGAAAAATGCGACCCCTGCTTCCGCACTTAGGTCCGCTTTTTTAGAACTACGGGCACAGTTCGGGAACTGTCATTTTATATATACCGATGGGTCTAAGACTGATGGCGGAGTAGGATGTGCCTTTGTTTTTGGTGCACAGAGTTTTACTTTTCGTTTACCTGAACAGTGTTCGATTTATACCGCCGAACGTTTTAGTATATCAATGTGATTTATACATTCAGCGGCACGTCTTACGGCGCTGTGTTTTTTGATCGGACTCTCTGAGTGCCCTTCAGAGTATTGACGCCCTGTATAGTTACCACCCGCTCGTACAGCGCATTCATGACCTGCTCCACTCGCTTGGTGCATCTGGCATCAGCGTCTCCTTCGTGTGGATTCCAGGTCATGTGGGCATCGCAGGCAACGAGTCTGCCGACGCCGCAGCCAAATCGGCCATTTTATCACACAGATGTTTTACCTGTGTTGTTCCTTCCTCAGATTTTTATGTTATTTTACGTTACCGTATCCTCTCGCGCTGGCGCGATGAGTGGGCGGCTCTTAGGGGGAACAAGCTGTGGGAGGTTAAACCTCATCCGTTAGTCTGGGATACCTCTTCTCGTTCTTCTCGTCGGGAAGAGGTACTTTTAGCTCGTTTACGAATCGGACATTGTCGTTTTAGTCATAGATACCTGCTCAGTGGTGACCCCGCACCACTGTGTGAGCAGTGTGATGCGCCCTTAACGGTGCGGCACATTTTAACAGAGTGTCAAGTTTTATCTCCGTTGCGCGTTCGTGTTGGTCTGCCTGTTGGCCTAGCCAACGTTTTGGCAGACGACGCGCATTCTGTAGAATGTCTTTTACGTTTTATCACTGACATTGGTTTTAGCCGTCGCATTTGATGCGCTGAGCGCCTTATAGCTGTTTGTTTTACATTATCTTTTAATGGGGGCACTCCTCCCCAGTGGACATCTGGCGCTCGTGTCCCTCGCATTCTACAGTTCTTGACACGTTGTTTTAGTCTCTTGTTGACCATGATTTTAGTGTGTGGATTTTAGTATTCCGTCTGTGTTTTTTAGTGTTTTTGACCAAGCGGTTTGTATGGGGTTTTTTACTTTTTTGACTGTTCCTTTTATATTTTAAACATAGTAAGGGCGCTAATAACCTTGGCAGTTGAGCGCCCTTAAGCCCCATCTCATCATCATCATCACCACGAGTGAGGGTCAGTCTACAGCAGCCTCAGCGACCCTCCCCCTGTTACGGAAGCAAGGAATCAACAAAATGCCAAAATGGTGGAAGCCTACATCAGCATCCAAAGAAGCAAACACCGTCTATACACCGTCTACACACAATGTAACAAAAAAAAACAATCTCATTGTACAGTTACAGATGATAATAATTGTATATATATGTACCTATATAATTTTTTTTGTTAGAACAATCATACCAAGGCAAGCAGAACTTATGAGTAGTTGCAGCATACCTGGATAACGGAGCTTAATGTTTTTGTTTTCTTTCTTTTCCGTGTTTTTTCTCTCTTTCTTTTTCAAAATTTGGGGAGACAAAGAATCGGCAGTGGCACTCACTCACCTTTCTAAATTTACCTTTTCTCTGCTGTGTTTAGTCTCATCCCGTGAAAACTAAAACACTTCCCACCTTTCCGAAGTGAAATCCATCTTGAAAAAAACCCTGTTGCTGCGCACCAAGAGACGGCCAGAAGAGGAGCAACCAACAAGAAGAACCCAGCTCAAGCAGTGCCCAGCAGAGTACAAGTGACAGTAACTCGCAAAGGGGGTCGCGCCAGACCAGGAAGAATTGATGCACCCTGAGGGAACGCCACTGCATTACCGAAGAAATGCAGCATGCGGCGAAACTAAATTCTACGTAACCAGGAAAATAGCTACGTATGCAGCATCAATAAGCAGCTCTGTCACAGAACACTCAAACATACAAGGCAAAGTTCACCTCCGGGCATGGAAGTAAGCACCCAGCGTAGAAGAGGTGAAAATTGGCAGCAGGCTGCGGTGCGCAGTCGAACCCACTCCTAACGAACTCGCCAACCCTTACAAAATATATCCGTCCCTGATAACCAAGTCTTGGACAGCAGAGTACCCCCGAGCATGTCAACTGTATAAGGTTCAAACCATGTTTTTTTCTCTCTTTTTTTACCAACTCTCGTCTAAACAGAGTTTTAGTACTCCCTAGGATGTTTGCCCTCCTCTTCAATTTTAAATTCTGGGTCGGAATTTGGCGAACCTAGGACCGATGCAGCGGACCAGGTTGAGCGCCGAGTATTACATTAGATGAGGAAACCAGGCAAAAATTGTCGAAACGCGGTTACCTCAACACGACCACGCTAAGGAATGCCGAGGCAGCTCTTCCGTATGTATTTATACTACGGGGGTTTGACTCGAGGGAGGGTAATCGATGGTCAGTGATCAGTGATGAATGATCAGTGATCCATGATCAATTGTTGAATCAGTCGTCGAGACCCTTGTCTGAATCATTGTGGGAATCGCCGTAGTAATCAGTTGAAGGGAGAGTTGTAACATCGACGACATCAGGTCCGTTCACCATACACGAGTCGCCAACGCAACACCAGTCGAACAGACAAGGATGCATCTCCTCTAAGATCTGCTTGCTTGTCGGGCTTCACCCCAATCTGAGTGGCCAATGTACTCACGTTAAAGTAATAATATAATTTATTGGGTCAATACATGCCCTGTGCATTATTTAAATACCTCCATGCGGGAACGCCACCCTGGCCTACCTACCACACCAGTACCGACGCATCCCCCTACATCTGAGCTATCACCGCCCTAGTGTAATCACCTACTGTGGGGTAACCACCCCCGTAGGGGTGTCACAATATTTAATAGTTTTTGCACAGCTGGTCTTCCGCATTTTCGTTCTCACTTATTTCATCATAACAATCTACATCCTTTTGCAACTGCTCATCATCTTCAAAACAAAACTTTATAATTACCTCATGACCATTTGTTTGTAAATATTCCACAAATATTTCCTTTTCCCTCGTGTCTGTCCATGCTCTATGCCTGTCTCTACCTGAACGAAAGGTTCAATGATTTCACGACCAGCTGTTTATAAAATTAATCGTTCGTCTTGGTAATCCAGCTGTGCTCTCATTGCGGTTAAGAAATCACTACCTAATAATATTTCTACCACCAGATATGGAATAACAAGAAAAACACAATCTAACTCAATGCTTCCTATTTTTAACGTCAACATAACTTGTTGTTTTACGCGCTGTTTATTCGAACGACCAATCGCTAACACACAGAATACATTCTCTACGCGTAGTGTAGTTCATTTTTTCGCCCCCTTCTCTCATTAATGCATTGCTTACATCTATTTGGTCTATGACCGAATCCGGAGACACAGTTCGGTCTAATTGGAGTTTTCCAGAGGCATTGGTTCGACATGTCCTGAGCCTATTTCTGGCGGATTTACTCTCGCCTCCTCGTGCGCAATTTGGTTAGGTGAACGACCTCTTCATCGTGGTGAGTTACGTCCGGTGTTCGTGCTACCGTGTCCATCACGACTCGGTCCATTTGCATATTGCCTATTATTATCACTCCCGCATCTGTTTCTCAATTACCTATATTCTCCTCTCCCTTCGTTTTCAAATTGCATAAAGTTTATCTGGGAATTCTGCCTGTTTTGTGCACTATGGACATTTCTATCGTAGCTTCCGCCATTTCCCCTATAATTCTGCCAATTAGGTGTTCTATTAGTGCTGTCTCTATACCTCTCGCGAACTTGGTACGAAACACGCATGCGAGTGTTAAAATTTTGGCTTGCCACTTCCCCGGCTGCGAATTGAGTTCTATGGGTACTTAGGCCAATATCGCTTCCTTCATAAGGCTGACTTTGAAAAGGCTTCAAAAGTTCAAGAACTTCCCCCGTTGTTCGTGGTTTAGCTACGATAAGGTGATTTTTAATCTCATTTGGAAAATGGTAATTTATTAAACCTATAAATTCGTCCTCCCTCATAGGTGGTTCTAACAATTGACTTTGTTGTGCTAGCTTCAGAAAATCATCGACCATTCCTTCCCCTGAATGCGGTTGGTAATGTCCATTATTAATTTGTATGCTGACATTATTTTGGGTGGATACGTTCCAATATTTGTTCAAGAAAGCTTGCCTGAACTGCAGATAGGTTGCGTGGTCCCCTAAGGTTAATCTAAACCAACTAAGGGATCGTCCTTTTAACCCTCTTTTCATTACTATCATTCTATATATTTCAGGAATACCCTCCAATGCAAAATATGATTCTAAATCAAGGATATACCGCTTAGCATTGTCAATACTGTCATCGAACGTTGGAACTGATATTTCATTCAACAATTGTGTGGGTATTGTCAACTGACCATGCATAAAACTATTATTCAAGTTATTGCCTGCACCATTATTGCTATTTTCACATGTTTGTGGCGAAATCGATCCCAATGGAAATCGATATTCCGTACCATTAGTGTTTAAAGCTTCTGCGGATATAGCAGTTCTAGCACTTTGATTTGAAATCTTTTCTATTTCTATGCGGCTTATGGTCTCTCGCATTTCTGCGAAGTCCCTAGAAGTTTCGTGCTGACTTCCAACAATTTGTGTGAGGAATGCCTTCAATACATTTATTTCTTCCGAATTATTTTTGTTTTGCTCTTCCACTGTTTTCTTAATTGTACTCAATTCAGAACGAATGTGATTTTGTATTTCCGTTTGTTTTTGCTCGATCCTCTCACAATTGTTACGAAAATCATCACACAATTGTTCATGCACATCTTCATTGTTACATTTTATATTTTCTATTTGCTTTTTAACACGATCTATTTCACCATGAGCTTCTTGCAATTCGGCAAGAACTACAAGAAATTCCTCATGCATGTAATTTTGATTTGACCTGATTCGAGATAAAATCTCATTCTTATCTATCAGAGCCTTTACCTCATGCATTATCTTGCTTTCTAATTCTTTTATTAACTTTTGGTTCTGATTATCCAATTTCTCACCGATTGTTTCCTCCCACTTTTCTAACCTCCTATCTATTGCTTCTTTATGATTATCTAACTTTTGATCTATTGCTTGGAATTGTAATAAGTAATAACATTTGTTGAAAAAGGTTTGCTTGATTGCTATCGTGATCTTGCTGTTCGCTAACCATTAGTCTATCGGAATTAGACTCGCCAGCTACCTCTACATTTCCTACAGTTGTTTTGCTTAAGTTATCACTTTCCAATTTCTGTTCCATTTTAGTGTCTATTTTAAAATTAGTTACAACTTTTCTATTTCTTAAAACCATAGACTATTAAATACACTTTTTATAGATTAATGAACTACCAATTTATATATATTACTGTTATAATTTTTTGTGATACTTCTTCTATTTGCGGTTTATGATTTTTAGGAATGATACCGGGTTCGGTACTAGCTCAGGGTTCTTGCATGGTTGTTGTATCTCGGGTTAATGGTGAATACGACTGCTTTGTTTTCAGTCAAAGCTCAGCGGTGTGTTCAATCTTTCACACTCGAATATATTTTATTGAAAATCATCGGTGAGGTACAAAGTACCGCACACGTAAAAATGAATAGTGTGAATTTGAGAAACTTCAAACGAAACAAGAAAACGGTGAACAAGAAGGAATTTCTACAACATAAAATGATTCAATTTAGTCAAGGCAGACTACAGTACATAAAAGCCGCAGCATACAACTCTTTGCCGTAACAAGAAACCGTAAAAATGTTACAATATACAGTCACATTTTGAAACACACCTACATAGTTGTAGTGCACTTGGTGTCCGGTCCTCAGTCTGGTTAAGTGGGAAGGAAAATGTGCGATACGCAACACGGATTTCTCAATACTCAAGAGGGTAGGAACGCAACTAGCATATATTTTCGTGTTTAGTCCGCAACTAGTTTACACCGAAAAAAACTGAAGCAGAAGTAAGTAGTCCTACGTAATGTAATGATAAAATGGAAGAGATATTTTACCATCCGTAATGTTCAGATTTGGGTTATACCTACAGGCTGGACCACTTAAGTTGACACTGTACAATATCTCCAAAACTAAGCGTTGTAGAAAGAAATGTCTGGAATAAAAGCTGCTAGATATTATGGGGGAAAGTAAATGCCATTGGTCGTGTTTTATTTGGATGACATTCTGATGTTATTTAGGGCAATTTAACTTTTAAATGGGAAACTACCTTTGTTGTGTTTTTCAATTAAGAAAAGCAACACTTAAGAACGTTACACTCATTTAGCTCTTTAATACGCGTAAGACCTTTTATTCGACTGACGTATTTTACCACAGTAAAATTAATTTATAATTGTAACTTTTTAAATGTTCTTATACCGACAATGCCAATTGGGGAAATCCAGTGCTCAAGGGCGGTAATATGTTAAAGGCCTTAATCTATATGCTATCTACATAATGCACACCAGCATGCATAAATAAGAGAATTATTACTTACATTTCTTCCGGATTTTTGCACGTTGGTGTCTGATTTCAGGACAGGAACTCCCTTGAGAGCGGCTCTCAGACTCTTGATTAGACAACTAAATGTGCAGGCGCGATTTGCTGCCAAGGCCCCTGGGAATTGTCACGCACCTGGCACTTACGGCGCTGGGGTACATATTAGTAATTTTACCCCCACCACAAGAATTGATTTCAATGCAAGCACTGCGCAGGTAGCCATATTTTTCTATGGTTGCGTCTGCAGAGCAGAGACCACACCCCGGAAAGTTCAAGACTGCATTACCTATAGCCAGCTTAATACTATTGAATTTCCCTATGGCAGATTTTTTAAATATTATATAATGCACGTTCCAACAACACACGGCACCTCATGCCATAGGCACTGATGATATATGAACTGAAATGATAATTGGTAAATTAAACTTGAGAGAGTCTAAATTAAGGGTATCCCGCAGGCATTTGCTTTGTATGAGGGGTGAGGAAAATCTACAGAAATGTTCAGCAAGGGAGGACGGCCCTGGCGGTATTCGAACCGCAGATCTCCTGTTTACCAGCCCTTGATTTACTAACCTCGGCTGCAAGTGTGGATCTCAATGGCTGATGACTATAAGTGGCGGACATGGACAGCTCGTTCCATTATTGTGGACCTTAAACTTATCCGTCACAGTATTGGCTTAATAAGAAACAAGGTACACAAACTTGGTTTGACAGACATGAAAGCTCAGAAAGATCTCACGAACTGTATCATGTATCGAAGTTTCCAAGTTCTAATAATTTAAAAAATCACACAAGTAATTTGAAATTGTGCTAAAAAGTTGCTATCTGAACCAGCGAATAAAAATTACAAATTGACATACTCGGATAAAGTATTTTCATGTCTTTCATAACCCAAGAAACATGTAGCACCACCATCTAAAATCTACCGTGTTTGCATAATACGACATTTTAACGCTTACTAGCAACTACGTACACTCGCTTCCATTTATGCTTTCACCGCAGCTTTGAAACACATACACTCGTCGCCCTCTGGAAACACTGTCATAAAATGTGGGAGCATTTGCTTTTATAGCCAGGGTTCTTCCACAACCTAAATGATTCAGCGCCTAGGCGACTAAATAAGATACTGGATTAAATGGAAAATGGGCAGTTTATTAAAATAATGTCTAGTAAATGTGTCCTCCTTGAAAGTAAAAAGTGTAATTTACTTCAGTTTTATATTATATTGTCATTAAAAATACTTTTCATGGAGAAATTGTGAAAATTGCCGTAGTCGGTTGTATATTTAGACTGGACAGATGATTTTAATAATGTTTAGTAAATTTGTCCTCGTTGATACTAAAAACTATTGGCATATCTGTTACACATTATGTTGCCTTTAAAAATATTTTATCGTGCGGATATTGTGCAAAACAGTTTTATTTAGCTATACCTATATTTAAACATGATCATTATAAGTGTTGACGTGTACAGTTATTGAATAAAGTTATATATTCATACGTGAATAATCTGGAATTGTGCAAGTGAGACACGACGCCACTGCATGCTTGAAAACGTAAACAGACACACGCACCTCCTCCTTGTTATACATTCTGCACCGCTGAAGGCCAGTAGGAGACCTCCCAAAGCTGCAGTGACGCCATAAATGGAAGCGAGTGAACAACCAGAAGCTATTAGGAAAGCAAACACAGCATTCAGTGTCACGGATACATTATGAAGATATAGCGAATATGTGCACGTGTTACTTAAAATCCTTTCTAATTTTTAACAGATGTGTATACAGAAATGCATAATATGTGACCCATAATGGATTGCAGCTGACCATGTCCGTAATGGAAACCTCCTTCCTTTCTCTGCCGGCTTGACCTGCATCGTTTTTTGAGTAAAACTTACGTTTAGAGAAAATTATCGGACAACGTGTTCAGCAAATACGAACTGAAAATCTTCAAGACAACTGGATTAAGAAACATTTTATTGTTTTTCAAGTACGTAGATGACCTAATAAGGATATCTGATCTCGGAAACGACAAAGCGGTAAGCATGAAAAAGCGCTTGGATAAAAAACTAGTGAAACCAACGAGTTTCTTTTGGGGGGGGTTGGAATCTCTCATGTTACGAGAAATTGCTACATAACACAAAATTCCATGTTTTAATACAATGTGTAAAACGGTAAAAAGAAATTTAAACAAGACACAAGAATTCATAGAATAGCGATACAAGAAATGTTAGAATAAGCAGTACAAATGGCAGGTGAAAATAGCTAAACCGATCTACAGGTTGTTGCAGAATTCAATCGACAAACTTTCGGAGGTTACAGAGGTGTAATAGGCGACTACTTTCGTATACTACATTTACGACCATTGCGTTCATGGTTTTCTATAGTAGATCAAAAGCATAATAAGACAGGTCGTCACCGATAAAGCTTTCCAAAGTTGCTGCTTTTTAGGGGTAATTGTGGCCATGCTATATTCAAACATTCTATTTAAACACGTCCGTAATGTGTACTTAGCTTTAGCAGAAACGCAAAAAATTAAGTTAGTGTTCATTCCAAACGTACTCCAGTCATCTGTATGAAGAAGAAAATCTTCAACGCTTAAACACAGCACCATAACATTGACAGCCGAGCACGCAAATGACTGCGCTAATACAACATATAACTGCAAAAAAAGCAAAGCTCGTAACTTTGAAAATACCACATGGTAGCTAATTTTCAGGGCTGTAGAAGAGACATTAAGAGTGGCAATCAGTAGCACAGTCGTATTAAATCTATTTGTTTGCATTTATCATTACATATATGCAAATGAAAAATCATTATGTAACTTCAGAGTTTGTGACAACCTGTAATAGGTGGCCTATATTAAGGTATTCCTATACCATCGCTTAGGTGACCCTGAAAGTATGTCTGTTGAATTGTTTAATACCCACATTTGATTCTAACAGAAAGGCTCCTTGAAATATTGAGTTAGAAAGCACTAGGAATACAGGCTCCCTTTACGAAGCGTAGAGACCAGCTAACAGAAACAGCAATACCAGAAGTGGGATTGTTATGACCCTAAAATTATGTGGTTGACCGTGTCATTCCAAGGTTGATGTAACAACCAAATTTACTTAACACTTCATTAATGAGCCGAAGAGCACTGATGCCCTTGTAGTCGACGTCCAGGTTTGCAACATCAGGAGACAAACACATATTAACTGACTACTAACCTACGTTTGATGACTGCTAGAAGCGATCATAGATTATGGGATGCCAAGTGATGACGATACCAGAGAAGCAACGCCAGGATAAGACCGGATCGATAGGGCAACTGCGCCATTGCGTATTCTGGATTTTCTGAGAATTACCTCCATAGCAACTCAGCTATGGCCCGGGATATTCCCAGGTGAATTTCACCTTTCAAGGGTATTGGTTTCCTTGTCGCGCACGAGTCAGCTTTCCACAGAGCGGAAAAAACATATTACGTTGACAGAAGCATATACAGCGATTCCAGAAACGATTCATTTGCAATTTAGGATGCTTAGCAGCGAAATTTGCACAAAATAAACTCTCATTTATAATATACAGTAGAAGCATCACACTGCAGCATGTATTCAGCCGTTTTCTTCATTTAAGTAGTGTTCCTTTTATTTCTCTCTTTTGCAAATAGCACAAACTCTTAACTTCTTCGTGTGTTCTGCTTACAAGGTTTAATGCACTTAGATCACATTTTGTGGTACAATACCCAAAATTCTGCTGCAAATGGTTTAATTTTACGGAGTAAAAACGTCAAAGTGAAGAATTACCATAATTTTACTGAACTTGCTAATTAAAATCTCTATTTTTACGATCTCACAGATTCATTTTTCCATGAACTAAACTCTTATGCTGAAGACAGATTTACCATTATAACCAAAATACACTCTAATAAATGCATATAAAACGGTTTTGAAAACGCACTATATACAGATAGATGACAATAGATTCAATTTTTAAAAAAATTAATACCAATAACATGAACATGGGAATGTGCCAAAAGACATAAATGTTTTATTGTTTGTTCTTTCTGCATATTAAACCTGATAATATTCCCTCCTCAATTTTGCTGCTAGAGCTCTAAAATAAAGCGAAAGCTTTTGGAGTCACTATACCTCTTTAGATGAACCTGCCTGTTTTATGAAACTAATACATTATAATTGACCTTTCTGAAAACGTCAAACAAATACAAGTATACACACTAAAGATAAAGGATTTTCAAGTTAATGTTTATTAACATATATTGCTCTATTGCATGCATCTGAAAACGCAATAGGTTTCCAATCAAATTTTCACATTCCATTATTCAAACATTTTTTGGGAACATTCCAATAGTTTTAACGGTTTTGCCAAGTATATGCGTCAAACTTATAATATGTGAGGATTCGTAACTTTAGAAAAGTGTAGACTATATTATCTCTGGTGTTGTAGTGAATGGTAAAACATTTGATGCAATGTGTGTAAATTGAAGTGTCCTACAGGATTCTGAGTTAGGTCCAGTCCTTTTATTTGTCATGATAAACGATTTACTGCAGAATTTTCCAGCATACTGTGTGGTGTATGCTGATAATGGCAGTTTTCTTAGTACTCACGCTGATATCGAGACTTAAAAGTTACATGCTGAGCAAATTATCTTCTAAATGTAAAACATTGTTCAATGTAAGCTTAATTTTAATAAATAATAATAAAACTAAAATATTATCATG
This sequence comes from Deroplatys truncata, assembly GCA_030765065.1. NCBI lineage: Eukaryota > Metazoa > Arthropoda > Insecta > Mantodea > Mantidae > Deroplatys > Deroplatys truncata. The sequence continues at coordinate 126,088,254 of CM060990.1, read as the reverse complement.
TATATTAAAAAACTAAATTTACTTTTATTTATGAACGCCCTTTGACTGATGTGATCCTTGGGGTCCAATTCTATATTGGGCGTGAAAGACCGGTAATTTTGCTCAGAGGCCTCTTTATCAGGCTTAATCTTCTTTTATGTACCGTAATTCTACGACACGGGACCACCGGGTTTACTTCCCTTCCAAAGGAAGCAATGCTAAGGATTTTTACGTCTGAAAAAATCCATCGCCCTCCGCCGGGTTTGAACTCGCGACCGCAGGGACTAGCATGGTAACCACCACACTAGGAGTACGGTACGCACACAATTCTCCCGTCGAATAATTCGATTTTAAAGGATTTTAAGCCAACCATTACCCATTTGGAGTGGAAGTCGTTAAAAGTTGCCATCTTCGCAATAAAGCGTCAAAAATTTCTCTAATATTCATATTCAGCGAAACCCGATCATAATTGGCGATATGAGTATCCCCCAGTTTTAATTTTTTAAAAATATTTTATAGACTTTGTCCGCGCGCAAAAACATTGCTTGCAAAGTGGGAATAATTATCAGAATCGGCTGCGTGTTTTCCGTAATTTCCATCTTTCCCTCCCCCCCCCCGCCTCTCTCTCTCTCTAACTCCTCACGCCTCTTTCTATCTTCATAATATTGCTGCAGATAAAACATTATTTCTGCATTGGTTAACAACCAGGAAGTTGCATATTTAAGTTGTATATCAGGAATAGGCACAAGAAACCGATTGAAATGCACATAAAGAAATATTGTGGCGTAGTAATAAATTACAGAGTTACATTGTCATTGTCACTGCCAGACATATTATTGTTCTACATTGTCATTACTAGACACATTGTTGTTTACATCACTCCTAGCTGGTATTTTTGCTAGCCACGAGTGATGGGGGATATAGTGTCTTGTTTTATTTAGGATTTCGTGAGAAGTGGATCGCATGTGTAAGCCGGTTTTTGGATCGGGGCACATCTCCTCTCAACTTTCATACTTAATAATGTAGGAACCCCAAACAACTGGGAAATAAATCTACATATGTAAGTAGATTTGTTTTATGGATTTTGTACAGCGATAGACCCATGCCAACCTCTTAAACCCGACATCACATTTCGGTCCTCCGCAGCCAAGTCAGTATATGTCCCCTCAATGTACGTGCTCGGTACCCGAAATTCATTTGATTTTCATGTGAACTTTTAGGCCTCTACCCAGCATGTAACATTTTCGGTGAAGGTCACCGTGTTTTTGGTGCGTGAGTGGTGATGGTAAGTAAGATTAGCTGATTACGTGTCCACGTGGCGTGTGAAACAAAGTGTTGCATTTTGAGGTAAGTTTGTGAGATGAGAATAAGAGAGGTGTGTGTTGTGAGGTTTTTTTTCAGTGACTTAAAATTTTGGGGAGATTGTATGCTAGCTTCTGTAGCGTGTTTGGCTACGTAACGTAACCGTTACGTAGAAATTTAAAATTGTTCCCCAGAGGTCGGCGTGTTGGTTTTCTTTCTTTGGCGTAGCAAAAAAAAATTGTTTTTTGATTAAGCTTTTCGGCCCTGAAAATTCTTAACCTTTTGGTAGCTTTCCCATTTTTTATGTGATGGCCACTTAAACCTTTGGCGTTTCTGCATTATTTTCCTCTCCTCTCCTATCTCTGTCGGTCTCTCTCCCCTCCCATCTTCCATGCAGCATTAAGGTTTCGCGACAGCGAGTTAGCGACATCTAATATGATGGTTCTAATGATGATAATATGCCTGAGCAGGAAGTTTCTAGATTCTGTATGTCTGATACGACTACAGTAATATTTCAAGTATGTTCTCTGCCTCATAATAATGATATTATTATGCTTTATATGTAATTCGGTTTGATGATATAGTTATTCTACTCTTATTCAATTGTGATGTGATAATGTAATTATTTTCACTCCCACATATGTTTGTGTGAACACCACTAACACACATTTTTGCCTATATTGCTTCATATAGGGTGATTAATTATTTCCTGTGTGAACTACTAAATTATATACATGCTTTACTGCTGATTCTTGCATTGTTTATGGATATTAATTTTCGAACTGTGCTGTTCTTATACATGTAAACTGTGCTTGTTTTACAGCATTGATAATACTTTTACATTGTCTATGTCTATTAACTAATTTTATTGCAGGATTGTTAGGTTTTCTTTTGCACTATCAATTACCTTGTATTACAGACTTCATGTGCATTACAACTGGTCAGTTTGGAGGTTGGTCCTTAATGTGAAGATAACAATGTGTTAGTTTGGATTGCCCAATTTTAATCCGGGTGACGATAACATGATTTCTTCTTTTGAGGGTTCGGTAATGTAGAAAAGGTTATGTGCAGCCTAAGCGAGCTTCATGAATTTTGCTATTGATTGATAACCATTTCAATTTCCAATTTGCATGTACATGACGTGTTTAATGAAACTGATGACGTCTTGGTGTTGAGGGGCGATCGATGAAACACTGACGGGATGTTTAGTTGTTTCTTTTGCCGCTTCATGTGCTGTTTCCTTATGTTTTAGGCCAATGTGAGAGGGAATCCATATAAAGGATAGCTTTTTATCGGTCTTATTTATTTTGTAACTTAACAATCGGAGTTCATGGATCAATGCGTGGTTTGGTTCAGAGTTTTGGGTGGTAAGTAGTACACTTAATTAAATGGTGAATATGGTGTAGTTGCTTTTAGAGGATGAATTAATTATATATAGAAGGGCTTCCTTAATTGCGAATGTTTCACAAGAGAAAATTGTAAAGAAGTGAGGTAAGTTGTAGTGCATTATCTGATCCGGATATACTAAGGCGCATCCGCGTCTTTCTGTGGAGTCCAATCCATCAGTGAAAATGGTTGTGGTAGAGGTATATTTGTCCAGTAAAGAATTGGACATTTGCTTGAGGATACAACAAAGCGTTTGAGATTTCAAGTGAGGTGAAAGTTCGGTATCAGTTGGTGGATTTTGTATAAGCCAGTAGGGTATTGTGCAATCAATATACCTGGGATAGATCAAAGGGATTGTAAAATCTATTTCTTTCAGGTATTCAAGAATTCGAATGCAAAACGGACTGCTATGTGGTTCTGTTGGCATCCGGTAACGTTTGTGTAGTGGAAAGACATAGCTATTCATTTTATGAGATGGATGGGAGGCAATCTATGGCATATCTTAGGCTTAATATTTTTGTGCGAATATTTAAATTCGGTTCATATGCTTGTATGTGGAGGCTCGAGATTGAACTGGTTAACAAATGCCCCTAGTGCCAGAATTAGGGCTGTAAACTGTATGGACTCCAAGGTTTTTAAAGTTGAATTTTTTGTGGAGTCGTATACAATTGCTCCACAGTTTGGATCTACTGAGAGCCTTGTAGACTTTGAGAAGCGCGAATATGTCAGCACGCCAATTTTTTGCGGCAAGAGCCTTGAGAATGTTGAGTCGTATTATACAAGGCTCATTTAAGGATTTAACATGAGGGCTCCATGAAAGTTTTTGGTCAAAAGGAACACCCAGAATCTTGGTGGTTGTAACTGCCTCGAGTTTCTCTTCATTAAGATATAGTTCAAGGTCCTGCTCAGGAAGTGTTTTTCTTGTGAAGGTGATGCATTTCGTTTTACTGCTGGAGAGTTTAAAACCAGTAGCAATTTTATTTTCTAAGGATGGGAGTCTCTTGTATTTGTACAATGCTCTGTTCATGTTCTTAGAGCAATTTTACAGGATTCGTTCCACCATGGTACACATCTGTTAGTGTTAGGTGCAGTGGTTTAGGGTACGCTAGCTACTACAGCTGTAACAGTCAATGTTGTAATTTCAACAATAATGGTATTGGTTTCATTGGCAGAACGAGTAGTGAGCTGAGAAATTCTTCGGATATCTTCTCTAATAAGGTTTTGATACAGTGGCCAATTGACCTTATGAAATTTCCACTTGGTACTGAAGGTGCATGGGGTTATGGAGCTATTTAAAGAAATGGTTATTGGTGAGTGGTCACTGTCCAACAAGCGCCATGAGCGGAGAAAATTTTATAGAGCCAACTCTTTTCGTGTCAACAGTTGACACCTCTACATACGTCAATACAATTTTACCTGCTTTCTTAGAGAATTAACAGACAGGTTGTGTTATTTCACCATTTTTAAGAACATTTTGCCACAGCTCATACGGTCAATATTTCTCTGAGAACATTTGAAAGTATGTTTGAGGACAGAATTATTAATAGATATTTGTGGGTCCTAGGTCCCCCGAACTAAGGCCCTGCGATTTCTATGTCTGGGGTAAATTGAAATAAAGTGTACACGACAAACACAAACATCCTGGAAGAATTAAACCAAAATATCTGCCAGGAAACTGCCAGTTTTTCTCAACGTGAGCTACGGCGAGTGATGGATAGTTCCAAAAGAGGTGCCAAAAATTTATGAACAAACGACGGTGGCCAGTTTCAGCGCCTCCTTTCATAAAGTTGGTAAGTGCAGCCTTTAAAAGTAGTTCTAAAAATGCTGTATGGTTGCATCCGTGCTATTCTATGATAGCCGCAGAGGGCAACGGGCGCCGATAACGCGAACATAAAGACCATCGCAGTCATTCTTTAGTTCATTGGCTCTTCCGAATGTTGCTTAGATGGATGCAACAATCAAAGCTAAATTTACGAACACCAAAATATACACTTGTCTCGTACGTGGTGACAGTGTTTAACAATAGCAAAACGATTTTAAATAAAAGAAAAGATTGCATACCGCTTGCGGATGGATCCCCTGGAGGAGCTTAAATAAACACATACGGATAATGGTAGTATTTCTGGTTGTTGATTGTGGGCCCCACGTTAGGAGCAAACTTGGAGTGGTTTCTTCTGACGCCAATTTGTTCGTACCCCACGTTTGGAATCCAAATTGTTGTGGTAATTCTTCTATTAGCGATACAGGATTTGCAGGAATGGTCCCGGGTACTAGCTCAGGGTTCTTGCATGGATCTTGGATCTCGGGTTAGTGGTGAATACGACTGTTTGTTTTCCTACTCGCTTATTTCCCGTCAACGTTTTTAACATTTGATTCCTGCTATTACTTCGACACACACACGCGCATTTCCTATTTGTTACGCTTCATATCATCGCTCCTGTCCGCTGACACTTTTCTTTAACGACCATCTCCATGGAACAACTACGGCCAAGTGTGTATTCTAAACTCTTCTAACAACCATCTCTAAGGAACTACCACGACCAAGTGTGTATTCTAAAATATCCTGTTTCTCTATTTCAAACGTTCTATATCTCCCCGTTCCACTATCACCTGATTTCTAGCTTCTTTCATTGGATGCCTAAGGCTATCTGGATTTTGGCGAACACTGCCACCTTTCTACACCTTTGCGTTCCAGCAACCTGACAGGACAGTTAACAATAGAGGGAAAAAACTACCCGTTTCCGGCCGCTGATGGCCTTCTCTGTCTCAACCCTTCGACAAATTTACAGTCACACTCGCTTTCCAGTTCTATTTAACACTATCCTTACTGTTATTTATATTTATTCTCCCTATGATTGTAACTTTATTTAACTCCTCAAAACGTGCTGCTTCAATATGCCCCTTAATGGAGTGGTTGCTATATTTCTAATGATATTTGGCATTCTATCAGTCTCCCCGTCTGAAAAAAATCGCTTCTCTCCCTAACATTTAACGATCAGATGTACGTGTGTGTGTTTTTTCGGCTTCACAGGAATTACATTTAAACATTTCGCAAACATAATACAATCATACATATACACTTGCAATGTATACATATTAAATGTAACAAAACTATTTACAAAATATAAGAAGAATTTACAACCAATACACAAATAATATACATTTCTACATTTTATACAAACTCTTCATATTATCAAATTTGTTTATCGTGGGTGTACGTGTAATTGTTTTTTTATTCATTGTTCTGCAACTATCTTTCCAATATTTTTATTTATTTATTTATTTATTTACTTATTTACCTACTTATTCACAATTTGTATACGCAGCACTTTCCACTTTTCACGATTTGTTTCACTTTACTGTTTCACTCACTGCCTTATTTTAACATGTATATACATTTATTTTGTTTATATGAATAATGATGCACACAACAACGATTTGCTCCCCTATTTATTTACATATCCTTTATTATCTATGCACACAATGGCATGCTTATTCTTAGTAAATTGACGTATTATTAGCTTCTCTCACCCTCTTTCAACTATTAATTACTGTCACTGTTTAACATTTCATTTTTTTCTTCTATGTGTGTGACATACACCATTCACAATGCTAAACAGTGTTTCTATTCATTTAATTCTTTAAAATGTCTTATCAGTGCAATGTTGTACCTCCCCATAATTTTATCTGACTGAGTGCATTTTACTTCGAAAGCACGATCCCCGAATTGTTTTGTAATTATACCTGGGCATTTATATCAAACTCATATACTTATACGTTACAGCATCCAGTACTCTCAGGGATCGCCGGACTATTAATAACTGGAACTTTAAATAATATCCCTTTCCGCTCATCATACACTATCCACTTTCATATCTCCCAATTCGACTATCACCAGATTTCTAGGTTCTTTCTTTGGATGCCTAAGGCTATCTTCATTTTGGCGAACATTGACCCTTTTCTACACCTCTGCGTTCCAGCAACCTAACAGGACACTTAACAATAAAGGGAAAAACCAACCGTTTCCGGCCGCTGATGGCCTGGGTTCTCTCAACCATTTGACACATTTACAGTCACACTCGCTTTCCAGTTTTATTTAACAGTATCCTTACTGTTATTGATATTTATTCTCCCTATGATTGTAATTTTATTTAACTACTTAAAACGTGCTGCTTCAGGATACACGACTAATCGTAAACCTACCAGTTGTACAAACGTCCTATATTTTGACTGGACAGATGATTTCAATAATGTTTAGTAAATGTGTCCTCGTTGATACCAAAAATTATTGGCATATCTGTTACACATTATGTTGCCTTTAAAAATACTTTTTTTCGTGCAGATATTGTGCAAAACAGTTTTATTTAGCTATCCCTATATTTAAACATGATCATTATAAGTGTTGACGTGTAAAGTTATTGAATAAAGTTATATACGTGAATAATCTGGAATTGTGCAAGTGAGACACGACGCCACTGCATGCCCGAAAACGTAAACAGACACACGCACCTCCACCTTGTTATACATTCTGCACCGCTGAAGGCCAGTAGGAGACCTCTCAAAGCTGCAGTGACGCCATAAATGGAAGTGAGTGAACAACCAGAAACTATTAGGAAAGCAAACACAGCATTCACAGTCACGGATACATTATACAGCTATAGGGAATATGTGCACGTGTTACTTAAACTCCTTTCTAATTTTTAACAGATGTGTATACTTAAATGCATAATATGTGACCCATAATGGATTGCAGCTGACCATGTCCGTAATGGAAACCTTCTTCCTTTCCTGCCGGCTTGACCTGCATCATTTTTTGAGTAAAACTTACATTTAGAGAAAATTATCGGACAACGTGTTCAGCAAATACGAACTCAAAATCTTCAAGACAACTGGATTAAGAAACATTTTATTGTTTTTCAAGTACGTAGATGACCTAATAAGGATATCAGATCTCGGAGACTACAAACCGGTAAGCATAAAAAAGTGCTTGGATGAAAAACTAGTGAAACCAACGAGTTTCTTTTTTTTGGGGGGGGGGTTTGAATCTCTCATGTTACGAGAAATTGCTACATAACACAAAATTCCATGTTTTCATACAATGTGTAAAACGGTAAAAAGAAATTTAAACAAGACACAAGAGCTGATAGACTAGCGATACAAGAAATGTTAGAATAAGCAGTACAAATGGCAGATGAAAATAGCTAAACCGATCTACAGGTTGTTGCAGAATTCAATCGACAAACTTTCAGAGGTTACAGAGGTGTAATAGGCGACTACTTTCGTATACTACATTTACGACCATTGCGTTCATGGTTTTCTATAGTAGATCAAAAGCATAAAAAGACAGGTCGTCACCGATAAAGCTTCCCTAAGTTGCTGCTTTTTAGGGGTAATTGTGGTCATGCTATATTCAAACATTCTATTTAAACACGTCCGTAATGTGTACTTAACTTTAGCAGAAACGCATTTATCATTACGAATATACAAATGAAAAACGATTATGTAACTTCAGGTTTTGTCGCCACTGGTAATAGGTGGTCTATATTAAAGTATTCGTATATCATCTCTTTCATGCCGGTACCCAGAAAAAAATTTCGGGGCGGATTTTCCACTAGTAGATCTAAACTTAAAAGTACCCCACACAGTTAGCATATACCTACTCCATAGTATATAGACAATACATGGATAGCAAAACTGCTTGGATGCATTATATTGGCACGAAAAGCTCTCCAGAATGAGGATATTCCACCTTACAACACAAAACATGGGGACTTCTTGGAAAATTAGGATGTATAGTCACCTTACCTATGTAGGGCGATAATATTAAGTTTCGATTTCTCTTGTAAATGTGCTACTAGCAATAGACCTACTATTATCTAACGACATTTTCCCATATTGGTTTGCTATGTGTGTGACATACTCCATTCACAATGCTAAGCAGTGTTTCTATTCATTTAATTCTTTAAAAGTTCTTAACAGTGCAATGTTGTACCTCCCCATAATTTTATCTGACTGAGTGCATTTTACTTCGAAAGTACGATCCCCGAATTGTTTTGTAATTATACCTGGGCATTTATATCAAACTCTTACACTTATACGTTACAGCATCCAGTTCTCTCAGGAATCGCCGGACTATTAACAACTAGAACTTTGAATAGCATCCCTTTCTGCTCATTATACACTAGTCACTTTCATTTTTATCTTCCGAAGGGTCTCAGACTCATTAACCTCGTTTACCTGAAGAGATTATAATGATGTATTAGCTAAAAGGATGTAGATTGTTATGATGAAATAAGTGAGAACGAAAATGCGGAAGACGAGCAGTTTAAAAATATTAAATATTACAGTCTGACCATGGGACAAGAGTCGAACCCATTAGCGCGCATAAATATGGAATCTGTGCACGTAAACGAGGTTAATGAGTCTGAGACCCTTCGGAAGATAAAAATGAAAGTGAATAGTGTATAATGAGCACAAAGCTCATTAAACACTATGAATTTAAATAAATAGCTATGAATTTAAATAAATAAAACTGTCAGAAGTTTCGAGGTGGGTTTGAAACCTAAAACCCCCCTCTAAATACTCCCTGATTTCTTTGGAGACCCTGAAAATTTGTCTGTTCAATTGTTTAACACCCACATTTGATTTTAACAGAAATTCTGCTTAAAATATTGAGTTAGAAAGCAAAATAACTAAGAAATACAGGCCCCCTTTAAGTAGCGGAGAGACCAGCCAACAGAAACATCAACACCAGAAGTGAGATTGTTATGACCCTAAAAATATGTGGTTTACCGTGTCATTCCAAGGTTGTTGTAACAACCAAATTTACCTAATACATCACTATATATATATATATATATATATATATATATAAATTTCAGAAGCTCCACAACAGTGTTCAATCCATGCTGCCAACTGCTTCGTTGTCCACGCAGGGAGTTACCCAGGCATCCACCCAACTACAGCTCTGAGATACCCCATTTGAATTTTATCCTCAATACCTTTTGGTTTCCTTATAATGGTTGCACCCAATGCCTCATTTCGACACAGGATCAAGCCTAAAATAGACACTTCATACACAGTAGCAAACACCTTTTTATCGCATACAGGCAGCACAATAATATTTAATTTTTCAATGGGTAATCCTTTTTATATAAATGCTGTAAAAATTGAGTTTTCCTGATGTTTATGCAGAGTTGAGTGTACGGAAGTATGCCGATGTTTGTGGTTTCCTATACTATTTTCCTTCATTTAATGTTGGCAGAAACGCCTTATCATCTGTGTTCCATACCAGCCCTGTCTTTTATTGGTTTGAATTCAAGTCCCACACACACGCATTAGCCTATGGACAAAGGTAACGCCTAGGAGAGCGGCGAAAGAGTTCAAGTAAGGAAAAATTTAACCTGAGAGGCTGGAAGGCATGTTTCGCAACGAGAGTCCACACCAGCCCCTGGACGAATCTATCTCGTATAGGTTGGATGTCAAATGTCTGGCACTGAAATTTTATCGTATGTACACAGGTCGGTTTCAGCCTCAGGAGCGGAGGAAAAGGGGGGAGTAAGACTAACATTAAGTGGAGTGCTAGAACCAGGTAAGGGGTGGGGGTTGGTCGTGGCAGAGGCGGTTTAATATTTCCTTACCAACATAAACCATTGTTCATTATATCGGCACCATTCCATGCAGTCGACTGTACTTCAAAGGTTTTACTCATAGAACTATACACATTAAAAGAAAATGTTTCATGAGTCTTCGTAATGTACAAGGCGCCATTGTTGGGATAAGAAAGTGTTTAAGGAGGAATATTATACATTAGCCTATCATACTTACAAACCCGCCTGGAAACTCCTGCGGGAAGGTGAGTATAAAGGGTAATTAACGAAATGAGGCAATGATAATTAACGAAAACTTTTTACATTAAAAACTATTTTATGAGTGTAGCAAATTCTCATGGTTCATCTCTGTGAGTAATGTCAAGCAAAATTCACCTGTTGCACAATTCACGAGTCGAAACCACTAATAGCGGTGTACTCTACATCCAAACTCAATAATCCAATAACAGCAAACATTAATAGATATTGGATGATTACTGGCACTGATTCCGTAGGACGTAATGGCTAAAACCATCCTCGATTTGGAAGTGTCGGAGAATTTGCGACAGCTGATGTCAATGGGGAGATCGTCTGTGAGAGCGTATATCTCTCTCAGCTTCAGGACAGCATCGGATCGATGCAGCAAATTGCGTCGTCACGATGTAATTGAAGTTCTTGGAAATCGCCCACACTTCCATCCACCTGCGTCGCTAGGGTACTTCCAAGTAATTTTACCCCCCCCCCCACTATCAAAAATTATTTCAATGCAATGAATGCACAGGTTGTCGTATTTCGACTATTTCAGCAGAACAGATACTACGTCCCGGTGAGCCCAAAAGTCTGCATTATCTATAGCCAGTTTAATAGTACTGAATTCTCCCAATCACGGCTTTTTAAATATTATATAACGCCGTTCTTACAACACACGGCACCTCAGGCGTTAGGCACTGATGATACGTGAACTGAAATGATAACTGGTAAATTAAACTTGAGACGGTCAAAATTAAGGTTATCTCCCCAGCATTTTACTTGTATGAGCATTGAGATAAATGTACAAAGATATTCAGTAAAGGGGGCCGGCCTTGGCGGTATTCGAACCGCGGACTTCCCGTTTACCAGCCCTTGCCTTAGTAACCTCGGCCTCAAGTGTGAGTCCCAAAGGCTGATGGTGATGATTGTATAAGTGGCGGACGTATACAGCTCGTTCCGTTGTATACTTTAAACTTATTCGTCACATTACTGATTTAATAAGAAACATTTCTAGGTACACGAGATTGATTTGAGGGATATGGAAACAGCATGATTTCACCAACACTAACATTTCTGAGGTTTCCAAATTTTAATAACTTAAAAATCACATATTGAATTTGAATTTGCTACCTCAGCGCTTGAGTGAAAATTACATATTTATATCCTGGGATTTCATGTCTTTCACAACCCAAGAAATTCGTAGCACCACCATAAAAAATCTACCGTATTTGCATAAAAGGACATTTTGAACCCTTACTATGAGCTACGTACAAGCAGAAACTATTAGGAAGGGAAATACAGCATTCCGTACCATGGATATATTTTAAAGTTATGCTGAATATGTCACGTTCTAAAATGTGATATTTACTTTTTACACGGTGTGTATACTAAAGTGCATCAAATGTGGCCCATAATGGAATGCAGCTGTTTTATGTTGGTACTGACAAACTAGCTCCTCCCTCTGCCAGCGTGACCTACTGTGCTTTTCGAGCATAATTATAGCCACTGGATAGGCAGGATATTTTATCTCCCCCAAGATGTGGCTAAACTGCTGAAGGGTAACACTACAACTTGAATCTTGTATTTTCATTTTAAATTATCGTTTTCTTAATATCGGTTTGGTCATTGCTTTTCGACATCGGCAATAACTTTAACCTTCGTCTCCACGTCGCTGATGAAAGCTCTCATGTAATGTCGTAGCTTGTCGTCCAGCTTAACGATAAATGCAAATAATCCTTCACCCCTTCTTCTACAAGAGCAAATTATGTTGCAATTAGTTTAGCCTCTCCTTGTGTACCAATCGCAGTGAAACTGCTTTATAGTGGTGGTGTCCGAACCACCCCTTCACATCGGTAATAATAGTTGGTTCGGTTTAGAATCTCTGAATCGTTTTTCAGCTCAGTCACATATGTAGCGAACTGATACTGGCTGGGTGGAGTCAAAGATGGGTTACCTGAAGGTGGTAACCTTATGGAGGAGAAAACACTATTGCGATCTAGGGTAATGGCTACTGTTTATGCACGTAAGTGTACATTAACCTAAATATAGGTCAGATGATATATGTAATTTTTGATAATGTACATCGATGGCTTGGTTTCAAACGTGTCTATGTGCAAAATTTTTAATTTTGGGTTTTCTACACATCCACAACCTGGTCACCTATCAGTTTCAAAAGTATCTCTGATACGGTTGGAAAGCATGCCTCAAACAATGGTGCAGCACAGTAGCTATGTGAAAACCAAGATTGTGGGGCAGTTCCAGATGTGACTTAAAGTGCACACTGAAAATTTAGGATTTTGGACACATTTGGAACCAAGCCATTGATGTGCAATCAAAGCTTTCATAATTACACAGGCTAAAGAACCCGATGGTTTAAAATCTCTTGCAAATATTACCTACAAAAGCACTTGAAACAAAGAATTCAGCGTCTGAGCGAATTCGATGCTATTACGTGAAGTGAATATATGGAGGTGAACAGAAGATGACTTCAAATACTCCAGTCCTCTCAGGCCTGTGCAGGTTCTTAATTGTGCATTCGAGTGACAAAGGCATACCGCCAGAGCGCAATTGGCTTATCACTTTGTACTTATCCACATAGGCGTAAATCATAATTCACATACATTCGTAAATAAATAGCAACTTGGACCAGCAGAACATCCTTGGTTCTTTCAAATATATTATGATTTCCATCCGGTTTTTTAAGGGATTGCTTCTTAACCTATTTTGGATTATATAACAGATCGATATAACGAACAATTGCCGTCCATTAATTAATCCTACTCGCAAACCTCGTGTTCTCCATGTTTCAGCATCTGATATATCTCCAGTTAAATTATTGTGTGTGTGTGTGTGTGTGTGTGTGTGTGTGTGTGTGTGTGTGTTTACAGCTTTGCCGATAAGGAAATTTCTGTGAAATTTCAAAAATCCACAATTTCAGAGCAATTGATTTGAAATTTTAATGTAGCAAACAGGGTTTAATGTACAATATGTAGAGCAAATTTCATTCCTATTTCTAAATTTATTGAAGGGATATTAATTATTTATTGTTTACTGTTTTGAAAATTTACTCCAAATGCAGAATTTTTTAAGAACGTTAATATGTTATAATTAAACGCCTTAATACTGCATTAACACATTTTAGATGTGAATTTTTAATTACCGTGCTTGCTTAGAAGAAAATACATGTTAAATATGAGACTTCAATGCTTCCCTTAAAATTTACACAATATGGACATTATTGTTTAGTAACGTCACAAGTAAGCATGTTAACAAAAATTCATCGTGAACGTTTTATCCTATTATTAACAAGGAGATACACAAAGCTTCATTGATTTATATCGAAAAGTGAATCGTGTGAAATAATCTGAAAATGAGAATATGCGGACAAATGAATACCCGAGAAAAGAGAATTTATAAATTATAACGCTAACAAACACGGATTCTGACTTTCTTCTATGTAAAAAGCATTTAGTAGTAGTAGTAGTAGTAGTAGTAGTAGTAGTAGTAGTAGTAGTAGTGTAGTAGTAGTAGTAGTAGTAGTAGTAGTAGTAGTAGTAGTAGTAGTAGTAGTAGTAGTAGTATTTATTATGTATTTAGTATTACATTAATTGCATAACACAGTCACATGGGTCATAAGACCGTACATGCTCTCTAGAAAAATACCTGGTCTGTATACGTGACTTATAGTATCAACCAGAAAAACAACTATTTTTTTTTATAATCACCGCACTATATACATACATATAAAATTGAAAAAAAACACTCTGAATCACACACTCAAACAAACACACACACAGTCGCGCACAAGTACTCAAGCACCACATATGTTTAAAGAAAAATTACATAAACACCTTATCTCTTAGTACACGTACTTCCATTAAGTATGTGCCCAAGCTTGGCCAGTTTTGGCTGTTTAGAATCATGTCGCAGCATGCTGTCCTCCGTCTGTTGGAAGCCAAAAATACTTCCGGTAATAGTTTTTTCCTAATACCCTCCGTCTGCACGCATGCTGCCAAAATATGCGTCCAGTCTTCTTGCTCCCCGCATAATGGGCAAATCCTCCTGCCATCGTTATCAACAATCTTGCGAGCTTTCCACCCTCCCAACCTAAGCCATGCTATTCCAGTCCTCTGTTTTATACCTAATTCCAAAATATATGTTTCCTTACCCCACCTAGTTTTTATTTCATTTTGTAGCTCCAATGTTGATATTTGTCTACATTCAGATTCTATTTTCTGCCTGTTTATATCGCATAGTCGTCTTTTGACTTTTCTCACGGCACTGTGTGTATTTTCATTACCCCTTTGCCAGATATCATTTAAGCCAATTTTTTATAATTCGCGTTGCAACCCCGCCGCCCACCATTTTGGATGCTCTATGTTGTTCATTTGATGACGATAACATATTGCTCTCAGAGTTGTTTGATCACCTTTAATTATTCGCAGCCAGTACCTAACTACGTTTAGTTTAGCAAATACAGCATCTTCCCAGCATCCTACCTCCCGAAGAACTCCGTAGTTTGAAGTACCCCTCCCCAACCCTAGAATGCGCTTCCAGAAATTGCATTGTATTTTATTTACATTATCCACCCTCTCCCATCCCCACACTTCACTGCCGTATAGTAATGAGGACCTAACCATTGCTTCATACATGGTCTGTAATGTTTTTACTGGCATATCTGGTACCCGGGTCAATATCCTTAATACTTCAGAAAGTTGTCCAATCCCTTTGTGTTTTATAAACTCCATGTTCTTGTTCCATTTTCCGCCCGTATCAAACCTTACTCCTAAGTAATCGAAGTGTTTAACATTTTGAATTTCTTCCTCCCCGTAGGTCCACTTTTCATGTTGGAAGTACACATATCCATTTTTAAAGGTGACTGTTTTAGTTTTAAGAATATTTACCTCCATACCCCATTGCCTACAATATTGTCGAAGAGAGTTTAAACCAGACTGCAAACCTTTTATCGTTTTAGAAAGAATTACAATGTCATCCGCGTACAAAAGAATTGGTATTTTTTGGTCTGCGATTGTCGGTGCATCTATGTCTTCCTCCGTCATCACGCTAACAACATCATCAATAAACAAATTAAAAAGTAACGGAGATAGTATACAACCCTGTTTAACCCCCCTCTGCGCTATGTTACATTCTGATGTATTGTGCTGATCGGTCTTGATAACAAACTTAACTTCTTTATACATTGCCCTAAGTGCTCTAATCATTTTCCCCAGAAAGTCCTTTACGTGTTAATTTCTCCCAGAGAGCACTGCGTTCTACAGTATCAAATGCCATTTTTAAATCTACAAATACAGTATATACCTTACCACCTTTATTTCTCAAATTGTCATCAATTATTGTTTTCAGAACAAAGACATTGTCAATAGTCGAGAAACCTTCCCTAAATCCTGCCTGAAATTTAGAAATCCTATGATGTGTCTTAGCCCAACACTTAATTCTTTCATATAAGATTCTACTGTAAATTTTTCCAAATATAGAGAGCAGCGAGATACCCCTGTAATTTCCTGGAATGCTGTAACTCCCTTTGCCCTTGTAAAGAGGTTGGATAATGGCGGTTTTCCATGCTTCCGGATATTCTCCGCCTTCAAATATTTTATTGAAGCTTTTTCTATAGAAATCTACCATTTTATTAACTTCTAGCGAGATCTTGAAAAACTCAGCTGATAAGCCCTCTATACCAGCTGCCTTCCCGTTTTTTAAACATTTTATTGCATGAACAACCTCTGCTGTGCTAATTTCATAATCAAGCATTTGCACAATTGGAGCCCCAGTCATCCCTTCAGCGGCCAAAGTCTTTAATTGTATCCTAAACTCCCCTCCTTCATAGACTGTTTTAAAGTGCTCATATACAGGCATGTCTTCAGCTTCTCCTTTTCCTCTGCAGTTGATTTAGTAATTGAAGATTCTTGAGGTCTCTCTTAAATGGTTTGTTTAGTTTCATTTAAGCGAAACGTGTGGTTTTTACTGCAATGTTATGGGAAGATAGGCTTACAGACAGACATTTAAATGGCTATATGATGTCTTAAAAGGTAGCACAACTATAAAAGCTACATATCTACGTAGAACTACGTAGACGGATTGTAGTGTTTGATAACACTTTTTTGGCTTCTTTCACAAATGGGTAACCGTAAACAACCTTTGTATTAAGAAACTGGTTCACAATTAAAAACATTGCCTTCCTTCGTTGTATTTTGGAACTGATGGTGATACACGTTTTCGATATCGTTTGGTACATGAATGCAACTTCAAGTTTACACCACGAAATACTATTATTTATAAGTACGGCTCGGAGGTTGAAGACCTAAGTATTACCTAAAAATATCTATAAAAGGGCTAAAAATATATACCAAAAGGACGTAAAACAGATATGCAAATCGATTAATGTCTTAATAATTTTTGTTTTTATTATGTATTCAAATAATGAATATAATGCTTGACAATTGCATCAATATCATTACATCAGCTGTTATTAAAAGGGAATCTGTGTCATTTTCCCCCAAGTTGTGTTATTTGGGAAGTGATATATGTAGGTACTATATTGCAGTGAAAAATTGATGCGCTTAATTTGTCATGTTTTTGCTTAAAAAATACAAAATTATGGTGACATGAAACATGCAGAGTAAAAACCTTTATGAATAAAATACTACTTCTTTCAGTCATATTTTAGATTGTTATGTTAATCTGTATTACTGTTTCTGTTCAAATTGAGAGTGAGCAGTAAAAATATAGTCGGAAGATGTGAAATTGCAAAAAAAAAAAAGTAATTAAGATCGAAAACGGCTAAAAGGGACCGATAAGCCCTTCCAAAAAACGCCGAAAAGGGGGAAAAAGACAAATAAGGCCCACCACTTTCTGGCCTACAGTAACCCGAAATGAACACAGTGCCGGGCCTCATTTTCGGGCACTAAAAAGAATAGGGTTTTTCCTCAACCACCAACCACTATTTTTAAGTTTCTGATCACCACAAACTCCTTTCAATACCTTGAGTGGCAGTCTAACATACTTCCTAATATAGAATGCAAGAACAGGTGTAATGTAAATTTATTTGGGAAAATGTCAATATTCCCAACGCTATATAAGCCTGGAGGCTGTCTGCGACATTATCCCAGAGATTGTTCCCACAGCGGAGAAGTTATGGCGTCATGGGAGGGTAGCTTCGAATCGTTGTGGCATATGTTGAACACAGGCTGTACTACTACTAGCGAGCAGATGTGATCTGGAACTCGAACCAAGATGCGCTCCACATATTTCGTCCTGAAGAGCAAGCACCTTCTGCACAACATCTGGGAATTGAATGGGTGTTCGCAAAAACGGGCTAACAATCAGTTCATATAAAAAAATAAGTTGAATGCTCTGATTTACTTCAGAAACTGCAATGCATCCTCTCCGAGTTCGACTAACCTTAAGCAAATCACTGTGGAAAGATAAAAATCTTATAATTTTACAATAGTTTAATGAAAACACATTTTGTTTCGTTATAGCAAAATTAGGCTCACTTGACACTTTAAAAAGGAGGCCGTGCAGATGGCCTAACTGCGTAAGATGGTTATACTGCTATTGTATTCCTATGCGTGCTAGAATCTATGGGCGATTTGTTTTATTGACATTTGCTAAGGTTGATTTTTCTCTGTTCTGATAAAATGATCCTTATCCCGTTTTTTCGAGCACCCATTCGCTTTCAAATGCAAAACACAAATTTTCATTAGTTTACTGTATGGTTTGTTCATGGCATAGCGCATTGGTTTATCGAAGTAAGACTAGGAGAGAGAATGCTTGGGACACGTCTTGTCTTTTTAAACAGCAACGATGGGGGTATGTACGAAAAAAAATATATGGCAGTTGAAGCTGTATCTTTTTAAAAGGGAACGGGCAAATCTCTAATAAAAATTGTATCTGTATGTATACTTTTCTCAACGTGAGTGTATAAAAAATAGAAGCTAACGTCGTGTCCACAGACAAGGCGTTTGCGATTTAGCTGAGGAAAAAAAGTTAACCTTCCAACCTCTTACCTTTACTCGGTTCAAATAAAACTAAAAGAAAAAAACTAAAAAAAAACTAAAAAAACTAAAAAAAACAAAAAACAGAATTTTTTTTGAATTTAGTAAATAAAACAATAGCATTGGTAAAAGATGAAAATAAAGAATTAAAATGTAAATATACATCCCGAAATTCCACTTCTTGAGAAATGTTTATTCAATTATTTACTACAAAGTTCTCTTTCAATTAAATACGCTAAGGGAGGGGATAATCTCGGAAACCACTCAACCAATTTTGTTAATTTTCTTTCACCATCGAAGAGCACTGTCCTTCCGTAAGGACACATGCTACAAGTACTTAAAAAAAGGAAGAAGGAGAACTAAAACTAGGAGGTTGTAATACTCAAATCACTCGATTTCAATTCCATTTCGCTAAATATACTAGAGGATATTGATACTTCATTACAAATATAACCCATTTTTTCTGACTTCCAGCCCAAAATGACAAACAAAGAGACCTAAAATCATTTCAAATTGAGTTATTAGAGGAGGGAGCAGCAATATTATCGTCACATCATCAAATGACCCTCTAATTTCGTTAAACATTGTTATTTATCAACAAAATTGTCAAAGCCTCTCAAAATGCTCAAAACCTACCCCCAACATATCATCAACTCTTTGTGTAGAAATCGGTGCTATTCAACCCATCTAGTCAAAATATTATAGAAATTATTATACTACAGGGCCTGGCAAAGTTATGGATCACCTTACAATTTCCAAAAATTAGCCAACCCTCATTCTCAATCACATATAACCTTGAATTTTTTTAAAAAAGAAATCCTTCCCCTTTATTTTCAACCTCTTATGGACAAAAGTATACTGGTTGATCAATTTGGGTACAAATTTGCATACTTTAGCTATAAGACTTGGCGAAAATTATAGGATATTTTTAAACTTCAAACGCTATTTCTGCTCATATTTTCAGTCCCTTATGTACAGGTTTCCACCATTTAACCAAAACTTTGAACACTTGTAACATATGTATTAATGAAAATTGTGGGCAACTCATGACTTGCAAAAATCACCACTATCGTTGTCAAATCCTTACTTACAGAATGAATTCGTACGATGGGATGATTATTGGGTCCAAACCTCCTAACCCTGGGGCGTGTCCACTAATACAACACTAGCGAGTAGCACCGGTCCAACTTTGCCGCGTATGGATAGTACAGCTCGCCGCTTGTAAAACTGGAAACGCAATATAATGTGCGCGTATGCGTGTTCCATATCATAGAAGAGCAACAACTAGCTAGATTAAAAGGTGGCGTTCTTCTGAACCAGTACGAGAAAGAATCATATTTTTACATCCAGTGGTTCGAATGCTATGTCTTTTTAATTTGTAATTAGACCTTGTGTGATGTTTAAACGGAGACTTTTAGTTATACTTAAGCTTATAATACTAATAAATACATTGCTGGCATAAATTAAATTATTTGCTTTTTTAATAATAAATAATTGGCCGTTATGTTCTCAAATTTGCTGAACCAAAATGAATGTGATTTTCACATATAAAGACTGCTGCAAAACATGTAAATTTCTAAAAGAAGAATTCAAAGCTCCCAACTCAAGAAACATTCCCTCGTACGAAAGCCATGCAATTAAAGCCAATGCTTCATTAACAAGTAAAAGAGGATATACAGAATGTAACAAAACTGTACCCCACAAATTGCACGTCACATTCCTCACATGTAGACGAAGAAATCATGTTATATGAACATGGGTCTGGAAACGCTTTGTTTCCATGTTATAACTCATTAATCATGCGAAACACACACGAATAGAACGTTAGAATCATGGGGAACATGCTCTCTTGGTTACGTCTGATTACGTTGTCATTATCGTTGGTGCACCGCCAGTGTTTTGTTTTACATGTCCCTGTTTCATGCGACTAACGTCATTGCTTGTTTACGGGTAACATCAACTGTTCCAGTGAGCAGTACGACCTTGGCAAGCACACGGTTTACTACATACTAGTAGAGTTGATCACAGACTTGGCTCGTGCAATGGCAGTGTACACAAATGCAGAGATGGCAGATGCCCATTTGATGTATGTATTAGCAGACGGCAATGGCGCTTGCGCTTAACGTTTGTACCGGGAGAGATTTCCAGGACGAAGGTGCCCCGACAGAAAAACGTTTGAAGCCATTGATCGTCGTCTTAGGGAACATGGTGCATTTCAGCCTGATACTCGCGACCGGGGCAGGCCTAGAAGGACGAGGACACCATAACGGGAGGCGGCAATTCTTCAGGCAGTTGACGACGACCCTAGGTCAGTACAAGACAAGTAGCTGCAACAATGAATGTTGACCACATGACTGTCTGGCAAGTGTTACACGAGGTCCGGCTGTATCCATACCACTTACAGCGAGTGCAGGCACTATCAGCAGCTGATTTTCCTGCACGGGTACGCTTCTGAGAATGGTTTATGCAACAAAGTGTCAACCCTAATTTTAGTGCAACGGTGCTGTTCACAGATGGGGCGTCGTTTCAACGAGATCAGATTGTAAATTTATCAGAATCGGCATGTATGGGCTGACGGCAATCCTCACGCAACTGTTGAAGCAAGTCATCAACAAAGATTTTCTGTCAATGTTTGGGCCGGCATTGTTGGCAACTGTTTGGTAGGATCTCACGTTCTTCCACCCAGGCTCAACGGACAAAGTTGCCATAATTTCCTAGAGAATGTTCTACCTGATCTGTTAACAGATGTGCCTTTAGCTGTGCGACAAAACATATACTTCATGCACGATGGAGCACCTCCTGATTTTAGTGTTAATGTCCGTCGGCTTCTAAATAACAGATTCGATGACAGATGGATAGGTAGAGGTGGACCAATTGCCTGGCCTCCACACTCCCCGGACCTAAACCCACTGCACTTTTATTTGTGGGGGCATTTGAAAGCGCTTGTGTATCGAACCCCAGTACCAGATGCTCAGAGTCTCCATGCCCGTATTATGGAAGGCTGCGAAATCATACGCAATACTCCAGGGATACATCAGCGCATCCGGGATTCACTATGACGGCGGGTTGATGCATGTATCAATGCTCACGGGGGGCATATTAAACATCTCCTGTGAGAAAGAGTTGCATGTGGTATGATGGTACGTTCTATTCTTGTGTGTTTCCCATGACTAATGAGTTGCAGAAAATGAGTTGTAGCATGGAAACAAAGCGTCTCCAGACCCATGTTCATATAGCATAATTTCTTCGTCTACGTGTGAGGAATGTGTCCTGAAATTTGTGCCGTACATTTTTGTTACATTCGGTATGCATATATATGCATACATACATACATACATACATACATACATACATACATACATACATACATACATACATACATACATACATACATACATACATACATATACATATCCTCTTTTATATATACATGCTAAAATGAACAATGAAGGATTGTAGGCACCTCAGTTGAGAGTCAAATTCCGGCGTAATACTGCTGTTCTGTTCTTTCCGTGATAGGCTCTGGTCTAGCGTTTATCAAGTTATCAAAATTTTTTATGAAAATGTCACTAAGCACCTACCATAAACGTGGAACATTCTGCCGAGTAGGAGTGAAGTTTGGCAACGACGCGGTTGCACGTTATTGGTTCTCGCGAAATGTCAGTAGGTTTAGACCGCACTGTATGTGAAACAGCTGGCAGGATATCAAATTTCAATCCCTCAATTACTCTAAACCGGAGACCTGTGATTTTAGTGCATCTGCGTAACGAAGGTGTATTGAATGCCTGGGATATCGTTTCATACTCCTGTACAATCTACTGCTGAACTGTTTCTTTATTATACATAAGAATCACATAGACAAACGACTTTATATACGCCCAAACCATGATACAGAATCTGTTTAATTACTGGCACGTGAATGCAAGCCAATCAGCTCCATTTAAAGAATCTAGTATTGTAGATTTTCTCCAAATAAATGATCTGTATTCAATATTATATACGTATTATATGTATATCATATCATATGTAAAGCATATGTATATCTTTCATGCGAATAAGTACAATGCATTATTACACTCGCTAATACAATCCAAGTATTCCTAAATATTTATTACTGAAACTCTATTTAATCATTTCTTTTTTCTTCTTATTTTAACTATATGTGAAAAATAAATACCGGAACTTTGTCATCTAAAACTGAAAAGGCTTCTTTATCCCCTAAACTCTAATTTGGTTTCCACAATCGAATTCCTACATCAAGGAGGTACGTTTGAAAATGGGTGGTCCTATGTAGTTTTCATAGTGTCAGCAATAAATAAAGGAACCTATAATAATTTGGAGGGTGTAGAAATATGTATTGGTGATTAAAAAATTATACACCGGGAGTCTACACTCATATTACGCGCGTTTCAGAAACATCAATATTGGAAAGTAGTAAACAGTGACTAACTTACAGGACGTTAACTAACATCCGACCCCACCGCTTGAACACTGATAGAATCTTTAGAATTTTACATTCTCTGCGGAATACTGCGATTCAAATCATACCATAGTCCAAAATGCAAACACCGAACCTCATTGGTTGTGGGGATATCACTTCTGGAATTTGAAGAACATTCCATACCTGATAGTTTCTGATGTTTAAAGTCGTGACTAAGAAGATCATCTCTTGATTTTCCACAACCTCTTAAGGGTATGGGTATAGAACGATTCCGGATTTCAGTACTACGGTTCAAGGCTGCACCTTCTGCGGCTTCTAAACTTCCTGAAAGGAGAGATGAGGTGAGAGTACGAAGAGCAGCCAGATCTGATGGCGGCAGTCGCAACACACAGGGGTCTCTAATTTTCCAGATCAGTCTCCCACCGCCCCTTCGATGCCTCTCCTATCCTCGGGGAGAGCTTCTGCAGAAGTTTTCCTGACCGGAAAAACAGCTATCTCCTCAGAGTACATACATCGCATATTACTGACACGTTTTCTTTTCTTACACACATGGCAATACACCCTTCTTATGTTTTTCCGAACAATGAAGTTCGTTTCGCGAAAACTGAATGACAGAATTAATGAATGAAAGCCATTTTGTTCCTGAAGGGTTACGGCATCCTCTTGCGAGGGGAAACTTATTTAAAATCCATGCGGGGAGCTAGTCTGCATTAAGTGAAATCATTCTCTCACTTTGGCTTTGAGATTGTCGCTTATGCCCATTCACTAAGTCACTCCCGCACTACTCTCACTTTTCACTAATAGCCAAATTGTAGATATACGTCGTTAGCAACGAAAGGACTAAAACTATTGAAGAATTCAATTAATGACACAAAATCCCGAGGTGTGGTCAGAACATCCTATAAAGGTTCTCCATTTCATCATTGTCGTTTATACAGATTGCATTTATGGATAATTATTATATTTATTAAACGAATACCGTAATAGATTTGTACGCCTACATTTTAAACACTCGTGTTTTTATCTCCATAGTATATTGAACCTGGCGATTATATTTCAGAACACTAGCTATCATCTTTCACAACTTGGGGAAGATACCGTAATCAAGGATGCTTACGAAGTCATCTAAGAGATATGATAAGATCCACGAGAATGTGTCACGCTTACAGATTTTAAACAGAATATTTCTCAATAGAAGACAAACATCAAGGCTGGGGTAAAATTGTATTTATTTTGTACTTTATCTTTAAAGCAAATGTGCAACTTAAATACAAATTTAAATATAAATTAGAAATCAAGGCGGTATAGGCAATACCGGTATAAACGAAGAACGTTTAAGACTTACAAATGCGTTTGAACTTGAGATCGTAGATCGATTAGGTTTTCAAAGATTTGAAACCGCTTCGCAATTAGGAGATAAATCTAATCCAGGGATCAAGTTACCCTAACTAAGGACGTAGATTTTAACCCTCAGATTAGTAACCAGGGAGCGCACTATAAGTCTTGATAGGCTGAAGCACGTAGGTAAACCGCATCTAATGTCTTCTATTCAGAAAAGAACACAACATGCCGTTTCTACAGACAGAATTTCGTTACAGCTAAATTACTTACCGCTTTCTGGAAAAAGGTGTACTTGCAGAAACCTTGCGCTCACAGAAGTGTTCGCAACTTTGTGACTTCTAGATAAAGACGAGC
The DNA here is from genome assembly GCA_030765065.1 of Deroplatys truncata. Taxonomy (NCBI): domain Eukaryota; kingdom Metazoa; phylum Arthropoda; class Insecta; order Mantodea; family Mantidae; genus Deroplatys; species Deroplatys truncata. Next base: position 126,063,598 of record CM060990.1, on the reverse strand, counting down.
TCCGAGGCACCACCGATCGTTACCGCCGACTGCGCCGCCGCGATGTACTGTGAACTCACTTGGAATCTCCCTCGCGTCGCCCAATTACAGCTCTGTACCTCTAAAACAATTGATTTCCATCTAGTGCTTGCGCACAAAGCCTGTTTTAACTGTGCTTTCAGCAGCAAATCAGAAACTATGTCTACAATGGTATACGCCTTGTCAGACGAATAGATGTCCGCCCATTAGAGCAATGCTTTGGAATTTTTCTACCAATTGATCTTGTATTAAACGGCATACATATGCATTTTGTTCCATTATGTGCGCTTTAAATTTGTTCACCGCATTACATACTCTAAATACAAATAAAATATGTCATGGGCATTTGTAAGTTTTACGTCTGCAGGATTATGGAATTCGGACCTAAGATCAGCAGCATAGATATGTTTCAGAATCTCCAAAGTCAATTATAATAATAATTGGCAATGCATGAAAGAAGAGTGAGAACAACTAGTCCAGACTATGTTTAGCGTGATATTTTTTGCACATAAATACAACACATCGCATAGCTCAAGGGACTCACGCCATATGGTATAGGGTAGTTAAATTATATTCGAACCACTCGTGACCTCTCTCTACTGCGCGAGACAGCCGGCAGTCGCCTGGGAAATTACGCCGGCAAAGGCGTACTAAAATCCTTACCTTATAATAGATGCTGGAAACGTTGACCTTCTGCTCTCAAACAGGCAGCATATCTCATGTAAATATTCTCGCTCGCTCTCCGAAGCTCAGCAGCAGGAATTCTTGTGATTTCTTGCACAATGTTTTCTCTAAGTTCCTGTAGCGTACGAGGATTGGAACGATACACTTTGTCTTTTAAAGAACCCCATAAATAAAAATCACAACTTGTTAGGTCAGGAGAACGAGGGGGCCACAAATCAACACTAATTATTCTGTCAACAAACACCTCTCTTATTGCATGTAATGATTCGGCAGCCGTATGTGCTGTTGCAGAATCTTGCTGGAACCAACCATACGATTTCTCTTCTTCTGTCAAGCGATTGCAAAATGGCCTCAGAATTAAACTCCGATATCGCTCTGCATTTATTCTTTCATCAAAGAATATGGGACATATTATTCTTCTAGCACTTATCGCAAACCACACTCCAATTTTCTTATCATAATGAGGCGTTTCATCCAGTAGCACAGGTTTTTTTGAAGCCCAGTATTGACTGTTGTTGAGTATTCACACGTCCACTTAGATGAAACCAAGATTCATCAGTGAAAAACAAAAGCTGTGGGTCAATGAAACCCCTTTCTACGGATTGGAAAAACCAATTACAATAATTCACACGTGCAGCGGGATCATTTGGCTTTAACGCTTGCACTCGTGTGTAGCCATAGAGCTTCAGTTTCAACAGACATGTAGCATTTCTCGCAGAAGATCGAGATACACCTGTTTGCTGCGCTAATTTTTTCAGCTATTTTCGAAGCGAACGCTCCAAAGCGGCACCAAGCACAAGAATTCCTGCTGCTGCTGAGCTTCGGAGAGTGAGCGAGAATATTTACACGAAATATGCTGCCTGTTTGAGAGCAGAAGGTCAACATTTCCAGCATCTATTATAAGGTAAGGATTTTAGTCCGCCTCTACCGGCGTAATTTCTCCGGCGACTGCCGGTTGTCTCGCGCAGTAGAAAGAGGCCGCGAGTGGGTTCGAAAATAATTTAACTACCCTATATTAGAACACTAAAGTCCTAAAGCACCCCAATAGGTATATTCTATAAGTTGGATCCGGATTCTTAGGTTTTAACCTATTTTTACCTTACCATTTAATAAACTATTTTGGGGATATTAATATCTTTCACACTTCTTGGGGCTAAACATATGAATTTTGTACGACCTAAATGTCCTAAATTGCTGTTTTCAGTTCTTCAGATAATAAATACGTACTTATTCGAGGCTCCTACTATTGTTGCTTCAATTGCATATGTCAAGGCACATTACAGATATACACCAGAAGCTATTCTCCGCTTGGAAAGCGCGGCCCTGCCACTCAGAGGCTTTGGATATCATTGACAATGTTTCCACCGTATCGATGAGAGTTGCACTTTCTTCGAAGCTGCAGAGAATTATTAAACGAAATCCTGGCTTTGAAGACATAAGTTGATTTGTTCAGTGCTGCAGGAGGAAAAATATAAGAACCAAGACCTATGCTATGTTCTGTTGAGAGAACCCTTTTCTTCGTACAACGTGATAATAGGAAATCGTTCCTGCCAGTTATCTACTCCCTCGCAAAAGAAGAAGAAGAGAAATGGTGAAGTCTATTATGAGTCCACTTTCTTCTAAAAGGATAAACTATTGTGAATCATTTACCTTTAAATAAACCTTACTAAAATAACAAAAGCAGAAAGTGATAGTACATAATGCTCACACCAATTATTTGGAAAATTAACAATTAAATTGTGTTTTATTTCTGGACGCCCTTAACTGCTGTGCTCCTTAGCGTCCCATTCTATATTGAGCGTGAAAGACCGGTAATTTTGCTCAGAGTCCTCTTTATCAGGCTTGAGGTTCTTTTACGTGCCGTAAATCTACGACACGGTATCACCGCTTTACTTCCCTTCCGAAGGAAGCCATGCTAAGGATTTTTACGCCCGAAAAAATCCATCGCCCTCCACCGGATTTGAACCCGCGATCCCGGGATCTAAAGACTAGCATGGAAACCACTACACCACGGAGGACGACAATTATTTGGAGGAAGAAGAAGAAGAAGAAGAAAAATAATTAAGAAAAAAGATCGAAAAAATACCATATGCTCAAATTCGCGCTGCCAACGTTGCTGCAACAATTGGCAGTGTCCTTTTGTACCAACCCTATTTTCCTATACAGGTATTTGGTATGGTATGCAGTTAATCTTCACCCCTACCTCATATTCCAAGAAATATACTACCGCTCTAAAAGTGTTAATTGTTTGCAAACGCCTTCAATACGGGGCTCGAATGTTATTTTACTGCTGGCGTTGGTGAATATGGTTTATTTGTGTTTAGGATGTCAGCGGAAAGAAAGCGTGCTGTAATAAGTATTGAACAGTAACTTGAAACCCGTTGGAGGGCAATGGATTTTTTCGGGCGTAAAAGTCCTTAGCATGGCTTCCTTCGGAAGGGAAGTAAAGCCGGAGGTCCCGTGTCGTAGATTTACAGCGCATAAAAGAACCTCAAGCCTGATAAAGAGGCCTCTTAGCAAAATTTCCGGTCTTTCGCGCCCAATATTGAATGGGACGCTAAGAAACATAGTAGTTAAAGAGCGTCCATAAGTAAAACTCAATTTAATTTAATTAGGAACTTGAAGCCGACAGTGGCAGCGGACGAGGGATTCCAACTATTAAAGGTAAGAAAGACCATAACTTCGTATTCAAATGTTAACGGGAAATATTGAATTACGGCACTATCAGTAAGACAAAGCTTTTTTGTTTTTAGACTGCCATGAATTCGGGAAACAAAGCAGTAAATCAACACCAACAGATATAATTGGTTATCAAACGGTGACTGATACAGCTGCTCGCGCGTGTTGTGACAAAAAAAGTTAAGAAAAATATGACTGATTTTATGAATTAATATTTGTAAATATTTAATATAATGCATGTTTTATAATTGTTTAAAGTAGAAAGTTCATTGCATGTATTTGGAATACAACTATTTTCTGACTTTCGCTGCTTAAAATTCTTACCATCGATTATCCGAAAAAAATATTTATCCGAAACGCTCCGTACCCTTTGGTTCCATTAACTGGAGTTCTATTTATATAAAATATATTCCGTCTGTTTTCTGGTGGTTAATTATAAGTGTGCTTTTGTGAAATAAGGTTATAAATAAATGTTACCAAATTCGAAATACAGCAGAATTATTGGTGTTAGCATTTATTTAAAAAAAAACACCGAGCGGGATGACTCAGGCAGTTAAGTCTGTGGCTCACATTCGGTAGGCCCCGAGATCGGTACCCGGCGACCGCTCACTCTGGCCCATGGGTTTTTCGTGGTTTCCTCGGGTCGGCAGACGAATACTGGGGTGGTTCATCTTCTACCACGACTCTCCTTCCTTTCATTTCCTGTACCCATTATCTTCCTTGTCATCTGTTTCAGGGCTGTAGGACGAAGTGACGGTGTTCGGCGGGTTGCGGCTTGGCGGTAGCTTGCGCTCTGTAAAGGTTTGCTCCCTGACGTCGCTGCGGTACCGCTCAGTTAAGTCTTTCTCAGTGTGGGGCTCTGCTCGGGGGACCCTGGAGGTTCTTGACTTATGGTCAGGGACCGGGCGTTGTAGGATGCGTTTTAACTGGAAACGTTATAGACCCCGTCCATGCTTGCCCGTCGGTATCCGGATCTGGTCGTCCTTGTCTCTCCCCTCTTCCTTCCCTCCCAGGGGTCACGTTGGAAGCATAACGGGTCCACTGGCCTGTGTGCAGTGCTCTGCCCCGGATCGGGGGGCCCCTACGTGATACGTGATACATTTATTTAAAAAACTTTATTTTCAGCGTATATAAACCTAAATTATAGGCGTGTCACCTAAAGTAAAAAAAAACGGAAATTATTGGGGTTAGTATTAATAATTCACAAAGAAAGCTTAAAAATTCCAATTTTAAGGGTAGGAAAACTTAAAACGAAGACTAACGCGACATAAAAATCCGTGTCCCACTTATAAAGTAACTGGTTAAGTTAAATAGGTACATGATAACACACACACACACACACACACACACGCACACACGCACGCACGCACACACACACACACACACACACACACTTCAAAAGCAACAGAGCCATCAGATGTAGCATTATGTGAAAATTACATCGTCTCAGAAATTGAAAAACACTATGATTTTTATGGGCGGGATTTGACTTGTTCTTTACGTACGCGTGACATGGCTTGCTGTTCACTTTCTCTACCACATAGGTACATATAGTAAGTAGGGGAAGTATTGTATACCACCCAAAGATTTGATGTCGAGATTTCACCGGAAGTATATGTTTTGATGCCCCCTGAATAAAAAAAAAGCATTTTTGGAAAAATGTCCGTATGTATGTGAACAGCATTACTCAAAAACAACAGGTCGGGTAAACACTAAACTTGGTATTGCGACACGAGGATTTTCAAGAAAATCCCCCCACACCCAAACTACCGTTTATAAGGAACATTTTTTAATTTTTTTTTTATTTTCTAAAAAATGGCTCTAACGATTTTGATTAAAATACCATATATTAAAGATACTTACATGACAAATAAAATGCATATTCTGTTAGTCTATGAAGTCGTCTTTATTCGGAAGGAATGTTGCATGATCTTGTATAACTGGTAAACGTTAAGCGATAAACGAAAACGTACTCAACAAAAAATGTAGATCTCCTTAAATCACACAATTTTTTCCAAATAAATTTCTTGTGTCATAAACCATTTCTCAGATCTCCGTTATTAATGGTTCCAATTGTTCATTACGTCTTGGTCATTCCTTTTAGGTCCTGTCAACATTCAGTTGTTTCTCGCGATGTCATGGAAGCAGCATGGAATTTTAAGGCCAGTATATAGCGTCTAGTTCTTAAACGTTTGACTATCATTCCTTTGTATCTATAACGGAATGTGTAATGTAGGTATTTCTTCCAAGGTTTATTTGGATTAAAATGAAGCTATAGAAAAATATGCTTTAGTAAGAATACCTTGTATACTAACTAATAAACGATAGAGGGTAGTGAATGTATAACATCAGATTTTTAATCCTGATACACAATATTATCCCTTAGTTTTCCAAAGTATAACAAATATAATAAATGTGGGTGAGCTCGGTATAAAACCCGAGTGATTCTGATTATAACAGTGGTAGCGAATCTGAAGTAAGTGATAGAGTTGTGTCTGTGATGAATAATATTTTTAATTTCTCTGCCACGTACATGTATGGTATGCATAGTGGGTAGAGAAGGTATTGTATTCCACCCAAAAATTCAATGCCGAGATTTCACCGGAAATACATGTTTTGAGGCCCACTGAATTAAAAATGCAATTTTAGAAATAGGTCTCTGCGGGTATGTCTGTGAACAGTATAACTCAAAACTAAAAGTCGAATAAATACCACACTTGGTATTTAAGTTCAGTACCTTCCAAAGATGTGACATGAAGATTTTCAAGAACATAGCCCCATTCCAATGTACCCTTTAATGAAACATTTTTAGAAATTTTGGAATTCTCAAAAACGGTCCTAACGATTTTGATTAAAATATATTATATGTTTAAGATAATATGACAAATAAAATGATATGACAAATAAAACAACGTATGTCTTTAATTTTCTGGGAAGAGCCTTGAAGACCTCTTCATTCGGAAGGAATTTTGTAGAATTTTGCATAAAGGGTCAACCATAACAAACAGACAAAAGCATACTTCACCAAAAATGTAGAACTCTTTAAGGCTCACAATTTATTTCAAATAAGCTATTTTGTGACATAAGCCATTTCGGAGATACTCATTATTGATTTGACTTTTCAGCACCTTTGTCTTTCTTTTACAGTGCTGTCGCTATTCCGTTGTTTCTCGCGATTTTAAGGAAAGAATATGGAATCTTAAGGCCAAAATATATTTATTAAATGAAATTAAACACAATGTGTACAAAGGTATAAAGCGAGGTTACTGACATTCTTTCTTTGCATGGTGTGAGATTGGTAAAGTTCTTTCGGTGTACTCGAACAGGTGATATTATGTGCAAGCTCGGTTCCGGAGTTTGCAGATACAATCACTGTCCGCGTTGTGGAAACCCTTCCTGTTACAGATGTGCTGTTGGAAGCCGTGTATTGCCCCTCGGGTGTAAATGTGTCGAAGTTCATAGCAGGCTGTTTTCCATTCCTCCTCTGTTATGGCTGGGGTGCTGTAGAAAGCAGGCTTGGGTTTATATCAGGATGTGTGTTGTAATCATATCTACTATAAATGTCGTTGTATCCGCCAGTTGATATACTAATCGGGTTGGAGCGTATTTCGATGCGCCCAGCGCCTTCTTTAAGTATCTTGCCTTGACTCTATCCAGGGTTTGACATTTTATAGTTCAAATGTGACCGTATTATCTCACAAATATGATTGAGTTTTATTTATGAACAGCTATGGTTCTTAGCGTCCCATTCTATATTGGGCGTGAAAGACCGGAAATTCTGTTCAGAGGCCTCTTGATCAGAGTTGAGGTTCTTTTACGTGCCGTAAATCTACAACACAGGATCCCCGGCTTTCTTCCCTTCCGAAGCCATGCTAAAGATTTTTACGCACGAGAAAGTCCATCGCCCTCCGCCGGGTTTGAACCCGCGACCTCGGGCACTACAGGCTAGCATGGTACTCCTAGACCACGGGGGACGACCCATATTATCTCGATGGCGTAAGATGCCAACGCGACAATCTTCATTTTGAACAGGGAAACGGCTGTTTCTAGCGAGAGGCTCCCAAGTCTTTTATTGCGGCCATAGTTCTATCCTCAACGAGTCTTATGAAGGTAAATCCGGTGACTTGTAGAATTACCTCTAGGTATTTGTATGATTTGGCTGTATCTAGTGTATGGTTTCCACAGGTGAAAACATCCTCCGAGGAGATCCGTCCTCCTTTGCGAAATTTGATCGCTTGTTGCATCATCGCCCTGTTTTTGCTTAGCATCTCTATGTCATCTGTGTATAGTAGTATTTTAACTTCTTCCGTTATGATCTTTTGTACTATGTCGTTTGTGCGTATGTTAAACAATATCGGACTAAGCGGGTCGCCTTGTAAGACCCCATACGTTTTGTACTTATATACGTTGATTCCAGTTGACCATCGCTTATACTTATTACGTTGTTTTCCAGGATAATTGTTATAAGTCTAAGGAAATTGTCTTTTTGGCCTAGGACTGTCCTGAGTTTTCGGACGAGAATATTCCTGTTCACTCTATCGAAAGCCTTTTGGTAGTCCACGAAGGTCACGTATGTGCTGCTTCTGGGTTGTCTTAGTGCTTCTCTTGTGTATTCTAGGACTTTCTGTATTGCCTGGGTCGTCGATATTAGTGGTATAAATCCATGTTGTTCTTTTGGTGTGACTTCCATTATTCGTTCGTAAATTCTTTCCCGTATTACATTGGATAGAATTTTGAAGCCTGCACATTCTAGCACAATCCCTCTATATGAGTTGGAAGCGTCCGCTTGTCCTCTGCTTTTGTATATCATCTTGCTTGTTGATTTTCTTCAGGTGTTCGGTATGTTTCGGAAGTCTATGCATTTATTGTATAGGGCTCTCCATATGCTGACTGTGTAAGGAAGTGATGCCTTCATGGCTTCATTTGAAATGTTGCCCGGTCCTGCTGCTTTTCTCGGTTTGCTTCTCTGTATTACGGACCAGACTTCTGCTTCTGCTATGGTTGGTGTAATTTCTCTTTCCGTGTGGTCTCCTGGACCATCCTGTTGTTTTCGAGCCTGCTTTTTGTAGCAATTCTGTGAAGTGGGCTTTCTAGGTCCACAGCGGCACGTTTGGTACCATCGTGTATTTTCTTGCATCCAGGGCTTTGTATGGTTTACTTTTCGCTTCTGTTAGTAGCTGCTGTTCTTTTTTATTTGCTGAGTCCTTCTTATTTGCTCTTAACAAATTAACATATGTTCTTCTTTCCTGGTTATACTTTTCCCTCTCTTCCTGGTCTGGTTGACTCTGTAGGTGTTGTAGTCTTCCCAACATTCTGTTTCTCATTTCATAGCACTGTCAAACCACGGCTTGCTTCTCACGGAGCCGGTCCTGGGGACGCTTCCAACAGACAGTCTTTGTAGTATGCTTGCGGCATCATCTAGATTTCCTGATTCTATGAGTGTCAACACCTGATCCTTGTCGAGATTCCCGGTGAGGGCCTCTTTATCTAATAATCTCGGTGTCAATTTTCTTGCCTCCTTAGGCTCACATGCAGGATTCTTTTGCAGCTCAAAGGTTTCCGTTACTGGCAGATGTTTCCAGATGATGGCCAATAGTATTTTCCTAATAGTTCGTGTCCTCTTAGCCTCCTCTTTTCACCACGATGGAAGATTAGGTCCATAGTGCTGGTTCCGATGTATGTGGGGTTTTCTTTGTCGTTAGCTAGTTGGAGAGCTTCTTTTTCCGCGAGTTCCGTTAGAGCTGTTCCTTTCCTGTTCGGGATGTCCAGGCGGCAATTGAAATCCCCTGCAATTAAGTTTGACTTTTCCAGCTCAGCTCGTTCTAGAACTTTCCCTATGCATTCAACCATCTCTTTAGCTGTTGTCTGAGGTCGTATATATTATACTCCTATTATTATGATATCCTTGAGGTGAACAGTGACTGATTCTTCGGTAACATGAGTCAGAAATTACGACCTGGTTTCTAAACACCTGACAATCGATTCGCTGTCCTCCATCTCCCTTATAACTGCAACGAAATGTGTAATGACACTAATTCTGCAAATGCTTATACCGATTAATTTGAAATAGATAGAAAAATTAGCTTTCGTAAGTATAATTTGTAGAAGCTATATAAAAACAAGCTGTAGTGGGAAGAGAAAGTCATGTAAATATAACATATTAGATGCTATACCTTGCATTTATGATCACTTTAACCTATAGAGTATTCAAATGTTATTAGGACTGTTAGAACTGTCGTTTCTCTAAATCAAAACCCTGCGATTTTTATCTCTGGAGGCATTAAAATAGAAAGTTTACAAGGAAGAAAAAATAAAAGAAATCCACACACTTTAGATGAACTTAAAAAATAGCATTCGACAAAAAAATCTTGGCATTTAACAAAGAGCACTGCAGCGTGTAATGGGAAATTTCCCAAGCAGGTACCAGAGTTACTTGAACAACGGAGGGAGTCACTTCCAACATCTGCTTGCTTGATATACGTGTGTAACTTGCTTTTCTATTCAATTACTTATGTTATGTGTTATACGAATAATTTACGTGACAAACCGTACTATATTTACTGCGATCTTGGTGTCATCCCTCCGGCGACAAATCAAACAGCCTCACCGGCCGGCCGCACCCCGCAGAACCGGTCCCGCCAAGGATTGTTCAAACCGTACTTAAATGCTGGATGAATTAATTCGTAAGTAAATGCTAACTAATAAAGAGAAGAAAAACGTAAAATTTTAATGTTAAGATTCAACTATCAAACATGATTCTGTTGCATATCCGCAACACTATACGTATCAACATTTGGATTATTAAATACATTTTATTAACGTCTGCTGTAAAAATGCAAAACGCACGAAATGCAGGAATTTCAACTTACCACGCCTGATAGCATGAGCGGGAAGTGGATAAGAAAGAACGATATAGCCGAAAAATATTTTTACGAAACGTTGGCCTATAGGATACTGTAATAAGAGCACAATTTACTGAGAAATACACTTTGTTTATCACTTGGGCACTCAGCTTAGCACAAACGTTACACTTGAGACACTTTTGGCACACACTCGGAACGCAACACAACTGCTCCGTCGAATCATAACTCAGAATCGAACTCGCACTGTCTACTTTCACTATTCATTTTTCTCTTCGTAACTTCTTAATTGGCTCAACTGCCATGTCCAGGCAAGAGCAGCCCATTATATAGGGCCCACATACAAAGCGGAACGTTCTAGAAAGGGATGTTATTAGAGGCGGCCCAAAGGATCTTGTGAAACCGCAATTATCTAAACTGCGGTGAAGTAGAACGTAATCAGCTCGTTACACAACTATTATTATAAAGGGACTGGCCATTAGCCGCAACCAGCCGGCCAGGTAGGCGAGTCGGAATGCGCTCGCATCGTTGGCCAGTAGGTAACTGGCGCTTGCGGTCAACTGATCCGTTCTCAGGGCTGGTCGCCCCAATAAACACTGTCACAGCGGGCTACACGATCTAAGTATACCACCAGTATCTTCCCTCGGGGCAGCCACTGGTTACAGTAGACTACATCATTCATCCTGTTCACCAAGTGGCACGGTCCTTGCCATGGTTGTTGAAGCGTAGGGCAACGCCCCTTGGTCCGGGTAAGGCGAAACAGTCATACTAGATCATTCTGCTGGAAACATTGATTGTTGGCATGATGGTCGTAATGGGTCTTCATCCGGTCTTCATACCTGGATGTGTTGACGGTTCATCTCATGCACATCGTGAAGGTGGTCCACAAGGTTCACCACGCAGTCGATTGCTTGCTGTTCCGCCCCAAGGGGCTCCCAAACATCAGGTCATATGGAAGGCGCAGCTCCTTGCCGGAGACCTAGATGGCTGGCGTCAACCCGGTGTTGTCGTGCGTTAGCGAGCGGTGAGCCAACAAGAAAAGCGGCACGCTGACATCCGAGTCCCTGTGTCGATTGTCCACGACCTTATTTACATGCCCCTTAAGAGTCTTGATATACCGCTCGACCATGGCGTCTGACTGCTGGTGGAGAGGTGTTCTACGCGTCTTGTGCACTCTAAGTCTCTTCAGTGCGTTTCCATTAGCTTGGACTGGAATTTGTTGCCTTGATCACTGTGGAGCACTAACGTATCCCGAAAGCAGCAGAACAGTTCTTCCACGAGGCAGTCCACGATAGTCTTGGCCTCCTGGTTAGGAATGGCATACACCACCGACCGCTCGGTGAAGTAATCACTGACCACCAATAGATACATGTTGCCCCTGTCGGACACAGGGAACGGTCCAGCTATGTCGATGGCGATGCGCTCGAATGGTGCTCCCACGTTATACTAATTCATGTGACCTAGCTCCTAGTTTGTGGGCTGTGACTCGCCGCACACGCATGACATTGGCGTCACCACCTCTCAGCGACTGCCCGTAGCCTCAACCAGTGCTACCTTAGTCGGAGTTTGTAGATCATTCGGTTGGGTTCAAGATCTCCTCCTGAAGTCCCCGCATGTCGTTCCTGTAGGAGTTCCGTCACCTTTCTCTGAGGAAAGATCAACTGTTTTCTTTCTCTGTCACCCCACAGGTGACTCCAAAACTCCGAACAACACATCTTCTTTGGTCTTCAGCGAGTCCCATTGGGCCCAGTAGAACTTAAACACACTACTCCTGGATGCAATGTCCTTGCTCCACTTCTCTCAGGAGTGGCCTGAAGGCGGCGTACGCCAGCTCCTCTCTCCTCAGATCTGCGCTATCCCATCCATCTGCAGGCAGCGTCGAAATTACACGGACAACTGCGGCACTATCTTCTCCTCCACCTTAGTGTAGTGGGCTTACTCCCATGGGCAGCACCTTCTTCACATGGCATCCGTATTGGAGTAGCTTGTTCCTCTCGGATGTTTCGATTTGAAATTTCATTCATGTAGACACTGGACCCAACGGGCTGTCTGGTCCTTAAGGTTCTTAAAGCTCAATAGCCAGGTGAGGGTGGAATGCTCAGACCTCAGTTAGAATGGCTGACCGTACAGGCACTTATAGAAGTGTTCCAGCGCCTTTACAACTGCCAGGAGTTGCCGTTGCGTAAAGCAGTAGTTTCTCTCCGCTTTGGAGAGCTTCTTGCTGTAGTACGCTGTTGCCCGCTCCTGCCCATCCTGGAGCTGGGATAGTACGCCTCCAGTAATACTTTCACTGGTGTCGGTGTCCACATAAAATCGCCACCCGGTTGTGGAAAACTTAAAACAGCGACACTGCAGAGTGCTCACTTATGTCCCTGGAACGCATCCTCGGTCTCTCCTGTCCACATGTAAGGTCACTGTTCTTGCGTTAGACGAGTGAGGGACTTCGCGATGTTCAACAAGTCTCTGACGAAGCGGCGGTAGTAGCTGCTTAGACCCAGAAAACTGCGCAACTCTCATTTATCTTTCGGGCGAGGACAATCTGTGACAGCTCGAGCTTTTTCTGGGTCCGTGGTCACCCCAGTTGGTGAGACTATGTGGCCTAAGTAGTTGAACTCCTTACAGAAGAGCTGGTACTTCGTTGCGTTCAGCTTCAAGTTGGCTGCTTGCAGTTTCTGTAATAGGTTGCCGAGATGGTATTTTAAGGTGCTACCAATGGCGATGTCGTCGTCCACGTACAGCAGGTAGGCGTCGTAAGTCAACCACCTTCATTACTAACTCCATGAGGCGCTGGAAGGTGGCTGCACGTTGCAGAGTCCAAAGGGATAACTTTAAACCGCCAAAGCCCTTGGCGTGTCGCATTTGCAGCCCCCTCCTTGTCTCTGGTTTCTAGAACCACTTGCCAGCTTCCTATAATTCACGCAGAAGCGCAGCTCACCGGTCTTCTTCTTCACCAAAACCACAGGGGAGCAACAAGAGCTGAGGACACTTTGATAATCCCCCTAGATCTCATGTCCTCCAGCATGTCTCGTACCTCTGCTTGCTTAGCCAGATGAATATGTCTTGTTGGCTGCCGGATAGTTCGGGTGCCTCCGAAGTTGACGTGGTGGGGTACACGGTCGGTGCCGCCGTAATGGCCGTCACCTTGGCTGAATGAAGACTGGTATTGCCTAAGTAGATGCCGGGCCCTGTACAGCTGGGCTGCGGTTAGAGAGTCAACCGCCCTCTTCAGCAGGTCTTCCAGACGGGCCCCAAAATCTTGTGATGGTGCAAGCTCCTCGGAACCGTCTTACTGCGATATATTCACAGCTGAATCGCGTCCCTCAACTCTGTTCCTGCCTATATGTCCTGATAGGTGCCCAATAGATTCAACTTTGTCACTGGCAAGGCAACAATGCTCTGGTGAAACATAATCCATTCAATGGGGTCTTCCGGTCCAAAACCAGATTCCTTGACCACCGCCTCTCCAGACGCGCCTTCATAACCTCCTCGCTTCTTGCTAGCACAACCACATCCTACATCAGGATAACCCTGTAGATCCACAGAAGTTCGTTGAGGCTCCGGGATCACCCCATCTTGGCCGAGTCGCAAGAACCTCCTACTAACATCGACCGTCCCATCGTGGTTCCCGAAGTCATCCATACCAGCATCAGATCCTCAGCCACCCTCGCGACGAGCACCACATTTTTATGATGCTCCGTCGCAGGGTCAACAGCAGCAGGGCCTCCTTCTCCACAGGCAAGGTATCGCCGTCATAGCTGTTATGGCCTGTTATGGTGTGAAGAGTCCTTCAGTAAGTGTCCTGGATGGCTACACCCCTAACACACACCAGTTAAAGATCTTCGTTGCCGTCCTTGCGTTGATCCTCTGTCCCCGTTATATCGAATACTTCTGGTCCTCGAGGCTGGGGCAGCTGTTACCTTGGCTACCTCAATCTTCAACGCGGCCGTTACTACCTCTTGGATGGTCTTGTAGTCACCGGAAATCAGACGCTGTCATATCTCGGCGTCACGCACCACGTCGATAAAGGAGTAAGCACGTAACTGGGCGGGCGGTTCACCAGAGCTTTGTTCACCCACTGTTCAATTGCTAGCGCGCACTCCTGCAGCGTCTCCCCTGGCTGTTGCAACTGAGACTTGAATCGACTACGATAGCCCGCGACTAAGCGATGGTCCCTGAAACGATTTTCGAGGGCCTCCCAAATGTCTCCGGACACTGCCGACGTCGAAATCTTATTCAAAGCTTCTGCCGCCTGTTCTTGTAGGCTGGCTATCAGCTATGCGGCTTCCTCATCTGCTGACCATAGGTCGTGGACGGCGATGCCGACTGCAGCGAATTGTTGGCGGAAGACTTCGAAAGCTGACGTTCCGTCGTACTTGGGTGGCTTGACGCGCGCAGACGTTGTGTGCATCCAGGCGTCTCGACCTTGAAGTCCTTTAAGTCTTCCGTCATTATTATTCCCATTATGCCGTTCAGTTCCTTGGCGCTGCCGTCGACTCTTCCTTCCAGGACTCTAAGCCGTTCTCCGAAGTACTCTAGTGCATTAAGGTGTTAGCAATGGTTCTTCACCTTTCCGCCGAGCTCTTCCACGTCTTTTTGCACGCGGGCCAGTGTTTGTCAATTTTGGTCCCTTGCTCCGTGCTCATCTTGGACATATTTTCTATCTGCATCTTCTCCGTTCCAAACTTCTCTTTCTCCTCCATCTTCTCCAATGCGAAATTCACTTTAATTATTTCACTTCCCATCTTGACCATCTTCTCCATCCAGAATTTCATTTCCATCTCCATCTTTTCCATTCCAGATTTCAATGCGGTCCCCATCCTCTCCACCTTGGCAAACAATTTTTAAGCGTTTCCTCCATCTTGGCTTTTATATCCTACTCCTGACAACAATGTAACAAATACTAACACCAGTTACTGCGAAACACCTTATTTATCACTTAGGCACTCAGGGTAGCACAAATGTTACATTTGAATCACTTTTGGCACACACTCTGAACACAACACAACTGTTCCATCGAATTAAAACTCACAGCTGAACTGACACTGTCCACTTTCACTTCGTAACTCCGTAACTGACTGAACTCTCTGTTCGGGCAAGAGCAGCCGCTTATATAAGACCGGCATACCCGCAATGTTTTTTGTATTCCTTGATTTTGCGATGAAAATAGCATTTTATTTGACGGAAGAATCAAACGTTAAAGTTGGGAACTTTCAAAGTTTCTGCCTTAATTCCTCATTTTCGGCTAACTTTTTACGACTTCAAGAATTCATTTCTCCACGAGCTTAATTCACATGTCGATGAAAGTGTGTAGTTGTATGCACAAAAAATGCTCTACCCAATGCATGAAAGATGATTGTGAGAACACCACGTATAAAAAAGTTGCAATTTTGGCATATTTTTCAAAAAATTAGAAAAGTGATAAAAGGAACGTTCTGAAAAGCCGCCAAAACATGTAAACTGTATTACTATTTCCTCTTTATGTCAAAAAAAAATAGATTTTTCCCTCCATTAATTTGCCT
Organism: Deroplatys truncata; assembly: GCA_030765065.1. Lineage (NCBI taxonomy): Eukaryota > Metazoa > Arthropoda > Insecta > Mantodea > Mantidae > Deroplatys > Deroplatys truncata. Next base: position 126,047,838 of record CM060990.1, on the reverse strand, counting down.
GCTAGAAAATTTTAAAGTGCAGACGAATGCTTTTTTGAGGGAGTGTAAATCGAGTGTTTCAACGATATAATATATATTGTGTAGGGAGTTATTTTTTTTATCTCTTACGGTTTGCTAATTTATACAAGACATTCAGAAAAAAGAGGACTTCAGAGGCTATTCACCAAAAATTCAAGATACATTTTATTTGTCATGAAAATAGCTTAAAGTATGGTATTTTATTCAAAATCGTTAGGAGCCATTTTTAAGAAAATAAAAAAATTCGAAAAATGTTCCATGTAAAGGGTAATTTGTGGTGGGGTTTTCTTCGATATCATCGTGTTGCATTCTTGAAAAGTCCTTAAATGCTAAGCTTCGTATTTAACTGACTTCTAGTTGTTGAGTTATGCTGCTCTCCACACACTCACATACAAACACATACACATGCAGACGCACATTTTTCTAAAAATGTTTTCTGGGGTTTCAGGGGCCTCAAAACATGTATTTCCAGTAGTATTCAACATCGAATTTTTGGGTGGAATACAATACTTCCCCTAGCTACTGTATGTACGTAGTAGAGAAAGTAAAAATTAACAGACGGTGATGCTTTATAACATGGCTTAAAATAATCGAGAACCATTTAACGGTTAAAATATCCTAAGCACCTGCTGTAGATGTACTACTCATGAGAATTTGGCGATATTGAATTTCTAAAATGGAACCGGGTTCAGAAACAAATTCACATCAAGCAATTAAAACAAACAATAGAAGTGTGTGGAAATCTATACTAATGTCATAAATAGAAAAAAAATGGGTGGGAGGATATGTGTATGTAGGGTAATCTCAAAAAATACTCAACCGAGTTGGATAAGCCCTGTTCTTCCAGATGATCACAGGCTGTATACCTAATATTTCCAACAATTTGGAAATCGTGAGTTTAGGGCTTTGTTTTTCATATTCCTGTCATCGAATTTCAGTCCCGTTTCGTTGAATATAGGTATCAGAGGCTACTTTTGGCACTTTATGGTAAATATGACAGATTGTAATAACCTCGAGCCCAAAGGGGTAAATAGGGAGCCTTAAAATGTTTCAAAATTGAGTTGTATTAGGGGGTTTAGGGGCTTTGTATATCCCTCATATGACATTTCCTTTATATTTCACTAAAGTTTTATCGCATTGGTAAGATTTTGACCCACCTGCAAAAATTTGGGTTCTAGAAACTGTCAAAAATGATAAGCTACCCTTACCAGAAAAAGGAAGTAGGTACATACTGATTAAAGTGCTTGTTGAAAAAGGAAGTTTATCTGCGAAATCCCTGCCTAATTGGAAGCGGTCGGAAATATGTTACTGCAGAAAAGGGAAGACCTGGGAATTCTGTGAAAGCGTAGGTATACATGACAACGCTCGATCAATACTGCTAATATCGTCATCATGACGCACTGCGGATTTCCAGGGAAATGCCCATACATGTGCCCAATATAACCCTGAGCTACCATAAGGTTTACTTCGAAAGCAATTTATTTCCATACAATGTCTGCGGAAAGGCAGGATTTCACATGGTTCCAGCAGCATGGTTCTAATTTTCCTCTACAGTGAAATACACTACCTAAATGCAAAAAGGTAAGCTAATTAATTATACATGTTGGATTTACATTGAGTTTATTCTGTGGGTGCCTTTTTTACGCTGGGCATATGTAGGCTGCCATGTGATTTATCCCTTATAAGCTACTCTTAAGAACTTCAGAATCAAGCAATACATAATAACTATAATGAAAAATAATAACTATATAGCTGAGCGACAGCCAACTCAATTAGTGTGATGTATCACCATCGCGTGTTGTTCTTCCCTAGACGTGCATCTAGCAAGAACAAACATGCTCTCTGACTCACAGAGCATTCAGTTGGCTGACACCGATAATATGTAATATTACGGTAGAAGAAAAGGCAGGAGCATGTGACGGAAGAAAAGTTGGTGAAAAATAAAAGAAGATCGAGAAAAGGAGGAAAATAAAAAGTGAAGCTTAGGTTTGCTTATACCTCATTTTAATTGTACGAAATATTTGTTTTTGCTGGTGCCTATGTTGTAACTTTGATCATAAGAGCTAACGTACTATAATTATCCATACTTTACTTCTCCATATTTTACCTCTGAATTAAGTTTTGTAAACAGTATTTCAGAGACTGGAAGATTAAAATATCAGCTAGAGTAAAATAGGAGCAAGCGTGACAATGTTTTATGAAGTAAAATATTTTTTTGGGGGTTATAAAAGTGTCTTAGTTAAATTATAATTCTAGTTGTTAAAGTATCTGTAAGACTAGCAAACATTAGGTATTTACTACTATAACACGAATGTATTTTCGAGCTTTTGTCTCCTCTAGGTATTTGTTCTTTCATTTTTTTATAAATTGCAAGAAACTGCCAAATTATATGGCAACAACTTCTGTAAGCTTTTGCCTGGGATATACCAACTCAGTTGAATGATCTTAAGGAAATTCCTTACGACTATAAATCACAAATTACATTTCGCATAAGGCAGCACAATCAACTAATAATTAAAGTACTGTTTCTTACCCGCACAAATGAGAAATATGTGTGCGACATATACCTGTAATGGTTATAATGTGGCTTTATTCTCCCCTTAACAGCTTATTATTACTTATTATTATTATTATTATTATTATTATTATTATTATTATTATTATTATTATTATTATTATTATTTAGTCTTACACTAAGATGGAGGAACCAAATACCTTGCGCAGTATATAGCACAGCCTCGCATTAATTTTAATCATTTATTTAAAGTCATATGGAATAGATTTCATTAATTTTCTTTATTTAATCGAATTCATACAGAATTTAAACTACTATACAAACCATTCTACGCCTCGTTTCAGAAAGAAAGTAAAGCACTCCTTGATTGAAGGAAGAAGTGCAAATGTCTTAAAGGTTTGTTATTTAGAACTGAATGCTAGCTAGATTGTTAGTCGGTCGCACATTTTACTATTTAATGCTGTGAATGACAGTGGCGGCTCGTGGCGTAAACTATAGGTGAAGCTCCTATCACATAAAAATCACATGCAACATACCTATTTCTTACATATTACGATGACTCTTCTGTCCCTTATGTTGGCGATTCATGTTCAGAATGTCACAAAAACCAGCACCGTTCCACACTGTCCTTTTTACACCAACTAATAAGCAAGGCCAACAAAACAGTTTTTCCATATAACTACCGCACAACCTCTCGTATTCACTGTACCACAAACCTTTAAAATCCTTTTGGTAACATTTCGCACCTTTTTGTATCACTTTTTGTGCCGACATATTAAGAATAGGGTTTGGTCTTCTCGTTAATAGCACATCCCTTTTATTGCAATCTGTCCACCGCGAAAATGGTGCGTATTATATACAGGTTTGCACTGTTTGTACAGGGAACGGTTAGATTCACTGAGCCTTTACTACAGAAGGAGCCGGGGAGTAGTGAGTCATGTACTGTCAACAAGGTTTCCCTCAGGTGTGGTCGGGTGGAAATAAAAAGACGAACACATTCTATACCAGTTTAGTATGAAATCCTGATAGCATCTCTATTTTATAATGCACACTGACTTGTGTAAACACAAGTTAATAATGTTCTTATATTCCAAAACAACTATGATTGATTACACTGAATACATATGTACATTCGCAAACTCCTGAAAGCGAGTTTCCTCCAATTGTCACTTAAAAATAGTTTGTAAGTGGAGAAGCTTCTTTCAACATCATTTGAGGTTGTAGGGACATATTTATAATAACGGACATAATTACTATCATTTTCAGTTATTTGATTTTCTTCACCTTTTTTATTGTAGAAGCAGGTCTCTCATATTACGCATCAGGGCGTATCCGCTGTTCTTTTAAAGAACACTACTGAAGTTTGTTCTGATGGCATTTGCAGCACGTTTCTGTGTTATCTGACTAACGCTGGAATTTTTTTTTCAACAAGACTGACAGCGGCTCTCATTTCCATGTCTGAGGATTCCAACTGTGTTATTGCCTTGGACAAACAAAGATAATTTTGTTTTACATATCGGATGTTTTGAAATAAGTCGTTTGAGATTAGAGACTGTGCTGTTGCAATTGCACTACTGGCCTCAGCATCTAGAGCATTAATTACGTTTACAACGGCATGGTAGTTATTTGCATAATACAGCACCGCATTCAGCCACGTTCCCCATTGAATTTTTTAATTCTGGAAGATGTTTTCACAAATATCCTTTTTACATTGGAAACAAAAGCACCCATATCGTGAAAACATGACCTGATTTCCTCGGCCAATCTGTGGTGTCCGTGGGCCAGGCAGGTTATGTCCAACATTCAAGGATATGACTTTTTAAGTGTTTTGGCAGCTTTGACTATATAGGAGGCAGCATTTATCACGAAAAAGAGCAGCTTGTTGCAATCAGTGCCCTGTGGCCATAAAAGCAACATAGCATTGTGAAGCCGTCCTCCGTGGTGCAGTGGTTATGTTAGCCTCTAGTTCCGAGGTCGCGGGTTCAAACTCGGCGGAGAGCGATGGGTTTTTTCGGGCGTAAAAATCCTTAGCATGGCTTCCTTTGGAAGGGAAGTAAAGCCAGTAGTCCCGTATCGTAGATTTACGACACGTAAAAGAACCTCAAGCCTGATAAAGAGGCCTCTGAGCAAAATTGTCGGTCTTTCATGCCCAGGATAGAATGGGACGCTAAGGACCACAGCAGTTAAAGAGGGTCCATAAATAAAACTCAATTTAATTCAATTTTTCCCTAATCGTCAAGTTTATACAAATAGGCAACCCAAATACACCAGAGATGGTAAACTCTCTGTCCTGTTTTATTATTACAATACATACGACTTCTTGCTTCTGTTAGTCATTTTATTTAAAAGCGTTCTGATATTGCTTACACTGTCACACGTACGAGGCAAGTGTGTTTACTGTATTAACACTTAGTTTTTATTGTTTCATCGATCTAACCAACATACTGTTTGTGTATTAATAATTGTACACTTCGTATAGTATCATAATCTTCATAATATGAATACTAATGTAATATTTCGTAATACATTAAATGGTAATAATAATAACAATAATAATAAAGTTCCATGCGTCATGAATCACGCATCTGATGATTACCTGCTAGGTAGTTCCTTTGACCTACATATCCACAGGTTTCTTTTGTGCTTGAGTGAACAGGACAGCGAGTTTATTTCTAACAAGGGGTTCCCAAATTCCAATACCGCTCCCGCTTGCCGAGTTTCATATCTATAATACATAATATACTTTTCGCATACCTATACATATGTACAGAGCTAGAACTCTTAAATGATTAAAATTACACTACCCATGAAACCCTACAACATACAACCAACATAACCGGTGCACAACTGCGAGATATAATTTCAAAAAGTAGACGGGGATTTAGGAACAGTCTTGTAGATTCTTGATCAGGAAGACACTTGGAATTTATTTTCATAAAAAATAGAAACTGTAAAATGTTAACACTTTACACTTCCTAGTCCCCTTAGTCGAAGAATAACGATTTGGATGCTAATATTTTTAAATTACTTATGCTCAAATACTCAAAAGGTTATTTCAGAGCAATTTGCTCAGTTTCTTGTAACATTTAAGTAAAAATTTTTACACATACGTTTAAACAAAAATAGACAACATCTTTGAGCTAATTGTTAAAATTACAGGGAGTGGTTCTCATTTAGCAAATATAAGTTCTAAACTTCTTCTTATTTCAATTATAATTTATTTCAAACAAATACACTTTACACAAATGGTCTCCGTGAAATAGCTTGCAAACAAGCCAGTACTGAGCACTACACCTTTAGTGGTAAAAAGAAATCGGGCAAGGCTGTAAAATATTAAAACACAGATAAGAAGTCAGGAAAATAAATTTTATATTAACAAATACATTTGTGCTGTTAAGGAACGTTTTAGGGAGGAGTCTCTCTCAATTGATAGTCAGGCAGCACTAAAAGCAATCACAAAAGACCCGATAACATCCAGGTTAGTCTGGGACTGCCTAATAAACCTTATACAGCTGGCAAACACAAGGTTACTCTTAGGTGGGTGCCTGGACATATGGGAATCTTAGACAACGAAAAAGCAGATACCCTGGCAAAGAATTTGCCAGGTTATCTGCTGAAATTTATGCTGAATCATTTACTGGACCAGTTTTGACACCCTTTTTAATACTGTTCGAAGAATCATTTCAGAATGGATTAGTTATTCACACCAAAGACAATGGGTTCCAGTAAGAGAATGATGAGTAAACTATCCTCCTCGCTTACTGAAGAGATACTAAATCCCAAATAAACCTAATAACTGGGCTATTAAGGGGACCTTGTAGATTAAGGAAACACCTACATAGAATGGGAATGTTAAGGAACAACCAGTATGCTGGTTATGCCTTAAAGAAGACAAAACTGCTGCTCATACAATCTTTAAATGTAAAGCCTTAGGCCGAAAAAGGTGTAACCTACTGGATATTATAAACCCAGAGGAAGATTTTGCTACACAGCATTCAGTTGAAAATATACTGTCCCTTATTAAAGGAACAGGTCTATTTAACTAAACCTATACAGATAGAAGAATAATATCACAAACTCAAAAGTGTCGGTGTTATGGAAAGATATAACCCATCTTGAAGTGATAAGATCCGCCCGAAGAATATGAATAATGAATAATACATCATAATAAGTATATTAACAAGCATCTAATCAAAATAAGGAGGGGAATACCAATATGAGGAAAGAATAAAAGAGAACATTAAGAATTAGAAAAGTGGGAAATAAAATCATAACGAGAGAAATAAAATCATAACGAGAGAAATAAAGTAAAGATTAGATATTAATTAAGAATCAGAAAGTGAAATAAAATGTAGAAAACGTGTATTTGAGAAAGAAGAGACTTGGCGAAAAACCGTGAAAGGTTGAAAATTTGGGAACGTACAGGAAGAGGGACATTAGTAAGCGATAAGTCACAATAGGAACCGAGTAGAGCTCTCAGGATGCGAAAACAACGGGCCGGAAACCGAATTCAGTCAAGCGCACAGAAAATTCACTCTAGCGAACATAAGTTGTTAATGGGAGACGCGAGCGAGGCTCGGACGATGAAATTAAGAGCCAATGGAAGACGTGGAAAAATTCAGTGAGAGAACCAATAAAAGTTAATAAAATCCACGTGCATAGCAAAAAGATAGATCGAAACAAGAAAAGAGGCGTGAAATAGAAAATTATCTATGACAGAGAGCAACTTTCAGACGTGTGTAAGATGATATACTTTGTGTCGACCCGTAGGGTAGAGAAGTTGACTCCGTTTTGTGCAGTGAAAGAGAATTAGATAGATGTAGGAATTCAAAGTATTTTATATCAGAGAGGGAAACAGTGCAGATAACCACGACTATTTATTTATGTATGGGAAAAATGAGTTTAAAGGAGCCGTGAGTAAAAAGGGCAGCTAGGGCATGACTAAAGGTTAAGTCATTTAAGTAACATTGTAACGTCTTTAACTTCGAAAAATACTTAAGTAAAGGTAATGTACGGAAACAATAGTAGAGGATGACAGGAGAAATGGCGTCTTGTGTGAAAGGGTATTCGGACGAGGACATCAGTGGGGATCTTCAATAAACGGGTCATTTGAGAGGAGAAAAGTGAGCTTCATTTTCATCTCCCATCCACACACTCCCTGAGGTAAGAGTTTCCAGAATCCATATTTCTCTACCTGAGTAGCCGGCAGCAACATCAATCCTCCCGAATTACCAAACCAACACCAAGAACCGATCATTACACCTTTTTCCCTTTTTAAACCCAGCTACAAAATGGCACCCAACGTGTTTTCTACCCACACCTAGCATCCTTCCAGAAATACACTCATGTCTACACAACAGAGAAAGCCGCCAAGGAGGACAACAGCCAACAACGGGACATCACCAACTCAACAGACAGCGAACGAGTAAGTACTGCAAAAATCTCTTACACCAGTGAACAGTGAATGTTACCACGCAGCGGTAAAACCCTAAGCAACACCATGGAACAACAAACCCAAACCCCAACAGTAGCAACTCAGGAGAAACATAGTTCCAACAACTCATACACACTAGAAGTTGTATTAAACCAAATGTTCGCACAATTTCGACAGTTAACATCACAAATTTCCTCACAAGGTGAAACTCTCCAAGCACAAATCACCTCACACGTTGACACACTCAACGCACAAATCACCTCACAAGCCGACACACTTAACGCGCAAATCACCGCACAAGGTGACACACTTCAAGCGCAAATCACATCACAAGCCGACACACTTAATGCCCAAATCACCGCACAGGGTGAACAATTAAATATACAGATTAACTGGCAAATAGCAGCTCAGTAGGAAACAAATACACAACTAGCAGAACAAAAGGAAGCATTGAAACAGTTAGAATGCAGACTTATGCAACAGGTACAAACTCAATTAGTAACACAAGGGGAAATGCTAGAAGCACAGATTTTAGCAAAACTTACCACACAATTCTCCGAACACAAAACACAAATCGAAGGACATGGACAAGGAATAGACAAGCAACCCAGGTAGAAGAAATCAGTATAGGGCAGGCATCATTAAGATCGGAGGTTATTACCAGCAGAGAAGACATTCAGGAGGCATGCGGAGAATTACAGTTGTTAAAGGGGAAGGTTACACAAATGTCTGCTGACCATATTAATAAGGAACAGCTTAATTGTGATCTGCGTGCAGCCTGTGAAAAGATTACAGAAAATGCAAATGCAGAATTGCCGACAATGGAACAAGTGGTTCAGAATACAACGACACAGGCTGCTGCAGAACACAACGAAGCGATAAAACAGATTGAAATGAACTCGCGTGAGCTGGCACAGGTCAGGGCAACAATGGAATTGCACCAACAGAACAATTTAAACGGTAATGCTAGTAAACATGCCATCTATCGCGAGAAAAGGACCGCGGAGACGCAAAACGCTACACATGTACCGCTTGCGTCGCCGCAGACACAGACTTCAGTTTTGCTCATGAGGAGTCTAACTTTCTAAATGTGCATCCACTACAATTTACTTAATGAAATAGCTGTACCGCAGTTCAACGACACACGAGACAATGCAAAACGCTACATCATGGACCTTGGTTCCTATTTTGATTTGAAACAAATTCCTGAAAATTTGAAATTATTAATAGTTAAGAGAGTATTAAAAGGGCGAGCACTCTCTTGGTTCCGGTTAGCAGTCGGCGACCACACCACATATGGGGATTTTAAAAGCATATTCCTCTCCAAATATTGGAACACCACACAGTACGCAGTCAGGATAAAGATTAATAATGGTAAATACACACCAGGGCAAGCACCACCAGTGATTGATTATTTCCTAGACCTAGCGCAACAAATCCAGTTACTTGATCCCCCAATGCAAGAACACGAATTCGTGAAATTGATCGTCAGGCATTTTCCGGATAACATACGGAACAATTTAATTGTAGCAAGGGCGAACACCATTTCAGAAACTTTGGAATTATTGACGGCGCTTCAGGAACACCAGAGCGGTAGCTCTGACAATAGAGCACCGACTCAAAATTTCAGTGGGTTGAGGGCACAACCCACATTTTATCATAGAAGAGGACCGTACCCACAACAGCACCGATATGATGACAGGGGCAACTATTTTAACCGACACAGGGGCGACAACAATTCTCCCCGCTGACCCCCGCGAGATAACATAAGACCACACATAAATTATGTACGCGTACAAGGAAATAGGAGACCAAATTCACACTGGGGAAACAATACGACAGAAAACAGAGAGTACGACTCATGTCAGGATGTACGACAAAGCCCGCCGAGAGGTCGTGCACAAAATGGACATGGCCGACCAGGTTACAATGTAGACGCGCCAACATGGCCCCATGACAACCGGCGAGACCAAACAGACCAAAACCAATGTACAAATCACCAAAGAAACCAAAATGCACAAACAACACATACGGGAACGAGAAAAAAGCAAACTTGGTTCAACCGCTACAATCAGGGTGCGGCACAACAAGATAACATGAAACGGTGGCGCATACGGTAAAAATCCGTCGGAAAACTAGAACGGGGTCACGAAAATTTTCCGTCTTTGGACCCCCTAGCTCTTGGCAACACAGGGAATAAAAAACATTAATGACAATATTATGGCAGACAGACAGGACGACATTATTGATTCACCACAAGTATCAATACACATCGGAGGAGAAGCTTATCAGGCGATAGTAGACTCCGGAGCTATGGCTTCTCTATGTAGCATGGAATTTTATAAACATATAATATTAAGGGGAATGAAACTGCAAACACTTCCAGTGAAAAATGTTTACGCTATTTTAGTCATAGGGCGAAAGAAAACACGAATTCAGCAACAGGTTATGATAGCTTTCAGTATACATGAAGTAGAATTTGAATATATTTTTCTGCTCGTACCATATTTGGTAACGCAAATATTAATTGGGAGTGATCTTTTATCAGAATTCAAGGCGAATATAAACTATAAAACAAGGGAGCGGAAATTAATAAAGACAAACATTGAAACCGTAACCACAAAATTTCTAAAAACGACAGGTATAACACCACAGTTAACAGAGGGTGAAAGTGGCATTCAGCAGAACCGGTTCTTTGTGCAAGTCATTAGCCTAGGGGAGGAAATCTGCCTAGCAGAAGTAGATATAGGAGATATATTTAATGAGGAAGAGGAAATAGAGTATAATCATGATATTGACGACGATGACGACGAAAATAATGAATATGAAACAAGGGAGAATTATAGTGTAAAGATCGCGAAAGGCGTAGAAGAAAAAGAACATGTCGATTTAACAGAGAGTAATTTAGAGAAATACATGCACGAAGAACTGGACACACAACAGATGCAAGAGCGTATTACACGAAAGGTCAATGACATTTCAGCACTCAATTCCAAACAAAAATACACACTTACCAAAATTCTATGGAAGAACAGAGCTGCATTCATAGACAAAACCGGCTGTTGTACAAACTTTGAATACTCTTTTGATGTAAAACCAGTTCCCCCATGGAAGTATAAATGTAGAAGTATACCTATAAACCTTCAAGACGCAGTAAACGACACAATTAACGCAATGCTACAGCAACAGATAATACAACCTTCTAAATCGCAATACATAAATCCTTTGTGTGTAGTTGCAAAGAGCTCGGGAAAAGTCCGGATAACGATCGATGCACGTCACCTAAACACATCCATTGCACCAGACAACACCAGAACGCAAAGTATTGAATTCATCCTAGCTGGAATAGGGAGGAAAACATGGTTCTCATGCTTAGATTTAACGAACTCATATTTACAAATACCATTGACTCCCCATCTCAGGAAATATACCGGCTTCATCCATCAGGGAAAAGTATTTGGATTTTTAAGGATACCCTTTGTTTTATCTGTGAGTGGTTCAGGATTTTTAAGAGCAACAGACAAAATTTTCGGAAATAAAACACAAGACTACTTAACCCAATATATCGATGACTGTCTGATACATAGTAAAAACATCGAGGAGCATCTACAGCACATTGACATGTTTCTTACAAAAATACGAGAAAACGGGTTGGCCCTAAATTTTCACAAAACCATATTCTTTAATAAAGAGATTAAATTTTTAGGATATATAATTTCAGAAAAAGGCGTGGCACCAGACCCAGAACGAATCAAAACAATACAGGCAATACCGCCCCCTAGAAATGTCAGGCAATTGAGAAAATTCCTGGGCATATTACAATACGAGGCTCGCTTCCTCGCAAACTATGCCAGAGAGGTAGCGCCTCTAAGAGAGTTGTTAAAGAAAGGCACACGCTGGAAATGGTCAGAAGAACATCAAATAACTTTCGACACCGTCAAAGAACTTTTCGGCAAAGCAATTCTATTAGAGAGGTCGAACATGAACTTACCCTTCCATATTTACTCAGACGCAGCGATAACCGGTTTTGGAGCGATTTAATGTCAATATGACGAACACCATGAACAACACATTATAGGTACCGCATCACGAACTTTAGCCCCCAACAGAAAAGACAGCTGGAAACACGGAAGTGGAGATCGCAGCAATATACGTTGCTCTTCAAAAGTTTAAGCATTACGTTTACAACAAAAAGATTACAATATACACCGACCACGCGAGCCTCTGTTTCATCAAATCATGTAAACTCGCAAACTCAAAAATAGCGAGATACATACAGGAGATCACAGCATATGATGTAGATATACAACACATCCCCGGGAATAACTACATTTTTGCCAATACACAATCCAGACTAGAAAACAGGGAAGGCATTCCAGAATGCCTAGGACACACGAGACGTGAAATAAAAATTCTAAGTCACTCTATATTTAGGTAGCTAACTGGCCAAACAGGTCAAGAACCTCAAATCCTTGCAAGAAAAAGAACCTAAACTCGCAGCCCTAATGAGAGAGGCGAAAGCCATTACACCCGCCCTAATTGAGACGATAGGGGGTGCACAACGGGATACTGTATAAGCTGAAAAGGTCTGCATAACCAACGTGGATATGCCCCGAGTTCGTTAGAAATTACAATAATTAATACGTTCCATACATCAATGATCCACGCAGAATCACAAAAGACATGTAACGCCATACAACAGAATTTTTACATCCCTAAATTACACAGAAAAGTCACACAGCACCTAAGCGAATGTGACATATGTCAGAGAACGTTAAGTATGACACACCACCGCAGAATATCATAAGAGACAAGCCATTAGAATTAATAGCGGCAGACGCACATGGTCCTTTAACGTCAGGCGTGGGAGGAGTGAGATATATATTCGTCATGGTAGATGTGTTCACAAAATTCGTGAAATTATATCCCATGCGAAAACTAACAAGCGCGGCATGCACTAAGAAAATTATAAACGATTACGTACCCAAATACGGGAAAATGAAATCAATTCTGGTGGTCAACGCTTCTATTCATAGGGGAAAACAATTTGTAAACAACATAAGGGCCCAAGGAATCAAAATTTACAACTCCACAGCATACCATCCACCATGCAACCCATGTGAAAGATACATGAGAGACCTATCATTTTTCGAAGAATTCTATGTCACAACAATCATACATCCTGGGTGGGGCACATTCCCACGATGGAGAGAGCATTCAATGAAACCCTGAATAACAACACAGGTTTTACACCCCTTACTCTGCTGACAGGGAAAGCACATACCCTCATGACAGGGATGCCTCCAGCTATTCAAACAAAGGAAACCAAACAGGTAGACATGCTAAAGCAAGCGTATGAACGCATAAAACGAAACAGTGAACAACGAAACAGACTCAAGAAACGCCATAACAAAATATGGAACCCGGAAGGAGATTTGGTGTTATATAGGGTTCACCATAACTCTTCACTATTAAAGAAAGAAACGAACAAGTTACATCTGATGTGGCATGTACCAGCTGTAATTCTGAAAAAAAAACCGAGTGACCGTTCCTTTGAATTGCAACACCCACGTACGCTATTAATCATCAGTAGGTACAATTTGGATTTGCTTAAACCGTACCTTATACCGACAAAATAACGGGAAATGTACCATGATGTACCGTTGGAAAATGTTTACGAATGAAAAGAAAGAAAGAAAGAAAGAAAGAAAGAAGGAAGGAAAAACAACTCAACTGAGTTATTAAGCATGTTAAGAACAAGCGGTAAATAATACGTGACAAAGAGGGAAGCATGACACATATTATAATAAGAAAGCTATTAGCATAAGTAGTAGTGTAAAAACATGTAAACTTTGTAAACACCAGGGTACAGAACTAAACAGAATTAAAGGGAATAAGTACAAGTAATTGAGAGGGATACAAAAGTGAATAAAACTGATTCAACCAGGTATAAAAATGTAAAGATTTCAGAGAACGATACCAGGAAAGCAGTTAGCAAAGACACGAAACCAAATTTGCTGGTAAGCAGAAAACATAGAGGTTCCGGGAATAATATCAGATAAGTCATATAGAGAAGTTAACATTTTAGGATAGGAAATAGATGAAATTTTGTTTTCACTAGGTGTACAGGGTTATTTTCAAAATGATGTGTTAGGATTAGGATATAAATTAATTTTAGCCATAAGTAACGTTAAACCAGACACTTAAAAGCAAAAGAAAGTACTGAGAAACGTAAATAAATGAAAATATTTACTTGTATAGTCGTGTAGGGACTTAAACAAAACTGTAAGGTCAGACAGACAGGTGATTCCCAGGTAGTCTCTAAAGGTCAACGACATGCCCCAAACAGCCACAAACTAATCGTGTGCACGGGAAGAAAAGTGAAATTGCTCAGTGCGCTAAAATAAAACAACAGAAGTGCGTAGCAATAGTGTACGAAAGCAACGATATGCAAATAAGTGATTGCGAAATCGAAAACATGTGTCACAAAAACAGAAACATGCAACAACGTCAGAAAGACAAAAGAAACAAAGCCAGAATGAAAATGGCAAAACAAAACCAAATATGTACATAACGTTACTTAATTAGCTTTAAGACATATGTAATTGTTAGAGTAAAATGAGACACAAGGCACCAGGAGACGCAGAAGTCAGTCTATGAAAAATTTGTGTAATTTATTTTGTCTTTCAGAGTTAACATCTACATGAATATTTGTATGTATAATATGTTTGTAAAAAAAACAGTTCGTAAGAACTAAATGCTGAAAATCCTAAAACACACAAGACGCGAGGGGAACGATAGCGCGCACAGAATCGAACAATTTTCAGTGGGATTTTCAAACAAGATATTCATTTTACCCTGCGGGAAAAAGAAATGCCTTATTTGAATGGTATTTGAAGTGATAAGATCCGCCCGAAGAATATGAATAATAAATAATATATCATAAGAGTATATTAATAAGCATCTAATCAAAATTAGGAGAGGAATACCAATATGAGGAAAGAATAAAAGAGAACATTAAGAATTAGAAAAGGGGGAAATAAAATCATAACGAGAGAAATAAAGTAAGGGTTAGATATTAATTAATAATCAGAAAGTGAAATAAAATGTAGAAAACGTGTATTTGAGAAAGAAGAGACTCGGCGAAAAACCGTGAAAGGTTGAAAATTTGGGAACGCACAGGAAGAGGGACATTAGTAAGCGATAAGTCACAATAGGAACCGAGTAGAGCTCTCAGGATGCGAAGACAACGGGCCGGAAACCGAATTCAGTCAAGCGCACAGAAAATTCACTCTAGCGAACTTAAGTTGTTAATGGGAGACGCGAGCGAGGCTCGGACGATGAAATTAAGAGCCAATGGAAGACGAGGAAAAATTCAGTGAGAGAACCAATAAAAGTTAATAAAATTCACGTGCATAGCAAAAAGATAGATCGAAACAAGAAAAGAGGCGTGAAATAGAAAACTATCTATGACAGAGAGCAACTTTCAGACGTGTGTAAGATGATATACTTTGTGTCGACCCGTAGGTTAGAGAAGTTGACTCCGTTTTGTGCAGTGAGAGAGAATTAGATAGATGTAGGAATTCAAAGTATTTTATATCAGAGAGGGAAACAGTGCAGATGTCCACGAGTATTTATTTATGTATGGGAAAAATGAGTTTAAAGGAGCCGTGAGTAAAAAGGGTAGCTAGGGCATGACTAAAGGTTAAGTCATTTAAGTAACATTGTAACGTCTTTAACTTCGAAAAATACTTAAGTAAGGGTAATGCACGGAAACAATAGCAGGGGATGACAGGAGAAATGGCGTCTTGTGTGAAAGGGTATTCGGACGAGGACATCAGTGTGGATCTTCAATAAACGGGTCATTTGAGAGGAGAAACGTGAGCTTCATTTTCATCTCCCATCCACACACTCCCTGAGGTAAGAGTTTCCAGAATCCATATTTCTCTACCTGAGTAGCCGGCAGCAACATCAATCCTCCCGAATTACCAAACCAACACCAAGAACCGATCATTACACCTTTTTCCGTTTATAAACCCCGCTACAATCTCTATCTTTGTATAAACCAAATGAATCAAATAATCCCCCTAACATACAAGTGAGCAATATCTCTGAAGGATAGGAAACAAAGTCCTTGAAGTCATTTGTGAATATCGCTGTCCCAGCCGTTTTCTTCCTAAGGGGTTATCGGAGAGAATAGTTAAATGTTTAAGTGAATCTGTTTATTGTTTTAATATCCCAAAAATGTGTCAGCTGTTTCAGCTGCAGAAACAGAAAACTTTATATCAAGGTTTTTCTTCGGCATGTGCCAATAAGTGTTTCAAGAACTAAAAAAGAAAATTATTCTTGCCCCTAAATGCATAGGCATTACTGATGCAGTGATTGACTTCTGTTGTACCTGAAACCTTCCAATTCTGTTCTCTAAAGGTTATCTCACACAACACCGTGACAGCTAGCTATTGGACAGCCAATTGGTCTCTCCTCCTGCAAACCCTGTTGTCGCTGCTCTCAACGTTCAGAGGCATCACAGCGCAATGGGTCTCGGAGACACACTAATTTTTACGCAGATTCAGTGCTCAGAGAAAAAAATGCCACGGGAAAGCACCCCTTAAAGTAATGCAGTAATGATATAAAGAATATAAAGTAGAAAAATGCAGCACTATCTTTAAAATTAAAGTGTCTGAAAAAGTAAGTGGTTAAAATAATGATATTAAAACAGTAAAACATATGATACATTCACATGACTTTCTCTGCCCTCTATCGTTTATTAGTGGGTATACAAACTAGGCTTATGAAAGGGGATATACCACACACAGGCATATATATATATACATATAGACGTATACATCAATATCAAACAGGAATTGTATATAATAATATAATTCAGCAAGAAAGATGTTATAATATTTAGCAGCCAAGAGATGTACAAAGCAGATTGTAACTTAGACAAATAAGGGACGGGCGAGCTAGTTAATTCAAGGTAAAAGTAATTCTAGGTAGAGTCCACCACCTTTCACCAAGTTAATGAGCAAGGAACTTGAAGGAATAACGAGAAATAGAAAGACACAGATATAGAAAGGAAAGAGACGGAGACATTGAGTTTGCTTCCGGACGCGTCACTGGGACGCGTGTGTGAAAAGCTTTGGAGCAGAATATTTTCATACATAATAAGGTAACCGGTTTGAGGACCAATTAGAAATGTGGTTACATTTTAAGGCGCGAAGGTGAGCGTCACTAGGTTTAGGTATAAAAGGGGGAAGCAGGCCCCAGATTTTCACTCTCATAGAATCTCTTATACAATCTCTTCGACACTCAGTTATACTCTCTGAACGACGGATGCACGTCTGTGCATATGGGTAGGGAAACGTGTGTAGTTAGATTAGGCTCCTAATTAACTATTATGGTGGGAATTGTTATAGATGGGAAAAGCTAGCCGCCCATAAGTATCTTATTGCTAATAAATCGCATTTTAAGGGAAATGCTGTGTATTTTAATTTGCCCCACCCACGAAAACCTTGAAATCTGTGAAATTAGTTAAATAGGTAATTTATTAGGAATGGAGAAATCATCAGCCGCTGAGCAGAGATAGCCGATGACCAGAACGCTGCAGCAGAGGGCATCAACCCAGAGGAGCAACGATTTCCCGCTACAAATGACGCCCAACGTTTTCCCTCTACACTTACTAAAGCTTATTTTTATACCTACTTCGTTTTGATCCAAAAAAACTTTTGCAGAAATGGCTAAATCACACACTTTGTTATAGATACAAAGGGAACAGCGATAGTCAAATGTTTAAGAACTGGACACTATATGCTGGACTTCAAATTCCATACTGTTTCCATGGAAGCGCGATGAACAACTGAATGTTGACAGGAGTTTTAAAAGAATGGCTAAGTATTGAACAATTCGAACCATTAATTACAGATATCTCGGAAATGGCTGATGCCTCAAAAAAGTTATTTAAAATAAATTGTGTGATTTAAAGAGATCTACATTTTTTGTGCAGTACGTTTTCGTCCATCGCTTAACGTTTACCAGTTATATAATATTATACAAAATTCCTTCCGAATAAAGAGGACTACAAAGGCTATTTCCAGAAAATAAGGACATACATTTTGTTTGTCATGTAAATATAGTTAATTATGGTATTTTAATAAAAATCGTTAGAGCCATTTTTTAGAAAATCCAATATTTTGAAAAAGGGGAAGTTTGGGGTGGGGGAATTTTCTAGAAAATCTTCCTGTCACCTCTTTTGAAGATATCGAACTTAAATACCAAGTTTGGGGTTTATCCGACTTTTCGTTTTTGAGTCATGTTGTGTGCACCCACCCACATAAACACACACACACACACACACACACACACACACGGACCTTTTACTAAAATAATTGTTTTTATTCAAGGTGCCTCAATACATGTATTTCCGGTGAAATCTCGGTATCCAATTATGAGTGGAATACAATACTTCCTCTACTTGCTATATGTAGTAAGGAAGGACGTCATTCCTAACGATGAGCTAAAGGATGTTGCAAAGAAGTTGGCCGTAGCAGTATCAGCAGGTCTAAGAATTCATGACGAGGCAACTGGATTAAGTATCGTGTCATCACCAAGTGGAGTATATTACAACTAGAAGAACAGCTGAGAGAAGGCAGGGACTCGCGGAGGACAAGGCAGAGAGGAATAACAGACCGACTAAGTAATGACAGAACAGGGGCTGTATAGGGATCAGTGTTCTTGGTGGGTGTATGGAACGTGGAGGGCCTGTGGAACAAATTTGGTAACGGTGAAATATTCCAAGTGTTAAAAGTGGTTGATGTGTTGGTAGTAGTGGAAACTTGGTTAATAACGAGGCAAAAGTAGTTATTAGTGATTATAATTTCTATGGAAAAGAAGGAGTGAGGGAGAAAGAGAAAGGGCGGATGTCGGGGGGAATAGGTATACTCGTGAAGAAGAATAAGAAACTAAAAGTGAAAGTACTAAATGGAATACGAAGGGGAATGGTATTGTGGTTTATAATGGCAGTAGGAGAGGTGAACAAAAGAAAGGTGTGCTTAGGAGTTGTGTACAACCCACCGAGTATTTCAAAATTCTATGATAAAAATATGTTCAAGAAAGTGCAGCAAGATATAGAAGAAATACAGGGTAAATATGTAGAAATAGATATAATAATTGTAGGAGACTTCAATGCAAGGATAGGGGACGAACAAATCAGAATATGTGAAGTACAAAACAATATAAGGAATACAGCAGATATAGAAAGTAGGAAGAGTGGAGACAAAATATGCAATTGTTAGGGAATGAAGCTGATCTACTTGTGTGAAATGAATAATATGATTGTATGTAATAGATTAAAAGGGAGGGATTAAGAAGGTGGGTTCACATTTACAAATAAGAGTGGACAAAGTGTGATGATTATATACTATACTCAACAGAGTTAGATGCATACTGTGCGGACTTTGAAGTCATGAACAATGTTTTTACTAGTTGTCACTTCCCATTAAAAGTAAGTTTTAACATTAAAAGTGCGATGAAAGGAATAGAATCAAATAAAAGCACTAAGGGATTCAGAGCATATAGATGGAGGGATAAAGATAGGGAAATATTTTGCAAAGAGCTAGAGAGGGAGTGGAAATAATAGGGTTATCATATCTGGAAAGGTTGATACAAAAGGGCGAAATAGAAAGGACTATGTTGAGAATGGAGCAGGTAATAAAAAAGGCAGGATGGAAAAGAGAATAATACTTATTCACAAAATGGAGAAGGATGGTATGATCACGAATGTTATGTGACAAAGAAAAAAGAGGAAAGAGAACTAATGAAACGAGGGCAGACAGGAGAACAAAAAGACAAAGAAAAGCTTTAATGCAAAGATGGGGCTATAAATAGCTAATGGAGACGAAAAAGAATTGGGGGAAAAATTAAGTCGTAAAATGAATGAAGCCGCAAAAAATCAGGATACGAAGGCGATATGGAAAATGGTGAAACAGATATATAAGAACAAAAATAAGGGGAACAACATACAGGCGGACACATGGTGCAATTATTTAAAAGGTTTATACGGAGTGCAAGCATTAGCCAAAGTTCAAGAGAGTTTAAAAGAAAGAATACAGTATATTGAGGATTTACACAAAGAAATTAAGATAAATGAAGTAAAAACACAAATATTAAAGTTAAAAAATAACAAGACCTGTGGAATCGATGGGTTACCAGGTGAATTCTGGAAAGCATGGTGCGAAAATGATGATAGGCTGAGGTTAATAGCGAAATTGTTTAACTCAATACGTGAAAAGGTAGAGTACCAGAGAACTGGAAAAAGGGAATTGCAGTACCAATATATAAAGGTAAAGCAGATATAGAGGATCCTATAAATTACAGGGGTATTACCCTCCTAGCAGTGATAGGTAAAACTATACACAGGGATACTATCTGACAGAATGCTGAGATGGGCGGAGAAAGAGGGGAAGCTATCAGAATTCCAAGCAGGATTTAGAAAAGGAAGGATAACAACAGATAACATATTAATTATAAAGACAATGGAGGATAAATACTTAAGTATAAAAAAGGACAGGGTATGCATTTAGAAATAACATTTGACACTATCAACAGGGATGCACTATGGTTAAAACTAATTAAGAAAGGAGTGAGCGAATCATTTGTAAAGAATATAAAGCATTTACATGCAAATAATGAGTGGTGTGTGGAAATAGCCAAGGGAAGAATTACTGAAGAGAACGTGAATAACGTAGGGCTTAAACAAGGGTGCAAACTTAGTCCAGTGCTATTTAACGTATTTATAGATGACATTATAGAAGAGATAACAAAATTGGATAATCATTCACCAGTTATTAATAATAAGGAAATACCAGGATTGTTGTTTGCAGATGATCTAGTGGCAGGTTCCATCTCAGTTGTGGGGCTAAGTAAAAGCTATTGAAGCAATTGGCAAATACTGTAAAGATTGGGGGTTGAGAATAAACAAAAATAAATCGAAAATCATAATTTTTAAGAAAGGATATAAACTAAGATAGACCAAAAAGTGACATTGGGAAGGAACGGAGCTGGAAGTAGTGAGGACAATTGACTATCTAGGAGTAAGGCTCAATAGTGCAGGGGATTGAGAACAACAGAAGAAAAAGGTACTAGCAAAGGGGAAACAAGCAATACGGGTAATCAGACCATGTGTGAACAAAATACCAGAAATGCAAATTGCGTGGCTAGAAAGGATATATAGCACAGTGGTGGAAGGAAGGATGTCATACGCAGCAGAGATATGGGGGCTGGAAAAAGGATGTGAAAATGTAGATGCTATACATAGGAATTTTTGCAAAATAAGCCTGGGATTACCAAGCAGCTCACCGAATGGAGTAGCACAAGCAGAACTAGGGAGGGTGGGAGCTAAAGGCAAAATGGTAGAATGGGCAATCAAATACTGGTTCAGATTAAAGCTGCTGGAGGAAAATGAGATGTTAAAGCAATGTTTTGTTGTACAGGAGAAAATGGGGAAAAAAGAAACTTCGATGCACAATATACAGGCAACATTGGAAGAAATGGGAATGGGGCAGAATGAAACAACAAAAGTAAGGGCTTCTGGAAAGAAATTAGAATAAGAGTGCAGGATATTGAAAAACAAGAAATTATGAGTAGTTTCAAGGAAAAAAGGCCATTAATAGATTATAGATATTTAAAAACGGAATGGAGAAAAAGATACATCGAAGTATGCCACAAAGAAGCCAGAATGGGGTATGCATGGGCGAAGACAGGTGTAATGAATTTAAGTGGTATAACAGGGAGAAGTAGGGGCAGAGGTATACTAAATATAATGGATTACATGATAATTGTCATTATATTCTGGAATGCGAGGACGAGGATAAAGGAAGAGAAAATTTAATACTAGAGAAATGGAAAAATGTACGAATAGAGCTAAAAGTTAGGAAGCTTTTTAATAAAAGATCAAATGAATAAATGGAGAAAGCAGGAAAATATTTAGGAAAAGTTGGGTTAAAGTAGTTAAGAGAGATGTGAAGCAAACTGGAGAAAATGCGGAAAAAGGGTAACAAGGCAAAAAAGTAAACAGTGGAAAATTATACTCCCCCATTATATATACAACAGAATGTTAAGTATAAGGGGAAGATAAATAATAAGCAACTTCACTGTATTGTAAACATTGTATAAATTACATGTAAGCACAAAGTAGAGAATAAATCATTCATACTATACGTAGTAGAAAAGTAAAAAGACTATACTGCCAAGCCATAATAAATCCAGAAATGAAATTGAAGTCAGAAATTTAATATTACAGCTTTCATGAAAAAGTTACCCTTCCAGTTCTAGTGTAGCGTTGTCACAGGAGGGGACATCAGGTTTAACATACACTCGCGTTTCATTTTTCGGTTTGCTGCCGTCCAAGGCGCTTCCATTCTCTTAGCATTGTCGCCGTGAAATCCAACCACCCCAACACACGAAGTTGGAGGGATAACTAACAGTCCAGTCCCAGTAAACAACAGCTTACTGCGAGTCAGCTGGAGAATTTAATGTCCTACCGGCATGATGCCATGGTAGCTCAGTGGTTAGAGCAACCGGACGGAAACCGGTGGTCCAAATCCCAGCTATGGTATTGAAATTCTTCAGTCGTCCGATT
This sequence comes from Deroplatys truncata, assembly GCA_030765065.1. NCBI lineage: Eukaryota > Metazoa > Arthropoda > Insecta > Mantodea > Mantidae > Deroplatys > Deroplatys truncata. Next base: position 126,025,233 of record CM060990.1, on the reverse strand, counting down.
CTACCTTTCCATATATTCACCTTATTATGGTGTACCTCAAAGCTCAGTCCTCTGGACTTTTTTATTCTCTATTATATTGAATCTGAACGTACACGTGCAAGCAGACTTCTTAGATATGTAAGGTGATAGACACATTTTTAATTCAATCAGGTTATATTAGTTAATTAAATGATAGTTGCGATTTATAATAATGTACGAAGTTTAACAAAAATAGTGCGAGACAGATTGATAATGAATGCGAACAAGACTGTCGTAATAATATTCCATGGCACCAACACAATTTGGATTAATTATGTTTTAGTTGTAATAATGAACATATAATTACAGAAAGTTGTGTTAAATGTCAGGAAACTACAAATTCAAACGGGATAATCACATAGAGTATAGTGAGTTTGCCCAGTCTTCACTGTCACTTCATTAAGTTCTTATTGTCACTTCACTAATGTGATTTAATTCAACTTTCACCGTGACTTCACTAATTCTCGTAATGTAGCGGCCTAATGAAATACGTTCGAAGCAGCCTCCTTTTCTTTCAGCTTCCTCACTGGGAAGTCGAACACAATACCTCTCTAATCTCTCGCAATAGCAGGACGTCACAACAGTCGTCACAAACTCTCTCGTAGGACATCACACGATGTCACAACAGAAACACATTCACTAACTTGCCAACACGCTGGCTCATATAGCCGCTGGAGTTTTCCAGAGACTTCTAGAATGTTCTGGAGGCGGGGAGAAGGGAACTTCCTGAAGATTCTGGTTATCTCTCGATACTGCTTCTGGCGTTTATGCTGGGCGAGAGCGCCACCCTTTATCTCTTACCGGCAGTCGGTCGGTCGGCGCCTTCCCTATAAGCTCGAGTCCTAGCTACTGCGTTATGGTATGAATGTAAAAACTTAATATCTGCTTTATCTTAAGGTGCCTGGGAAACTTCACGGAGAAGAGCAATATATATAATGTCACGAACGTGACTAAGGAGATCCGTATGTTGTTTATTATTTAATATTAATTGGCATTACTTTCATTATTCTGTTACAAGCTTATAAATTCATATAGAATCATACTTTACATTTCTTAATGTCTTAAGTCTTAGTGAGTTCTTTATATAACAGGAAACAGTGGTTTGCCACTTCCCTTGACATTTCAAAGGGATTTCACTATGCCATCATTTCCTTAGGAGTACGTGTCTTTCTGCATGGCTCTTAGCTGCACCCTGTGGATTACATGATCCTTGGAAAGTCTTAAGCCTACACATTTTCCAGGGCGTTGGCAGACCATATTTGATAATAGCTGCCACGGCATTAGAATGAACCCCTCTAGGGTATTCAACGCTATATAAGCAAGCATTCAAGCTCTGCTCGGGGGACTTTGTGTTGTAATTTGTCCGGGACCGCTATGGCACCGTCGGCATGTCGGTCGACGGCCGTTCAACTGCTGACTACGCATCACACAACTAACCGGCCACCACGGTAGCCTTGGTGTCGGCTCTCCTCACACACGCTGCGACATCACCTAAAGTAGGCCCCGTAAGGGAACTCATAATAATGTTTGAAAGCACCACACCTTCCCTGTTATTGAAAACCCAACACCCGCCTTATAGAGTTTTACCATAGGCAGTAATAAACGATAATCGTTCAAGCCAAACATTAGAGTTGTCTCCCCCTCTGCTTTTCCCATACAGCTTCTCCCCCAGTCACTAACCAACAGGGTTGTGACAAAATATACATTAATAATATATAAAGTCTAGTTTTATGAAGTCACCCATTAACAATTTATTATGATCTTGTGTAATTGTTCCTTGATTAAATTATATATTATAGAAGCTGAACTGTTCAAAATCAATTGTATACTTGAAAATATATGACAAGTCAACCTGTACCTGGTATGGCTTCTGACAAGAAAATCATTACAATTATACTGATTTCGAAAATGGTACCAGTTTTTGCTGTCTCACAGTTTTACGAGCCATTGGTTTTTGTATTAAGATCCTCGGGTGAGTGAGGGGATATACTAACTTACGAGATATACACCTGAGACCAAACAACAATCACGTGAGTGGCGGCATTCCGGTTCACCCAAGCCGCGAAAATTCAAGAGAACACAGTCTGCCGGTAAAGTCATGGCAACTGTGTTTTGGGATCGAAAGGGGATATTGTTGCTCGACTTTATGGATCCTGGGACAATAGTAAATGCCGACATGTATTGTCAGACATTAAAAAAACTCAGACGGGCAATTCAGAACCGTAGAAGGGGAATGTTGAGCAAGAGCATAAGCCTTCTCCATGACAATGCTCGCCCCCACACCGCCCGTCAAACCATGAATCTTCTGCAACAGTTTGGATGGGAAACCATCACCCATCCACCCTATAGTCCGGAATTAGCACCCAGTGACTACCACTTGTTTCCCTAGTTGAAAGAACACTTGGCTGGAAGGTGCTTCGGTGACGACGATGAAGTGAAAAATGAGATCCATCACTTTTTCAAGAGCATGGCGGCAAGCTGGTATGACATGGGCATACAAAAACTACCACAGCGTCTACAAAAATGCATCGACAGAAATGGCGATTATGTGGAAAAATAGACAAATGTTAAAGCTTCAAAACTATGTACCATTTATTGTCAATAAAGGTTTCTTTGTATTTAAAAAAAAATTGGAGACCTTACTTTTGGGATTACCCACGTATATACTTTCCTCCAAATTCATTCCATGGTACAATGTTGGTTCTATTTGTGCCCCTACAACACCTACAGTAAGTGAGTGTATGCTCTCAAACTAAAGCACCATACTGCCGCCATTTGCGGAGACGAAAGCACTTGTAAAATTAACACCGTTACCGTTGCACAATACCGTTACTGTTGCACATCCAGAATGTACCTACTCTATCGTGGCTTTTCAAGTTATTCCTTATACTGTGTCCTGTGTTATATTAAGCTTGTGAATATAGGGATTCACAATTACCTTCCCGTCCAATAACAAATTTGGATTATCATTAGTCTATTGAAAATCTATATATTAGTATTATAAACAGAGAAAAATTGCTTCTATGTATGTATATTAGGCTAATCTAGAAAATCACAACCGATTTTGTTAATTCTTTCATTATTGCAAGACCCTATTTTTTCTGACGGACATCGGACTATAAAAGCCTAATATCGATTCATAAATTACTAAAAGACTAAACAAAGAATTACAAAGCCTTCGTTGAGAGTATCATGGAGTAGAGAATAGCTATTGTACCTACTCCACAGAGCACAATAGCAAAAGCAACTTACTTTTATTCCAAGCAATAGGTATACAAAGAAGACTATAATGTAACACGCAAACTGTAGACCGAGCTCAAAAAGTGACAATTGATAACCGTAACTATCGACGGGAATATAATAATAATTAAATAAAGAAATGACAGTAAGATAGAGAAATAATTGCAATAAATAATTTCTATATATTAAATCAATGTAATGTATCAAGTTTGAGTTGAAATATTTGTCCGGAAAGATGGAGGTAATTAGGAGTCAGGCTAGCCAGAGTCATTAATGAGCCGAGAAGGAGCGAACCCATTAGCTTAAGGATTTCTGGGAACGCAGTTTAGAGTTAAGTTCAGTACGTTTGCAGTCACGTAGGTCAATTCTGGAAAAGACAAAGGCATTTACATTCTCAGAATTTAGCCAGCCTCAGTTAGTAACAAAGTCAGAGACGTAAGAACACGTAAGAATTGGAGCTTGGCTGCGCGTAAAACATTACGTTGCTGAGGAAATAATACTTAGACGGAGCTACTAATAAATGTACGTGCATCTAGTTCCGAGGGCTAATCACTTCTCTGGTACCACCAGCGTTAACTTGCTCGTGTGATATTTTAAGCGTCCGTGACGTACTTCTGTGAGTATGGGCTAGCGCGAGTGATCCTGCCGGTCAAGACTTTAGCGACTCACTGCTAGTTACGCGGTGCGGAAACAGTTATTTCCAACCGTAAGTTTGATACTGCAGAAGTTAGCAAGTATAATAATTCAGTTGCTATAGTTTCGAGTGTTACAATTCAGAGTCTATTTCTTCATTTCAAACGGTCGCAACTCAATTCAAGAACTTAAATATTAGTTCACAACTTTCTCAGCCAATTTAAACTGGTGTTGTTTTTCACTATACATCCAGGCATGCCCAGACGGAAAATGCCCATAGCTCCACAGTACAGCTATTATGAGAGAGCCAGCACAAAGAGATACCGCCAACTGATAAGATGTAATCGATATCGTTTGTTCTGTGTTGCCGCCTCCCGCCGGTTCCCTTTGAGGTCTTAGATACCGCCTGTTCGCGCGTGCCGCTACCCCGCCCCCTCTCTTTGTGTTCTGACCTAACGCCGACTGTTTCTGTGTCGTCATGTCCTAGCCCCCTCTCCCCTGGTGTCTGGTCGCGTGCCGTTGGCCCCCGCGCCCCTGTGGATAGGTGGGAGAGTGTGTATTGTTCCTATACGCTGGCAACGTCACCCCGCTCTCATAGCGTGCTGTCTTGAGGTGTGCGGTAGGGAATGGTTTTCTCGATGCCTGCCGCCTATCGGGAAATCGTTTGAGTACATAATTGTGTCAATCAATTATGTAATGTTCGTCCATGCATAAAACATTATTGAAAAAAAGAATCGGCATTTTATGACTACTAATGCCCGCACATTGCATATCTAATGAAACGATGCTCCTCGAGCAATTAAGTTTTTTGATTAATTAATTGTATATGAATTGCCTCGCGCGCAACTGGTCGTCATCGTATATGTGTGTTAGCGTATGTATAACTAGCACGCTCACGGGAACAGTCCGTCATGTAATGAAAAATCCGACAGCCGACTTCTGTCTGGTAATAACGGTAATGTCCATGTATACACACATTAGCGGACAACGGTAGACGTATCCACCTCATTAAACATATTAAGAGACTTGAAGAATGCATACTGGGTCCTGTATACAGTCATTAGCGGACAATGGCAGTAATTGGTTTCCTAAGTGCTCTGAAAAACCCCAGACCCTCAATGTAAATAACTTTTAGCGATACAATAGATGTTCTTAATGATTAGCTTGAAAGGCTTCCTAATTGCTTGGCGTAGAATTTCCAACACAAACTGTGGAAAAACCCCAAGCCTAGACACGTTTAAGCTTACTACAACAATTTTTTCCCTGATAATTAATATAAATTCTATATGAAGATTATTAATGATTAAGTTTCATAGCTCTTATTTCTTTCAATAAAATATTGAATATGACTCTAGCGTTAGGAAAATTAAACGGTGAGAAGCAATATTTTCTACGCTGAAATTATAATTAAACGCGTACTATCTCTCGAAGGGAGGGGTATTTAAAAACGTTCTCGTACTATGTTTACTAAGAGAATAAGCCAATCTTTTTAAATGGAATAAATGAAGAGTAACAAGGAATGCGTCTTGTTTAGGATAGGCTCCATATTTCATTATTTATTTAGAATTAAACAAATGTTATTAGTCGTAATAGTTATACACACGCGTAATAATCAACTTAACATCCGAACACATACGATAGCAACCAAAATGCGCAAGTCCCAGCAGCAGGCTTCTGTCTGGTAATAACCAGTTTCACTCCCACTCCACGACTGTGTGCGTGACGTCACTAATAAGTCTAGACGTGTAGACTAGCCCGGCTCCATTCTGTCGGCGTCGGTAAATCATGTTAAAACACGCTCGCCATTGGCTTTCCTTTGTATTCAAAAACAGACAGCCGGCTTCTGCCTGGAGGGTGAATAACAGGTCTCAACATGCATTCCACCCCTCCACCACCGCGTGACGTGACCGTCTACAGTATATAAGGAACGTCGGCAGCCAGATTTATTGTTTTTTCAGTGTTCGTTCAGTGATAATCGAAATAGCTGGTGATAATCATGCATCTGAGATGAATGATTACTGGAGCGAGTGCGGAGAAGATTATTTTCACTACGTATACTTCCATACCGAAACATGCAATGGTTTAATGCATTCAGTGTTGTGTACTCAACCATCGCATCATGATCAGATGACTACACTGGAAGTGTGTACAGAGAGCTGTCCTGTTTATCGAGGAGCGAACATGTAAGTAATATATATATTTCTATAACTCGGTAATATATTGTACGCCTGTTAAATGAAAACTAACTTGAAATTATTTTATTCTTTCAGTGAAAATCGCATGGGTGATGATGTGGAGGATCTTAGCGATGTCGATGAAGTTAACGATGTCTTCGTCTCGAAACATCTAACTGAATGTGATACAGAGTCGTGCACCGGATACATGCATTCTGTACTTTGTACTAACCCGGCCCAGCATAAACGCATGACATCCTTCTTCCTATGTAACGACAACTGCGAGGTCTACAAGCGCAGGAAGAGAAAACTCGAGTAAGTAGAAGAAATGTTAAATTGCATATTCATTTACTGCTTCTAATGCTTCTCTATGTCTAACCTAAAATTAAATTATTACAGACTGCGAATGACTGCGCCTAAGGTACCCATGCCAATAGAGGAGCTGGATCCTGAGAGACGCGATGTCAATATAGTGGAATATCCAATCGCAGAGCGCCATACGCAGCCCATGGATGAGGATGCTGCTCCACTACCTGACATTACTACTTCCCCTGATGATAAAGCAACGAGGGTACAGGAGGAGATAAATCAGACGATTCCAGATTGCTCGCCCGAGATACACACAGAATCGTGCAAGCCCGTGAAGTGAGTATGACACACTTTGATAGTACTTTTTGTGTGACAAGGGAGAGGATTTTTCTAATATATGTATTTTCTCTTTCAGAGGGCATGAAATCATTAACTAAACCTATTTCTAACATTGTTTTGAATATATGTTGCAGGGGTGTGAGGAGGGAGCGGAGGAAGAGGCAGAACGAGACTGGGGAGAGAAAGCAGAAGAGGAGGTGTAAGAGGAGGATCCTCAACGAGGGTCCTAGGGTCTTCTTATTCATTGAAGATACCCTGCATTCGCCGGAGGAGCATGGAGAATCGATCACGGGCCTTTGATGACGTCAGCATCTCCCCCTCCCATTCCGTGAACATTGGACTATACTATGACATACCCTCCCTCTACATAAATTGTGAAAGTGATAAATCAATTGTTTATATTACAAAATCAGACTGGGATATAATATCCAAAAACATTCCAATGATTGAAGATTAACTACGCCAAGAAAAAAAGTTTGCGTGTGATGAATATTGTGACAATGTAATTTATGCATACAATATTATTGTATTTTTTTACCATTCAATTCATTTCATAAATACTTGTTTAAATAATAATGTAATATCTTTAGACATTGATGGTGTAAGGAACCTAAAACGGCTATTACCCTATATTGAAAGACATTTGAATATTTTAAATGATTTCAGCAAGTCAGGAGCAATTAGTTTTTCAGGGAGTAGGAGGGGAAGAAGGAAAATGCTTGAAATGTATGCTAAAGTCAATAAAAGAGTGTTTTAGTATATGAATTCAATTTATTATTCATAAACCTATCCTTGTACATTCCTTTACAAAAACCATTCAGCCAAACATATGCATAATTATATAAGTGCTTGCATCACGTGAGAAAGAGGCTTGTAGGTAAATACTTTGTCATGTAGAACCAGGCAGTACAGTGACGTCTGGGCTGGTATATTTGCAGATGCTTGAATCTCGATTCTGATGTTCACAGCTCCATTTATAACCTCCTCGGGTTGGTGAGAACAGTCTATTACGAATAATGTTGCACGGTGAAGAAAATCCTTTCTCTTCAAGAGGGGATAATCTCTTTCATAATAGGAACTTTGAAATTTACAGTACATTTCATATAGTGAAGCAAACTTTGAATTTTTAAAGTCCAAGTTCAAATCATGGTAGGGGTAGCATTCACTGTTGAGGAATAGTCTCAAATTAGTAATGTTGCAGTGATCAAACTCGGAACTGTTCTTGCTATAATCACCCAATCTTGCAGTCTGAGCACACACTATGCTGAAGCGAGGTTTCTCGAGCTTAGATGTTGTTGCTACATTCCACGTGAAAGATCTTGTCTGGGGTACAGCAGGCTGGGTATGAAGATCCATATATCGAAAGGCAAGGTGTAGAGGTTTATCAGACTTACAATTTTTAGAATGTGAACTCTTTCAGCATCGGAAAGACGAATTACAGGCATCCTCCATTCGATTCTAGTTAACTTTACGTTAGCTTCCTCTCCATTCGAACTCAGGACACAGTTTCTAGAATCTTTGGATCTTATGAGAATCAATTCAAACTTGCGGTTGAGTATATGCTCCTTGTGGTCATCTGCAAATCCTAGGAGCATCGAGAGAAGGACTACAGCATTGAAAGCTCCATTCGTCGCGTGTGCTATATCAACTTCTTCACCAGGATAGGCCCATCCAGCATTCAGCAGCCGATTCGACTCCATAGGGTTGAGAGTCACATAATTTCGTATAGTTGTAGTAATTCCAGGATTCCTTGTTCTGTCTATAGTTGTAGCATTCATATCTAGACGTATCTCATCAAACATGAAGGCTATAGCATTATTAGTGAGCTTCGATGTAGTAGGGGATCCATCTACCTTGGTGAGAGCACCTTCGATGTAGAGATAACTCTTGTTAGGTAGCGTATACAAATCTTCAGCTTGACATGGTATTCTAATTTCATCGTTTACATCCAGAGCGGAGGTGTTGTATGGAAGAAAAATATGCTCCTCCTCCTTGGTGATCTTGTCGTCAAAGGCTGGAACTTCTGTCACGTTTAAGATGTCCATTATAGCGTCCTGTAACCTAACCCTTCGAGGAACTTGCGGTTAGCACGTGTTAACTCCTCGGAAGCTGGAGAGGTAGTATGCTTCGAACGCTGTGTACGTCGTCTATTATAGTATTTGCGATGTCTTTTAAAATGTATTGCCATTGCGTCTTATGTGGAGTCTTGTAGTGATAACCTCGTTCCTGAAATTGATCGCTTTCCGTGTTGATCTACCACTCGAATAGTGATCTGGTCTATATAGTTTGTATCTATGACCGGTAAATATATCGGGTTCGAAGATTCTTGAGAGATATGATAGCCTGGTGGAACAGAAGGGAAAAATTCGTAGAGCGAATGCCCGCTTTTACCGTCAATGAAAGAGCCTGTTGCAATACTGCACTCCACACGTATGATACTCACTTTAAATATATTCACAAGATCGTCAGATTCAAACGCTTCTCCAGCAGGAATTATTTTAGTGTCTGTTAATCCTAGAAGCGAACCAATAGATCTATCCTCAGAAAAGTCTATTGTATAAGGACATTTAATCTCAGCCTTCATTGTATTATTGTTAGGCCTTATAAAGAAGACTTCAACATTCAATCCTAGTTTATCCTTTAGAAATGCATTGATATCGGCAATCTCGAAGGTTCCATGTGGGATGACAATGGTTTCAGGTTTACCATTATGAATATAATGAAATCTATTATTACTTTCATCGACATTTGGTATTGAATAGAATGTTTCAAAATTCAAGAGAGCAATCTCATAATGACCTGGAGGATCTAGCTGTAGAGGCGGGTTTAGATACGTTGAAATAACAGTGTCTGACCTACTCACTGTAACTGTATAACCCATCTTGACGATGTAGCAGCTTCTAAGATAAAAGAAATTGCAAGCACAAGTGACCGCAGATGACTGAATCGAAATTCTGATATCTCTGTGTATTATAGTAGATTTTAACGCCTTGTAGATATTTCTCAATCTCAGGAGGCGGTTTCAAATTACCGAAACTATCAAAGTAGTATGCGACATCACCTTCTTTCCTTATAGCAACCCAGTGTGTTCCTTCATTATCTGAGGTATCGAGATTGGTAATAAGTCTCTCTTTGAAGTGTGGTTTTAAAGGAAGTTTGTCAATCATATAAACCCCTCTAAAATAAGGAATTTTTAAACGTTTAGCATAATATTCGATGGCTACGTTACTTAGGGCTTCCTCCGGTATATGTACAATCCTCTTCCTCCGTTTTTTGCCTTCTTCTTTAAAGCCTCGCCTTTAGATCCTCTTTTTTTCAAAGACCTTGCTATTTTAGATGCAGCGGCTAAAGACGACATCAGCGGTTTTGCAGGTAAGAATCCTCCTTTATTCCTCTTCTTACACCTTCTCTTCTGGGGGTCCCTTTCCTCTGGTCTCCATCGCCTTTTTATGTCTCGCAACTTCTGCTAAGTGCCTATCAGCAGCCTTTTTTATTGACTGCAGAGGCTATCTGAGCAGCGCCGCCTGCTGCAGCGCCTAAAGCAGCAATGATGGGTATCAATGGTAAAACCCTCCTCTCTTCTTCTTTCTCTTTCCGGCTCCCACTGCAACCTTTCCCTTCATGATTGCAGTTACTAGCCTTGCAGCTAACCTTTCACCAAAAGTTGAATCTGATGACTGCACACGCTTACAAGCCTTCTCTGCAAGAATCTTATCAGCTATTTGTCTTGAAGCGGTGTCCTTATTCTCAGCGTACGCGAGATCGTGCTGTTTGCAAGCTTCGTCTAATTGGTTAATTCCGGGGTCTCCTCTTTTTAGACGTTTTTCCAATTTAGTACCAGGTCCGCATATCTATATCCAGGTAAGTGAGCTTCAAAGGGGAGCAAATTAATTATGGAATTAATAATTCCAGAGCCGCGCTTATACTGCAACGGCCTCCCTCTCTTAGCTCTCATGATATACTAAGCGAGTAATTGCATGCATTAGCCCTTTTATATCATTGCATTCAATCATTAACTACTATACACCCGGTAATATATAAACATCTCACATACATTTTATAAGTTAGTTGTTAACATGGAGCTTGTTAAGCAGCACTGCTCTCTACCTATTCAGGTATTAGACTTTGAAAGTGGCTTTGGAAGTGATCGTCATGGCAAGTTATTTCCATCTAATGTCAGAGCTCTTATTTTAGGGAGTTCCAGTGCAGCGAAAACAAACGTATTACTCAATGTGCTACTCCATGAGAATGGACTACGTTTTGAAAATTTGTATATTTATTCAAAGTCTCTCTATCAACCAAAGTACCAATACCTAATTAAAGTGCTTGGAAACATCGAAGGTATAGAAGTGAACATCTTCGACAACGGGGATGATGTTTTGCATCCTTCTGAAGTCAAAGAAAATTCAATCTTTATATTTGATGACGTCATCACTGAAAAGCAGGAAAAGATAGCATCCTTTTACAGTATGGGTAGACATCGAAATGTCGACTCTGTATATCTAGCGCAGTCCAATGCTAAAGTTCCAAAACATTTAATTCGCGATAATACAAACATGATAATACTCTTCAGACAAGACAATTTAAACTTAAAGCACATTTACGAAGATTATGTAAATACCGACATGACCTACAATGAATTTAAAGATCTATGTAAGAGCGTTTGGGAGAGTGTATCAGAAGGAAGAACCTTTGTTGTGATAGTTCCTGAATTTCACATGAATGAGGGGCGATATAGGAATGGTTTTGATGTATATATTAAGCTCGACAAAAAGAAAATGATCATTTATAGTTGATCATGAGCATCGATAGGTTCGGTTCTCAGAGAACTAAGCCAGTTAGAAGAGCGTTTCATCGTTTTATCATAAATAGAGATGTCAAAGGAAACTATCAATTCAAGAATAAGAGATTGTGCAATGTTCACGATCCTGAAGGTAATCATGTCACCAATAAGAATTATGTGGATGCTCTCGAAATTAGGATGCACGATTTCTCTCAGCAAGCTGCTAACAATGTTGAGCTTATGGCTAAGACCCTGATCGATGAATTGATTTCAAGATATATCCTCAAGAGAGATAAGGAAAATAACATCGTGATCGATAAAGTTAGATTGAAGGTATTGCTAGATTCTGTTCACGATAATGATGTTGTGAATAAAAAGTTCATCACTGGATATGTCAATTCACGCACGCAGTCGAGAGATGGTAATGGTAACATTATATTCGACAATAAGAGAATCACTGATATAGCAGATCCTCTCGGAGATACGGATGCTGTAAATAAAAGATATGCTAGAGGTATGATAATTAGGAAATCGAACGAGACGCGACAGCAGTTAAAAAGGTACTTGCCAAAGGAAATCGAGATGCAAATAGGTAAGAAGCTGCTAGACATCACCGCAAATCTGAATAAAACTACGAGTAAAGTGGATACTCTAACAACCTCTACAAAAGACAGAGTGGATTCTGTAATGGACTCTATTAAACAAGTTACCGCAGAGCTTGATAGAGAAAAAACAAATCTTCAGAATCTTTGCAATCAGAAAATTAGTAATTTAGAAAAGTTAGCGATGAAGCGAGTTTCAGATTTAGAGGCTACAGTCAGGCAGTTAAAGACAGAGGTTTTGAATACCCTCAAAACTGATTCCTGCAATGATAAACTTAAGAAAGTGGAGGAAAATGTAAATATGATGATGGACGCCTACAAAGCTAATATGCAGCAAATGACGAGTCTAGAAGAATCAGTCAGAAGCCAGTACGCTAATACGGCAATCTTTGTTGAAGCGTTCAAGACACATACACAGGGGCATAAGAAAGAAACCGAGCAACTGAGAACTTCGATAGAGATGTTAGCTAAGGCTATCGATACGATGAGAACTCAAGCTGGACGCAGGCTATAAATTGAAGGTAATCGTCTATTTTCACATCATTTGTAAGATGGATAGTGAAAGGATAAGACTTAAAGAGTCTGTAGCCGAGCATACCAGGGCTGTAAAAGAAAAACTGAGAGCTCTAAAAGGTCTCAGGTTTGAGACTCAGCATGTCATGTCCGAAGCTTTGAAGCCTGTAACCGCTCCCCTCAAGGATATTTTGGACACTCAACGAGGGTTGACTGTGAAGACCATCAAGAATGAAGATGGTGATTCTACAAGTATTTCTACTTTCCTTCAACACGTTCGCTCAAAAGACAAGGATCGCATTGATACATTGTACGGTGTGAGATATCAGGATGGAAGTTATATGCTTGGAAATAAAGATATTCATTTTATAAATAATCAAATGTTGATAGGTGATGAAACGTATGAGTCTAACGCCGGTTTGACGGAGCTCATCTTTAAGCGAACGCCTCAGATTTCTGCATACACCAGTGAAGACTTGGAGACGTACGCTAAGATTATGAAAAGTACTTTTCTTCATAGAAGTGGTTACACCAGACACGGTCGTTTGAAATCTGGTAAATCGTATAAATACAAGAATATAATACGCCCCTTGCTCAATACACATTCAGGTCTAGGACTGGCATGGAAGGAGCATAAGTCTGATAAGGAGGTTGACTACGTTTTCTGGAGAACTCCTAACACATTAGTGAATAGACTGAGGTTACTTATTGCTTCGAGGGACGCCGGTAATAATAGTCACGCTCAAGAGATTGAGGAAATTATCAGGGAGTTGAAAGCATCTAAAATTATAGCATGACCGCCAAACAGAATATCGCCAGAGAGCTTCACGGATCGGCGAGGAGGAACTATTTACGACGCAAAATTATCAGCAAAGGTATGAATGATTTATTACAAATTGATTTGATTGAAGTGATACCATATGCAAGAGTGAACAAAAATTTCAAATACATTCTGATCGGAATCAACTTTTACTCTAAAATGGCATATGCAAAACCCTTAAAGGATAAGGGCGGAGTTAATGTTGCAAAGGCTATGGAGGATATATTACAAGAAATGGGTGTCCCTCCCCTGAATATTCAAAGTGACAACGGGAAAGAATTTTATAACAAGTTCTTTAAACGATTAATGTTTAAGTATAATATTAACCACTACAACACCTATACCAATGTGAAGGCTGCGGCTGTTGAACGTTTAATTCGAACCTTGAAGAATATGATGTATCGAGAGTTTTTAGTCCAAGGCTCATACAAGTGGCTAGATCTTTTACCTAGAATCCTTGTAAAGTACAATGATACTTTTCATTCAACTATCCGTATGAATCCTAATGAAGTGAAAAACAACGATCTTCTTCTGACGGTGTATAATTATAATCAAGACCGAAGAGAGAACAAGGCTTCAAGGAAGTTTAGTATTGTTGATTATGTCAGGATATCTAAACATAAAGGACATTTTGAAAAGGGTTATGAATCTAACTGGAGCGTTGAAATCTTCAAAGTATTTCATGTGAATCGTACCAAGCCTACAACATACATACTAAAGGATAGGAATGGTGAAATCATAAAAGGTGGCTTTTATGGACATGAACTAAAAAAGACTAACTATCCTAACACATATTTAGTAGAAAAGGTTATACGTAAACGGGGAAACAAAGTTCTTGTAAAGTGGTATGGTTTTCCAGATACTCAATGGATTGATAAAAGTGATTTGGTGTAATGTATGAAGACTTAATAAAGACCAGTTTTTATGGTTGTAAAATCATGAGTATTTTTATTTTTAAAAAATCATTCATATTTTTTTCTTTTTGAGGGAAAAATGTAGACACTTAAAAACCCTCACATACTATAAATGAATATATACAATAACATCATTAGAGGGAAAATTATTACATAAAAACCCTCATACACAATTTAAATGAATATATACAATAACATCATTAGAGGGAAAAATTAATATATAAAAACCCTCACATACTTTAAATGAATATATACCATAACATCATTAGAGGGAAAAATTATTACATAAAAACCCTCACACACTTTAAATGAATATATACAATAACATCTTTAGAGGGAAAAATTAATATATAAAAACCCTCACATACTTTAAATGAATATATACAATAACATCATTAGAGGGAAAAATTATTACATAAAAACCCTCACACACTTTAAATGAATATATACAATAACATCATTAGAGGGAAAAATTATTACATAAAAACCCTAATACACAATTTAAAATGGATATATACAAAATTCAGATTGAAAAATTAAAAACAAGGTATCTTCAAATATTTGAATTATATACATATTTACAAGTTTAGGCACTAGCAATCACCAGGTCTAAGGGAATAATGGCCCCACGCTAGAGTCTTATAGCTCCCTTCTATCAACTTCCTCTTATCGTCACCTCCCTTTAATGCCAATTTGTTTGTTTCATTGGTTGTAATTTTGTGGTGTTTACTGCGAAATGTTTTTGAAGTGAATAAATTTTTATACTATGGTCCTTTAAGCACTCAAAATACTGTTCGAAATCGATTTTATCTATACCCACCCTGGTGATGCCCTTTGCTTTCTTTATCGTCTGCCCTCCGTATGCAGACCAGGGATAACTACGAAAAAATCAAAGGTCTGAGCGAGTGGCCGCCGGTAATCTGGTTACATGGCATTATACTTAGCATCTATTTGTTTTTTTTAAATGCATCCTCTGTCTGTATGTTCATATACGATCACTAGTTAGAGGTAGTAGAGGTGGCAGGGGTGGTAGAATCTGAGGTGATTGGTTATACGTTAGACGTCGCCTCGCCTGTCTATGGTATTGCCGGATGCGTGGTGTGGTACTACTGCATTGCGGGATGATGGAGTTGGTAATATGGGATTGCGTGATGTCGGGGGTGGTAGGTTTTAGGGGTAATTAAGCAAACCCTGTTAGAGGGGTTGCTGAATATTTAATTGACTAAGAGGATGCAGGTAAAATTGAGGATGTGGATGGATGGATAGGCGTAAAAATGGGTCGTGGTGATACTTCAAGCCGTCTTATTGTAGATGCTGAAGAAAGGGAGGGGGAATGAATTGAAAATGGCTGTGATGTAGGTGTGCTACTATTGGGTTGATTTTCGCCTGCCGCCTCTAAGGTGATAAAGCGCGGCGTGTCACGCATATCACAGGCTCCTGAAAGTATAATAATAATAATAATAATAATAATAATAATAATAATGAGAATAATGATAATAATAATATTGATAATAATAACCGCGAGAAATTGAATTTTATACAAAAACTACTCTGCAAATAAAGTATAAAAATTGTAGTCCTTTCAGTTATTGAATCGAATAATAATAATAATAAAATAAGCGTGAGAAATTGATTTTATATAAAAACTACTCTGCAAATAAAGTATAAATATTGTAGTTATTGAATGGAATAATAATAATAATAATAATAGTAGTAGTATAGCACGTTTTAAAATATGCTATTATGATTGATACATTAATTTATATAAAACACTGAAGAATTCTTACCAATTGACTGTTGCTGCACGCATGCGGCAGGGACCCAACCCTGATCATTTAACCCCATGAAGGTATGGAAGCCGGGAGGTGTCGGTGCAGCGGTCGATGGATGGCCGATCCCGAAATAAAGACCAAAATCTGAAAATAATAATAATAATAATAATAATAATAATAATAATAAAAATAATAATGATATAGAATGAGTAAAAGAACTTCATAAAAAATATTGAAAAATTCTTACCATTCGACGCTTGCTGCATGTATGGGTCAGAGCCCCATCCCTGCTGATTTGGTGCAGGGAAGGCGTGTGGTGCAGCGGTCGCGAAGCCTGGTGGTGCAGCAGACGACTCGTTGCTGTCTTCATCAAAATAAAGACCAAAATCTGAAAATAATAATAATAATAATAATAATAATAATAATAATGATAATAGTATAGCACGTGTAAAACAAGAACTTCGTAAAATATTGAAAAATTCTTGCCTCTCAGTGGTTGATGAGATCTTGACCCCCCTGGGAAACCGGAGGACGCAGACGACTCGTTGCTGTCTTCATCAAAATAAAGACCAAAATCTGAAAATAATAATAATAATAATAATAATGATAATAGTATAGCACGTGTAAAACAAGAACTTCATAAAATATTGAAAAATTCTTGCCTCTCAGTGGTTGGTGACTTCTTGACCCCCCTGGGAAACCGGAGGGCGCAGACGACTCGTTGCTGTCTTCATCAAAATAAAGACCGAAATCTGAAAATAATAATAATAATAATAGTATAGCACGTGTAAAACAAGAACTTCATAAAATATTGAAAAAATTCTTACAATTCGACAGTTGCTGATCGCTTGACTAGGGAAAACCGGAGACGCCGGCGCCTCGAGGGCGTCTTCCTCAAAATAAAGACGCCAGTAATTTACACGTTAGATTTTATTTATTTATTTATTTTACTTAGTTTATTAAAGAAAAGTTATTTTATTAAGTTAATTTACTTTATTGTTGAAAGTTACAAAATTATTAACTTTTTCTGTATAATATAATAATAAAAATGATAATATGTGTAAATATAATTGAGGTTCTGATTCACTAATGAAGTTCATTAAGTACTGTATTTTTCGATTTAAATGTTTTAATATAATGTAAATATTTAATTTGTTAGAGCGAATGATTCACGCAACAGACTTTTTGTAATATTCTAAAGCAAAAACGTTAATAAGGCATTCAAATAATTGTATTTTCTCCAAAAGGAATATAATTCACTCTGTGAAATCCTGTATTTAAATATTTGGAATAATAATTACTCAACAAGATGAATACTTAACTAATCTGTTCACATTTTTGAGAATTCGCGCAGTTAGCTATTAAATGTAGAATAAGCTTGCCTAAAATAAATACTTAACTAAACTGTTCACATTTCAGAAAATTCAACTGTCTAGCTATTAACTTTTAGAATGCTCAACTATTTACAAATAAATGTACGACATTAAAAACAAGAACGCAATTATAAGTTAAATGTACTAAGTAATAAGTTAACTTTTTAATGAAAATGAATTGGTGGTACAACTTACCAGACATGATGTTCGATGAAATTTCACGTTGAAATAATAGTTTGCAGAGCGCTTAGATCGCTGTGTTCTCACAACACAGTGATAATCATTGGAGAAGCCGCTGCTTTTATATCATTTCCACCGATAAAAGCTGAAGGGGGTGAGAGGTGTGAGGGTATATAATACAACGATTTTGATTGGCTACTCCAAACCTTCGAGTAGAAGGAGAGGTAAATGCTAGCCTCCACAGTGACATTTCGTAAGCAAGTCTAAACCTGTTATGCGGGAAATCCAACATCACGCCATCTCTCCTTAAGGGGAATGCTTCTGCATATGACTCTAGAAAATTTATTTTATTTTTTAATAACATATGTAGTATTCATCGATCAGCGAGACGTTTTAATATCGTATGTAATATTTCTTAAGTTGAATTCTTTCCACCATCTGAATTCTTCATATCACTCTCGCCAAATCATATTTCTTTGTTTAACATTCACGTAAAAAAATCAGTTTAATTTTTGATATCATGCATGCAATTCTTGTATGTGAGTATTTAAATAATGACAAAGATACATTCGAATGCTTAAGTACGGAATCTATACAGTACGCGTTTAATTATAATTTCAGCGTAGAAAATATTGCTTCTCACCGTTTAATTTTCCTACCGCTAGAGTCGTATTCAATATTTTATTGAAAGAAATAAGAGCTATGAAACATAATCATTAATAATCTTCATATAGAATTTATATTAATTATCAGGGGAAAAATTGTTGTAGTAAGCTTAAACGTCTCTAGACTTGGGATTTCCACAGTTTGTGATGGAAATTCTACGCCAAGACAGATCTAAACTTAATTTAGAAGGTAGATGACAGAGACGCGCAACTAGCCTGAACGATCCGAGATCTGGAAACGTTAGGGACATCCACCGCAATGCAAGCTGTACAGATCTAAACTTTACTTTAGAAGGTAGATGACAGAGACGCGCAACTAGCCTGAACGATCCGAGATCTGGAAACGTTAGGGACATCCACCGCAATGCAAGCTGTACAGATCTAAACTTTACTTTAGAAGGTAGATGACAGAGACGCGCAAGTAGCCTGAACGATCCGAGATCTGGAAACGTTAGGGACATCCACCGCAATGCAAGCTGTACAGATCTAAACTTTACTTTAGAAGGTAGATGACAGAGACGCGCAACTAGCCTGAACGATCCGAGATCTGGAAACGTTAGGGACATCCACAGCAATAACCAAAATGCGCAAGTCAATTCATATACAATTAATTAATAAAAAATATTTAATTGTTTTCATCGATCAGCGAGACCATTATTTATTTTTAATAACGTATGTAATATTTAACTATAATGTTACCGTATTTATTTATTTTTTAATACCATATGTAATATTCACCTATAATGTTATCCGTATTTATTTTATTTACATGTAGTATTCACCGATCAATGAGACGCTTATTTATTTTTAATACCGTATGTAATATTTCTTAAGTTGAATTCTTTCCACCATCTGAATTCTAAATACTTTATTCGCAATATTTTATTGAAAGAAATAAGAGCTATGAAACTTAATCATTAATAATCTTCATATAGAATTTATATTAACTATCAGGGAAAAAAATTGTTGTAGTAAGCTTAAACGTATCTAGGCTTGGGGTTTTTCCACAGTTTGTGATGGAAATTCTACGCCAAGCAATTAGGAAGACTTTCAAGCTAATCATTAAGAACATCTATTGTGTCGCTAAAAGGTATTTACATTGAGGGTCTGGGGTTTTTCAGAGCACTTAGGAAACCAATTACTGCCATTGTCCGCTAATGACTGTATACAGGACCCAGTATGCATTCTTCAAGTTTCTTAATATGTTTAATGAGGTGGAAACGTCTACCGTTGTCCGCTAATGAGTGTATACATGGACATTACCGTTATTACCAGACAGAAGTCGGCTGCCGGGTTTTTCATTACATGACGGACTGTTCCCGTGAGCGTGCTAGTTATACATACGCTAACACACATATACGATGACGACCAGTTGCGCGCGAGGCAATTCATATACAATTAATTAATCAAAAAACTTAATTGCTCGAGGAGCATCGTTTCATTAGATATGCAATGTGCGGGCATTAGTAGCCATAAAATGCCGATTCTTTTTTTCAATAATGTTTTATGCATGGACGAACATTACATAATTGATTGACACAATTATGTACTCAAACGATTTCCCGATGGGCGGTAGGCATCGAGAAAACCATTCCCTACCGCACACCTCAAGACAGCACGCTATGAGAGCGGGGTGACGTCGCCAGCGTATAGGAACAATACACACTCTCCCACCTATCCACAGGGGCGCGGGGGCCAACGGCACGCGACCAGACACCAGGGGAGAGGGGGCTAGGACATGACGACACAGAAACAGTCGGCATTAGGTCAGAACACAAAGAGAGGGGGCGGGGCTAGCGGCACGCGCGAACAGGCGGTATCTAAGACCTCAAAGGGAACCGGCGGGAGGCGGCAACACAGAACAAACGATATCGATTGCATCTTATCAGTTGGCGGTATCTCTTTGTGCTGGCTCTCTCATAATATCTCTACTCTCCACCATTGGAGCAGCCGGCACCAGAGCCAACAGTAGATATTGGAGACAACGGGAAAGGGTGGCATCTACATTCCTTTACAAATTGTCGCACTACCGCGGCATCACATTCAAGCTTCACAATCGATCCTGTTCATAGCGCCACGAATCGTATGTTATATATTTTACTTCTTTAATTGCTATATTTTATCAAATACTACACATGCGTATGTAACAAACGAGCGTCAAAACTTCTGAATAACTTTTGTTCTAACTCTACAGATGTATGCACTGAAGTTTCTGGATTCCAAAACTTTCTAATAGCCCTTATGTAAGAAAGTTTTGCTTCATTTCATTTGTACATACGTTGTAATAAATTTCATTATTGGGGCATGCTAAATAGTTGTGTAAGGTGAGAAAATTGTTAACATTAGAAATCCGTGAACCGATATTCTACATTAACAACTAATAAGATTACGTTTTTCGATGATCGTAGACTGTGCGACTTTTCAAACGAGGTTAACTCGGTAGCTTGGAGTGCGTAGTCTTCATATCCACGAGCTTCACCTCTATTTCGTTGTATATGTTATGGGTTTCTGAATTATGTTTAAAATGTGTGGCTTGTATGATTAAATAACTACGGGGTCAAAGAAACGGTATAACGCTTATAAACTTCATCTAATGTAATTATCCAGCAATCTTGACCTACCTAGATGAAACCCTGTATGCTTATGCTGCAAAGACCAAACGAACACTTAAGCTTTCTTACAGCTCTAAATAAAGCTACCTCTACCATATCTTCAATCCCTTATGTAAAAAGATTCACTGTTTAAACCATATTGTAAAAATATTGCACAATTATACAATAGGTGTTGGCAAAAATAAAGGGTTAGCTTACAAATTCCAAAAAAAAACACCTAAAACTTACTTTGAGTTATGTAGTACAAAAACCTTTGAAAGGTTACCCTTACACTATTTTCAACCCCTTATAGATAAAACTATACTGTTCAGTCAACCAGGGCATAAATATGTGCATTTGGACTATAGGACATAACAAAATTATAGGATACCACACAAATTCAAAAAAGCTGCCCATACTCATATTTTTCTATTTCTTATTTACAAATTGTCAGTATGTGACCAATCTGGAAAAACTTTGGATACTTACGCTTTAGCTACAAGTACAAATTACGGACTGAAATTACCCCTATCCTTAATTTCAACGCCATACTTAAAGAATGTACAGATGCAATGCCGGGTAAGACAGCTGGTCTGTAATGAGTTCGTTTAAGTAAATTTTGCTTGACGGACTTGTGAGTCAAAAACCGTGGATTATTGTTATCGCTATTAAATACAATAATGGAAACCAGAAAAGGGAAGCTGATTACAGTGGAAGCCGAAATTATGAAGTCAATAATTATCATAATAATCTGAGAAGAATAGTGATATAAAATAAATAATAAAATATTTAATTTCAGTGTATGTATAAAAAGGAGAAGCATTGGAAAATTGTTGACTGTTAAAAGCGACAGAAAGTCCTGACAGGCACAGTTTAGCTAATTAGGGACCAGCCCCAGGTATAAAGGGTAAAATAGCTGAAGCCAGTTTCTCTTGGAATTTATGGGCACAGTTGCACTGGCCGGGGTGTGAAGGTCATTAGAGGCTTCATGGCACTAAGTTTGAGGAGAGGTTTGAGGGGAGAGAGGGGAAGTTAGGAGTTTTTCCTCTTTGTAGCGCGGTGGTGAAATTCAGTCTGTCCTGAGCGATTGGTGAGAACGGGACGACATTCTCGTCGAGTTGTGAACATTGGCGGCGAACACGCAAGAGGGTAGAACGTTCAGCTGTAGTTAATAATCTTCGGTCTTGGTAAAGGCACAGTAGCATCGCATGCATTTAAAAGTGATCGGCAAATCTTAAGTTTTATTTTAAATGGTGAAAATAAAAGTGTTCCAAGAAAGCGTTCGTGTTTCTCTGTACACACACTCACGCATACCCAGTGATTAAGATCTCTTGCTCGAGCAGCCGTGGCAAAGTATAAAAAAACAACTAGGAGGAGAAACGCAGCAATCGTGAGGCAAAGGTATTGCTTCATTGAGAACGAAGGGTGGCTGCTTCACAGTGGTGCTAGAATAAAAGATTATCTGCGAAATCCCTGTCCAAATGGAAGCGGTCGCAAATTTCCTACAGCAGAAGAAAGAAGCCCGGGAATTCTGCAAACGCGATTACATGACAACACTAGATCAATACTGCTGATCTCGTCACCATGACGAACTCTCAGTTCCAGTCAAATGCCCGGGCTTTTTCTAAATATAGCTTGAGGTACCGTAAAGGTCACCTTGAAAGCAATTTATTTCCATTCAGTGCCAGCGGACAAGGCTGGATTTGCACACAACTCCAGGTGCAAAATCCAATTTTCGTCCACAGTGAAATACACTACCCAAATGGGCAAACCTAATGCCATTCATTATGCATGTTATTAATTATAAATAATGCAATTTTATTGGATCTTTCCTGTGAGTGCCTTTTTCTAAATGGTGGGCATATATAGACTGTCGTGTGATTTACCGTTTATAAATTACTTATTAAGAACTTTAGAATCAAGCAACACATAATGTTTCATGAGTAATAATAACTATATAGCCCAGAGTCAGACAACTCATTTACGTGTGACGTACCACATTATTATAATAATAAGAACACTACTACTACTACTACTACTACTACTACTACTACTACTACTACTACTACTACTACTACTACTACTACTACTACTACTACTAATAATAATAATAATAATAATAATAATAATAATAATAATAATAATAATAATAATAATAATAAAAGTCCCGTCCCTCATAAACCAGACATCTGTTAGGTTACTTTGACCTTCATTGGTAGTTGCTTTTCTTTGTGCTCGAGTGATTATGGCGGCGATTTTATTTTTAAAGGCAGTTCCGAGTTCAATTTCCGCTCCCGTTTACCGAGTTTCATATCGTAAGGTACTTTATGCATACCTACACGTATCTACACAGTCAGAACTAGTAAACGATTAAAAATGTACCACCCCTTAAACCCCTTCAACATACAACCGACATAAACGGTGTGTCGTGCACAACTACGAGATATAATTTCCAGAAGTGGACGGAGATTCAGGAACACACTTGGAAATTCAGAATCATGAAGACGAAATTTCTTTTCATAAAAGGTAGAAACTATCAAATTTTATTGTCTTACACTTTCTAATCCCCTAAATCTGGGAATATCGCTTTGGATGTTATTGTTTTAAATTACTTAGGTTCAAATGGCTCTAAAAGTTATTGCAGAGCTATTTATTCAGTTCCTTGTTACAATTAATAAAACTTTCTACTATATGTCCGTTTAGACAAAAAGAGCAAAACGTTTAAACGCAACAAATGCCACCTTATCTTTGGGCTGATTGTTACAATTACTGGGAATGGCTCTCATAGCAAATATAAGTTTATAAACCAATTCTTAGTTAAATTACGACTTATTTCAAACAAATACACTTTACACAAATTGCCTCAGTGAAAAGCTCGCACATAAACCAGTACTGAGCATACCTTTAATAGTAAAAATATATTGGGTAAGACTGTAAAATATTTATAACACACATAAGAGGTAAGGAAAATAAACTTTATATTAACACACACATTTGTGCTGATTAGGAGTTAGAGTATCTCTATAGATTTAATTTGGATTTTCTGTGACAGTCAGCCAGCACTTAAAGCAATTGCAAACGACTATACAGCATCCAAGTTAGTCTGGGACTACCTAATAAAACTTATACAACTGGCAAACACAAGGTTACTCTGGGATAAGTGCCTGGACACAAGGGAACCATGACAACGAGAAAGCAGATACCTTGGCAAAGAAAGCATCTGCGCATTATTTAGTGGACTAGAACCAGCTTTTGGCACTCCATTAAGTACTGTTTGTAGAATCATTGCTGAGTGGATTAGGCCTAAAGAATACAGCCGAGGGCAACCGAACCCCCTTGAATGTGGACGTGCTATGCCATGCGGTTCGCTTGGGGGAGACCAAAAGGTCAGCAACGTTTACATTTTTTACATTGTATGTGTAGCTCAAGCACCCATAGAAGAGTCCAGTGTCAGATTTCCGTGTGTATGTGAAATCATCGCGGAATGGTCGTAATTAGGCATTGTGAGGTGGTGGCGAGCGCGATTATGAAGACTTGACAATCAGATTAGAAGTAAATCTTGCTGAAAATAAACACGTGTTACATTATTATGTACTAGAGGATTATTCCATTCCCCGGTCTCAGAGGAGTTCTCATAGCTCAAGACAGCCAACCGACGCAAGAAGAACGGAAAGTGTAATGATTAATGTCATCACCTTTCCTTCCCCCACCCACACCTAGCTCCTAGAGACCAGTCGCAAACTGTTGATATAAATTTATTGTCCTTGATATCACATGAAACGTATTTAGCTTATTAACAGGGTTAGGAAGTTCATGCTCTAAAAACTCTTGTAATATGCATGCAAATATGCCCTTAAAATGTACGAAATATGCACCAAAATATGCCCTAAAAATTATTATATTTAAAGACAATATGCGCATGCAAACTTACATATATTGCTGAGAAGTAGCTGCACATGACTCCACATCCAAAACGAGGGATGAATTACAGGGCTTTCCTTCAAGAATGTCTCGTATTTTGGAAATTTGTTTATACGCAGGGTTTCTTAAAAGAATATGGATTACTTTGAATTTTATTTTCTGCCCTACATTACCCGGAATTGACACCAAACTAGAAATGGTAGTATTAAATACATTTAATGACTGATTTAAGGGAAGATTTGTTGTTTCTAGGGATTTAATTGCTGCAGGCATGTTGGAAAAATGTGTTAATATAAAGGCAAGATTTCCTTCAAGCTCTTCATCTGAGAGAACATTCTGTGCTATATTAATTGAAATAGCATCATCTGATTCTAATGAATTAATAACTCTTCTGACTGACGCTAAATGTTTAGCATACTACAATGCAGCTCTTATCCAACACCCTCAACGGGTTAAAACAGGTTCAGGTGGTAGTGGAATATTAGGCACCGTCTTTTTGAACAGCTGGATCCTAGACGCAGATTTAAGAAACACTTGTTTCACATTAGAGATTAACTTGTCTACTTTAGGAAAAATAACCTAATTATGTCTGCAATGCATGAAGGGCATGAATAAGATAAGTTAAATGAATGCTCTTAGGAAAAATTTCTCTTAGTGTTTTCCCTGCTTTGATCATATAGCTTACTGCACCAGTTAAAAATAAAAGTACATTGTCATATTTTATATCACCAGGCCATATTAATTTAATAGAGTCAATCACAAGTTGACTCGCTGATACACTGTTAGTAACTTCTAACTGAGAGCAAGTTAAGAGATAGGGCACACCTGTCTCTTGCTGATTTAGAACACCCACTATTACATTTGCAATGAAACGTCCTTCTACATCAGTTGTTTCATCTATTGAGATCCAGAGAAACTCATTTGCTAACTTAGTTTGCAAGGTAGACATTACATTGTTGTAACAACGAGGGATTTATGTTTTACGTAAGTACTTTGGTCAGGCACATGTTTGGTGTACTTTTCTAAAACAATTACGCAAAATTGGGTTATTTATTTTCCATAAAGGTATGTCAGCTGCTAGGAATGCTTCATGAAGGTCATATGAACATTGTGTAACTCTACTTCCCTACATTCGACTAGTAGAAGTTTGGACACTTTCACTTTTGTCACTTTTTTCACAATCACTGCTTTGCAGTATTAATATGTTAAACGACCTGAAACAGTTTTTCACTCCCAATGTTTATTCACATGCCTTACAGTATAGGACTACCATCTGTACTAATAAGATCACTAGAGAATTCACTTTGTAAACTCTTAGTTGCTCGCATTACTTGGTTTCACGTTCGGCATTTTTAATACTGTGTGTATTCATACCACCTTGTCAATTTCATGAATAAACTGGCTGCAGTGGCTGCTCGATCAACACACTGCCTTACTGCTTAATTTATTTCCCAGTACAGCTGGGATTTCCCTTTCTTAAAGGCAAGCCATCACATGATTCTTACCAGAATTGCATCACTCACTCCTCAGTGGTTAATGATCATGAATCACTTGCATCAGTGATATTGAAATAGGGTGAAACGGGATCCTGTTGTTAGCATCAGTTCACAGAAAAACAAGTTGACCATTTAACCAAAATAACTCATTTTAAAAAATACTTCCCGTTTAAGTGCTAAAATATGCCAAAAACATTCTATTTACTAAATATGATGCAGTTACTTAAAACAGCATAAATATACAATTATATGCCTAATAAAAATCACTCAGAGCACTAAAAAATTCATAGTTCATGAACATAATTTATCAGCATATCAATAACATGCTTTGAAAAAAATATGCAAATGCATGAACTTCCTAACCCTGCTTATTAAGTATGAAAAGGGCAATGTTTTGCATAAAAGTGTCAATATGACTCTTCCAGGCGATTAAGGTAAATGACATCATAGGTCTCACTGATTGTGAGAAACCTCCCCTTTTTTTTCTTTTTTGTTTTTGTTTTGTTTTGTTTTGAGTGAGGTGCGCAGGAAATGTAAATGTAGGTAAGTCACAAATGGTGTTGAATTAGTTTTTTCTACCAAAAGTAGGGATTAGACTCTACTTAAGGGTCAAGTTGACCTCTCCGGGCGAAGCCCACTCGGCTGTTTATAATAATCAGTTTATTACCTGAAACCATTCATGTTACGTCACAAATCAAGTGAGGTTACTTAACGAAACTGAACTTCTAGGCTTTGGAAAACAAACATTAGACCGGCTAATTTGGTAACCACTAACAACCAGAGAACTGAAATATTAGTCATGCAAGACATCTCTACAAATATGAAATCAGATTACTCACCTGTCGCCTTCGCCTACAGTATTCAGTTGTCAATGTCCGGAATTTGGAGGACAAGAGTCTGAAAAAGAAAATGGGTAGGTATAATGGAAAGCAGCATAGAATGTTCTGGAAATCAGCCTCATCCTGCAATTTAACCTATCTGCGTTTCCTGATGAACTGTTGAGGGATTCAAAAGTAGAAACTAAATGTTTAGCTCGAGATTAAGCATTGAGGGATATATTGATCAAACACCTTCATTACGAAATAGTGCAGCATTTAAAAGTATCTTTTGAGGCTGTATGATATTTATGAATAAATCTACCTGAAATAATTTACAGGCTTTAAAGCTCCCTACAAAAATTTAAGTGCATGGAAGTAATCAAAATGCTACTCTCGTTAAACAAAATCCACCACACAATTTTAACAGGGAACTTAGTGTAAGTTACGTAAAATATATCTTCTACGAGTTGTGGTTCTTAGAGCACGGGGTACATACACAAAAACAAACTTATTTCTAAAATTAGCAAATAAAAATTGAATGTTCAAACATCAGATGTAGTAGAATAATAAGAATGTGTTTAAAATCCTTGAAATAAACATTAATGCGTAAAACAGCACATCAAAATAAACACAAAGTTTAAACATTTATGTGGTATCAATAGCAAAAAGGTGATATTTTCACAAAACTCTTCTTCAATCTTCCTTCCATATTCTAGAAAATGAGAAAACTAATCAAATATAATTTATCGGTTGTCTATCTCAGTCCAAAGCTGCCCACGAATAACCGCACGACCGCTGCATCCTTACCTCTGTCCCTATACGTAATTGGCAGAAAGTAGTTATGCTGGTAGCATTTGGACAGCTTACCAACTACCTGGGACCATTTCTTTACCGACCTTTAGACTAATTTATTTCTTTTTGAAGACAACATGCGACTACACACAAAATTGTTCAGGTTGAAGTTCAAAACGTATCACTGCCGAGCATAACGCATTTCTTACAGTTCAGATTATTACACGCTCTACAGGAGCAAGAAGATCTTTCACTGATTATGGTTAATGTTAAGAAACCTTAAGAGTATTTGAGAGAGCTTTAGTCTCCTAAAAATCTCTTCAGTTATAATTTGATTTCCTTAAAGCATCATCTTCTTTCGTTCAAGAATAATATGCGCACGCGCATGCAAGCAAGCACACACACACACCCACACCTCGAAATAAACACAAATTAAGGGACATGGTCGGTGTGTTTGTCTACAATAAACCTGTCGTTTAATATCCTTTTGTCATGGAGTACTCTGGTCCCTACTTGGTAATTACGTAATTCTTTTCATCTCGGTATGCAGAAGGTTAACCTTGGTATGGCGTGCCGGGTAATAGTGCATTGCACCGATGGCTACTTTCCATTAGCGACCCGGCTAATGAGGTCATTAAGAAGGAGCTGTCAATCAATGCGGTTTAAGGAAAAATTACCCATTTAGACAACTAAGACCACAGATAGAAAGAAGAAAAGGATTAAACAAATCTTCACAAAACATTAGTATAACTGTATATTTGTGCAAAGTTATAATTTTATGCATTATATACGTACATGCTTACCAACGTATAAAAGTATATGCAAGGAGAAATTGGGGAAAATATTAAGTAAAAGATTTCATTTGATTTAGTTAATATTAATGCTTATTATTTAGGCACAGTTTTGTGTAAAACAATTTACCTCGATGAATTTGAAATAACAATATCAAACATCTGTAATGGTGTTACTGAGAGATGTGGTAGGGAATTTGTACGTTTCTGTAAATCTCTACTCCTCATTTATCCCGCATTTGCTAAAAAAATTGTTGCAAAGTTTCCTGTTTGCATGTTGTATTGTTTATGGAAATATATAACTTAAAAACCAATGTTCTCAGAAATTGTATATTATAATTTTTCGCACTTAAAATGCTCGTTACGATGCAGCATATCAGTGCGACATTTTAATTTCTCTGCAGCCTATCTATTGCTTTTCATAAAAGCTTTTCATAATGCTTCAGATATTAGAATGGGAAATAAAATGTATATCTTGAATTCTCTAGGAATAGCCTACAAAACCATCTTTACTTTATGTGAATTTCGTGCAACTTAAAACCGTAAGGAATAGGCAAAAACCTTTTATATAAAAAAATGTAATCTCAAGAAAATGTTCAAAATAATTTTTACTTTCTCTACTAGGGGAAGTATTGCATTTCACCCAAAAATTCGCTACCGAGATTTCACAGGAAATACATGTTTTGAGGTGCACTGAATGCATATAAAGCATTTTTGCAAACATGTCCGTGTGTATATATGTGTATATATGTGTGTGTGTGTGTGTGTGTGTGTCTGTCTGTCTGTCTGTGAACAGCGTAATTCAGAAACGAACAGTCGGATAAACACCAAACTTGGTATTTAGGTTCAGTATCTTCCAGAGATGTGACACGAAGGTTTTCAAGAAAATCCCTCCACCCCAGATTACCCTTTACATGGAACATTTTTCGAAAATTTTATATTCCCTTAAATTTTCCAATACTTATACTTTTTCTCAAATAAGAATTCGTTATTCATTTTTTTGTCCTGGTAATGCAAAGAGAATGGAACACTCCACATAGCAACCAGCTCTTAAAATATTTCACTATCGATTAAAGCCTACCAATTCCCCTTGCATCTACAAGTAAATTAGCAATAAGATTAACATCTCGATTAACATGAAGCATATGGAGAATAAGCGTTTGTAAAAATAGTTTGTACAAGAGTAGAGAAAATCATGTGAGTGTAACACATCAGATTTTTTTCCTAATATATTATAGAAATATTTCTTGTCGTATGCTTACAGTTCCCACATGTAATTATATCTGCACAGTATGCGATTCTTCTTTTTTTTCCAAATCTTATCAAAAACGAGAAATATGATGCGGTACACCTACATGACTTTCCCTGTTCCTTACAATTTCACAGGCATTTACTATTCATACAAAATGCAATTCTTCATTTTGTGAAAATGTTCATGTCACATACTTGAAAGATGTAGAACTTAATTGATTCAGGGACCTCAAAACATGTATTTTCGAGTGAAAACTCGCCTTAGGTAGGTTGTAGAGAAAGCAAGCCGACTTTCTTGCATAAGCAAGAGCATGGCGAAATAAACATAGTAAAGTCATATAGCTTCATTTGAAATCACTTCTAGCCAAACATTTTGAGCATTATTAAGGCAGGATTTGAGGTATCACTTTTGAGACGAATACTATAATATGCAAGGGCAATGCAACGTTTGGTTGGAATACAATACTTTCTTACCTACCATCTAGAGGAAGTAAAAACGGGAATGTTAACTTTGTAAGAATTCCTAAGTTTTGCTGAAAGTTTAATTCAAGTGGTCAAACATATGTAAGCTGTTGAAAATATATTCCCTAGCAATTTTTTTTTCTGAATCGTGATTATGTTCCCCAACAAGTCTGTAATTCACGTCGTCATATACCTCAGAGAAGAAATGCGCGTTTCAGTTTTTACGTATACATCGCCATTTCTGAGCGGCCAGTGTAAGCTGCACTTTGCGATATTTGAAATTTTCAATAAACCGCAACTCGCGGTTCCGTTTGCTGTACATGGAATAGATA
The DNA here is from genome assembly GCA_030765065.1 of Deroplatys truncata. Classification (NCBI taxonomy): domain Eukaryota; kingdom Metazoa; phylum Arthropoda; class Insecta; order Mantodea; family Mantidae; genus Deroplatys; species Deroplatys truncata. The sequence continues at coordinate 125,994,444 of CM060990.1, read as the reverse complement.
TTCATTAATAAACAGAGTATAAAAAGCAAGATAAAGTCTGAGAACGTCTTGATCGTCGGCGCAATACCAATACCTAGTTGGATATAAATTTAAAATGTTAGCGAAAATCTTTCCTGCAAATTAACTTTTAAGATTTTCGACAAGGGAAAAGTTGGATATAAATTTAACACTTTAACGAAAACCATTCCTGCAAATAAACTTTTAAACTTTATTCTGATGTACCAAAGCTTCTCTTTCTGGTACCTGCGGTCCCATTTGAGTAACCAGTTTTTCCTTAAACCGCGGTGATTGACAGGTCCTTCCTAACGACCCTCATTAGGAGGATCCTAATGGATTTTGGCCATCGGCGCAATGCAACAACACCGGGCGTGGCTAGGGAACTGCGGGTTCGAGGCCCGCCTCAGGTATAAGCGCGCGCAAGCGTGTGTGTGTGGACAGGAACATAAAGCAGCAATACAAGATAAAGGAACAATAGAAACACACCAGAAAAACCGTCGAGAAAAAAACTCAATGAGGAGGTTAGCTTTATTAAAAAAAATTACACACACAAGGAGTAATCGAAGTGAGAGCCAGCTTACTTATTCATCATCCATTTCAGCTTGTAAAATAAAAGCATAATTTTTCTTTCAAACTTACACTGAGTCATAGTTAAGTAATTTTGAAAATATAAGTACTAAAACCGAATATATTTAATGTCATTTTATAAAAAATACATTAGAGATTCAAATGTCAATTATCAACACATACTTTCACTAAAAGAGAGAATGCTGAAAAAATCCTATAATAAATCATATAAGTATTCTACAGACGCTTGTGAATCATTTTGGCCAAACATTTTTCACTGTCCACAATTTTTAAAAGCCCAGCAACATGTTTCAATCACCGGTGCGCTCCCTTAAAACTCCACTGGACACGCCCAATTCCTATTTCTGTATGTAAAGCATCATAATTTGCTAATTTCTACATATTTTTCTATTTATTTGGCCGCGTTTTAGGATCACATATAATTGCCTGCTTTGTGCTTCCGTCTAGCGCCTATCTTACAGATCTTTAGATATACTTGGTTGTTTATGTACCATATGCTTTCAGTATTGAAAACAAACTTTGAGTGATTTGTTTGAAAATGCCTACTGTAGTAAATGTGAGTGTTCAAATGTGACTACAAATTAGAGAAAGACATGGCTTTGCTCAAAAAGTATGTGTGAAAGTGCAACAATTGTGGTTTTAGCCCTACCCAGAAATATTCCAGTCCTCGTGTCATTAAAGACAAAAAAAATCTAGAGGTTTCCATTTGAAATAAACAGAAAATGTGTAATGGCATTTTTAGCAAATTAACTTTTTTACCAATAGAAATGCTATAATATAAAATATTCCTGATAAATGTGGTATGATAAAGGTTATCTATGTCATCGTCAGTCACTGCATGTTAACAGACAACAAAACCCAGCATGGCAAATATCCCACTGGCACTGACTCCTGGTGCTTTTACAACAAAAGTATAGATAATGGTACACAACCTGATACCAGTGATAAAATAACCATACAACTTTCTGAATCAACTGTTTCCAAAATAATGCCTTTCTACCAAAGACTAGCCTGTGTTGAGCTGCTGCATAAATGTGTAAGAGATGTTATATAAAATCAACATGAATCGCCGCGTGCCATGTTATGGAAGAATGTCCAAAAGAATTTTTTATATAAAAGAAGAGCTTTAACAGATGCTGGTCAGAACTTAATATGGGATGCTCAGCTACAGAAGAGATGAAATCTACTATAAAGAATTCTACAATTGGCAGTGTATCAGATGTGATCATGAAGAGATGCGACAACAGAAGAAAATATGAGTGTGCTCGATCTTCTACTGAGAAGAAGAAAACAGCTCGCAGAAAGAGTAAATTACCAAAAATGAAAAAGGAGGAAGCCAAATAGAAAAAGCATGAGAAAATATATGCTTCAGGGCAGTTATAAGAACCTGATAAGCTGTAAATTTAAAAAGAATGTGCATGCTTTAGAAATATGTATTGTTTTCTCAGTATTTCAATTTTGTACATGAAATCGATTCCTTGCATTTCAGTTTTGCTCAGATTTGTATGTAAATTTGCACACATCTTCTCAAATGTAATATATAAAGATTCAATGATGCATTTTATGATAGCTATACTCATTGGCTCACAAAAAATTAATTTATACTAAAAATCAAGGAACATTTTGACATCAACTGCAAAAAAAAGGAACATTTTATTTCTATAAAAATAATAACACCAACTTCAATCAAATGCTTATATTGGTTTTCATTGTACTAAAGTATAGGAAAATGTCACTATCATACTTCTCTGACAAATGTAAATGTGCATGGTAGTTTGAAAAGTTTTGGTTTGCTAATGGAAAATATTCAATTGTATTATCTGAGAAACTATTTGAGCTAGAGCTTTGAGCTTTTGCACAGTCATTTCTCTATTTACCCATTAATTAACTGTACCAATTATCCAATAAATATCTTTCAAAAAAGTTATAAAATTCAGTCCCAGTGTCCCTTAAAGATCAGTCACACCTTGGTACAACTCGACTCTACGAGAGGAGGAGGTTTGCTGCTACGAACAGGAAAGGATCTGCAAGTGGCAAAAAGGGCACAAAAGTACAGAAAAAGTACACAAAGGGAACTAAAAACACTCAGGATTATAAATTAGGAGAGTTCTGATATGCAAAACATGCAATTCACTGTTTCCCAGCATAATATTTTATAAATCAATGTTTTTCCCAAAACTTCATTTTCACACATTCAAAATTTAACACACGCCTCAGTGTTTCTTTAAATTCAGCTAAAATTTCTCAGAATCTGCAGAAGTATCCATTGTAATATTCTATGTTACCAAAATATGCTAACACCAATAATCATTTTCCAAAAAAAGTATTTCTTATAAAAATTATCAATTTTGGAGATTAAAATTTTTGACGGGTTAAAAAAATTATGATAATTCACTCAACAAAATATACTGAACTTTCAAGACATACTTCTTCTGAATGTAATTCAAAGCTCCAATTCCAAAAATGCCAATTAATTTTCTCAACTTTTGAGGCGCGTGGTTCATTTTGATTATGCAATAGATTTACCTAATAACATTTATGAAATAATTAATAGCTCGCAAAGTATTAGTCCAATTAAAATGAAATTTAGTAAATTAATTTAACAGCAATGCAATCACAGTAAGAGTTTCAGAAAAATACATACAGAAACATAGAAATTTGAAAATTCACACACAGTGTTCCTTAAATCGTAGTTTCATGGGCCACAAATCGCTAGAGCGAAACGCCTTAGCGGTTGTGATCTCGGGAAACACTGACAGTGGGTTGAAGTTACGTGCCCAGGGGGTCTTTTCTGGGAGGTCGGGGGGGGCAACTTCCCCCCTAAGTTACGTGAAACAATTAGTCTATTGGTTATTATTGCTCTACCAAAAGAAAAATTACAATAACTGTACTTTTAGTGCAAATATTTTACATTTAAGAAATAAAAGATTATTTGGGCTACATGTGTCATTAATATTCGCATGAAAATTCGGACAACTTCTTTAGGCAATCTTGTCCCCCACCAAGCAAAAACTGAAATGACGCCCCTGTGCGTGCCTGAAGTCGTATTATTTCTTATTATGATTGTGGTTTAAATACTGCAGCATACATTTATTTCCTATATTAGTCTTATATACTCGGCAGATTTGATACGTTCATTGCCTTATATAATCTGCAGGTTTAAAAAATTTAAGGTTACAAAATAACACATACCTAACGTCGTTTCAATAGAGTGTAGACACCAAGAACAGAACAAAAACTTAAAGTTTTTTCCAAAACATTTATCGGAAGTAAATCGTAATTAAAATTAACAAAAAACGTAAGTACAAGCATTTACTTACAAACATACTACTTACACAGAGATGAGGAATCTCAATTTGTAGTGTCCATGTCGAGGTCTACAGCTTTTCTGTCGGAGAAATATGTAACTGCGTTCATTGGGCAGCATCCGATCAATACACCAACATCAATCAGACGCATGCGAGCTCTTTGGGGACCCCTCGACCCCCTCATATGAAACCTCTACCCCTGCATTTTGCGTGAGATGGTTTCTCCCAAAATAAGCGCTAAACATTGGATCCGGCGTGTCAAGTGCATTTAGGATAAAGTCCCTAGATTCTGCATATGCTGTTCCTCAGGTGAAACTAGTGAAGCGCCACTTTAACTGTTTTTAACTAGATACAATCAAAAGTAGTTATCTCCATTTTAAACTTTTTATATTTAAGTTCAGTACGGTCCAAAAAATTATCCCCAAGGACATTTATTTACTTTCAAAGAAGTTTGCTAACATTTTATGACACATATGTATACCGTTTTAACAATTTATTAGTTGTAAATGTTACAAAACACCTTTTAAAACATTACTAGAACAAATGCTATATTTCTCCGTATTTTGTATGACGTCCTTTAGCCTTTTTCAAACCCTTTGTGGCATTGACAGCACAAGATTTTCGCACACACGAGGTTCAATCTCATGATACCACACTTGAATAATTTTCTCAATCAGTTCTCTCCTGCTAAAGAAATTATATTTTTTAAGCTTTGAGGACCTAATAGACCACAAATTTTCAATTGGATTCATATCAGGTGAATTTACTGGCCACCATAATGTCTCAATGCCCAGATCTGAAAAACAGCTCTTGACAACCTGTGTTCGATGACATGTTGCATTATCATCTTGGTGAATGAAAGGCTCAAGATTAGAACCGCTAAAATGATCTCTGGCAGTATTAATGACTTCATTTTTAATAATTTCACAATAATTCAAACCACTCATAGAGCCTGTGCAAACTTTAATTCTTCCCACCCCTTTGGAACAGATTGCTCCCCACAACATGACACTTTCACTGAACCTTTTGTTTCAACTGTACAGTCCTTGTGTAATTCCTTTCCTGGTTCCATCCACAGTTTCAGTCCACTATCATTACCATACAAATTGAAATTCTCATCTGAGAAAGTAACCCCCTTCCAGTCCTCAGCAGTCCAATTCTCATGCATTTCTGCAAACTGTTTCCTGTCACTTATGTGTTTGATTGTCAAATGTGGCTTATTTTTGGGTGTTTTCTTGCTAATATCTATATTTTCATCTTAAAACAGTTGGTGAGATACTAATAATCCCACATCTATCCCAATCCTAGATGCAATGTGCCTGGAACTTGCTTTTCTGTCATGTCTTGCCATAACCTTAATTGCCCTGCACATCCTTGGGCTGGTAACTTTTTTTCGGCCACATCTGTACCCTAAACTGGACATACCAAATTGCTGTTGTTTTTTCAAAATGTTTTCGACCGTTTTATGGTCACTGAATAGCTTTCTTGCAATTTCCCTGTTAGATAAGTCTTGTTCATGGAATGTCAGTATCCTTGCTTGGGGATGTCTTTCTGCTTTTCCATGATCTAGGAAAGAAAAGTCAATTTACTTTACTTTATAGAACAACTGTCCCTCGAAAGGAGTCTGCAAAGCTTCAAAAGCTTTGTGATTGCTACAAAGACTAATTTACATATCTCAGAACTTATCAATTTTGTTTCTTTCGTTAGAAATTCTATTCTAAAGCAGAAACATGCGAATGATCTGTAAGAAACAAAATTAGAAACATCTGGTGGAAGGTTTCCTAAGCAAAATGGCAAGCTCTGCCATCCAGTCTGCATTTGCTGCATTTACTTTATGGCGCTTTCTTTAAATCTGTTTTGAAAGCATATATTGTTGCAATTAAATAAGGCAAACACATACGATTTTTATTGACATATACCTTAAAGAGCATTATAAATGCCACTAAATGCAGCTAACACTACATATTTGTTATAAAATGTATTAATACAGGTTATAAAATTGTTTTGATGACAAAAGACAAGAAAGCTGAAACATGTTGTAATAAATTTAAATGTGTGCTGCTTAACTGAGTGAAAATAACTGCGGGGATACTTTTTTTGGACCGAAGTGTATTCCACTACTCACGCAGAAGCGTTACCGCGACAGTAGCAGAGAATAAGGAAAATGGGTTGTAAGCGAACGAAATGGGAAAGCCACAATGTTCATGAGCAGGTTTAGAGGGTTGGTGCAGCTACTCTTGTCTCTGGCATTTTCAGCTGCAATGTTTATGGCTGGTTGCCGTGACAAACAACTCAAACTTGGAATGTATGATTGCTGAGTGCTCCCACAATCTACCTGCTTCGAGGCAACGGTGAAGTTAAAAATCCTGGATTTTTGGAGTAGAAAGATCCCTTGTAGAGGCCATTCCGTGGTCACTGACACTTGTGAAATCTTTTGTAGACTTGCAAACATTTCTTCCCTTGGGTAACGGAATGTTTTCCTTCTCAAATCGCTTTTCAAACTCCAAGTACCCGGACTAGGAGCTCCAGTGCCAGTTCAGTTCAAGTGCGAGAACCATCTATACGCACCGATTAGTGTCTTGAAAGTTCGCTAGCGTGGATTAAAGAATCAAAATAGGTTTGTGTTAATAAAAGAGACGTCATATTTACGGGTAGACCTAAGCCAGTTCTTAGTGTATCGGCACATAAAGCGGAAAGAAAAGCTGCGAAGTGTTACATCAGACATTTTAAAAGCTGGTGGTACAATTAGTACGCAAACGAAAAGGATAGGAGAGTCAACTTAACATACAAGAAATAGGCAATTTGCATGTCTGTTTTTTTTTTGTTGTTTTTTTTTTTAGTAAAAAGAGTTTCACTTGAGATTCTGCTGCCATTTTTGCAGCCTCTGCCGCTGTATTCAGAAAAGTTTGACTGCTTTAAGTAGTGTATTTTATTGTTTTGCACTAATAGAAAAGTAAATTGTGGTGTTAAAAAGAATTATTATTTTGACAAATTCGACATCAAATTTCCACATATTGGTGCTTCACAATTTTACTGTGGGTACTGAAAACGCTTTGATGTAACTTTTCAATTATTTGTGTTTGAACCCAAGGAGAATGTTATAGATCAACGAGGATAACCCATAACAATCACGAAAACAGTTCTATTACACTAACGATCTTGTCTTCTTACCTTAACAGATTAACGTATTCATTAAATGCAATTTTATATTACGTATGCAAAAGTTAGCATTGTATAAAGCTTTTGCTGACTTTAGGAACAAGCCATATGCAAGTACGACAACCCGGTGATAAGCCACTGGTTAAGGCTGGTTCACAATAAACCGAGAATGGAAACGAGAACGGGAAGCAAAACATCATACAACATTTTGGTTCACAATTTGCTAATTCAGGGGGGGACGGAGCATGGTTCTCATTGTCGCAGTTGCAGTGTGCTATCTTGAAATTCGGCTGGCGGCAAGCTTTCAGTCATTGCTGTCACGTGCACTTCTTATGGTTCGTATTTCCGATAGTTTATTTCTGGTTACTTTCTACATGGCCAAATGTTTTTCCGCTTTTGAATGAAGTGAAAACCCAACGTCCTTTCTACACAGAATTGGAAACCTTGTGCACACAGTAAGTGCGTATTGGGTAGTTTACTGACATTGCTTACATTATTATAACGTTCTCCTAGTTTTGCTGGGGCCTATGGCCATCTCACCTCTACAAATGGGAGAGATGGCTTACAATTTTCCGGGAGACTTGGCCAGCCTTTCCGGAGATATATTTTTATTGTTTTTTTGTATTTTTCAAGGCATATTCTCTATTTTATTTGTTTTTTCTTATTATTCTGATACACCGCTTCGTCGTTATTACTAATTTTTATCACTAACTTTTATCACTATCACTATTTTCAGCTACACCTGAAAATACTATTTCCGGATTCAAAGTTACTGGCATATGTCCTTACAGCATACTATTCCTGGCTATGCATTCATAGACGTTTGTCAAAATTCAAGTGAGGCTTCAGCTGTAGAAAGGGGGTCGAATAATGGTTTTGAAGTTGACAACAGAAATATCAGAGAAATCTCAACTTCAGATGAACCAGAAAATCTTGAGCCACAACCAAGTAGGTACACATCCCACAAAAAGTACCTAATCTACATCCGATTTCTGATTCTCTGCAATGACGTTAATAGGCGTGACTTAAGCATATCCGCTGGCGCCTCCTTCACCTTAGTGCGTTGAAGAAGGAAGCGGACTAAAGCTTACCTGTTTAAGAACATGTAGATAGCTAGGAAACGCTAATTTACATGAGGACCTATAACGGATGTTTGAGGACTAAAATGCTAACAGCTCTAGAATTAACTCATATTCAAGAGCATTCCCAAACAGACATTTGCTGTACCTATATTCGAATTACCTCGCGAAAGACCGACAAAATCGGTTGTCATTCCTCACCTATACCTATTCGTAATTTGCCAATGAGTTGACAGAACTAGTATAGGTATGCTTATTGGTGCGATACACAGCACAAGGCGTGATAGCACCTACAAGGTGACACCATCACCTAATAAAATGAAGTCATGACGTCATGAAGCGCCCTGGAAGCGGTAAAAAATCCGTTTGTCCGGGGAAGCCGTGTTGATTTCTTCCTATCGTTTCTGTGCATCTAAGCACGCTATGGATCACATTCCCGCAAAAATTTTGAATGCTCTCTCACTAGATTCATCCTTTAAAATACTGCCAGGAAAAAGAGCAAATCTTAACGCCACTCTTTTATCTCCCCCCCCCCGGAATATTGAGAGGATAAAGATGAAAGCTGATAAGGCTAGCAGCAGCCCAAAATCAACAATAGGCAAGTATTGAAGCAGAAGATAGTTAGAATACGACCTGATTCAACCAGCAGTCCCAGTTGCGAGAGAGAATAGAGCTTGAAGATGATTGCGGTAACGATTGTTTCATGGATTTAGCTAACGAAGTTGCAGTGAAGACTACTAAAACCTAAACCAGAAAGTTGATTGGATCCAACGTGTTCGTTATCCGTGTTGGCTTCATGCACTTCATTCATTGACGTTTGCTTTGTGGGAAAGGTACAATAAAGAACAATTAAAATCATATTTATTTTGTAATTTTCCCCAAACCTTTTCTGCAGAGAACATTCCTTATAATAGCTTGATTACTAACTGACAAACAAAAACGTAAAACATGTATTGTATTATTATTGTTATTTTAATAAATCACTAGGCATGCTCTTCGAGTAGAAAAATGTGTGGCCATCTATCGCTATACAACATGGCCATCTCCCCCCACTCATACGAGTAGTGACAGATGGCCAATGCGTAGGTTTTTAAAATTCGGGACTTTTTCATCCAAAATAAATTTGTGTGACCATGAACACCTGCTATTACAAAGCTTAACCTTCAAGCTTAACATATTTTTCTTTCAAATTTCTTCGTATAATTCAACATTTTAAAACTATCTCCCGCGGAATTACGCTACCCCATTAACGAAAACGGGAATTCACATCGATCATATCGGTAGCAAAGTGGAAAGTCTATTTTGCGCATTCGGACATTATTTATTTCTAACTGACCAATTGTATTTGTTCCCCTGCTTCCAGTTCAGCCAACATAATGCAGGTTAGTAGCAGTAGTAGTATTCCTTGAGTCGCAGACGACTCCTGGAGATCCTTTTGGATTTTCATAGCAAGAAGAAGGATCTTGCTATCCCGATTATGTGTTGAGCCTCTTTCGATTTTCCACTACCTACCTTATTTCTGCTCTCCATTGATTCCTATGTTGCGTTGCATTAATCAGTTCTTCCCATTCCATTACCACAGTCTCTTGTATACCTTGTATACATCTTGTACGTTGTCTGCCTGTCTCTCTGTTCCCTCCATAAGACCCAACATCAGTTCCTTCTCCATTGAGCTTTTTTTCCTCATTAGGTGTCCAAAGTACGACAGTTTTAGTTTTATAGCCATTGTCTCCAGGGAATGTTTTGGTTTAATTTCTTCAATCACTGATGCATTAGTTCTCTTTTCCACCCAAGAGATTTTTAACATTCTTCTCCAGGCCCATAGTTGGACACTGTCTAACTTTCAGCTATCCTGTTTGTTCAGGGTCCAACTTTCTCACATCCGTATAATACCTACTACAGGAAACACAATTATCTGGATTAGTTTAGTCTTCGTCTACTTGCTTATGTCGGAGTGTCTGAAGATTTTCCGTAGTTTGCTAAATGCTACTCTACCTAGGTTTATTCTTCTTATTATTTCTTCTTTGCATGATGCATCTTTAGTTATGAGTACCCCAAGAAAATTAAAGCTATCCGCTGTCACCAGCTGAACTCCATCAATGTTTATATTAGTCATGACATACGAGGTCATTGCCTTTGTCTTTTTAGGTTAAGCATCAGGCCTGCTTTTTCGCTTTCGTCTTTGACTTTCAATATTATCTGTGTCAAGTCACTTTCGTTTTCCGCCAAAAGTGTGGTGACGTCTGCGTGCCTCGTTATTTATTCTTCTGCCACATATTGTAACTGGTATTTCAAATTCATCCAGCCCTGCTTCCCTCATAACCCATTCACTGTATAAATTGAATAAGCTGGAGGCAAAATACAACCTTGCCGGACGTCTTTCTGTATTGGAAACCAGGTTAGCCAACGTCAAAATTTGATTCAACGTCAAAAATGATTATTCCTTATCCTCCCCAGAGTCTGGAAGTATGAATGAGAGTGTGAATGTGTGTGATCTAATGACTAAAAATCAAAAGTGCAAGAAACCCAACGACAAGAGTTACACGAGTTAACACAAGTTCCAAAGGAAAGACCGTCGATAAGACCAATGCAATGGAACTAAAAAAAATCTATAGAGTAAACATTATCGAAATGCAGATCCATTACTATTTCGGATTTCTCTAGTCGTACAAAGCTTCATTATGAAAATGTACACACACGTCATGCTTAACAGCACTGAGAAAACGTAAACACAGATTCCAGTTTATAATAACGTAGGTGAAATAGGCACAATATGATGGAAGACTTTTTTAAACACTGAGTTTATCTACATTTCTGCTAACAATAGTGTAACAATGCAGGATTTGCACTAGGTTTTTGAAAAGCGGTACGAACATCTGGATTCTTATTAATTCAAAAAATAATTTCAATGGCTTTGTAATGTCCTGCACAGCTATTTAAATTATGCTCATAAACTGCAATTATTGCATGTACTCTATAAATTACCATTTTCATTAATTAGATACCCACATTTATTAGTATTTCTAAATATACACCGGTTTTTCCGACAATGCAGTGGCCGTCTGGCAATGGACGCTGTTTGAGAGAGCATTTTCCTTCGGTAGTCAGTACACCATTTATTGATTACTGCTGCTTTCATAAAATGGCGACATAAACGGAGGACAGGAGGCGTTGATTACAGGTCTATTCAATCTAACAAGCTTATACATATATACACACAATTTTAAGTTGACCGATCGGTAAAAATTGGACAAAAAGGTCAAACATTACAGTTTAGACCTTTTAACTTATTTATTCCTATGTCCGATTCTCTAGGAGCGCGTTTGTATATTTGATATCGGATTGAAAATGAGGGACTTACGTGACGATTTAAATAACCCTGAGTGGAGGGCGTGTTTTTATAAAATTTGGTACACATGTATTAAACAACTTCTAATTTATGCATTTTAAGTAAAAATGTACATTATTTTGTGAAAAATCTGACGTGTTACATTCACATTACTTTACCTATCCTCTATTGCTTATTAGTGGGTGGTATACAAATTATTCTTACGAAAGCTTATCTATTTCTCTGCTTCATTTCAATCGAGATAAACCTTTGCGGAAATAGCTATATTACACATTTCGTTATAATACAAAGGAAATAGCGATAGTCAAATGTTTAAGAACTAGACGCCAGATGCTAGCCTTAAAATTTCATACTCTTTCCATGGAATCGCAGGAAACGAAAATCGACAGGACTTTAAAAGAAGACAGAGTATTGAAAAATTCCAACCATTAATAACGGTATCTTGGAAATGGCTTGTCATTATAGAAGTTATTGGAAATAAATTGTGTTTTAAAGAACCCCCCTTTTTTGTGCTGTACGTTTTCGTCTATCGTTTAACGTTTACCAGTTACATATCCATTAAAGAAATCGTGGACTTTGATGTCTCGTTTATGTTCGGCACACACCCTGTTTCATTGTATGCACCTCCTTATTTACTCTGCACTGTCAAGTTAAATATATGTTTAACTATCTGTTTAACCATACAGCTGAATAATGTTCCTTTTAGTAAAAATATTCGGATTATTATTGGCGCAAACCTATTAGTCATACATCATCTGCAATTCCGAAAATAGTTCCATGTAGGGGTACTTTTGGGTGGAGGGATTTTCTTGAAATTTTTATGTTGCATCTTTGGGAGATACTGAACTTAAAATACCAAGTTTGGAGTTTAGCCGACATTTCGTTTTTAAGGGGACAAGGTACTCAGAAATGGTAAAAAAATCACATTTTTTGTTTTAGGCACTAATAAAATATCTATTATTTCCAGTTTCAGAAAATGTATGCTTTTTTGGGGTTAATAGGTTTTTAAGACATTTAAATACCATTTAAATGCTAGTCTGTATTCATTTAAAGCTGTCATGCAACGCCCTTTTAGCACATTTTTGTATCTTTCAACAACGAACGACTATCGTGCCCAGCGAGCAGTTCAGCAATTAACAAAAGAGGCCAGGACCAGGAGAAGTCAATCAGAAAAGCTGAAGCAATCCAGGAATGAAGATGCAGATGATTATAACCTGGGAATGTGCTGAAGTGTGCCAGAATTGTTCAAACTTTAAATTCAGTTTTCTCAAAACAACATTTTTGGATACTTATGTACCTTTTTCTCAGAAAGTATGAGAGGTAGAGAGCTGAAATGTTCAGTACATGTATACAACGCACATTTTAACTTGTTTGACTTTCCAAGTAATTTGTTTTCAATTTCTAGTGAGCTGATATACATAACTAAATAACTAAGGCTCAGAAGATAGCTGATTACACTAAGAACAAGCATGCAAAAGTGCGATTCTGTATTGAAAGTAGTATCAGAGAAAAAGGTACATGTATTCACATGTTTTAAGAGTAAATGTTATTATTTTTCTGCTGAGCGAAATCATTTTTACGGACTCAACTACATAAGCTATCAATGCAAACAACCACTTGAAATAATTCTCATGATTTATAGAATAATTGATAATAATTTCAGGAAAAACCATTTAGAACTTTAAGAGCAGTGGTGATTTTTAGCACACTTAAGGTGTAATTTTCATGTGTTCAGACTACCTTGTCCCCTTAAGCGAAACATATGGACCATTTTTTAAAAATGCTTAGATCCCCGCCTCCCCCGACCTGTCCTAAGTTTTCTGAGAATAGCCTATGAAGTAATCACTAAGAGGATTAAAAGGTTACATGTCTACCTATAACAACACAAAGAAAAATAAATTACAAATACACTTTACTCGTAAAAACAAGTCACAAACAGTAATGCATATAGGTGTACCACAGGACCCCAAATTCATCTTCAATAATGATTATAGTGAAGTGAGAATAATAATGATAACATTGAAGCAAGAGTTAATAAACATGATTGCATGCAACAATGTCTACCTGATTAATGAAAATACACAAAAGTATGAGGCAAATGTGCCAATAAATCACAGTTGCTAACTAAAATTTTACACCGCTGGGGTGCTGTAACACCCCTATAAGCAATCTAAGGTCAAATAGATACATTTTATTAACGTCTGCGGTAAAATTAACACTATCGTCTAAAAAGGAACTTGCAATATTACAAATCACACGTAACTTACGCTATCACTTGAGTATTTGAGATGGGCTTGAAGGTTTACTGGGAGACATGAATGCGAATCGTAGCTCAACGGTTGAGCATCGGTACAGAAAATCAAGGATACGTGAATTCAACAAATAGGTTTTATCGAATATCTGGTTACATATTGATGAATGTTTAAATGTGGCTAAAGCTTTGTCGTTTAGCTGCTTTATGCCCGGAAGTTTACAGTTCTGCCTCATGGCCAAAGGAATGGAACCACGCTTCACTAACCTCTAAAGGCGGAGGGGAGCATAGTGTAGGCCTGTTGGATAGCGAAAAGCAGTTTCGGGGGAGGTAGTGTTCGTGGGAGGAGTTACAGACACTTTATTCCCACCCTTTCTTGTGAAGTACTGCACAGCTCCAACTTCTGAGTTGCGTTATGCAACCCTTTCGTGATGCCATCTGTTTTCAGGTTTTACTACGAAATGCTTATCGAAAACATTAGCAGCTGCAATCACAAATGATAAACATTATTCCGTATTCGGGTAGAAGGTATTAAATTTTACAAAACTTGCGGAATCGGTGTTTTTTGTGTGTACACTCTATTGTGTAGCGTGCTAACTTTCTTAAAGTACGCAGGAGTTGTTAATTTATTCTTAATATTGAGCTCTTCTTGGCGACGCTTAGCGATGGCTGACATCTTGTAAGGTGTTAGTGCCAACGTGATAAAAAAAATGTGGATAACGGAACGCCGCGGAGCAATGAAATAGAAGGCAGTTAAAAGTGAGGTGCTACGGGCATATTGTATAAGATTTGTGGGAATGCCAGATTACGTAAACAGTGAGGAATAATATGGCGTGCAACGAATGTCACCTCCGATTCTCGACTTTTTATTTTCACTATCGCGTACACAGGTAGAGAAAGTATTGCATTTCACCCAAACATTGGATACCGAAATTTCAATGGAAATGCATGTTTTGAGGCACCCTGAATCCAAAGAAAGCATTTTTAGATAAAGGTCCGGAGTGTCTGTGAATACCATAACTTAAAAACAAAAAGTCGGATAAATACCAAACCTGGTGTTTAGGTTAGTATCTTTTAAAGATGCGACTCAAAGAGTTTCAAGAAAATCCCCCCAAACTACCCTTTACTAGGAACATTTTTTTGAAATTTTTGATTTTCTAAACCATGATTCTAACGATTTCGATTAAAATATCATCTATTAAAGCTTTTTACATGACGATAAAATGTATAGATATATCTTGAGTTTTCTGGAAATAGCCTGTGAAGTCCTCTTTATTCCGAAGGAATTTTGTATAATCTTGTGTAACTGGTAAACGTTAAGCGATAGACGAAAACGCACTACACACACACACACACACACACACACACACACACACACACACACACACAAACGCACACGCACGAAACACACACAAAGTGCAGATCTCTTTAAAACACAACTTTTTTGTGGTATCAGCCGTTTGCGAAATATCTGTTATTAATGGTTGGATTTGTTCATTACTTTATTCTTTTTAAGTTCCGCCGATTTTCAGACCTTATATACGTTAAGAAAAAGCGTATTAAAATTCATCCTCTGTATTAGTACCATTAAAGAAATAGAATGACTTTGTAAGTTGAGACAGAATGTGCCCGGATTAATTTTAAGTGTGTCAATTTATTTAATCATTAATGTGATATATGGATGATATAGATATGTGCGTAATGTGGATACTGTGTAAATAGTCATTTTTTGTGTAATGTAATATTTGTCTTATATGTAATGTTCCTGTTTCACTAGTTTTAAGATGTCTGAAACTCTGCAGTTTTGTTGAAAACATGCTGTTCCCAAGTCCAGAGAAAGTAGGAATCTTTTGTATTAGAACTGAGGGTAAGGTTTTATGACCTTATTTGTCTCCACTCGAGAGGTATGGTGTGAGGGAAATGTAACCGAGAACTGAAAATCACCAAATACGAATCGTTCACGATTCATGAATCGATTCATACGATTCGCTCGCGATTCATGAATCGTCCTCTTGCTACTGGCGCAACAGTTCTAGACACGTGAAAATCTTAATGACTGCTAGGAAGCGAGTTTACCTACCAGAACAGGAGGTGACCGGTCGTCTGCTCTGCATGTTGCAGGAGTGCGTGGGACAGTCATTGTCAAATATCCGTACACGTTATGCACTGCATTGCGCTGATAAACTTAGTTATATACCGTATATTAAAATCTACGCTTAGTATAAAAAACACTGTCAATCATTGCCTCCAATTCTTCCACACCTAACAACCCTTCCTCTTCTGCGGAATCACTCACATTATTGCCGTCATCACTGCTGTCACTACTTTCTGCACCATTATCCTGGATGAGAATTCTTTCTATTTGATTTTCTGCAATTCCGTATTCTTCAAAATAATGATTCTTAATTTATTCAACATGTCGACATACATTTTTCCATTCTGGCCTTCCAAATTCAGCAAATTGCTGGCGTTATAACTGCTCCACATATTCTAATTTAAAAGTGATATTTCTGCATGCCACCCATTTTTGATATCAGCCCAGATTAATTCGATTGGGTTTAGTTCTGGGCGATACGATGGCAGTCAAAGTACATTATAGCGATGTTGTATTACTATCTGGTCAAGTATGTATGACTTCTGAAGCTGTTTGTTGGCTTTAATTAAGTTATATAGCTTTGTTTTACTCATGCTTTCATCTAAAGCTATATTATGTCTAAGTAATCAAGCTCTCATTTCTTCTTTCAAGGAATTTTAGGTAGGTGGTTTGTCAATTTGAGTGTTGACGCATTGTGAAGCATTGTCGATAACCAGAACAGACCCAGCAGGCATATTAGGTATCAACATGGCGTTGATTCACTTCATGTAATTTTCTGTATTCATTTCTTGATGAAAATCTCCTGTGGTTTGTTGCGACTTGTAAAAGAAGGGCATTTGGAACGAAGCCGATCTTTCCAACAGCATGAACGATAACAGGTATTTGCCCTTTAGCAACAGGAACCTGCAACCTAATTCGCTATCGTCACTCCAACTTTTAGATGTTGTACGACTGCTGTGTATGTATGACTCATCTTCATACACTATAGTATTTTTCTGAAATTTGTAGCACCACCTTTAAAATTGATGCTGATATAAGTACATATAAAATTATAGTCATTTGGAAAGGTAGAATCAAACTGAAAAATAAAATGCCATAGCCGGGATTTGAACCACGGATCTTAGGCTTTCCGTGCCGTTGTTCTAACGACTAAGCTATCATGGCAAAATTTACTTTTTATGTTTATTTTTTTTTATTATTATTATTTTGTATTTTATTTAGATATTTATTTTGCTTTTCTGTTAGAACTCTTCTATTTGATTTCGGTTTCTTCCACTTGAACCCTAAATCTTTAATAATTTTTCTGAGATTTGTAGCACCACCTTGAAAGTTTCTGCTGTTTTTCAGCTTGATGAGCAATCTGCTTATTGTTAGCACAGTTTTTTCTTCCACATAGAAATTGTGAATCGTGCGCCGAATGATGCATTCGAAATCGTCTATTTCTGTAATACGTTTAGGGACCTTATGTTTCTTCCCAGGTGTGTCAAATGGCATTCTTTCATCCACATGTTTTTTTTCTTATCTTTGAGAACTCTGGAAACGGAACTCGGTGAAACACCAGTTGCTTTGACTACTCTTTCTTTCACCCTCTTAAGGCTTTTGTGGAACTCGGATGAGCATATAATTTCTTCCTTCATCTCTGCTTCTTGCTTCATGAAGTCGATGACATTTGCAATTATTTCCCTACTTTGACTATGTACAGCGTTTGCTGTACAAGCCCTACCGATTACAACTTGTGCAGGCTCTTAAACCTAAAGACAAAGAGAAGCGTCTCGAATTTTGTGGATATGTGCTAGGAATGATGACGCATTTTTACAGCGTATCATTTTTAACGATGAAGCGACTTTCCACCTTAGTGGAAAAGTCAACAGACACAATGTTCACATATGGGGTTTTCAAAATCCACATTCAACATTGCAGCACGAAAGAGACTCACCGAAGGTAAACGTGTTTTGTGCCTTATCCCGTACAAAGGTTTATGGACCATTTTCTTTGCGGAAAAAGCTGTAGCTGGAATAACGAACCTGGACATGTTGGAACAATGGCTGTTCCCTCCAATTATGGAAGATTCACAGGGCCTCATTTTCCAACAGGATGGAGCTCCGCCCCATTGGCACAGCGATGTACGAGTTTTTTTTTGAATGAATCCCTTCCTCAGTGCTGGATAGGTCGCAGGGTAAATGAAGACCTGGCTCTACACTTCTGGTCACCGAGATCTTCTGATCTCACCCCACGTGACTATTTCTTATGGGGTTATGCTAAGGGAGCTGTTTACGTCCCGCCTGTACCTACAACTCTGGACGATCTGCGGAACCGTATCACTGTGCCGTGCACTCAGTAACAGAAGATACGCTTGCTCGTGTGTGGGTCGAGTTTGGCTATCCCGTAGATGTTTGCCGTGCAGCAAACGATGGACACATTGAACAGTTATAATATATTAAACAAAACTTTGAAAATTCCTCTGTTTATTGGTATAAAGATGGTTCATGTTGGATTTGTACTTTAATAAATACGAATTTTATAAAATGGGTCCATCATTTAAAATCATCCTGTATATTATAATACCTACTACACTGTAATCATGCAATACTCTGTATCAGATCTCTGCTTCTATTTTTTACCTATACCACGTGCTGCAGCCTCCGTTCATCCATTGACAATGCTTACGATTCATTTTACTGCGCTTTACAGTTATTTACGCAATTTGTTTTTAAGAATTAATCTTTCTCGGCTGAACTCGTACTGCTAGATTATAACATCAGCATCTCAAAGAATCGTGTTGATGTAGCAATTCATATTATGAATTCTAACGATTCTTTCAACCTGTGCAGTTCACTCTCTACTGCGAATCTACAGAACTCGGCAATATTATTCGTTTTTTTTCGGTGCTGTTCTGTTTTCGTATGCCATGAGACAGCATCACAAATGCTTGGTAATTTTCCTGCTCATCATCGTACTCACTCGGCAGCATTCGTCCGGGCTCGGCTTGGCAGCCAAAGCTAAGGGTGGGTAGTAAACAAAACGCAAGCGAGAATGAATCGAGAATGTCCTGATCACGATTCTTTTTAAACGACGATTCTTGCGATTCTTTTTGAACGACGATTCATGCACTATTCTTACGATTCATTTTGAACGACGATTAATGCTAAGACTGACTCGATTCATGCGATTCTTTCTTTGTAATAGTTCATATGAACGATTCATTCATGAATCGCCCCATGTCCATAATACAGACGAGGAATCCACACTACTCTATAATACAAAGTTGGCGTGCAAATAGTGTCCGTTTTGTGCCGAAATGTAAGTCTAGCTGCCACATATTAATTAACAATGCATTTGTGGTTCACGAGCCCAATATAGAGTTCTGAGTGAACAGAAACATTATTCAGTGTTTTAGAATGAAAAAGTGATAATAAATGGCAGTAAATAAAACGTTGTGATGACCAGTAAATTCTCCTCAGAATTCCTTGGTTCCACTACCGAGGTCAACGAGCTTATTAGCAGTCCTAATAGACAAAGTCTATGCGTATATCTCCACTGGGAGCAACTAGCAAGGGTAACAGCGAGAATTAAACCATATTCTGTTTTCATCGTCTTTCTACGGAGATTTGCTGATGAAGACGAAGCCACGTCGGACGAAAGACTAAAAGCACGTACAGTGCACTTTATCATTACACCATTACTTCTCCTGTATCTACCACTGTACCGCAATCGATTATAACCCGCGCGGGCATCGAACCCGGAACTGCAACCAACAGATACAGCTAGGCCACCTCCCCGGCGCAGTCTTCTAAGCAAGGAATGCGAAGACCGACGCAAAGTGCGTATTTTCCATCTTCATTGCGAAAGTGCTCCTGTACCCTCACATTCTAAAAAAAAGCATCCCTCGGCTACACTTTGCCGCTCAGGGCCCTAAATAAGTAGCAACCGACAAGTTCGTTGTTAGTAATACATTTCCCTTTCAGATGCTGGCTGTTCTGCCAGGTGTTGGCGGCACATATTAACTTCCGCTAATTTTTCACAGCTCCGAGATGGCGAAGAGGAAGGTTCGCTCAGTCGCCGCTCCTGCTAGGGCAGGAACCTCTTCGTCTCCTCCAGCACCCGCCGAGGAGAACTCGACGCAGCCTAGGGCAACCTTTGCCTCAACCGCCGCTTCGCCGCCAGCCAGCGCAGCATCGCCGCGACTGCCTCCGTAGTTGCCGCCACCTTCACCGGCACCCATGCCGCCAATCCTGGGAAGCACCCAGCCTGCGCAGATACAGCCTGTACTTCTTGGGAGGTACAGCGCTGTTTTTCGAGGAGTCCCAAGAGACCTGCCAGTCAAGTTCCTCACCAGCAATGGCCTTCAGCCTTGAAGGCCACTGGAATCATCGGAGCTCAGGGACCCACTTCGCTCGTGAGGATCGAGTTCACAGGCCCTGGCGACTATGAAGCTGCCTTGAGGGCGGGCCTGCCCTTGTTAGGGCGGTGTTTACACATCGAGGCTAGCCGATTAGAACGCCAGGTACCCTGCATGCGCTGCTGTGCCTACGTACACGAGGAAGGACCTGCTCAGCACAACCTAGATGCCACTACTGTGGTTCCGCCTACACCACCTCAACGTGTACTCAGCACGACCTGCGCCGCCGACGCCGCTTCTGTGCAACCTGTGGAGGGTCAACGCACTTCACCGGCCAAGCGCTCTGCCCCCTGCATCCTCGCAGGAAGGCACCACTGAAGCCACCAGCACCAACGCCGCAGCCAGTGACAGCTCCACAGACACCGACACCAGCACCATCACCAGCACCGACACCAGCACCATCTCCAGCGCCGACACCAGCACCATCGCTCACGCCGATCATCGAGGAAGTTCAGGGCCTACGTGACGCCGTTCAGGATCTCCACGCGGAGTTCCTGAACATGACGACGAAGCTGACAGCCCTGGAGGAACTCATCAGGTATCTTCAAACTTCATCAGCTGCTCAACAGGCTTTCCTGGCTGCGCAGTTCGACAGCACTTCATCCAGACTAACAGCCATCACCGAAGACATCCGGGTCTCATCTCTTGGTCCCAGGCTGAAAAGCAACCCGGAGAGAGTCGCGAACTTCTTGCAGCAATGCAAGGAGTTCAACCAAGCAACAGCAGCATCATCGTCAGTACCATCCTAAATCCTAACTTCCATTCCCTTCCTAACCCTCGCCATTCCCACTAGTGTTGTAGTCAGGTTTCATGGCTGCAACCTAGTAACTACCTTCACCCGCTCCCGCCCACAGGGCGGCAGCCAACAGCCTTCAATTACTAACGCGGGTGCTCTGCGGGACCGCACAAAGCCACGCCATTCCACTTTTCCTTCTTCCTTTTTCCACACGGTGGAGGAGTTTTTAGTGGGTATGCCGACTATTGGTGAGTCCCACACTCTCAGTCCTGACTCCCATCGGGGCTGGGGTCAGTGATTAAATCATTTTCTCCTCCACTCGAAGAAAAAAAAAGCGGAATTTTATACATTTTCACTTCAGACATGGATTTTCATTGCAATGTTGGCAGCAGAATCACGACAGCAACGCCACCATGATTGCCTCGTTTGAGATGCGTGTTCTTGCTAAAAGTAAGCTGCTTGTGAAAACTGAATAAAACTCGCAATATATTTCGTAAATTCCCTGAAAACGTTAAGCATTTGGCGCATTACTGATTATTATGCGTTTCTGTGACATTCAGAAAGGATAAGTCACTTCGTAAAGGCGTGTATCACGGTTCTGTAAGTTTCGTAACATTTCATAGCTCATATCCAGATATGTCAAAATTGAGTAAATGTAACAATAACTCTAGTAAGAGCACCAAACAGGGCACATATACCTATCCAAAATTTGCTATTGTACCCGGCTACTTGCAAAACAAAACTGACAATTAGGTACATAAAATCTATTTGCATTTAAGGGAGTGCACCTCTAGAATTTGGTGAAAATGGGCACCACGAATGGACATTAAAAACATCCAAAAGCTAGAATTTCAAAAATCACTTTCTCTTTTGATATTGTAGAGTTTACCTTTATACCTAGATCTACAACAAGGTAACAATCTATGCTTGTCAGAAATGGCAATTTTTACACAATTTGCATCAAAATTCCAGATTAAAAGAAATTGCATGTAAGTGGTAACTTAAAGTATTTCAGTTTAGAATGTGTAAAAAATGGCAATTTAAAAGTAAGTAAATTAAGCACAACAAAAGTAAAACCTTGACCTCATATTACCATATATCACATCATAACATATCACTCTGTGGATCCTACAGCGAGTTAGGCCAGCTTAAGAGAGCTAGTGTAATCTAGGATGTAGATTACGTCAAAATTACATACCTATATTGTGCACATTTTGAAAATAAGTTGTAACTCTTATGTAGATTGTCAGCTAAAACTTACAAATCAATGTTATTTACATTTAAAATATTCACAAAAATATGTAACTAAAATATTAATATTTAGTATTTACAAAACTGCATTAATTTTGGAGTAAAAGTAGTAGTAGATGCACTTATTTTTTGAATGAATGAATCCTCCTCTGTATAGAAGCTGTGAGTTATAAGGTATCTCTCTAATCCTAACTTGGATTTATTTTTATTAGTTTTCAATTCATTTATATATGGTGGAAGTGAATTAAATAATACTATGCCAACTCAGGGTCTTTAGTTTGCAGTTGTTGCACTATAATAATAATAATAATAATAATAATAATAATAATAATAATAATAATAATGTTAATTGTTTAATATAGTGCATACATACAGTTCATACACAAAAGGGCATTGTCAGATATAAAAACAAAACTAGTTATATTATATTAATATACTGCTTTGCAGTTAATTAACATGAGAGCATAGCATGTATTAGATATGGTCACTATGAACTCCTCAGTGCTGTAGTATACTTTTTCAGTTAAATAAGGCGCCAAAGTGTTTTTGAAAAAGTTTAATTTACTGTAATGTTTTAAAGTTTTAGGTAGTAAATTAAATAATTGGCACTAATATATCCAGGCATCTTTCCATACATTTTAAATTTTTGGGTAATCGTTGCAAAATTGTCTTTATTTCTAATGTTATAATTATGCAGTGTTACGAAGTGGTTAATGGGAGGATTATGTCTGATTAAATGAATAATTGTTTTGTTGATAGGTACAAAGACCAGCCAAAATCACAATCCGCATCTCCCTAAAAGCAAGCCTAGGTACATGTATCGTTTGATCTAAGCCTTGCTAGGTACGTAACTATTCTTTTATTTATTTATTTATTTATTTTAAGTCCCTTGAACTCGCTGGTCATACCGCGACTCCATAAGGATACAAACCACCATATAATAAATTACAATATAATTATACGTTAGTCAGACAATATTATAATTTCGCGTATATCTTAGTTTGATTAATATACTTAAGTATGATGTCTAAACACTGGATTGCTGATGGCGTCACACATGTCCGGAACTTCACAATCTCGTCTTGCACTCGTATGGTGATGACCAGGGTGAGGATTTTTAGGTGCACACACCTTTTTTCTTAGGGTAAGTTAAAGCTGTGCGGAAAGATATCACAGTGTGAAATTTTGTTTCTAGTTGCGAAACGAGGCATTTTTCTCGCACCTTTTTCCCTTTTTTCGGATCTTTACCCCTTTTTGGCACCTTTATCCCATTTTCCCCCAGCCATGCCCATAATCGCCTTTTCCCCACTTTTTTCTTTTAAGTTTCATTCCAATTTATTCTTTAACGTTCAATTAACGTTTCCTCAGCTTGCTGTGTACGTGCGAATAGTAAGCCTACCTCTTTCAGTAAACGCCGCGCGGGAATTGAAAGCACACCCGCAACAATGGAAAATAATTGTGTTCGACGAAAACCTCTTTCTCTCGCTTTACCGCTATAAAGTAGCCCGCAATAATGCAATTGAGAACGAGTGATTCTATCCCACCAGAATCAGTAGCTTGCTGTTCGTGAATGTGAGTTTGTTACTGTGAGAGACGTCATCTGTTTGCGTGGAGGCGAAGGCTGGGCACGCACAGACGGCAGTAACCTCACCGCGCAGTTCCGAGAATTATTAAGATTGGGTTCTGCTCGAAACTACTAGAAATCGCTGAGACTGAAGTTCCAGCATGAATGAGAACATTCTGGTAATTGTCGCAGTGTTAAAAGAGAATGTGGACAACGAATGGGCGCAAGAGTGAGTTGTGTGACAGTCGCATTCTGTTAGCAAGTGAACTAGTGTTAGCTCTCCAAACGAGTGTATTAGTACTAGATTTTACCATGCCAAAGGTGTCCAGTGCTCGATTTATTGTTCTGGTGGAGAAATTCACACAAGATTTCATAGGCACTGATGGAACTGTTATGCGATGTACCCATTTGCGAATCAGGAATTTTGTTAGATGAAAAACATCAGGAGATCGCATCAAACAACACATTTCCAGCTTTAAGCATCAAATGAACAAGACTCTTCAAGCAAACAAATCACGGCAACCTCCGTTTCAACAGAGTTCTTCAAAAGACCAAAATTTGAAGGAATTAAACATTGATTTGTGTGCAGCTCTTACACAAACAGGAATTCCACTCAATAAGGTGAACCACCCAGCCTTCAAGGAATTTCTTGAAAAATACACAAAGATATCAATGCCCGATGAGAGTACTTTAAGAAAAAACTACATGGAGCCTGTTTACCAAGAAACCATAGAAACAATCAAGGAGAAAGTGTCTGATTGCGATGTGGGAATCATTGTGGATGAAACCAGAGACTCAATGGAACGATATGTTTTGAACATTTTAGTTTTTCCCTTAGCAGGGGAGAAAGTTAAGCCCATGTTGTTAAAAATGTACGAGCTGCAGAAAGCCAATGCCCGTACAGTAATGCAATCCATTATGGACTTCTGCCAAAAACTCTGGCCTACTGGTATCGAGTTTGAAAAACTTCTTCTTGTGGTTACGGACCAGGCTCCATACATGGTTTCAGCTGTTAACGAATTGAAACCTGTATTTCCTAACTTGAAGCATGTGACATGCTTGGCTCATGCCCTTCACAGGGTCTGTGAATCCATAAGGAACGAATACGACATCGCAAATCAATTCATCTCTGCCCTGAAGAAGATTCTACTGAAAGCTCCGAGCCGTGTTGTTTACTCCAGGGAAATCACTGGCCTGCCCCTTCCAAATTTCCCGGTCATTACTTGCTGGGGATCGTGGATTGAGTGTGCTGCTATGTTGTGTGAGAATTTTGACAAAATGAAAGAATTTGTGCTTTCTTTGGATCCATCCGACGCAGGTGCAATTTCCAAGGCACAGCGACTTCTGTTACCGGAGAAAATACACAATTTGCAGACAGAACTACACTATGTGATCTAAAGTATCCGGACACCCCACAAACATACGTTTTTCACCTTAGGTGCATTGTGCTGCCACCTACTACCTGGTACTCATTATCCGCGACCTCAGTAGTCATTAGACATCGTGAAACAGCAGAATGGAACGCTCCGTGGAACTCAAGGACTTCGAACGTGGTCAGGTGATTGGGTGTCACTTGTGTCAGAAGTTTGTACACGAGATTTCCACACTCCTAAACATCCCTAGGTCCACTGTTTCTGATGTGATAGTGAAGTGGAAACGTGAAGGGACATGTACAGCACAAAAGCGTACAGGTCGACCTCGTCTGTTGACTGACAGAGACCGCCGACATTTGAAGAGGGCCGTAAAGAGTAATAGGCAGATATCTATCCAGACCATCACACAGGATTTCTAAACTGCATCAGGATCACCTCCAAGTACTATGACAGTTAGACGTGAGGTGAAAAACCTTGGATTCCATGGTCGAACGGCTGCTCATAAGCCACACATCACGCAGGAAAATGCCAAACGACGCCTCGCTTGGTGTAAGGAGCGTCAACATTACACGATTGAGCAGTGGCAAAACGTGTGGAGTGAGGAATCACGGTACACAATGTGGCGATCCGATGACAGGATGTGGGCATGGCGAATGCCAGCGTGTGTAGTGCCAACAGTGAAATTCGAGGTGGTGGTGTTTTGGCGTGGTCGTGTTTTTCCTGGAGGGGGCTTGCACCCCTTGTTGTTTTGCGTGGCACGATCACAGCGCACACCTACATTGATATTTTAAGCACCTTCTTGCTTCTCACTGTTGAAGAGCAATTCGGGGATGGCGATTGCATCTTTCAACACGATCGAGCACCTGTTCATACTGCACGGGCTGTGGCGGAGTGGTTACACGACAATAACATCTCTGTA
The DNA here is from genome assembly GCA_030765065.1 of Deroplatys truncata. Taxonomy (NCBI): domain Eukaryota; kingdom Metazoa; phylum Arthropoda; class Insecta; order Mantodea; family Mantidae; genus Deroplatys; species Deroplatys truncata. The sequence goes on along the minus strand of CM060990.1, from coordinate 125,968,376 downwards.
ATGGACTGGCCTGCACAGAGTTCAGACTTGAATCCTATAGAACATCTTTGGGATGTTTTGGAACGCCGACTTCGTGCCAGGCCTCAGCGACCTATATCGATACCTCTCCTCAGTTCCGCACTCCGTGAAGAATGGGCTGCCATTCCCCAAGAAACCTTCCAGCACCTGATTAAAAGTATGCCTGCGAGTGTGAACGCTGTCATCAAGGCTAAGGGTGGGCCAACACCATATTGACTTTCAGCATTGCCGATGGAGGGCGCCACGAACTTACATGTCATTTTCAGCCAGGTGTCCGGATACTTTTGATCACGTAGTGTATATTGTGTCCATAGTTACAAGTACCTGCCTGCAGCTATTAAACGATTGGAAGAACAAGGTCTGGAAAAGAAAAACAATGGGATATTTTAACTTCCGTGAGGGAGCAGTTAGATGGCTTTGCCAAAGACAAACTTGAATCTAGTCTTCAGAAGAATCCAGACATTGAGGAATTCGCCACATCTGTAGAGTTGCCATTCCGAGTGAATACAAGCTTTGCCCCACAGGTTTCTGTGGATGTTGAAAGAAGCTTTAGCATCTACAAAGACATTCTATCTCCTAATAGAAACATACTTACTTTTAAAAATGTGGAGACGCTTAATGTCTTGAAGTACAACAGCTTCATGTTTTTTCCTTCTTTTGATGAGTGATAATTTGATGTACTTGTTTGTAGTGCAATAAAGTAGAATAGAGGAAAGAAAAATCCTTGCATTAGTTAAGGGAATGCACAACTGAAATTAACCCCAATCTCAAAAAATATTAAAAAAAATTATGTTGTCAAAACTTTTTCCATTGCTTGTAGTTTTAGAATCCACTTTTATTTTTGAGCTAGCGAACGCTTCAGGATCGTTACGAGACTTTTTAAATACCCTTGCGGATTTTTTTGCTAGCTGTTCATATTTTTAAAACTTCATTTTAAGGCGTTTCTTATTTTCAGCATTTCTGCATATTCAAAATGTTATACACGATGTAGTTTTCATCCATTCATATTGACATTTTTATGCTTATTTAAAAAATCCAAATAAATAAAACTGCCATATAATTTTTCTGTGTAATGAATAGTTTTTGCGCTACTAATTTTTGAATATAACAATGTATACAAAAAAATGCAAATACAAAACTGCAAAACTTTTTTTTTTCTCTTAAACTAAGAATGGTAGAAAAAAATTATATGACAGATTTGTAGTTCCTCGACTTAGAAGCAACATAAGATTTGTTTTTAAAAATGCATCAGGTGTTGTATTTTGCATATATCCATTATTTTAGATTTTGAAAATTAATAACTTGAAAACTAATTAAGATTTTGGATTGAAATTCACAAAACAATTATATCTAAAGAAGACTGACATGTGGTTAAAACTTCAGCCCAATTGAATCGATAGTTTAGAAAATAGTAATTTCCGTTGTGCATCGCCTTAAATAAACCAGCACTTTATTCTCCCTTTTTTCACCTTATTTGAGTACCTTTTCCCTTCCTTTTTTATCTGAAGTTTGCACCTAAAAATTCTAACCCTGGTGATGACAGTCCGGAATCAAGTGAGGTACAGTAAGTGGAGAATTGCAGAAGTTACAAAGTGGAGGAGGATCTTGAGATATAAGGTAGGAGTGAGTGTTGGCTGTGCGTCCTATGCGTAATCGTGTGAGATCAACTTGGTCCTTGCGAGAAAGGGAAATCACTGTGTATAGGAGAGCGAGGATAGTAGTGCAGTTTACTTGTAGATGAGCGGTTCCAATGCTGCTTCCATATCCGAGTGATCTTCTTGTAGATGTATCTAAGGAAGTCACAGTAGGTGTGGTATTCTACAGTTCTTTGGGGGATGCTTGGTGGCCTCTTTGGCTGCAACGTCAGCTTCCTCGTTCCCTTGGATGCGACGTGAGATGGAGTCCAGATAAGCTTGATATATTTGCCATATTGAATTACTGTGTTGTACAACATTAATAGTTCTGCACCCAATGGGTGAGACGAAGAGTTTTTGTTACGTAATGCTAACAAGGCACTCATAGAGTCCGTGAATGACAAAGGAGTCGTACTGTGTGTTGTCTAGGATGTATTCCAGAGCAAAGCGGATTGCATATAGCTCACACGTGTAGAGCTGAGGTAATTAGGGAGACTGTGTAGCATCGTGTGATCAGGAAACACAACCGCAGTTGTCAAGTTTAGAGCCATCAGTATAAATCATAAATGAAGATGAATTTGACGCGTGGAGTTCTTGAAACATGCTGCGCAAAGTAGAGATTTCAGTAATGGATTTGCTGTATCTGCAAATAGAGACATCAACTGAGGGAGGCTTGAGGTTCCAGGGTGCTTTTGGTAGACAGCAACAGGGAATCAGTTCAGGTAATGTGATGTCAAGTTCCTTAAGATATTCAGAGAGACGATTAGCAAAGCTGATTTGTTGGAATTGATTCATGGCATGGCTTGCCACTGTGTTAGTGGGAAACACGTAGGAATGAATTGCAGTTGTACCTTGTCCAGCCATTATACGAACAACAAAAAATATACTTAATATTTTCCTTCTGATGGCTAATGGAGGTTCTTTTTGTAGGAGGAATATCTTTTGAAAATTTTTAGATGTAGCTGATCCCCAAAACACAATTCCATATGTGAAGCGCGACTGAGTAAGTGAGAAATAGATGATTTTTGCTGTAGCATTTGGGACTAATTTACTTAAATATCTTAAGACAAAGAGGCCTCTCGTAATCTTTATGGTTAAGTTTTCAGTATGTTGAGTCCATGTGAAAGTACTGTCAATTTTTAATCCTAGTAAGGTCACATGTTTAGAAGCTTTAATACTGATATTATTTATACACAGTTGCGGTTGTTGACTAATGTTATGACCAAAATTTATGAGCTCGCACTTGGAGGGGTTAATATATAAATTCAAGTCTGAATAACATTTGAAGACCTCCCTGGAATAAGGGTGTAACCAACACATTTGTAGAAAGTAAGACATTGGTGGAAATAGGATGTAACATCACTACTCTGTACTGTGATTACCATCTTATGACATATTACTGAACTAGGTGGAACACTAGAGCCACCTAGAAATTACGCTTTGTGGAGAAAGGATGTAACATCATTCACAATGGCTGACAGTACTTGTGTTGGATCATCACCAGGCGTCTTTAAAATGCTAAAGGCCGTAGATGTAAAATAAATGTAAATGAGTGAAAAGCTATAAAAAAGAAACCTAAAACCAAGTGGGAAGGAATATACAACAATAAAAGGCATTCTAAAAGCAGGAAAACAGCCTTGTGATGAAGTAAGTGGATAAGGGTGTAAGAACCTTAAAATTTTCCTTTAAAACAGAATGTCAGGGCGCACCAGAAAAATAATAATGGGAGAAGGGGTTATGAATAGAGATTCATTTTTAAAATAATTTGTATTAATTCAAATTACGAATATGAATTCATCCTGAGTTGAAGTATTTAAACAAATTAATTTTATATTTACAGGTTTATGTGCAGCAATTGGAATTAAAATTGGAATAGAATAAAGATAAACAAATAAAATCTGTTATACGTCAACCTGGTACCTAATTTCTAAAACCAGGGTGCATATCCCAGATTTTTATTTTATATTTCTATTTCAACACACAGCCATTTTACAGATTTTAAAATAATTAAAACTAAACTAATAAAACAAAATAAGGTTAGGTAAAGAAAAGAAAAAGTAAAACGAAATAGTAATAAATTTAAAAATAAATAACCAATAAATAAGTAACGGTAAAAATAAAATAACAAACATTAAATTTTAATTCTAAAATTAAAGTTAATAAATGAAAATAAGTTTAAAAACTTTACCATATCAGTTTAAAACTAACTTAAACAAAACAATCTTTTTAAATTTGCTATCAAAATAACTTAAATTAAACGCAATTTAAAAAAAAATTTTCAATCAAATTCAATTAACAAACATGCAAATATACAAAAACAAAGAGAATTACATAAAAACCTTATAAATATACTCACCCATACACACATCCATATAACACTCACACCTAAAATATAAAACACACACGCACACATATATATATATATATATATAATTCTCTTCTATCACTTAACAATCATTCTCATTATCTTTCATATCAATGAATAATTATAAAACAAACCAAATATCACTAATCCACATCCACCTCACGCACTCAAATTAAACAAATGAAATATTTTTTTTTGAAATTACACTCTTACATCCTCCTATATATTCCAAAATTTATAATTATAAAATCATACTCAATCTCCCTTACTCACACAAACACATAACACACTCACATAAAATATAAAACAAATACATATATAATTATAACTCCTAAAATCATAACACCAAAATCATAATACCAAGTACCATTTTTTTTCTTTTTAACTGCAGAACTACATTAAACTTTTTTCAATAGTTAAATAACAAACATAAACATTTACAATTATGTAAACTAATATCTTTATTTCCCTATTTACATATTTTCTCATTTTGCCTTTAACACACATTTTAATTAACTATTTATTTTAACTCTTTAAATATCTACATCATTATTCAATACCCAAATTTTAACTACAAAATTACAAAATTCAATTTTAAATAATATTACTTATATTATTTAAACTCATACCATAACACTTTCTTCTCCCCTTCTCTTTATTTTTTGTTTGTTTATATTTTTATTGCATTTTTTATTTATTCTTTATAATTTAATTCTTTGTAATTTATTTGATTTTATATATTTAATCCTTCAATTAAAACTAAACTATTTAAAATACTAACATAAAAAACTTAAAAATAACTAAACTTAACTGTCTATATATATTGCCGCCGGAGCATTAGGATGTTTTGCGTATTCTAAGCGGCAAATGCTTTGTGGCATGAGAATTAATAACCACTGTGAAGTATTTTATAATACCGCTGCAGGCCATTTTATTTCACTACAAAACATGGTTTCTAGTTATGTTCTAAACTGGGAGATATTGCACTCACTTGGTAACCACTCAAATTTAGCACGGAACGAAAACATGCCCCCGGTATCTTAACAGCGCCATCTAAAGTATAGTTTCTGTTGCTTTCACCTTTGGCGATATTGTCTAAGACGTGCGGCATAAACATTGAGCATATCATACCCGAAGCTATTTTTTTCTGTTTTTCTCCCTAGCTCCCTCTGGCCAGTTATAGTATTATCCTTCTGGAATATATGGAATTTTTAGATTGGAACTATGTAGTTTAAAGTAGAATAAAAATAATTTTTACGTAAAAATGCATTAAATAATAATCCTGTTGCGAAGGGCCAGCCAACCCGACTGCCGGGCTCACGCACACGTGCGTACGGCAGAGGTGGGCGATCATCCAATCGATAGGGGGAGGTGATGTGGCCAGCATCACGCATCCCTTTAGCCAAAAAGCTGGCTCGCGAGGTCAGGTCCGCTGCCTATCGCAGCTCCTATCGCAGCTGGCACCAATCTTATACCTAGAACCTAAAATCCGCACCACCATGGGTGAGATCGAACCCGGGCGCATTCCGTAGCCGGGAACTAGAGCAGTACGCTCCAGCCCACTGCGCCACGGCGCGGAACGTAAAACTGCATTGCTATACAATAATCAGTATACAGGGAATGTGAGAGTGCAATGATATCTGAGTTCTGTTTATTTTTGTTGCAAGAAATTACATGCAATCCCTTGATGCCAAAGGAAAGGAGCTATTGTTTGCAGACTATTATTCTTTGACACACAACGAACAGTCTTCTTTCCTTGCTCAACAATGCATGGAAATATGTGATATTCAAAGACTTTACACTGAAGAAAGCACATTTTGCAGGCAGTATAGCTTTAGCGGGACAATGTACTCTGAAATGGTCAAAAATGACATTTTTTGTTTTAGGCACCAACAAAATCTGTATTATTTCCAATTTCAGAAAATATATGGTTTTGGGGGGGGGGGGGTTAAGAGATTTTTAAGACATTTAAATACCACTTAAATGATAGTCCGCATTCCTTTAAAGCTGTCATCCAACGCCCCTTTTTTATAACATTCTTTTATCTTTCAACAACGAACGACTATATCATGTCCAGCGAGCAGTTCAGCAATTAACAAAAGAGGCTAGGTCCAAGAGAAGGCAATCAAAAAACCTGCAGTAATCCAAGAATGAAGGTTCAGATGATTATGGCTCTGGAATGTACTGAAGTGTGTCAGAATTTTAACGCTCAAACTTTAAATCCAGTTTCCTCAAAACAACATTTTTTGATACTTATGTACCTTTTTCTCAGAAACTATGAAAGGTAGGGAGCTGACATTTTCAGTACAAGTGTACAACACATAGCTAAACTTTCTGAACCACAATCATAATTTTATAATGTATGCAATATTAAGAAAGCAACAACATTGCAAATTTTCCACATTTTTACTTTGCGATTAATTTTTTTTCAATTTCTAGTGAACTGATCTACATAAACTAATTAATTGAGGTTCAGAAGATAGCTGATTATACTAAGAACAAGCATGCAAGTGTGATTCTGTATTGCAAGTAGTATCAGAGTAAAAGGTACATGAATTCACATGCTTTAAGAGTAAATTTTATTATTTTTCTGCTGAATGAAATAATTTTTACGGACTCAACTACATAAGCTATCAATGTAAACAACCACTTGAAATAATTTTCCTGATTTATAAAGTAATTCATGAAAATGTCAGGAAAAACCATTGAGAATTTTAAGAGCAGTGGTAATTTAACTCACTTAAGGTGTAATTTCCATGTGTTCAGACTACCTTGTCCCCTTAAATACTTCTTGATAAGTAGAGGTAAGAAAGTACAAGTTTGTTTAAAGACACTTCTTCAGGTGTATGATATAACCCCAAGACGCATTCAAGTGTTACAGATAAAAATAAAGAATGCAGAATCAGTAGTTGACCAAGAGGAAAACATTAAATCGTCCACATCGTAGCACGGATGATACAATAGACTTAATAAAGTTGCACATTCTGCCATACCCGACACAAGAGAGTCACTATAGCCGAGAAAAGCCAGGTGCAGTTACCAGTCACCCAACTTAAATGTACAGATGATGTACGATATGTTCAGAGAGAAATATCCAGAAAATCATGTCTCTCTTCAACAGTATAAAGGTGTCTTTAGAAGTAACTTTAATTTAAAGTTTGGACTTTCTCGCTCTGACACTTGCCAAAAATGTGACAGATATTTTGCACAGCTTACTAATGCTTCAAATTAGGAACACGCAAGAAACGTTAAATTTGAGGCTGAACTACATCACAAGAAAGCAGAAAGAGCTTACTTTGTACTAAAAGAGGATAGAGAGACGTCCAAGAAAAAAGAAAAATACAGTTTTGTGCACCGACATGCAACAGATGTATTCATCAATATAAACACACACTCTAATTTGTTTTATCAATGCCAGTTTTCAGCTTACAACTTCTGCGCCAGTGATGTTGCTACTAATGACGTTACAATGCATTTTTGGCATGGGCAAATAGAAAAAGAAGTATTCTGAAATTGCCTACTGTCTCTTCACCTACATTATTCAGCAATTCATGCCATTATCTGTCACCGAAACTAGACATTTCATAATTTTGTCTGATCAATGTGTTGCTCAGAATAAGTTCAAAATGCTGACACTCCCAAGGTACTTGGTTATGTGGGGTTATTTTTCTTTCGTGGAACAAAAATGTACATGTAGTGGCCACAGTTCTTACCATGCGATAGACATTTTGCACTGATAGAGAGACGGAGGAAAAGCATTCAGGTTTCTATGCCGTTTCAGTGGATCGAGGTCATGGTAAAGGCAACATCTAGTAATCCTCTCTTTGCAAACTACATGAGAGCAGAGAACTTCAAGAACTTCGTTGTCTTGGATGGAACATAGATTGTTCAAAGAACGTCAAGATAACTGAAGCAATGTAGCTTAAGGTTTCAAAGGATGATGTATACTCTGTCGATATAAAGAAGTTGCGTGGAATTTTACAACCATGGGTCGTATATTCTTTACAAACGAAAAAAATTATAAGCTCTAGTTTTTTCAACTATTGCTCCTGAATCCCTGGTATCATTGTACAATGATGTATTGCCAATCACAAAAAAGCGACATCTATTACAATGTGTGATTATATACAGATGAACACCACCAACAGCTCTTTATGAATTTATGCATATGAAAACAATATTGGCAGTACTGCCTTATTATGAGTACCTGGAGGGATCTATGAAGATGTGTTTGAAATGTCATTTGCATTATTATTGCAATTTCAACGTGCTGAAGAATATTTTCATTTATTTGTTAAAAGCTGAGAACTTTATATTGTACATTGGTATCTTATTTATTATTATTATTACTATTATTACTATTCTTACAATAACACCACATCACATTCTTCTTTTCAGACAAATCATAGTTATAATCCATGAACCATTTTTCTTCTTCCTGAAAAATTATGAGTTTGATGGTTACACCCTTACTCCAGGGAGATCTTCATTTAACAATATGATTCCTATTTGCCGGTATATGGAGCCGCGTGAGGGAAGATTCTTGTCTGCAAAATTAATGTAGGTAGCATCTCCGTATGGAATTATATCCTTAACACCTGACGATCCATTTTCAATATTATGTAGATATAATGGAAATAATAAGGGTCCCAAAACGGGTCCTTGAGTGGCACAAGTTATACTACTTAGAGATGATTGAATATTACCCTCATTCTACAGTAAGAATGACATACCGTTTTCTATTTAACATGCATGATTTAATTATATCATAACATAGGTAATCCTCTTATACCAAGTTACCATAACTTTTCCATTAAGATATTTGCATTTATGTAGTCGAATACTTCAGATAAATCTAACATAATTTCTATTGAAAGAATACCTACACTAATCTCAGTTATAACCACTTCCATAAATTTTGAAAGAGCAGTTGTAGTTTATCTATTCTTAGAAAAACTATGTTGGCTCCGAGGGAGCAAATTTGATTTCTCCAAAAAAATCCAATAAGTGTTTTGTATATAACCATTTCGAGAATTTTTATTATGTATGGAAGAACTAGTATGTAGAACGCTGAAATGCCGGCACTTCCACATTCAGTTGCCAACATACTAATGGCAAACACAATGTCTGATTACTAGGGACAGGATTTCTACGCTGTAATAATGCCTTTATAATGTGCATGTATTTATGTATTGAAAAATTCCATAGTATGCACATAAATATGCCAATATAAAAGTAATACGACATCATATTGACTTAAAATAAAAATTTAAGGTAATTTTATTTAATCTCTCCGTGAATAAATCTAGTTTGGAAACCATATGAATTATTGAGCTCAAAAAAATATTGAATAGCTAGGATATACCCCTGAAATCTAGCTTTGCCGCTGACTTTTACTTTTGGTATGATTACACGAAAACAAGGACTTCACCATATAGTATAAGCACCACAGCATTGAACTGAATGGTCTGAAGTTTCAGCTAGAGAACGATTGCGAACCTGTAGGAATATTTTCGGAGTTGAACCTTTAAAACCATTAACGGTTGAATATTGTGAAGTGCTTTCCTTTCTGTAAATTAGTAGGTTGCATTTTTATAAATCTTAAAAGACACTAAACAATAAAATTTAAAACAAAGTTAATAGTACGTATAAGCATACCACTACACTTGAACTCAATTCCGAGAACTGCATAGCAGTCACATTCATACCGTGAGGGAACGGCTATGGCCAGATTAAATCGGGGATTCACCGATGTGACGTGAGCTATTGATTGCATTGCGTGTGAGCTACCATTTCAAGACTGATTAAGGTATAAGTACTGACGAACGGAGGGACCCCTGAAACCGTGGCAGAGAACACCACGCAGGCCATCCGGCCCCTTGTGCTTCTACCGTGACCCCTGGGAGGGAGGAGGGGAGAGACCCCAAGGGCAACCAGATCCGGATGACGGACGCAAACATGGACGAAGTAACTAATGCTTCCAGATTAAACGTATCCGACGCAGCCCGAGCACACCTACAAGTCCCTAATCTCCGGGAGTCCATCGAAGCAGCACTGTTCCGAAAGTACCCGGAGGCGGGTCTTAACTGAACTGGAACGACATCAAGAAGAAACCTCCACATAGCGCACAGCCACCACCCAGCCGGGACCCGACAAACACCGTCGCCTGGTCCTACAACCCTGAAACGGGTGACAAGGAAGATGATGGGTACAGAAAATGAGGGAGAGGAAAGTCGTGGTAGAAGATGAATCACCCCAACATTCGCCTACCGACCCGGGGAAACCACGAAAAACCTATGAGTCAGAGTGGGCTGTCGCCGGGGATCGAACGCGGGACCTCCCAAAGCGAGTCGTAAACGTTACCGCGGCGCCACCTTGCTAGGCAAGCTTCAAGATCGACTCGATGGACCATATTATTTGGAAATATCGTATTTTAAATAAAAAGTTAATGAATAAAATAAGACTATATCTCTAAGAATAAATTTAAAACAAGAAAATATGCAGCATAATTACCAAACTACTGAAATATTACGCTTGTTAACAAAACAGGCAAAATATGTATTATATGCGACATAAAAACATATTGTTTAAAGTTTTCGAAATTTCAAATTAACTCAGACACCAAATGAGCATGCCGTTCTAACAGCTTAGAAGAAATACCTATGCATTTGCATGAAAATATTGTACGAAATGAAGACACTATAAAATGCAATTTTTCATCATGTGATCCAAGAAAGTGGTATAAGCTCGCTTTTGCGATCAATATACGTCCTGCTATTCGAATCTGAGAAACAGGGAAAGACGAGAGTAGTAAAAAGATGTTTATTCAAGCGCAAAGAGATACCGACAACTCATAAGATGTAACCTGATATCCTTTGTTCCACCCCGACCAAGCCCCCTCTTTGTGCGCTACAGGCATGCCGCGCGACAGAGGACTAGAACAATGGGTTATTGTCCTTTGTAGCCTGGTCTGATTGCCGCACGGCGTAGAATTTGGACAATGGGCTATTGACCTCGTACGAGGACAATGGCTATTGTTCCACGCCGCGCATCACGCCCCCTCCTTGTGCGCTACTGGCATGCCACCCGACAGAGGATTAGAACAATGGGCTATTGTCCTTGCACGAGGACAATGGGTGACTGTTTCCGTCGCTAATGCAGGTGCTTTGTGTGCTACTGATACCGGCAGCCGGAGATCGTCGAACAATAGGCTGTTGTTCAAAAAGTGAGGTCGTTATTGAAAAAAAATCAAGGATTTATACTGCTAACGTCCCGGCATCGTGCCTCTAAAGGGTTGGACGCAGACCATCGATCGAAGTACCACACCGCGTGTATTTTGATTGATTAATGTAATTAAACGCTGGTCGTCGATCGGTGAATACAATTACTCCAATTAAGCATTTTTGATTGATTAATGTAAATAAGTGTATATAAATTGACTCGCGCACCTGGTTACCATCGTATATGTGTGTTAGCGTATGTATAACCATCACACTCATTGGTCTTAAACTGTCCGGCAGCCCTCCACCTTGTAATGAAAAAAAATCCCGCAGCCGCTTCTGCCTCGTAATAACAAGTTTCACCCCCACTCCGCGACTGCTGCGTGAGTTCACTAATAGGTCTCGATACGCAGGGCTCCACTCTGTCAGCGTCGATAAAATGTATTAAAACCTGCTCGCCAACGCCTTTCCATTGTATTCGAAAACCGTCAGCAGGCTTTTCTCTGGAGGGGTGAATAACAGGTTTCAACACGCATTCTACCCCTCCACACCCGACGCGTGACGTCGCCGAACAAGTATCTACAGTATATAAGGAGCGACCGCAGCCAGAACAATCATTTATTGTTTTTTCAGTGTTCATTTAGTGATAATCGAAATGGTTGGTGATAATCGTGCAGCTGATGTGAATGATTACTGGAGCGAGTGCGGAGAAGATTATTATCATTACGTATACTTCCATATCGAAACCTGAAATGGTTTAATGCATTCAATATTGTGTACTCAAACATCGCCTCAAGATGACTACATTGGAAGTGAAATTTGTCTACCTGTTAATTTTTCCAAATTATTTATTTTCTCATTACATATATTTTGGAGGACTGTTTTCTCTCTTTCCAGTACCTCTGCCTATTGTTTGATAGAAACAATTAGGGAATCTGTCCTTTCCTTTGTTGAAAGTGTTAAAGCATCCACTTGCTCCGTGGTTTTGTTCTAATTTGCATTGAACCCTGGCAGTTTCTTGTCTATTTTGCATTCCGATTTCCTTTGGCAAGTACATGTTCCTGCTGGCGCGTCTCGTTCGATTTCCTAATGATCATACCTCTAGCATATCTTTTATTTACAGCATCCATATCTCCAAGAGGATCTGCTATATCAATGATTCCCTTAATGCCGAATATAATGTCACCATTATCATCTCTCGACTGCGTCCGTGAATTGACATATCCAGTGATGAAATTTTTATTCACAGCATTATCGTGAACAGGAGCTAGCAATACCTTCAATCTAACTTTATAGATCACTGTGTTATTTTCTTATCCCTCTTGAGAATATATCTCGAAATCAATTCATCGATCAGGGTTTTAGCCATAACCTCAACATTGCCAGCAGCTTGCTGAGAGTAATCGCGCATCCTAATTTCGAGAGCATCCACATAATTCTTATTGAATGCATCATGATTATCTACAGGATCGTGAACATTGCACAATCCCTTATTCTTGAATTGATAGTTTACTTTGACATCCCTATTTATGATAAAACGATCAAACACTCTTCTAACTGGAGCAGTTCTCTGACAACCGAACCTGTCGATGCTCATGATTAACTACGAATGATCATTTTCTTTTTGTCGAGCTTAATATATACATCAAAACCGTTCCTATATCGACCCTCATTCAGGTGAATTTCAGGAACTATCGCAACAAAGAGTCTTCCTTCTGGTACACTCTCCCAAACACTCTTACATAGATCTTTAAATTCATCGTAGTTAATGTCGGTATTTACATAATCCTCGCAATATGCTTCAAGTTTAAATTATCTTGCTTGAAGAGTATTATCATGTTTGTATTATCGCGAATTAAATGTTTTGGAACTTCAGCATAGGACTGCGCTAGATATACAGAGTTGACATTTCGATGCTTACCCATACTGTAAAAGGATGCTATCTTTTTCTGCCTTTCTATAATAAGTTCATCGAATATAAAGATTGAATTCTCTTTGACTTCAGAAGCATGCAAAACATCTCCGTTGTCACTTCTATATCTTCGGTATTTCCAAGTACTTTAATTAGGTATTGATACTTTGGTTGATAGAGAGACTTTGAATAAATATACAAGTTTTAAAAGCGTAGTACTTTCTCATGTAGTAGCATATTGAGTAATACGTTTGCTTTCCCTGCACTGGAACTCCCTAAAATAAGAGCTCTGACATGAGATGGAAATAGCTTTCCATGGCGATCGCATCTAAAGTCAACTTCAAAGCCTAATACCTGAATAGGTAGAGAGCAGTGCTGCTTAACAAGCTCCGTGTTAACAACTAACTTATAAAATGTATACGCGCTGTTTATAAACATATTACCGAGTGCAAATTAGTTAATTATTGGAACCACTTTGCAGCGTGTGGTTACGTTTCGGTTAGGCCTCCAAGGAAAATATAAAAGGACTAATGCATGCACTTACTTGATTAGTATATCATGGGAGCTAAGAGAGGGAGGTCGTTGCTGTATAAGTGTGGCTCTAGAAATATCAATTCAATCATTAATCCGCTCCCCTTTGAAGCTCACTTGGCTGGGTATAGATATTGTGGCCTGGCACTAAATTGGAAAAAAACGTCTAAAAAGAGGAGACCTGGGAATTAACCAGTTAGACAAAGCTTGCAAACAGCACGACCTAGCATACGCTGAGCATAAGGACAGTGCTTCAAGACATATAGCGAATAAGATTCTTGCAGAGAAGGACGGAAGCGTGTGTAGTCATCAGATTCAACTTTTGATGAAAGGTTAGCTGCAAGGATAGTAACTGCATTCATGAAGGGAAAGGTTGCAGTGGGAGCGGGAAAGAGAAAGAAGAAAAGAGGAGGGTTTTTACCATTGATCCCCATCATTGCTGCTTTAGGCGTTGCAGCAGGCGGCGCTGCTCAGATAGCCTCTGCAGTCAATAAACAAAAAGGCTGCACAGTGCAGATAGGCACTTAGCAGACGTTGCGAGGCATAACAATGCGATGGAGGCCCGAGGAAAGGGACTCCGAAAGAGAAGGTGTAAGAAGAGGAATAAAGGAGGATTCCTAAACGTAATGCCGCTGATGTCTTTAGCTGCTGCAACTAAAATCGCAATGTCCTTGAAAAAAGAGGATCTAAAGGCAAGGGTTTAAAAAAGAAGCCAACAACGGTAGAAGAGGATTGTACATATACCGAAGGAAGCCCTAAGTAACGTAGACATCGAATGCTAAGCTAAGGGTTTAAAAATTCCCTATTTTAGAGGAGTATATATGATTGACAAACTACCTTTAAAACCTCACTTCAAAGAGAGACTTATTACCAATTTCGATACCTCTGATAATGAAGAACACACTGGTTGCTGTAAGGAAGGAAGGTGATGTCGCATACTACTTTGATAGTTTCGGTAATTTGAAGCCGCCTCCTGAGATTGAGAAATGTCTACAAGGTGTTAAATCCTCCATAATACACAGCGATACCCGAATTTCGATTCAGTCATCTGTGGGCAGTTGTGCTTGCAATTTCGTTTATCCTAGGAGCTGCTGTATTGTCAATATAAGTTATACAGTTACAGTGAGCGGGTTAGACACTATTATTTCGACGTATCTAAACCCGCCTCAACAGCTAGATCCTCCAGGTCATTATGAGATTGCTCTCTTGAATTTTGAAACATACTATTCAATACCAAACGCCGATGAAAGGAATACTCGATTTCATTATATTCATAATGGTAAACCTGAAAACATTGTCATCCCTCATGAAATCTACGAGATTGCCGATATCAATGCATTTCTAAACGATAAACTAGGACTGAATGATATAGTCTTCTTCATAAGGCCTAATAATAATAATAATAATAATACAATGAAGGCTGAAATTAAATGTCCTTATACAATAGACTTTTCTAAGGCTAGATCTATTGGTTCGCTTCTAGGATTCACCGACACTAAAATAATTCCTGCTGGAGAAGCGTTTGAATCTGACGATCTTGTGAATATATTTAAAGTATCATACGTGAGGAGAGCAGTATTGCAACAGGCTCCTTCATTGACGATAAAAGTGGACATTTGCTCTACGAGTTTTTCCCTTCTGTTCCACCAGGCTATAACATCTCTCAAGAACCTTCTAACTCAATATATTTACCAGTCATAGATACAAACTATATAGATCAGATCACTATTCGAGTGGTAGATCAACACTGGAAGGCAATCAACTTCAGGAACGAGGTTATCACTACAAGACTCTACATAAGGCGCAATGGCAATACATTTTAAAAGACATCGCAAATGCTATAATAGACGACGTACAGCACGTTTGAAGCACACTACCTCTCCAGCTACCGAGAATTTAACATGTGCTAACCGACGTTCCTCGAGAGGCTAGCTACAAACCGCTATAATGGACATCTTCCAGAGGTTCCGTCCTTTGCTGACATGATCACCAAGGAGGAGGAGCATGTTTCCTAACATACAACACCTCCGCTCTGGATGCAAATGATAAAATTAGAATACCCTGCCAAGCTGAAGATTTGTATATGCTACCTAACAAGAGTTATCTCTACATCGAGGGCTCTCTCACCAAGGTAGATGGATCTCCTACTACTACAGCGAAGCTCACTAATAGTGCTATAGCCTTCATGTTTGATGAGATACGTCTAGATATGAATGCTACAACTATAGACAGAACAAGGAATCCTGTAATTACTACAACTATACGAAATTATGTGGCTCTCAACCCTATGGAGTCGAATCGACTGCTGAATGCAGGATGGGTTTATCCTGGTGAAGAAGTTGATATAGTACATGCTGCGAATGGGGCTTTCAATGCTGTAGTCCCTCTCTCGATGCTCCTAGGATTTGCTGATGATCACAAGGAGCTTATACTCAACAGCAAGTTTGAATTGGTTTTCATAAGATCCAAAGATTCTAGAAATTGTGTCCAGAGTTCAAATGGAGATGAAGCTAATGTAACGTTAACTAGAATCGAATGGAGGATGCCTGTAATTCGTCCTTCCGATGCTGAAAGCGTTCACATTCTAAAAATTGTCAAGTCTGATGGACCTCTGCACCTTGCCTTTCGATGCATGGATTTTTATACCCAGCCTGCTGTACCCCAGACAAGATCTTTCACGTGGAATATAGCAACAACATCTAAGCTCGAGAAACCTCGCTTCATCATAGTGTTATCGCAGACTGTAGGATTGGCTGATTATAGCAAGAACAGTTCCGAGTTTGATCACTGCAACATTACTAATTTAGGACTATTCCTCAACAGTGAATGCTACCGCTACCATGATTTGAACTTGGGCTTTAAAAATTCAAAGTTTGCTTCACTATATGAAATGTACTGTAAATTTCAAAGTTCCTATTATGAAAGAGATAATTATCCCCTCTTGAATAGAAAGTATTTTCTTCACCATGCACCAATATACGTAATAGACTGTTCTCACCAAACCGAGGAGGTTATAAATGGAGCTGTGAACATCAGACTCGAGATTCAAGTATCTGCAAATATCCCCGCCCAGACGTCACTGTACTGCCTGTTCTACATGACAAAGTATTTACCTACAAACCTCCTTCTCACGTGATGCAAACAACTATAAAATTATGCGTGTGTTTGGAAATGAGTGAATCGTTTTCTTGTAGGATTGTACTAGGATAAGTTTATGAATAATAAATTGAATTCATATACTAAAACAATCTTTTATTGACTTTAGCATACATTTTAAGCATTTTCCTTCTCCCCCTCCTATTCCCTGAAAAACTAGATGCTCCTAACTTGTAGACATCATTTAAATTTTCAGGTGTACTTCAATATAGGGCAATAGCCGTTTTAGATTCCTTTCACCCTCAATGTATAAAGTTATTACATTATTATTTAAACAAGTATTTATGCAGTGAATTGAATGGTCATGAAATACAATAATATGTTATGCATAAATTACATTGTCACAATATTCATCACACGCAAACTGTTTTCTTGGTGTAGGTAATGTTCAATCATTGGAATGTTTTTGGATATTATATCCCAGTGTTATTTTGTAATATAAACAAATGATTTATCACTTTCACACTTTATGTAGAGAGAGGGGATGTCATTGTATAGTCTAATGTTCACGGTATGGCAGGGGACATACTGACGTCATCAAGCGCAAGTAATCGATTCTCCATGCTCCTCCGTCGAATGAAGGGTATCTTCAATGAATAAGAAGACCATGGGACCCTTGTTGAGATTCCTCCTCTTACACTCCCTCTTCTGCTTTTTCTCACCAGACTCGTTCTTCCTCTTCACCCGCTCCCTCCTCACACTCCTGCAACATATATTCAAAACAATGTTAGAAATAGGTTTAGCCAATGATTTCATTCGCCTGAAAGAGAAAATACATATACTAGAAAAATCCTCTTCCCTTGTCACACAAAAGTATGATTACAGAGTGTCATACTCACTGCAAGGTTCTGGCTGTATCTCAGGCGAGCAATCTGGTCTCGTCTGATTTTTTCCACTCCTCAGCCCTCGTAGCTTTATCATCAGCAGCAGTAATGACGGGGAGTGAAGCGACATCCTCATCCCTAGGCTGGGTATGGCGCTCTGATATTGATTATTCCTCTATATCGACATCGCGTGTCTCAGGATCCAGCTCTTCCATGGCACGGGTACCTTAGCCGCAGTAATTCGCAGTCTGTAATAATTTAATGTTAGGTTAGACACAGAATGGCATTAAAAGCAGTAAATGAATATGTAATTTAAAATTCCTTCTACTTACTCAAGGTTTCTCTTCTTGCGCTGGTAGACCTCGCAGTTGTTATATAGGAAGAAGGATTTGATGCGTTCATGTTGGGCCGGGTTAGTACAAAGTATAGAATGCATGTATCCGGTGCACATCTCTGTATCGCATTCAGCTAGGTGTTTCGAGACGAAGACATCATCAACTTCATCGACATCGCTAAGATCCTCGGCATCCTCCTCCATGCGATTTTCTCTGGAAGAATAAAATAATGTCAAGTAACATTTCATTCTTACATGCGTGCAATATATTAATGAATTATAGAAAAAATATATTACTTACATGCTCGCTCCTCGATAAATTGGACAGCACTCTGTGCACACTTCCAATGTAGCCATCTGATCTTGATGCGATGGTTCAGTACGCAATATTGTATGCATTTAACCATTGCAGGTTTCGGTATGGAAGTATACGTAGTGATAATAATCTTCTCCGCACTCACATCAGTATTCATTCACATGAGCTGCACGATTATCACCAACCATTTCGATTATTACTGAATGAACACTGTAAAAACAATAAATGATCTTTATGGCTGCGGTCGCTCCTTATATACTGTAGATACCTGTTTTGTGACGTCACGCGTCGGGTGTGGAGGGGTGGAGTGCGTGTTGAGACCTGTTATTCACCCCTCCAGACAAAAGCCAGCTGGCGGTTTTCGAATACAAAGGAAAGGCGTTGGCGAGCAGGTTTTAACACATTTTATCGACGCCGACAGAGTGGAGCCGGTCTCGTCTGCGTGTCGAGACCTGTTAGTGACGTCACGCAGCAGTCATGGAGTGGGGGTGAAACTTGTTATTACGAGGCAGAAGGCGGCTGCGGGGTTTTTACATTACAAGGTGGAGGCCTGCCGGACAGTTTAAGACCAATGAGTGTGATAGTTATAAATACACACACATATACGATGGCAACCAGGTGCGTGAGTCAATTCATATACACTTATTTACATTAATCAATCAAAAATACTTAATTGGATAATTGGAATTCACCGATCGATGACCAGCGTTTAATTACATTAATCAATCAAAGTACACGGGGTGAGGTACTTCGATCGAGGGTCTGCGTCCAACCCTTTAGAGGCACGATGCCGGGACGTTAGCAGTATAAATCCTTGACTTTTTCAATTATTGACCTCGCCTTTTGAATAACAGCCCATTTTTCGACGATCTCCGGCTGCCGGTATCAATAGCGCACAAAGCACCTACATTAGCGACGGAAACAGTCACCCATTGTCCTCGTACTAGGACAATAGCCCATTGTTCTTCTGTGCAATGCGGCATTCAGACCAGACCACAAAGGACAATAGTGCATTTTCTAATCCTCTGACGGGCGGCATGCCAGTAGCGCACAAAGCAGGGGCGTGGTCGGCGGCGTGGAACAATACCCATTGTCCTCATAAGAGGACAATAGTCCAATGTCCCAATTCTCCGCCGGGCGGCATTCAGACCAGACCACAAAGAACAATAGCCCATTGTTCTAATCCTCTATCTGGCGGCGTGCCAGTAGCGCACAAAGAGGGAGCTTGGTCGGCGTGGAACAAAGGATATCAGATTACATCTTATGAGTTGTCGGTATCTCTTAGTGCGCTTGAATGAACATCTTTTTACTACTGACGAGGTTTCCAGCAATCGGTTTACGTGAACTGTCACGTTACATACGAACTTGGGTTGCAGCGAACTGCCATTCGCCGAGCCTCCCACTGTCTTCTAAAAGAGATGCTCAACACAAAGAAATTATTGCTGCTATAAAATGTGGGTCAATCGGGGATAATGTGTGTATAAACCTAAAGAAATTCTAAAGCCATGACTGCAAACCCATAAATCCGCTGTATTGCACTTACATCACTTTCTCTACTCACTCTTGTGCGAACTATTCTTACATCCTTATTCTTATACCTACACACATCACGTTAATCGAGAAAAACGTTTGCAGAACTTATTGTACAATCTCCTTGTAGCTACAATGGAATTAGGGGAATACAGTAAGCTTTAAGCGATAGTCAAATGTTTTAAGAGTCGCTATGTAATGGCTTTAAAATTTCGTTCTCTTTGCATAACCAAGAAAAAACGAAAGGAAAAAAAGAATAACTACTTCCCATTTGAGAAAAGTACAAGTGTTTTAAAATTTAAACCAATAACAAGAAATATGTATTTCGGAAATGGTAACGGGTATACAAAAAAATTATTTGATATAAATTGCGTGGTTTATGATGGTCTATATGAAACATGTGGGTCGTCCTCCGTGGTGTAGTGGTTATCATGCTAGCCGCTAGTTCCCGAGGTCACAGGTTCAAACCCAGCAGAGGGGATGGATTTTTTTCGGGCGTAAAAATCCTTAGCATGGCTTCCTTTGGAAGGGAAGTAAAGCCGGTGGTCGCGTGTCGTGGATTTACCGCACGTAAAAGAACTTCAAGCCTCATAAAGAGGCCTCTGAGCAAAATTATCGGTCTTTGACGCCCAATATAGAACGGGGTGCCCAGGACCACAGCAGCTAAACAGCGTCCATAAATAAAACACGTGTTATTTTAAGCAAAATCGTTACTGCCATTTTTGAGAAATTCAAAATTTTCGGAATATTTTTATGTAAAGGGTAGTTTGGGGTGAGGGATTTTCTTGTAAATCCTCGAGTCGCACCATTGGAAAATTCTAAACTTAAATATGAAGTTAGGTTTTTAACCGATTTTTCGTGTTTAAGTTATGGTGTTCACACACAGACACATACAAGGACCTTTTTCTAAAATGATTTTTTTGTTCAGGGGTCTTAAAATATATTTCCAGTGATATCTCAATATCGGATTTTTGCTGGAATACAAACTTTACCTACTTAGTATACGTAGTAATAAACCTTGCACTTTTAATTTCTTTGTTGATTTTTTATCTCAATATATTGTAGGTTAATGTCCTATCGAAAAAAGGATTACACCCTGAATCATAAAGGGTTGAAGCTGTAGCGGAATGTTGGTGTGGGTAGGTCATTTGTGTGCTTGGGTGGGTTTTTGCTGCGAAAATGTAGTCTTCGTTGCCCTGACTATTTACTCTTATCTCAGGTATAGTTGTGCAGGTGAATGCATGAACACTAATTGTTAACACTGACTTTATTTCTACGATTATTACTTATGCTCCTCAACCCCTGAACACGCCTTGTTCTTACGCATCCCTTTAACACTTCCTCTTGGAATGAATGAGTACGGAGTAACAAGAAGAGTACATATTAATAATAACCTGTGCACTCCGTTTGATACAACACTAGCTATGGCTCTTATATTATAATTTTTCTGAGATTTTAGATAAAGTAAGTCTCATTTGTCCATTCATGTTTTCAAATTTTTTACAGCTAACCTCATTGGCTAAGTCAAAGAGCATCTTTTGAAAAATACTTCAGTTCAGCACCTTACTTCAACGGATTCTTGATGACCTGGGAAAACCATTATTTGCTGATTCTGCTGCCGTGATCTCGTAGGTCGTTCTGTTGTCTCGTGCGCCAGCTGCTCTAGTGGTAAGCTCCGTTGTCTTTCTCGCAGGGTATGTGTGGGAATATTGTTTAAGGATAACACGGTTTACATTGACTGGGAAATTGCGAACTAATATTTGAGATGAATAATGAAACTGAATGGAATTGTAAACAACTGAATTATTCTACCTGCTAACTTTTGCAGTATCAAAGTTACGGTTGGAAATAATCGTTTCCGCAATAAAAGAAGCTAGAAGCGTGACTTGCCGTGAGTCGCTAAATTGTTTATCAGCAAGACCTCTCACAATAGCCGCGAAATCATACTCACACAAGCGTGCCACTAGGCGCTTAAAATATTACACGAGCAATACGTACCTCTGACAGTACCAGAGTCAAGTGTCACTCTCTGATTTCGATTGCACGAACATTTATTTTAGCTCCGCCTGTATATTATTCTCCCATCCAAAATTCTTTCACGCCCGAGCCATTATCCATCTCTCTTAATATACGTCTCTTTATTTTGTTGTTAACCAAGCCTTTCAGTTTTCTCAGGATTTGTTTTGCTTTTCTGATTTACAGAATTGGTCTACGTGACTGCAAGTGTACTGAAATCAACTCCTAAGTGCATTCCCAGAATATTTAAGCTAAAGCGTTCTCTAATTCCGCTGTCGTTAATGATTTTGGTTAACATGACCCGCTCGGACAAACATTTAAACTGAAATTTATTATATTATAAATTGATTTATTATACGGAAATTATTTATTTAATTTATTTCCCTATTTTACTATCAATATTTATAGTGGAAAGTACATATAAATAACATTATTTAAGTACATACTCTATCCCGTCAAAAGTGGTGTGCTTTAATACCGGGTTTCTCTAGAATAACGCGACCGGCAACCTGCCGCTTCCACAGCACTCCTGTACGAATCCGTTTGTGTAATAACGGCGGACTGGCTCGTCGTTTGTCCATTTGGTGATTAGCTTATATAGAGGAACTCGAAAACAGTGTTTTGCGTTTATATGGGAAAGGATAAGGAAAACGAGGCTAGATACGACGGTTCACGGAGGAAAATGCGTTTATATGGGAGAGATAGGGAATACGGGGACTGATGCTAGGCTAGACACGGGTTGAATGAGGGAAATGCGCTTATACGGGAGAGATAGGGAATACGAGGTAGGTGCTAAGATAGATGTTAAAGCTGACAAGCGTTTATATGAGAGAGATAGGAAACCGAGGAGAGGTATTGGGCTAGCAAGGGTTGAATGAAAGAGTATGCGTTTATATGAGAGAACCGAGGAAACGGGATACGGAGAGAGATGTTATGCGAGGAGTTAGTTGAAGGAGGGGAGGGAATGCGTTTATATGGTAGAGGTAGGGAAAACGATGATAGGTGTCAGGAATTGTGGTAAAAACTGTAATACAAAGATTCGCATTATTCAAGAACTTTAACAACAAAAACATCTAAGTATAGATCATTTGTACGATATTCGAGGAGGGATCGTTAGTGGAAAAAAACCCTAAGATCCAGTAGTAGAGAAATGACAGTTTTGCACACTTAATATGCAGGAATGTGTATTCATATGCTAATTAGGTCTCCCCCAGCCCTGCCACGCCCCCTGGTAACTTCTGCTTGCAGCTGCGGTCATAGATTTGTTGAGTAAAATGCAAAGCTTGACAGGTAAGCAATTAAGGTTGTCCATCACCTGTCAAAATGAACAAAAGGTGTAATAAATTATGCTTGTAACAATAGAGTAGGCTGGAGCCACGTAAACAAAGGAGCAAACGTTATTGTCTCAATTCCATTGAATTCCCGTACACGTGGACTTTTAGCAAGCGCACCTGCAGCAACCCCACCCCCTCAGCATTGTTTGAGGAACACCTGCAAAATAACAATAGAAGGCTGGAGCCGTGCAAAGAAAGGGACAGATGATATTGTCTCCATTTCTATTGTCTAGAACAAGAGCTCGCTAGGAGGACCACCCGTGTAGCACCCATTCCACTGCAGCATAAGAACAGAGACAGTCTGGTGCAGGGATAACAAAGAAACTCGTGGACGCTTTATACCTAGCCCTCTCTTTGTTTGACGTTGGGAACAGTGAGAGAGGTCAGTTTACCTGCTGTTCCATAAATTCCACCACCGCTCGACCCGCGATCATGGCGCCGCAACTGCCTGAGGCTAGTTCACTCTGAGATCAGCAGTCTTCACGAAGACCTACGGATATACCCGAACATAGATATACACGTTCGTGACAAGTCTAAAACATCTACCAAGCACACGAATCTGAACCATAACCAACGAGATTCACGAGCATAGTTATAATGTTCTGTTTCTGCAGCTATTGACTCGTTTTTAAAAAATGATATCAAAAACGTGTTTAATATACATCATTACATATATTAAACCTCTGTGTATACTTTGATATCCTTAGATCTGTGTTCAAATTTTGCTGCAGGCAAAAGTTTAATGTTTTTAATTGCTAATGAAAAAGTTGATATTTGATAGGGTAAAACATTAGCTGATTAATGAAAGACATTATCGGGTACCCAGAGGCCCTATTTCAAATCTTACGCTGCGAAACTCTAATGCTTAATAACTATTAAATTATGGAAGCATGCAGGGGAAGGTTAAAATGTATTTAACAAATATAATTTAATTTTTATATATCATTATAATGTTTTAATACACGGTATACTTAGGTACCCACAGGTCCTAGTTAGAATCTTACTTTGCGAAACTCTAAAACTGAATAGTTATTAAACTATGGGAGTATGCACGGTCAGATTAAAAGTGTATTTAACAAATTTAATTACTTATATTAAACCCTGGTGTATACTTAGGTAACCCAATACCTAGACACGATTCTTTATTCTCTTTCTTTTTCCCTCTTTTTTCTTTCTTTTCCCTTTTCTATCTCTTTCTTTCTTCTTGACATGCATACATCCAAATTCCTATATACACGAGCACATACACAGAGCCATTACAATACATATTTACACTCATACACATAGCCTTTACACATACATATACCAGTGCACTTTCACACACACATACACACGCATACACATATACACACATGCACGCTCACACACACATACACACACGATAGGATTGGAAATTATTGCCTTTACAGAATTAAAAAATCTGTGTTTCATTTCACTGTAACCTAGCAAAATATAATTCTTTTCAGGCTACTACATTCACATGACTTTCATCCCAACGCATTTTTATAGATCGTGTAAAGACATTATGGAGGTACTCTCTGAGAGGGAGAGAGAGAGGGGGGGAACTGAAGCAAGCAGGGATAGAAATGCTGAGAGTCTCTGCGCATGCGCAACAGGTGATAATTTCATTGCGTACAATAATCACGTGACGTGTAAACATTCCCCCACAATGACGATGTGCTGACATAGCCATGGAGGGATTGAGAATGCTATACAAACACCTAACGGCGCATGCTAGAACCATTAACTCTACATTTTAATTTTAAAGAAATTCAAAAAGCAACGCGAGGGGTTTTTTAATTTAAGAAGAGGTGCGAGTCATAGATTTCAACACGAATAGCATTCATCAGCATGAATACAATGCAAAATGGGTGAGTTTATTACATAACTATACAGATCAGTGTTGAATTTTTATGATGCATTTAATTTTGTTTAAACGATTCACTGCATTAAAGATGAGTCGTTGCAAGAGTATCACATTTTTAACTGAACTTTACACTCACACAGATTTCTCGGCATACTCTTCTTCCATTCACATGGGCTTCTCTACACCCTCTGCTTCCTTAATATTCTCACCATGTTCACTACTCATTTCTCGTTTCTCTACACATTGCTCTTCCATGAACAGTAATACGGCTTTCTCTACACATTCTTCTTCCATTAATATTCTTACAATTTTCTCTATCCATTCTTTGTTTCTATATAAATTCATCCTCCATTCACATTCATACGATTTTCTCCATTCATTCCTTGTTTCTCTACACACATTCTTCCTCCATGAACATCCACATGATTTTTTCTACTCATTCTTTGTTTCTCTACACAGCCATCCTCCATTAACATTCATACGATTTCCTCTACCCCTCATTGTTTCACCATCACATGTATTTCTACACACACACACTCTTCTTCCATGCACATTCACACGATTTTCTCTATCCTCCTCATTGTTTTACCGTCACAGGGATTTCTACATCCATTCTTCTTCCATTCACATTCACACGATCCTCTCTACCGCTCTTTGTTTCACCATCACAGGAATTTCTACACACGCTCTTCCATTCACCGTCATACAGATTTCACCACCTACATGATTGTCAAAACTACCACTTCTACCAAGCTCCCGAACCTATACGAATACCTACGAGTATACCCGAACACAAACATGCATAAGCATACTTACAAAAAACTGTAGTCATGTAGCACAACACACACTTTAGTGCTAATATAAAGAAATGCATAACTTCTCATTCCATTCGAATAATATGTTGAAAATGATTCATGATCAATTCCTGTTACAGAATTTTTAGCAGATAGACCTAACAAGATGGCTGAAGAGCGTAGTTTCCTACCGACTCTGCGAGTTCAAGATCTCGAAATAGGTGTTAAATACGAAATAAAGGCCCTAAAGAGAGCTCAAACAAGGTACAGTACCAGGATCGTATCTTCGCTCGAGGATTGTCAAGTGTTCTTGCCTGAACGCCATAGTTCGTTAACCAACGAAGAGCTTGCAGAAATGCTTGGAAAATTGTATCTCGAATATAAGGGTATGACAGAAATGGGGAAATTCAAGACATGTAAATTGTCTTTTGTACTCGCAGTGAAGTTATGTAGAAATGTCAAACTTAAGTATTCAATATATTCCTATTTTACTATGAAAAAGTCATAAATAAAACAGCTGACTCATTGAAATTACGTATAAAGATACAAAGATACATGCTATAGAATTTGGAAAATTCATGAAATCACAATGTCACATGGTTTGAATTTAGTTATATCTATTGCATTGAAATAGCGCCCGATATCCGAATGTTTATACAAATCCTTTGTGTTTCATTTTCCATGTAATATAACAGAAAATGTAATTCTTTTCAGGTTACCTTCACTTCCAAAAGCATGTTTTCTAAGACTTTCATTGTGCATAGTTTCATATATAATAAGAGGAAGACGAAGAAGAAGAACAGCTTTGCAGATCTGCAAAGGAGGGTGACGCTCTTGGAGGATAGAATAACCAGCATCGACAACCCACAAGAAACATGCCAGTAAGAAGCAGGTGCCGAGACGTCTACATCTCGAGAAGACACAACGTTAAGATAGGGTTCTTTACGATCTTGCAGTGCTTATAGTGAAAACACAGACAAATTTCCATACATGACAATTCAAGATTGGGAGATAATTCGAGAGACTCTTCGTACATTCAAAGCATTCCTCCAATCGCGAAAGTGCCCGCGAGTGGAATATTGTGAAAATATTGTTTTCTCTTATAATACTGTTGCTTATATGCAAGAGTTCGAAATACAATTCTTGAACACAAATTTAAATGATGGTGAAATATTTATAAATAACGATGAAATTTGCAGGCTAAAAGACTTGAATCGTTTATAGATTACGATTTAGGTAACGTATCTGTTGCAAGTGTAATGCCATATGCTGGAACGAGGACTTGGAGGAGGAACGTGGTGGAAATGCATGATAAATAATAATAATAATAATAATAATAATAATAAAGAATGATGGTATGATTTTACATCATGTTTTATTAATTAAAAAATCCTTACATTCGTAATGAAAAAAGAAATCCTTAAAATGATTTGTTTAAAATATGATGATGAGATGCGGTTTAAGGGCACTAAACTGCTAAGGTCATCAGCGCCCTTACAATGTATAAAAATAAAGTTCAAAATATAAAAGACGGGTAAAAAACCGCATAAGTAAAAAACGGGACACAAACCCGCGATGTCCAAAAGCTAAAAACAATACACCAATCCCAAAAACAAACTAAAAGCATAGGCAATAAAAGGCTAAAACGTTTCAAGAACTGTAGAATGCGAGGGACATGAGCGCCCTAAGTCCACTGGGGAGTAGAGTCCCCATTAATACAGACAGAATAAAATTATAAAGCTAAAGGTCGCTCATAGCATCAAATGCGCAGATTAAAATCACTGTCACGAATAAAACGTAAAACACGTAATTAAATAATTTTTTAGAATCAATGACTCAAACACCAGGCTGTTTAAATGGAATAAGCTTTCTTAATAATAATAATAATAATAATAATAATAATAAAAACTTGATTGCCTCTGAGAAGGAAATAATACTTGGAGATAATTGCTATAGTTACGAATGTTTACTTAGACTGCTACAGAATCTATACACTATGCGTGAAAAATACATGTTTTAAACACAGACCATTCCTATAATCTATATGAGCATGGTTTTACTTGTAAGAACGGTCTTTTTAGACAAAAAAGATAAATCATCTAAGAAAAAATACAATATATACGAGAGAGAAAATCCATCGCCCTCCGCAGGGAATTGAACCAGCGACCTCTCGAATGTGAATAGACACGCCACCTCTCAGAGAATTATATGTTTACATTGGAGCGCTGCGTAATTAAATAATTTTTTAGACACAATGACTCAAACACCAGGCTGTTTAAATGGAATAAGCTTTCTTAACAATAATAATGATGCTAGTAATAATAATAATAATAATAATAATAATAATAATAATAATAAAAAGCTTGATTGCCTCTGAGAAGAAAATAATACTTGCAGATAATTGCAATAGTTACGAATGTTTACTTAGGCTACTACAGAATCTATACACTATGCGTTTAATTATAATTTCAGCATAAAAAGAAAATATCGCTTTTCTCCGTTTAATTTTCCTGACGGGAGAGTCATATTCAATATTTTATTAAAAGAAATAAGAGGTAGTATACTATGAAACCTAATCATTAATAATCTTCATGTAGAATTTAAATAACTTATTGGAGGAAAAAAATGCTGTAGCAAGCTTATAATTGCCAGGCTTAGGATTTTCCCCTGTTTGTATGGGGACTTCTGCGCAGAGCAATTAGGAACCCTTTCAAGCTGACCATTAACGATATGATAGACATCCATTGTATTCTTAAAAGGTTATTTCCCCAGCGGTCGGGTTTTTTTCGTCAATGGTGTACAAACTTTCCTTTACATCGACTGACTTTATAAAAGATGTCGATTGAAAGATATCGTAATTTTTTTTGCTTGCGTGAGGGGGTGGGATACTTTATCAACGACTGTTTTAAACGTCCATACCTATGCGCGTGGAGTGCTTTATCACCTGTCTTGATATATTTGTGATTATTTTCAGTTGTTTGGCAAAGAGCAACAAGGAATGTGTCTTGTTTAGGATAGTCTCCATATTTCATTGTTTATTTAGAATTAAACAAATGTTATTAGTCGTAATAGTTATACACGCGTAATAATCAACTTAACACCCGAACACATACGACAGCAACCAAAATGCGCAAGTCAATTCATATACACTTATTTACATTAATTAATAAAAAATATTTAATTGTATTCCTCGATCAGCGAGACCATTATTTATTTTTAATAACATATGTAATATTTAACCATAATGTTAACCGTATTTATTTATTTTTTCATAATCAATTCCACGGAATTATATCACGAGACAACCTGAACGCGCCTCGGATGTTAAACGATGTATTATTTAACTATAATGTTAATTCACGTTTATTTATTTTTTCATAATCAATTCCCCCCGGAATTATAACGAGACAACATGAACGCACCTCGCATGTTAAACGAGTATTATTTAACTATAATGTTAATTCGCGTTTATTTTTTTTTCAGAATCATTTTCCATGGAATTATATGGAGTTAAGATGGCCGTCATGCGCTCCTCAAACCCCAATATGGCGAATTCACGGCTTCTACGCAAGACTTTCGAAAATGACCACACGGCGCGCTGTGAGGAAGCCAGCCCTTGCCCCCGCGGGCTCAGAGAGAAAGAAGTTTCCACTATTGCCACACGGCGCACTGGCGGAGGTGGCGAGCGCGAGGGAGGGGATGAATGCTAACTTGCCCCTGCACTTGCTGAGGGGCCGGTCACTCGCGTCAGACGCTGCATGGAGGAAGGGTTGCGCGCGGGCTTTCAGTGAAATTATCACGCGTTAACGTCTCGTTACGGCAACTCTGTCCTTTCAGCCATGGATTCATCTCAGTGTCGTAATATTCTTATAAACCCAAAATATATTTTCCCTCAAAAGTAGAATTAAACAAATGTTATTAGTCGTAATAATTATACACATGTAATAATCACCTTAACAACCGCTCACGCATATACGATGGCGACCAGGTACGCGCGAGTCAATTCATATACACTTAATTACATTAATCAATCAAAAATACTTAATCGTATTCATCGATCGAGGAGCAGCGTTTAATTACATCAACCCTTTAGAGGCACAATGCTGGGACATTAGCAGTATATAAACATTGATTCTTGCGGATTTGCAGAGCAGAGGCACGCCCCGAGATCCACATTACCCTACCCCACACATCACCAGGGCGGGATTTAGACAGGTCACAGTGAGAGGGAGGTGACGTGGCCAGCGTATGGGAACAATACACACTCTCCCACCTATCTACAGGGAACCAATCAGACCAGCCAGCGCACAGGGATTAGACCACAAAGGGGAGGTAGGGGGGCGCGTGCCACACAAGAGGGGGGCGGGGTAGCCACCGGCACGCGACCAGGCGGCATGTAAGCCCTCAAAGGGAGGGGGCGGGGCCTGGCGGCACAGAGCCGGGCGGCATGTAAGCCCTCAGAGAAAGGGGGAGGAGCTGGCGGTATTTCTTTGTGGGCTTAAATCCCTATATATCTCTACTTAGGGTTTGGTGATAAGTTTATCAAGATTCGGTTAAGACAATGCAGAATAACTTATTAAAGGTTTTGTAACATTAGCTGCCTTCTATACCATGTGCGGAAGTACTCTGCCGGCCAAACGTTTCCGGACACTCAGGGTAGTAAGTGTAATACGGAGTTAATTTAAATAAACTAATAGATAGTACACATAAAGAAGCAAAAATCCTGACATGTTTTATTGCCTCATTAAAGTTTAATGTCATAATAATCATTACTTTCATTTCGTTTTCATTTTCTTCCAACGGTTTGTTCATTCCAAGAAATAAATGACCAAGTTGCTCCTTTCTTTCTGGCATGAGCCATTTGCGAGATAAGTGTTATTATTTGTTTGAATTATTTATGCTTTGTAATTTGTTAAAGGTGTTGTCGCTATTTCGTTGAATTTTGTTCTGTAATTTTAACACCTAAATAGCAAGAGTTGCGCTTAGCACTGAATTTTTTCTGTAAATTTAGCACCTGATTTTCTCACAAAAAAATGTGTAATTATATGAATATAAGCTAACATAGATGTTTGTTTCTCTCTGATAGTAGCAGCAGCTTTTTAATTTGATTATAACTGACGACTCTCTCGGACTGATTTTGCTCCTTCTCAGCCATAAGTATCTGAAAACTTTAAGTCACTTGGTAGGAGTCGAACTGCTCTCTGCCCTTAAGACAGCCAAATCCGACTCCGTCTTGCTGCTGGCAGGCTGTGGTTCAGCCCGGGTGAAGTTTTGCTGCGTGCCCTGTAAGGTTAAGGTTATTAAGGGTGGCGGTTTTTGTTTTGAAATGATATGATAAAAAAGAGGTAGCATGTAGCTCCTCGACAGCTGCCTTTTAGGATGCAACGGCCCTTCTGCACCCTGTTGGAATGTGTTTGTAATATTCAGCTTACACTGACTGGGGTTTATAATTTGGTAACCAATCAACTCTTGGTTGGATTTGAATGGAGGTCAGCTTTAGCTGCTGTTGGTGACACTCCGTTGTTATCTGGTATGCCCACCTGCCATGCGGGGAACCCCATGACGTCGAAGACGGCGAGTTCTAGGGTTATAATCCTCAAGAGATCTCGCCAGATCACTCTGATGGTTAGGTGAACAAGCGTAACATTTTGTAGCCCGGCGCCTAATTTCATCTTCCACATATAGAAGAGATGAGGCTTCATGGAGTAGTCTCACGGGGAAGGCGCGGCCGACAGAGTAGAGGAACCAGAGTCCTCTATTGTGCACCCGTTGTAGCCATAGCAGCCAGCTATGTTCGGCCATGCCCCAGACCTCGCAGGCATACAGCATGAGGGGGATTACCAAGGCTCGGAAAAATTGCAAATTTCATCTCGAACCTCAGCATAGGGTACAAGGAATCAATTGTCCGCTGCGCCCGGTCAGAGACGTCGCGGATATGCTCCTGGAAAGTTAGATTCTTGTGCAGCTTCACTCTCAGGTAGGTTATCGAATTCTTCCATTCGATCCTTCGGCCTCGATAGCGAAATGTGGGGCAGTCTGCGGGAATGTGGCACTTTAATAGCAACATGGCGTGGCTCTTGTCCGTGTTGACGCACATGCGCCAACGCCGGCACCACAGATGGATGAGGCGGAGGTGTGTCTGTACTGGGTTGACGGCTCTGAGAAGTGTTTATTGGTGCAGAACAGCAGCACGTCGTTAGCATACTGGGCCATTTAGACTTGCTGCTGTATCGGAAAGTCTGCCATGAAGACATTGAATAACGTGGGAGATAGTACAGAGCCTTCAAGGACTCCGCCTGTGACTGGTCTAAGTGTTAATGTTTTTCCCGCGACTGAAACCTTGAAAGTACGGTGTCTTAGAAAGCTGTGTATAATGTCGTTTATCTGAGTAGGTAATCCCTGGTGGATGAGTTTGTATAGGAGACCCGCATGCCATGTCATTGAGAAGGCCTTCTCGACATCCAGCGATACCGCGGCGGTGAAGAAACCTTCCTGGAAACCCAGGGCGGCTACCTCCACCATTCGCAGCAGCTGCTGAGATGTCGAGTTCCCAGGACGGAATCCAAACTGGTGGTGAAGGATGGCTTGAATGTCTCCCAAAAGTGCGGACAAGCGGTTGAGGACCATCCCCTCGAAAACCTTCGAGAGGATCGGAAAGAGACTGATGGATCGGTAGTTGGAAGGATGTACCGGGTCTTTCCCTGGCTTCAAATTGCATATCACCCGGGCCTCTCGCCACTCTCGTGGAAAGTGACCCAGGCTGCGACACATGTTGAACACCCGGTTGAGAAAGAGCATGGCATTGAAGGGAAGGTGTCGAAACATGAGGGGAGCTTGCCCGACAGGTCCGGTCGACTTTTTTTGGGATTGAGATGCAGGAGTGCTCCATGGAGGTCACTCGGGCAGATGATGGAGAACCGATCCGCCACGTCCGGATGCGCCGAAAGTATCGGCGTACCTCCCGACGAACGTTCTCGAAAAGATGTCGTCCTGGGGGACATCTCTCGGACGCAAGGTACGTTCAAGGTAGTTGGCGAACACGTTAGCTTTGGCCTGGGGTTTTATTCTAGGTCTTTGGTGCCTTGGAGGGGTGAGGTGTGTTAACCTCGACGATTTCGGAGGCTTTTGGCTATCCTACACACGTCACCAACATCGTATCCTCCCACGCTTGCACCTGGTGCTCGCAGAGGCGGATTCGGACCTGGCGGCGTAGACGTTGTAAGAGTACTTCGATTGTTTGGCGAGCGTTGACGCTGGTACAGTTTCCGTGTAACTCAGGATCAGCGTATGAGGATAGGTAGGTCCACTGGTATGATATCGGGATGTAAGGCAGCTGAGGCAAAAACTTTCAAGTTGTGGGCAGTTTGCGGCATTATGGAGCTGAAGGAAGAGACGGCTGCCTTCAGGGACGGGATTTCTGTGATCCTAGGGTTCAGTGGTACGGAAGTGCGGAGGCAATTCCTTACGTCTATCCAGTCGACTCCTCGGATTCGAAACGAGGAGTTGTGGCTGACAATCCTGGTGTTGATTTCTGCCAGCACGGGATTATGTTCGGAATACAATGCGTTGTTTGAAGTGAGGGTAAGATGGTATGGGAAATGCTTGGTAATCGCAAAGTCGATGACTGAAGACAGTCTTCCCCCTCGCGGATGATGTGTGCGCTGCCAGGGACCCTGCACTTGAAGCAGTGGGTCCGCGTCGTACAAGCGAATTATTGCACTGCCTCGGGTGTCCGCCCTGCGACTGCAATGCCAACGCGGATGCTTGGCATTGAAGTTGCAGGCCAGAATTGCGCTGGGATGTAGGTCTAGGAGTGTGAGGTAGTCGGGTGCAAACCGCCTCGCTGGAGGATGATAAACGAAGAGCACCAAAACCTCCGTTCCGCCTAGATCCATACATATTGCTGTGGCCTCTAGGGTTTAAAGAGGTGGGTGTTGGATTGGGCGATGGACCACGTTCTGCCGCACGAGGACTGCCATGTCGCCTCCTGGACGACTCTGACGGTCCGTTCGGTGGCAGACGTGCCTGGAAGACGGAAGCAGTTGTCGGGACGGAGAAGTGTTTCGCCGACGAAAATGACGTCGAATGCCTGGGTGCGGGCAAAATGTAGCAACTCGTCTTCCTGACCGGCCAGACCACAAGCGTTCTAGAACGCGAACCGAAACGAGGTGCGAGACCTATATCGGTGCGCCATTCTGGGCGAGCAGAATGACGGTGTTCAGAAGAGCAAGTCCTTCCATGGCTACCAGCATTTTTCCGGCCGGATCGTTGGCGGTAAAGAATTTGACTAGGAGCTCGCAGATCTGGTGGCCGTGGTTCAGCAACAAACTGCTGTAGTCACCTCACCCGAGGGTGCAGCGCAACCCAGAAATACTTAAGCTAAACCCTAGCCTGCAGCAGCGGACGATGAGTAGCACGATCAACAGAGGGCCGGACACCTAAAGGGCGCCTTAAAACCGCCTGAGGCGTTGGCTGTGGCCTTATTGATCTCCCACTCTGCGTAGAGCTGTTGATGGTGTGGTGTCCGTCTGCTTTTATAAAAGCAGAGCGGGGTAGATGCTGAGAATAGGACTTCTGGATCTCAAATCCGCTGCTTAACAAAAGTTACGCAGCATTGAGTCGGGTCACAAGCTGGTTGCTAGGCTCTTTTTATGTCAACAGGTGCTACTTAACGAAAGGTAAGCAGCATTGAGCTCGGTCACCAGCTGGGTGATTGTCTCTGTAGAAAAAAATTTCCGATGGAATGAAGACTGCTGGACCAATGAGGGGCAGCGCCCTCAGGCGTTTTTGCTGTATCTCAGTAGCTTGGCGCCCACGACGATCCGAAGATTGCGTGCGTCTGCGTATTAAGACAGCCTCTACTTCACGGTCGGAAATATGCTGTTGGTGGAGTGCTGGGTACTCTACCTCGCCTGTGGATTAGGATGGGATTGGTCCAGGTTAAATAGTTGGTGGTACGGCATACATGAATGAAAACGAGGCAGGTAGAAGCATCCAGCGTGGGAGCTCTTTTGTAAATTTTCAAAACGCATTACTATACTCGCTTTTTGTTTATCTAATATTGCATTCTAAACAGTGATTTTTGGGTTTCTTGTACTTATGTGCAATAAATAACAATTCAAGCTAAACACTGAATTGCATTACCTTCACTGGGTGTCTGGAAACTTTTGATGGCAGCCAATGTTGCACAAAGGTATGAAGTTTTAGGAACCTCAACCACTCAAACGAAAATATATTACCTATGTAACACTGTAATAAAACACAGAGTTATGAGTTGATCTCTTTAACACTCGCAAAATCCACTCATTAAAATGTATAAATGTAATATATTTACAATACTGAACCATCTCCGAAATCAAGTAAGGAAGGAAATTAGAGATGACAATGCCGCAATGTAGAAAAACACCATCGAAGTAATCTCAGTAGCCGGAGCAGCAGAATAATAAAAGAATCTGGTAGTATATAAAAGCGATAGGAAGAAAGAAGCTATTTACGTACTCCATTCCGGCTCAACCGAAGAAAAACTCAGTATTTTCCATAACTACTTCGCCACAGTTTTCCAAACTACAGACGACCTGAAATTCAACAAAACCCACTATCAAGCCGTCAACAGTCACATGAAGAGCATCCCGCAAATCTAACAACCACAAATCCGAACACCAGAAATAAACCCAGGTGATGAACCTGATAAAACGATAACAAAAGACTTCATAGACTAGTAAGGACCTTACAAAACTCCGGCCCCGGTCTGGACAGCATCAGCTATCAAATGCCGAAAAAGAATGCATAGACTCAATGTGCCCGGCTGAGACAGATTAGTACCGAGGGGGATGGCTTAGGCGGTAACGTCTACGGCCCGCATTCGAGAGGTCCCGGGTTCAAACTCCCAGGGCCAGCCAATGTGACCGCGATCGCTCAGCGAATGTTGAATTAGATAATTTGATCCGCGAATTTTCATATCATCACTAAATTTCTTTCATTCTTCTTCACCGCCATACCAGGTATTGTGCTGATCACCAATCCTGGATATGCTATGATCTAGAGTTTGCTTGTTCCTCGACAGGCTACTTAACCCTAGGCATTGCTTTTTAAGTCCTTGGGGGTGTAAGCGTGGCCTCCACTATATAATGGCCTGCTCGTCACGACTGTGACATCACAGGAGCGGTGCAAAGGCAGCGGAATGAAACATGCGTTATTGATTTATTTGAATGCATTTTATGCTTTAAATGCAATTAAAGGCCTCGATGTTCTAACGATAACTAAAATACACAACTAATCAATTATTTAACTGGAATTGACATCAGTATTGTGTGCATACTGTCAGACATATGCTGTGAAATTAACGTAGTTAGTTACAGAATTCGAAAACAATAAGCTGAACAAGAAATCACTGACAATTATTATATTTACTTATACGAAAAATTATGTACCTTTGCTTCGGAAGCTGTCCTTATTGGAGGTTTTAGAGATGAAGTGTAACTTCACAAACCTAAACTTTGAAAGAAAGAGTTACCCACTCTACTTTATGAGCACATCATTTTTGTAGTGTTCCCAATTTTTTCGTTTGACCCTTTTATGAGCTAGGAAATCATTCCTATATTTACAGTAATTATTTAAAAATATGCCTAACTGTAGAAATTGATGTTTCTATTAATATAATTCGTGACACAGTATAGTCACAGAGGCAATGAACTAAACCCAGAGCTTCCTCAATTTTCATTAATGATAAATATCTTACTAAATTGTTCGTTACATTTCAAAAATTCTCTTTCAAGTTCCTGATTAATTAATGTCTCGAGTTCGTTTTCTTTCACAAAGACTTCGATTAGAAAATTTCAACTCTCCTCTGTCAAATAGAGACAAGTTTTTGAAACTTGTCACTTCTCTACATTCGTTTACTTGCTCTTGTCATACACAGGAAACTCAACACAAAGACTTGCAAGGCACTGTTTCGTTCACTTTATACAAAATATATCCCGCAATATAATTCAGATCTTTTTCTTTCTTTTGAGTTTCATCCACTTCTACGCAGTCTACTGAAGCTTTCATACTCTCGTACAACTCATCTACATTGTCTTTATTCTGTTAGTTTTATTAGGATTACTAGCTTGAATCTCTTTTATGATTCTAGGGTCTGTTTCACAGAGATATGGAAATCCCCCACACTCATTTGCCACCACTGACTAAGCCTACTTTCCAAACTGTCAGTTTGAAATTTTCCTAATAGGACATATTTTGAATTTACTTGGGGAAATATGTACTCATGAGCGACGATTACAACAATTAGAGTTTTAGTGGTGTGTGTCTGATGTCAGGCGGCCAAAATTACAACTTTGAGTTGATGGTCCCGGTAATAAAATGCTTTCCCATTTACAAAGCCATGACAGAAACTGTAATACTACTGCGCACAAAATTTTCCTGTGAATGCTCTTAATCCACAACTGCTTCCTAATAATTTTCCGTCTTTTAGAAACATGTAAGTAAACGTGTGTGCTTTTTTTTAATCTGAACTTGACGCACAGCCGGGTACATAACACATACCTACATGGCATCTAAAAGAAGAAAGGGGAGAAGTACCACTAATGCCGAATTCTAAGGGTGCAATAGCAACAATGATTATTTCTTAGCATTAGTAAACACAATTTGAACGTTTGTAGCCTATAAATGTTCACTACAATAACTGTATCTTGCTAATAATTCATCAGTGGTGTGGCAATTAAATAACTAGATTGCGCACCTCCTATCACGCAGCCGCATGGGAGGGGGTTGGCATTAGAATGTAGTTGACCTTGAACCTTCAAGAGCAGCCACCGTTCGTTTCGTCTTTTTGTCTGCTTTAGTTTGCCTTTGAGCCTTGGTTGTAGAGGATGCTGTTCTACAGTATGTGCTGCGAGCACGGTGAACTTAAAAATCGAACAGCGCATTAAACTCAAAATCCTCGTGAAAATAAAAAAGTCGCTAACTTCCGTTGCTTTCATGTGTTAAAGGAGGTGTTTGGTGTTAATGACAAGTCACATGCGCGAGTTTTTGAATGGCACAAGCTGTTTTCAGAAGCAGGAATTACCAAGTCAAAACTGAAGGCAGTGCTAATAGTTATTTTCGATATCAGGGGTGTTATCATGACTGAATAGGATCAAACTGTGAATCAAAAATATTACAAAGAAGTCCTAATCAAGCTGAGAGAAAGTGTAAGGAAGAAAAGACGGATTTGTGGAAGAACGATGCATGGATTATGCATCAGGACAACGCGACAGCCCACAATGCCGTGTCTGTGAAACATTTTTTATGCGAACAAGCGCATTCCTGTGCTGGAACATCCTCCGTATTCACCAGATATGGCGCCATGACTTTTATCTGTTCCCAAAAGTGAGAAGTGCATTGAGGGAACATATCTTCAGTCTGTTGAAGAGGTAAAAGCAAAAATGGCAGAGTTGTGGAAGAAGGTGACAATGTATGAGCTACAAGCATTGCTTTGAACAATGGAAGGCACGTATACAGCGGTGAATAGATAGGGGAGTATGTTGAAGGGGATAAAAGTTAATTGTAACTTTGTTTACAACAAATCACATTTCTGACACCAGTCTCGTTAGTTACTTGCCACACCTCGTGTAAAACATTATTTGTGATAAAACTTGCAGCATATAATTAATCACTGAAGGCACAATTTAAATTTCACAGTGAGAGAGCATTCCTAATGCTCATTCTAGTGTCGTAACTCAACTGATTTGCATCCGGTAGGAATAGAATGATGCAGTGCTAGTGTGACGTCATGGGAGTGCACCTGGTCGCTGAATCAGCGAAGGCCGCGGTGTAAGTTTATCAAAGAGGAGGGTAAGAGGGGGCAGATTAGTTACGGCCATGCCTTGTTTTAGACTACGTATTAGTTGCGGCCCTGATTGATTATTATCATTATTACCCTGTACCGTTGTTTACATTAAGCTCATAGAATGTTTGCATTCTTAGCAGCAATGTGGTTAGTTCAGATCTCTTCATATCGTAGCTTACATTTTCAAATTATAGATAGATCCATTACGATCATTTTCAGATTGGTAGTGCTATGTCTGATGAGATTCAAAGTACAAAATAGCGTACCCTAAAAGGTAAAGGTATATAATATAGAGGGGCCCCCGGAACCGGGGCAGAGCACTGCAAGTAGGCCGTAGCGGCCCTTTTTGCATCCAACGTGACCTATGGGAGGGAGGGATGAGGAAAGAGACCCGAAGGGCGACCAAATCCGGATGCCAACGGGCACAAGCATGGACGGGATCCTTAAGGTTTCCAGATTGACGTCCGGCGCCACCCGGTCCTACCCCAAGCCATCGAACCCGCGGCAGTCCCCTATCGAGTGGAGCCCACTCGAGGGAGAGACCTGAGTAGTGCCCCTAGGACGCCAGGAAAGAAACCTCTACAGAGCGCAAGCCATCGTCCAGCCGCAACTCACCTAACACCGTCGCCTGGTCCTAACTCTGAAACAGATAAGTACAGATGATGGGAACAGGAAATGAGGCACAGGAAAGCCGTGGTAAAAGATGAACCACTCCAGCACTCGTCTGCGAACCCAGGGAAATTACGGAAAACCCATGGGTCAGAGTGGGCGGTCGAAGGGAATCGAACCCGGAACCTCGCGAATGCGGGCCACAGACGTTACCGCCTGAGCCATCCCGCTCCGTTTAGCATACCCTAACCCTATAATGAACCCCACCGAAATTCGTAACTACTAAATACGTTTTGAGTATTTTTTTTAGTTTCATTTATACTCCGCCTTTAACTGCAATGGTCTTATCGGCGCCCTTTCCTTTGGAACACATTGCCTATAGTGCTATGGTGTTAACTCGTGTTCGCTTGACGTTGGATTTCTGGTAAACTTTGGATTTTATTCATTAGATCACACACACATTCACACTCTCATTCATACTTCCAGACTCTAGGAAGAATAGGGAATAATCTTGGTTAGAGAAAGATTCCCTCCCCCCAGCCGGGAATCGAACCTCTCGCACAGCAGGTAGGTACTCTACCGACTGAGCTACGAGGACAACCATTTTGGGTATCATTGCTGTTAAGCTTAATAAATAACCCCAGACTGAATATAGACACCACAAAACCTGAATTTAGGTCAAGTACATTATGAATAAACAAATAGGTAATTTGAAATTATATCGTGATAATAGTTTCGTACTGGCAGCCATTACGCTTAATGTCGTTCATAGCGTTCATAACTATGAATACTGTGTAAACAGTTCGTGAACGGATCGCTTCTAATCAGTGGATGCCGTTCCCCCTTCGCTGAGTCTCTTTCATTATTGAATTTATTACAAGTGAGAAATCGAAACCACTCATCATTTACTAAGACTACAAGTTCGGATACTACAAGACGCTCAAAGATTGACCTCATAGATCAGTCGGTAGAGCCCTACCTCCTGTGCCGGAGGTCTCGGGTTCGATTCCCGGCTGGGGGTGGTCATTTTTCTCTAGCCAAGATTATTCCTTATCCTCCCCAGAGTCTGGAAGTATGAATGAGAGAGTGTATGATCTAATGATTAAAAACCAAATGCAAGAAACCCAACGACAAGAGTTACACGAATTAACACCATTGTCAATAGGCAATAAGACTAATGCAGTTAAAGGTGGGTATAAATGGAACTTAAAAAAAACCTCAAAGATGGTGTTCAGAGTGGCGCTACTGTAATAAATATTGCTGTCTATTTGTAATGTTATCATTGAATGTTTCCCTGACCACAATCATTAGAAATGCGAGGAACATAAATAGGCAAAAGATTAATAATTTTATTGTTGTCTGAAGAGGAAAGCTGTGGAGGATATTTCTTCGAAAATGGCAAAAATTATCCGTACAGAGTTGAGAAGAGGGATGTCTGTTCTTTAACGAGTCGCGATTTAACTCTCATTCGGTATAACATGCACCGTGTTCGTTCGTCTGTCCGTTCCCGTCTGCGGAAAAACATCGCAGAAACACATGCTGCTTTGAGGTTAATGTCCGTCATTACTAATACTGGTGAATCATTTGTGCTTGTAAATGATAATGCCAACTCTATTATTTATTTTTCCACCCAAACAAATTTAAGGACACTTGGTAGATATTTGGTTTCAAAAAATTGATTTCTTGTTTTTTGCTGTTGTAAGGGATTACCAATGGCATATGTAACATTTTTTGTTATTTGGACCTTTAAAGGGTTCTTATGGTCCAGAGATGTTATAGTATGTTGGTATGTAACAATGTGCTCATCATGTTGGTTTTTGCCATTTCCGCAAGTTTTATTATTTGAACTTCAGGTGCATTTTTCTCAAAATCTATTTAACTTAAAAGTTTGAAATTTTTTGTGATTGCACAAAATGTTCAGCTGCAAGATTTTGATCCTAAATTACATAATTTCCACAAAAAATTATAAGTATAAAAATACACCAAAAACTTATTTTCTTGTGATAATTTTTTTAAATTTAATGGACAAATAGTTAACCGTCTATCTTAAGCTACTTATAAAAGCTCATAATAAACATTGGCGAAGTTCTGGTCTTTTCTTTCAGAGAAAAGTGCACCCATAAATGAAAGTAAAATTTTCTTACAAATTATTTTACGATATTTAAATATTTTTATAGTTGCAATATTTTAAGCTAGCTAAAAATACTTGATACCAGTATACTCGGAAAATCATCTTTAATAAGCAATGAAAAGTTCATTACCCTAGATGATGTAGTTCTAGAGAAAGCTGACTTTCTTTCAGTTGCAAAAGCAGCGTAAAACTACCCTGCGATCTCTACCAAGCATCCTTAAAAGTACCGTGTGAAGTCAGCGCCATTAATATGGATGGAGCTTTCAATAGTGCTCCGAATTACGTTACCCAACTAACATAATACGAGGTTACCGATTTCACCTCGAGCAAAGTTGGATACAAGGTTTAGGCCTCTCAAAAGTTGTCTACAATGCCCAGACTCCCGACAGCTACTTTTTAAAACGTTTTTGGATTGCCCCCCCCCCTTTTTTTTGTTCACGAAGGTACCTTTGTTCAATAATTCCCGTGACTTAGCTAAAGGGAGGGAGGAGAGATTGAGT
Organism: Deroplatys truncata; assembly: GCA_030765065.1. Taxonomy (NCBI): domain Eukaryota; kingdom Metazoa; phylum Arthropoda; class Insecta; order Mantodea; family Mantidae; genus Deroplatys; species Deroplatys truncata. The sequence goes on along the minus strand of CM060990.1, from coordinate 125,926,459 downwards.
ATATATTTCGGGGAATAACCATCGCTTTGTTAGAAATAAGTCATGTGATTATTAAAATTATCAAATAAATGTATGGAACTGAACTACGTAAGAACTAAACGCGAAAATTTCATCCAATCAGAGAACATAGAGACCTGTATACCCGTGGAAAAAAATTGTCTGGAAGAGTTGCGAAGTGTCAAATAACGTGTTTAGACGCAGTAACTAAAATACGCCGACGTTTTCAGTATTTATCGTCGCCTGGGATGGATATTTTCAGTGTTAGAAGTAAAAATTCTAAATTATTTCCGCCGCCTTAGACAAGAATGTGAAATAGTGCATGACTAGGTGCGCGAGTAATGAAAGCAAAATGTGCAGAGTCAAGTAACATTATAACGGATTAGAAGATATTTCCTCGATTACAATTTCATACTTTAAGATGGCAGTGTGAATAATAGCAAGTTAAGTGAAACCATGCCTAAATTCTTGGTCCGTCACACGCCTTGTAAATCTCCGACACCCTTTACCAAGGAACCAGAATCCATGCTTATACTTTAACTCAGAACCCTAGCAGCTAGGAGGCAGAATTACGAGGAAAAAGAACGAACAGAACATCACAGCCGGTAAAAGGGCCTCCAAACTGGAATTAAACAACGGAGAAAGAGAGACAAAGGATACAGAATCAATACTGCCGCTATCATCATTCAACTTTTCCCGCACCTCAACCTTCAATGAGGAAAACACGACATGCGTTTCACTGCCCCCCGCGCGTTCCTTTTGTTCCCTACTCCCACTCACTTTGCCTTTGTGGCAACTAACCTAAAAACACACTGCCCCTTTTAATATGTTCCAAGCGAACTAATAAATAAATCAGTTTTAGTTGCTATAAATATACATTGTATACACAAATACACTGAGGTCTGTTAGCTTTCAAACCCAGAGGTCCTGGGTATAATGACCGGCAGGTAGATGGTAATGTTTCTTTTGTCAGGATTATTCCCCATCCTCCCTAGTGTCTGGAACTATGAATGAGAGAGAGAGAGTGTGTGTGTGTGTGTGTGTGTGAATTTAATGTTTAGAAAGAAAACCCAAAGATACATAGGTACCTAATAGTGAACGAGTGAACATCATGGCCGATGAACGATTATTCCAAAGGAAAAACCGCCGATAATGCCCTTGGATATTACAGGCGACATATAGGAGTAAGTGGAAGAAAAAGCTTTGTTTTGCATTCACATGGCTTTCTCTACGCTCTATAACTTGTTGGTGGGTATACAAGTTATTCTTACGAAAGTTTATTTTCCTATCTACTACATTTTAATCGAGATACATATTTTTGGAAATAGCTGCATTACACATTTCGTTATACATACAAAGTGAACAGCGATAGTCAAAAGTTTAATAACTGGACACTATGTACTGGCCTTAAAATTTCATACTCTTTCCATGACATCGCTAGAGGCAACTGAAAATCGACAGGACTTTAAAAGAATGACTAAGTGTTGAACAATGCGAACTATTAATAACGGATTTCTCGGAAATGGCTTAAGTCACAAAAAGTTATTTGAAATAAATTGTGTGTTTTGAAGAGATCTACATTTTTAATTGTACATGTTCGTCTAGATCGCTCAACGTTTACCAGTTATACAAGATTATACAACATTCCTTCCGAATGAAAAGAACTCACAAGTTTTTTCCAGAAAATTCAAGATATGTTTTTGTTTTATTTTTCATGTAAATATCTTTAATGTATGGTATTTTAACCGAAATCGTTAGAGTCATTTTTCAGAAAATCAAAAATTATGAAAAATCTTCCATGTAAAGTGTAGTTTAGGGTGGGGGATTTTCTTGAAAATCTTCGTGTCGCATCTTCGTAAGGTACTGAACTTAAATACCCAGTTTGAGTTATGCTGTTCACAGACAGACACACAGACACACATGGACTTTTTTTCTAAAACTGCTTTTATTGAATTGAGGGGGTCAAAACCTGTATCTCCAATAAAATCTCGATATCGAATCTTTGGGTGGAATGCAATACCTTCTCTACCTACTATGTACACTGGCTTCGATTTATGCTGTCCCCACAGCTTTGTGAGGCATTCTACTGGCCTTCACAGGCGAGTATGTGGGTATAGCAAGGAGGAGGTGCGTGTATCTGTTTAGTTTTTCGCGCATGCAGTGGTGTCCTGTTTTACATGCACAGTTCTAGATTATTCACATATGAATATATAACTTTAAGCAATAGCTTTAATCTTCATCATTTATAATAAGTTAATAACCATGTTAAAATAATATATAACTAAATAAAAACATATTTTGCCCAATATCCCCAGGAAAAATATTTTTAATGGCAACATAATGTAAAACTGAAATATATTATACTTCTTACTCTGAAAGAGGACACATTTACTAGGCATTATTGGTATCATAGGCCCAATCTAAATACTGAAACGGCAACTTTAGGCCGAGCCCGAGAACCATAATTATAGATAATTGATTAATTAACTTTTATTGATATTAAATCTTACTATGTAAATATCTTTTTCTCATACTGCTTGTATATTTTAAGAAGGGTGATTTAACATTATGTATCTATCTAGGTTACTAATATTAGTAGAGTTATAAATGGTTTAATGTAAATAATTTAAGCGCTATGTTAAAATACTGTCCACGAGGGAAAGTTTTAGCTACAGGAATAGTGCTTTCGAAGGCAGAAAACCTAGTTTTATTACCTCTCTTCGGTCGCAGTGCTATTATTCCTACAGCGAGGGTGTAGAGCCTTTGTCCCATTATTTGATAATTCGCCGTGACCAAGTGAGTGAGAAGGACAATCTAACGGTACATGTAGGAAAAGCCGCGATTTATATTAAAATTGGACCAATGAGATCCCTGGAAGTTTATTCGAAATAGTTAGACGCGTCGAGTCGCGCTAAAAATGGACCAATAGGAAAGGAAGCAGCCTCAGAAGCCTGAGACTATAAATGGATCTGTTTGGGGAAAATTCGGGACAGTTTATGTCATGTGTGGTCAGGGAGAGATGCTGCAGGATGTGTGAGATATCGCGCCAAAAAGGGAATCAAGTCAAATTTGTCATGTCAGCTTAGTATTGCATTTTATTCGAGAGTTTTCGTAAGGTGTGGTCAGGGAGAGATGCTGCAGAATGGTGAGATATCGCGCCAAAACAGGGAATCAAAATAGTTTTAGCAACACACCTAAGATCCGCTACTCTGAAAGCGACAATAAGAATAGTTATATTTCGTGCCATATCCACGCCATAGTTTAACAGCGGTGGACAGTATTTTACAGCGGCAATACCAGTTTTGTATACTACGAGTGTTAATTAAATAAAAAAGAAACGGCAGTGTCATCTTTTCATAAACAAAGCAAGTCTATGTCTTCCTATATCACCACCCGAGATCTACGTTTTCCTTTACCGAGGATAAGTCCATGCTCCCATATAATTTAAGGAAAATTACTGCAGCTAGCCGAGGATAAATTGAAGAACCAACACGCTGAGAACTTCTGGAAGCAACGGGAGAAGCATCAAGGTAAGCTACAGCAACGGATGAGGAGGTGATCGCCACAAACTGGCGCCCAACGTGGGGCTAACAAACATTAAGATCGCCGCAAACTGGCTCCCAAACGTGGAGCTCGAAGGGAAGAACGACACGAACGGAGGACTAGGAAACAACGAACAGACGAAGAATCTTCAGAGGAAAGGGGCACAGCAGAACAAAATTACAACGCGAACTTCTAGTCTACCTACGTGGGACAACAAAACGGCTGAGAACATCGCTTCTAGAACTTCACCAGGATTCGAACCCGGAACGCATCAGTTAACATTGAAAAAAAATACAGGTTAGAACTTTTATTCAAAAACAAACAAAAAGGCATGCAGAGTAGTGACCCAGTTGTGTGAACACATGTTATTGAGAGGGGGTAAAGTCATTACTAGGGAGGTAGAACTTGCTAACGGAACCATGAGTAGGTCAAGGGAAGATTTGAAAGAACCGAATGGGGAGGCTATTGTCAGCATAACAACAGATGGAAAAAATATGGGTGCAGCAGAAGTAGAAGTTAGTCTAGAAAGGCAATCACCGATTGAGCAGGTCATTGACGCAGGTCAAAACCAGCTGCTAATATTGCTTCAACATTTGAGCACAAAGATAGACGAGATGGGTAAGGACATAAAGGAACGGGGTAAGATCTTAAGTGAACATAGTAAGAACTTAGAAAGAATCGTAAGTGAACATGGTAAGAATCTAGAAAGAGTCGTAAGGGAACAAGATAAGAATTTAGAAGGGGAAGTAAGGAAGCAGAGTAAAGAAGTAAAAAAAATCGTAAGTGAACAAGATAAGAATTTAGAAAGGGAATCAAATGGGCATAATAAGGACTTAGAAAGAATCGTAAGTAAGCAGAGTAAGGGCTTAGAAAGAGTCGTAAGTGAACAAGATAAGAATTTAGAAGGGGAATCAAATGAGAATAATAATGACTTAGAAAGAATCGTAAGTGAACTAGATAAGAATTTAGAAGGGGAATCAAATGAGAATAATGAATACTTAGAAAGAATCGTAAGTAAGCAGAGTAATGACTTAGAAAGAATCGTAAGTGAACAAGATAAGAATGTAGAAGGAGAATTAAAGGAGCAGAGTAAGGGCTTAGAAAGAATCGTAAGTGAGCAGAGTAAAGACTTAGAAAGAATCGTAGGTGAACAAGATAAGAATTTAGAAGGAGAATTAAATGAGCAGAGTAAAGACTTAGAAAGTATCGTAAGGGAACAAGATAAGAATTTAGAAGGGAAATCAAATAAGCAGAGTAAAGGCTTAGAAAGAATCGTAAATGAGCAGAATAAGGACTTAGAAAGAAACTTAAGTGAACAAGATAAGAATGTAGAGGGGAAATTAGTTGAGATGATGAAGGGGAAGTTAATAGAAACACTTAAAGGGAAATTACTACAGATACTAGAAACTAAAGATCCGAAAACACTAACGGGAGAAGAGACGTTAGAGAAAGCTTTTGAAAGAATGTTAAAAAGGGCGCAGAAAAGAAAGCAGGAATTTAAAACAAGGAAGCGAAAGAAAGGGTTGATCGAACTTGGAGAATTAGTATGGGTATAAAAAAAAAAATCCAGCATTCAAATTAAAAAAAAAAAAAAAAAAAGAAAAGAAAGACATAATATCATTGATCCTGACTCTACAGTGCCTGGAAAGGAGAGCTTTCACATGTGAATTAATGAGTTATTTTAAGCAGTTGTGCAGAACATTTTTTTTTCATTACTAAAGAGACTTGAGTATTAAATGGTCATTAGTGATAGTGAAGAAGAACAAGAAACACCTTTGCCATTAATATGTTTCAGTTTCTTTCTGTTTGAATAAGTTTGTCTTAAGGTTGAAACAGCTTTTATTGTCAGAATATTTATTATTTTTTTGATATTTAGCAATATTTGTAAATTATTAATTGGTTGGTATGCTAGCAATATGCTGACAGTTTTCTTTAAACATATACATTAGTTTTATTAATTATAAAAAAAAAAGAGGTATCATAGAATGGAAAATTTATTCAAAGGTCCATACAGGGTGATTTACATTTGAGTTACAAGAAATAAAGAATTCCAAGATCGTAGGGAGATATCATAAACAGTTGCTCAAACCATACAAATGTTTAGAGAATGAGAAGGGTGAAGAATGTAATGAAAATAGTCAGGTTAGTTTTACTCGAAATGAGGTAGCAACCCTATGAACAAATAGTAAAGGTAATACACCCGATAAATAAGGACATAAGGAAATAAATAAATGCATAATAATTATGTACCAATACGTATGTAAATAGATTTAATTTTAGAACTTAATTTGGGTATTAGAGTATTTGTTGCGTTACAAGTTATTCGTGTGCGCGAAATGTATTGTGTATAAGAATGTCTCTCGGAAACCTGTTTTTAAATGGTGAGAGGGGATCAACCATAACAAATGTAGAGTGAACGACCCAAATGTAAACACCACTGGTTTGGCAGAACCCTTGTGAAGGAACCGGTATAGCGAAGGGTCTATGTCAACAAAACAAACGAACAAAGGCCATAATCAGAGGAATTATTCTGGAAAAGAAAATTGTATCAAGTGCTCAAAAATTTATTCTTTTCCAGAACAGGGCAATTTGAAACGGCAACTTTAGGCCGAGCCCGAGAACCATAATTATAGATAATTGATTAATTAACTTTTATTGATATTAAATCTTACTATGTAAATATCTTTTTCTCATACTGCTTGTATATTTTAAGAAGGGTGATTTAACATTATGTATCTATCTAGGTTACTAATATTAGTAGAGTTATAAATGGTTTAATGTAAATAATTTAAGCGCTATGTTAAAATACTGTCCACGAGGGAAAGTTTTAGCTACAGGAATAGTGCTTTCGAAGGCAGAAAACCTAGTTTTATTACCTCTCTTCGGTCGCAGTGCTATTATTCCTACAGCGAGGGTGTAGAGCCTTTGTCCCATTATTTGATAATTCGCCGTGACCAAGTGAGTGAGAAGGACAATCTAACGGTACATGTAGGAAAAGCCGCGATTTATATTAAAATTGGACCAATGAGATCCCTGGAAGTTTATTCGAAATAGTTAGACGCGTCGAGTCGCGCTAAAAATGGACCAATAGGAAAGGAAGCAGCCTCAGAAGCCTGAGACTATAAATGGATCTGTTTGGGGAAAATTCGGGACAGTTTATGTCATGTGTGGTCAGGGAGAGATGCTGCAGGATGTGTGAGATATCGCGCCAAAAAGGGAATCAAGTCAAATTTGTCATGTCAGCTTAGTATTGCATTTTATTCGAGAGTTTTCGTAAGGTGTGGTCAGGGAGAGATGCTGCAGAATGGTGAGATATCGCGCCAAAACAGGGAATCAAAATAGTTTTAGCAACACACCTAAGATCCGCTACTCTGAAAGCGACAATAAGAATAGTTATATTTCGTGCCATATCCACGCCATAGTTTAACAGCGGTGGACAGTATTTTACAGCGGCAATACCAGTTTTGTATACTACGAGTGTTAATTAAATAAAAAAGAAACGGCAGTGTCATCTTTTCATAAACAAAGCAAGTCTATGTCTTCCTATATCACCACCCGAGATCTACGTTTTCCTTTACCGAGGATAAGTCCATGCTCCCATATAATTTAAGGAAAATTACTGCAGCTAGCCGAGGATAAATTGAAGAACCAACACGCTGAGAACTTCTGGAAGCAACGGGAGAAGCATTAAGGTAAGCTACAGCAACGGATGAGGAGGTGATCGCCACAATACACAACTAAATAAAATAGCATTTTGCACAATTTCTCCATGAAAACTATTTTTATGACAATATAATTAAAACTGAAGTAAATTATACTTTTTACTCTCAAAGAGGACACATTTATTAGACATAATTTTAATAATCTGACAAATTTCCGTTCTTGTCCAATACCTGATTTAACAGGTCGCGGGTTTAAATCAGGCTGGGGGCGATGTATTTTTTCGTGCATAAAAAATCTTAGCATGGCTTCCTTCGGAAGGGAAATACACGCAGTCCCGTGTCTTAGATTAACGGCACGTAAAAGAACCTCAAGCCTGTTAAAGAGGCCTCTGAGCAAAATTTCCGGTCTTTCATCCCCAATATAGAATGGGACGCTAAGAACCATAGTAGTTAAAGAGCGTCCATGAATGAAACTCAAATTCAATTAGCCGCCTAGGTAACTAATCGTGTAGGTGCTGGAAGAACTCTGACCCCAAACACATATATTCCCACATTTCGTGACAGTGTTCCCAGAGGGCGACGAGTGATTCAGTGTCTAGGCGGCTAAATCAGGTATTGGACGAGAATGGAGATTGGACAGACTATTAAAATAATGTCTAGTAAATGTGTCCTCTTTGAGAGTAAAGAGTATGTATTTCAGTTTTGCATTATGTTGCCATTAAAAATACTTTTTCATGGAGAAATTGTACAAAACAGGATTTTGTTTAGTTATATATTTAAACATGGTTACTATACTTAAGTGATGATAAGTAAAGCTATTGCTCAAAGTTATATATTCATATGAGAATAATTTAGAATTGTGCAGTAAAACAGATACACGCACCTCCTCCTTGCTATATACACTCACCTGTGAACGTCAGGAGAATGCCTCCCAAAGCTGCGGGGACGGCATAAATGGAAGCCAGTGTACATGGTAGAGAAAGTAAAAATGTTCCTCGCACATAAAACAGTGAATGAATATATATGTATGTATGAAGTGTTACATTCATATGACTTTCTCTACTCACACTTCAAACTATTCTTACTAAAGCTTATTCTTCTATCTACTATTTGTTAATAAAGATAAACCTTCATTACTCAATTACACATTTCGTTTTAGGTATAAGAAGAATACAATAAGCTAACGTGATGGTCAAATCTTTTCAAAGCCGGTCGCTGTGATGACTGAAATTCTGATCCCTTAGCATGAACACGTAAAGAAAGAAAGAAAAGAAAAAAAACAGAACATTGCCGTTGAGAGAAATATTAAGTATTTGAAAATTCAAACCAATAACAAAGAATATCTCAGAAATGGTTAATGCCACAAAAACTGTTATTTCACACAAATTGTGTGCTTTAATGACATCCACATTCTTTGTTTACCCAGTAAGACATCTTTATTATCTTTTAAGGGTTATTAATTATACAGAAGTCTGTCAGAATGAAGAGAAATCTCACATGATATCCCTAGAAAATTCAAGATATATGTACATTTTATTTGCCATGAAAATAGCCTAAACATATGATATTTTCATCAAAATCGTTAGAGCAGTTTTTTGAGAAAATCGAAAATAACGAAAACTTTTCCTGTATAGGTACTGTACCTAAATACAAAGTTTGGTACCTATTGGAAATGTCATTTCCCCCCTCCTCTCTCTCTCTCTCTCACACACACACACACACAGTTTTTCCAAAAAATGTTTTTGTACCAGGGTTCCAAACATTTATTTCCGGTGAAGTCTCGATATTTAATTACTTTCTCTACTACGTACTTGTAGTAGGTAAGTAGAGGCTGTATTGTATTCCATCCAAAAATTCGATACCGATATTTCACCGAAAATACATGTTTTGAGGCTGCTGAACACAGAAATATCAATTTTAGAAAAGGGTCAGAGACTGTGAACAGCATAACTCAAAAGTGAAATGTCCGATAAATATCAAACTTTGTATTTAAGTTCAGTATCTCTCAAAAATGCACTACGAAGATTTACAAGAAAATCTCCATAACCCAAACTACCCTTTACACATCAATTTTTTCGATTTTTTTTCTCAAAAATGGTTCTAGCGACTTTTATTAAAATACCATAGGTTTAAGATATTTTCATAACAAATAAAATGTATATCTTGAATTTTCTGGGAATAGCCTCTGAAGTCTCCTTCATTTTGAATGACTTTTGCATAACTGAACAAACTGTAAGACAGACAAAATCCTACTGCACAAAAATGTAGATCTCGTTAAAAGACACAATTTGTGCCAAATAAAACGTTTTGTAGCGTTCACCATTTCCGATGTATACTTTGTTATTGGTTTGATCTTCAAATACTTATAGGTACTTTCCTCACGTGGAAAATCGCTATTCGTTTTTTTTCTCATGGTCGTACAAAGAGAAAAGAATTTCAAAGCCAACGCATAGCGACCCGCTCTTAAAAGATTAGACTATTGCTTTAGTCTACTGTTTTCCACTAATCCCCTTGTACCTACAATGAAATATATAATAAAACCATTTCTGCAAATGTATTCCGATTAAGATGCAGTAGATGGAAAACTAAGACTTTGTAATAATAGGCGATTTGTTGAAGAATGGGTAGAGAAAGCCATGTTAATGTAATATCAAAATTTTGGGGAATTAGATTGCAATACCGCCTTTGCCTATTAGGTATACACCCGGTATAAAATGTATAAATGGCAAAGTATGAAAAATTCAAAGCAATAACGAACATATCTCTGTAAATATCTGATACCAAAGAAAACGCTATTTGAAATTAACTGTATATTTTAAAGGTATCCGCTTTGCTTTTATTATTAACACTCGTTTTTACTAAAGAGAACACCACAGACGGTGGACGAGGATGATACAAGCAATTAAATGATAATTAGGAAAGGAAATTTTGGAAAGAAGGGTAAAGCCTAAGATTTTTTTCGTTTTTTTTTTTTTGTAGAGTCTTTGTCTTTTATGTTTTACCGGTCGTAAACATTATTCAATACTCGTATTTTCATTGTGCGACTGCACATTCTCCTTTCGCCTTGCCCCTCACTCCCCTCAGATCCCCAGCCTTGATAGTCAACAAAAAACAGTAGCCCCTTCTCCAAAAAGTATTCATATCGTGGCCGAATTGTACACACTTTATTTTTAATATGTGGTTAAATATGTGGTATTTTAATCAAAATCGTTTGAGCCATTTTTGAGAAAATCAAAATTAACAAAGAATTTTCCAAGTAAAGGGTAGTTTGGGGTGGGGGAATTTTCTTGAAAATATCTTAGCTACATCTTTGGTATATAAGTAGTATATTATAGGGGAGCTGGCCTACTTTTTGCATTAATATGGGAAAAGATAGGGAAAACGAGAGCCTTCAAGGTGGGAAATGCGTTTATATGCGGAAGATAGGGAATACCAGGGCTGGTGCTTGGCTAGTCAGATGCTGAAGAAGGGGAATGTGATTTATACGAGAGACATAGGGAATACGAAGAAAGATGCTATACTAGACAGGCCTTGAAGAGTAGAATATGACTTTATATGGGAGAGACAGAAAACCGAGGAGAGGTATTAGCCCAGGAGGGTTTGAATGATAGAGTATGCGTTTATATGCGAAGGACCGATGCTAGGCTAGACAGGGCTGAAGTACGGGAATGGGCCTTATATGAGAGAGGTAGGGAATACGAGGAGAAGTGCTAGGCTAGACAGAGTTTGAGGTGGGGAGTATGGCTTTTATGGGAAAGATAGGGAAAACGCGGACAGATGGTACGATAGATGCTGAAGGAGGAGATAGGGAGAGATAGGGAATACGAGGAGAGGTGCTAGACTAGACATGGCCTGAAGGATAGAATATGGCTTTTATATGGGAGAGATAGCAAACCGAGGAGCGGTATTAGGCTAGGAGGGTTTGGATAGTGGAGTATGCGTTTATATGAAGAGACGAGGAAAAAGAGAGTAGATGCTAGGTTGAGAGAGACTTCAAGGAGGAAAATAGGTTTATATAGGGGAGATAGGGAAAACGAGGTGAAATCCGAGGTAGAGCAGGTGCTGAAGGAGAGGGGACGCCCTTTATATGATAGAGGCAGGGAATATGAGGAGAGGTAGTAGAGTAGAGATCGAGGAGTATGGTATTCGTTTATGTGGGGAAGATATGGAAAACGGAGAGAGATCCGTGGTGGAGCAGGGGCTGAAGGAGGAGCAATGTGCTTTATATGAGAGAGGTGGGGGAATACGAGAAGGGGTGCTAGTCTAGACAGAGGTTGAGGAGAACAGTATGCGTTTATATGCGGAATATACGGGAAACGGGGAGAGATGCTAGGCTAGACAGATACTGAAGAAGGGGAATGTGGGTTTATACAGGTGAGGTAGGAAAACAACGACAGATGTTAGGCTAGACAGATGCTGAAGGAGGGAGGGATATGCTTTATATGGAAGAGATAGGGGAAACGTGGAGAGATGCTAGGATAAACAGAGTTAAAGGAGGAAGAGGTTTAGGCCACAAAGACACCGCCAATTAAATTTTACAAATGTTTTGACACCCTTTGGAGGTATTTTCTCGACACTGAGGGCGAAATCCCCCCGGCGCTAAAGTTCTAAAGTATCTGTGTCAATCAATCAGGTAATGTTCGTCCGTGCATAACATCATCTAACGTTATTGGAAAAAAAATCAAGGATTTATACTGCTAACGCCCCCTCATCGTGCCTCTAAACGTCTGCACGCAGAACCTCGATCGAAGTACCCTCGCCGCGTGTATTTTGATTGATACGGTATAAAGAGTAATTTGGATAGTATCGTATATATGTAGGGTAAACCGGTTAGTATCACAAGTGTTCATGATAATTCAGAGCAACGACTCGTACCAGAGCTATTTAAGGTCATTTTCATATGATTCGGGTAGTATGTTGGGTATTTAACTCATTTTAACAGGTAACTCGGATACCGTCACAGGTATTCGTGATAATATAGAGTAATTAGATTATAAACATTTCTCATCCAACGTTACATCACTTTTATATACTTTTTTCTAAATCCTACAAACTTGTTATATGTTAAACAGTTAGTGTGCGAGAAGGAGAGGGATAAACTGCATATTGGTTTACAGTGAAGGTATATAGAAGTATTCTAAACTAAACCCACACCGAACGCCCTAACCTATCCTACCTTGACTTCTCATTGTCTATTCAATCCTATCATCGTCTAAACTAACCAACGTAACAAGACGTAACACCACGTAACATATCCACGTAACAAGACGTAACGTAACCAGCAAACGTAACCACGCAACAAGACGTATCACTGCGTAACATAACCACGTAACAAGACTACACCACGTAACATAGTCACGTAACACAGCGTAACATAAGCACGTAACCGCGTAACAAGATGTAACACCGCGTAACATAACCACGTAACAAGACGTCACACTACGTAACATAGCCACGTAACCACGTGACAAGGCGTAACATCACGTAATAAGACGTAACACCACGTAACATAAGCACATAACCACGTAACACCACGTAACCAACGTAACATCGCGTAACTCTCTCTCTCTCTTGCGGCGATTTATCCAGGTTTTATTATTTGAGAGTCTTAATTGAAAGGTTTTACATCAACATACTTTTATTTTAGTTCGTTGTAGGCGCCTCTCCCCTTTATCTAGGTTTGAGACTAGCACTAGGATTGCTCCTAATGGCATGGTTAACACCTCCCCTTCCATCTTCTTATTCTTCTTTCTTCACCAGGTGTCTGCTAGCTGCATACACCGCACATGAGTAGACTTCCATTTTTTTTAAATTGTAGACTCACGGAGAAAATCTTCTTCTTCGACTTACATTTTCTTAAGTACTATTTGTAATGCTATAATGGCCATATGCATATGTTGTTATGGCATCCTCGGCAATAACCCTTTTATCGTCGTATGGAGTCAACGTAATTTTATTCACTTGCACTGTGGCAAGAGCATGCTGTCGTGACAGGATCAGATTCATGGGCGTTCTTATTATTTCTCTGATTTTAAGACAGTCAGTATAGCTCTCGAATGTGGCGTACTGCTTAATAGCACTACGTTTTATACCTTTAATCTCTTTTATCATAAAACTGTGGATATCTAGTGCATACATCTTAGGTCGTAGTCCTAAAAAGTGCTGGATGATTTTACCATGCGCCTCATCTTTAAATTTCCCAAGCACCTTCTTGTTCTGAGTAGAGTGGCATATATGGTTGACAGGGTAATCAACTGTATCTAGGTGCTCAAGAAAACGTAGCTTGTCCTGGTACACATCTTCAGTTCTCACTCGATGAATAAATGAAACAGTGTCCATATACATAAGCTTCAGGTTTTTAGCTCCATAATACGGTAACAACACAGCATAATGATAGTGATACATTAATGTCTTGGATATGATCAACATACTCATTCCAATGTATATAGGCTTGTTGAACACAATCTGTCGGGATGCCATATGCACAGCAGCTAGGTTGGTAGAATATATTGTTGGATCGATAAACGTAGGCTTAGTAATCAACTTTTCCAGGGTCTTATCATTTGTGACCAATTGTATACTCATACGATTACGCAGGTTCTCCATAGATTTTCCGAACATAGAATTGTTGAACAGTTTGTAGAAGTCCTTCTCAAAATCATTTGCTGCTTGTTGTCGTCGTCTGTTGTTAAATTCCACATACAGTTTTAACCACTGCGACTGTCGGAATTGTGGCATACGATGGATTTTTGTTAGCCGTAGTCCATGATTAAGAGCTTGCTTCAAAGAAATGTAATGTGATACATAGTTCTTTCGAGGTCCAAGATGGGGTATCAGTTTCTTTGTAGTCGAGTCCTTAGGCTTCATACACTCGGACAGGAAAGGTAGATCATTGTGTAGATCGTAAAGTTCCGCAGGATACTCGATGTCAACTTCTAATATGTATACATGAGGATCATCTTCTTGTAGTCTTTCTAAGTCGATTTTTCAGTTGACACCCACTCAAATACCACCATAAGGGAGGGCGTGGCACATGCCCCAACCATATTGGTATTTGGCGTCCTCATATGTAATAAATTGGGTTGGTCTCGATGGGGTCATACTTATCCATGTAGACGTTGTTTGCTTCGGCATACCGGTGGACACTTGACATAGACCTCCTCTTATGCCAGATTCCACCACAAGTAATTGATCATACTCCTGTAACAATTTCAGCAGAATTCCAATATACAGCAACATGGCGTTCCATGTAAGTCCTGGAGAGCTAAAATAAATGAGCAGGATCGACTTGGTGTGTTTTAAGGGTTTGATCTCTAAATGTCTCAAAGACATCGGCTAGAAGAAGTACATCAGAGGTTAAGTAGAGGTCGCTGTACTCACCCAGGTTTCTTACATTAAACAGCTCCCATACATTTTTAGCATGATTTTAGTCGGTATCACTAATTTCTTCTTCATTTAATCTATTGTAGAAGGTGTCCTTAGGAGGCAAGCAGGTTTCGTTCAAAACATTCCATGAAGTGACGTAATCATAGAGTAGTACGGCCATTACGAGTCATAAACTTCAACTTGTCTTCTCCAAAGTGTTTCAGTGTTTCAGGGTACGATGTTACATTTTTCACCAACTTATCCAACTTGTACTGAGAAACGGAAAGCTATCCAGAAACCGAAGCTTTATATCACCTACATACTTTGAAAATGATATATAGCTTTCTTCAGAGCAAGGAATTACTTCCACCCGCTCACTTGTGCATCCCAGCTCCTTAACAATGAAGTGTGAGCCATACCCACTCGGTTGTTGTGCATGAAGACTGGACTATATTTAGGTGTTTTGAAGGCTAGATTACATTCAATATGTAGACTTCCACGATATTCACCACTGATGTGATCATGGTCACGTAATTTGTAGTTCTCTTCAGCAAAGGTTTTTCCACACACGTAGCATACTGTAGGGGAGTTGAAATCCATCAGCTGTTGATCTGTAAGTTTCAGAGGCATGGTAGATTTTTTTCTCCTCGTGCAGGTACATATTCAGGTCCTTAGTTGATTCACAACGTATAAAATATGATTTCAAGCTTCCATTGAATGAAGTTTCATATTCTTTCATGTTACAGTCATCCATTGTAGATAATAACTCTGGTTTAGTAGGTTCTAATATACGTTTCTTCTCAGAGCTGTTTATTTCGCATGCATATTCTTGTCGGAAGGTTAGATTACAATATTTACACTTGAAGAGCTTCTTACAACGTAACTCATGCCGTCTTTTATCTTACCCATGTAGAAATGCCTTTCCACATTTACCACAAGAATATCCTGAAACACTAAGAATGATATCCTTATATGAGGACTTATTCATCTTCACTTTGATGTACTAACGTATTAACCCTTCTTCAAGGAAGTGTACGCCTCTTCATCTTCATAACACTTTAGAAAGCTGATTATTTTCTGAGACAACAACGATGTTGACACCTCGGAGATAATTAGCAGAATGAAGTCCAATGCCCGAGATCTCTCTATTTATGGAGGAGGCACGAACCTTTTTAAGGTCAATTATATAACGTATTAATCCTTCTTCACGGAAATGTACACCTCTTCACCTTGATAACACTTTAGAAAGCCGAATATTTTCTGAGAGAACAACGTGTTACGTGATTACGTGCTTATGTTACTTGGTTCTACGTCCTTATGTTACGCGATGTTACGTTGGTTACGTGGTGATACGTCGTGTTATGTGATGTTACGTCTTGTCACGTGGTTACGTGGCTATTTTACGTAGTGTGACGTCTTGTTAAGTGGTAATGTTACGCGGTGTTACATCTTGTTACAAGTTACATGCTTATGTTACGTTGTGTTACGTGACTATGTTACGTGGTGTTAGTCTTGGTACGTGGTTACGTTTGTTGCTTACGTTACGTCTTGTTACGTGGTTATATTACGCAGTGTTACGTCTTGTTGCGTGGTTTAATTTGTTTGGTTACGTTACGTCCTGTTACGTGGTGTTACGTCTTGTTACGTTGGTTAGGTTAGACGATGATAGGATTGAATAGACAATGAGAAGTCAAGGTAGGGTTAGGTTAGGGCCTTCGGTGTGGGTTTAGTTTAGAATACTTCTATATAGCTTCACTATAAACATAAATGCAGTTTATCCCTTTCAGTCACGCACACTAACTGTTTAACATATAATAAGTTTGTAAGATTTAGAAAAATGTATATAAAATGAAGTAACGTTAGATGAGATATTTTTATATCACAACACTGTGAATGCCAGAGTGATTGTAGTGTTAACTAACATTATTGTATGACAATGATTTTAGATGTTTGTTAGACATAAGCATTGTTAGGAAATAAGTTTTTATGGCCTTACTGAAACTGACAATAGAGTGGGTAACAATGAAGCGAGGGGATGAGTTGTTTATCACTGAGAAGAGATAAACAAATCACGTCATGTTACCGTGCCTTTCTTTAGAGATGGAGGGAATATCTTCCCTAGAGCATATGTGTTAGTAATTGTGATTGGTTGGCAAAACAGACGTTAATGTTGGCGCGATTTAGTAACCAATAAGAGCTCTATTATAATGTTTAGGCATTTCGAGGTGAAGGAGTATATATTCTCGAGCTATAAGCATGTTTCACGCAGTCTTGAAAAGTCATTCGCGAGGTACACATCACGTAGTTCTGCAGAATCATTCACGAGGTGTGCATCACGCAGTTCTCAGCAATCTCTCGCGAGGTACACATTACGCAGTTCTAAAGAATCATTCACGAGATGCACATCGCGCAGTTCTACAGAATCATTCACGAGGTACACGTCATACAGTTTGGAAGAATCTCTCGCGTCGTAAAGTTAGTTACAAAATGTGAAGTACGCGGCCAGTAATACGACAGTAATTACATTCGGAAATATAATAGTTTCAGTCAGGCGTGTATAAAGATTACAGATGTGTACTGTTAATTGAGTATGACGGCAATAAAAGTGTAAAAACAAATTCTTTTATCAGTGTTATCTTTTAGTAACAACTCCTTTCCGTTTACACGCCCTGCTCAGACATTTTTGCTCGACTGAGTAATAATAGCTAGCCGGAGGACAAAGAACCCAAAATTCAAAATAGTAAAACAATAACAGGCGCCAAGTGAAAAAGATAGCACGGACAGATTACTGCGACAAATGGCTCCCAGAACGCGGGGCGAAATAACCAGGACGTGGGTCGAATGGAGCAGTGCAATTAACTACAAGATTTTAGGACGGCACAGATCCCAGAAACAACCACCAGAACGATCGACGACGCGGATGAGAGGACATCAGCGACTACCAGAACAGAATAAATCAGTGGAATTCGACACCAAGACAGCGAGACGACGTAGATCTATGGTACTGCGACGCAGAGGCGACATATACATCTAGGAGAGGGGGGCAGGAAGCTGGACATCAAAGCAACATCATCAAATGGCATCATAAAGGTTAGAAATTTGTAAATTTTATGTGTATCCTAAAACAAAACAAAAAATTGTGAGAAATTAAATGTTGTTGAGAAATGGAAGAATTAAGAAAACAATGCCCACTAATAATACTGAAGAAACAATTATGGAAGGGGATAATGTAACAGTTGGCCGTAATTCAATGCAGGTTACGGAAAATAGCTCAAACAATGTAGGTTTTGAGGGAGGAAATATCAGTGAAGAAAGTCAGAATAGAATAGCAGGTCAGTCAACTCAAAAATCTTGGATTGTTGAAAACATTTCAGGGCAGGTAGCCGACGACAGAGATAGATATATTAGACATGTGGTTCAGATAATTTTACCAAACAGTGATGAATAACTGTAACGGGTGGTTAAAATGAAGGTTCACAAAGGGATGTAAATGCAGTAGGAAATGTTCGTTGTGATGCTGGTATGATGATGGAAATGATGAGAATTTTTTTGAAACATTAAATAAGAGTGTTCCAGACCAATTAGAAAGTAATAGGAAATTAAATCAAAACATGAAAGGTATTGCTAAGAGTTATAGGGAATTAAGGGAAGATATTGGTAAGAGCTTAGAACAAAAAAGGAAAGAAATTGAAAAGAAATATTTGGAGTTAGATAGTAGTATGATAAAAATGAGAAATGAAAATCAGGAAATAATAGCAAGTGAGATAGGAAAATGTTCAAAGAAAATGTCAGATATGAGCAGAAAAATATCTAACAAAAAAGTGAGGTTAATAATAAAATTGAACTGTTAAAGTAAAATGCACAGAGTTAGGAAGCCGAATGAGTAGCATTTCAACTGAGTTAAGAGAGATGAAGGAGGCTACGAATGCAGATTTAATTCAGGCGAAGTTAATTTCAGAGGGGAGATAATTGAAATTCAGAAGGAGTCGGAAACACAAAGAAATAAGTTGTCCGAAGAAGTTAAAAGTTTTGTCTATAAATTTGGATAAAGAATTAACTTCTGAAATTAACAAGCACCAAGTTGTTCAAAATGAAAACAGTAAAAAGTTGGAACAGACAATAGAAAATCTGCAAGGTACTGGAAATAGGTTAGAATTGAATTCAAGGGTCAATATATGTGATGTCAATGTATCTGATGCACAGAATAATGATAGAGATAGTTCCTCAAGTATGACTAATAATGTGAGTGACGCGGAGGTTTCATCCATAGCCCACGCTGAAACTCAGAGTGAGCAAGTAACAGTAGATAATTTAAATATGGGAATAAGGGACATTCAAAACTATAATTATATCTTAAGTGATTTGCCACTTCCAAAATTTAGTGAAAACTCCAATCCAGTACAGTTTATTGCAGACTTGTCAGAGTACTTTCAAATTAAAAAGATACTGGAAGCATTGAAAATGATAGTTGTTAAAAGATGTTTGGACCAGAAGACTTTAGATTGGTTACAAATGGTATCAGGGGGCAAAATTTCATATGAATCCTTTAAGAGGCTATAAAAGCAAATCCGGGATAAGTAGAGCCAAACTGCAGAATAAAGTATTGGAATGTAAGAGGGTTAACTATGTATATATGTCATAAGAAAGGATAAATAAATTCAGGACAAAAATAAATTTTTAAAGGGGAAAAAGTACATTTTCTTAGTAAACTGTGGCCACATTTGAAAGAAGCATGTAATAAGGATAAATTAATGTCATATTAAAGTAAAAGTATGTAGATATAATTCAAATAGTATTGTTAATATAAAGTACAAAACAATAAAAAAGGGTAAAGATAATTAAAAGAAAAAACATTTATGTAGCACACAGATAATGTTAAATTATGTCTTAGAATTAAGAGATGTAAATATATTTGTGTAGAGGATGAATATTTTGGTAAATATGCTCAATAATTACAAAATGAACCAGGGTAAAAGTCTTGAGTGCATAAATTTTTATGTCAATAACCTAACAAAGTATACCATTTTGTAACAGCGACCTAAATAGTTCAGGGTACAGTATTCGCTGTATAATAAAAAAACTTGTAATGTCAGATGTATGTGTATAAACACATTAGACCCGAGTCAGTGAATAGTAGTGAGAAAAACGCAAGATGTATAACGAGTGTTAAATGCGTGTGCAGTGTTACGTGCAAGTGATAAATACGTGTGTTGCATGATTCAGGAGACTAAAAAGCCAATTATAAAATTTCCAAAAGAGGTTGTAAATACTTATAATTATGTTTCTAGTGGGGCATATAAGGCAGTATTTTAAATCACATCACTGTGAATGCCAGAGTGATTGTAGTGTAAACTAACATTATTGTATGACAATGATTTTAGACGTTTGTTAGCCATGAGGATTGTTAGGAATAAGTTTACACGGCCTCACTAAAACTGACAATAGAGTGGGTAACAATGAAGCGAGGGGGTGAGTTGTTTATCACTGAGAAGAGACAAACAAATGACGTCAGGGTAGCGTGCCTTTCTTTAGAGATGGAGGGAATATCTTCCCTAGAGCATATGTGTTTGCAATTGTGATTGGCTGACAAAACAGACGCTAACGTTGGCGCGATTTAGTAACCAAAAATAGGTCTATGATACTGTTTAGGCATTTCGAGGTGAAGGAGTATATATTCTCGATCTATAAGCATGTTTCACGCAGTCTTGAAAAGTCATTCGCGAGGTACACAACACGCAGTTCTACAGAATCATTCACGAGGTACGCATCACGCAGTTCTCAGCAATCTCTCGCGAGGTACACATTACGCAGTTCTAAAGAATCATTCACGAGATGCACATCGCGCAGTTCTACAGAATCATTCACGAGGTACACGTCATACAGTTTGGAAGAATCTCTCGCGTCGTAAAGTTAGTTACAAAATGTGAAGTACGCGGCCAGTAATACGACAATAATTACATTCGGAAATATAACAGTGTCAGTCAGGCGTGTATAAAGATTACAGATGTGAACTATTAATTAAGTGTGACGGCAATAAAAGTGTAAAAACAAATTCTTTTATCAGTGTTATCTTTTAGTAACAACTCCTTTCCGTTTACACGCCCTGCTCAGAGATATTTGCTCGACTGAGTAATAATAGCTAGCCGGAGGACAAAGAACCCAAAATTCAAAATAGTAAAACAATAACAGGTGCCAAGTAGAAAAGATAACACGAACAGTTTACTGCGACAAATTACTCTCTATATTACCATGAATACCTGTGACGCTATCTGAATTACCTTGTTAAAATGAGTTAAATACCCGACATACTACCCGAATCATATGAAAATTACCTTAAATAGCTCCGGTACGAGTCGTTGCTCTGAATTATCATGAACACTTGTGATACTAACCGGTTTACCCTACATATATACGATACTATCCGAATTACTCTTTATACCGTGTCAATCAAAATTCACGCGGCGGGGTACTTCGATCGAGGGTCTGCGTCCAGCACAAAATAGAAAAATACATTTGAGAGGCCGGCACCACACCATAACTCTCTCGTGGTGGACTAAAGTGTAGAGGTATGGGATCGAACCATACTTCGCATTAAAATACAACTATTACAGCGAAGCCGGCGCCTGCACCATTATTTGCCGTCCGTACCTAAGGACATTTTGAGAATGACGTGACAGGGGGACGTAGGGGAGGAGTAGAGTGACTCGAAAGATCGCACACTACATATAACACAACTTAAATCTTTAATAGTTTATATGATTTTCTAAGCAGACTGGGCAACCAGATTGAATTACCTACAAAACGGTTTGACCATTCTAATCTTAAACTTAGTTTTCCAAGATACCTTGGCAGTTCCAGGCGTGGTCACCTTGGTCCTTGCTAAGGTCCCGAGTTCGGCACCTTGACGGGGTCGTCGCCGATACTTCCACTGACATAGTTCCGTCGTTCAACAATAATCACCCCTTACTGAATTCATGGTTGATTTATATACTAAAGTCCATATACCATCATCCAGGAAATGAGTCAGCATTACGTGCGTCACTACGCCTAAGGCTGCAGTGAATGACTTGTATAGGAAGTGAATCACTCCACCTGACACATCGTGGATATTGCAACTGATTGCACCATGAGCCGTAATGATTGCCAAGTTTTTCATATAAAATTGAATATATCGTGACAATATAAAGATTGAATTTTCTTTAAATTCAGAGGGATGCAAAACATCTTCTCCGTTGTCGAAAGTGTTCATTTCTATACCCTCGATATTTCCAAGTACTTTAATTAGGTATTGATACTTTGGTTGATAGAGAGACTTTGAATAAATATTCAAGTTTTCAAAGCGTAGTTCAATCCCATGGAGTAGCATATTGAGTAATACGTTTGCTTTCCCTGCACTGGAACTCCCTAAAATAAGAGTTCTGACATTAGATGGAAATGGCTTCCCATAACGATCACATCTAAAGTCACTTTCAAAGTCTAATACCTGAATAGGTAGAGAGCAGTGCTGCTTAACAAGCTCCATGTTAACAACTAACTTATAAAATGTATGCGCGATGTTTATATATTACCTAGTGCAGACTAGTTAATGATTGGATTCATTTTGCAGCGTGTAGTTACTATCTTCAAGCGAAGATATAAAAGGGCTAATGTACGCAATTACTCGATTAGTATATCATGAGAGCTAAGACAGGGAGGTCGTATAAGTGTGGCTCTGGAATTATTAATTCCATAATTAATTCACTCCCCTTTGAAGCTCACTTACCTGAGTATAGATATTGCGGCCCAGGCACTAAATTGGAAAAACGTCTAAAAAGAGGAGACCCGGGAATTAACCAATTAGACGAAGCTTGCAAACAGCACGACCTCGCGTATGCTGAGCATGACACTGCTTCAAGACAAATAGCGGATAAGATTCTTGCAGAGAAGGCTTGGAAGCGTGTGCAGTCTTTAGACTCAACTTTCGGTGAAAGGTTAGCTGCGAGGATAGTAACGCATCATGAAGGGAAAGGTTGCAGCGGGAGCGGGAAAGAGAAAGAAGAAGAGAGGAGGGTTTTTACCATTGATACCCATCATTGCTGCTTTAGGCACTGCAGCAGGCGGCGCTGCTCAGATAGCCCCTGCAGTCAATAAAAAGGGCTGCTGATAGGCACTTAGCAGAAGTTGCGAGGCATAACAAGGCGATGGAGACCCGAGGAAAGGGACTCCGAAAGAGAAGATGTAAGAAGAGGAATAAAAGAGGATTCTTACCTGTAATGCCCCTGATGTCGTCTTTAGCAGCTGCATCTAAAATAGCAAGGTCCTTGAAAAAAAGATCTAAAGGCAAGGGTTTAAAGAAGAAGTCAAACCGGTGGAAGAGGATTGTACATATACTGGAGTAAGCCCTAAGTAACGTAGACATCGAATGTTATGCTAAACGTTTAAAAATTCTTTATTTTAGAGGAGCATATATGTTTGACAAACTACCTTTAAAACCTCACTTCAAAGAGAGACTTATTACCAATCTCGATAATTCTGATAATGAAGGAACACACTGAGTTGCTGTAAGGAAAGAAGGTGATGTCACATACTACTTTGATAGTTTCGGTAATTTGAAGCCTCCCCCTGAGATTGAGAAATATCTACAAGGTGTTAAAAATCTTCCACAATACACAGAGATACCATAATTTCGATTCAGTTATCTGTGGGCACTTGTGCTTGCAATTCCTTTTATCCTAGGAGCTGTACACTGTCAAGATGAGTTATACAGTTACAGTGAGTGGGTCAGACACTATTATTTCAACGTATCTAAACCCCCCTCTACAGCTAGATCCTCCAGGTCATTATGAGATTGCTCTTTTGAATTTTGAAACATTCTATTCAATACCAAACGTCGATGAAAGTAATAATCGATTTCATTATATTCATAATGGTAAACCCGTAACCATTGTCATCTCTCATGGAACCTACAGATTGCCGATATCAATGCATTTATACAGGATAAGCTAGGATTGAATGATGAAGTCTTCTTCATAAGGTCTAATAATAATAATAATACAATGAAGGTTGAAATTACATGTCCTTATACAATAGACTTTTCTAAGGCTAGATCTATTGGTTCGCTTCTAGGATTCACCGACACTAAAATAATTCCTGCTGGAGAAGCGTTTGAATCTGACGATCTTGTGAATATATTCAAAGTGAGTATCATACGTGTGGAGTGCAGTATTGCAGCAGGCTCTATCATTGACGGTAAAAGTGGACATTCGCTCAATGAGTCTTTCCCTTCTGTTCCACCAGGCTATCACATCTCTCAAGAACCCTCGAACCCTATATATTTACCAGTCATAGATACAAACTATATAGACCAGATCACTATTCGAGTGGTAGATCAACACGGGAAGGCAATCAACTTCAGGAATGAGGTTATTACTACAAGACTCCACATAAGACGCAATGGCAATACATTTTAAACGACCTCGCAAATACTATAATAGAGGACGTACAGCACGTTTGAAGCATACTATCTCTCCAGCTTCCGAGAAGTTAACACGTGCTAACCGCAAGTTCCTCGAGGGGTTAGGTTACAAACCGCTATAATGAACATCTTAAACGTGACAGAAGTTCCGGCCTTTGATGACAAGATCACCAAGGAGGAGGAGCATGTTTTTCTACCATACAACACCTCAGCTCTGGATGTAAATGATGAAATTAGAATACCTTGCCAATCTGTAGATTTGTATGCGCTACCTAACAAGAATTATCTCAACATCGAGGGCGCTCTCACCAAGGTAGATGGATCCCCTACTACAGCGAAGCTCACTAATAATGCTATAGCCTTCATGTTTGATAAGATAGTCTAGATATGAATGCTACAACTATAGACAGAACAAGGAATCCTGGAATTACAACAACTATACGAACTTATGTGACTCTCAACCCTATGGAATCGAATTGGCTGCTGAATGCTGGAGGGGCCTATCCTGGTAAAGAAGTTGATATAGTACATGCTGCGAATCGGGCTTTCAATGCTGTAGTCCCTCTCTCGATGCTCCTAGGATTTGCTGATGATCACAAGGAGCTTATACTCAACAGCAAGTTTGAATTGGTTTTCATAAGATCCAAAGATTCTAGAAATTGTGTCCAGACTTCAAATGGAGATGAAGCTAATGTAACGTTAACTAGAATCGAATGGAGGATGCCTGTAATTCGTCCTTCCGATGCTGAAAGCGTTCACATTCTAAACATTGTCAAGTCTGATAAACCTCTACACCTTGCCTTTCGATCCATGAATCTTCATACCTTGACTGCTGTAACCCAGACAAGATCTTCCACGTGGAATGTAGCTACAACATCTAAGCTCGAGAAACCCCGCTTCATCATAGTGTGTGCGCAGACTGCAAGATTTGGTGATTATAGCAATAACAGTTCCGAGATTGTTTACTACAACATTACTAATTTGAGGCTATTTCGCAATAGTGCATGCTACCCCTACCATGATTTGAACTTGGACTTTAAAAATTCAAAGTTTGCTTCACTATATGACATGTACTGTAAATTTCAAAGTTCCTATTATGAAAGAGATAATTATCCCCTCTTGAAGAGAAAGGATTTTCTTCACCGTGCACCATTATTCGTAATAGACTGTACTCACCAACCCGATAAAGTTATAAATGGAGCTGCGAACATCAGAATCAAGATTCAAGCATCTGCAAATATCCTCCCAGACGTCAATGCACTGCCTGGATCTACATGACAAAGTATTTACCTACAAATCTGTTTCTCACGTGATGCAAACAACTATATAATTATGTGTATGTTTGGGTGAATGGTTTTTTTTGTGAAGGATTGTACTAGGATACGTTTATGAATAATAAATTGAATTCATATACTAAAACACTCTTTTATTGACTTTAGTATACATTTCAAGCATTTTCCTTCTCCCCTCCTACCCCCTAAAACTAGTTGCTCCTGACTTGTAGAAATCATTTAAAATATTCAAATGTCTTTCAATATAGGGCAATAACCGTTTTTGGTTCCTTACACCATCAATGTCTAAATATATAACATTATTATTTAAACAAGTATTTATGAAATGAATTGAATAGTCAAGAAATACAATAATATTGTATGCATAAATTACATTGTCACAATATTCATCACACGCGAGCTTTTTTTCTTGGTGTAGGTAATCTTCAATCATTGGAATGTTTTTGGATATTATACCCCAGGCTGATTTTGTAATATAAACAAATGATTTATCACATTCACAATTTATGTAGAGGGAGGGGATGTCATAGTATAGTCCAATGTTCACGGTTTGGGAGGGGGATATGCTGACGTCATCAAGCCCGAGTAATCGATTCTCCATGCTCCCCAGGCGAATGCAAGGTATCTTCAATGAATAAGAAGACCATGGGACCCTCGTTGAGGATCCTCCTCTTACACCCCCTCTTCTGCTTTTTCTCACCAGACTCGTTCTTCCTCTTCCTCCGCTCCCTCCTCACGCTGCTGCAACATATATTCAAAACAATGTTAGAAATAGGTTTAGCAAATGATTTCATTCGCCTGAAAGAGAAAATACATATATTAGAAAAAATCCTCTTCCCTTGTCACACAAAAGTATGATTAAAGAGTGTCACACTCACTTCAAGGGTTTGCAAGATTCTGGGTGTATCTCAGGCGGGCAATGGTGACTCGTCTGATTTATCCACTCCTCAACCCTCGTAGCTTTATCATCAGGAGCGGTAATGACGGAGAGTGTAGCGACATCCTCATCCATAGGCTGGGTATGGCGTTCTGCGATTGGATATTCCACTATATCGACATCGCGTCTCTCAGGATCCTGCTCCTCTATTGGCACGGGTACCTTAGGGGCAGTCATTCGCAATCTGTAATAATTTAATTTTGGTTTAGACGCGGAATAGCATTAGAAGCAGTAAATGAATGTGTAATTTAAAATTTCTTCTACTCACTCGAGGTTTCTCTTCCTGCGCTGGTAGACCTCGCAGTTGTCGTTACATAGGAAGAAGGATGTCATGCGTTCATGTTGGCCCGGGTTAGTAAAAAGTACAGAATGCATGCATCCGGTGCACGTCTCTGTATCACATTCAGCTAGATGTTTCGAGACGAAGACATCATCAACTTCAACGACATCGTTAAGATCCTCCGCATCCTCCTTCTCCATGCGATTTTCACTGAAAGAATAAAATAATTTCAAGTTAGATTTCATTTAACATGCATGCAGAATATTACTGAATTATAGAAAAACGTATATTACTTACATGTTCGCTCCTCAATAAACAGGACAGCTCTTTGTGCACACTTCCAATGTAGTCATCTGATCATGGTCCGATGGTTGAGTACACAATACTGAATGGATTAAACAATTGCAGGTTTCGGTATGGAAGTATACGTAGTGAAAATAATCTTCTCCGCACTCGCTCCAGTAATCATTCACATCAGATGCATGATTATCACCAACCATTTCCATTATCACTGAACGAACACTCAAAAACAATAAATGATCGCCCATACACACATACGATGGCGACCAGGTGCGCGAGTCAATTCATATACACTTAATTGTATTCATCGATCGACGAGTAGCGTTTAATTACATTAATCAATCAAGATACATGCTGCGAGGGTTTGCGTCCAGCCCTTCAGAGGCGCGATGCCAGGACGTTAGCAGTATAAACCATTGATCCTTTTTTTCAATAATGTTAGATAATATTATACATGGACGAACATTACCTGATTGACTGACACAACTGTCACTTACATCGATTTGCGGGGGCGGCGACACGCGACGAAAACAATAACCCATTGTTCGACGATCCCCGACTGTCGGCATCAGTAGCACACAAAGACCCACCTCCATTAGCGACGAGCACAATAGCCCATTGTTCTCCTATACCCAGCCCGGCATTAGGTCATGCCACAAAAGGACAATAGCCCTTTGTTCTAGACCTCTACCGGGCGGCATGCTAGTAGAGCACAAAGGAGGGGGCGTGGTCAGCCGCTTCTGAGGGTAAGGCCACAAAAGGAGAATAGCCCATTGTTCTACACCTCTCTCTGGCGGCATGCTAGTAGCACACAAAGAGAGGGCGTGGTCAGCGGTTTCTCGGCTCAGCACACAAAGGAGGGGGCGGGAGTCGGCGGCACAGAACAAAGGGTCATTAATCCTATTGTTCTGATCGGAACAATACCCCCTTGTTCCCGTTCTCTCATCTTATTACTACTCATATTCTACCCTTCAAGCCCTGTCTAGTATAGCATCTTTCCTCGTATTCCCTATCTCTCTTGTATAAAGCACATTCCCCTCCTTCAGCATCTGACTAGCCAAGCATCAGCCCTGGTATTCCCTATCTTCCCCATATAAACGTATTTTCCTCCTTGAAGGCACTTGTTTTCCCTATCTTCCCCATTTAAACGCATTTTCCTCCTTGAAGGCGCTTGTTTTCCCTATCTTTTCCCATATAAACACAAAAAGTGGCCCAGCTCCCCCAATAATATGCTACTCATATACTGTGCTAAAATACGTAGTTTGGCATTTATCTGAAATTTCGTCCTTTAGTTGTACGGTTCAAAGCCACATGCACGCGGTACCAGCGGTCAGGTTTACGCCTGAAGTTCCCCTTCGATCGTGAACTTCACCATGTACCGCAACTATAGGGTAGTTAAATTATATTTGAACCCTTTCACGGCCTCTCTACTGTGTGAGACAGCCGGCAGTCCCCGGGAAAATTACGCCGGCAGAGGCGGACTAAAAACCTTATCTTATAATAGATGCTGAAAATGTTGACCATCTGCTCTCAAATAGGCAGCATATCTGGTGTAAATGTTCTCGCTCACTCTCCGAAGCTCAGCAGCAGGAATTCTTGTGATTTCTTGCGCAATATTTTCTCTAAGTTGCTGTAGTGTGCGAGGATTGGAACGATACACTTTGTCGTTTAAATAACCCCATAAATAAAAATCACAACTCGTTAGGCCAGGAGAACGAGGGGGCCACAAATCAACACTAATTATTCTGTTATAAACTCTCTTATGATGTAATGATTGCATGCAATAAGAGAGGTGTTTGATGACAGAATAATTAATGTTGATTTGTGGCCCCCTCATTCTCTTGGCCTAACGAGTTGTGATTTTTATTTTTTGGGTTCTTTAAAAGACAAAGTGTATCGTTCCAATCCTCGCACACTACAGGTTCTTAGAGAAATTATTGTGCAAGAAGTCACAAGAATTCCTGCTGCTGAGCTTCGGAGATCGAGCGAGAGTATTTACAGGAGATACGCTGCCTGTTTGATAGCAGAAGGTTAACATTTCCAGCGTCTATTATGAGGTAAGGATTTTAGTCCGCCTCTGCCGGCGTACTTTCCCCGGCGACTGCCGTCTGTCTCGCGCAGTAGAGAGAGGCCGCGAGTGGGTTCGAATATAATTTAACTACATTATATTTGCCTGGATATGCTTGCCGATAACCAGGAACCGTTAAAACTTTCCTCTCGTATTACAGGATAGACCAAGGATTAAAGGCATATCCTGTCAATAACAAAAGCCAGTTATTCCGTTCGTTGGATTTGTATATATTATACCTTTCTTGGGTTTTATTCCATATCTACTTTACTAATTACTTCACGGTTTGGCCGCTAGTTGGCGCTTTGTGGCTATACAGTTTATTCAGAAGAACCGCCAACATTTTGAGCGTAATCATCACGACGACGGTGTCTTGTGGTCTCGAAATTTAGCACGAGGCTTACGACGTTTAGGTAGGTGTGTGTATATGACCTGCATTCAAATAACAGGCATGGTAAAACAACATGGGCAATAAAGGATGCAAGAGCGAACTTCAGACGCTCGCCTAAAGCAAAAACATGAGACAAATGTCCATGTCATATGTGGCCTCTAGTTAGTTTGCCCTTGGTTGCGCTTCCGCCAGTAGGGGACATTTTGTGCCTCTCGTTGGTACACTTCAGAATTGAAGAGTTGCCATATTTGAGTGAAAACACTCAATAAAACGACAAGGTCCTGTGGCTTGAAAACTGTTCCCGAGGTGAGGTTACAACGCCCACTTTAGTGTGTATATATGAACGGGATAAAGATAACCGGTTCTAGCAGATTACACTTGCGTTGGCAGTTTCTTCTGCGCATGCGCAGTAGTAACAAGATGGAACCCTTTGTTGATATTCCGTGATCATCTTGCTACAAAAAAAACTTTCTTAAAAAGGTAAAGCGGGTTGGTTACAAACTTTTAAGGTGCTCACATTTCTCCTAAACCTCTAATGTAGGTATTTTCATTGCTTTCATCTCGATTTTTTTACACTTGGGGGGGGCGCAAGTCACAGATACGGCAGTTTAGCCAAAACATTAAAACATTGCTAGTCTCGCGGATTACACTAATACAGTTGGGATGGCAGTTTCCTCTGCGCATGCGCAGTATTAACAAACTGGACTATTTTGTTGGTATATCGCAATGAATTTACCATATAAGAAAGTGTCCTAAAAGAGAGTAATGGCTGATTTACAGGCTGTGTAAGTGTTCACAACTCCTCTTAAAGCCACTGCTATATGCATTTTCTTTCATAAAGTCACTACTTTTTGGTACCTTAAAATTAAGTGGATATGGAACCGTTATAAGGCGAGCGTAAAGTTCACTCTCGCCTCCTTTACTGCACAATTTCTGATATACCCGTTATTTGCATCCAATTCTCTCTCTCTCTCTCTCTCTCTCTCACACTAACCTAAACCTAACTTCGCTTAAATCTCGAAACCACAGGACACTCTTGAATATTAATCATATTTCGATCTCGTGGTATTTTTCGCTCAAATGCTGCCGGCACTTCAGAATAAACGTATAAACTATGATAGCCACAAGGTGCCTACTACTGGCCAGACCGTCAGCTAGTCAGTCAAGGTAATAAGCAGGCCTCGATGTAGGTTTCCGAGACACATTCGAGCGGCGGCAGCCGCAGTGTACACATCGTATGGAATGTGAGCTCCGCCTTATAGAGCATTGCGTGCTTTTCCGTTTCCATCTGCTTTGTGTTTATATACTGAGTATCGTATTTGGATACGATGGCAACAAGATACATTCGTCAAAATACTATAAAGGCTACTTTCAAGAAAGACGATCCACGGCCATCAGCTCTGGATACACATTGTTGGATTGCCGAAGTACCATATGTTAAAGATGTAGAACTCCTAGCAATTCAACTGGTAGGCAAACGGAATGCAGCTTCTATAAAATTTACCAAAGAGGTGGTGTATAACAGGTATTTACAGCGTCACAGAGGGGAATCTTCCATCGAACTGTTAAATGGGGCAATTACTTTGGTCAACATCACTCCGGCAGAAGAGGACCTGGTTACTGTACGGCTTCTCAACATACCACTCGAAGTTCCTAATGACTGTGTAGGTAATGTGTTGATTAACTATGGCGAGGTCCGGTTGAAAGGGGAAACTTGGGCTTACCGGTATCGATTTAAAGTTGAAACTGGTATTCGCATCGCTTCAATGAAGCTTAGTAAGCCGATGTCATCCAACATCTTTGTTATTGGGCACGAGGCCTACGTCATCTATTCTGGACAGGGCACAAGTTTGTTTCTCGTGTGACAGTATATCACATCTGCGACATGCATGTCCCAACATAGGTTACCGCCAGCCAGTCAGTGTTCAATCAAGAACACGGCTCGCTTTCAGTGATCTCTTGAAGCCACATAGCTCCACATCTGCACCGGCTACTGGTGACACCTCCTTGGCTCCAACTACCTCTTCGGCAACTGTTGATGTCCCTACGTAGCGTCTACTGCGGATGTGGTTGAGATGGAGACTAAGCTGCAGGTGGATGCCCCTGCGGTTCCACATCCCAGCTTGTCCTTGGAACTGTAGCAGCTTCCTAACTCTGAGCAGTTCATTGCAGCCACTGTGGTACCCCACCTCACTGCTTCAGAACGTGGTACGGCTCGTTCGGAATCCGGAACGGACACTGGTGATGAACTTCTCGAGGAATTCTCTGGTTCGCGTGTTCCACCTGGAATGCTTGTGAGCACTACTGATGACATCCCTGGGCCTGTTGGGGTTAGTGTTCTGTCAGCTGGTGAGAACAGCGGCACTACCCCATTTAATTCGAGCGCCTGCGGACTGCCGATGTTTCATGGCTTTGGAGAAAGATAGTTGGAATTCCGAAATGGAAGCCACGGACACTCCGGCGGCGATGTCAAAGAGGTTCTGAGCGAGGAGTTGCTTGTTGGTTGTGCAAGTAAGCGTCGTAAAAAGGCTGCAGGCGGTAAACTGGGATTTCCTCTTCTTCGTCCCCAGGAGTATCGACCACATGCTGACAGGTTTACTTTCTCGGTCTTTCCCTACCTCACCGTTCTATTTTCTCTCTCCTGTATGACCCGCACACCCCATGTTGCTACCGCTAACTACAATGGTAGTTACTGCCAGACCATAGTATATGACTTGCAGCATTTTCTATATGACTTCGATATTGATATTCTGTTCCTACAAGAAGTCGTCTCCTCCGATTTTTCCTCTCTTCGCAACTACACGGCGCATGTGAACTTAGGGACCGACCGCAGGGGTACGGCACTTATCACCAAGTCTGGTATTGCTCTCCACTCCATTGAATGCCTTCGCTCTGTACGTGGCATAAATGGTGTTTACCGGGATTGTCTGTTTATTAACGTCTATGCCCCCTCCGGGAGTAATAAACGCCAGTAACGAGAGGACTTCTTTCGCACGGACTTCCTGTATCTGCTTCGCACTTTACCTGCTCATTATATATTGGGTGGAGACTTCAACTGTGTGCTTCGTCCGGATGACTACTGGTTGCTATCGACCTAGTGGGAGTTTGCAGCAATTGACTTCCAATCTGCACGTGGTGGATGCATGGCTGACGCAACAACAGACTGTGGCGTATACCCATGTTACCTGAAATTCTGCTTCCCCATTGGATCGCTTCTATCTTCCCCAGGACTTTGGAAAGAATATCCGCTCAATTGAACATATCCCACTTTCCTTTTCAAACCATTTAACTGTTCTTCTACACATTGATCTAAATCTCCCCTTTCTACCCATTGGGCGCTCCTATTGGAAACTAAACACCACCTGTCTTCATCATGAGTTCATTGCGGCCGAGATCTCCGATCTATGGAAGCTTTGGTCGGCTAAAAAATCTCGCTATGCGGACGTCACCGATTGATGGGACTTTTATGTCAAACCAGAGCTGCTACAGTTTTTAGACTGCGTCTCGAGCACTC
This sequence comes from Deroplatys truncata, assembly GCA_030765065.1. Lineage (NCBI taxonomy): Eukaryota > Metazoa > Arthropoda > Insecta > Mantodea > Mantidae > Deroplatys > Deroplatys truncata. Next base: position 125,893,656 of record CM060990.1, on the reverse strand, counting down.
CTTCAGGACGAGGAGCATACCCTACAATTTTACTTTGGTTGTCTTCGGAATCTTCAGGAGAGTCCCATCGGTTTGGTCAACCGTCGTATGAAAACGAATTATTACAAGGCAAAAATTTCATCCATTTCATCCATTTATAGGAGGCGTATCTCCTAAGGGTTCGCCGTCGTCTGCATACTCCAGTTAAGGAGGGAAGTATCAATCTGTTCCATCTCATGCAGACTTACAAACGACGTCGAGTAAATCTCATTTTACAGGTGCAAGATGAATCTGGAACCATGTATACTACTCCAACATCCATTTTTCGTTCTTTTCGATCCTATTTTGAACACCTTTTTCACTGAGACCTTCCTCGCCCCCTTCTCTCAGTCACCTAGATGCATATAGACCGCCACCGCTTTCTGAGCAGGACAGTCGATGCCTTTACCAGCCCATTCGTAAATCCGAAGTCTTTGCTGCCCTTCTTCAGGGAAAGACCTCCAAAACTCCTGGGAGTGACGGTCTGCCCATGGAGTTCTATCGTTGCTTTTGGAATATGATTGGTGATGGCTTAACAGCGGTCTACAATGTCATCTTACAACGTGGACAACTCTGTGCTTCACAAAAGCGGGGAATTATTATCCTCATCAAGAAGAAACCTCACTCTTCCTCTGTTGCTGATTTCCGTCAGATTACTCTCCTCAACTTTGATTATAAACTTCTGGCCCATGTATTGACCAACCGACTACAACCTTTCCTCGGCCAGCTTGTTCATCCATCACAACACTGTGGTGTCCTGCAACCCAACATTTTTGATGTTGTGTGTTCCTTACAAGACTCCATTGCTTATTCCTCCTCCCAGGGCGCCCCCTTTACCTTGATTTCTTTGGACTTCAGACGCGCATTTGATAGTGTTCGTCATGATTATTTGTTTGAATGTTTGGCTTGGACTGGCTTAAGTGACACCTTTATCTCATATATCAAATGCTTATGTAACGGAATTTCGAGTTGTGTGCAGGTTAATGGGTTTCTTTCACTAGAGGTTTCTATTGGCAGGTCGGTCCGCCAAGGCTGTCCAGCTTCTATGTCCTTATTCATTCTTGCTTTGAATCCATTGCTTTGTCAGTTTCAAAACACGGTTGTAGGCCTATCCTTACACTCTCACCAACTGGGTACACTGGCATATGCTGATGACGTTAGTGTTATCCTTACCAATGCTGCTAATCTACGCTCCTTGTGGGATGTTTTACTCTAATTTAGCGTAATATCCGGCCTTGAAATCAATCAGGAGAAGTCTAAAGCTCTTCTCGTTGGACGATGGACACCACCTCCATCACTGGCACTTCTACAGATAGTTTCGAAACTGAAGATTTTGGGCATTACGTTTACCACATCCTTGGGTGAAACGCAACATCTAAACTGGATGGAAACCAATTGTTAGCCGCATTAAGAACACAGCGCAGACCATCTATCATCGTGACCTGTGCCTGTATCAACGCAGCTGGGTGGTGCATCTGTACCTCCTATCGCAGTGTTGGTTTGTGGCCCAAGTTTTGCCGTTGCCGAAACTATATTCCCGGCAGATCACCTGTGCGATTTCCTGGTTCCTCTCGCAGGGCTGTATCTTTAAAGTTCCTATGTTTACCTTGCACTTATCTCCCCTAAGGGGAGGTATTGGGCTCTTTAATGTTGGATTCAGGTGCTTAGCGCTATTCCTTTGCCGCGGGAGGAAGATACAAGCCTTGAATTCCACCTTTTCTGCCTCTTGCGTGACTCCTTGGTCCACGCATCTGGATCTCCGAAATCCCGTGGATGTTCGATCCATTCCTGCCTCTCTACTCTATCTGCGCACTTATTTCTTGAAATGGTGTTATTTTAGTGTAGACTGTCAACAGCCTGACAATCGGATTGTGCGCAAAATTTATAAAGATCTCATTCAAGCATGCGACTTACCTTCGATGCACCTCGAACGTATTGCGCTAGCTAACCTTGATTACGAACAACTCTGGAAATATGTCACTAGCACTATACTCCCTTACATGGTTCGTTCCATTTGATACCAGGCAGTCCACGACGTGATACCAACCCGTCAGCGTCTCGCGAGTATTCATTTATGTGACTCCTTCTTGTGCCTTCGTTGTCAACAGCCGGATACTCTACTACGTCGCATATCCAGCTGCTCCATGGCATCTGGTATATATAACCTTGCGGTGACCTTACGCAAGTTGGATTTTCATAGTTGCACTCCGGAAAGCTTTCTTCGTCCGGACTTCCGGTTTCCACGTATTCAGCACAATAGCCTCATTTGGATACTTGGACACAGTATCTACTATCTACTTTGGAATTTCCCCGAAGCTACTGATGCCCAGCAGTATTTAGATTTCTTGCGCAGAGCAAGATGGAAGATTTGCTCTGGTCGCACCTTTCAACGAAACTTTGGTGACTATCTACAAGTTCTCGATTCTTAGTAAATAAATAAAACGATATATATAGAAAATATATAATTTAAGAATTTCATAAATTAGTTACACTAAAAGTTTAGATAATAAAAAAATGCGCGCAGAGTATCCGTATATTTGCTCGCTTTTATAAGCTCATTTAAAGAGGATGTCCTTTTTTGTACTTGTTAAAGTGGCATAGTTCACATTTTTCCCACATATTTTGCAAATAAACAAAATAAAATTAAAAGAAAAAAAAGACGCATGAAGTTAGGGGCACACGGACCACTGTGTTGTTTAGTTCGAGTGGAATGGCAGAAGACACGTGCAGGTAGCCATTGCCTCAACATGTAAACATCTAGTCACAGTAGGGCACAAAATAAACGTTCACATTTTCCAGTGCGCATCGAGTACGGAAACTAAGTGCCTAACATAACAATGTTGCATGATTGTACATGTATTAACATTCTGAAATAGCCGTTTTCCATGGCAGAAAGAAACATGTAAACAATATACATATCACAAAATAGATTTCTTTACAACTTCATTGAACCATATACATAAATATTTAAAATAAGCAAATGCATAAATTTATAACCCAAATAATGCTAATGAACACAACACACTTCCTTACATGTCACTGCAGCGAATACAAGGTACATTCGCAATGTATCAAATGAAAAACATCTCTGATTGTCACTTAAAATAAGTTAATAGATAGAAAAACTTCGTTCTACGTCATATGACGTGACAGGTGCATAGCAAAAGAATGGGATATCACACGAATCAAATTTCGTGGGTTTGTATTCATTGTTTATATCCAATAAAACTTCCTTAATGGCACACATATCTGCAAAACCAGAGTTTCTTCTCCAGGACATATTTTTAATTTGGCGTCCACACTTGCAATAAGAGAGTCCAATTTTGACTCATTCAGTTTTTGAAGTAGTGCAATTACGAACTGAAGAGCCCTACGCATTTCTAAATCTGACGCCTGCAGATGTGATACGGTTCTAGATATATCTACACAATGTTTTGTAATGAATAGGAACGACTCCATTAACTGTTCTGAAATCAGAGGTTTTACAATAGCCACAGCACTACATCCTCTGAATCAAAAGTATTTATTACGTCTATGTCTTTGGGATAGTGTTCGGCATAATAAGTAGCTGCGTCCAATCAACTGCCCCAACGCGTAATAATAGGCTGCGGTCGTAGGGGAATATTAGGTGCTATTGCTTAAATCTTTGTATCCTTGAAGGAACTTTCAAAAGCATTCTTTGACGTTGGATATGAAGCATTCGACATCTTAAATTAACTCTTGCGTGTTCGTCCACTTTATGAAGGGCGTGTGTCATACACGTTATATGAATTAATTTAGAATATAGCACCTGAAGAGCTTTTGCTGCCTTCACCATGTACGATGCTGCATCAGTTACAAGCAATAAAACATTTTGTCGTTTGTTTCCATGTGGATACAAGAGAAACATTGAATTTTCGAAGAGATTTTCTATGCTCTTGTGGTTTACTTTGTCCAGTATCTCAGATGTCACTAACATTTTCTTACCTGCACGATCGGGCAACAAAACTCCCATAGTAACGTTTGCTACGAACCTACCACAGCAATCTGTTGTTTCGTCCAGTGAAACCCAAGTTTTCCGGTCTTGCACCACTTCCCTTATCTGTTTCAACGTATCGTCACAGCAAGATGTAATATAATGTTTTCTTATGGTCGACACTCGGGGAACATTTTTATTCCTATATTTTTCTAGAAACGCTTTAAAATATTTATTTTCAACCTTGTTGAAAGAGATGTTGGCATGTACCAACATACTACGCAAATCTCGGTTAAATTCTTTCTGATTTTCCATGTTTCATTGTGATGTTGAAGGCCTCTGTAGGTTGTGTAATTTAATATCTTTCGTGGTATTTTGCTATTGCAGTGTTTTTGAAAGAATCGGGATATGTCTGTCCTGGTGTATTCTTTGCAGCGTTTGCAATATACGGTATTGTATCCTTTAACTAGGAAATGTTGCTTTCCAAACTTCTCTATAAGTGCATCCTGAAGGGAACGCTTGGTACTCGTATTCTTTGACATGTTTCAAAGTACTGTGGAGTATAAATAAGAGCAATTAATACTAACATAAATGTCGATGAATATGTAAATACCATGAAACTAAGTTCTTTACTCATTGGATCTCGACTACTTAAGGATACTGCATCAACCAAGGCCAAGCAGCAATATGATGTCCACAGTGACCTTCGCTACGCAAGTACCTGTAAGTTGGAAGCGCTACCCCAACCACCGGGCTAGGATATCAACTCAACCCCGTTGGTTCACAACTGCCGTCTGCTAATTCCGTGACCCAAAACCGAGGCCTGGTAATAAGAAACGGTTCTGTAAACACCTTCCAAACGCGGAAGAAGGATGATTTAAAGAAAGAAATAAGTATATAACACAGTTTAAAAGGAGATGCGAGCAGTTGGAAGGGCTGTAACCCATCCACCCTCCCTTTATAAGACACTTTCTTACATATAAATAAATCGCTAAATGGCAATTACTGGCGAAATCCGCGAAAATAGCTATAGTTTTAGTTCTTTTTATTCCAAACACACTCGCTACCTACCGTATTTATCCCACCAAATAAAGTGTAATGATTCTTCTTTGGGGTTTAGTCTCACAGATCCTACGGCTACACTTTCGGCTTAGGGCCCTAAATTGGTCACTAAAGCAAGGCTAGCTGTGTTTTTCGTTCAGATGTTGGCGGCCCTTCCGTATGAACAGCATAGTTACAAAGTACACACTACCGGGCAAACCGTGAACTTAAGTTTGGAAGGTGGACTGGGAACAAAGTCCCGTTATTTTTTGCAATCTTCACTATAAGCTAAATATGAAACTGTTACCAAAAGGAGTTTGTCCTACCTTAATATTTTCTCTCCAGTGCTGAATTCCCATCAATAATGCCCTCAGCTCTGCAATGAATCACTTTGCCTAGACCTCATTCTCTGAAACATCTTTATCACTTCTCTGTCACTATGCTAGAAGAAGTGACGTTCCATCTGGATATCCAACTTCCACGCTGCTGAACCTATGAGAAGCGTTGTTGTAGGAACAATCGGTTCTACCAATCCAAATAGAAGCAAATTCCATCCGCGACAACAATAACTGCTACCAGCATACATTGGTCCTTCTTCTGCTGTACCTCGAGATGTCTCCTTCAGTAATCAACGTCCTTGTACAGAATTCTTGTTTTTGTCTTTCCAAATGTCGATATTGATCTTCAATAATGTAATTGAATTCTTTCTTGCATTAAAATTCAGCAGTATATATGTCCCGTTTAACTGACGCACGTGACAAACACTGCTTTGATTACGTCGATACGTTACCTTGTGCTTCCATTTGAAATTCAAACAAACTGTCAGTCTTTACGCTAACACAAGGATTCACTTGAAACATGTCAGCTTAGAGGATACTTGGGACAAATCGCAGGGTATTTTTACACTTTTTTTCAATTGAAAGGAAGCCAGTTTCCTCTAGAAGTGTACCATCTGCTTTACTGCTTATTAAAGAAGGTTTTCCGAGCATACTGGTATCAACATTTTTTATCTAGCTTTAAATCTTTTAATTATAAAACTATTTAAATATAGTAAAATAATTTCTAAAAAATTACTTTCATTTATAGGTACAGTGGGCTTCAAATGTTTTCCGATGGGCCAAGGGGTGTAGAGTAAGAGGGGGAAGAAATTTCTTCCCGACTAGTCATGCCTGGCTATAGCCAACAGTAAGTGACGGTCGTCTCAAAGGTCACATTTACTTCTGTGTATGCTCGTATAATTCAACGACCTGACTCTGAGAGGAAAGAAGACGAAATCAAATACTTTTCTCTTTACTAGAACTATTCAAGCGAATTAAATTAACATTTTCCTTGCTTAATATGTTGTTTAAAAATCAAATATTACACTCCTTATACGGGTGCTACATAAGTACAACATTCAGTAATTTCCTTGAGAAACAAGGTTCGCATAATGTATATATTGTTTTTAACATTTGTTGCTAGTAATAAATAATAATAATAATAGTTTCATAATTATCACCTATAGAACGTTCTACGCGTACTCCGAGGATATTTATTTACCTTGAATATAAGTTCGTTTTGCTTTTTAATTGTCATAGATATTGATCACAATGTTTAGCGCTAAGTGTGTAGTTCCATACAATTGGCACATTCAGTTATGATAATATTCATGTAATGTTTTAAAAATATGGAAGCAAAAGTAATATTAATGTCAAACTGTTGAAGCAGTTTGGGAACAATTACGAGCAACATTAAAGTTTCTTCAAAATGAGATATATTTTGGGTTTGTTACTGAAAAACGAATAAAGATTGTTTTATTTCAAACATAATTTCCCTTACACACACACTCACAAGAGAAAACAAGAACAACCGTGCCAGTCGTATAGTGGACGTAGAGTAAAAACACCTATTTAGGTATTGTATGCAAAATGTTAATAGATACGAGGAAACAAAGTTTAGCGCAAAATATTCAGTTTCTATATAGCTGTTTTATGCGGTTAGGATAACATATAACCTAAATTTTCAAAATAGTGACCCGAAGTGTTAATGCAGATAGGCTGATATCCTTTTGTTGCAATTGATTCATTTAAAAGCACTCTATTCTGAAAACTAAATTGCTTTCAAGTTACAAATCTGAAGATGCCTCCCCCCCCAAAAGACTTTGTATTACAATTCACGTTCTGAATTCTTAAAATGCTTCTCTTTCTGGTCTGGAATGGAATGGAATGTGTAACGGAGGGGACTCGACCCCGATCCAATGAATGAGGACATTGTGCTTGTGCTCCTCGAGGGGGGGGCGCTCCCGGGAGGGAGGGAGGGAGGTAGGGACGAGGTGAGAGACACCGAGCGGCCGGAACCAGGAGTGACGGCACAGCAATTACAGGGTTCTTAAAATTTCCAGATTGAGACGCCCTGACAGTTGGGCAGGCAAACCGGGGTTCCCACCGCAAACAACGGTTCCAACGCCCCCCAAGAAGCGGTCCTTATACCCTGGTAACCAGCCGAAGACCAAGAGACGGAAAAGGTTCCACAGAGAGCAACCTTTTTCTCTGCCACGCCGCACCGGAATACCATAGCCGACACTTCCAACCCTGAAACAGACCTAACGGGGTTAAGGATGAATGAAATGAGGAATGGAATGATATTCGGGGCTGAGAGAAATCATATCAGCATTCGCCTGACGACCCGGGAAAACTCTCGAAAAAAACCCGTGGGTCAGATTGGGCGATAGCCGGGAAGCAAACTAGGGATCTCTCGAATGCGAGTCGCACGCGTTACCGCGGCGCCACCTGGACGTAAACTGGAAGATCCGTAGTTCAAATCGGCTATGACATTGAATTTTTCAATCTGTTTCTATATTTCCAACCTTATCCTACACACGGTTTGAGTGAAAGAGCCTTCTTGTTAATTGAAATGAATTGCCATTACAAACTTCGTTGTAAGTATAAGAAGAATGCAGTAGCTCAAACGATAGTCAGATTTTTATGTGCTGTCTTTGAAACTCCACGCTCTTTGCATTACCACTAGAATTATGATTGGGAATAATTATATTTAAATATAGATTAAATTATTATTTTAAATTGAGCAAACTAACGTGTTGCATTCACATATCTTCCTCTTCTCACCATTCTACAAATTGTTTTTTCTAAATCTCATTTTTCTGTCTACTTCTTATAATCCAGATAAACTTGCAAATCACATTTAGCTCATCTCTGTGGTGTGGGGTCTGCCTCACATTCAAGAGGTCCCGAGTTAGAATCTCGGTTAAAGTGAAATACCTGGGTAAAGTTTTTTCCAGGATTTCCGCTTATACTGAGAAGGTGAATGTTAGATTCTAATTTCTGGGGACCTCGGGCCTATTTGAGCATCAGTTGAAACATTTCGTTCATTCACCGTCCGTAATGGCCTACCAGGTTTAAGGACTTTAATTAAATACCAAAATAAAAAGTTCACATTTACAGGTTTCGTTGTAGTATACGTAGATAAAGTGATAGTCACATTTTCAAAAAGCATGTCACTACGTGATGCTTTGAAATTCCATGCTGTTTATATGACCGCGACAAAAACAAAACGAATAGTGACTTCCCAGTTACAAAAAGTATTCAACCAATAACAAAAAATATCTGGGAATTAGTTAATCTCATAAAATATATGTATAACAAACTGCGTGCTTTAACGGGGTCTGCATTTCTTGTGTAGCAAAACTTTGTCCAATCTTTCAGAGTTTACCATTTATACAAAAGTCATTCAGAATGAAAAAGGCTTTAGAGGCTCTTCTCAGTATCTGTTGTAAATATATATTTCGTTTGTCATGAAAATATTTTAAACAGTGAGTATTTTAATCAAAATCATTAGAACCATTTTTAAGAAAATAAATTTCGAAAATATTTCCCTGTAAAGGGTTATTCAGGATGGGGGGATTTTCTTGAAAATCCTTGTCACATCTTTGAAAGATGCTAAACTGAAATATCAAGTTTGGTATTTAACCGACTTTTCGCTTTGGATTTATGTTGTTCACAGAGACGCAGTCATATGGAGCTTTTGCCCTAAAATATGATGTGTTGCATTCGCATGACTTTCTCTACTCACTCATCGAAGAAAGCTTATTTTGCACCTATGTCATGTTAATACCGATATACCTTCATCACTTATTTTCACAATTCGTTGTAGGTATAACCAGAACATATTAAGCTAAAGCGATAGCCAAATCCCTCAAAGCTGATCGCTACGTGATAGCTTTGTATTGGTTGGCTACGGAGGGGACTCGGCACTGATCCACATAGTGGATATTGTGCCTACGCCCCACAAGGGGGCGTCTCCGGGAGGAAGGATGAGGCGATACAAGATACCGGGCGTCCGGAACCAGCAAAAATGGCACAGGGATGGCAGGGTCCCCAAGTTTTCAGATAGAGAATCCCCGTTAGACGGACAAGCAGACCGGGGACCCCACCCAGCGCAGAGGGTGTTCAACGCCACTCAAGGAAGTTAGGATACTGCCGACAGCCAGCCGAAAGCTGAGGGACGGAGAAAGTCACAAAAAAATCCTTTTCCCCTGCCACACTGCACCGAAACACCATCGCCGACACTTCCAACCCTGAAAGAGACCAACGGATGAAAGATGAAGGGAAATTAGAATAGAAATGAAATGGAGGTTCGGAAATTCAGGGATATGGGAATCCTCCCCAGCACTCGCCTGGCGACCCGAGAAAACCCTCCGAAAAAACCTATGGGTCAGGAAGGTCGGCCGGAGGTATCCGAATGCGAGTCACAGACGTGATAGCTTTGAAATTCTGTTCTCTTTGTATGAACATGAGAAAGAAAGAAAGAAAGAAAGACAGAGAGAAAGAAAGAAAGAAAGAAAGAAAGAAAGAAAAACAATAGTTACCTGCAGATGAGAGAAGTATAAAGTATTTGAAAATTCAAACTAATAACAAAGAACATTTCAGAATAGGTAAAATATAAAAGTTATTTCACATAAAATAAAAATGCTATTTGATATAAATTTTGTGCTTTAACAAGATCTACAGTTGTGCGGTAAGATTTTGTCCCTCTCTTACGATTTACTAATTATCAAAAGTCATTGACAATAAGGACTAATTTACAGACTATTCCTAGAAAATAAAAGATACACATTCTATTTATCATGAAAATAGCTTAAACATATATATTTTAATCAAAATCCTTAGTCATTTTTGAAAGAAAAAAAATTCGAAAAATGTCCAATGTAAAGGGTAGCTTGGAGTGGAGGATTTTCTTTAAAATCTCAATGTCGCATTCTAGGAAGAAGTTGAACTTAAACACCAAGTTCGGTTTTTAACCAACCTTTTGCTTTTGAGTTATGCTATTCGTGGATACACACACACACACACACACACACACACACACACACACACACTTGACCATTTTCTAAAAATAAATTCATTGAATTCAGGGGTCACAAACGTGATTTCTGATAAAATTACGACATTGAATTTTCAGATGGAACACAATACTTGCTCTACTTACTGTAACTACTTAATAGAGAAAGTAAAAATGTTTTCTTTGGTTCCAGGGAGTCTCAAAACGTGTATATGCGGTGAATCTCATTCAATTTTTGGGTGGAACATAATACTTGCTCTACTTGCTATAACTACGTAGTAGAGAAAGTAAAAACGCTTTGTTTGGTTTCAGGGAGTCTGAAAACGAGTACTTCCGTTCCGAGTATTAATCTCGTTATTCAATTTTGGGTGGAATACAATACTTGCTCTACTTACTGTAACTACGTAGTAGAGAAAGTAAAAATGCTTTCTTTGGATTCAGGGAGTCTCAAAACGAGTATTTCCGGTGAATATCGTTGAATTTTTGGGTGGAATACAATACTTTCTCTACCTCGTATAACTACGTAGTAAACAAATTTAAAATGCTTTCTTTGCATTCAGGGGGTCACAAAACGTGTATTTCCGGTGAATCTCTTTATTGAATTTTTGGGTGGAATACAATACTTTCTCTATCTCGTATAACTACGTAGTAGAGAAATTAAAAAGGCTTTCTTTGCATTCAGGGGATCTCAAAACGTGTATTTCCGGTGAATATCTGTATTGAATTTTTGGGTGGAATACAATACCTTGTCTACTTCCTGTAGCTATGTAGTAGAGAAGGTAATAATGTTTTCTTTGTATTTAGGGGGTCTCAAAGCGTGTATTTCCGGCGAATCTCTTTATTGAATTTTTGGGTGAAATACAATACTTTCTCTACTTCTGTAACTACGTAGTAGAGAATGTGAAAATGCTTTCTTTGGATTCAGGGAGTGTCAAAGCGTGCATTTCCGGTAAATTCGGTTATTAAATTTTTGGGTGGAATACAATAATTCCTCTACTTACTGCAACTGCGTAGTAAGAAAAGTAAAAATGCTTTCTTTGGATTCAGTGGGTCTCAAAAAGTGTATTTCCAGTGAATCTGGTTTTTTAATTTTGGGGTGGAATACAACACTTTCCCTACTTATTATAGCTAAATAGTAGAGACAGTAAAAAGATGAGTTGTGGAATAGATAAGCGGTTGTTTGTCGTTACGGCATCTTGCATGCAACCAAATAGGGAAAAGTTAACATTAAACAATTTCTGGCATAAATTGTTGTCACAATGCACCTGAAAAACCATACTTCATAAGGACATTATGAAAATAAAGAACATAGTTGATAATGGGTAGAGAAAGCAGTAAATATTGAAAGCCAAACCATTTTGTTTTAACACTTACTTGTTATACAATGATATGATAAAAAATTAGTTTGTATACTGCTTATGTCACTGTGTTGTAATGTTATTGCTGTTTTCTTTTCACAGTTATTACATTCTTACAGCCAAGTCTAAGGGAAATGTGTTGGAATGATATTTTCTTTAGTCTGTTACATTCCTTAACCTTCCTTGTAGAGCAGGTATGAGCTAAGACACCTGGCATAACCTCTCGATAAGACACCCCGCTTGTCCCGCTAGTGGTGGAACGGAAAACATTTTGGAGCCGTCTGTACACTTTTCTCCGGAAATAAAGATCATAAATAAACAATTTTTTATTACGAGTTTTTATAAGCAGCTTAAGATAGCCAATTAACTATTTGTCCATTTGAGGAACTAGTTTAATTTTTAAAAAATAGTAACAAGAAAACAATTTTTGCTGTAATTTTTTCGTGGAAACCATGTAATTTCGAATTATATTGTTTAACCTACTAAGTGCAGCTAAACATTCTGTACAACCACAAACAATTTCAAACTTCTAAGTTAAATCGATTTTGAGAAAAGTGTACCTGAAGTTTAAAAAATAAAACTTATGAAAAAAGGCAAAAACCAAGGTGAGCACATTGTTACATACCAATATACTATAACATCTCTTGGCCATAAGAGGCCTTTAAAGACCCAAATAAAAAAAATTACATAGCTAAGTTCCTTATACCATTTATAACCCATTACAACAAAAAACAAAAAATAAATTTTTGAACCCAAATTCCTACCTAGTGTCCTTAAACTATGACGGCTCTATCATCAAAAACGCTATGACAACCAGTCATACACAGCTGACCCATTCGGCGTTAATGCCGATTCCACTCGAAGAACACACCAACATACACAAAACACTCATACTACCTGACCTGAACCAAAGAAACTCAAACAACGTATCGCTGCATTAACCAGGTCAACTACGATAAAAGAACTTGTATATCACTGGGTAGCATAAACATACATACGCCATATTTCGGAATATCAAAGGCGTAACCAGGAACTTCTCACGTGAACCTCTCTTTCGAGCTGACCGTAAAATATCAGAGATTCATCTCTCTCCGTTTACTCTCGTTTTTATAGGTTTTGACAATCGAGCTATATTACATACCAAGTATGTCAACTTGATGGCCCTACACTTTATGACCTATGACGCGCTCGATCACGTGGCGGGGGAAGAAATTATTTCCCCACTGACAATTTCATTACAACACTCACAATTACGCAGGACAGTCCTTGTTTTAAAAATGTTTTCTCTGGATTCAGGGGGTCTAAAACACATAAATTTACGGTGAAGTTTCGGTATCGAATTTCAGAGTGGAATGCAATACAACCTCCATCTACTAGAAATGCTGACGTGCATAAAAAGTGGCCCAAAGGAATGCAGCTGTTTATGTTAGTGATGACAATTGTAGTTCCACCCTCTGCCAGCGTGAGCTACTCTGTTCCTCGAGCATAATTTCCAGCCGCCAGATTGACCGGATACTTTCACTCCCCCACAATATGACCGAACTGCCGAAGGGTAACATTACACGCTACATGTTTTCACTGGCGAAGCACCGCCAAGGTAACACTTCGTTGAATTTAGGTACAAAAATATAATAAAAACGTAGAAATAAACAAGAAAAACCTTTTGTTTTCGTCTCCATGTCGCTGATGAATGCTCTCACATAAATGTCGTAGCGAATCCTTTCATAGAGGCGATATCCGAACTACCCCTTGACTTCACATCGATTATAATATCGTTTATTGGTTAGTTTTTGAGTTTCTGGATTGCTTTTCAGGCCATTCATACAGAGAACTGATAATGGCTGCATGGAGTCAAAGGTGTGTTTCCTGAAGGTTTCTCATCTTACGGAGAGAAAAACACTATTGCCATCTACGGGAACGGTCCACTTTTTATGGGCGTTAAGTGTCCATATATCATAGAGAAAGTAAATTTGTCAAACTATTGAAAAATGTAAACCAATAACAACACATATGTCGAAAACTTGTAATGCCCCAAAAAAGACTGCGTGAAACAAGTTTCGTAATTTAAACAAATCTACACTTTTTGTCCATCTCTTACGGTTTACTGGTTGTACAAAGCAATACAAATTTCATTCTGGATGAAGAAGACTTGATAGGTTGTTCCCAAAAATCCAGGGCAGCGATTTTCTCATGTAAAAAGCTTAAATATATGGTATTTGAGTTCTAATTATTAAAGCAATTTTGACAAAAACAAATAACCAAACATATTCCATGTAATGTTCAGTTAGGACATGGAGAATTTTTTTAAAAATCTTCGTGTGGCATCTTTGGTAGATACGGAAATTAAATACAAAGTTTGGTATTTTAGTTATGCTGTTCACATACAGCGGCGCCGGTTCAATCCCAGGGACCTGCATGTGGGATTTGTAGTGGACGAAGCGGCGTCTGGGCGGGTTTTCTCCGAGTTCTCCGGTTTCCCCCGCCATTCATTCCACCAACTGCTCCATCATAACCTTTCCTTTCATCCATTTCACCAACATTTCGTTTCATCTACTTCCTTCATCCCATACCAGGCATCGGGCTGATCACCCATCCTGGATGCTCTGTCTGATCCATGAGTGTCTGCTCCTCGACGGGCCTCTGACCCCAGGCACCCGCTTGTAAGTCCTGGGGGTGTAAGTCCTACATAAGAGGAGGGTAAACAGATAATGAATGAATGAATGTTCACATACACATAATATTTTTTTTCTCTAAATATGTTGCTCTTTGCTCAGGGCTCAAAGAGACGTGAGTAGGAATAAAATGTATGTTCTGGCCCACAGAGAGATGCCGACAAGCGATAAAGTTCTTTGTTCTACGCCGACAAGCCCGCCCCCTCCCTTTGAGGGCTTACATGCCGCCAGGTCTCGTGTCGTTAGGCCCCGCCCCCTCTCGCTTTGTGTGCTTACCTAATGCCGACAGTGTCTGTGCTAACAGGTCCTACCCCCCCTCCCCAATGCGTTCTACTGTGGCGTCATGACTTGAGGGAATTGTTTTCTCGAGTCCTGCCGCCCCTCGGCAAATTAATTAGGTAATGTTCGTCAAACATTTTTTTTAAGACTACTAAGGCCTGCACATTGCATCATCGAGCAATTAAGTTTTTTGAATAATGAATTGTTGACTAGAGCGTGAGTATAAGTAGTCTGCTCACGGGAACAGTCTGTCATGTAATGAAACACTGCAGCCTTCTTCTATCTGGGGAAAGCGCTTGTCCATTAGCTGAACATGTTAGACGCTTTCACCACATTAATAGGCTTTTAAGTTTACATTCCGGATCTGTTTACATACATTAGCGATCAACGACATACTTCCGCCTGGCGGTAACGGTGACCTACATTAGCTGACCCGTTAGACGCTTTCACCCCATTAGCGAACAATGTCAGTAATTGTTTTCCTAAGTGCTCTGCATAACTCTCAACACTTCAACATTTAGCGATGGAAATGATATAAAAAGCAGCAGCTTCTCCAATGAATTCCAAGTTGAGCAGAATGGCCGGAATCGAATCTAGGAGTGATTACAAATTCAGCTTCTAATAACTCAGAGACTACTTACGATAAAGACGTCAAATAAAGTTTATTACATTAATGTCATTAGATAGTTTCTTGTGAATGTATATTTGGGTACATGGTGTCCAGGGTTCGAATACCGATAAAATGTAATTTAATTATAAATTTAATAACTCCTAAACTAATTAAGATAAAGACGCCAAATAAACTTTATTGCCTTTATGTTATTAGGTAATATCTTGCGGAGATGTAATTAGATACCTGACGTTCTGAGGTCGAGCCTATTGTTTAAATCGTCATTATCTCAGAAACTAAGAGAGGTAGAGGAATTGACCAAAGCATGATTGATAGCTCCTATGATGGGTAATTAATACTGTATATAATTTTTAATCAGTTGTCCTTACTTCGAATCCCGATCTTTCAATCACTTACTTATTTTTTCTCTATACTCTAGAATATATCACTTAGATTGATGCTTTAACTGCATACAGCACCTTTAAACATATCAAACTAATATTGTAAATAATTTTGTTTCTGGTGTCCAGGGTTCGAATACCGATAAAATGTAGTTTAATTATAAATTTAATAACTTCTAAACTAATTAAGATAAAGACGCCAAATAAACTTTATTGCCTTTATGTTATTAGGTATTATCTTGTGGATGTGTAATTAGATACCTGACGTTCTGGGTTCGATCCTAATTTTTAAATCGTCATTATCTCAGAAACTAAGAGAGGTGGACGAGTGAACCAAAGCATGATTGTTAGCTCCTATGATGGGTAATTAATACTGTATATAATTTTCAATCAGTTGTCCTTACTTCGAATCCCGATCTTTCAATCACTTACTTATTTTTTCTCTATACTCTAGAATATATCACTTTGATTGATGCTTTAACTGCATACAGCACCTTTAAACATATCAAACTAATATTGTAAATAATTTTGTTTCTGGTGTCCAGGGTTCGAATACCGATAAAATGTAGTTTAATTATAAATTTAATAACTTCTAAACTAATTAAGATAAAGACGCCAAATAAACTTTATTGCCTTTATGTTATTAGGTATTATCTTGTGGATGTGTAATTAGATACCTGACGTTCTGGGTTCGATCCTAATTTTAAATCGTCATTATCTCAGAAACTAAGAGAGGTAGAGGAGTTGACCAAAGCATGATTGATAGCTCCTATGATGGGCAATTAATACTGTATATAATTTTCAATCAGTTGTCCTTACTTCGAATCCCGATCTTTCAATCACTTACTTATTTTTTCTCTATACTCTAGAATATATCACTTAGATTGATGCTTTAACTGCATACAGCACCTTTAAACATATCAAACTAATATTGTAAATAATTTTGTTTCTGGTGTCCAGGGTTCGAATACCGATAA
Organism: Deroplatys truncata; assembly: GCA_030765065.1. Classification (NCBI taxonomy): domain Eukaryota; kingdom Metazoa; phylum Arthropoda; class Insecta; order Mantodea; family Mantidae; genus Deroplatys; species Deroplatys truncata. The sequence goes on along the minus strand of CM060990.1, from coordinate 125,877,008 downwards.
AATGTAGTTTAATTATAAATTTAATAACTTCTAAACTAATTAAGATAAAGACGCCAAATAAACTTTATTGCCTTTATGTTATTAGGTATTATCTTGTGGATGTGTAATTAGATACCTGACGTTCTGGGTTCGAGTCTAAGTTTTAAATCGTCATTATCTCAGAAACTAAGAGAGGTAGAGGAATTGACCAAAGCATGATTGATAGCTCCCATGAGGGGCAATTAATACTGTATATAATTTTCAATCAGTTGTCCTTATTTCGAATCCAGATCTTTCAATCACTTACTTATTTTTCTCTATACTGTAGAATATATCACTTAGATTGATGCTGTAACTGCATACAGCCCATTTAAACATATCAAATTAATATTGTAAATAATTTTGTTTCTGGTGTCCAGGGTTCGAATACCGATAAAATGTAATTTAATTATAAATTTAATAACTCCTAAACTAATTAAGATAAAGACGCCAAATAAACTTTTATAGGGGAAAGGATACTCTCCTGAAACATTAGGTCTCTAGACAGAAGCATTTATAGGGGAGAGATAGGGAATACCAGGGCTGATGCTAGGCTAGTCAGATGCTAAAGGAGGGAGGGATATGCTTTATACGAGAGAGATAGGGAATACAAGGAAAGATGCTATATTAAACAGGACTTGAAGGGTAGAATATGAGCGATATAGCGAACCGAGTAGAGGTATTAGGATAGGAGTTTAGAATGATAGAGTAGGCGTTTATATGCGAGAGATAGGGAATACGAGGGTCGATGCTAGGCTAGACGGTGTTGAATGAGGGAATGCATCTTATATGAGAGAGATAGGGAATACGAGGAGAGGTACTAGAAAGGTAGAATATAGCGTTTTTATATGGGGGAGCTAGCAAACCGAGGAGAGGTATTAGGCAGGGAGGTCTGAATGAGAGAGTATACGTCTATATGGGAAAAGATAGGGAAAACGAAGGTAGATGTTAGGTTGAGAGAGTCTTCAAGGAGGAAAATGCATTTATATGAGAGCGTTAGGGCATACGAGGAGAGGTGCTAGTCTAGAGAGGGTTGAGGATTAGAGTATACGTTTATATGGGAGAAATATGGAAAACGGGAGAGATACAAGGATAGACAGAGATTGAAGGAGGAGGAATGTAGGTTTATACGGTAATATAGAGAGTAATTCGATTATAAAACTTTCCTCATCCAGCGTTACAATACTTTTATATACTTATTTTCTAAACCTTACAAACTTTATATTTGTTAAACAGTAGTGCGCGAGACGGAGAGGGACAAACAGTATATCGGTTTACAGTGAAGTATACGTCCTAACCTATTCCCACCTTGTTTGTTCTGGATCTTCTCATTGTCTATCATCATCTAACGTAACCACGTAACAAGACGTAACACAGGAAATCATACATATGGCACATTAATAAAAAAAATAAATAAATAAAGGTATATATAATGAAACATAAACAAGTAGACAGAGGGTCATTGATACACAGAAAACCAGGAGTTGTATGTACTGAGACCATAGATTAGTATAGGCAAACAACAAAGAAGTGAATTTATAGTGTAAATAGCCTAATATTTTCAAATATTATTATAGTCTAAAAGTATATAACTTAATTATGTACAGAGTATTGAGAAATAAACGTTATTCATGATTCACTAATCTCAGATCACTGCAATTGTATTGAATCAATTCACAATTGTTAACGCCATTCAACTTTCATTTGTCTCTGATACATAAACAAATTGCAAAATGGAGAAGGACGAAAGTAATAAAAAGACTCAGGCAGCAAATTTTAAGAAAGAAGAGAAAGATATATGACCGACATTGTTTTAGAACACAAATTAGTGTTGAAAATAAAATGACTGATAGCTCTGCTAAGCGTAAGGAAGAGACATGGAAATAAATTGCAAATGAGTACAATTCTAGGAAGATCATCCAATGTGAATGAAAATCCCTGAAATGATATTATGAGAACATAAAGAAAAGAATGAAGCAAGCAAATACCATTGACAAGGTACGATTGTACAAAACTGGAGGCGCATGTATGTACCGCCTTTCTTAGACAATAGTAGCCAAATAACAATTGTTGCTCTTCTATTCAATCGCCAATGAGTTTGATGATGAAGTTGGATTCCATTCAGAAGTAATCATCACAGTGAAGGACATTGAAATAGTAAATCCAGATCCAACATGTCCTTCAGCAATTTTAATAACAGGTAAGGAATTTGAAGAAAGAGAAAGTGTAAAGGTGGCGTCTGCAGTTCCCATACAGAACTTTCAACTCCATTGCCTGAAAAGAACAAAGATGGCATAAGGGAGGGTTTTTATGAGAGGAGGCTTGAGTGTTTGGAAGAAGAGTACACAGTGAAAATGAAGATCTTGAAATTGGAACTAGAAATGAAAGAATCTCAGAAAAATTAAGCGTTGTTAATAACTTATACAACCATAAATATATTACAAAAAAGTAATGAAACAGGCAAGGAATAATATGGATAAAGAAACTGTTAAGCAGATCTACTACGCTTTCATTTATTTGCACATACTCAAAGTATGGAATTACACTTTCGGGAAATATTGCAGAAATAGACATGAAAAAGATATTTACGCAAAAAATAAAAAAGGACTTAGAATATTAGAAAAAGAAAATAAACAACATTCATGTAAACCAATTTTTAAAAATCAGTTTACCTGAATACCTGTAAAAAAACATATCACTTTACAAAAAGTAATGCAGACATCATTTATTTTTTATAAACATTATCCTATTACATTCCTTTACAAAAAAAACCATACATATTTCCTAAAGGCAAAGGTGATAGTCTAGACATTCTAAACACTCAGTTATATAATCAAATACATCACACAGAAAGAGACATGCATTATCACTAAAAAACTAAACATCTCAACAATGTCTGAATGATGTATTTTATAAGTACAAGTTTTTTGATATTTCAAAGTTCCTGTTAACCATAGCCGTAATTGATTAACACAATTTCTCGATCCTGTCATGCTATAACTTTAGAAGCTTTCAGCTTACTTATAATTTCTTCAATCTCTTGTGTGTGACTATTATTACCAGCACCCCTCGATGCAATTAGTAACCTCAATATATTTACTAGTCTATTCGGATTTTCAAGCGTTGATATCACTGAATCATCATCATATGAAGATTTCATATTCTCGCAACTTCCGATGTATCCAGATTTTTCACCAACAGTAGTCTCCAGTGAAGGACAGAGGCCTGATCCGGTATAACATTCCCCTCTATTCATCTTCGGATCTTCAAGTGCAGGAGAGAGAGTCGATTCAGCATAACATGTTGCTCTATGAAACTTAAATCTTGACAAAGAACGATTCTTAAAAATCCGCCCGCATATACAGCATCTAATAACGCGTTTTCCTCCATGTGTAATGTATGAAAAATTGAGTTTCTCATTCGTTAGTTGCACAGATTTTCTCGGGCAGTAGCTCATGCTAAAACTAAAAGAAATTAAATGAATACGTGAATGCTAACGCTCGAAGGAATTAAAAGCGAATGAATGAATTCATAACGCGCAACTATGTATATATCCAAGATGAGGACGACGGAGGGAATTGCGATCAATGCATAGCAGGGGGAAAGGATACTCTCTTGAAACATTAGTCATCTAGACAACTATTGTTCACGGAGACCGTAGACGTCAGGTTGAATGGGACAGACCTCAGGTTCAAATCTTTAAGGGTACGGACCCCCGCCTTTTGCCTGTCATGTATGCTAAACCATCCTAACAGCGTAACATTACGTTACAACGACACGTAACCAGAACATGGCGAGTGCGAGCATGGAAAAAAGGATGCTCTCTGGGAACATTTGTGAAAAGGGATGCTCTCTGGAAACAGTCGCCATCCGCACAACGGATTGTCCCTAACATTTCCAGATTTCGAACCGTTCAAAATCGTGACGCGCTCCTGTCATTTACATTTCAACGAAATTTTACCTCCTGAATTAAAGTATGGTGCTCTGTATAGAACTGCACAACTTTCATTACGCCGCGTGTCCCTAGCGTTTCCAGCTCCCGAATCGTTCCAGCTAGTGGAATGTCTCTACCATCTTCATGTCAACGATCTGTTACTCTGAATTAAAGTTTGGTGATCTGTATAGACCTGTACAACATGCATTACGCTATGTAACAGACTCATCACGCTATGTAACAACATGTTCACGCTATGTAACAACATGATCACGCTATGTAACAACATGATCACCTATGTAACAACATGATCACGCTATGTAACAACATGATCACGCTATGTAACAACATGATCACGCTATGTAACAACATGATCACGCTATGTAACAAAACGATCACGCTATGTAACAACTGATCACGCTATGTAACAACATGATCACGCTATGTAACAACATGATCACGCTATGTAACAAAACGATCACGCTATGTAACAACTGATCACGCTATGTAACAACATGATCACGCTATGTAACAACCTGAGTACGCTATGGAACAACATGATCACGCCATGTAACAACTGATCACGCTATGTAACAACATGCTCAAGCTATGTAACAACTGATCACGCTATGTAACAACCTGATTACGCTATGTAACAACATGATCACGCTATGTAACAACATGATCACGCTATGTAACAACATGATCACGCTATGCAACAAAACGATCACGCTATGTAACAACCTGAGCACGCTCTGTAACAACACGATCACGCTATGTAACAACATGTTCACGCTATGTAACAACATGATCACGCTATGTAATAACTGATCACGCTATGTAACAACATGTTCACGCTATGTAACAACTGATCACGCTATGTAACAACATGATCACGCTATGTAACAACCTGAGCACGCTATGTCACAACCTGATCACGCTATGTAACAACTGATCACGCTATGTAACAACCTGATTACGATATGTAACAACTGATCACGCTATGTAACAACATGAGCACGCTATGTAACAACCTGAGCACGCTATGTAACAATACGATCACGCTATGTAACAACCTGATCACGCTATGTAACAACCTGATTACGCTACGTAACAACTGATCACGCTATGTAACAACATGATCACGCTATGTAACAACCTGAGCACGCTATGTAACAACATGATCACGCTATGTAACAACATGAACACGCTATGTAACAATACGATCACGCTATGTAACAACCTAGGCACGCTATGTAACAACATGATCACGCTATGTAACAACATGAACACGCTATGTAACAACCTGAGCACGCTATGTAACAACCTGATCACGCTATGTAACAACATGTTCACGCTATGTAACAACACGATCACGCTATGTAACAGCACGATCACGCTATGTAACAACCTGATTACGCTATGTAACAACTGATCACGCTATGTAACAACATGATCACGCTATGTAACAACCTGAGCACGCTATGTAACAATATGATCACGCTATGTAACAACCTGATCACGCTATGTAACAACATGTTCACGCTATGTAACAACTGATCACGCTATGTAACACGATCACGCTATGTAACAACCTGAGCACGCTATGTAACAACATGATCACGCTATGTAACAACATGTTCACGCTATGTAAAAACACGATCACGCTATGTAACCACACGATCACGCAATGTAACAACATGGGCACGCTATGTAACAACATGAACTCGCTATGTAACAATACGATCAAGCTATGTAACAACCTGAGCACGCTATGTAACAACATGATCACGCTATGTAACAACATGAACACGCGATGTAACAACCTGAGCACGCTATGTAACAACATGATCACGCTATGTAACAACATGAACACGCTATGTAACAACATGATCACGCTATGTAACAACCTGAGCACGCTATGTAACAACATGATCACGCTATGTAACAACCTGATCACGCTATGTAACAACACGATCACGCTATGTAACAACACGATCACGCTATGCAACAACCTGATCACGCTATGTAACAACATGTTCACGTTATGTAACAACATAATCACGCTATGTAACAACCTGATCACGCTATGTAACAACCTGATCACGCTATGTAACAACGCGATCACGCTATGTAACAACATGATCACGCTATGTAACAATCTGATCACACTATGTAACAACATGATCACGCTATGTAAATAGGGTGGACCATTTAAGTTGAGGCTATACAATATATCCAAAACTAAGCGTTGTAGAAAGAAATGTCTTTAATAAAACTTGATTGATATTATGGCGAAATTAAATGACGCTAGTCGTGTTTCGTTTGGAGGCCGTTATGAGGGTCATTTTGGGTCAATTTATTTCTTTAAATGGGAACCTACAATTAGTATCCCATTTAAAAAGACCCTGAAATGACCATCACAACGTCCTCCAAACGAAATACGACTAGCGTCATTTAATTTCGCCATAATATCAATCAAGTTTTATTAAAGACATTTCTTTCTACAACGCTTAGTTTTGGATATATTGTATAGCCTCAACTTAAATGGTCCACCCTATTTACATAGCGTGATCATGTTGTTACATAGTGTGATCAGATTGTTACATAGCGTGATCATGTTGTTACATAGCGTGATCGCGTTGTTACATAGCGTGATCAGGTTGTTACATAGCGTGATCAGGTTGTTACATAGCGTGATCATGTTGTTACATAACGTGAACATGTTGTTACATAGCGCGATCAGGTTGTTACATAGCGTGATCGTGTTGTTACATAGCGTGATCGTGTTGTTACATAGCGTGATCATGTTGTTACATAGCGTGCTCAGGTTGTTACATAGCATGATCATGTTGTTACATAGCGTGTTCATGTTGTTACATAGCGTGATCATGTTGTTACATAGCGTGCTCAGGTTGTTACATCGCGTGTTCATGTTGTTACATAGCGTGATCATGTTGTTACATAGCGTGCTCAGGTTGTTACATAGCTTGATCGTATTGTTACATAGCGAGTTCATGTTGTTACATAGCGTGTCCATGTTGTTACATAGCGTGATCGTGTGGTTACATAGCGTGATCGTGTTGTTACATAGCGTGAACATGTTGTTCAATAGCGTGATCATGTTGTTACATAGCGTGCTCAGGTTGTTACATAGCGTGATCATGTTACATAGCGTGATCAGTTGTTACATAGAGTGAACATGTTGTTACATAGCGTGATCAGGTTGTTACATAGCGTGATCATGTTGTTACATAGCGTGCTCAGGTTGTTACATAGCGTGATCATGTTGTTACATAGCGTGATCAGTTGTTACATAGCGTAATCAGGTTGTTACATAGCGTGATCGTGCTGTTACATAGCGTGATCGTGTTGTTACATAGCGTGAACATGTTGTTACATAGCGTGATCAGGTTGTTACATAGCGTGCTCAGGTTGTTACATAGCGTGTTCATGTTGTTACATAGCGTGATCATGTTGTTACATAGCGTGCCTAGGTTGTTACATAGCGTGATCGTATTGTTACATAGCGTGTTCATGTTGTTACATAGCGTGATCATGTTGTTACATAGCGTGCTCAGGTTGTTACATAGCGTGATCATGTTGTTACATAGCGTGATCAGTTGTTACGTAGCGTAATCAGGTTGTTACATAGCGTGATCAGGTTGTTACATAGCGTGATCGTATTATTACATAGCGTGCTCAGGTTGTTACATAGCGTGCTCATGTTGTTACATAGCGTGATCAGTTGTTACATATCGTAATCAGGTTGTTACATAGCGTGATCAGTTGTTACATAGCGTGATCAGGTTGTTACATAGCGTGCTCAGGTTGTAACATAGCGTTATCATGTTGTTACATAGCGTGATCAGTTGTTACATAGCGTGAACATGTTGTTACATAGCGTCATCAGTTGTTACATAGCGTGATCATGTTGTTACATAGCGTGAACATGTTGTTACATAGCGTGATCGTGTTGTTACAGAGCGTGCTCAGGTTGTACATAGCGTGATCGTTTTGTTGCATAGCGTGATCATGTTGTTACATAGCGTGATCATGTTGTTACATAGCGTGAACATGTTGTTACATAGCGTGATCATGTTGTTACATAGCGTAATCAGGTTGTTACATAGCGTGATCAGTTGTTACATAGCGTGATCAGGTTGTTACATAGCGTGCTCAGGTTGTTACATAGCGTAATCATGTTGTTACATAGCGTGATCAGTTGTTACATTTCTTGAGCATGTTGTTACATAGCGTGATCAGTAGTTACATGGCGTGATCATGTTGTTACATAGCGTACTCAGGTTGTTACATAGCGTGATCATGTTGTTACATAGCGTGATCAGTTGTTACATAGCGTGATCATGTTGTTACATAGCGTGATCTGTTGTTACATAGCGTGAACATGTTGTTACATAGCGTGATCAGTTGTTACATAGCGTGATCATGTTGTTACATAGCGTGCTCAGGTTGTTACATAGCGTGATCGTGTTGTTACAGAGCGTGCTCAGGTTGTTACATAGCGTGATCGTTTTGTTACATAGCGTGATCATGTTGTTACATAGCGTGATCATGTTGTTACATAGCGTGAACATGTTGTTACATAGCGTGATCATGTTGTTACATAGCGTAATCAGGTTGTTACATAGCGTGATCAGTTGTTACATAGCGTGATCAGGTTGTTACATAGCGTGCTCAGGTTGTTACATAGCGTGATCATGTTGTTACATAGCGTGATCAGTTGTTACATAGCTTGAGCATGTTGTTACATAGCGTGATCAGTTGTTACATGGCGTGATCATGTTGTTACATAGCGTACTCAGGTTGTTACATAGCGTGATCATGTTGTTACATAGCGTGATCAGTTGTTACATAGCGTGATCGTTTTGTTACATAGCGTGATCATGTTGTTACATAGCGTGATCATGTTGTTACATAGCGTGATCAGTTGTTACATAGCGTGATCCTTTTGTTACATAGCGTGATCATGTTGTTACATAGCGTGATCATGTTGTTACATAGCGTGATCATGTTGTTACATAGGTGATCATGTTGTTACATAGCGTGATCATGTTGTTACATAGCGTGAACATGTTGTTACATAGCGTGATGAGTCTGTTACATAGCGTAATGCATGTTGTACAGGTCTATACAGATCACCAAACTTTAATTCAGAGTAACAGATCGTTGACATGAAGATGGTAGAGACATTCCACTAGCTGGAACGATTCGGGAGCTGGAAACGCTAGGGACACGCAGCGTAATGAAAGTTGTGCAGTTCTATACAGAGCACCATACTTTAATTCAGGAGGTAAAATTTCGTTGAAATGTAAATGACAGGAGCGCGTCACGATTTTGAACGGTTCGAAATCTGGAAATGTTAGGGACAATCCGTTGTGCGGATGGCGACTGTTTCCAGAGAGCATCCCTTTTCACGAATGTTCCCAGAGAGCATCCTTTTTTCCATGCTCGCACTCGCCATGTTCTGGTTACGTGTCGTTGTAACGTAATGTTACGCTGTTAGGATGGTTTAGCATACATGACAGGCAAAAGGCGGGGGTCCGTACCCTTAAAGATTTGAACCTGAGGTCTGTCCCATTCAACCTGACGTCTACGGTCTCCGTGAACAATAGTTGTCTAGATGACTAATGTTTCAAGAGAGTATCCTTTCCCCCTGCTATGCATTGATCGCAATTCCCTCCGTCGTCCTCATCTTGGATATATACATAGTTGCGCGTTATGAATTCATTCATTCGCTTTTAATTCCTTCGAGCGTTAGCATTCACGTATTCATTTAATTTCTTTTAGTTTTAGCATGAGCTACTGCCCGAGAAAATCTGTGCAACTAACGAATGAGAAACTCAATTTTTCATACATTACACATGGAGGAAAACGCGTTATTAGATGCTGTATATGCGGGCGGATTTTTAAGAATCGTTCTTTGTCAAGATTTAAGTTTCATAGAGCAACATGTTATGCTGAATCGACTCTCTCTCCTGCACTTGAAGATCCGAAGATGAATAGAGGGGAATGTTATACCGGATCAGGCCTCTGTCCTTCACTGGAGACTACTGTTGGTGAAAAATCTGGATACATCGGAAGTTGCGAGAATATGAAATCTTCATATGATGATGATTCAGTGATATCAACGCTTGAAAATCCGAATAGACTAGTAAATATATTGAGGTTACTAATTGCATCGAGGGGTGCTGGTAATAATAGTCACACACAAGAGATTGAAGAAATTATAAGTAAGCTGAAAGCTTCTAAAGTTATAGCATGACAGGATCGAGAAATTGTGTTAATCAATTACGGCTATGGTTAACAGGAACTTTGAAATATCAAAAAACTTGTACTTATAAAATACATCATTCAGACATTGTTGAGATGTTTAGTTTTTTAGTGATAATGCATGTCTCTTTCTGTGTGATGTATATGATTATATAACTGAGTGTTTAGAATGTCTAGACTATCACCTTTGCCTTTAGGAAATATGTATGGTTTTTTTGTAAAGGAATGTAATAGGATAATGTTTATAAAAAATAAATGATGTCTGCATTACTTTTTGTAAAGTGATATGTTTTTTTACAGGTATTCAGGTAAACTGATTTTTAAAAATTGGTTTACATGAATGTTGTTTATTTTCTTTTTCTAATATTCTAAGTCCTTTTTTATTTTTTGCGTAAATATCTTTTTCATGTCTATTTCTGCAATATTTCCCGAAAGTGTAATTCCATACTTTGAGTATGTGCAAATAAATGAAAGCGTAGTAGATCTGCTTAACAGTTTCTTTATCCATATTATTCCTTGCCTGTTTCATTACTTTTTTGTAATATATTTATGGTTGTATAAGTTATTAACAACGCTTAATTTTTCTGAGATTCTTTCATTTCTAGTTCCAATTTCAAGATCTTTAATTTGACTGTGTACTCTTCTTCCAAACACTCAAGCCTCCTCTCATAAAAACCCTCCCTTATGCCATCTTTGTTCTTTTCAGGCAATGGAGTTGAAAGTTCTGTATGGGAACTGCAGACGCCACCTTTACACTTTCTCTTTCTTCAAATTCCTTACCTGTTATTAAAATTGCTGAAGGACATGTTGGATCTGGATTTACTATTTCAATGTCCTTCACTGTGATGATTACTTCTGAATGGAATCCAACTTCATCATCAAACTCATTGGCGATTGAATAGAAGAGCAACAATTGTTATTTGGCTACTATTGTCTAAGAAAGGCGGTACATACATGCGCCTCCAGTTTTGTACAATCGTACCTTGTCAATGGTATTTGCTTGCTTCATTCTTTTCTTTATGTTCTCATAATATCATTTCAGGGATTTTCATTCACATTGGATGATCTTCCTAGAATTGTACTCATTTGCAATTTATTTCCATGTCTCTTCCTTACGCTTAGCAGAGCTATCAGTCATTTTATTTTCAACACTAATTTGTGTTCTAAAACAATGTCGGTCATATATCTTTCTCTTCTTTCTTAAAATTTGCTGCCTGAGTCTTTTTATTACTTTCGTCCTTCTCCATTTTGCAATTTGTTTATGTATCAGAGACAAATGAAAGTTGAATGGCGTTAACAATTGTGAATTGATTCAATACAATTGCAGTGATCTGAGATTAGTGAATCATGAATAACGTTTATTTCTCAATACTCTGTACATAATTAAGTTATATACTTTTAGACTATAATAATATTTGAAAATATTAGGCTATTTACACTATAAATTCACTTCTTTGTTGTTTGCCTATACTAATCTATGGTCTCAGTACATACAACTCCTGGTTTTCTGTGTATCAATGACCCTCTGTCTACTTGTTTATGTTTCATTATATATACCTTTATTTATTTATTTTTTTTATTAATGTGCCATATGTATGATTTCCTGTGTTACGTCTTGTTACGTGGTTACGTTAGATGATGATAGACAATGAGAAGATCCAGAACAAACAAGGTAGGAATAGGTTAGGACGTATACTTCACTGTAAACCGATATACTGTTTGTCCCTCTCCGTCTCGCGCACTAATGTTTAACAAATATAAAGTTTGTAAGGTTTAGAAAATAAGTATATAAAAGTATTGTAACGCTGGATGAGGAAAGTTTTATAATCGAATTACTCTCTATATTACCGTATAAACCTACATTCCTCCTCCTTCAATCTCTGTCTATCCTTGTATCTCTCCCGTTTTCCATATTTCTCCCATATAAACGTATACTCTAATCCTCAACCCTCTCTAGACTAGCACCTCTCCTCGTATGCCCTAACGCTCTCATATAAATGCATTTTCCTCCTTGAAGACTCTCTCAACCTAACATCTACCTTCGTTTTCCCTATCTTTTCCCATATAGACGTATACTCTCTCATTCAGACCTCCCTGCCTAATACCTCTCCTCGGTTTGCTAGCTCCCCCATATAAAAACGCTATATTCTACCTTTCTAGTACCTCTCCTCGTATTCCCTATCTCTCTCATATAAGATGCATTCCCTCATTCAACACCGTCTAGCCTAGCATCGACCCTCGTATTCCCTATCTCTCGCATATAAACGCCTACTCTATCATTCTAAACTCCTATCCTAATACCTCTCCTCGGTTCGCTATATCGCTCATATTCTACCCTTCAAGTCCTGTTTAATATAGCATCTTTCCTTGTATTCCCTATCTCTCTCGTATAAAGCATATCCCTCCCTCCTTTAGCATCTGACTAGCCTAGCATCAGCCCTGGTATTCCCTATCTCTCCCCTATAAATGCTTCTGTCTAGAGACCTAATGTTTCAGGAGAGTATCCTTTCCCCTATAAAAGTTTATTTGGCGTCTTTATCTTAATTAGTTTAGGAGTTATTAAATTTATAATTAAATTACATTTTATCGGTATTCGAACCCTGGACACCAGAAACAAAATTATTTACAATATTAATTTCATATGTTTAAATGGGCTGTATGCAGTTACAGCATCAATCTAAGTGATATATTCTACAGTATAGAGAAAAATAAGTAAGTGATTGAAAGATCTGGATTCGAAATAAGGACAACTGATTGAAAATTATATACAGTATTAATTGCCCCTCATGGGAGCTATCAATCATGCTTTGGTCAATTCCTCTACCTCTCTTAGTTTCTGAGATAATGACGATTTAAAACTTAGACTCGAACCCAGAACGTCAGGTATCTAATTACACATCCACAAGATAATACCAAATAACATAAAGGCAATAAAGTTTATTTGGCGTCTTTATCTTAATTAGTTTAGAAGTTATTAAATTTATAATTAAACTACATTTTATCGGTATTCGAACCCTGGACACCAGAAACAAAATTATTTACAATATTAGTTTGATATGTTTAAAGGTGCTGTATGCAGTTAAAGCATCAATCTAAGTGATATATTCTAGAGTATAGAGAAAAAATAAGTAAGTGATTGAAAGATCGGGATTCGAAGTAAGGACAACTGATTGAAAATTATATACAGTATTAATTGCCCATCATAGGAGCTATCAATCATGCTTTGGTCAACTCCTCTACCTCTCTTAGTTTCTGAGATAATGACGATTTAAAATTAGGATCGAACCCAGAACGTCAGGTATCTAATTACACATCCACAAGATAATACCTAATAACATAAAGGCAATAAAGTTTATTTGGCGTCTTTATCTTAATTAGTTTAGAAGTTATTAAATTTATAATTAAACTACATTTTATCGGTATTCGAACCCTGGACACCAGAAACAAAATTATTTACAATATTAGTTTGATATGTTTAAAGGTGCTGTATGCAGTTAAAGCATCAGTCTAAGTGATATATTCTAGAGTATAGAGAAAAAATAAGTAAGTGATTGAAAGATCGGGATTCGAAGTAAGGACAACTGATTGAAAATTATATACAGTATTAATTACCCATCATAGGAGCTAACAATCATGCTTTGGTTCACTCGTCCACCTCTCTTAGTTTCTGAGATAATGACGATTTAAAAATTAGGATCGAACCCAGAACGTCAGGTATCTAATTACACATCCACAAGATAATACCTAATAACATAAAGGCAATAAAGTTTATTTGGCGTCTTTATCTTAATTAGTTTAGAAGTTATTAAATTTATAATTAAATTACATTTTATCGGTATTCGAACCCTGGACACCAGAAACAATATTATTTACAATATTAGTTTGATATGTTTAAAGGTGCTGTATGCAGTTACAGCATCAATCTAAGTGACATATTCTAGAGTATAGAGAAAAAATAAGTAAGTGATTGAAAGATCGGGATTCGAAATAAGGACAACTGATTAAAAATTATATACAGTATTAATTACCCATCATAGGAGCTATCAATCATGCTTTGGTCAATTCCTCTACCTCTCTTAGTTTCTGAGATAATGACGATTTAAACAATAGGCTCGACCTCAGAACGTCAGGTATCTAATTACATCTCCGCAAGATATTACCTAATAACATAAAGGCAATAAAGTTTATTTGGCGTCTTTATCTTAATTAGTTTAGGAGTTATTAAATTTATAATTAAATTACATTTTATCGGTATTCGAACCCTGGACACCATGTACCCAAATATACATTCACAAGAAACTATCTAATGACATTAATGTAATAAACTTTATTTGACGTCTTTATCGTAATTAGTCTCTGAGTTATTAGAAGCTGAATTTGTAATCACTCCTAGATTCGATTCCGGCCATTCTGGTCAACTTGGAATTCATTGGAGAAGCTGCTGCTTTTTATATCATTTCCATCGCTAAATGTTGAAGTGTTGAGAGTTATGCAGAGCACTTAGGAAAACAATTACTGACATTGTTCGCTAATGGGGTGAAAGCGTCTAACGGGTCAGCCTATGTAGGTCACCGTTACCGCCAGGCGGAAGTATGTCGTTGATCGCTAATGTATGTAAACAGATCCGGAATGTAAACTTAAATGCCTATTAATGTGGTGAAAGCGTCTAACATGTTCAGCTAATGGACAAGCGCTTTCCCCAGATAGAAGAAGGCTGCAGTGTTTCATTACATGACAGACTGTTCCCGTGAGCAGACTACTTATACTCACGCTCCAGTCAACAATTCATTATTCAAAAAACTTAATTGCTCGATGATGCAATGTGCAGGCCTTAGTAGTCTTAAAAAAAATGTTTGACGAACATTACCTAATTAATTTGCCGAGGGGCGGCAGGACTCGAGAAAACAATTCCCTCAAGTCATGACGCCACAGTAGAACGCATTGGGGAGGGGGGGTAGGACCTGTTAGCACAGACACTGTCGGCATTAGGTAAGCACACAAAGCGAGAGGGGGCGGGGCCTAACGACACGAGACCTGGCGGCATGTAAGCCCTCAAAGGGAGGGGGCGGGCTTGTCGGCGTAGAACAAAGAACTTTATCGCTTGTCGGCATCTCTCTGTGGGCCAGAACATACATTTTATTTCTACTGACGTGTATTTCAGGTTGTAACTCAACATTTTTTGTGAATCTCTTTTGGTTTAACAGTTATAAAGTTATAGTACAGAATTCCTTTAGAATGAAGAGGACTTCACAGGCTATCCCCAGAAAAATCAGGATATCTATTTTATTTCTCATGTATAATTATATCTGAAATAGGTGGTGGTTTCATTAAAATCGTTAGCGGAATATTTTACAGAATAAAAAATAAGGAAACAGCCAAGTAAGGGGTAGCTTCCACCGAGCGAGATGGCTCCGTGTTAGCGTGTGAGATTCGTACTCGGGGGGTCCCGGTTTGATTCCCGTCGGGTCGGCCAATCTGACCACGGATTCATGGCTTTCCCAGGTCGGTAAACGAATGTTGGGGTGATTCCTTTTTTACCTGTCCATCAGGTGAATGGAAGAATGTCCTGTCCGTCAATTCCTGTTATTGTCTGTTTCAGGGTGTAGGAAAAGGCGATGGCAATTGGTGCGTTGCGGAGGGACGGTGAAATTTGAGTTGTGTAAAGATCCTGGCACTTGGCTGGGTGACTGGGAGTGACTCGTTTCATTCCGGAATCTCCAGGTTGAAAATGCTTAAGGCAGGATTGGTGTCATTCTGGGTCGTTGGACTGGATTGACTACGAGGGGATTCGGCACCGATCCAGAGTGGGTATTGTACCTACGCCCCACGAGGAGGCGTCTCCGGAAGGAAGGATGGGGCGAGAGAAGACACCGGGCGGCCGGAACCGGAGTGACGACACAGCAATGACATGATAACTAAGTTTCCAGATAGAGACACCGTGGCAGACGGACAGACAGACCGGGGACCCCACCACACACAAAGGGGGCCCAAAGCCCCTCAAGGGGGGGTTCGAATACCCCAGCAGCCAGCCGAAAGCCGAGGGACGGAGAGAGTCACAAAGAGCATCCATTTTCCCTGCCACGCTGCACCGAAACACCATCGCCGATACTTCCGACCCTGAAAGAGACCAATGGGATGAAAGATGAATGAAATGAAGAATGGAACGAAATGGAGGGACAGGAAATTCGGGGGATGAAAGAAACCCTCCAGCAGTCGCCTGACGACCAGGGGAAACCTCCAAATACCCATGGGTCAGAGTGGGTGGTCGTCGGGGATCGATCCCGGGACCTCCCGAATGCGGGTCTGGAATCGTTAGGAACTCCGACTTGGTTAGCGCGCTTCGTCGCCTGAATCTCGTCACCCTTCCGGTCTCCCTTCATCCCTTTCTTCAAAGGTCACATTGGAAGTACAAAGCGCCTACTATGGCTTACGTGTGATGCTATACTCCAGTGACTGAAGGCCCCTCCGTCTGACTAATCCTAATCCTAATGGGTAATTTCGGGGCAGGGGGAGTATTTTCATGAAAATCTTCCCGTCACATTTTTGGCAGATAATGAACTTAAATGCAAAATTTGATATTTAATCCGAAATTTCGTTCTTTAGTTATGCTGTTCAACCTGAACAAACACACGCGCACACACGGATGCTTTTGTAATATATTTTTTTTTCATTCGGAGGACCTAAATTATGTATTTCCGATGAAATCTTGTTAACCAATGTTTAAAAAGTGATCTATAATAGAAAAATTTCAGACCAATAAAAACGGATATCTCCAAAATGAGCGATATCATAAAAAAGGTTATTTGAAATAATATTTGTGTTTGAGGCTGCTCCGGTGCTATATAGTGGAGGGGGTGAAAGGATACGTAGGATGTCATTGTTGGAGCATTGTATGAGACTACTTTGGTTTCTACAGGCGTGGGTACTTCCTGATCTTGAGTTGCTTGTGAAAGGTGAACGGTACAACATCTGTAGTTTAATACACGTTATTAAAACTCTTCTTTCAGAACTTCACCCCACTCGCCACCATAAGAATGGCTAACCTCATAGAATATTCCTAACTGCAAGGAACGTAATATCACGGCAATCGACGGCCATACTGTTCACCTTACTCGTTTATTACGGAAAATGCAATTACGTGTTACAAGTTAGAAGTCTGGCCCGTTGCTGAACGCTCGTCAGAGAGTTGTGTATGATTTGTTGTCTGTCGAAGGGCGAGTGGTCACTTCTACCCCCGCTGGTCTCTTCTGTGTGTCTCCTCTTTTCTTTTCTTACAAAGTGCCCTTTAGTTTCTCAATACTTTAAGAATAGCACGCACATCTGCGTAAACAGCATGTGTTCGACGGGTATTTTCCACGTTCGAACAATACGTTATCCTAGTGGCCTCCTACGGTGGCCACACCGACCCGGCACCCCCATTGTTCTATACAGTTAATTATTTAGGCTTCTCTAAACTTTCTGACAAAAGCCTACTTCTTGCACATGTGTATCGCAGCTTTGTGACAAACCCCATTTAAGTTCAACATAATATACTACCGGGTTTGGTTTTAAACTTAAGTGGCCTTTGCGTCTCTTGCTTACTACACATACACATTATTACGCTGCTACCTTGCCTCTATTAATTTATTCTTCTATAAATTTTTAATTTATATATGACTGAAAGTTTATTGGTCATATGGAGCGTCACATGTTTTAAACAGATCTACTATTTTTGTCTATCTCTTATGGTTTACCAGTGATGGGTTTACCTGAAAATTCAACATATATATTTGATTTGTGTCTGAAATATAAGGCATTTTAATCAAAATACCTTGAGCCGTTTTTGAAAAAATAAAATATAACGAAACTTTTAAAGTAATGACTAGTTTGACGTGAGGGGGCCATTTTATTGAGAATGTTCGTGTCGAATCTTTAGAAGGTATGTACTTAAATACCAAGTATGTTATTTATCCGACATTTCACTTTTGAGTTATGTTGTTCACGCACAAGTACGCACACGCACACACAGACCTCTTTCCAAAAAATGCTCTTTTTTGTATTCAGAAGGTCTCAAAATATATATTTCCGGTGAAATCTCGGTATCGAATTTTTGGGTGGGATACAATAGGTAGGTGCTTCCTATATCTACTGGGTACGTGTAGAGAAAGTAATAAAAATGTAGGTAACTAAAATGTTTCTGCTAGTTTTCGATTTTGAAAGAATAGTTGATAATAACGTATATGATGGGATGTCTTGAAGCAAAATTCGCATTTATAAGATGAGAATGTGCGTGAGGAGGGGGGTTGTTACGAAACTTTATATGCAACACTCTTTAGGTTCATTTAGAAAAGGGCTATATGGTTTAACTCCTTACCCCAAAAGGTGTTATTGGGCAACAAAATAAAAAAAAAATATTGAAGTGCATAAGCATTATCTTTCTGATATGTTTGTTATTTACAACATTTCGTAAGGAAGGGAACCCGAGTACCACAGCATTTCGTTTCCGGCTCTCGTATTGGGGGTTCGGGGTTCGATTTCTCGGCTCTGGGGTGGCGATTTTAAGTCAGCGCTATCCACGCCTTTACCTGTGACTTGCTTATGTGGAGTATCCCCAAGGCCCAACGTGGTTCGGAGTCCACGTTAAAAGCTGCAGGTCGTCCCATTCCACCGTCATTCTCATCCGCACCCTAACATTGGAGGCAACGGATTCCGCCCACTGGGTGCCTCAACCTCAGATAACCTAAAGATAACAATAAAGTAAAAAAAACAAATTTAATAATGTTTTTGTTGAGTGTATTAAAGGTTTGAGTAATAAAAGATAAATTTATTGTGGTTGGGTTCAGTCATCGCTTGGTGGACTGAGGTAACCCCCGAAGGTCATAGGCCATGTGGTGAGCGTTAGAAACACATTTCGTTGGGATGAGTATCTAATACCGTATAACAATTATCCCCTACTATTATTTGCGAACGTAAATGGGTTACTATGATAAACTGTACAGTCCAGATCACATAAGGAAGAGGCACAAGATTGCATACTGTTTATAGCGTTTTGACTGTCGGCTACTTCGTTGTGTTACTCTTACCTCGCAGTCGTTCTCGTCTCTGCATCGTTGTAGGTGAAGTCTTCAGGACTCGTAATCGCCGATATCAGTCAGGAAGCACTTCTCGACGATCTCAGGGTCAACTGCCGGCAAATCGGCCTGAAATTCCCTCCAGTTGTTGTCAGGGTAGGAGTGGTGACACCAAATATTGCCTTGAAAGAAACGCCGTATTCACGGGGACTGGGTTGGCAGAGTTTTCATCGCTGGTTTGAGGAGCATCAGCTGCTTCAAGTCGCCTATAAAATTCTTAGCTTTGACTTGTCCTTTCTTCGGCCCTCTGGAATCGGGGTCCCGTTCCTCTATGGTATTGACCTCCCCCTCGGCTACCGTTATGTTGCCGTTCTCAATTTGGGCTCCTTTGAAAGTTCGCATATTGAATCTGCGGTGGGCGGCCACCTTGGGAGTGAGGATGGAAGTTTTGTCTAACCCGCGGAGTTGGTGGGCTTATCTCTTCGCCAGCGATTTCTAACGTTTCCGGGGAAACGAGGTACAGGTTCTTGGTAAGCAGTTCTGGCGTGATCACTAGGTGATAAGGTCGATGTCCCCTGCCCTAGGTAACAATCGTTTGGGTGTCTATCCCGGTGTTCCCGACGGTTTCTCTGCTGGTTTGGGGATCCTCTGTTCGCATGCTCCTGTCTCGGAGGGTAGTTCTCAAGAGAAGCTAGCAGTTCGATGAACTGGGTGTATGTGTTGACTCTGGCCACTCGGATGAAATTGCGGGTTTGTGGAGGAAAGTGGCCCGCGACGATCTGAATTAAGTCCCGTGGCGAGGTCTCGGGCTCTATAAGTCTACTCTGATTCACTATCCTGAGGAAGTAATCCTGCATGGACAAACCGTTGGATGGGTCATATTTTCCCGTTAAAATCTCTTGTCTGATGGCGGTTTGCCGATGTACGCCCCAGTAGTGCGCGAGAAAAGCTTGTTTGAAGATCAGATAGTTAGTATGAGTATCAAACACAATTCTATCCCATTCTGAGACCCTACCTCGCAGTTGTTTCTTTGCTATAGGCAGTTTAAGTGTCTCCGAAACTTGTTTGGGTTGGAAATATTCGTCCAGCTCACGAAGAAACGGCAGAGGACAGTCATCCTTGGGTCCGTGGAAAAATGGTGCACTTATTTCATTTAAGAGGGATTGATGATGGTTGCCGCCAGAGAAAGAATGTATCATGTCACAATCATGCTATATACAGCATTTACTTGTTACCGTTATTACTAGTAAGACTACTGTGGGTGTTGTTATTGCATGCACTTAACCTAACCTGTGGAGTTAACAAATCAGTGCACATATTAGTGCTAGCACTGCCAGTGGTGTTGGAAGGTTGTGAGACTTGCTGGGATGAACTACTATCATTAGTGTTGATATTGTTGCTCACATTGTTATTGGCATTACTGACAGTTTCTTTTAACAACTTCACTTCCTTTTCAAAAGTTTCATATTTATTCTCTATTCCTTCCAGGCGACTGTTAGTGCTTGCATTCTGAATGCTTAAAGATAAGGCACCTTCAATCTCTTTATTAACGGTGGATATTTTCCTCTCCACAAATTTACTTAATTGGGCTTGCGCTTGCATGAAGTTGTCTTTCTTTTCCCGGATCACCTCCAGGACCCTTTGTTCAGTTTCCTTATTAGATTTCTGACACTTTTCTTTTATCTGTTCGATCTCAGAAACCACGTTATCTATCCCCTGTTGTAATTCCTTATTACTATTTGCTAACAATTCCCGGAATTCCCGAGCCTGATCAGAAAATCTTTTTTCCAGTTTCCCTGCTAACTCTTTGTTACTTTCCCCTAATTGAGTTTTTAGAGTGTCATTACATTTTTCGAGCAATACGTTAAAATCAAACATTGAAGGTTGAGAAACAGGTTTATGAACAGTAAATAAATCCCTAGCAACCCTCGAAGGATACACTGGTTCACTATTGGGAGGCCCTTGTGAGGAGTTGAGGTCATTATCCTGGTTGCCCTCACAGCTGTCGCCTTCGGTCGCATTCATTCTACCATCTCTTTGGTCTTGCATTGTCGTGCGGCAGTAACTCCCTAGTCCGTAGTTGTTTTGGTTATTTGTAATGCCCGTTTGTCGCGGCTTACCTTTCTGCAACCTCCGCGAAGACTCTGGATGTTCGAAGGATGCTGGTTCTCTTCATTTTTTTATCCTAGGCTAGCTGAAGTTATTGCTGAAATATATCAGAGCATGGACTTTTCCTTGGTAAAGGAAACGTAGATCTCGGGTGTGGTAAAGGAGAGAAAAATAGACGTGCTTTAGTTACAAAAAGACGACACTGCTGTTTCTTTTATTTAGTTCTTCTGGTGGTACACAACACTGATATTGTCGGCGTTAAAACACTGTCCACTCCTGTTGAAACACGGCGCTGATATGACGCGAAGTTTATATACTTAGTAGATCTCTTTACGCGAGCGATTCTTATGTGTGTTGCGAAAACTGTCTTAATTCGCTTTTGGCGCGATATCTCTCAAATATCCTGCAGCATCTCTCCCTGCCTGTAGTTTAGAAATGACCCCTGATTTTGTTCCTAGATGATCTATTTATAGTCGCAGGCTTCTTGGGCTGCTTCATTTCCTATTGGTGCATTTTTAGCGCCACTCAACGCGTCTCACTATTTCATATAAATTTACAGGGATCTCATTGGTCCAATTTGAACATAAATCGCTGCTTTTCCTAATTTTACCGTTAAGCTTGTTGTCTCCCTCATCCGGTCACGGCGAATTATCGTACAAAGGCACAATACCTAGACACCCTCGCTGTATGAACAATGCCCCTGCTACCAGAGAGACATCGTAAAACTAAACTTTTTCCTTCAAAGACACTTTTCCTGCAGCTAAAATACCTCGTTGTGGACAGTATTTTAACATAGCGCTTAAATTAGTTACATTAAACAATTTATAACTCCTCTAATATTAGTAACCTAAATACAGACATATCGTTAAATCACCCTTCTTAAGCTACACCGGCAGTAAAAGAAAAAGATTTGTACATAACATAATTTAACCTCACTAAAAACTAATTAACCAAATTATTAATAATTACATAGCTCGGGCTCGGCCTAGAGTTGCCGTTTCAGTCGTTAGATCTGATAATGATTTTCCACTTTCAAAAACATGTGAGCATGCACACTTAGGAATTTGCACTGTCTTACTTTTCGTTGTGGTAAAGATTTACCGTCACCGTCGGTGAAGTTCTAGTAGTCCCGGGCTCGAATCTCGTGCCTCCGGTGGGTTTGAAGTTGCTGGATTGCAGATTCTCGTTGTAGTTATCCTCTGCGATGGGGTCTGGAACTTTTTTGAGCACCACGTTGGCAGCGCCAGGTTAGTAGCGTTTTGACTGTCGGCGAATCGGCCTGAACTTCCCTCCAGTTGTTGTCAGGGTAGGATTGTAGGAGTGGTGACACCAGATATAGTCTTGAAAGAAACACCGTATTCACTTTTCTCACTCGTTTTGCTAGAAATCCCGCAAGATTCATTGATATTTGCTAACACGCGTGATTCTTTTTATCACTGTCCTCCCACTATTGTCTCTTAGGGCACCAAAGTTTGCTCCGGCTAGTTATTTAATTCTCGGTGCTCTTTCACCGTTCTTTAGATTCGCGCGAACTTGAAATAGTCACTTGACTAACATTAATTCGTTTATGAGCTTGGATATAATTATATCGAAGAATACAGTTAGCACATTATATACATTTTCTACCTATATCACTTTATAATTGCATAATTGCGCGGTACTTATCAAATTTCGGAACTTAGCGTCCTTTTCTGATCCGGAGTGCGACGTGTTACCTCAACGAAGAATCATGACAAACTGCCCTAAATCCTCGCTCGCATTCCCCTCCAAATTTTATACATGTCACTGCGTCTTCCTATGTTTCCATTGGTTCTCGCACTTATTCTCTGCGTTTATTGGTTCCCTGGTTGAAAATTCGAAGCCTAACTGTAAGAAATGTCCGTTGCCTCATAGCGTCTGTTTACCCTTAAAAGTTACCTCAAATTCACGAAGTACAAAAGAAGGTTTCGATTTTATGGCCCTACGCTCGGAAAATATAATGGACAGTCAGAAACGAAGCCACTTTTATTTTTTGCCTATATCTTGCAGTTTTTCTTATGCAATTACGCCTTTATTTATTTAACAATATTATTGAAACTTAAAACATATTTACAGGTTCTGAAGGGCTTTCGATTGATACAGTTTTTAATCCTATGGTTTTAAAATTATGGAAATTTATCAAATTGAATGTGAACTAATTATTAATAATTCTAAACTATAATTATTACAGAGTTCCTTTTTATGTATTCTTAATCAGGCGGAAATATCGCTACATGTTTAACATTTTTCTAAAATTTTAATTTTTAGTAACACCCCGGAAGAAGCAGTTTTATTACTGGTTTTCAAAACATCGCGTTTTATTTAAATTGCAATGCGGATGTGAGGCAGTACTTTTGGTTCCTCATCCATTAACGCCAAATAACTTAATAATTAATAGAATAATTAACCAAGTCTAATAATATATGGATATCAATAATATTAATTACGATCTGAATATATTTCCTTATGTACGTATGTATACGTCTGTTAATATTATTTTAAGTGATAGTGTATAAGTCATTGTATTTTTGGTGGAAACTGATGGTGCCTTAAAATGTGAAGAGTGTTGTTATTTCAGAGCAGAGAGAACTGTTAGGTAGAGAAATACACTTAGCCTTGCCTCGTTCTATTGTGTATACAATGCCGAGGGTGATTGTTGAAAACTTTCTTTAGACGGTTAATAGCAGAACACCCAACAGCCGAAATTAGAGCGTATGCCATGTGACTTCTGGCAGCGAAAGGTAGAGTTTTAAATGTTTAACGTGAACAAGAAGCAACCAATAAAATCTAAACAAACAGATTTAAAATATTTTCGTAAGGTTGTAATTGACAATAGCTTACCCAAGCGTACTCGTTGCTTGTTTACCGCCAAGATGTAAAGACGTGTTTTTTTGGTGTGTTGAGTATGTAGTGTTATAATTCTGCGTTAATAATGTGAATTTCACAACAAATACAGTATACTCAGATTAAGTAACAATATCTACGTTCGTCGAGGTAAATTGTGTAAGCAGGAGATTTTTATTACAACAGCTATACGGGAACTTAGAAATTTTTAACAGCAATACAAGCCATCAGAGTATAAGTTTCACCAATAGATAGTTCATGTGTTATCAGCGAGAGTGTTAACTTTAAACATTCATTAGAAATAAATCCATGAAAAGTTTAATTCCACCCACATGTGTTATTATTCTCAACTGTGTACCATATATTCATACAAGTTCCTTCCGCTACTACGCCCTGATGAAGAGATACTTGTTCGACCGTGATGCATACCAGAACTAAGCCGAGGCAAGAGAAACAACACCTACAAGAACCTACATTAACGTAAGTAATTAAGCATTTACGATATCAGTAATTATGTGCTCCAGATTCAGCTTACAACACGCCCAGATAAGTAAGAAAAACTGTATAATCGTATAGTGACCGATGCAAAGAAAGGAGACAACGATTGAAGGGGGGATGGAAAGGCGAAAGAGGACTAGAGATAGGAGAGAAGGGAGAGAAAGGGTAAGATGGCGGGAATGAATCAGAGGGGTGAGAGGGAGGGATGTGAAAGAGAAGAATCTCCTATTTCTTGCAATACAACAAGCAGTGCCCACCTCCGTGGTATGCGAGTAACGTGTCTGCTTCACATTTGGTTGGGATGGGTTATCTGGATAAGGATATTTCTAGGGCTTTCGTTTATCTTAGAAGGAGAATTTCGGGCTCCCTTAAGCATTATTTCACCCATTTCATTCTTTCACCGTCCGATATTACCTATACGTTTAAACGACGTTAAACTCGAACAATCTAGCGAGCAGGACTGTGGCTTCTGCTAGTAGATAAACAAATAAACTGGCAAAATAAATACCACAACTAGAAAGCTCAAGGACAACCCAACCAAGAGCTAGGCTTGACGACATAAACGTAAGGTAGACGATGACAGTGGCGTAAACATCCTATTTCGTACACAATCATAAGTTTTTGTAGGATAATACACTGAGCTTAAAGAATAGTCTTGAGCAGAAATGGCGAAAACGGACTCGCACGGCCGTTTCCTCTCCCACTGACCGTCCGTTTGTTTTTTGTATATATTGCCGAGTGGAGCAATGTGTGTTGCATTTTTGGTGACAGTCGGAAAGAAGCCATTTTCGCCACCCCTGAACTAGAGCAACGGGGTCTCTAACATGCAGTTGTGGTCTTTACGACGCTAGAGTGTAGGCAGCAACAACGTGTCCATTTGCAGTGGTTATGAGCTGTAAATGTGCATCTGATTGCTGGTGTGGCACCGAGAACAATATTTGTGTTTTTTTTCGTTAGTGTGCACTTTTGAGCACAAATATCATCAAAAGTATATGAGTTATAGATTTATTTAGTGCATTATGTACTTCATGCTGTACTACCTGTTCTCTGATAGTCAGAATATCAACATATAACTTACTTCTTATTCTTAGGAATTTACAATACGGGTGTTAGGAACACAAATCAGAGTTAAATATGCGTCATAGATTCCATGCTCATTGCAACAGCATTATATAAATATAGCATATCGTTAAATTCGGCACCTATTTTCTAAATACCTATATACAGGATGAAGCGGTATAAATGTCCACCTTTAAAATACAAACAGAATTCATTGATAGCAATATTTGTTTTTCAAAATCATTGGTCCATCATCAAGGATTTCGCTAAAAATAAATAATTTTCAATGCAATATATGGTAACATAGAATCACTGAAGCACGTGACACACTGCCTCTCGTAATAGGCCAGCTGTCGTATGAATGAAGTAGACAACACCGGTCTCGCTCGGAGAAAGAGATAGCATGTATGGAATGTTTAAGTTTTAAACGATGTCATAACTCTAAGGAGCATTTATGAAGTGTTCAGGTGTCAAAAGACTCATAAAATATCTGAGCAAGGGACTACGGCTATCAAAACCGAGCGAGATGAGAGTCGCATGCGGGAGGTTCTGGGTTTGATTCCCACCGGTTCGGTCACTCTGATCATGTTTTTTGTGGTTTCCCCAGGTAGGTAGGTGAAACTGATTCCTGTTCCAACACGCCTCTTCTACCACGCATTTCCTTTCATCTGTTTCGGGATTATAGGACCAGACGACGGCAGTTGGTATGTTGCGGCAGGACAGTGAAATTTACGCGATAGCAAGATTCTTCCTGGCACTTAATGGGATTTCTGGGGCCCCTTCCTTCCTTGGAGCTGTCTGTCTACACCCGGAACCCCCAGGTTGCGTGTGGCTAAGGTAGGGTTACCCGGCGTCAGGACTTGTGTCATATTGGAATCGTTAGGGACAACGTCCTTGCTAGTGCACATCGTCGTTCGGCTCTAGTTGACCTTCGGGTCTTCCCCACCTCCCAGGGGTCACGTTAAAAGCACAAAGAGCCCACTAAGGCCTACGTGCGATGCTGTGCTTCAGTTAATGGTGGCCTCTTCGTCTGACTACTGCTACGATGTAGGGTGAGTTTATTGGAGGGGGAATCCTCGCGCACTGCGGCCTGTTTGATCTATTGTGGCTATACCCCCGGGAGGTAGGGATGAGGTGAAGGAGCCGTAGGTCTCAGATCTGCAGCAATTAGGCTCACAGGGACCCGCAGCTGCCCTAATATTTCCAGTTCGAACACTCCCGCACCAGTAGAAGCGAAGAATCCCAAGAAAGAGCGACAAAGTGACCTTAACGGGTGCGACAACGCACCCTAGCCTTCATTGGAAGAAATCCTTCCAATGCGCAAACATCCACACCATCTGCCCAACACCGCCAGCACCACAGGACCTGAAACGTGAAAGACAGAGATGGAATGAGACGAAAGTGGGAGAAACGAGAAATTGTGGTAGAATACACCACCCCGGTATTCGCCTAGGCGAGCAGGGGAAATCCACAAAAAACACTGGTCAGAGCGGGCGGTCACCGGGGATCGAACCAGAGACCTCCCGAATACGGGTCATAGACGTTGCCGCCTGAGCCATCCGGTAGGTCTAACTACTCCTAACCCAACCATTATTCATTTCTAGATTTTACTCTCTCAGGAACAGAACACATTTTTCTACGTCAAGAATGTTTAGGAGTAGTATAAAGATGTTCCTTCCTGAACAATAGAATTAATGACCCATTGTTCCTTCCTGAACAATAGAATTAATGACCCATTGTTCCTATACGGGAACAATAGAATTAATGACTCATTGTTCCTTTCACACATCCCGCCTCTCACCTCACTTGTGTTACTCCGACATACCGACAAAGGAGTTATCATGTAGCTGTCAAATTTGATTGACAAGGGTGTGATAGGTGTGTAAGATTATCTCGCTTCATTGACTTCAAAGAACTGAAGCCGCGACCAAAATCATTTGCCGCCCTCTAGGACTGGAGTCTACCGATCCCTCCCCTAAATTGATGCTCGCGTGCACCGAAGAGGATTTTCCGCCTCCTTGTCCTCCCGGTAGTCGCGTGCCAGCGTCCCCTAAATCGATGGAAGAGATTTGGGCCACGAAGGCGCCGGCAATTAATTGACTTTGTAATCTGACTAGTTTAATTGAGCGTGTTTACAAATGTTTTGACACCTTTTGTCGGTATTTTCCCTACACAGGAAGCCCCTCCCACTCCTTTTTGTGGGTGAAGTCCCCCGCCGCTGAAGTTTTAAATATCTGATTGCAGGGAATAGATTAAATTAAATTGAGTTTTATTTATGGACGCGTTTAACTACTATGGTCCTACGCGGCCCATTCTATATCGACCGTGAAGGACCGGTAATTTTGCTCAGAAGCCTCTTTATCAGGCTTGAGATTCTTTTACATGCCGTAAATCTAAGACACGGGACCACCGGCTTTACTTCCCTTCCGAAGGATACCATGCTAAGGATTTTTACGCCCGAAAAAATCCATCGCCCTCCACCAGGTTTGAATCCGCGACCTTGGGAACTAGAGGCTAGCACGGTACCACTAGTCCACGGAGGACGACAGGGCATACATTGATTAACATAATTAAGTGTATATTGATGGAGTCACGTGCCTTCAAGGACTTGTCACCGTATGTGTGTAGG
Source organism: Deroplatys truncata (assembly GCA_030765065.1). Classification (NCBI taxonomy): domain Eukaryota; kingdom Metazoa; phylum Arthropoda; class Insecta; order Mantodea; family Mantidae; genus Deroplatys; species Deroplatys truncata. Next base: position 125,848,555 of record CM060990.1, on the reverse strand, counting down.
AGTGAAACCGCGTGCAAGGAGTCGTTACTCTCGTCGGCTAATGAGTTTAATTGAGGGAATAATTGATTACACGTGTAATGACATGTGGTTTACTGCCGAAAGAGACTGCATCTCTAAGTGCTTGCCAATCAATCAGATAACGATTGTCCATGTATAACATCATTTCGCCTCATTGATTTCAGTCTTAAACAGCTAACAAAGGCTATATCGCCCTCTAGGGGCTTGGATTCCCGATATCACGTACCCTAAATGGCTGGACGCGTGCCACCGCCCACGCGCTCTCTCTCTCTCTCCCGAGTGCGGGGAAGAGGGTTACCTCCGTCACGTGTATTTGACTGATTAATATAATTAAGTGTATATTAATTAATTCGCGCACCTGGCTGTCGTTGTGTATATGTGTTGGCATGTGTATAAACATCACACCTTATTGGTCTTAACCTGTCCAGCAGCCCTTCCCCTTCTAATCGAAACGTATTTTAAATGCATATTTTCGTTAGCATGAAAGTACACATTTGCTCTCGTACGGGTTTTCACTCGGACTGGAAACACTTCATATCAGTAAGCCGCTGATATACCTGCCCCTACCATAGTTACTTGAGAGGGAAGCGGATTCAGGACGATGGGTCTGTCCCCTCATATGCGGTCAGCCGGTTAATTCCATTTTTCCCACTGCCCACTCTCTCTTTCTCTGTCAGTCAGGCAGAGATCATGTTTCCTCCTTGACCGGTCTCCGTATGAGGTAAACAAAGCTAGAAGCCCACAGGGGATATGCTTTTAACACTTCCAAAAAATAAAAAGAAATAAGGCGAGCGTAAATCTTTTCAAATAAACATATTTACAACTAAGGGAACTCTCGCTTTCAAGATTTTTTATTTCTAAGGTGTGTTTACACGCTGACTGGACTCTGAAAAGTATTAAAAATGAAATATGGGGACACTTAAACCGGTAGGACAACAATACCTTTGACCATAATTAAATACTAATGTTGTGGCAGCTTATACCCACCATCTACCCCAAATCAAAAACGTGTAGAATTCATCCTTTTTTATAATCGAAACAATTTTACATTAAATATTCGAGATTTTAAGCAGAGAAACCAACATCTTCCCGGATTGGATGCGCACGCGAGTTATACTCCCGTCTTAAACACCCCTGCCAGATATGTTGTATACCCCTGATGTGGGGAAACCCGACCTCGCTAGATGATTACGATGGACCATTCCACTTTCAACGATATTCAGAGACTCGGGGTTTTCGGAGTAATGGCACGGAATTTCCAAATAGCTCACTTTGCCTTTCAGGAACGAGATAACATCTCCACACTCGTGAGTTCTGGAGGGAGGTATAAATCATAGAGAAAACTGACACGTGACTCGAGACGGTAGGATCGAGTTCTGATCGGTAACATTTAACACTGATTGATAATAAAGTTCAGTGTCGAATTAAAAAAATATTGAACACCACCAGGAATTGAACCCGGAACTCTACCGATACAAATGTTTTTATGAATAAAGAAACATAGGTGTATATTGCATGTATTTGTGGAAGAAAAAACCTAATGTGCTACACTAACATGACTTTCTCTCTCTCTCTCTCTCTCTCTCTCTCTTGGGCAGTGTCTCTCCCGAGACTCGATAACCTGCTATCGCATAGAGTATTTGTGGAAGAAAAAATCTTATGTATAACACTCACATGGTTTTTTCCACAAACGCTTATTCTTATGTCCGCAACATAAAAACGATTTCTCATTTGATAAAATATATAAGCATTGCTAAAATGTAAATAACATGGGCCTGGGGACTTTAAAACGTGCATTTTTGGACACTCGAGGCAATATACAGGGAACCTTCTAAACATGTATTTCTAGTGAAAATAAGACGTTTCAGGAGGAGGATTTTCTCGGGGTTATCCATAGAAGAAATCTAATGTGTTACACTCGCATAGCTTTCTCTACTCTTTTTCCACAAGCGCTTATACCTATGTTCACAAAATAAAAACGATTTCTCATTTGAGAAAATAGAAGTATTGTTAAAATGCAAATAACATTTACATGGGTACATAAAAATATACATTTTCGGACACTCGAGGTAAAATACAGTGGACCTTCAAAGCATGCATTTCCAGTGAAAACAAGACGTTCCAGGAGGATGACTTTCTCGGAGTTCTCCATAGAAAAATATAATGTATTACACTCACATAGCTTTCTCTACTCTTTTTCTACAAGGGCTTATTCGAATGTCCACAACACAAAAATGATCTCATTTGAGAAAATATATAAGTATTGAGTAAGCGTAGGCTTTCACGGCCGGTGTTCGTAATTCTAAAAGAGTCTTCCGCGCTGATATGCCGTGGTCTGCTGGAGTAATTGGATCCCGACGTTTCGTTCACTACTGCGTCCACTGAAAAGTCAGCGGTCGCTGAACATGCTATAGAAGCGGAGGGGGAGCATGTCATCAAGTTTCAGGACACCAGCATTCTATCTAACATCCCACACTACCATGCTCGACTACAGCGCGAAGCCATAGAAATTTATAAGCATTCCAACAACTTCAATAGGAAGGAAGAAGCCCTCAAGCTCAACAAAACTTGGTACCCCATCATCGATGACATTATCAAACAGTCAAACAACGCGAACCAATCAGAATCTAGTAGCGCCGAGCATGCAGCTAGGCCCCTCCCACCTACCGCACTGCCTCAGCGAGCCCCGAGCCAATCAGAGAAGACCCCCCGTGTATAAATACCGCATCCCGGTCAGTCAACGCCTCAGACACAACTGTACCTTCACCAAGAAGACTTCGACCACGCCACCGATGATCTTCACAATACCTTACACTTACTCTAAGCATCCGAACCTCTACGGAGACGCCCGAACACCACCGAACAATACATACATCTTCATAATACTTTAAACACGCACTCTAAGCACCCGAAGCTATACGAAGACATAGATACACGCGTTCACTTCTCCCAAGCACCCGACGCTATACGAAGACGTACGAATACGTACAATCACACATGAACATCTCTGCGCGCCCCTCTAAATACATGAATATGCGTGAATACCTACGGATACACCCGAACATCAGTGTAACACGAATTGAAATATAAGAGCTTAGACGCTTAACCACCGTTTTAGTATTAAAATTCAGTATATAATTGATCTAAAAAGGTTCGTGCCTCCTCTATAAATAGGGCGATCTCGGGCATTGGATTTCATTCTGCTAATTTACTCTGAGGTAACAACATCGTTGGACTCTCAGAAAATATCGGCCTTCTAAAGTGTTATCTAGGTGAAGAGGTGTACATTTCCTTGAAGAAGGATTAATAAGTTATATAATTGATCCAAAAAGGTTCGTGCCTCCTCTATAAATAGAGCGATCTCGAGCATTGGACTTCATTCTGTTAATTATCTCCGAGGTGACAACATCGTTGTACTCTCAGAAAATAATCGGCTTTCTAAAGTGGTATCAAACTGAAGAGGCGTACATTTCCTTGAAAAAGGATTAATGCCTTATTACCGAGAAGAAAGATGAATAAGTCCTCATATAAGGATATCATTCCTAGTGCCTCAGGATATTCTTGTGGTAAATGTGGAAAGGCATTTCAACGTGGGTATGATGAAAGACGGCATGAGCTAAGCTGTAAAAAGCTCTTCAAGGGTAAATATTGTAATGTAACCTTTAAAGACAGTTATAAGGGTCGGCGACACGAAGATTTGTGTGAAATAAACAGGCCTGAGAAGAAACGTAGATTAGAACCTACTAAGTAAAAATTGTTATCTACCATGGATGACTGTGACATGAAAGAATATGAAACTTCATTCAATGGACGCTTGGAATCATATTTTATACGTTGTGAATCAACTAAGGACCTGAATATGTACCTGCATGAGGCTGTACATAAAGAGCTTCGTATTCACAAGAGAGTGAAAATTAATCTGCTAGCTGAGTGTAGATTTATTAATAGTATCGGAGAAACCTCCGAAAAAACATTTAAATCCCGGAATCAAGCCGTTTTCCAGAAACGGACCTGGACTCTATGCTGGAAACGAAAATAAAGAAGTTGGCTACCGAAATGGAGGAATCACAACTTAAGGGCAGCAACTGAGCTCTGCTTGCTGTGGAAGGGGTTCGCCTTCATATTAACATGTACAATCATACCCCTGCCACCATTTGTTAGAGCTAAAGAAGCCTGCATTAACATCCAGAATTTAACAGATAAGCTATGCTTTATGTATTCTGTATAAGCCAAATTCGTTGAGAAGGATGCACAACGCGTGAGCAAATGCGAGCAACTTCAAAATAAATATGACTTCAGCTGTGTTACTTATTCAACTCCACTTTCTCAAATATCTACATTTAAGAAGCTTAACAGGATGTCTATCAACGTCTTCGGCCTGGATGAGAAACATGAAGTGTATCTAATAAAGGTCGCTGAGACTGAACTACCTGAACACCGTGACTTCCTACTATTGAGTGACAGTAGTGGGAAACATCACTACGTTTATGTAAAGAATTTTGAAAAACTTATTCGACGTCAGAAAACTATACATAATGGACGTGCTTATACCTGTAAGCGTTGTTTTACACATTTTGATAATCAGTGTGGACGAAGTGGGCTGGAAAAGCTACAAGAACATGCCGCCATCTGTAATCAGCATATTGTCGCAAGGGTAGTTATGCCTACAAAGGAGAAACAATTGTACAGTTTAAAAATTTTGAAAGGATTTTGAAACTACCTGACGTCATCTACGCAGACTTTGAAAGCATTCTCGCCCCATGTCATACATGTATACCCAATCCTGAAACTTCATATACAACCCCTTATCAGCAGCATGTAACCATGAGTTTCTGCGTTTACGTTAAACCATCGTCCAACGTTGAACATCTAGAAACTGGTCTTCCAAAGCATCCCTATGTATATCGTGGTGCTGATGCTGCTCAGAAGTTTATGGAATACCTGTCGTTCCTTGCAAAGGAAATTAATAATATATACAAATCTGTCATACCTCTGAAACTTACAGATCAACAGCAGATGGATTTCAACTCCTCTACAGTATGCTACTTGTGTGGAAAAAACTTTACCGAAGAGAACTATAAAGTACGCGACCATGATCACATCAGTGGTGAATATCGTGGAAGTCTACATAATGAATGTAATTTAGCCTGCGAAACACCGACATGTATTCCAGCCTTCATGCACAACCTCAGTGGGTATGACTCACACTTCATTGTTAAGGAGCTGGGATGCACAAGTGAGCGGGTGGAAGTAATTCCTAGCTCTGAAGAAAGCTATATATCATTCTCCAAGTATGTAGGAGATATAAAGCTTGGGTTTGTTGATAGCTTTCGGTTTCTCAGTACAAGCTTGGATAAGCTGGTGAAAAATCTAATATCGTACCCTGAAACACTACGGAGAAGACAAGATAAAGTTGATCACTCGTAAGTGAGTATTTCCCTATGATTACGTCACTTCATGGGATGTTTTGAACGAAACCTGCCTGCCTCCTAAGGACTCCTTCTACAATAGATTAAATGAAGAATAAATTAGTGATGCTGACTACGATCATGCTAGACTCGTATGGGAGCTGTTTAATGTAAGAAACCTGGGTGAGTACAGCGACCTCTACTTAATCTCTGATGTACTTCTTCTGGCTGATGTCTTTGAGACATTTGGAGATCAAACCCTCAAAACACATAAACTCGAGCCTGCTCATTATTATACCTCTCCAGGACTTACATGGGATGCCATGTTGGTGTACACTGGAATTCAGCTGTAATTGTTACAGGATTATGATCAATTACTCATGGTGGAATCCGGCATAAGAGGAGGTTTATGCCAAGTTTCCCACCGTTATGCCAAGCAAACAACGCCTACATGGAGAAGTATGATCCGTCGAGACCAACCCAATTTGTTACATATGAGGACGCCAATAACCAATATGGTTGGGCCATGTGCACGCCCTCCCTTCTGGTGGATTTCAATGGATATCACCTGAAAAAATCGACTTAGAAAGACTACAAAAAGATGATCCTCGTGGATATATATTAGAAGTTGACATCGAGTATCCTGCAGAACTTCACGATCTACACAACGACCTGCCTTTCCTGCCTGAGTGCATGAAACCTAAGGACTCAACTACAAAGAAACTGATACCTCATCTTGGACCTCGAAAGAAGTATGTAGTACATTACATAGCTTTGAAGTAAGCTCTTAATCATGGACTACGGCTAGCAAAAATTCATCGTGTGCTACAATTCCGCCTGTCACAGTGGTTAAAACCTTATGTGGAATTTAACAATAGGCTGTGACAACAGGCTGCAAATGACTTCGAGAAGGATCTCTACAAACTGTTTAACAACGCCATGTTTGGAAAAACTATGGAGAACCTGCGTAATCGTGTGGATATATGACTGGTGACAAACGAGAAGACTCTGGAAAAGTTAATTGCCAAGCCTACGTTTATCGATCGAAGAATATATGCTACCAACCTAGCTGCTGTGCATATGGCCTCCCGACAGATTGTGTTCAACAAGTCTATATACATTGTAATGAGTGTGTTGGACATCTCCAAGACATTAATGTACCACTATCATTATGATGTGTTGCTGGCATATTATGGAGCTGAAAACCTGAAACTTATGTATATGGACACTGATTCCTTCATTCATCGTGTGACAACTGAAGATGTGTACCAGGACAAACTACGTTTTCTCGAACACCTAGATACAGCTGATTACTCTGTCAACCATATGTGCTATTCAGCTCTAAACAAGGTGTTGGGAAAATTTAAAGATGAGGCTAATGGAAAAATCATCCATCCCTTTGTCGGACTACGACCTAAGATGTACGCCTTAGATATCCATGGCTATATGATAAAAAGATTAAATGCATAAAACGTAGTGCTATTAATCAGTATGTCACTTAGGAGAGTTATACTGACTGTCTTAAAACCGGAGAAATCATCAGAACGCCCATTAATCTGATCCTGTCACGACAGCATGCTCTTGTTACAGTGCAAGTGAATGAAGTCACATTGACTCCGATTGATGATAAAAGATTATTGCTGAGGATGGAATAACTACATATGCGTATGGACATTATCGTATTACAAACAGCGCTTAAAAGAATAAGTCGAAGATAAAAATTTTCTCGTGAGTCTACAATTAAAAAAAAATGAAGTTTATCCGTGTGCTGTGTATGTAGCTAGCATACGTCTGATGAAGAAAGAAGAATAATAAAATATGGAAGGGAAGGTGTTAACCCTGCCATTAGGAACAATCCTAGTGCTAGTTTGAAGCATAGATAAAGGGGAGAGGCACCTACAACGAACTAAAATAAAGGTATGTTAACGTAAAACTTTTCAATTAAGGCTCTCAGATAATAAAACCTGAATAAAGCATCGCAATTTCACTAAAAGAAAGTCGACGTTATCTCCGATTACGTGGCGGTATTACGTCTTGTCACGTTTCTGGTTACGTCATATCGCAGGGTGTTACGTCATGTTACGTGGTTATGATACGTGGTTACATAGTTGCTACGTGTTGTTACGCTTTGTTACGTGGTTACATGCTTATGATACATGGTTACATGGTTGTTACGCTGGTTACGTCTTGTCACGTGACTATGTTACGCTGTGTTACGTCTTGTCACGTGGTTATGTTTCGTCTTGACACGTGGTTACGTGCTTATGTTACGTAGTGTGACGTCTTGTCATGCGGTTAAATTACGTTGTGCTACGTCTTGTCACGTGGTTACGTACTTATGTTACGTAGTGTGACGTCTTGTTACGTGGCTATGTTACGCTGTGTTACGTCTTGTCATGTGGTTACGTGCTTATGTTAGGTAGTGTGACGTCTTGTCATGCGGTTATGTTACGTAGTGTGACGTCTTGTTACGTGGCTACGTTACGCAGCGTTACGTCTTGTCACGTGGTTATGTTACGTAGTGTGACGTCTTGTTATGCGGTTATGTTACGTTGTGTCACGTCTTGTTACGCGGTTATGTTTGTTGGTTACGTTACGTCTTGTTACGTGGTTATGTTAGAAGATGATAGGATTGAATAGACAATGAGAAGTCAAAGTACGGATAGGTTAGGCGTTCGGTGTGGGTTTAGTTTAGAATACTTCTATATACCTTCACTGTAAACCAATATGCAGTTTATTCCTCTCCGTCTCGCACGCTAACTGTTTAACATATAACATAGAAAAAAGTATATACAAGTGTTGTAACGTTGGATGAGAAATGTTTATAATATAATTACTCTCTATATTACCGTGAATACCTGTGACGCTACCTGAATTACCTGTTAAAATGACTTAAATACCCTACATTCTACCCGAATCATATGAAAATTACATTTAATAGCTCCGATACGAATCGCTGATCTGAATCAACTTAACACACACACACACACACACACACACACACACACACACACACTCACACGCGATGGTGACCAGGTGCGCGAGTCAATTCATATACACTTAATTTATTCATCGATCGACGAGTAGCATTTAATTACATTAATCAATCAAGATAAATGCGTGGGGATACTTCGGTCTGCGTCCAATCCTTTAGAGGCCCGAGGCCAGGATGTTAGAACGCAATATAGCCTTTGTTAGCGTTTAAATCTCGACGTCATTGAGTCTAAATTATCTTATGTATGGATGAACATTACACATACGCCACCACTAAGCTCCCTAGCCTCTCTTCTCGTTTTCCTATATTTTGCCATATAAACGCCTACTCTACTCCTCAACCTCTGTCTAGATTACCACCTCTCTCGTATTCCCTATCTCCCTCCTTCAGCCCCTGCTCTACCTCGGAACTCTCCTCGTTTTCCCTATCTCTCCCATATAAACGTATTTTTCTCCTTGAAGGTTCTCTCAACCTAGAATCTGCCCTCGTCTCTCCATATAAACGTATACACTATTCAAACCCTCCTAGCCTAATACCTCTCCCATATAAAAGCCATAGTCTACCCTTCAAGCCCTGTTTAGTCTAGCACCTCTCCTCGTATTCCCTATCTCTCCCGTATAAGCCTTATTCCCCTCCTTCAGCATCTGTCTATCACACCATCTGTCCGCGTTTTCCCTATCTTTCCCATAAAAGTCATACTGCACACCTCAAACTCTGTCTAGCACTTCTCCTCGTATTCCCCCACCTCTCATATAAAAGACGTTCCCCTCCATCAGCACCTACTCTACCTCGGATCTGTCCCCGTTTTCCCTATCTTCCCCATATAAACGCATTTTCCTCCTTGAGCCGTCGCATCTACCCTCATTTTCCCTATCCTTTCCCATATAACGCAAAACTACGCTCGATCTCTCTATAATATGCTACTATGATGCAACGGAACTTTGTGAATTAAATGAGTATTGTCCGTGCTTCAATACCTATTGTTCTTTGAGACAACATGACCATTTAAATGAAGCCATGCCTCATCTGAAAAATTATTAAATGGGGGTCAACAGTACCGTCACAGATGTTTTGTAAAATCCAGTTACAGAAAGTGACTCGTTTTCCGACGTCACGAGGTTGTAATTCATGCACTACAGTCACACAGTAGGGTTTCAGTTTTAAAAGTTTGGTAGCCGTATGAACAGAGGTTTGCGAAACACCCACTTACTGTGCAACACGGCTGAGAGATTTCTTAGGTGTGTGTTCGAAAGCAGCACCAATTTCGTTTAGGTTTTCCTCCGCAGGAACATGTTTTCGCTTGTTTGGTTCAGCGTTCTGCGATCCCACTGTTCTAAATTTATTGACCAAACATCTCAGTGTCTCTACCCGGAACTGGATAACCAGGAAATTGCTGCTGAAATTGCCTACACACCTGTCTACATGATTCAGTTTTCACGCATGTATCGTACATAAAAATACGCTGTTTAAGCGTGAATTTGTTGGCAGGCATTTTCGTGGAGTAATAAGAGAATCCATTCCTAAGGAAATCACACACAATACATGTATTGTCGACTCTTCCCAACACGAAGACAAAGCAATTACTGAGACGGCTTACAAGTTGATAAACGTACCCTTGATACGTCCTGCGCCGCTTCTGCGCAGTGACATAATACCGAGGTCACTGCCATCTCGGCCGATACGCATATAAGGCGGTTGTGGCCTTGGCATAAAACGAAGGCACGATATTTCATATGACAGAAACATGTAAATAAATAATTATAATATTGCAACGTCTTGGATATGTGAGTTAATATTATTTCAAAGCTAAAAGAACGCCAGTCACCGAAAAGAAGGAAAAGAGAGGGTGGTAGGAGTCAATTGTAATGGCGCATGCGCCCAACGGATTTTAAAGGAAAGGTTCCAAAAGTCGCTGAAAAGGAAGCAATCGCTAAGGGTGTCTCTCCGTTTAAAAATTCGAAATAAAGTCACAATCGAGGCGTTGCGTCAGAGATAGTCATAAGCCACAAAATCACAATTTTACAGGAAAACGTTTTAAACCTTTGAACAAATTCTAAAATCAGAATAGTCTAAACATGGCACAATGTTAAGACATTATATTCTCTTATATTTTATGAAACATTTTACACAAGGAAATGTTATTTTATCTAATCCGTTTTTTATTATTTATGTAAAAATGTTAAAAGCATGTACGTAAGTTTAGTTATGGCTTATGACTTTCTCTCTGGAAGTACACAATTATTGGATTTTCAATGCTTTATTAGTTTCTTTTCATCTAATATCATAAGAATAAAGTATAAGTATTAAAAATTGTTCATCATTTCTTCCTAATCAACATCTTCAACCTCCAAGTCCGTCTCATTATCAGGTACAAGAGCACGAAAGAATGTTGATTTACCATTGGGACATAATCTATTAGTCACAGTACTTCCTGGAGTTTCTTTTTGTTTATTTTAAAGGATTCTTTGTATTTTTCGGGCAAACTAAATGGATTGGAAGGGGCAGATCTGTCTTTTCTACGAATGGGAACTGCATAATAGCATCCTTGGCTGTAGTATTGAGAAAACTGGAAGTTGCTATTATTCTCTTAAAACTTGAAGCTCACAGCGTCTGCAGAATGAATGGGTCCGTTATTGTACACTACTTTTTTCACTATGTCAGAATGCAGACTTTCCATGTCCTTGAAATCTTCTCTCTGCATCATAGTGACAATAAAAGGCACTTTAACAGACTATTTATATTAACAGTTCGTCGGACATGTACATTTTTGTCTCGTTGTGCCAGCTTCAATTTTCTTATTGGTTTTATCTGAAACATAAGACCTTTCTTCATTTCTCCTCCTTTTGCATTTTGATCTAGACCATGATTACTTTACTGCACTTCTCTTCCTTGATTTTGCGTTTTTACGATGGCTCACTTCATTACTTCTAGATTTTGGTGTCAACTGAAAAAATTACAACAGAGATAATCATAAGCCACATATAGCATACTGTAGTAACTTAAATATTTTAATATCTACAATAATATATAATGCATAAAGGAAACAATATAACTGAAGTCGATTTTGTTTACGGTATATTTTATGTTATTGGTAATAAAACGCACAATATTTTCCTAAGAGAAAACCTATGCAATATAGGTTTACCATTCAGGAATGTTTACTTATCTTACCTGTTCATTTTCTGAGTCAGATTTAGAGGAGAATCCATTAGAAGTTAAATCACGTTCATCTTCATCACTTTCTACAGATATCTCTGCAAGTTTATCATTCTTCCCAGGCAGAAAATCAAGTTTTCTTTTCACTGGCGCCATAATGTGTGTCTTGTGATTATGTCTCAGGGAAAATCTGAAGTCAAAGGATGAAGGAGAGAACAACACCTCCTTGTAATTTTGAATACAACTGGCAGATGGCAGCAAATTATGACTGTTTAAAGAACATCTGTTGGTGGAGTGCAGAATTTTAGCAAAATGTTGATTTGTCTTAAAGTGTGGCTTGTGACTATCTCTGGCGCAATGCCTCAATTGTAAATAGAGCCTATAAGAATTCAGGGCGTGGGAGTTAAATGTTTGGAGATAGAGGCCACGCGTAACAGTAGCCAATAAGAAAATAGGAACGCTTAGAAGCTTCTAGAAAATTGAAGAGCATATGAGCTTGAGAATTGTGGTAGCGAGTACTCAGTTCTATTTAAAATTTCATACGAGGAACCTGCGCTTGTCGACATGAGAATTTCGCGCCAAAGTAATAGTTGCGAGATAAATTTCGATAGCTAACCAGTTCTATCTAGAGTGTCGTACGATAAATATGCGCTACCCAACATAAGAATGTCGCGCCAAATAAATAGTTCCGTGACACACTGTGATAGTAACGCAGTTCTATTTGAAATTTTATAAGACGAATCTGCGCTAGTAAATATTAGGAATTCGCGCAAAAGAAATAATTACGTGATAAATTGAACATACTTGCTAAACCAACGATAAAGAACATAGTGGATTAAGAATAATTATCAGAAAGTGCTCACAAATTCATATTCGTTATCTCTTTAGGAAAAAGTGTTCATATAAAATTTCACTGGCGATTTTATAAAGTAAAGATTAATCACTTCAGCATCCTTCTTCAGTGTAATCATTTCACCACCTTCAACCCTTTCACAAAACCTCAACTCCATAACCATGCTCTACCGACATTATTAGCTAGCTAACCAGGAACACATTAATTAATCATATTCACCATTAATAAATAATGGATACTCTGAAGGAGCAGAAGAACGTGACCAAAGGACTGCTGCATCTTAATATAAGGTGAGAACCGCAGCAAGGTGCGGTTCCTTTTTTATCCTATACACCACTCTTTCTGAACACCCGGTAGCCTTAGCTGTTTCTTTTACGGCCTTACTGACACTCATTTTACTTCAAAAATAATCTAACACATCTATTATTAATTTGCGTTTCTTCTTAGTTTAATAGCATTCCGTCCCTTCCTAGCTTCTCCCTCCATAGCCATACATATTTACGTAAAATGTCAAATAAAGAACCTACATAACACTTCATAGCGCTCCATATGCTGTAAACGTACACATTTCTTTACAACTGGTGTTAACCTATCTGCCTTTTGCCTCACTCCTCGCGCCTGTTATCTGAATAGATGGGTGACTTTTGTTTGTCATACACAATGAATGCAAGAAGTTACAGAATTCCGGCTGCTTTTAAAAACTGTCCCCAACCCACCTGAACATTTTCTCTCGCTTGGTCCCCTTTGTAAACCCAATGACAAAAAAGTTTCTCACTGGATAACTTTTCTGCTGCATAGGTATAGAATTTTCCGAAAATATTTAATTTAAAAAGTTATAACGCTCATCTTATTAAACATACAGAATTCAAACTGGACAAGTGTCGATTACTCTAGTTTACTCTGGCCAAGAAACAAATGTTGCGTTCTAATCTTTAGTTTATTAGTTACTGCGTGATAAGCATAGAAGCAGCAAATATTGGACTTTTACGGAAAAATTCGCTTTATTTAGAAATGTGTGCCCACAGAAATCTATAAAGGCTCTAAAAATGATATAATGCGATAGAGAAAAATATTCTTCATAGGAGAACGTGTTCAAACCTGAAATTTATAACAATTGAATATTTACACTATGTTATTAGCAACTTGGCGACAGCGCGAGAGTAGAAAAGGACGAAGCTAATGGCAACATGTACGCGTTAGATAGAGACAGAGATATCCCATTTACCCCCATACTGTCTTTTAAGGTTGAGACAAGCTATACAACCTGTCTTCAACGTTGTCAGGGGTAGAACACCTCGAAAATACGATTCTGAGGAAACCTCAATGACGAATTGTGCAAAACGTGTTGGTTGTTAAAAAAACTGTACAGCAAAAAGTGATTTAATTTCTTCTGAACTTTCCAAAGGAGTAAGCGTGCTTTCATACTAAAATGCATAACTGATAATACACTGATAAATAATCTTACACAAACCAATTGGGGGGTCGGTCAGGCGTGCGGGCTTGTTAAATATATGATGGTTTCATAAAAATAACCCATGTCGTTTGTGGTTTCGACTAAAATTGCCCATGTCACAAATTTTTGCTATATTCTAATTGGTTCATTGAAATTTTAGCTAAATTCTAATTGGTTATCAAGATTAATTCAATCCAATTGCTCTCACACGACAATGCAGTTTTCAGGCTCAGTTTGTTGTCCACTTCCTGTAAATGGTAGTATTTTGTGTTTGCAATAGCTATTATTGAATAATGGCTTCTAAACAAGAGGATGCTAGTTTTTCGCTGCAGAAAAGTAAAAAGGTGCAGAAGAAACAAGACATAAAAACATTAAAAGTACAGGGGAGAGAACACACGAACTATGTTGGGGAAACCTGAAAGAATAACTATTGGTGTTGATTGTATATAAGCAAGCAGATTAACTGTAATTTGAACTATAACAAGCAAGTATTTATTACTAAATTGCTAAAAGTTAAAGTACATATAATGATGTAGCTGAAATTAAATTAATAATTATTCTTAATAGGCATATATAATATCAGTAATATTATTTCTAGATGCAAGAGGTACAGTTGACTCGAGACAGTTTCCGAGGAAGATCGAGATGCGTTGTTCTAGAATTTCTACACCTTAGAATCGAAAGATTTACAACATTCTTATTTAGCAGGGATGGCTACTGTGCAAGATGTGAAGCAGAGATGTTCCATTGATGAATGGACAGACTTCACTCTAGAATCTAAAGGTAAGCATCAAAACCGACCTAAGTCCATACCAGAGAAAATTCAGCTATGTCAGTTCAGCGATATTTTAGATAGGAACAATCTCCTGAAACTCTATCTGCCATAAACCCTCAAAATTAAAGATATGCACAAAATGTTTTTAGGTCTTTATCAAATTAATGTAGGGGAGAAGAGGGTAGATTTGAACTGTGGGCACTTTAGAACAACTTTCACTGCGTGATTCTCTGTAGCGAGAAATTTGTTTAATTCTGCACCAATGTTGGTAGCATAAGATTCTACGTTGGACAACAATAAAGTTTGCTTTTGTTGAAGCTGTTTACAGCAAGTGCTTGGAAGAAGGATTTGTTGTTATTTTTGCAATTTTACTGTATTTCAAATGTAAGCATACAATTTCTATGTTTGTTAATTTATTAAATTTTTTGCAACATGGTTGAGTTATATTTTAATAGCCTTGAAAGGCCAGTGATCATATCTAGCTAAAATAAAACATCTGTTTATGATGATAAAAGAAGGGTTAGTTTTGAACAAATGGGAAGGGTAATTTTGAACATGTCCTAAACTTCACCTCCTCCTACAATTACTTTCATAGGAATAAGTGATTTCATAAATATAAGTATTGTAATTATGTCTTATGTGTGGAATATAGAATTTTGATGGTGGCATGGTTTCTTGTGTCTTTGTATGCAGATTGTTTGGAATTATAAAAGAAAAAGGGAGACTCATGTAGATGAAGAGTCCATGATGAACGCAATAGATACAGTGCAGAAAGGCCAGACATTAAAATAAGCAGCCGATGTGTATGGGGTCCGTTTTAACACCTTATTTTATATAATAAAGAAGAAGAAGAAGAAGAAGAAGAAGAAGAAAGAGGATCCAGCCCATGAAATTATTTATTCATCAAAACATAATGTTAATCAAGTTTTTACCTCTGCTCAGGAACATCTGCTGGAGGCCTACATAATCAAAGTGTTCCAGAATGCATTATGGACTAAACTATCAACAGATTTGTCAGCGTCGTCCTCCGTGGACTAGTGGTACCGTGCTAGCCTCTAGTTCCCAAGGTCACGGGTTCAAACCCGGCGGAGGGCGATGGATTTTTTCGGGCGTAAAAATCGTTAGCACGGCTTCCTTCGGAAGGGAAGTAAAGCCGGTGGTCCCGTGTCGTAGATTTACGGCACGTAAAAGAACCTCAAGCCTGATAAAGAGGCCTCTGAGCTAAATTACTGGTGTTTCACGCCCAATATAGAATGGGACGCTAAGAACCATAGTAGTTAAAGAGCGTCCATAAATAAAACTCAATTTATTTATTTATTTAGATTCGTCAGCATATGATTATGCAAAAAACTAAACTGTTGCCCAGAGAGATGGCTCAATGTTGGTGTTGCAGGGCTGGAGTGGGTGAACTCAATTATGAAGAGACATAGGAATCTTTCTCTCAGAAAACCAGAAATCACCAGTCTTACAAGGGCTACTAGCTTTAATAAGCAGAATGTGCAAGAGTTTCAACACAATCTGAAGGAAATACTAGGAAAATTTCAATTTATGGCATTTAAAATTTAGGCGAAACAGGTGTGACCACTGTAACTCAAGCTCCCAATGTTGTAGCTGAAACTAGTATCAAACAAGTTGGACAAGTGGCATCAGCTGAAAGGGGCAAATTGATTACAGTATGCGCCATCATTAATGCCGTTGGTAATACAATTCCTCCAGTTTTCATTGTGCCTCGTGCTAGAATACATGATGCACTAACGATGAATGCACCTGAAGGAAGCATTGGCCTTGCAAATTCACCAACTAGTGGCTGGATGACTGGACCATTATTTTGTAAGGTATTGGAGCATATTAAATTTTATACCCGCAGTACAAAAGAAGAGCCTATCCTACTTATACTAGACAACCATGAAACCCACTGCACGCTTGACGCAATAATGTATTGCCGTGAGAATGGATTAGTTCTATGCACCCTTCCACCTCACTGTACACACAGACTCCAGCCACTGGATGTAGCTGTCATGGGTCCTTTCAAAACAAAGTTGGCCCAAAAGCAAAATGATTGGCTTGTAAGTAATCCAGGCAAAACGATTTCGATTCATGTATTGACATACCTTGTAAAGGAAGCTTTTGATATTAGTTTCACTCGTGCTAACATTACTCCTGGTTTCAAGAAAAGTGGTATTTGGCCTTTTGACACATCGGTTTTTTCAGATGAGGACTTTGAGTGTAGTTCTGTAACTGCTAGACCTATGTCTAGCCTGCAGTCCTACAATATAACAAGAAGCAACTCTGAAGATACCGCACCTTTTGGAGCTACATCCACAGAAGGTATTGTTAGCTGTGCACAGTCTGATCAACTAGAGCAACCTTCAACCTCACACACTGGTGCTCTACAAGTGGGAAATACCATCGCTACATCTACTTTAGTAGTAAGAGAAAGTGAACCATCAAGCAAACATTCTGCTAATGGACATATAGATCCACCAACACCAAAATCAGTGAGGCCATATCCAAAATCATCTCCAAGAAAGGAAAATACAAGGGGAAAAGAAAGAGGCAAATCAGGATATTAACTGACACTCCAGAAAAGAACCGGATTGAAACTAAAATGAAAGAAAAGGCTAAAAAAGGCATAAAAAAGAGTTCTATAAAAATAAAGGAAACGAAGAAAAAATATCAAAGGAGAGTCTTTGAGAAGGAACTGACAAGTGAAGATGACTCTTCAACAGAAGATGCAGACCAACTGGTAGTCAATAGTAGTGAGTCTGATGCTGCGTTTTCTGAGGATGAGGAGGAAGAATTCACAATTCAAGATGTGTCTTTAGATGATGTAGCAGTACATGACTCTGTATTGGTACAGTTTTCAACTAAGAAACAAATGATGCATTATGATGGAGAGATAGTCGAAAAGGTTCTGGATAATGACGAGTGCATTGCGAATTTTTTGAGGAAAAAAGGACACAAACAAAAGTCCTGTTAAGTTTTACTTTCCACAATGGGAGGGCAAATCTGCAGTTCACATAAGTGATGATATAGAAAAACTCCCAAACCCATTATCATTAGGAGGAACTGAAGGGTCAAAGAAGTTACTAACATTTCATATTGTGTTTGACAAATTTAAAATAGGCTGAATTAAATAATTTTATAAGTACAATTTCAGCCATAACATTAATAAAGGGCACTAGCATTCAATATGCTAGTATTTATAATATGAAAACTTGCTTTTCTACCTAACGTTCAAAACTTCCCCATGCCTGTTCAAATGTACCCCTCAATGAGACAATTTTGAACAACTTCCAGTGCCTTAATATTAATAATTTTGTCAGTGTTTTATTACTGACAAGCGTGTTTTCTATAATTTTATGTTGAAAGAGAATAAGTATCGAGTGTGTTTATATAGGGAAAGTTTGGGTTTTCATCTTTAAATACAACAAAAGAATTCAAAGAAACAGCGGTAATAACTGCCCCCTTCTCCCCTACCTTACAATGTAAATTGGCGCATATTCAAGGAAACAATTAATATTGCTTTTGGTTGCCCTAGATCAGATACTTGTACTCAATGAGACACATTCAATCAGCACATAAATGCAAATAATGATAAGATAGTAAAGTTCATGAATGAAAAACAGCTCCATCTTTCTACAGCCAAGTCTTTCTGTAAGCAAAGAGTACGAATGAATCTCGCAACTGCCAAGGTTTCGATTTCGTGCAAAATTTACCTACTCCACACCCACAATCAAATATCTGCTATTCTCGACATTTATGGCTCTACACTTTTGGAGTGCATAGCTTATCTGATGATCGTGTCACATTGTTTACTTATCGAGAGGGTGTTGCAAAGAAAGCGCAATGTAAAGTCACATCCATACTCTTTCGATATTTGAAAGAAGAAATTAATAATGAATAATAACAACATATAAACAACAGGAATTAATTTTTATATCAATGACTATCCTGGCCAAAACAAACGTTTTGTTATGGTTTATTTCTTTTAATTCTTGTGCACTGGTTCGGCATGTTCAAACGAATTACTCATCCGTGGGCATTCCTTCCTGCTCAATGATCAGGATTTTTCGACCATAGCAAAGCAGAAAAGAAAGGTGTGTGTGGAAACACATGAAGAATGGAATCAAATAATATCTTCTTGTAGGTCCCATCCAAGTCCATTTAAATTCACGACAACGAATCAAGACGTTCATTATAGAGGCAATGCAGACATATTTTCGTAGACCTGCAGGAATTAATGCAATGAAGCTTAAGAGTCTTAGAATGTATAGAATAGATTGAGAATCACCATTCATCGAGGTAAGGGACTCCTATTCAGGGCCATGGAGATCAATTGATATACGTAGTAGGTCAGCAATTCCTCAAGAGGTCTCTTTTCCGCGAATATACAATGAACCTTCAAAAACAAAACCTCTAAAATACAAGATTTGAAAAAAAAATATGGTTTATTAAGCTCAAACAGTGTCAATGTTTTTAAACTCTGGCATAAGAAGGAGAAGAAGAATAAAATAACATTAATGGTGAGATAAACATTGATGGTTCAGAAAACAGCAATGGGGAAGACAATTGAAATTAGAGTATAAAGTCAGCTGTTGTATTTTTGCTGTGAATTTCTGTCAAATTTGACAATATTTTTTTATTTTGTTTTTGTGCAAAAATACATAAAATATAATATTTAACCATGCGTATTACTATAGTGCTGTAATATTTGATAGTTTGTAATAAATTAATTTTTCAGCATGGAGATTATCTTAACCTATATTTTAAAATTTTCAGCCAAAAGCGAGCCTTGTTACACATGCCCATCTTCAATAATTTATAAGTCATATTTAAGCGTTAATTAATGCGAATTTTCTGTTACTTTATGTAGAACCATTATCATAAATATCTTGTTTATACTGCAGTGTATGTAGACTGTTAAACTTTTTTTTTGTTGCTTCTCCTGAAAAATTTAACTTTTTTTGACAAGGGCTGCTTATATAAGGAACCCACCCCTCAATTTTACGGCGAATGTAGAGCTCAAAGGAAAATAAAACTCAGTATAAATCAGAAATTCAGCTTTTTGGTTTGTACATTTACCATTTTGTAGCGTTTATACCTTTACAATTTACTATTTTGTAGCATTTTGAAGAAAACCTCATAATTTGAGTTAATTATTATAAATAAGTAATGTAGTTTGAAATAATAATATTAAATTAAAATCACATTTGTAAGGAGTTAATACATAATAGTGAGGAAAAAATGTATAAGTATATTTTTAGTCGATTTTAAATTTTATAGGTTAAAGCAACATAGATACAGGCTAAACCATACACAGAAAAAATATGCAACACCAAAAAGATAAAAAGAAAACACTTACACAAAATGAAAATATTTACATCCCACAGCAAAAGTATCCATTTTAATAACCCAAAATATGGCATATTTCTCTTACTTCCACTTAATTATTTGAAATTTATTGACAATACTCCGCCAGCTGTGATAGGATTAAAAAGCTCACCAACCTCTTGGGGAAAAAAACATTTTTGCATTTTCTTCACCTCACAACTTACATGCAAAAGGGTAGAAAGACCCCTCCAACTAGGTAATACATTTGCTGACTCTGACAAGACCTGAGTCACAAATTTAGCTGACACTGTACTTCAAAACAATTACATTCGTCGTCAGATCACTACCATGATTGTTTTTCCTACGTCCAAAAATTCAAAATTTAAACACACTTAATGTGACTTATTTTAAATGCCATAGCGAAATAATTAAAATTTATTAATTACGCCAATTTCACTGAATAAATGAATCTGCTCGCTTTTCCACTTTTTTTCGCATTCTAGTACCATGGCCAAGTCCATCTTACACACTCCAAGGGTGTACTCATTCATTTGAAGACGAGAGAAGAAAAGTAATAAAGAAAAAAATATTCGAAAAAAGAATAGTAATTTCGCAGTTATAACGCACTTAAGCCATATTTTCACATTTTGAATCAGTTTTGGTCTTATCGCATTTTCGAAAGATATAAAAAATGGTTCACAGATCGTGAAAAATGAAAATACAAGAGCTTTAAGAACACTTCGCGCTATATCGCATTTACGAAGAAACATAGAATGGGACCTAAGTAGTAAAAGAGCGTCCATTAATAAACAATAACTAAATTCACCGACCCTAATCATAAGACGCACATTTTGAGGAGCCTTTTGTGTTTTATTACGACAGTGAACAAATCTGAATCTGTAGTTTAATAAACTTAAAAATACGTACCTGAAATAAGACAGTGCGCTAATAGAAGTTCTCTGTCGAGGTGTCAGTTGAAAATGTACTATTACTTGATAAAAAGGGATTTAAAGCGGGAACTGTTCAAGATCTACATGCGCAGACACACGACCGATTCCTTAATTTGACAGAAAAGGATTAGTTTATGCTATACTGCCATCTGGTGCCGTATTGACATATTAAAACCGTCCACGATAGCTCAACGGACGCATTACAAACATCCATTCATACATACATCCCAGCAATAAATATCGACCACTTTGAGAAGGTCCGTCTCGCTACCACGGATGTTTATTGCGCCGGCTTTGAAACTGGCGTCATTGGCAGGAATTACAAATCCTTGATTTTGATCGTTTTGTATATTTTTTCACACAATCTCATCCCCGTGCTGATGGGGACTGAACTTGGACTTTCGGGAGTGTCACTATATATCTCGACGACCCTAAAAACTATAGATTCGAACTAATATCGGCCGCGATTTTATTATTTCTACATATCAGCCCTTCCCACCCACACAGATCGTGTTCTAGATTGTAAATATTATGTGTACCGAGTTTGGCTGAAATTGCTTAGGCGTCCCAGAGTTATGCTGGAAAACACACACACACACACACACACACACACACACACACACACACATTACATACATAGGCATAGGTTATTCAACGGAGGTGGATCTATTGTCTCTACCACTCCCCAGGAGAAAGGGATGTGATGAAGGAACTACAGGAAGCTACAGACCGTAGGCAGACATGCCACACAGACGCGCGGAAGTCCCTAACATTTCCAAGCTCACAGACCCGTCCCACTGCTGGATTTGCCTAAAGAGGGCGATGAACGACCCACCAATCATGCAGCTCTCTGGTGTCCACGGGGAGTACTCTTTCCATTGAGCATGCATCCGCGCCATCTGTCTGGCAACGCCATATGCCAAGAAACCTAACAGCACACCTGAAAATGAGAAGGAAGCGGAATGAAAGGGAAATTATGGAAAGGAAATGGTGGTAGAGAAGAAACCACCCCAGTATTCGCCTGCCGACCCCGGGGAAACCACGAAAAACCCATGGGTCAGAGTGGGCGATCGTCGGGGATCGAACCCGGGACCCCCGAATGCGAGTCACACACGTAACATACACACATAAATCCATTTTTATATTTGATTAATGAGATTTTATTAAATACTTACTAGTAATTACTGATTAGCTAAAGAGTAAAATTTAATACTACACTCAAGAGTAAAACGTGCAATTTTGCATTAAAAATTTAAAATATGCATTTATATGAATTATCAAACATTACTCAAATTGTCTGTAAAAGTATGATTATCTACAAAATATATAATTTCCGCCTACTCTTAATAGGTACCTATATAAAAAGAACACGCGTTTTGCATACAAACCCGGGCTCTACTCAGAGTATCCAATCTTTACAATATAACTTAAATGCAGGTGAATAAATAAATAAATAAATAAATAATAACAAAGTTGAAAAACTTAGCAAATGATACCAAATCACAGCTGTGAATTCCTCTGTATCACAAGGATGACAGTAAAACCTTTTTTGAAAGTATTAAATTTCAGCTCTTCAAAATATTTAACATTGTCGCACAGTTCATTATAGCCACGTTATTATATTTTGCATTAAAATGGTTATTAGTTCGTCCTTTTCCCCATGGAATATATGGAAGGTGCCTAGAAGTAATTACGACTCTTGGTGGTACAATTTAAAACATATACTCCGCAAAGGAAACAGTATTCCACTTTCAGTTCACATATACAGGTAAAAATCTGAAGTGAACACACACGTCTTTCTGTACCCGTGAAAAATTTACATATGTCAATTATGTATAGGTACAATATTCATATAAAACTTTTATCCACGTACTTTATTCACGATATATGTTTTACATAGGAATGGCTTCAAATTAAGCAACAGGTAAGTGCTTAACATTCAGAAACAGCATTCAAATGTTTAGCTGTGATAACAAGGTATTGCGATGGAAAAAAAAAAGAAGAATCACAAACTTTCAAACATGCCATCAGATGACGTACTTGGGAAAGTGTAAACATGCCGGATAGAATATTTAGAAAGCAGTTAACTATACAAAAAATATTTTTTGACCAAAATTGTTTTTTTCCTATTGTCTATGATTCCCCATTTGAACAAAATTCAATTAGTATGAAGGGTATTTCACAGACTATTTACAGAATATTCAAGATAAATATTTAATTTTGTTACACTAATATCTAAACTATATTATATTTTAATCCAAATAGAGGCATTTTTGAGAAAATGAAAAACAGCAAAAATTATTCCATGTAAATGGTAGTTTGGGTGGGGGAATTTTCTTGAAAATCTTCGCCTGGCATGCTTCAACAGTACCTGACACAAGTGAGAAATTTTATGTTATTTTCATTTTTCGTTTTGAATAATGCTGCCGACACACACTTACCTTTTTTATAAAAATAACCTTTTTGCATTCCGTATACCTTAAAATATATATTTAAGCTGAAATTTCGACATTAAATTTTTGAGTGGAATAAGATATCTCCTCTACCTACTGTAAGCGGAAGAGAAGGTAAAACAATCTAAAAAGCAGTTAAAATAATGAGTTTAACATGAATAAAGGTGAACGATGAGATATTAGATCAGACTAATTGTAAAACTGGCTTCTTTAGAAATATAACTATCAATTTTCGTTATCAGCGATTTTCTCCAAGATATTATTGCACAAAGCAGTTTATAGTGGATCAATATATAACATTTTTGATAGGTTGCTTAACGAATAATTTTATGAAGCTGTAGTGAGCTGGACAATTTACCCGATAATTCATGAAACGGTTTATTTAGGATGAACTGACTAAAAATTGTATAAATAATAAATAAATATTAATCATGTATTTATTCATGCACTAATCGTGAAACTTCTTCGGATTAACCTCCACTTTGGGTAGACTTAAACGCCAATGCCAGTAGCCTGTCGAGGAGCAAGCAAACTCTAGATCATAGCATATCCAAGGATGGGTGATCAGCCCAATGCCCAGTATGGCGGTGCGAAAGAAGGAAATGTAGTGATGTAAGGGAAGCTAGGAAAATTCGAGGATCAATTATCCAATCCAGAATTCGCCTAGTAACCGAGGAAAACCGCGAAAAAACCTTCGGTCAGATTGGTCGGCCCCGGGAGTTTGAACTAGGGACCTCCCGACGTTTCCCCTGAGCCATCCCAATCGGTAATCGTGAATCTAACAAGTAAAAATACAAATTTTGACCAATATTTTACCAACTACCCTATAGGCGTAATGTGAGTATCTCACGGCACAAGACTTCATAGTCTAAACCTAATTCGTCACGTAAAACTACAGAATTGAATACGGTACACCGTGCAACGGATATACTATTGAAGATCCAGTCCATCGCAAACACACGCAAACATTCTTGACGTAGAAAAATATAATCTGCTGCGGAGAGAGTAAAATCTAGAAATGAATAATAGTTTCCATAGCCGAGTTAGGAGTAGTCAAACGGAGGGATCACCAGTAACTGGAGCACAGCCTGTTTTACCATAAAAATTTTAAAGCATAAATCATACCTGTTGCCATGAGTTCAAAACAAAAAGTGTTGCAAATATGATATCTTGAAAGTGAAAGCCAAGAGAGTGCACACGGACAATATAAGGCGGTATGTATTAGAACAATGTTCAGAACAGGAAGACATGAATCTTGCAAGGATGATTTTAAAATAGAAAGAATGTTTACTGTGGTGTCCTTATAGTAATTTGTCTAACAGAACTCCACAAATAAAAACCACCAATGAAATACACTCTTATAATACAAAGTGTAAATTGGACTTACAACTCAAAGTTTATAAGAAATCTGTAAACCAAGATCTGTTTGAAATTGGCTTATATATGTACAATAGATTGTCAAATGAGATAAAAGGTGAAAATAACAGCATTAGATTTAAACAAAGTGTGAAAAACTATCTTTTAAATAATCCTGTATATATGGCTTTCTCAATCGATCACTGTAAATATAGCTTGTTTGTTTTTCTTCTATTGTAAATGACAATGCTCTAAACTTATAAAAAAAGTTTATGGGCAAAAACTGATTTATTATTGTTATACCAAAAATGTTTTTTTAAGATGAAAAAGAAGTATGACTTCAAATGTTTCCACTATCTTTATAGGATTTAAAATTACCTTAACTGTAATGATTAAAGCTGTATAACAATTACAATCTTATTTTCATGAATAAGTTTCAAAAAATACTTTCACAATATAATGCACGCATTATAAGTAAATATTACCAGAAAGGCAACTACCGCAGGCAATTCAATTATTTGTATTCAATTTAAAAGCCATCACCAAACTGTTTAGTGGAACAAACATCAAGTGATATTGTAGAAGAGCTGTTCCTTTTCCGCCCCACAAGGGTGAGATCCAAGAACCACAGTTTTCAACAATCTTCTTATTGTTAGAGCGGGGGAGGGGGGGTGGAAGGTATATGCTCTTACAGAAAGGGAAAATTTGAGTAAAAACTCGGGCAATCCTTCAAAAGCACTTTCAACTGAATTCAAAAAACAATTTTGTTGTTGTGCTTACCTCAGCGTTAATGCTGATTTTTTGTACCCGAAACTTGTTTGTGAGCATTTTGCTCTACTTTAGATAACAATTTTCAGGGGGCTGGTTGCATATAGGAAGAACTTAATGGTAACCTAGATATTGGAGGTAGTATTTTTGTATTTATTTTTTAAATAAATTACACAGTTCACAAGGTATTTTCATGTTTCAATCTTCAGATAAACTGCAATTGCAGGTCAGTTTATTCTATTACAGATAAACAGACTTCCTTAGAACTTTGGTTGTAATTGTTTAAGAAAAATGTAGATTAGGTATTCTGACAAACAGTTAAAAAACTCATATATGAGTGAGCAGTTATACAAATGAATTAATATTGTGATCAAGCATTCAGCCATATTGAAGGTAGGTTAACGCACCTATTTTGGCAGAAGAAAGGTTTTTATGAACATATTGCAACTGGAAGTTTTATAAAAACTGCGTCATCTGAACTTTGTCAAACTATAAGATTAAAAAAAAATTTTTCTTTCCAAGAATTGCATTTGCTGTAAGTGTTATGCTTCTTTCCCAAAAATGCATCACACACACTTTTAGAATGAACAATTTTCTGAATCAGAATGCCAAGGCTGTTAGTTCTGTTTATCTGAGAGAAAAAAACTCACTTGCACTTGCACTTGCAAACTTGCCATATAAGTACTTATATTTTTTAGGGTTAAACTACATGTGGACAAAACTATGTGTGAGCTTCATTTTCCTCTGTACTTTATAAATATATGTTGAACATGGTTTACTGTGGTATGAAAAGTAAAAGCAAATTACCATTACTTTGCAAAAAACGTTTCTTAGATGAAATGATCATCAAATCAACTAATGAAGCCATGCTTTCTGATGGCTATAAACAAGCAGCATCAAATATTATGATAATATACAACTCCACAGTTCTGACTAAGGAAGAGTATC
Organism: Deroplatys truncata; assembly: GCA_030765065.1. Lineage (NCBI taxonomy): Eukaryota > Metazoa > Arthropoda > Insecta > Mantodea > Mantidae > Deroplatys > Deroplatys truncata. Next base: position 125,822,088 of record CM060990.1, on the reverse strand, counting down.
CTAAATTACAGAGAAATGAACAGTTTAATGATGAATGATCGAAGAGCAATCCTATTTCACTGGCTCCTGGACCAAAATCGATTTGAAAAATGAGAAAATAAAAGAGGTTACTATAACTGCCATTTGAAGCTATACAGTACTGCTGTATTTCCCCAAAATCTTGAGAAAGACAGTGGTAAAATAAGAGAAACTTAATAAAGCTACCAGCACCCCACATGCATGCACTGATGCATTGTGGCTTTAACAACAAATATTTTGTTGCCTTACCCTAAGGTTTGAAAGATATGGATCTGAAAAGACATTTAATGTTAATTTAGTCACTAATATTTTATTCAACAAGACTTTTACATGCTTAAAATTTTGTAATATCAACACTAAGAATTAAATTAGCATACCTCCAATTACTTTTGGTTTACAGTTTTATTAAAATAGTTTGCACAGATTTTATACTACATTTTCATCTTCACAATAAACACACTACTCTAGTTACATTTGCTGCTCACTTACACAACAAATACATTTTGTTTTTATAGCAAGTATTTCTTATAAACATCTTGATTACAACTTTAGCATATTGTTTTTGTTGTATTATCCTTATACCTGCCACAAATATAGCATACTTCAAATTCTTCTGGTTCCCAGGTTTGTTCTTCCAATATACTTAGTAAGGTATTGCAGTGATCATTCTTTCACATATTCTTCCATCAAACCAGATTAAAACTTTTAAGAAAATAACACCTCTCCTTTCTTTCTGGGTTATTAAATTTGAAAACAATGTTAGCACTGGAGAAGCACTGTCAAGATGTCTGTAAAATAGAGCAAGTAGCCACCATGTAGTGATCTTTGAAGTGGAGTATATTAAGACATCTGATCTACAGTGTCTAAGCCTCTAGTATCATGGCAATCCAAACTTGCTTTCCTGTTCTGCTTTAGGTGTGTTGTGTATGATTATAAGAAAAATGACTGCCTTATTTTTCTTAGGTAAAACTAAAGTTATATAAATGTGTTATTGAAAAAAACCAAAGAAGCAAGAACTTTTCATGTTTTATTTGCTAAATGTTATGAAAGAATCTCTCTTATTTTTATTCATTGCACCTAAAAATATTGAGGCCTTCTCTGACAATTTCTCTGCCACCGAATAACTATTATTGTAATTATTCAGTGGTAACATTTCTTTCTGTATTCTTTATTGGCTCAACTAATCTCCTCACAAAATCTAACAGAGCTTTCAACTCTGCTTTTGATGTCTCTTTGCATTCCTTGGTCTTGCATATTACATTTCAGCTCTTATTTGCAATGCATTTGTTGAGATTTATTATAATGCTCTCAACAATTTTATCAGTAATAAACAGGTGAAATGCTGTTTGATAAAGACTCATTCTTATTCACAACACTATTTTCAAAAATAAATTCAAACCTTTGTACCCTTAGAAATGCTCCCCAGCCAATGCAAGCACTTGTGCTATCTCTTTTGCCATTCTTGGAAGATATGTAGGAAGCCATTCTTTGCCAACTTTTTCAGAACTGCCTCAAAATATTTCCTGACTGGGTTTCACTGTCAAACCAACGTCCCTTAGGTTCCTTTCTGGCCATCAAGTTGAGAACAAAGTCACATGGGGCCAGGTCCAGGCTGTAAGGTGGATAAGAGTACTGAGAGATCGCTTTTCTTGTCCCAAACTCAGTAACTACAGTAGTGACATGAGATCTGGCATTATCATGATGCAACTTCAACCGTCCAGTAAGGTTGTTCTTTTTTGGGGATGGATCCTTCATCAAATTGGTGAGAACATTCTTGTAGTATTCTGTGGTGACTGTAGTGTGTCATATAGCCATGTAAGTGTATAATATTACCTGATGATTGAAGAAAATGACAATGACCTTATTTACTGACTTCTGTATGTGTGCCTTTTTTGGGGCTAGATGGCAATGTGCCAACCACTTGGTGCTGCTTTGCTTTGTCTCATAACAATACACCAGCATTTCATCTGCATATCATGATATTCTGCTACCAAGCATCACCTTCATTTTCAATGCATTCTTTCCAGTAGCAGCATGAATCAATGTGAGCCTATTTCTTCAAAGGGTTAAGCAGTCATGGCTCCATTGCACACAAACATGGGACATATGCACTTACGCGGTAAGAGTTTGAGTGCACTCCCAACTGATATTCCAAGGATGTATGCAAGCCAATAGCAATAATGACAGTCCAGTGTTGATCATTGTGACTGTTAAAGTTGTGACAGATGCTTCTCCACCCTGCAGTTCAGCACTTTCTCGGCTATCTTTGCATGTCTTATGCAACTGGAAACAAGCTTGAAGAGACATAACGTTCCCCATAAGCTCTCCTAAACTCTTCATATGTTACCAAAGCATTTTTCTTTAAGCAAACACAAGACTTTATTGTGTAATGCTGCTCATGGAAGTTAGCATGGTAGGTGTTTAGAGGCGATTAACATGCACACCTGTGTTTAGAGGCGATTAACATGCACAGCTGTTTTCAATGACTGTCACAGCTCAACCAACAGCTATTATTACGAAACTTGTCAGGGATATAGATCACAGTATGTAGCTGTGGTGTATGCCACAAGATGATGCTCACCATCACTTCTATGAAAAGAACACAGACAGTGCCAGTTTTTATTGAACATCCATCATACTTCCCTTGATTACTAAAATCTTGATTATAGTTTCATTCCAACTTTGGAGGCAGGAAGTGGTTTGCTTATCCAAATGGTTTCTTCATCTTTTCCTATGTAGAAATAGTATTTATTCTTATGTTGCTGCTCCTCTTCATCTTAAACTTTTCCACATACATCAGCTGGTTTCTCTGCTGAATGTTCAAAGCAGCTGCTGTTGCTGCTGTAGTTTGTTTCTTTAATAAATTCCTCTTCTTTGTCAGCATCTAATTCAATAAAATCACCAATATTGTCTTTTTCCAACTCGCCTTTTAATATCTTAAAGCTTCAGTGTTAGCTTCATGTTACAATATATTATTTCACATAATCTAACAACACATTGCTAAGTTAGAATGTGTGCAAATAAAGAAAAGAAGACCAGACAACTCATGCTGAAATCCAAGGACTCTGAAGTACGAAAAACCTAACCTAACCAAGATTATACTATCAAAATTCCAAAAACAGTACATATGAGACTAATTATAAATAATATTGCTGCACCAACATACCTATTAGTTAGATGGTAGATGGATAAGTTGAAATCCATTGGAAAATTTTATATCCTCCATAAGTGTTTAGCAGAATTAATTAAAAAGATACATAACATCACCATCAAACTGGAAGAAATCTTGGAATCTTTCTACATAACTTCCTTACTTACAAGCATCCCTACAGGAAAAATCCTGAAACTAGTAAAAGAGTGATTACAACCATCAAAATTACCAACACAAATCAACAAAATAGAAAAACTGACAAACCTGAGCATCAAGCAAAATTTCTTTATATTCAGTAAGGACAATTTTGAAAAAAAAATTAGGCTTAGCAATGGGGAACCCTTTGCCACCACTACCAGCAGATCTAGATATGAGAAATTTGGAAATGAGATTAACTATAGTCTTCCCACTCCTGTTTAAAAGTTGGCTCAGATATGTAGATGATATCTTTGCCGTGATACTGAGGAAACAGACAGACGATGCTCTAAAAACTATTAGGACAAGCTATCAAGTTTACAATACAAACTAAAAATGATGGATGGCAACCATTCTTAGAACTTTATTAGGCATACCATACTTTACAGTCTGACACAATGATTAATAAATACAGCACTCAATGACTAATACCAGTATATTAAAAAATTTCATTACAGAATGGTTTCAACCACTGCTTAGTTGACAGGTCAATAAGGAAATACAAAAATAAGAAAAAGATAAAGTATATCAAAACACTAAATAATGGGGATAGCTCACAACAAAGCTACAATAAAATCACATTTCATCGACAGACTTGCCTACACTAAATTCAAAAACTCCCCCAAAAGCATTATATAAAATTGTCATATTAAAAATAATACACCTTAGAAACTTGTTATATCATCCTTTAAGAGTAACCATACCAAATGCAAAGAAATCAGGAGTTTATTAGAACTACAAAGATTGCCCACAAACATACATCGGGAAAATAGGGACCTACAAACTAAGTGAAAGACATCTAAGGAATTTGAAACTTAAGCAGACAAATCAGTAGTAATGCATCATTTTTGCGCAATGCATAAAACAGGAAATAAGCTTGCTAAAACATGCACAAATAATCATAGAACTAACAATTTAGAAGAAAATCCACATAATAAAAATACCAACAAAGATTTGAGTTTCAAAATATTGCCAGTTGACTACAGTAAAATTTGCAACCTGACAACCAGATGTCATTACAATCAACCCAACAATAGTGGCATCCTTTCTGAGCATCAGTCAACAGATTGCTGGTGATGGGTCCTCGAAATATGCCCAAGGTTTAAAGCTAAGTAAGTGGAACTTAAGTGTCTATATTTGACTCAGTAGTGTTTTATTTTCTCAGTAGTATTCTATTTTAGTATAATAACCTACTTTGATTCACAGGGCCCATAGTGACAAATGCACTGGAGATACCTCACTCAGCATTTAAATCTTAATGTCAGCTAGACTTTTACAAGCAAGACCTGTGCAGCTATAAATTTTAATGTCAATTAAACCATTACAAGTAATACTTCTAAACCCATGAACAAACAAACAAAAAAAAAAAAAAAAGATCATCCCCAGATTCTGTGTGGCAATCGGGAGGCCTCGTGTACCTTCGTAACAGCTGTGTTTACAATGTACATGCAGGAACTGTAGAATGATCTGTGTCTGTGAGGGCAATGATCAACTTATAAGGGTATTTCTCAGTGGTGACACTTATAAGCTACTGAAAACACAGCACAGAGCAAAGTTTCGTTGGCCGAGAGGTTAAGACGGCACTGCTTGCACTGATAAGCTCTTGGGTTCAAATCTCGCATAAGTTATTATTTTTTATGTTGTTAACTTTATGACTGGATGGGTAGAACATAACATTACACTAATATAACTTTAGCATTTTAAGTTTTAGGCATATCTATGCACACAAAAACATAATTATATCAAAATACTCATTTTAAATAACTAAAGAAATAAATGCAAATAAACTATTATCTTCCAAAACTAAAACAGATAAAAAATAAACAAAATTAATATCGGGTGTATGAACCCTGCTCATGTATAACTGCCCCCAAATTTAGGATTATAGATGAAACTAAATCCCTGTAGAATGTGGACGAGAAGCTCCAACATCCCAGGCTTCTTCAATTTGCACGCAGAAGTCATATTTTTGTCCTTCGCGCATCTGCAGGGAAATTCAAATGCAGCTCCCTTTTCATGTCAGCCCACACATTTTCATTAAGATTCAAATCTGGTGAACAGGGAGGCCAGTCTATCACTCCTGATATCCCGCCCCTCTGAGAACCAATGCGAAACCTTTCGCCATATGTGGACAGGATGATTATCCAGTACCAATTTAACAATTCCATCAGGATATCTTATCCTCACAGAGGGAATTAAAATATTCTCAATATTACCATGTATTGCGCACTGTTCAGTATATCGTCAAGCTGCCACAACACACCTAGACCATCCCTTGATATACAAGATACAGATATGCGATAATGATGAAATTGTGAAGCACATATTTTGCATTGTAGTAACTATTCTATTATGAACTTTACCAAATGCTGTATATCGAAAATAAGTAGTCACTATGGGTTGATTCAACATTATTCACAGAAGAAAAAAAAGTGTTATATGCTAGAAGCGAACCTGCCGTTCTAAACCACAGAAGTACCCGACACTTTGCCACAGCGTTACAGGGAACACACAAGTCAGATAAAATGTTTAATAATGCCATACAACAACTTGCTGCAGCAGCTACACAACTGTATTGAGTGTGGTGTAAGCAAGGTGCTGTGCCGTGTAGGACTTATACCTCTCTGATTGCACATCCAGCAATTATGCTACCTAAGGTACCTTAGTAAATTAAAATGTTGTCTAATAGCCACAGATGCACCCATTGTGTCAAAAGCCAGCAGCCCATTAGCTGCAAAAGGATTCATTAACTAGGCAGCTTATTGGTTATCAACTGTAATCCCAAAGAATATTTACTTTAACGTCAATGTTACTACATTTCAAATCTTAGCAATCAGAACCATTAGATTTTGTCTTTTGCTCCTGAGGAGATCCAAAGTACATGTCATTAGAATTTTTTTTAAACACAAGCATCCCTAATGGATTTTATATGTTTCACAGATGATGCTACACCTGGAGGGTAGTTTGGAACTTTTCTACTGTTTCTGTATAACATAAGCAAGTTTCTTGAGTACATTCTAAACACAAAGGGTAGCTTCAAATATTCACATTTTCCAAGCCTACAAACCTGTGTGAACATAAGGTTAATTTTAAGTTTCTTAAGGGATAGTATTTATATTGGTTAGGCTTGTGTAAAATATTTTCAGCAAGAAAATAATTCATCTTTCTTGTAATCATTTTAATTTATTAACTATAAAACTTCTTATAGATACACAATTTAAATTTAATTTTACAAAAACCTGTATGTATTATCCCACCTCTAATAAATTTTAAATAATAATTTAGTATCTAAAGTAAATCCACACAACTGGTAAATTTATGAACATTTGATTTCAAGGACCAAATCAGGCAAATTACAGTAATTTAGAACCACTGGCACCATTTTGAGATCAATATATATAGCTGCTGGCATCTAAGCAGTAAACATAGAAATGATAATTGTTTGGTTCATCACAACTCTTCTCAATACAAATTAAAACATTGAAATTATCTGCTTGGCATATTATCTGTGCACATAAAATTTTCATTAACAAACTAAGTGAAAATCCACAGGCATAACCAGTGTACAAAGAAATATCTATCAAACATGCTGTGATGCAAACAGTTCTCAATCTCTTGTTTATGCTGAAAAATGGGAAATTAAATACCCCAGTTGTGCTCTGTTGGAACAGAAGATACATAGGACATCGTCATCATCATCATACACTCTCTCCCTCTCCCTGCCCTCTCTCTCTCTCTCTCTCTGTCTCTCTCACACACACACACACACACACACCAATGCAAGCCACATGGAAACATGATGAGTACAGTCCGACACTAAGATTAAGAACATAATTTTAAAATGTGTCATAACTGCTACTAACCTTTTAAACTATATACAGCATGAAATTCATAAAGGTAAAAAACCAAAAATTGACCTTTTTTATAATCACATGAGTCTAACATAGGGCACTGCTGACACCAGAGCATATCACTCTCATACCTATAACAAGTAAACTACTTACATTCCACCTTAAGGGAGTAGGTGCAGCTTAAAACCTTCAAAAAAATCAATTATTGTTATTGGATTCAGCAATCATTTAAGTGTGTTTTGCTGAAAGAATTACTTAAATATAAGCATTAGTTTCAACGTTATGAATTAAAAGTTGAGATGCTAGAACATGTAGCCATGCCCATTTTAAAGCTTTTGTTATATGCTTTCGATTTCTTTCAATATTAACTTGTTTAGAAGTCAAAATGCTCGTACAAGCACTGCACAATACTTTAGAGGAGAAGTTTCTCATATCTCTGCCATATTTGCTTGGTTTCTTCTTTGTTTTAGTATGTGTAAACAGAAGCCACATGCGGCTTCCTGTTGTAATGTCATAACTTCTAAGCTCATACTGGTACAAAAAATGCTTTTATCAAAAGTTTTCCCTCATAATTCAAAAAGTACTTAATAGACTTTATAGAAATTGTTTGTGGTTGTTAGAGAAGTGACTAGGATTGTGTTCCTTTGTGTGATACTTTTGAATTAAAAAGGATTTTTTATGGCTAAAATATCTAGAAAGTCTGCTGTGCTAATTTTAAAACAAATTTATAGTACTATTTATGTAGATAGATGTCTAATTTTTGTAATTTCTCTAAAACTAAACTTAGGTTTTCAAATAAAAAGAAAGCAGAATTTAAATCTCTTTAAAATTACTCCTGTTATCAGAGAACAGGGAGGAGCCACCATTTTGAATAATTAAATTAGACATTAAATTCAATGTAGAAAATTGAAATCAGATGTTTCTGAAAAAACGGTAATTTTTTTGACTTAAATAAGAAGTTTGTATGGCTTGCAAATATCAAGAAAAAATTATTAAACTTCACTAATTTTTCAGTTTCTTAAGCTGTATCTGCCCCCTTAATACCTATTATGTTCTGATCTCAGCAGTCTTACACAAGATTCTGATAGAACAAGCAGTGTGCAGTCAGTTCCTTATCACTACACTAGAGTATTCTAGTGCTCTGCAATCTTATGGGAAAAACTGACCATTGCTGCCTGACCATGCTTATATCATGAAAAAATTCCCTATAGGGCATATAGCTCAGCAGTGAAACTAGTTAAATTAAAAAAAATTAATCAGGAGAGAATGAAAACTTCCACGAACTGTAACTTTTGTAGAATTATACAAGTACTAAGTACATCAACTTTTTTCATAGTTTTGCAGAATAGCACAATATCTACATTTAATCTTCCAGTAGTTATGCCATACATTGTAACATGAGTAAGTTACAAATTGAGTCTACATGAATATAAATGTGGACTGATAAAGTAAATAATTGAAAGAAACACAAAATATATGTTTTGCTATAAAGCTATTCATATTGCCATTGTAGCAGAGGGAGCACATGCAGTATGTTAGGACAGCTGCCTGAATAACTTGCCTGATTTTAGCATATAGTTTGCAGTAATGAAAAGAAGTACATAACTTTTTTTTTCTTTTTTTTTACTTCCTGGCTATAAGAGAAAGACATACTGTTTTGAAAAATTGTTCTGGAGCTTAAAGATATCCACTTTCAAACAAGTTTGGAGATTAACAAAAAACTTTCACTAAGATTATCTGGTGAAAGTATTCATGCAAAAACATTTGCAGCATAACCTACCAGCAGCATCATTAATTTTATCTATGGAAACCTAAATCTTATTTTCACCTATACTCGTCTTATTTTAGATACAGCATTTAATGGCATTATGGTATATGATGCTTTCTTAATGTAACCTCACAAGGTTGTTTCCATTTTGTGTATTTCTGTATAAATTATGGGGTGTGTATTATCTGCCCTGTAAATTGGTAGATTGGTGCATACCATTGTGCTACTTAAGGGTATGTACTACTGAAATAGGAGGAAAACGTCAATTTTTCATAATTTTGAATTTTGCAGCTAACGTGTGCATAGATCTGTGAGGAGTTTAAAGGTGCATTTTTATCTGGAAATGCCTCTATTTTGCTATTTACTGAAAGTCTGAACTGGGATTCAAACTACTAAGCATGGCACAGGTATGATGCTCTTGTAGCAGTTTTCTTCATTTTCTCAATGCAGCACCATAAATCCTAGTTGTTTTTATGCAAAGTTTTGATGCATGTAATTCTCATAGCTATCCGACTTACCAGGCCTACAAGTACATTCCAATGCATTTGTAAACATACATTGCTGTCGATGGAAACTTTGTGCATGTGCTCTTCAAATTTCTGCATTTTGTGATTTTACTTAGCGATTAGAATACACATTTGTTTTTTTATGTTGTAACTACTTATATATATATATATATATCTTTAGTAGTACTATGGGTAATAAATATAGATGTTAGAATTAGTAAAGCAACAAAACAAGCTACATAGCTGGAGGATTTTAATACCATTATATTAGCTTATCTCATCATATAACTTTTAGTTAAATTATCTGCTAAAACTTGTTTTTTCACATTTTCAGGTACTGTAACTCATTTTTCTCCTAAACCATGTAATATAGATTCATGAAACCTTCCACAAGTTTACATAGCATTTCAAGTATGGAATTGTGCGTGGGTTTTATTCTATTTAATACAATGAGGTAAAAAAAAATTTTTTTTACCTCAAGTTAGAGAAAATAATTATATACCCAAACCTAATTCTTTTATTTACATCTGCACCATTAAAGCTTTAGTAAAACCCATCCACAATTCCAAAGAACTGCCTTCTGGTTTAATACTAAGATTAAAACATAATCCATTATCTTTGAGTTTAAGGTAATAAGATGATTTCTTAGTAATGTGTGATTTTTTTAATTCAATTATTTTTTAAACAATAAAGTTTAAAGGTATCTCAAATAAATTTGACAGACTCATAATACAACACACAAATGATACATATTTTAAAATTTATTAAGATCTGATGATAAATACAGAAGTTAGAAATTTCAGTAGTGCATACCCTTAAACCTTGAAAGAACTCAAAGTGAGTTGATGTTGAATTTTTACTTGCTTGTACTTCTAATTTTTTACTTGTTTAATACAATATCTTCTTTAAACTTTTAGTACTGCAATGCTGTTATCATTTATATTTAGAAGCCTTAATTTTTACATGGTAGACATTTCATTGAATACTTTCTCCATTCACTGCAAATTAATGCTGCTTGTAGGCACACTTCAACATTTTTACCTTTTCCCTTGCTACAGAATACTTCCAATACATTAAATATGCCTGTACTGCTATCATGCCATTAAAGGGTTGTACAGCCCTGAATCAACAGTCAACATATAGCCCACCATGTCACATCACATGTAGCGTGTTATCCTGCTGCAGTCCTTTATGTTCCAGCTCTAGTGATGCATCATGGTGTAGATTCTGCTAAACAAAGTTCTAATTTTGGTGTACTATATGACCTACATTTTGCAGTATTGCTTTTTTTGCATTGTATTATATAGAATCATGATGCTTCTTGATTGTCTTCTTTAACCTTATTCCATATAATAAAATTATATAATTTCAAGACATATCTGCTCTGATTTGTCTATTGAGGGGGTTTCCTTAATAAACGAACATCAATGATGTGGACGTATAATATATTCTCTAATCTTACTGATTATGATGAATGCAGATTGTGCCGTTGGAGGAGACATGATATTATGACTAATGCTGATTGATCCCAAATATTGTTTCCCTTTAAGAACCTTGCTAATTAATGACCACAACATAATTCATTACACTGCTTGATCCACCATGACAATATTACTTCATTGTTGTACATACAATGTGGAAGGGGTATAGTTTAGCTTAACTGGCCATTCTACATGTTACATTGATTGAAATATTAAAGCGACTGTTTTTCTTTTCAATACTAGATTTGTCATAAAAATGATTTGTATTACATTATCACCGAGTTACTCTGTTATGCACTTTACTATACAAGCGCTATGGTCAGATAAAAAGAAATTGAATACATTTTTCCTCTGCAATTTTCTCTAGAACCACGTTTTGCACAATTTGCTATTCAAATTTCAGAACTATAATTTTCATTTAAATTATGACACATCACTGTTACTAGCTTCTAAATCTTCAAAACTGAGTTTGTGTTTGAGGTTCCAGGGGATAACAGCAGTTGAATCTTGCACCAGGGTGAAACTAAGTCAGAGCAAGGGTAAAAGTTTCAACTTTGAAGTCTGCGCGCCGGCATATCTACTACACCAGGAATTAAAACTACACACTATCGAAGAATTCGTAAACACACACATCATAAATGAAATTAATACAAATGCACCTAAAATTACAAATGTGTGCCATATACCAATGATAGGTATTCTGGATTGTGAATAGGATTTTGTAGCTAATCACTTGTGTGTCAGCAAATAAATAATTAAAAAGCATGTGTGCCAAGGGATTAAATATTATCAATTACCATTTCCAATATATGAGGCAGTTTATTACTATATCATGCATTTCATTTATAGCCAGGCTGTGGATTGTGTACATGTGTAGCTCGCTTGCACTGCAGTGACCTCGGTATGTCTCTGGTAACTCACTACCATGAACAATTCATTCAATATGGCTGGGGTGATTTCTGTGAATGTTAACTGTCAGTTGCTGCCTTCTTTTTGTACTGTAAAGACTGAAGATGTTTATTGAGCATCTTTTCATGCTGTAAAGGCTAGAGTCTGTTCATTCTCATCTCAAAAGTGAAAGTTTATTCAAGACATCTGTGTTGTGTGATGAATTACATTAGATTATTCTTTTTAGTCCACTAAAATGCCTACTGAAAAATTCACACTTGAACAACAAGCTTTTATGTGTGATACATACATAAAAACCATAAATGCAAAATTTATAGGAACAATCCCCACACCATAGATGAACTTAAAGACAATGTAAGAAAAGAAACCATGAAAATTACACAAGAACTTATACATGTGAACAGAAATTTCATCCCAAGATGCCAGAAATGTCTCAGTGCAGCTAGACACCATTTTCAACAAAACTTATAACAAGGTTAGTAGTCATTATAGTGCATGTTACTATCACTCATGAGTAAGTAATGCGGAAGTTTCAGAATTGAAAACCTCTCAGTGTAATAGACAGTGCATGGAGTATGCATACACACAATCTACAGCCTGGCAATATAAGGAATGCACGCACGCACACACACCTGTAAAATATAGGTACATTTAATTGCAAATATAGAAGATAAAAGTGAGTTAGAACATGCAGATAAATGTGAGATGTATCATGAAAAAGAATATTTCTTGTTAGCAGAAGCAAGAGAGACACATATCGGCTAACCATCAGGTTAGCTACAATTACGTGAGCAAAAGAACACTCTGCTACGTTTTCAACCAGTAACAATAGGAACCTTGCCTCAGACAAAAGATCTTTTCATAAACTGCCAGCAGAGAACATGTACGAGGATTACAGCAATAAAATCAGATGTGCCTTATCTTGAAATCTTAGAAAGCGCATGCGAAAAATTCTCCCAAAGAACAAACTTTATAAAACTAAGGTGGAATGGGTTTAAATTGTAAACAGCCAATATTACTCCTCCTGTAAATATGAAATAAGGAATTAGGAATAAAACAGAAATCACATAACCAGAAAATACCACATGATCACTAAATATAGAGGTGGAAATCCATCATGGATGAATTTCTGAAAAAGCATGAACCTCCATCTCTCAAAAACAACTCTGTGGGGTAGAACGTCACCTCTGCAACAGACTTATGTATCTGCATGTTGCAACAAGTATGTCACAAAACATGCCATGGCAGAATAAGTCTGCAATAGAAAGGAAAAGTTGCAGTGTCACATGGAATCAATTTAAATGCATACAATGTGCCAAAAATATACAATCAAGCAACCAGGGCAAATGGATGATGAGTGGCGAGGTCAAGATAGAGAAATGATTAGAGATACTTGAGTAATAACAATGAACAGAATGATTGTTCTGAAGCTGGAATTAAGGAGTTTTTTTTTACCTTCAAATACCCACACACTGACAAGAACTCATTGCTCAGAGAAGAAGAGAAATATTAAGAACCTCACCTCCATCTCTCAATCTCTCTCCATCCGCCGCCGCCACCACCACTTATTCCCCTGAACCACTGCAATTTGTTAACGACAACTACATCAGGACCAAGAATTTATTCATAAGATACTAATGACAAATGAAGTGTGATGTGCAAAAAGTGGTATTTTAAACTTTCTCAACAATTCTATGTGCATATGCATGCCTAAATGTTTGACAAAGATCTCAATGGTTTGTCAAAAATGTATGTCAATGTTTGGTTTTATTTAGCCATATAAAGTGCTTGTTTGCTTTACAGCATATCTTTGGCATAGAACTTCTTTCAGTCATCCGTGATTAAATATCGGTGTAGATGCATTTAAAATATAATCACTTCATACATGCTATCCCTTCCCTTAGCGAGACTGGCATTGCTTACTTCAGTGATATGACAGCTGACTTGCAAAGTAGGCAGTGTGGCATGTTCTTCCATAGTGCTATAATGCTAAATATTGTATTGCAAATTATTCAGTCTTAGTGAAATGCTTGGAGACGAACCAAATTTATGAAAAATTTCTTGCTCCTGCCAACATTTTCTATTGATAGATTAAAGATGGCCACCTATACCCCTTCCATCTTGTAAAGCAGGAGAACTACACATTTTTGGCTTTTGGTAACAGACTATAAATTATCTACCTAATGATTGCAGATTGCACTATTGGAGGGAAGATGATATTGTGACTAACAATGCTTGATCCCAAATGCTGCTTCCCTTTATGAAGTTTTATAGGGAATGTTAATTAGCAGCACAGTTCATCAATATTGTTAAAAAAGTATTAACAATAATTATAGTGAGTAAAAACATCTGTGTCTCTGTCAATGTCTGCTGCAGTTTGAGTACATTTTTCCACCAGCACAGAATAATAGTTTTCACCAGCCAATTCTATGAGCTTGCATTTGCATATACACATCATCAGACCCTAGAAAACTGAGATTCCTGCAAGATGCTCTCAAATATTTTCACAAGACTTTCTATTCCTTCCAAGTAGTTGGTATCCAGTTCATCATTCACAGCTGGAAACACATGTGCAAAATCTATCATTTTAACTTTCACCCAATCATCCTTATTTTCTGGATTGTCTGTACCTTTCAAGTCATCCAACTGGAATGTGTAACTTTCTTTTATTGACTTCAGATCTCTCTCATAGTTATTGACAAGTGAATGTGTCCGACAGGCCTTCTCAAATTCTGCATGCCAACTATCCTCACCAAAACTATTGCTATTGCTGTTATATACACCAAGAGCAGCAGGTGAACTAGGAACCATCGGAGAGTTAGGTGAATGTCTTCCATCAGTCATATCCTTATTGAGACTCAGATGGTCATTGTAAACAAAGTTTGCAGGAGAGCAGGCTCTATAACCATATGCAGAACCCACGGATGGTGAAAATATTGGCAGAGAGGAGATGTTAAGTGCTCTGTCTAAAATAGGGCTGAGAGGTCGACTTGGACTATAGCCTTCACTCTTAAGGCACTGCCTCAGTCTTCTTGTGTCATAAGCAAGAAGTAACGAACTTGAGTAGAAGCGGAACTTCTTCTGAGTTCTGCACCATAGTAAAATCTGCCACAGATGAGCCAAGAACTGCAGCATCATTTTGCGGCTTACACCCGAGTCAGCATTTAAAAACAGTCTCAGAGCTGAAAAATAACACAAAACATTTGTCTTTTTAGTTTCTGTAATTCTAGTGATGATATCACAGTTAAAAGTTAATTACATAGGGATCCTAGACATCCTGATTTTGGCAGGACAGTAGCAAATTTAAGATCTTTGTCCAATGCCCTACCTAAATGCCTGACTTTGTCCCACTTTCAGAAAAAAAGTAGTTTTCTACTTTCTGCTTTTTGTAGAACTTCAAACTTTTAAACAGAAATGGGCCATCTGTCACAAGATACATAATATTGGTGATTCATTCATTTTTGCATATGCTAAGGACTTTTAGTAATTCAAACGCTCTGCGGCTCAGGTTTGAAACACTGTTTTTTGCATTGTCTTGCAATGCACAACACACAAATATTTTCAAATGTTTTAAAACATTAATTTCCATTTCTCATTTGCAAAGGAGTTGGCGTTGACAAGGTTAGAGGTATCATGTGCAAGTGCAAGATTTTTTTTTCTATAAGTTATGGTGATAGAGATTACATACAAAATCGCAAGATACTTCCACATCCACAATTCTGCAAAATACAACCCAGCCCCTACATAAATGGAGGAAATAACCTTGACAGACTTCATTGCATCAAATTAGTAACTAAGTTAACAAAGTTAAAGATTCTATAGGCCTATCTACATTTTCTTATTATACATTTTGTTATTTGGTCCTTGAGTACCGCTTTTTCATTTTGAAATTATGGGAATCTCTAAGCTATGCTTATAGAACAGGAAAGGAATGGCAGGTTAAAGCAAGCATTGCATATTCCCTTCTCGTAACTATTATGCATATCCAACCTCATATCACCTCTTTCCAACCTCACTTCAGACCAGTAGATTTTGAGAAGAGTGTAATCCAGAAAAAGACTGATCCTTTAGCTGGGAAATAGACTAATATAAATATCTGAAAGGAAATTTAGGAAGACTTCATAAAATAACTGAATGTATCACATTCAAAGAAAAGACATTCACCTCACTTTGTTTCACCTCTGTTGGTGATATTAGAGCAATGTTTTATGAGCACTGCACAAATTTCAAAATAATATAACATCCAATACAAATTTGTTATATTAATTAATCAATGTCAATGCATGTTCGTAGCTCTTATGCTTTTGAGGAAGAGACTCAATAAGCTGCTTTAGTGGTCTGATCTATGCACCAAATACCACAGCTTTACAAACAACCAATCCAACATTGATGTTCATCAATGATTGGCTGATTTATCTGTGAAAGATATGGAATACTTCTTTAAGATATTCTCATACTTTGGGCCTTCTGTTTGTTTCCTTTTCATTAGTACATTTGCAAAGCATAAACAGAAGTGTTACAAGTAAAAGTCATTTGAAACAAAGCAATAAATGGTTTTAATTAATTGTTCTTTGACACAAGCCAAGTGTAGGAAAAGGTTAGAAAGGTAGAATCAGACTGAAAAATTCAATGCTATAGCTGGGATTTGAACCACAGATCGTCTGCTTTCCGTGCTGTTGCTCCAACCAAATGAGCTACCATGCCAGCATGACATTAAATTCCCCAACTGACTCAAATCTTTCCCAGTAAACCACGAGGAGATCTCAAATTTATTTTGAGATGACCTATTCCAATGGTGACTTACAATACCAGGCTTCATTGTTAACAACTATTAATTAGGTCAATCACCAGTCTGATTCTACCTTTTCCATAAATGGTTTTCTTTAAGCACTACACAACACAAAAGTTAAGTTGCATTCATACTAAGATATTTAATGAAACATTTAGAACAATGCGCTACCTTCTCTTCTAATAACTTAATCACGGAATTAATAAATTACATTTTGGACCCTTTGACCTTTTGTACTAATAGATGTTTTGTTGAAGGAAATTTCACAAAAATCTTACATTTCAAAGGTAAGATCAATTTACAAGTAAAGGTGAAAAGTTAAGACTTACCGTCTCGAATAGTGTGTTTATTTAGTTTCTTTCCATATTCCTTTCCCAGTTTTGTCACCTTCCCTGTTGCAATTCTGTAAACTTGAAATCCAGGGATGCAAAATCCCAGATCTTGTTTGCAGATGTACTTTTTCTGGAAAATATAAAGTGCAGTAATGTAATAAAAAATTTGGAAAAGTGGCTAACACTTAAGGTAAAAGCAGTATTGTGATAATATTTCCTATTTTCCAATAAACAATTGACCAAATATGATCATATTAGTGAACAAGTATTTTAATTCTGCAAAGATTTTTAGGCACTGTCTGAATATGTCATTCTGAGAATTTCTGGGCTAGTGTTTCTCTTTTAATTAATTGCTGTTATCCCAACTTTATAAATTCACTGATAACTGAAATCAAAGCTTTTGGATTAGTAAACATATATGCCTGTCATAAGAAATTATTTCCCCAACACTGCTACACATAATGTACCACGTATTGAAAGCAGGGAATTTCATGTGCATTTATTTTTGCAATAAACAATATGGTGCAAATATTTTTCCCTCTTCTGAGAAGAGCTTGTTTCCTGTACAAGTTTTTTAATTATCGACAAAGAATTGCTCTTTGCCCCAATAGGGTATTCTTGTATGGTGGACCCAAAAATGCAAAAACTTTAGCTGCAATTATAAATTAGTAATGTAATGTAATATTTATTTCATCATTATTACAATAATACAAATAAAGCTTACATCTAAAACTTATGTCTAGTGCACCAGTTTTCTAGCTTCCCCATATTTAGCCCCTAGGCTGTATATATTGGGATAAAGCTACTATACCATCTCTCTACTTTACAAACTATGCTCGTTCAGCTGTACCATTCTTAAGCTCCTTATCCACTTATCCCTTGTGTTGCCTAAAAATGTTCCCATCATTTTAATTATTTCTACTTTTGTGCTTCCCAACATTCTTAATGCTACTGCTTCTTTGTTTAACTTGTCCCATTTTTTATTCCATATAACCTCTCTCCACCTTTTAACCTTATCACATTCTATTAGACAATGAAAAGTACTACCCGATTCATCACACATAATACATCTCCCCGAACCATTATATCCATTCCTTTTTAAAAATATTACTCCTGTGCGCATCCACGCAAGACCTATTCTACCAAATTGATTACATATATCTACATACTTCTCCCTTCCCCAATCTCTTTTAACTGATTTATACAAGATCAATGACCTTTTATCCTCAAAACTAGCCCATATCTCTTGTTTCTCGATATCTTCCACCCTCAATCTCACTTCTTTCCAAAACCCACTGTTATTATATTTATCTAATAGGAGAATATTCCTCATGCCAATTTCTTTTAGGACATTTCCCATCTCCCCTAACCAACACTCTTCTCCTAGGACAGCTTTTTGAAACTGTATACATTCTTTTAATATATTATTATCTTCTAAATTTAAACATCTATACCAATACTTCAAAATTCTTTCCACTATTATACCTTTTCTCCCTACCCTTCCTAGCTCTCCAGTGCCACGCCCCTTGGTGAACTCTTGGGTAAACCCAAAACTTCTTTACAAAACATTCTATGGACTATATCAATCTTAATCCATCCCTTTGCCACCCCCCATATTTCTATTCCATATAACATTTTTGACTCTACTACAGCTTCATATAGCCTTTCCAACCAGTTCATTGTTAGCGTGGGTGTTTTGCACAAGCAAACTCTAACAGCTTTCATCGCTAGCTTTTCTTTCAATTGTGCATATTTAGATTGTGCTTCCACTTCCCGTTGCTTGAGAATCTAATGCCCAAGTAATCAAATTCTTTTACCACCTCTAATTGCTCTCCATTTATATACCATCTTTCCTCTCTTTTTAATTTTGATCCTTTCTTGAACACTATTATCTTGGACTTTTTTGTATTCACCTTTAGCCCCCATTCCATACAAAATTTTGCAAAATTTTTTTCATTAATAGCATGTTGCAACCCTATCGCTGTTACTGCCCCAGCTACTAGATCATCTGCAAATAATAACCCTGGTATTTCCTTTTTCCCTATGACTGGACAGTGTTTATTACTTTTCATTATTCTATCTAAAATATCATCTATAAATAAGTTAAATAATATTGGACTGAGTTTACAACCTTGCCTCAGACCTAAATTTTGCTGTATATAATCAGTAGTACTATTTCTTCCACATTTTACACAAAATTTAATTCCTTCATACAATTTTTGTACCCCCTCGATGAATGCATGGTGACTCCTTTGTTCCTCAATTTATATACCAAAGCCTCTCTGTTTATAGTATCAAAAGCCTTCTCGAAGTCTGCAAAAAATATGTATACCCTACCCCTTTTATTTCTTAAATATTTGTTTACTATAGTTTGAATTATCATTATGTTATCTATTGTTCGTTTTCCTCTCCTAAAACCTGTTTGGTATTCTGATAGCTTATCTTCCCTCTCTACCCACACGTATAATCTTCTAGCTAATATACCAGTGTATATTTTGCCTAATATAGATAATAAACTAATTCCTCTGTAGTTGCTTGGATTATTTGTATCTCCCTTTCCTTTATACAATGGTGTAATAATGCTCACTTTCCAGCTTTCCGGTATCACTTTCTTCTCTTTGATTCTGTTAAATAGCTGTGTCAACAACTTTGTAGCCTCACCTAACTCCCCAAAATTTTTCCAAAATTCCCCCGGAATTCCATCGACCCCTGTAGCCTTCTTCTGTTTTAATTTTTTTATTTCATACTCTACCTCTATGGTTGTAATCTCTTTGTCTAAGTGCTCCACTCTGTTCTCAAAATTTCCCCAATATACTTCACTTTTTTGAGCTCTTCCTCCCCCCAATAAACCTTCGAAATGATATTTCCATTCCCTTGGTGTTATCTTATTAACTACCTGTTTCTTTCTGTACATTTCCTTAACAACTGACCATATATATTTATTTTCTTTCCCTCTGACCGCCTCCTTAATCTTTTCTCCCATTCTTTGCTGCCAATCCTGCTTTTTCTCATCTAGTAGACATTTATAACCCCTTTTATTTGCTAAAAAAATTTGCCTATCTTCCTCCTCTTCTGACCTTCTCCATCTATCCATTTCTTTCATCACTTCTTTCTTAGCCTTTCCACACTCTTCATCATACCACCCACACTGATTTACATTCACTTTAGGCTTCACTTCCATCCTGCTACCTGCCCACTTAACCATTGATTCTAGCCTTTCCAGTGCTCCCTCTATCCTCCCACATTGTAATGCTTCTCTAATACCAAGTTTCCTTAATTCACCACACTTGGAAGTTAAATTACACCTAAATTGTTCTGCATTCTCCTCTTTCCATTTGTAACTTCTGATTTGTTTTAATGCTAATTTTTCATCTTCCTTGTAACATAACCCTAGTCTTATTTTCATCTTTAATGGAAAATGACTACTATTTGTTATTATGTTCATAATCTTGAATTCTTCCATCACCTCTTCGACTCCTATACTACATATCATATAGTCTATTACACTTTGGCCGATTACACTTACAAATGTAAACTCTCCCCACTGGTCCTCTCCTTTGTATCCATTACATATTATTAAATTATTCTGTTCGCAGAATTCTATTAACTTTCTACCTTCTGCATTTATCACTTTATCTCTACTTCTCCTCTCCTTTTCCTCATTTTTTTCCCAGATGCATTCACTTTCTACATTTAAACTTCTTGGATTATATTCCCCTACTCTTGCATTAAAATCCCCTACTACAATGAACTCTATGTTAGGATTTTTGCTTCTTAATTCTTCCATACTATCATTCAGTCTTATATATAAATTGTCCTTATAAAATTCCGAGACTTCTGGTGGGTTATACACTATGCCTAATCCTATACAAACTTCCATCCCCTTCGCCCTATTTATCTTTATCCACATTATTTGGCCTTTCTCTATACTCAACACTTCACACACATTTATTCCACTACTCTTGTTAATGAACGCTCCAATACCACCGGAGGCCCTCCCTCTTTTGCTTTTCCTTTTACCATGATCCCCTATATAGTCATATCCTACCACATCTATCTTCTCACTTTCATTCAACCAAGTTTCCACCATTACTATTATTTCACCTAATTTTAGCACTTCAAATACTTCGCCATTTATCACTTTCACTTTTAGCCCTTCCACATTAAATGACACCACCTTCAAATCTAGACCCTATCTTGAATCCCTTCTTCCCTCTCTGTATTTTTCTAACTTTGCCCTATATCTAGTTATCCTCTCCTGCGCCACCGGATCTTCTTTCTCCTCCTCTAATTCCAGGATACTTCCTTCTGGGGTTGACACCACTTTGAGGCCGCTTCCACTCGCGATCATCTGTTTTTCTCGATCAGCAGCCACCAGGGTCATCGCCTCTTGCTTCTCTCGTTCACTGGGTATGACGCATCTCCTTGGTGACGTCACGCCAGCTGTTTCCTCCCTTCCACTTGCACCTCTACGCACGTGTCCCTCTCGTTCTTGGATTACGTCGGCCGGCTTCACTGCATTCGCTTCCTCTGCTGAATTTGCTCTGCTTGTTGTTCGATCTGAAATCAAACGCTGACTCATATCCTGCTTCCTGCCGTCTATCCACAATTCTAGTCCTCTTACAAATGATTTTTTTCCTTCTTGCCTGGCTTGATTCATTTTCGCTAATAATAATCTTCTTTTCCATAGTCTCGTTCAACAAAAATTCTCGTTCCTTTCAATTTTCTTCCGTTATTCAAAACTGTCCATTTGATTTTACTAGTTGCAAATTTTACTACTATAGGTCTGGCTCTGTTGCCCCTTCTTCCGATTCTAAAACACGTTATAATTTCCCAGCCTGCCAGCTTTATATCCATTCGTCTTTCTAGTATTTCCTCCACTGCTTGCTCTAGGCTTTTCTCTCTGTTTTCCTCCACCTCAAATATCACTATATTGTGTCTTCTTGTCTCCATTTCCATATTCCGTTCCATCTTGTTCAATCTTTCTTTACAGATGCGAAGTTCTTCATGCACTTCCTTCGTTGTAGTGAACAGCATTCCTTTCAATTCTTCTATCTTTATGTCGATATTTAATTCTATTCTCTTTTCTATTTTCTTCAGATCCACTATATCCTCTGAAATGATTTTTAACATTGTCATTATCTGTGTCATTCCTTCAGGTCCTGGGTTTAATTCTACTCCTCCAATAACCAATAATACTGCCAGGATCACAAACAGCCATAGGTATTCCTTTGATAGTTGATTCCTTTTCTCTTCCTTATTCTTTTTACCGTTTGTAAAGCACCCAATTCTGGCCCTATACACTTCCAAATCTACCCCCATTTTTCTTTTTTCCGATCTTTCCAGGAGCGCTACGTATACGCGACCACTCGCTTCCGCTGCTCGCGCTAGACTCTATAAATTAGTATTTTTGCCCTTTATTTTCAGAATTGTTAAAAGTAAGTAACAATCACTGCAGATTGAGTATCCTATTCACAAAGTCTAGCAGAGCACTGTTTTTCTGTACATCTGGACAAGGCAGTCAATAAGGCATTTATAATTGGTTGCAGGAAGCAAATAGAGGTTGTTCTCTTTAATCAAGTGATGTAGAGAATTTGCAAATGGTCGCACGGAAATTCATGACGAGGAAAGATGCAGGAGATCGCCCATTTCTGACAAAACAATCGCAAAGGTTGAACAAATCGTGCTTCAAGATCGGCGGATCACTCTCGATGAGTTCTGCATTGTTGTTCCTGAGATTTCTCGAAGCACTATTCATCGGACTTTGATTGAAGAGTTAAAATTTCAGAAGGTGTGCGCAAGATGGGTCCCAAGAATGCTGACAGAAGATCACAAAAGGCAACGCGCTTAAACTTCCCGCCAATTCCTTCAATGCTATGCAGACGAAAAGGACAACCTTTTGGATTCAATAGTCACGGGTGATGAAACCTGGGCTTTTCACGTCACACCTGAGACCAAACAACAATCATGTGAGTGGTGGCATTCCAGTTCACCCAAGCCACGAAAATTCAAGAGAACACAGTCTGCCGGTAAAGTCATGGCAACTGTGTTTTGGGATCGAAAGGGGATAATGTTGGTCGACTTTATGGATCCTGGGACAACAAAAAATGCCGACAGGTATTGTCAGACATTAAAAAAACTCAAGACGGGCAATTCAGAACCGTAGAAGAGGAATATTGAGCAAGGGCATAAGCCTTCTCCATGACAATGCTCGCCCCCACACCGCCCGTCAAACCATGAATCTTCTGCAACAGTTTGGATGTGAAACCATCACCCATCCACCCTATAGTCCAGACTTAGCACCCAGTGACTACCACTTGTTTCCCAAGTTGAAAGAACACTTGGCTGGAAGGCGCTTCGGTGACGACGATGAAGTAAAAAATGAGGTCCATCACTTTTTCAAGAGCATGGCGGCAAGCTGGTATGACATGGGCATACAAAAACTGCCACAGCGTCTACAAAAATGCATCGACTGAAATGGCGATTATGTGGAAAAATAGACAAATGTTAAAGCTTCAAAACTATGTACCATTTGTGGACAATAAAAGTTTCTTTGTATTTTAAAAATAATTGGAGACCTTACTTTTGGGATTACCCTCGTACATACACATGGTAATTCCCCTTCCTCATATGCAAAGAGAATTGTGTTCTGTGTTATGAACAGAAGTATTTTTAGAACCACATCACACCTTGTAAATGTTAGAAGATTATTGCTTTTACAACAGAGAATTATTATCATTTATCTAGTACAGCAAGATTTGGAGTCAAACTTCAATGCAGAACAACTGAGATAGTAACAGAACAAGAAGTATATGATGGTACCACTGCTACATTTGGAATCCAGAGAATAATGTTAGGTCTACCGCTTGTATGTTGTGGGTTTGGAGTCTCATGTATAGAGAATAACAATTATCTCAATATTTGTAAATGAGTAAAGTAGTGCTCATAATGGCAGCCACATTATGGCTGCAGCCTACACATACAAATCTATAAGACCAACATGGTCATTACGGCACAGACTTGTGAATGAGAGGTTTGTGTTTCAAATCCCGCCAGGACTGTCCTCCTTGGCTTAAGCTTTTCCAGGTTTTCCTCAGTTTTCATATATGGCAAAAATGTCATATCTTTTGCTTCTAAAAAAGTGAAATAAACTGAAAAATGCTCACATTTTCTGCTGCTCTTTTTTCACTTGATGCTTCCGGATCCCAAGTCTGTCTTCCAATCTTGATGTCCATTATGCTCGGTTCTACGAAGCTTTTTGCGATGTTGTCCAAAATAATGAACTTCACAGCTGAAACAAAATAAATGATAAATGCTCCATTAACTTCTATCAATTAGGTATGGCTGCAGTGAAGAAAATGCATTGTAACAAATTCATTTGTTGCCTTTATATGATGTTACAAATTTGGAAGCTTAGTTTTGGTTTGTAGTAAAATCATGCTTTGATTGAAGCAATAGATCACCTTACTTTTGAACTTAGACTAAATAAATAAAAATCAAGAACAGAAAATGCAGGGCACAACTTGTGTTTAACAAACAAATCTTAATCAACAACCTACAAACAAACCTTACAAATTCAATCAAGAAGTTGCTGGAATGGTTTGAGAGTAATAGACTGGCAGTTAATGAAGATAAAACAGTATCAGTACTATTTCACTATGCAAATGATAAGGCCTTGGACAATCAAGTACTAAAACTCAGGGATAAAGCAATAATATGTTCAAAATCAACAAATTTCTGGGGATATACATAGATGAAAATTTGAAATGGCTCACACACACACATATTTTTTGGCACAAAAACTAAGCAAGTACTGCTTTACAATAAAAACTGTAACATATATTTTAAGTGAAAGGTGCTTGAAAACACTTTACTACTCATACTTGCATTCCCTTCTCTTAAATGGCATCATTTTCTGGGGAAATTCATTACACAGCAAAGAAATATTTAAAATTCAGAAAAGGGTGGTAAGACTTATGGGGAAAAAATCAACTAGTAGCTGTATGTCACTATTTCAGAAAATGGGGATCTTGCCCTTACCATCAT
Source organism: Deroplatys truncata (assembly GCA_030765065.1). Classification (NCBI taxonomy): domain Eukaryota; kingdom Metazoa; phylum Arthropoda; class Insecta; order Mantodea; family Mantidae; genus Deroplatys; species Deroplatys truncata. The sequence goes on along the minus strand of CM060990.1, from coordinate 125,797,042 downwards.
TGTACATATGAGGTATTACTCCACATTAAGACAATGATACATGAATTTCCAACCAACTCATTTGTACACTCACACCACACCCAGAATAAGGACAAATTGTCAACTATGTCTCACCACACCAGTTTATACGAGGAAATCTTCAAGTATAAAGGAATAATGCTGTACAACAAACTGCCAGAAGCAATTAAACAAGACCTTTGAAGTCTTTTAAGAGAAAATTAAATAAATTCATGCATGAGCACTGCTTCTATAGTGTACAGAAACACCTGGGAACATAACTGTTTGTTAACTTTCGTTTATAATTAAACATATTTAAAACTCACCCCATGTATATATATATATATATATATATATATATATATATGTATATGATTATTATCATGTGTATGTTGAATGGAATTGAGATTGTTATTATACATAATTGTGTGTGCATGTGTGAATATTTAAGTACTAAAAAATTTGACACATCCTATATCAATGCATTTTGATTCAATGGATGAATAAATAAATAAATAAATAAATAAATAAAAAATAAATAAATAAATAAATAATCTTTACCCTCCTAAATAGAAACATTCTTAATTCCAAAGGAAAGGAACTTATTAATATTTTATTTTAACAACATTCTTATTAAAAAAATTCCAATTTGTATGTTTGGCAAAAGTACTGATTTAAGGAATAAAATAATCTTTTTACAAGCTGCTGCCTAATATTTCATCATTGGCACATAAACCAGGTTTTCTTTAATTTTGTCATTTCCGTATCATCATTTGAAGTGAGCATGCCGCCCCTTATTTTTCTTGAAGACATACATTAGGATAATATGCTGTTCGACCTAAGGGAAGCTGTCTCTATTAAACTACTTGTGCTTCAAACAGGTAGCAGTAACAAAACATTAATAGTTTATTATTATTCCTGAATGATTATGAATGGTTACTTTCATCATGGCTGCTCAAAGCAAGACCATGAGCGTACAAAAAGCAGGTAGTCATTACTAAATGGCACATACATTGACTGTTCTGTTAAATGTCATATTTCTTCATTTCAATGCTATATTGGTTCTTAATGAAAATTCAGTTTGAGTATTCCTCAGAAAAATTGGAGATTTTTGACAAACAATATGATGAAATGAACTTCTTTGTCAATTGTCTCCTCTATAACCTGGAAACATCTACAGTCAATAATATGGGGTCAAACCAACCCCCTATGAGATCACAAAAATGCGTTGAAACATTTTCAATAAAGAAGCTCTTGGTAACTGTTTTTTGGAATGAGCAAGGTGTATGGTTGGAGGAGTTCCTGGAATGAGGCACAACAATAAACACTGATGTCTACTGTCAGATACTAACCAAACTTAGGAGAACAATTCAGAACAAATGATGTGGCATGCTGAGTTCTAGGATTGTTTCTTCCATGATAATGCTCAGCCACATACTGTTGCATGCACTCAGAATCTCCTGTAACAGTTCAAGTGGGAGATTTTCAACTATCCACTGTATAGACTTGACTCTTAAGTGACCAAGCACGACGAAATGGCTTGGTTCACATTGGTTTGAAATGAATGAGAAATTCAAGGAGAGCATCACAGGGTGGCTGCAATCACAGGCAGTAGAGCTCTATGCAGAGGGGATTTCAAAGTTTGTGAAGCAGGATGATAAATGCCTGAATGTAAATGAAAGTAATGTTGAAAAATCATTCAATGGTTTACTTTTCACTTGTGTGCAACAAAAGTTCCAAAAATAAAGTACCATTCCTAGAAAATAATTAATGTAACTTATTTTCTGAATTGCCCTCGTAATTGTATCACTTTATAATTTATTGTATTCTGTATTTTTACTTTAATCTTCATTGATCTAGAGCAAAATCCCCACTCATTCCTTAGTCCTAATAAGATGGAGTCCTTAGGCCAGTGCTAAGCTAACATGGTTAAGAACTGCCTCCTTAGAATCTTCACACCTCTCTGATTTTATAGGGTTTATTCCTCTAGGACTTGAAAAATCAGTTCCTTAAATTGCAAGGCAATAATTTTTGGTATGTGCTCCACCTGGGTATGTCATTTCTCTGGAATTGTGTTTATCTTATAGGCATTACACTATCTGCCACTTGGAAAGGGACTTGACAGAAGACCAACATCTCCATGAGGTAAGGTTTTGCCAATAGTTGGGCAGGAGAACAAATGACTTAGCGATAAGAAGGTGATCTTAAGGTTGCAATAGGTTGGCACATAAAACTGACTGCTTTATCACTTAATATATTTAGTATTCAAGATTGTTAAAGAATACTTAACAGCAACTAAATTGGAACTAAGAGGATGTGAAATCAGCCATTCTATCTGTCGGTAACCTCAGCTTTCAAGCATTATTGGTTTTCCCAACTTGTATTTATTGTTAATATTTGAAATATCTTGTATGTAATTATGTCTAAATCTTATTGTGCTATCAGCTTAAAAATTACCATCTCTAGTAATCAATCAATAGCTTATTAGTTTCTGCATTGAAGAAATGTGTGCTGCTCCCATCCTCATAGTTTTTCTTTTTTGGGTTTCAGACAGAATCTTTGGCACCTGCCAACCACATAACTTGCAATAGCCTCACATTTGTGTCATCACTTCATACAGAACAGTCATTCTGATTTGCAGAAAACAAGGAGTTCTGAAATTGTGAAACAGCAGTTTTGCCTGACACATCATCTGTATTTGCAGCAATTCCGTTGTTCACAACAGATGGTTACCTCTTCATTCATCATGGATGTTAATGTGTCCATCTTACACTTGATGACATCTATGTCAAAGAATATTCACACTCATAATGTTCACTGCTGTACACTGCAGTAATCTCACAATGAATTGCACCTGCCATTTGTTTTTTTGCTCACAAAAACAGTATCTCTGTATGTATTGCTCACTTGGCGAGAGCTTCTATTGCTGCACATATTTTACAAGCCTGTCTTGGCAAAAGAAACTGTTGAATGAAACCTCATACTGACACTGCCACTGCCAGAAGTGCATTGAACTAAGTTGCACAGCAAATCAAGAATAGTGCTGCTAGCGCCTTTCCTGCTTATGAATGATGACACTGGAACTTACTTTACACACTGCCCTCACAGAATTACATTTGGAAGAGGTAGTATTGATTTTCCAAATTCATGCCTCAGATGAAAGAAAAGATAAAGAGTAAAAAAGGATATTTTCTATACAAGACAAAAAGAACTAGATAAAGCATAAAAAGGAAAACTCTCTCTTTGTTGCTCTGGGTAACTGAAATGCTTGAATTGATCAGAGTGTAAATATAGGCCATGGATGCATGGGAAAATTTAGAGCAGAAAGGACAATCAATAGAAATCAAGAAAGAATGACAGATTTTCTATATAGACAATTAGCAGCTGATGAATACTAAACTTTTGCTCATAAAATTAGTACATACATGTAAACTTCTGGCAATCGTAAATAGTTTCTGGCCTAACTAAACCCAAAGGTAACACTTTATCCCTCATAAACAAATACACAAGATTAATCAACTGAGTAGCAGTAGTGGTAGGTTGATGCTGGTGCTGCATAGATAAGACTTTTTTGCAGTATGTTTCCTTTGTCCTTACTGAGTGACCTGCACATTCATTATCCAATAAGATCTGTTTGGTTGTCCATTTGCCTGCTAAATGCTTTTGCATGTTATGTGTGCTTACAGTTTAATCTATAATTTTTTTTCCAACACTGTGATTGTATTAAGTTTTACTGGCCCCCTGTGACGTATTTAGAGACATTAACATACCACTAATCTAGCTGTAAGAAAATCAGTAGTATGTTTTTCAGATTTTTGAAACAGTTGTTTGGCTCATTTTAGTAGAATTTGTAATATGGAAAATTTCCAAGAATGTCTCACTGTTGCTAAATTAAGTAAATTTTTTTGTTACCTGCTCATGAAGGATGAGGTGCTTAGTTTGTAGGGTTAAGTTTTTAGTGTGCAATAGAGTTAGTATTGTCAGTGTTTTACAGAGATACCCCCTTTGTTTTCTCTAAGTTGTTCATTTCAGCTACTCCCCTCTATGTCCCCCAGCTATATACCTGTGTCTATACAAAACGAATAACTTGTTACGTATGTATTGTAATGAAAAGAAGCTAGAAACAGTGATGTGTATTGAATTTATTTAAAGGTGAGTCAAAATTGTTACACTAACATCACTTAAGTTTACTCACTTAACATGTTTCGGGAAACCGTTGTTCCCATCCTCAGAAGGTTAACTCGACTGGCCCGTGTTGTTGGTGTTTCCGTTTTTTGGACTGGATCCTGTGGTGGCATCTTGTGGTGGAGAAATGTACTTCCAGAGAGGATTTGGTGGCGGCAAATCAAAATTCATTAGATGTGTGTTGTGTTTTAGAATGGTGACCTAATCACTAATCACAACATCAAACCCAATATTACATTAGTCAAACCAGCCAAATTTGCAGCCGAATTAGATGCATGGGAGAAGGTCACCATTCTAAAACACAACACACATCTAATGAATTTTGATTTGCCGCCACCAAATCCTCTCTGGAAGTACATTTCTCCACCACAAGATGCCACCACAGGATCCAGTCCAAAAAACGGAAACACCAACAACACGGGCCAGTCGAGTTAACCTTCTGAGGATGGGAACAACGGTTTCCCGAAACATGTTAAGTGAGTAAACTTAAGTGATGTTAGTGTAACAATTTCGACTCACCTTTAAATAAAAAGAATAACTTGTTTCTCGTTTTCCCTTTTTGTGACAGTCATGTATCTATAATAATTGTCCTCTTTAATGGAGTTTACAATTAAGACATATTTGTCTTTATTTTTCACGTTACCGAATGTGAGATCTTGGCACGAGAACTGTGGCACATATTTTCCGTCATGTCAGCTGCAAGCAACTTAAGATCTGAACAAGACACGGCGGCGCCGTGGCCGAGTGGTTAGACCGCTCGCCTCCCACCGAGGCGGACCGGGTTCAATCCCAGGGACCTGCATGTGGAATTTGTGGTGGACGAAGCGGCGTCTGGGCGGGTTTTCTCTGGGTTCTCCAGTTTCCCCCGCCATTCATTCCACCAACTGCTCCATCATCACCTTTCCTTTCATCCATTTCACCCACATTTCGTTTCATCTACTTCCTTCATCCCATACCAGGCATCGGGCTGATCACCCATCCTGGATGCTCTGTCTGATCCATGAGTGTCTGCTCCTCGACGGGCCTCTGACCCCAGGCACCCGCTTGTAAGTCCTGGGGGGTGTAAGTCCTACATAAGAGGAGGGTAAACAGATAATGAATGAATGAATGAACAGGACACACACAACTCTACAAATCGCTGATGCCAAGAAAACTTCTACACACAGCAAACGGAAACTCTACAAGGCCCAGCCTACGCCAATTCTTCAAAAATATTAAGTATGCAATGCTTAATAAATTCTAAAACCAGGATGAGCTTCTTGTTACCTACTAGACTGCACCCCCTCTCAGGTGTTTATTTTTTTTCCAACTCAACCCCGCACAGACATCTGGGCAACCTTTGGGCAAGTCTCTCTATCCTTCTCAGTTGTGTGCTGGTCATGCGCAGCATTTAATATTTTTCTTGCCTAGGTCTCAGCGCGAGTTCTGGTAGTATTTAGGAACCAAACTTTACTTAAATTGTTCATAAATAAAAGCAAAAACAGACCGTAGGCACAAAGTCCATTTTTTTTTCTTGTCACACAGTTAAGTTACCTTTACTTTATTTTGTAAACATGAAATCCTGCTAATTCTTAAAGCTTAGTTAAGAAAAGTCGTTCTTTTTCTTTGGACTCCCTGTAGTCAAAAAATTAAAGTAATTGTTGTACACACGGTTCTATAGGGTGGAGGAACACAATAAGTTTTGTTCCCTCCATGGGCTCACACTCCGGTCATTGGTTAGAATTATCATATTTGGGTATTACGTCATTATCTGCTGTTATGCAGTAAATAGTAATTTTAGGTGAGGCCTCTTTTCTTTTTATATGAGCAAGCAATAATCAAGTAGTTCTATATGTATTTATAGGGTTAGGTTGTGACCTATCAGAGCTACCAATATATGTTGAAGTTGCTTATTTTTATAACCGCATGGTAGATGCCTCATGGCTCGTGTGTGGATGGGTGCTTCGAGTAGTAAGTATGCAAATTTTTTTTCTGGATCACCGAGTGGAAAAACCAAGAGGTCTCAGCATTCCTGTGTGTGTGTTGGTCACATAGCACGTTCTGTGTGCAGGGCCGTATCTAGAAGGGGGGTTTTTAGGGTTCAACCCCCCCCCCTCCCGAAGTTTCTGACAGCTTTATTTATTTAAATTCATATCAAACCAATACGGGAAAATGTTGTTAGATAACAGAAGGTCTACTGCTAGTAGCACATTTACAACAAAAAGGGAAACTTAATATTTTCACCTTACATAGGTGAGGCGATTATACGTCCTGGTTTTAGAAGCAGTCTGAATGTTTTGTGCTCTAAGGTAGAATATCTTCATTCTGGTGAGTTTTTACTGTCTATATAATGTCTCCAAGGAATTTTCTTATTCACATAACATCTATATACCACAGAGTAGGTACATGGTAGCTGTGTCGGGTGCTGTTAAGTTTAGATCTAGTTATGGAAAACCATCCCCAAAATTTTTTCCGGGGTACGGGCAGTCTGTGTGTACCTTAAATACAGCTGTACAAGGATGGTATTCATTAGTGTGGAATACTATGTGCTGTTTCACCTTCTAGTTAAACCTCACATTCTTGATAGAGCATTATGTTGAGCCATTATGTTTTGTGATGAGAAAATAATTATAATGACCCTTAAACCTGTTTGTTTATGTCCTGGTATTTTTATCTGATGGTTCCCAGGTCATGCAATGACTTGAAAACTGTGCAAATAGTAGTTTAAGTAGATTGTTCTCACTATGATAGAGACACATGTTGTCCTTAATTAATGCAGTGCCGGTGTGCACACAAACTTTTTGGTTCGTTTGACCCTGTATTGAAATTTTTAATTTCTACCTCTTGAATAGTTTAACTTTCTCTGTAGGCTGGAATGTAATTTGATTTATATGCAGGATCTTCCCCCTGCTAGTTGCCTTTGACGGAACATGTTGAACGCTGTGTAGGCATCACTTGCCATTCAGCGACTCAAACATGCATTACAAAAGTAATAACTAGCATGCAATTTTGCACTGCATACTGTCGCACTCGAACTTGTAAGGTCAGATCAAGCGTGTGTGTCTTTTAAAACATTCAGTCTGCTATGTATACACCACCCTCCCATTTATTACCTCTACTTCCCCTCTTCCTTTGCCCATCTTATGGCTTGGTACTAGCTCGAACCCCTTTCCTGCAATCCCTATCTACGTGATGTCTTCCTCCTCTAAGTTTCACTGTCCTTATCTTTTGTTTCATCCCTATGACCCACATCTATGCAGCAGAAGGCGTATAAGACCCCCATTTCGCACGCACAATGCAGGTCCTGTATCAGGAGCAAGAACATCAGTCTAGGCTGACAATGTCATCACCATGAGACATGCAACTCTCTCTTCTGTTCTTGTTGATGGGATGGATACCATTGGGCTCATCTGCATAAAACTTCAGGGTTTTCAGTCACATTGGCTGGGTGCTGTGAAGATTTTTGCAACATTTATCTATCCCTTGGGACAACCAACATTATTGTCTTCATTGTTAAGATGCTACTGGAGGCACATGTGAATGCACCCAGGACCGCTGTGTCATCTTTATTGAGGACTCATATATTCCACCTCACCACCCCTACGTATATACAGGATGTGTCTGGGAGACATGCATGCACCATCTTCCCCCCTTTGTATTTGGTTGTGGATGTTCCTGTAGTTCTTCTTCCCCTTGGGTCGTCTCTCCCTTGGGAGTAATCTCTTCTTTTTTCTCTTTCCCCCTCCTCTCCATTTCTCTGTCCTCAGTTAGTCCTTATTCCGCTCTCACCTAGTTCCTTTCCCCCCATTACTTACATTTGTAATTATTGAATGTATTTGTATATAAAAAAGATAAAAAAGGAAAAATCAACAATAGTAAGAAGAAACATCCACAGGATTCATGATGTACTATTTCTACACATTTTCATTTATTTTTGTAGTATGTATTCTATCTACATTCTATGTTCAGTCCTTTGGTACCCCTACTCCATTTCATGCTTCAGCCATGGGTGGCTGTTTTCCCTGGAGGGGAGGGTAATGTCACAGTGCATTTGACATTAGCATTATTATAATGATTAATGTATGGTTTTTGGCTGTATAGTTCTAAATTGTTAAACCTGGAACTTAAAGCTACCATACGGTAGTCAAGTGGCAAGGCACGGAAGTTGCTGCATCAGATATCGCTAACCCTGAAGCCGTTGCCCAGCAAATAGCTGAGTTGCTGCTAGTACATTCAACTAAATAACAACGTATTTATTGATGCATCTAGCCAGGATTTGTTTACAAACCCATGGCTTCAAGCATGAGGTTGACCCAAACCGTCCTGCAGTTGGAGCCCATGCAACTCAGATTCTTGAACAACTACACGATCCAAAAGTGTTATTTCAAGATGTAATAACAACAAACAGCTAAGCACCAGGTACCATCATCCTTCACTGCATGTAAGGTAATCTTTTATTTATGTTATTGTAACCCCCTTCCAGCCTCGCGCCATGCTTATAATAAATTATATTTTTCTACAAGTGTTGAGTACTATGTGATAGTTTAGGACCCCCTTGGTCATACCTGCATCCTTCCCACGTCATGTCGCATTAAGCATAAGAACCCTTGAAGACCTTCTCCATCGCAATTTTCCTTCCTTTGTCAGCAATTCATTCTGGGTTTGTAGATTCGAACCCAAGAGAGAAGTAGCATGTATAGGAGATGTACAGGTCTCCTGCAACGTGTTAGTGCTTAGTCACATCCCATGGCAATCCTCTTAGCTACCCCTTCCAACTATATCCATGACATAATTGCTGGAAGCGCCTGCCAACCCCCTTCCTTTCATCCCCTTCTCACCGTGACATAATTCATGGAGTCACAGGGGTCAAGATCATGGTAGGGCAGTTACCCTTGTGACCCATTGCGGCATCCCCCAAAACCACCTGTGACATTTGGTGGATGCACCTCTTTGAGTGTCCACCTTTACCCCCCAAACATCCATTATTGTTACCGTGACATTTGGTGGAGGCTGGAGGGTTCCCATATTTTAATGCAGGAGCCAGTGTTCAATCCCTGTACCTCCTTTTTATCACTGCCAGCTCACCTTTACAAGTTCTACAAATATATTTTCCCAGCCCACCCTCTTACTCAAGCTTGTGAGATGTTTTCTTTTGCCCCACCCTCCCACCCCTCAAGAGTTAAAAATTTCATTCTCTTCCCCCACCCTCCCTCCCTTGCAACCAGGTTAGAAAAATAGAGGCCCCATAGGTTACAATGTGTTAATGTTTTTAGCTTTAGGGTAGCCAGCCAAAACACCTCCCCCCCGAATTTGTGTAGAATTTGATAAATTCTTAAAGTGCATTGTTATTGCGTGATTTTTAGTTTTGTTGTCACCTCTTTGAGTGCCCACCTTTACCCCCAAAACATCCCTTATTTTACCGTGACAATATCTAACCACAACCTTAAATGGAGATCATAATACAAGCCCATAGTGGTATTTATTTGTCAACAAAATAGAAAGGTCAAATAACCTTAATTAAACTAACACATAGCTTCTCCCTAAAACATATTTAATCAAATTTACAATATCCTTGATCATTCACTCTGTGCATTAAAATTAAATATAAATTTCTTCCTTACCTTTACCATTAATATCATATGAAGCTGTACCCATGTATTTTGGAACAAATTTCCTGAGTTCTGTAGATTCCAGGTCAGTAGCAGTTTGCAAATCTTCATAAAATTTAACTTCACATTTTTCTTTTTCCAGTTTCTCCATTGGCTTCAGTACATAGCCATCTTTATGATGCAGCATTCCTGTAAAACACAAATAAATTATACATATGCAATAGGACTGACAGACTGCGATAAAAAATTAAAATTGCTCCAGGAGAGAAGCATGTGAAATGGAAAAAGTTATTGTAAGAGTAGAAACTCCACAGAGCCATTAAATGGATTTTGGTTGCTACTGATGCCGATAGCGACACAATAAACTGCCTGAGAGAGAGATGCAGAAGTCGTGAAAATTGGTGGTTATTTAGTCAAATTTTTTAGCAGTCACTGGTTGGCCTGTCCAAATAAGAATTCTATACTCTGCAACATTGAAGTTAGAATTCGTTTTACATTATTTGCACCACGCTTTCGGTGCCAAACTTGCAGTAGTTTAATTGTTGTAGTTGTTGCACCACGTATGGTATACCAACTTGAAGCTGTTTTAGACTACACACATAATGGATGCCAATTTTGCGGAAGATTGTTTCTAGGAGTGTTCACCCCACGTACGATACAAAGTTTCCGGTGGCCTTCGCCCCACGTTTAAAAATCAACTTTTTAATTTTTTTATTTATTTATTATATATAAATATATATTTGTATGTATACCTCAGCTGCGTCATTAGTAATTTGTAAAGCACGTATCTCTTAGCAGGGCTGGTACGGCTAAAGAATGAAGGCTTGCACAAATTATAATTGTATTGTACTTTGTTTATTAATCCTTCACACGATTAAATAACACTTCACTGATATATGCTACTATAGAGCTGTGAGATTATTGTTATTTTTGCACTTTTGACAGGTAAACTTTATATTATTCTCACCGCAATAAAATTTCATGTCTCACACTGAACCCGTACATAATCTAACTGACTGCTTGGGTACTCTTCCTTGTAGCATCTTCCGCCTGAATCTGTACATTTCCTCTATTTCAAGTCTGATTGGCTAAGCCTACTCCAATAGAATACTTTTATTTAACTTAAGCTTTTTCTATTTTTTGATTGGCTATTTATAAACTGTTTTAAATATTACATTACTGTTCCAAGAATTATTAGTAGCCTTTATTAAACTTTCTAATTTATTGTTGTCTCAAGGTTACCTCATTGTTAGCAACTTTCAGCTCCTACTTTGTAATTCTGTTTGCTACGAAAAGCAGCTTGCTTCTATTCTCACAGCTCCTACATTGTTAAAACTATGTAATACATTCACATTACATTATTATACATGTACATAATAATATAAACATAATACAATGACTGTAATATACATTTTATATATTATATTATACACATATTGCTTTAAGGTGGGCTGTTATTAAATTTTATATTATATAATTAGGCTGATATCATTTAAGTGTTAAAGAATACTCCCTCAACACTGAATGTAAATCTCCCACTGAAAGTATTGTTTAGTCTTTAAAATGCAGTAAAATATTATGAATATAAACTCCTAAATGAGCATTATGCTTAATATAAAATAGTCAATTTAAGTATGTCATAAAAATAATTTACTTCAGGGGAAATATTTTATAAATTTCAACTTAATATCATCTTTTTGCTAAAATGTATTAGAAAAAGAGTTAACAAAATATACAGCTTTTATAAATCATGGAAGAACATAACAATTAACCCAATAGTTACAGTGCCTTGTTAAAGTCCCTAAATAACATTTTTGAAGATTCCATTTAGTTCATTGCTCAATGAGGATTATTTATTTTAATTTTTGACAGTGATTGTGAAGAACATAATACAGAGAGATCTTCTTTTAAATAAATTCAAAGAAAGTAGATTGACAATCAATTTAGTAAAATAAAATTTGTTTACTAAAGAAACAGAATTGCTTGGGTATGCTATCTCCCCAGAAGGAATCAGACCCAATCCTGATAAAATAAAAATAATATAAAATATTCCAAAAACAAAAAAATTTAAAACAACTAAAAAGATGCATAAGCATCTTACTGTACGAATCCCACAATTTCTCTTGAATTAAGCAAAAAAAAATAGCACCTTTGCAAGAAATGCTGAAGAAAGATGTGAAGTGAAATTGGAATGATATCAAAAAGCCTATGAAAACCTCAAAAAATTTATTTCGAAAAGCTGTATTTTATTAGAAAGACAAAACCAGAATTACCCTTCATGTTTACACTGATGCAAGTTGTTTTGCTTATGCAGCCATCTTGACAGAAATTGATGAAAATGGAGACAAACTTGTCATAGGAATCTAAACTATTAAACAGAATAGAAACCAATGTTTGCATAAATGAGCAAGAAATAGGAGCAATTTATTTGCATCGCAAAAATTTGACAATATGTGTACAATTACCAAATTATCACATATTAAGATCATGTCACTCTTTCATTTATTCAAAAATAAGAGCCAGAAAATCCTACGATATAAGGATATATGCATGAAATTAAATCTGCAAAACACATACCTGAGAGATAAAAGCTTTTCAGTGACACATTATCCAGTTTAAAAACAGAGAAACACATAACAAAATTAAAATATTTAAAATATACCAAGACATTCTCTAAATCTTGAAGAGCCTAAGCAAATTCAAAAAAGAAAATCCACAGCAAGGGAAACATTTCGCTAAAACACTGATAATACAGGAAGAAATAAAAGGAAATTTATGAATACATAACAATATATTTTATAAACTACATGAAAGGGACACACTAATGACATTTCACCATACGTTAGCACATTCAGAAAGTGAGAAGCCATTAGTGATATTCTGTGTATGAAGCACTTACAAAAAATGGCCAGAAAGTACATATAAAAACGTGAATTATATCAAAAAGCAAAATTGATAACGCTAAATAATATTTACTTCAAATGACTTGGAACTAGTACCAGTAACATTACTTGAGTGAAAATTAAGTGATGTCAGTGTTACTAGTTCCGACACAGTTAAAGTAAATTTGTAGAAGCATACAGTTGTTTCTGGCTCCTTGCATACATAAGCTAAATAAGATATTGAACCTAAAACAAAACAAAAACAAAAATGAAGGTATTAATAGGATAGGTTATCGTGGTGAAAGACTTGCTTGAAAATACAAACACGTACTTGTTATGTAAGATATTTTCACATTTCTCAAAATCTATCCTATGAAGAACATTACCAGCAGAAAATATTTGATAAGATAATTAAACATTTTATGCTTAAATGCAGAAAAATAGAAGCCATATTGTCCGATTATACAACAGTGAATAAAAGTAAAAATTCAAGAAAACCCTTAGCACACCCACTTAGTATACCAGCCTCAAGGGAATACATAGGAAATGACATCTCAACATATTTTAGATTTCAATGCCATGAGAATCACGCAAGTTGGGATAGTCACTGTTATTTTATAGAAGATTTGGCAAAAATATCAAAAATTTAACAACACCAATAAAGTTAATAATGAGAATAGAATGTAAACTCCAAATACAAGATTTGCCTACAGATAGAGAACTATCTGAAAGGAAAAAAATGTAAAATGGCATTCCAAAAGCTAATACTTAACGATGAGAACAGGAAAAGCAAATCTAAAAGATATAAGAGAAAATGGAACCCACAATTACACTACAGTACTACTGCATGAGCATAACATCTCCCAAACAGCTAAGAAAAATCACAGCCATATGGAATTTCTAGTCGTGAACAGCTACTCCATCATTAAACAATTTAGTGTTCACACATTCAAACTTATGAAATTTAGAAAGGTACTACAAGTAAATATTTAAGCAATTTGAGTCATTCCACATCAAACCGAACACACATAAAATACCACTTTCTCTGAATTTTCTAAAGTTTAGTTGACATGTTCCACACATATATAATAAATGGACACACATTTTATATTTAGCAGAAAATCAAATTATTTTAGGATTTACAGGGTACTTTAACATCTTTCTTATATGCGCACATTACATAAAAGCAATTTATTCATGGAACACAGAATGGTCAGGGATAAGAACAATATGCCATTTTGTAGATAAAAACATTGTGGTTTTCCTCATCCAAAATACTATTTATTCGGAATAAAAATACAATCACTTTTTTGAAGTATGAATATTTTAAACCCCAATATCATATTTAACCCGCTAATATTAAAATCTGGAAAAAATACAGAAGGAATGTGTGATAAGTTTGGTTTTAAACCTGTTAATATCAGGAATGGTATCTTCCTTAGAAGAACACTTTTAAACAGTTTATTTGTGTTAGCATGTAGGATTTTAGAACATAGAGACTGCTTGCTGAGAGCTTCACACTGCAGCAGCATGCCGGCCAATGCATTAGCAGTACGAACGTGATAGGCTATCACTTTTGGTGTTCGGTGTAACTTAGCAACCGGAATCTGAAATTCTATGAAGTCTCTCTCCGCTGTTTCATTTTAAATTTAACTTTGTCTTCAACTTTTTGCATTAGAAGTTCAGTTTTAGCTCTGTGGTTTATGAAAGTGCATAATGAGTGAACTTAAGAAATGGAGCTATAACTATTGCTTCAATCGACTTAATGTTTCCAAACATAACACAAGGCAGAAATCATTTAGCTTAGTTACCTGCATTATGCTTACAAACTTAAAAATGGAGAACTTAACTTTGTCACCAGACCTAAAACTATGTGATGCATGTCAAAAAAAATTCCCAAAGCACCAACCACTGATAACAGTGATTGTGTGCTGCAAAGTACCAATTCCATGAATAATCCAGAAGTAGTTTTGAGCATAGCAACCATTTTGAGGCAAGATACAGCAACGCAAAAGCGATCCCTGGTACCTTTGAGCTAAATTCATTTATTCCAACAACCAATAATGCAATAATAATCAGATCATATTCATTTGAGCCTAGAGGGAAAAAAGTGCACATTTAAATTGCAGTTAAGTTGGCTTTCATAGGATAAGATTGAAAAGTTCGAATGTTTCTCAACTGTATACCAAATTTAAGGGGGGAAACAGGTGAAAATGTGACCAAAATGACAAAATTTCACATTTTGTGCTTTTTGTACCAAAAAATACTAGGTGGTTTGAAGTGCATATATGCAAAGTTTTAAAGCACTACAGTGGCTGGAAGTTGTTCTAATTACATCATATTTAAAGGTCTGCACTCCTTAAATGTCCCTGAGAAGGCATGGCAGGTGATGGAATCGCTGCATGAAGCAACAAATCTGCTTTTTTTTACCATTTTTTGTGGGATTTTTTCCTTGAAAGGTAATTTCTGATCTGTCACTGAGCCACCATGATCAGTATAACATAGTAACAGCAGCTCTGCCAATAGATGTTGTGATGTTGTTTCATATGCATGAGCCAGAAACAAGTGTAAATAATGTAAATAATACTGTGATGAAAGGTTAGATGAGCGAGAATGTGATGTACAAAAGAAAAATTTAAGGAAGAAACAGCTGGAGGATAATTGTGAACATATACCTGTAGTAAATAACGAAGGCTGTAAATATATATTGGTGGACACCAGTTTAACTGCCATCATTGGTGAAGGACCTGAAGTGTAATGACCACAATCAAAAGCGTTTGTATATAGGATTTGGCACTGAAAGTGCTTGGCTTATGCCATAAATTAGTACTGATTTGCAGTGCTTGTAATGGGGTAAAAAAAAAAAAGTACAAATTACACATCGAAGCTGGACACTTCTAGGAGTCATTATTTTTGGTTAACTGCACACAAACTTTTAAACTCATTTTTCCTCACTTTAATTTTTACTACATTTTTACTCATTCAAAACAAAATAACATCTACAAATTACGCATTAGAGAGCTGAGGTTTTTACTGTATATTCTATAAATCATAACAAAAACAAAACTGACACATGGAATTCAGGATTAACTTAGTACTTTTTGAGATAAAATATAAAATGTGTGTAATGATTGAAAAAATTTTGAAATTTTTGCTATGCAGGTCATAACTTTTTTTTAATTTCCCTTACAGTTAAGATATTACAAAAACCATGTGTCAAGTTTTTCTAAAGGAGTTTTTGGTTTTGTAAAAAAATTTCAAACTTTTTTCAAAAAAAATGTGAAGTGTATCTCATTTTGAAGTTTGCAAATATTTTGAAAAAAATTTTCAATAATTCAAAAACTAACTGACATACAAAACTGAAACTCTGCCAAGTAGTTCCACGTAACACCCCAAATATGTGTACAAAAAATTAACTATGTAGCTTTAAAATTGTGCAAAATAGAAATTTCAGCCATCACCCCCCTTAAGTTACATGTGAACATACTACCACTACTCCTCCTCCTCTCCAGCCGCACTGTGCTGGAATCCCGCTATGCACCGCTTTCTAAGTTATTCTATTTAAAATTAACTATACAGGATCCCATCTTTGTTTTATGCAAATATATACAAAAAACTAAAAGGATTTATTTATGATTTTTATAGAAATTAAATTTGCAGATTAATAGGGATATATAAGTTTTTAAATGTTTGGACTTTAAAAATTGATGTAAATAATTAACTATATCAGTTATAATAAATATTGAGTAAAATATTAAATATTAAGCTTTTATTTTACTTTATAACATAATTTTATCACTTTTCGCCTGTGAGATATTCTAATTTAAAGGTAGAGTTTCTGCCGCTTTTCACAAGATGGATTGCACAATATTCTTTAAGATATTGTTATTTAAAAAAAAATAAGAATATAACACATAATTCACTTTGTTTTTGTAATCTATGAACAAAATCTGAAGTGAACCAGAGACATGAAGGTCAAATTTTGTGAAAATGTGTGCGACATGACGTGGAATGACTCATTTAAGGAAGAAGATCACAACATCCAGATATAATGCTCTCTCTCTAGAATGCATGAAAGCATGTGTACACCAATCATGGTCTGATAATTGTTGTAATTTGGCAATTGTCAAGAATATCTTTAGCTATGTTTGTTATTATATAAGGGAAGATATTTCTAAATTGTAACTTTTTCTTTATTTTACTGTCATTTTGATACAATGTTTTTAAGAAATGTTAAAGCAACATTATGATCAATATTATTTATAATTAACTTAATTTTGTTATCATTTAAATAAAAAAATTCATACGTAGAAAGAGGCATTTGAAACAGGAATTATAAATGACAAGATAAATTAGAAAATTATGAAATTGTTGCATTTTGGATTTTATGAAATAAAATGGTTGAAATCATAAAGAAATTGCCTTTATTACAACAGAAAATTGCTATAAATGTATACAAACAGTGATATGTCACTCATCATATTTCAAAGTGGCTCATTAGTTTTTAATTCTGCATAATATGAGACCCTTAGATGCAAACACCAAAATCCCACTTTTTGTGAAACAATGAGTTTTTGGCATGTGCATTCCCCAAGTATAAACCTGTCAATAGCTTGCAAAGTAAGATGCATATATTGACATTTCCCATTATTACAATGGTATGGAAAACACACTAAGATTCAAATCCTGACATTTCCTCATGGCTGTGAGATGCATTTCACAACATTCCCTTGCAGCCAATCAATGACCACAGACAAGGATGATGCCATCATCATGTGGGCAAATAGTTACTGCGCCAAAGAAAATGCTTCAATATGAGTAGTTTATTGTTTGCATGTGCTGCTACATTTATGTTTTATATTGGGAAAACTAATAATCATAATGGAAGCTGCTATACTAGCTACACTAGGACGAGGGAGGAAGAAAGTGAGAAACCCAGACAATTGGAAGTGACCGAGAGAAAATTCCAGAAGTGGAGAGGTAATTTCATTACTATATGATAAACAGTAAGAGTATTATTGTATTTCCATAATGTCATCCGGAGGTAAATTAACATTTACCTAACATTATTATATTTAAAATTACTACTACACAAGAGAATTTACTTTATTTATAGATACTCAGCCAGTCGTTGCCTATATTTCCAAAATGTAACCATTGACAACAACAAAGTTCAGCCTTTCGTTTTCATCTGCTAATAATGAAGAACATACAAATGTTTCATCAAAGGTTTTATCAGACCAAAGACAAAATATCTCAGGATGCATTCATACTTAAACATTGTGATGCTACCCCTCCAAAGAGGCATAAATACATTACAACTAAGAGACCTCTATCTGTTGCTACAAAATATAAGGTGTTGAGTGTATCAAACAACACAATGATTCCTCTTTGCAGATGCACATTTTTGGGCATTCTTGGAGTAAAATAAACCATGTGGCATGTATCATAAGAAAGTTTATCATATCACACAAAATGCCTAGTATAAACTGAGGAGATGACCAGTGTTCGAAAAAAATGAAAATAAACATACCCAAGTTAAAAGATTCATTGAAAGTTTCAAGTGCAAAGGGGGCATTGCTACCGGTCAAAAAGTAACCTGCATTTCTAGGAAGGTTATTTCAGAAGTAATGGTAACTATTTTTTATCTTCTGAATAATAGAATATGTGGTTAGTTCAATATATATGTTTGAAAACATGCTGTACACAATATGGGATGCCACCACCAGATTGTGTCCGAGTGCATTAGTGGCTAGTAGACAGCACATGCAAAAGTTAGTATCCTAGAGGCTGTGTTCCAAGTTGGCTGTAAGTATAGTTAAACAGTGCCATGCTGAGCTATAAGAAGCATGGGCGTTACCTTATCAAACTGTTGCACGTTCAGTGGAGACCTTAAAATGTGGACACATAGCAACTTTTGACTTACTGGGCAGCGGACGTGCAGAGTCTGCTCACACAGAGGTGTAAGTGGCTGTTATCAAACACTGTTAAACAGATGAAAGGCATTGGACTATGGCAGAATTACCTGCACATACTGGTATTTCTGCATGGACAGTGTTCCGCATTTTACAAGAGGACTTAAAGATATGGAAGGTTTGTGCAAAGTGCGTGCCACACGAGTTAGATGAGGTGCAAAAATTGACTCAATACGAGGCATGTTATATCCAGCTGGAGTGATTCCAACGTGAAGGAAATGACATGTTGAATCAAATAATTGCAATTGTTGAAACCTGAGCATGAGCATACGAGCCGGAACTAAAGAGTCAATCAAATTAATAGCATCATCGTGGTTCACCACGAAGACACAAGTTTCGGCAGAATCAATCACCAGGAAGGTCATGATCATTTTGGCAAATGACAGACAAGGTATTCTAGAGTGTCATCCTATTTGTGCGGGCTGCACTGTCATGCTACATACATTCATACTACAAATACTACACTCATACTACAAATCATTCTTTCTGCACAATCTGCATTGTACACTGTGGAGAAAACATTCAACAATGCCATAAACCTCCATGATAATGCAACAAGCCACATTGCAGTTGGTGTCCAGAACCTTTGCAGCAGTGGCAGTGGAAGATCTTGCAACACACTCCATATTCCCATGATCTCAGTCCATGCGACTTTGATCTCATTCCAAAATTGAAGAAGCCACTGCGCAAGCAAGGAGGACATCTTAACAGCGTTTCAATGACAGGTGGTGCACATAGACGCATCACACACAGCTGATAGTATTCAGCACCTTCTTCGTCATTGGCAAAGATGTGTGAATATCTTGGGGATTACTTTGAAGAGTGTTAGCTGTGAGTAATATACGAGTACCTTTTTCTGCATGTGTAATACAAGTAAAACAATGATTTCTATTTACAAATCTTTCTTTGACCTTGTAAAACTGTAGCATTTCCAGAAAATAAATACCATTAAACAAACAGTAGATAAAAATAAATAAATTTTCCCCAGAACAACACGAAATCACATTTCAAATTTTGATGTTCCCTACATTATTCATGAACTAGGGTAAGTATGTCAGTTATTTCCCCATATTTTATTTGTTTTGAAGTTCAGAAAGTAAATGTTGCAAACTATCAGCCACTTCTCTGGGCGATCAAAAACATATTTATGATCAGAAACAGCTAGCACAACACGACTAGATCCAACTGCAATATCAACAGCAGGGGATGTCACAACAGGGTCAACCTGCTCATGTGTGCTGCTCTCCTTCACTAATGACAAGAAGACAGACCCAATTATGCCCATCCAATGCAGACCTCTGATTCTGAGCTCAGTTCAGCAGTTAATATAACTTTATTAACTTAGCTTGTTACTACCTACAACCTAACACTGTGAATGCATCAAGTTGTTGGCTTTCTTACTGGCCACAACATCCTTTGTAGATATCTGCACATTATACGAGTCTTGCAGGATCCCAGTTGCAGGAAGTGTGCAGAAGAGGATGAGACTTCCTAAGATACATTACACAGGGGTGCAGTTTTTCTACAATCTGCATATACTACTCTTGTATCCTTAGTTTTAGGCACAGAGAATATAAAGAAAGTCAATATCAAAAATATAATACCCTCCTTAGGAACTCTGGACCTTGAGTGGACTAGGAGTATATGGCACAGTGGGCCTTCTTGGCCTATGAGTCGAGCTTGTCTAGGGCTCACCCATTTTTCCATCCATACTATCTTATATCACAAAAAGGCCTCCCTCTAAGCCACACCCACCACAGCTTCCCAAGCCACTGCTCATGAAAGCATGAGCATTCTCCTTCAAACCATGTACGAAACTATTGCATTTCTCCCCAGAGACAAAACAGTCATGTTAGCTATATACTAGTATTTGTCTTTTTCATACTTATGATTTTGGTGATACGGAAAAGAAGGACTGAACTCATTACAAAGAATGTAAACAATTAAACAAATTAACCAAGCTAAACTAACCCAAACCAAGCTGAAACTGACCTTACAAACCACAAAATGCAAGATTAAAGAAAATCAGTATTAGTGTTTTTTGTAATGACATACTGTGGTTAACAGCACTTTCTGGTCAATTATCTGTCAATTTCAGAATGTATTACATATAATTATTACTTGCTGCCCATTATCTTTTATGTTAGGAATGAATTATTTAAAGAAGTCCAGTTACCAAGATTATCTTTGCCATCACCAGCACCATGTCCAGCAACTTGGTACTCAAATGGAACAACATCGGGAGGAAGAGTATGCACTTTACATTTTGGTGCACTGTAAGCTGGAGGCTGTTCCTCTTCTAGTGATGGAACATCATTAGATTTAGAGGCTCTTGCAATGTCGTTCATGACCTGAAACAAATTTTTAAAATGCTTATAGTATTTGCAGATTTTATTTCAGCTAAATATTAAACCTGCATATTAGCAGATAGGTATGTATAGAGTAAACTAGCATCATTATGACTAGACTGCTTCATTACACGAGAACCTCTGTCGCCAATTTACCTTTAATATCTCGGGGAACCCCTGCCATGACTTTATTTGGAAAATTACTGATTATGTATTCCATAAACGTAATACGCATTAACTAGGATCTTTCAAGTTGTCCCAACGAAAGTCGGCTGTCTTGGAGGTGACAACCGCATTTTCCATCTTTGTTGCAATTGCAGCAGCTTTCATAGAATGCCGAAGATCCGCTCTTCGATTACCAGCACTAAGCAAATTTTGAAAGTCTGATTCACCCTCAGTTTTGCTTTTGCAATATAATTAGCGCAAATGAATAATTTCACTAATAAAACTTAAGATCGCATTGGCCAATGAATTGTTAGCTTTAGTGAACGTTGTTTGAACACAGTATTAATTTGGGAATATATCCACGCACATATGTTTACATTATACTTGTTCATTTTCATTTTTCACTTTAGGGGCTGTAAACCTAATTAATAACAAACACGTTGTTTGGAGGTTAACCTTAACTGAGCACAAAACAATAACACCCAGTTTTGCCAACTTTCCAGCAATGAAACACTATAATATTCATGGCTCGGAATCACTTTACTCATATAACACACGGATATCCATTACTATTTTATTCCATAACACAAATAAATACATTCTAGCACATTTTTCAACAAAAATTATGAATGCAGATAACAATTAATGAACAACATCAAAATTTTTAAAACTGTTCAATATAAACACATAACATGTCATACGCAGCACAACCGAGGCATTATGGGACCATTTCCGCTGCGGCGGCAACTGCGAAACGACGATAGGGCGTAACTGTAGGTTTCTGTGAAGCTATATAACCCCAATGATCCAGAAGAGCCGTTTCAAATAATTGCGGCATTGATGTATTTTTGCCGATTGTTCCGGTTTCTGCTATAATTTTCATCGCTAAAGAGGGTGAGAGGGTGGGTTACATCATTTCATTCGAGCAACATCTAGTGATTCACTGCTTCCTTTAAACATTCTACATGTACTCTTTACTGGATTTAGTAAATAATTTTGTAGTAAGATCTTCATTGATAGATACGGGAGTAGCCCTACCAGTATTCCCCTTGGTTATTGCCAATATGATAATGTGAAAGGTTGGACTCCGGCGATTCATAGAGAAAGCAACGCTACAGCAATTTGACAACCGCTAACGCTATACATAATTTATTGTTTTCGATAGAAACAAACTGTGGCGGCTCGTGAGTATACATTTGGGTGTTTGCAAAATGTTAGTGTTTTCACTTTAAGGTTAAAGGAGTTGTAAACAAAACCACATAACAAGAGAGCACCTCATTGGCTGGCAGACAAACTACAACTTTTCCCTTTTAGAATATCGTCTCTTCCTCTACATAAAACAGTTCGGTTCAGATCCTAACTTTTTGTGGTTATTCTTGTACAGAGAGATTTTAAAACCCCATTATTGTAACAGTTGAATTTATGAAACAAAATATGTTTGGAAATAATTTTTCTTCCACACAAGGTTGGAAAGGTAGAATCAGACTGAAAAATTCAATACCATCGCCGGGATTTGAAGCACAGATCTCCCGGTTTCCATCCGGTTGCTTTAACAACTAAGCTAATATGCAACATGCCGATACGACATTAAATTCCTCAACTGATTCGCATTTTTCCTGGTAAACCACAAGGGGATCTCAAATGGCGACTTACAATGTCGTAGGTACTTTAAGTCCGGGGTTTATAGTTTCGACCACTACTGGGTCAATTAATGGAATTAATTGTTCTTCCATACAAGTGTGTTGGACAAGGTTGGAAAGGTAGAATGAGACGACTAAAACATGCAATGCCATCGCCGGGATTTGAACCAGGATCTCCCGGTTCCCATCCGGTTGCTCTAACTACTGAGCTACCATGGAAAAATGCCGGTAGGACATTAAATTCCTTAAATGATTCGCATTTTTTCCGGTGAACCGCAAGGAGTTCTCAAATTGTATTGAGATGACATGGTTTACCGGGAAAAATGCGAATCAGTTGAGGAATTTAATGTCCTACCGGCATTTTGCCATGGTAGCTCAGTGGTTAGAGCAAACAGACGAAAACTGGGAGATACGTGGTTCAAATCCCGGCGATGGCACTGGATTTTTCAGTCATCTGATTCTACCTTTCCAAAATGTGTTTGTTCAGATTAACCTATAACTAAATGAACCGTTATAGCAAAGGGTTTAAGAGGCTATGCGCAGGCGCTGTAGCACATTTCCGGTTTCCGGATATGCCGTCAGTGTATTCTTTGCCAGGTGTTGAGAGAATATTACTTTCAAGAGTGTTATGGCTGAGAATCCTCTGCCACTGTAGAAAATATAAACGCGGAAAACGAAAGAAGACAATAATTGTGTTAAATGTTTTTAACAAATTCTGTGAAAAGTACCCAATTTCAATCGACAATGAATAGGATTGGCCGTTGTTTAGCATAATCGAACTTTTTGTTAGTGATGCAGAATTGTTGCTTGGATCGTGTTTGTGTTCTGTTGTGTTTTCTAACCCATTTTCTTGACTTTTTGACTCATAAAGGTAAAAGCAAAAGTGCCAGAGCGATATTAGTCATTAAATGAACGATTTCTAAAACCTGAAGTTAAGAACAGTTTAATCCAGTACCTGAATGTTTGGATCCACTTATTTGTCTCTTTTTAGTATTGTGTTAGAAGTTTAGGATGTAAGGCAAAATATACGAATAAGACATGTTTAAAAGCTAATGATCCGCAAGCTGCGCAATGTACTGTAATCGAATTCTGTCTGCAGCAATTTCCTCTCTCGGGTACTTATAGTTCCCGTCATCCTCCACGGTGCTGCCATGTGCTCGGCGGAATGCTACAAGTTTTGTTTACTTCTACTTGTAAACTTAGAGTGAAAAAGGTACAGACAGCCTTGAAAATGTGAAATAGCATCTACTGCATAATGGCTATGATTATGAACAAATTAACGCAACTGCAGCCGCTCCTAATAATAATAATAATAATAATAATAATAATAATAATAATAATAATAATAATAATGCATAACTTGTCCCACAAAAGAAAGGGCTGTTTTGTGGATTTTTATTGTTTAAGAGAACCTTACTTATGTGCCGCGGGAAGATAGTGTCTTCTGCTGCTGTCAACCCCTATTTAAAGTTCTCTATACACAAAGTATTTATCTTGCAAATGCCGCCAATACGACTTGCTGATTGGCGGATAACTGATCATGTGGTGGTATTCGCGCGCCATCTTGAACTGTTTGCCTCAGTAAAAAATAAGGAAACAGCGGTGTCGAAGCTGATTTGTGACTGAAAATGCCAGATTGTTGTGCTTTCAGGGACACTACGGGGGCAAAAAACGATATTGAATTATGTAGGTCACTGTCGAAACTCAGAAACTTGTAGGGAAGAAGGTTCTGGTTGGCCAAAATCAGTAGAAAGCACTGGACTCCTGGAGAAGATGCCAAGACTTTGTGAAGCAAGTAACTATTCCGTATTTATTTAACAACATTTATTTAATACTGGATATTACGATTGATTAATTCTTTGTATTACGCACTTTCAATCGTTTTGTGCTTCTGGAATGGAACATTTCAAGTGTCTGTGTATTATAAACAGCAATGTACTTATAACCTTTTTTTTTCTGGTTCCGATTCTTTTGAGTTCTATCAGTTTTGTTCAAGTATTTTACTGAAAATGCAACCAGCTTTATAGTTTGTTTATTTGTTTCATGATTATTAGTATAAACAACAGTGGCACAGGTTTCCTTATACAATTTATCAGTGCTAGCATTGACTATGTTCACATTTTTACTTTAGTCACAACCTGAAAAGTATGAATACATTAACTTCCATTATTATGGTGCTAAAATGACATTTTCTACCTCACTTATCAAATGCATTTTTACACTTATAGCCAAAAGTTGCATGAAGTTAAATATACCCAACTAGAAGAGTATTAACGCTTTCACCATACTTTTAGATCCTAACCTATTAAGCTGTGTTTATTTGTAATATTATTATGCATATTTTAAAAAATTATTTTATAATTAGTATCATTTTTCTGCAGTGTTCAATAAGCACTTATTCTGTAGAAATCTATCCAAGCATGTAATGTTGCAATACCAGGCTGAAAAATACACAGGATGGAATTGAAATAGTCCTACAGAATGGGGGAGGTGGGAGAGCGGAAGTAGATGAACTAAAACCTCCCACACCTTTTGGTAATTAAATGCATCGTTTTCGAGAAAAAATGCTTTTATCCAAAAAATTTATCACCACCTTGCTGGATTACTGTTGATTAAAGGTTCTTAATTTATGACTATATTCATAGAAAATTGAGTAAACGACAAATTTTTCCTTTGGCGTATTTCAATAGAATGAACGGTTTTTGTGTAAATAAAATTTAAAAAGTCCACAATTTTTGCCTCCTTAGTTCTGTTAGAACTAGCAGCATTGCATCAGCTGCGTTTACTTTCTTCCGATATTGGTGGAGATCGCGGGGAATGTTAATCGCATGCAATTGTTCTTATGTCAAAGCCACAAGTTAAGATCAGAGCAGTTAAAGGAGGCGTGGATAAAAAAGATAAATAAATAAATGGCAGAAAATGTTGTTACAAAATAGGTAATATACACTACGCCGCGATTTTCAACGTCCGAATATCTGGATATGATCTTAATTTACGAAGAAACGCAGTGCAATTATCGATCTGCTCAACAGCTCTATGCTGAAAGATTTCCTAACAGGATCGTGCCAAGTGCAGACACATTTTTTGCCGTTTGCCAGAGGGTCCGTGATACAGGTAGTGTAATTCAGAGTTGTCGTAATCGAGGGCATATGGAACACTTCCTATAAACTCGCATTGCAAATTTACATCCTGGAGGCAAGTTCAGATATTTTAAATTAACCCCAATGTTTTCGCATACTCGTAAATGCTAATAAATGCTAGTGATTAAGGTTATGGCCATTCTTTGTTTCTAAAGCTACCAAGTAAATAACAGTAGTCCGTGATTGTGGAATTCATTAGGCACGAAGAGGAATCTCAATTTCTTTTACCTACGTTTTTTTTAAATATTTTGATATCTGTCACACATACTCATGCACACAAATCTTATCAATAACATTAGTGTTGCAAATTTCACTAACGTACGATCGCCTCACCAATGTAAGGTGAAAATATTAAGTTTCCCTTTTTCTTGTAAATGTGCTACTAGCTGTAGCCCTTCTGTTATCTAACGACATTTTCCCATATTGGTTTGATATGAATTTAAATAAATAAAGCTGTCAGAAATTTCGGGGGGGTTTGAGCCCTAACCCCCCTCTAAATACGGCCCTGAGTGAATTGGTATAAATGTACAAGCGGGATTTATGCCGAACTGAAAAGCGAACGGGGCTTCCCAACTTCACGCCCTTGCACTCTCCCATGAATGAACCTTGTAGTAGTGTGCTACCACCTAGTGACACTGACTTAAACTTGTTACTGAGAGATGAATGGTGAGAGCCAGTCAAGGCCAGTGCACGACCCATATGTATTTCACCCATAAGGAAATTATGTCATACCAGTTGCGCATGCGCAAAAGCTCATAAAAAACTTAGGTCAAGTTGTGCTCGTGATTCTGTAGCCATATCTCAACGAGTTTAGAGGAGAAGGCGGTAGATTTAAACGCCATAGATTTTAAATCACCACATCTATGTTACGTGTAATGGCATTCAAGGAAAAAATAACCAATACAACCGCAAGGTGTCAAAAATTAGGGCGAACACATGCTCTTACACAGCAGCCGCAACTGGAAACAAACCAGCACAAATCGGAAACACCAGTAATGCGGAACAATCTTTTTTCGCCAATAACGTCTTTGATCGCATTAAAACAGGCGCACACAACCTTTTTGATTGGCGCGACTCCTTTTACAATCAGTTTATATAGCGAAGCCCCTTATGCCTACCCTATATCTTAGAAGTTATTGGCATTGAAGAATATATTTACACTATGTTGCTCCATAGGTGTTCAGTCATGGTGCAGTTTAGAGGCGGTGCGAAATCTAACTTCGAAATTCCGTTCAGAATGTGATTTATAGTTTTATGTTTATTCTGCTTCTTTTTCTCTTCATTAATTCCGTTCAGTTTGTGTTATTGTATTTTCCAGTAGCAACTACAGAGCCACGAAATATACGTGGAACCATAGAACACAGATTGGGAACTCTTGCATTAAAGGAATCTAAAATACATTCCAAAAAAGTCCGACTGGACCCATGTACCTCAACCAGGCATTGCAACAAACTTCTCAGCCAATTAGGAACCGTAAGATTTAGTATTTAGTTTAAGGCACATATCTCTGCTGAACACCGATGCCAAAACGATTTCAATGCACGCGTATAGGATGATAGCAGACGCATTATGTGCACAGATGATACATCCTTAGACTCACGAATAGTATACTTTCTCTACCACGTACAAAGTAACTACAGAAAGTATTGCATTCCACCCAAAATTTCCATTCCGAGATTTCACTGAAAGTACATATTTTGAGGCCATTTGAATAAAAAAAAATACATTTTTAGAAAAAGGTCAATGCGCGCGCGCGCGCGCGCGTGTGTGTGTGTGTGTGTGTGTGTGTGTGTGTGTGTGTGTGTTTGTGTGAACAGCATAACTCAAAAACGAAAAGTCGGATAGATACCAAACGGCTATTTAAATTCACTATTTTCCAAAGATAGGACACAAAGGTTTTCAGGAAAATCCCCCACCTTAAACTACCCTTTACATGGAACGTTTTTCGAAATGTTTTATTTTCTCAAAAATGCCCGACGATTTTGATTAAAATACCATATATTAAAGATAATTACATTACAAATGAAACGTTTATCTTGAATTTTCTGGGAATAGCCTGTGAAGTCCTCTTCATTCGGAAGGAATTTTGTATAATCTTGTATAACTGGTAACCGCTAAGTACTACACAAAAAGTGTACACCTCTTTAAAACGCACAACTTATTTGAATTAACTGTTTATGGCAACAGCTATTTCCGAGATATCCGTTATTATTTCTGATTATTTTAAAGTCCTATCGATATTCACTTGTTTTTCTTTTTTCTTTTGAGTTTTATTTATGGACGCTCTGTAACTACTGTGGTTCTTAGCGTCTCATTCTATATTGGGTGTCAAAAACCGAATATTTGGAAATTTTACTCAGAGGCCTCTATCAAGCTTGAGGTTCTTTTACGCGCCGTAAATCTATGACACGGGACCACCGGCTTTACTTCCCTTCCGAAGGAAGCCACGCTAAGGATTTTTACTCACGAAAAAATCCATCGCCCTCCGCCGGGTTTGAACCCACGACCTCGGGATTAGAGGCTAGCTTGTATCCCTAGACCACGGAGGACGATACTTGTTTTTCGCGATGTCATGGAAAGAATATGGAATTTTGAGATCAGCAGATAGCTCCCAGTTCTTAAATATTTGACTATCGCTATTCCCTTTGTATCTATAACGAAATGTGTAATGTAGCTATTTCGGCAAAGGTTTATCTCGATTAAAACGAAGAAGATAGAAAAATAAGTTTCGTAAGAAGAATTTGTATACCCACTAACAAACGATACAGGATAGAGGAAGTCATGTGAATATCATATATCAATTCCCAACGGAACACCAGAGGGCTACTTGATTGGTGGGTCGTTCATTGCCCTCTCTCGGCGGCTCCTGCAATGGGATGTCTGCGAGCTTGGAAATGTTAGGGACTTCCGCGCGTGTCTGTGGCCTGTCTGCCGACGGTCTGTAGCCAACTGTGGTTCCAACACCTCATCCCTTCCTCTTGGGGGTGGTAGTCACATTAGATCTCTGTAGGTCCTGGTGCGCGAGGTGTCCCCGTCCGCTGAATAACTTATACCTATATACATGCTTAGGCTTTCACGGCCGGCATTAATCCAGTAAAATGTAGTTCCCGGGCTTGTAGGCCGTGGTCCAGTCGATGAGATATCACCCGACGTTTCGCCCGTAACTCCGTCGGGCATCTTCATCATAAGTGACTCCTGACTGGTTTACAACTAAGTGGTGCTTGGTGGAGCGCCTGAAAGACATTGTCCACGAACGAAGTATCGGTCTTAGCCAAAGATGGAAATTATGTAATAACTCTATCGGACGCACCAAAATAAGAACTCATAGCGAACATCGAAGCCGCATTCCATACTCTACCGTCGGCTCAAGCAGAAGAAATACGCTCCGAAGCCTCACGGATTCTACGCCATGTCAAAACACCGAAATCGAATTAGGGGAAGAAAGACAGGAAAAAGACAAGCCGTCAGGAATTTGAACAACGAGAAGTTCATTGTTATACCCAATGTTGATAAAGGGAACGCCACTATAGTGATGGACACAGAAGAGACAACAATAAGATAACGTGTTTATTAGAACCAGGAACCTACAAGAAATTACAGAAAGACCCCACAAACAAGATTTTAAAGGTGACCAACAAGCTAGTCAAGAAGTCAACGCTTTCCCAGGAACTACGAAAGCTATCATCAAAAGCGAAGCATATGCGCCCCGCTTTTACGGCCTGCCCAAGATACACAAAGAAACTACTCCATTACGCCCCATAGTAAGCGCAATAGGATCACCTACCTACACGCTAGCAAGGCAAATCTCAAAGCTCCTACAACCGCATATCGGCAACACCGATACACACAAAAGAAACTCCACACACTTCATCGAAAAACCTTGCCACGATAAAATTGGACCCATAAGATCTACTTATAAGCTTTGACGTGACTCCGGTTTTCACAAAGGTTCCGATAGAAGACACCTTATTCTACATCTCCAAGATCTTCCCGGAAGACATTACAGCTCTGTTTCGCCATTACCTCACAATTAGCTATTTCATGTGGAATGCAAACTACTATGAACAGAAAAATGGAGTTGTCATGGGTAGTCCTCTAAGTCCAGCGGTTGGCAACTTCTACACGGAAAGGTTCAAAGAAATAGCCTTTGAATTCACTGTTCACAAACCTAACGTATGGTGGAGATATGTGGGTGACATTTTTCTAATCTGGCCACATGAAAATGAACTAAGAAAATTCCTCCACCACATCAACATCAATGAAAATATACAGTTTACAGTGGAGAAGGAGAAAAATCAAAGCAGCCCCTTTTCAGATATTCGGATAACCAGAAAACCCGCATGACGCTAGGGCATACAGTCTGCAGGAAACCAACCGACACAGACCGCTATTCACAAAAACATTCCAATCACCAACCCCAACAGAAGAGAGGCATAATAAAGACCCTAACAGAATGTGCCAAACGTATCTGTGAACCGGCCGCTTTGAAACAGGAACTGAAGCACCTGCACCAGGCACTACAGGCCAACGGATGTGGAAAGAAGGAAATAAATCGGACTTCACATCGAAGGACACCAAAAACCATATTGAGACGACAAGACGGCAAAATAAAGCTTTCTTACTCTACATTAATAACGTTGCAAATCACATTGACAAACTGCTGGAGAGAACCAGTATAAAAACGATCCTCAAAAATACCAGAAAACTAAAATACCAGCTGAGATCGGCAAAGGACAAGCAGGACCCACTCCCGATGCAACGGATTTATCGGAACCGTGTAGCTGTGGCCAAGTCTACGTTGGCACCGCCAAGCGCAACATAAAAACCCGCATCAAGGAACATAAAAGCAACTGCGGACTAGGACACACAGAAAAATCAGCAGTAGCCGAGGATGCGTTGCTAATGGGTCCCGACTTCAAGTATGAATCGACCGAAGTCCTAGATAGCACAGCCTATTACCACGCACGGCTGTACCGAGAGGCCATTGAGATTTATAAGCACAAAAACAATTTTAATAAAAAAGAAGAAATAGCGCGTATATACAAAGTTTGGATGCCGTTGCCAGATAATACAAAACCAAAACCTAAAAAAGAACAAAAACAAAAAACCCCAACCGGACAAACATGTGGCAGCATCCTCAGCCACACAGAGACTGGCGGATGAACGACGAAAAGGAGACGAGGGGCGGTCCATCCCGCTTATATACAGGACGGACCATTTAAGTGGAGATGTACAATATATCCAAAACTAAGCGTTGTAGAAAGAAATTTCTTGAATAAAAGTTTCTTGATGTTATGGGTAAAGTAAATGCCATTAGTCGTGTTTTCATTGTGATGGTCATTTTAGAGTCAATTTAATTTGACCCTAATTGTAGGTTCCCATTTGGAAAAAACTAAATTGACCCTAAAATGACTATCATAACATCCTCCAAATAAAACATGACTAATGACAATTACTTTCTACCATAATATGAAGCAACTTTTATTAAAGAAATTTCTTTCTACAACGCTTAGTTTTCGAGATATTGTACAGTTTCAACTTAAATGGTCCACCCTGTATAGTTCAGGCGCTCCACCAAGTGCCACTTCGCCTTGAGCCTAGGAGATCTAGTCAAATGGGAAGAATACCACGCAAACCTTTACCGGCAGCAAACCCAGCGACTTCTGCCGAAATTGAATCGGCAACCGCCGACTGCACCGCAGTGCTGGTGCTCCAGCCCGGCTTCTACGCCTTCCTCTCCGCTGCCAGGAGACTTGACACCGGTGTCAACCGACACCCCAGCACCAACTGACGGCAGAACCTTTGCCACCCCAACTTCTCCAGTTGAAGTACGGACCCAGCGCTATGTTAATTTTAGCGCCGTGGTTGTGGACGTACACCAACAGTTTCCGCCGCAGTTGCAGCTGATCTATGTCAAGCAGCACTGGCCTTCAGTTATGGAGGTAACCAGAATCCTGTCAAGGAAATGACTAACTCCTCTCATACGCCTTGTCTTCCGAGACAAGGCACACTACGACGCTGCTCTCTCCTCCGACTTAAGACTTTTTAGGCCAGGCCCTAAGAATCGAATCCAGCCGGACATCCTGGACTCCACCCTGCCGCCGCTGCTGCCTCTAGGCACACAGCGGAAGGATGTACTGTGCCGCCTCGGTTTCACTATTGTAGTGCACCAAATTTAACATCTGTCTGCCAGCGCACGATCTGACTCGTCGCCGCCGCTTCTACTCAACTACTGGGGAACGGATCACTTCACCAGGTAGCGTGTTGCCCGCTTCACCCCCGCAGTCACAGCTCATCGACGCAGCAGAAGGTTACGATCCTTACACTCTAGAAGTAGGCTTGCCTGCCGCGAGGCCGTGTAGAGCAGAGCCGGCCTCCTGCTCCTCAACAGTCTCCTCATACTGCCCAGGACGCGCCGGCAACCGCCGAAAGCCACAACGCCAACATTGAAACTTAGCTGGAGATCCTGCGGAAGCTGGAGGATGTACAGGCAGAGATACTCTACCTCTCCACCAAGATCACCAAGCTCGAGGAGACGCTGTCGGAACTCAGCTCAGAGCTGACCTACCAATAAATCAAGGCTGCAAATTATACTAACTAAATTGGACACTGCTGGCGTGGCCAGCAAAGAGGATCTCAGTTCAAGACTAGACGAACATCTTCTCTCCGCCAGAAGACTCGTCAAGGAAGAGGTAGCAGTCCTTCAGACGATGCTGGAAGACCAACCAATGAGACAGCCAGAACTGCACGGAGCTTCGACGAATCACAATTGTCGGCGTCGGAGACTTAACTAACTCACTTCATACTTCACTCTATCCTATCACACAGTACTTCATTTACTTCCTCACCCTGAATTCCCAAAGGCGTAAGCGGGGCCTCGGTCATGTTTGCATCCTGGCATCCATCCTTCACCTGACTTAGGTCCCCTGTGACCGGACAATATATCCGTTCCATGAAAACGCAGGTGCAACCGCGGTACTGCCTGAATTGCACCCCTGAATACCTCTTTGTCCTGCTTCTCTTTCCTTTGGTGGAGGGTTTTTGGTGGGTATGGCCACTGGCAAGTCCCACACTCGCAGCTTTGGCTGCGGTTAGTGCGTAAGCAGCATTTTTCCCTCCGCTCGAAAACAAACAAAAAACAAGCGGCACTTTAGTTGTAAACCAGCCAGGAGTCATATTCTGAAGATGCCCGACGAAGTTACGGGCGAGTCAGCCGATATTCCATCGACGGAAGGCCTACAAGCCGGAAAATTACATTGTACTGGAACCTATACCTATCACGCATCAGATTTTTTTTCTTTCATTTTACTTTTTCTACTACGTGCTTACAGTTAGTAGAGGAAGTACCTATTTTATTCCACCCAAAACTTTATACCGAGACTCCACCGGAAATTCATGTTTTGAGACCAAAAGAAAAAAATGTTTTAGAAAATATACTGTATGTGTGAACAGAATAACTCAAAAACGAAAAGTCGGTTAAATACCAGACTTGTTATTTAAGTTCAGTATCCTCCAAGGATGCGACACGAAAATTTCAAGAAAATCCCACTACCCTAAACTACCCTTTATATGGAAAATTTTCGAAGATTTGTTATTTTCTCAAAAATGGCTCTAACGATTTTTATTAAAATGTCATATGTTTAAGATATTTTCATTCCAAATTAAACGTATACCTTGAATTTTCCGAGAATAGACTCTGAAGTCCTCTTCATGAATGTCTTTTGCATAACTACTAAATCGTAAGAAATATGTAGAGCAAATTACTACATAAAAAAATGTGTATCTCCTTAAAGCACACAATTTATGTCAAATAAAAACTTTTTGTAGCGTTACCCATTTTCGATGTGCTCTTTGTTATTGCTTTGAATTTTCAAATACTTTGCACTTTTCTCAACTGCAAATCGCTTCTTCCTTCCTCCCTTCCTTTCCGTGTTCATGCGTAGAGAACATAATTTCAAAGCCATCACCATAGCGACCGGCTTTGAAAACATTTGGCCATCGCTTTAATTTACAGTATTCTTCTTCTTTTCTTTAGTCCCATTTATACTCCGCCTTTAACTAAATGGTCTTATCGGCGACATTTCCTTTGGAACGTATTATTGCCTATAGGCGATGGTGTTAACTCGCATGTCATTGGGTTTCTAGTAAATTTTGTGTTGTAATCATTACACCACATACACACACACACATTCAAATTCACACTTTGACTCTGGGTAGACTAGGTAATAACCTTGGCTAGAGAAAAATTCCCACCCCCAGGCGGGAATCGAACCCTCGAACTGCAGGCAGGTGCTCTACCGACTGAGCTAGGGGCCAGCTGTGTATTCATCTTATACCTATAAAGAAATGTGTATATCAGTAATGAAGGTTTATCTGCGTTAACAAGAAATAGATAGAAGAATAAGCTTTTGTAAGAATAGTTTGTAGAAGGATGAGTAGAGAAAGTCGTGTGTATGCAACACATAAGATATTTTATAGTAAGCATTTATAAGTAGGTATCTACATACGTATGATACTGAGCATATTACTTCCCCTTGTCGCTGGCTATTTTAGTCGCAGCATCTAAATTTGCTGCGCATAATATCTCAGGGCCAACAAAATAATCGTTACTTATAAAAAGCCAGGCACCAAAGTAGAACTCTGTTCCTTATTATTCATTGATCGCTGAGCAAAAACCATGCCCGTTATTTGAACCCAATTCATATCAGAAGCGGTTTCTCAGATGAAGCTAATGAAGCACCACTTCGGCTGTTTTTTAACTAGATGCATTCGAATATAATTATTTTATCTCTATTTTAAACATTTTATATTTAAATATTCCACTACTCACATAGAGGAATACAATTTTACGAATCAGTGCTTTAAGAGCGAAAATCGCCCATTCCGAAGTGTTACCGTGGCAGTAGCAGGGAATAAGAAAAACGGGTTGTAAGCGAGCGAAATGGGAAAGCCGCAATATCCACGAGCAGGTATAGTGTTGGTGCAACTACTCTCGGCCCTGGGATGGTCAGCTGCACTGTTTTATATATGGTTGCCATGACAACCGACTCAAGCTTGGACTGTATGAGTGCTGTGTACCTCCCACTGTCTGCTTCGATGCTACAGTGAAGCTATAAACCTAGATATTTTTTAGTACAAAGATCCATTGTAGAGGCTATTCGGTGGTCATTGACTCTTGTGAAATGTTTGTAGACTTGCAAACATCCCTTCCCTTGGGTAACAGAGTCTTTTCCCCTCAAATCACTTTTCAAACTTCAAGTAGTCGGACTCGGTCCTTCAGTGTCAGTTCAGTTCATGTACGAAAACCATCTATATACGTAGCGATTATTGTCATTGTGTTTATAGTTTTGGAAGTTCGCTGTGAATGAAAGTATCAACAATAAGTTTATGTCTTAAAAACCTTTAAACCATTAGCGATTTGGAATAAATCCGCAAAATTATTTAGTGTGTTGCACGTTACAAAAATCCTTTTCGCAGTGAACTGAAGGCGAGACGTGATATTAACGGGATAGACCTAAGCCAGTTTTTAGTGTAACAGCACATAAAGTGGAAAGGAAAGGAGCAAAGTGTGATGGAAAGACACTTTAAAAGCTCGCGGTATAGCGAGTGTTGTGCGATAGTCATCATTTGCAAAAACTATTTTGCTGAGCTTGTCTATTACTTGGAATAAAGACAAAGGTATGTAATTCTGATGACTTTTGTGATATTCTCAATATCAATCGGTCATAAATAATCAGATTCTGCTGTACCTACATCTCAAATGCGCGTTGTAATTAAAACAGCTCGAGAAAATTCATAGTACCATTATTGATGGCGCTCTAAAAGAAAGTTCACGTGTGTATGTTGCGCAATATATTGAAAATGTTAGGCTGAACAGATTATTATTAAGACAGTAATTTCAGCACTACTGTACCTAATGGGGAGGTAGCCGTTTCACGGCGACATTATCGAGAAGTAAGCCAACCGAAAGGATAGGAGAGTCAACCTAATATACAAGTAACAAGTTGTATGTCTTATTTTGGGTGAAAAGAGCTTCACCTATCGTTTAGACAACGAGTAGCCACTGATTCACACACACACACACACACACACACACACACTAACCTAAACATAAGGGAATGTACAGTTGCACAATGAAAACAGTGCTAATCTGTTGATGTCTTAACAAGTTCTCGGAAGCAGCATCTCTGCGGATGTTTTCTTTACCTAACTGCACTTCCGCTGCTCCGCCCACTAGTTCCGTAACTGTTTAATTCCTCTTCCCACTGAATGCGGTCATATCGTGACCGGCTTATAAGCAAAAAACATAAAATGTTGCCTTACTCACATGTACCATTTCTTAGTTGAGTGAAAATATAAATACGTTCTCGAAGGCTTTGAAGTTTCTAAGAAATCTACAAATATAGTTTGCAGTTGCAGAATTGCTTCAGAATAACCACGAATTAATAGTCGCACCACCGTTTTACATTTTATATGGATATAGCCAAACGTCTTCGTTTGAAACTGCAGCAATATGGCGCATGGGCATGATTTAGCGCTCTCTTGTAGCCACCGTATCTATACGTCACTGTAAGGGCATTATAGCTGAGCCACCAATCGTTTCGAGTTGGAAAAAGGATGGTAAAGAAGAGACCTCGCCGCCTCGCTGAACTCGCACCATTAGCAACCTCCGCCCGGGGGTCCTCCGCCGTCGACACCCGAGGCTAAACGCCTCTGCCACCGCACTTCAACCAGCCAGCGCCGCACCTTACGCGGAACCCCGCACCCTTCACCGC
Organism: Deroplatys truncata; assembly: GCA_030765065.1. Lineage (NCBI taxonomy): Eukaryota > Metazoa > Arthropoda > Insecta > Mantodea > Mantidae > Deroplatys > Deroplatys truncata. The sequence goes on along the minus strand of CM060990.1, from coordinate 125,760,347 downwards.
CAGAGTCACCGCTGACAACACCGTCAATGCCTCCTCGAAGGCACAGAGCAGTCATCTACGAGGTTCCACAGGATCTTCTGACAAGATATCCGCTCGCCGCAGCTCAATAACAATGGTCCTCAGCAATGAGGGATGACCACACTAAGGGGACCGTCACCGCTCGTTTGCTTGGAGCTCGCAGACCCTGACGATTACGAGGCGGCCTTGATGGCGGCACTACGCATCGAGGCTAGCTGAGTAGATCTTCAGGTATCCTGCCGAAGCTGACGTGCATTCGGACACGGCGCACCTACTTGCGCAGCCCGACCAAGGCGCTCTAAGACGCTGCCACTGCCGAATGCACAGCATAATCGCTGAGGAACCGCCACCGGTATTGCGCTACTTGCAATGGCTTTGACCATTTCACGGGCCAGGCGCAATGCCCTCTATGTCCACGCAGTCACCACCAGCCTCCTCAGTGAGCACGCAGCCAGTTCTAGGACTACCTTTCCCAGCAATACCTCCAGCACCTGTCGCCACCGACCATACCCTCCGGGATGCCTCCGCCAGGACCTCCACTCGAATGCTCTGAACATCAGCACCCGCTTGGCCGCCTTGGAAGAGGTACTCGCCACCTTCACCGCCGCCTGAACACCATGGAAACCGGAGTCCAGATTCCCCACGCCCTCACAACTGCCTCTACATCATCACAATAAACATTCACAGCCACCTGTTTTCAGCAACTCGACACTGCCGTCACAACAGTCAATTCCCTAGATGAAGGCTTCAAGCAGCTTCCGTATCACACACCATCGCCGGCTCTAGCGGACACTCCGAGATGATCAGGCAAGCGCTCCAATCCCTGGACGACAGAATCCAGTCCCTCCTGACCGCGTTATCGGTATGAGTCAACCATATGGTTGAACTGGCCGACAGTCAGTAGGAAGCACGCTGGCTCGTGGAGAATATCCTCCTCCTACAGAACCAAGACGCCACTCGGTGCCACAGAAGGTGGTAACATCCCCAAGTCCAAATCATGTAAAAACCAAACGGCTACAATAAAGATACGCTACTTTCCTCACCACTCCTTACATAACTCCCTGCGGTGGCAGCCAGGACCCTGGTAAGATCATGGCTTTCACCCAGCACATCCTTTACCCGTTTCTGGCGATATGCCGGAGCTTCACCACCATACTAACGGAGGTGCTCTGCAGTAATCCGCCACTTCCCGCACTTCCCCTTTGCCTCTCTCCTCTCCTTAACCTCTCTTTCTTCCCAACATTCCGTAACCCCAGGCACTATAGCGCTGCTATATGTAGAAACTAATAAGCCATAACAGAAAACGTCATTACAGCTTTTGAGTATAAAAACAACTGTTTAGCAGTTTAGCCGGCGATAACAACTTCATCCCCAAACTATACAGCCATTCAGCCAATATTTTTTTAATGTAATATATTACTGTAAATAGTTTGAACAGTCATTTTGAAGCTAATTCAAACTTTGAATAGAAACAATTTCAACTGCTTCGTCAAAGAACTAGTCCATCACTACTCAGCGTTAAAATTACCCTAAATCGTCAAACTAGGGCCGGGTGGTCAGTGAATTTTGACGTCATTCATTTGCCGCTCTCAAGTTCACTGTAGGCGGCTACGAGCAAGCATTCCGTATTAAATGGCACTTGGGAATGTCGTCCTCGTTGGGGAGACTAAATGGCGAAAATTGTCAAAATATTTAACTTTTAGTTTTATGTGCAGTCTTATTAATTGGAATTTGCTCTTTAATTTTATAAACATTGTACTCATCTGCCATTTTGCATTGCGAATTCTGCATACTTCAGAGAAAAAAATCATAACACCTACACACTTTGGAGTGGAGAGGTAAACTTTAACCCATCTTTTAGAGGAAGTTTTGCTTTACAAATTGGTACTTCTGTTAAGTATGGCAGCCTCGTGTGCTCAAGCCACGTGGTTTGTTTCTTTGCAAAAAAATCCATTTTTGTTTAGAACAACATCTTCTGTGAATAACTTTTCTGGTATAAATATCAGGTTTTGTCAGAAACTATTGAAGACAGCTGAACTAAATTTTAGGATAATATAAACAACTTCTAGTGCTGTTGTGGTTCCCCTTTGGTGCTAATAACATAGTTATTTTTTAAAGAAATAATTGCTGATAGATTTTAATCAAAAGATGGCACAATTAAGAAAATAATCCTATGTTTCTTAATAAACACACTAACTACATAAAAGTATATCAGTGAACTATGTACACAATGATGGCGGGAATATATAAATAATTAAATAAAGTAAATATAGTAAGATAAAGAAACAATTGTAATAAATATTTTCCGTATATTAAACCAGTGTATAATATAATAAGCTTGAGTTGAAAGATTTGTCCTAAGAAAAAGGTAATTAGCGAGTCGTGTTAAGCAAAGTCATTAGTAACAGCATGAGGAGCGAAAACATTAACTTAAATATTCTTGGAAGGAGGTTTAGAGTCAAGTTCAGTACGTTTGAACAGTCACGTAGGCAGAAATTCTGAAAAAAAGAGAAGTGAAAGGTATTTCTGAGAGTTTAGCCAGACCTCCATAACAACAAGGTAACAGACACACGCGTAAAAATTGTAAGATTGGCTCCGCGCAAGAAGGGATGTTGGTAGGGGAGTAATGAGTTAATGTAGAGGTGTGCAATCTAATCGGAGACACATTCTTTCGTGTACACTCTTTTGGTACACACATTCATGCATACATTCGTCACTTGTGACGACTCGTATTATTTTAAGCGTCCAGTGACGCGCTGTGCGAGTAAGATTTAGCGGTAGCCGCGAGAGGTTTTGCCAGTAAACATTTTAGCGCTTTTAATTTCTTTTATTGCGGAAACAGTTATTTCACAGTAAGATTGATGCTGCAGAAGTTAGCAGGTATAACAGTTCAATTGCTATAGTTTCGAGTGCTACGATTCATAATCAGTTTCATTCTTCATCTTCAAACGGTCGGCAACTCGCTTCAATAGCTCAAGTATTAGATCACATTAAATTTCTCAGTCAATTTAAACTGGTGTTATCCTTCACATTACACTCGCGCATACCCTGAGGAAGTACTCATAGCTGTACCACTGGAGTAGCTGGTGCACGAGACAACGGAACGAGCTACGAGGTAACATCAGAAGCAGGTAAAGTACACTGCTTCATAATTGTCGAAGTATCGGCGTCTTTAAAAACTCATATAACGCAGTACGTTATCAACACACATCTACATTCTGTAAAAATTTCAATCCGATATCTTAAATAGTTTCTGAGATAATGGATCATGAATTTAGCATATTTAACATGGCGGGATAGGGCTTTTAATGTCTCCTTAATAGCTCGCACTGACATGCGAAAAATTGCGTTCTACTACTTGGATGAAAATTATATTTAATTAAACTTAATTTTATCGTCGAAAACTCCGTTTAGTACAGTTCTGCAGACGGAGAATCAACGGTTCATATTTTTACAAAATACAACCTCTAACTGAATTATGTCCTTTTCAAAATGTAAATAACTTAAGAAACAGTAATTCGAATACTTACGCTGTCATTGTAGGTCACTACGTTTTTACTTTTTCTACCATGTATGTGCAATAGTAAGTACATAAGATATGCTATTTTATTCAGTGCTAAGATCAATACATTGGTGGCTACCACTTTTGGCCCTGACCGTTATTGGATATACCACCATAATCCATTTGATAAGTACACTTATTTACTAGAGTTCTACATTTATTTATTTATTTATCCTAAGCCACCATACACAGAATATGGCTATCATCAGCTCAGGCTGTTATCTAAGCCATACTCAACACCCAGGTTCTTCTTGTATCTAGTGCTACAACTAGTACTACCACTGCTCTAAAAATTATAATTATATAATAATTATAATATTAACAACGATAACAATATTTTAAGTATTACTGCTTTACCTCGTCGCCTCCTACCTCTCTCCATTTAACTAATATCTGCTTCACCACTCTTTTTGCTAATTTACATTCCTTATCCAACCACATGTCTCCCTTTTCTATCCCTCCCTTCCTGTTTCTCATCCCACTCTTGCTCTTTACATTAATGTATTGAAAATATTCACCGCCTTCTCTATTCCTGGTTCTCTAGCACAAAATTTACTCCCTGTTGACAAATTTGCCCGTACCTAAAGTCTCAAATAAACTCAAAGTTGTTTCGTTAATCCTCATTCCATTTAAACTCAGTATACTGTCCAGTATCCACTTCCCCTGACAACTTCTCCTCTTCCTTTGACGGGAAGTGGCAACTATTTGAAATAAAATTCATGATCTTAAAATTTTCAACGTATACCCCATATTAACTGGCCGAAGCACATATTCAATAATACTTTGTCCATTCTGTATATAAGATATTGCATTCGACCCAAAAATTCAATACCGAGATTTCATCGGAGATATATGTTTTGAAGACACCTGAATCCAAAAAAATTACTTTTAGGAAAAGGTCCGTGTGTGTGTATGTGCGTGTGTGCGTGTGTGTCTGTGAACGGCACGAAAAGTCGGATAAACATGATATTTATATTTAGTATCTTTCAAAGATCCGACCCGAAGATATTCAAGAAAATCCCTCCACCCCAACTATCCTTTACATAGAATATTTTTCCAAATATTTTCTTCCTCAAAAATTGGTCTAACGGTTTTGACTAAACCACCATATATTAAATATATTTGCATGAAAAATAAAATGTACATCTTGAATTTATGTTCTATGAAGTCCTCTTCATTAGGAAGGAATCTTATATAATCTTGTATAACTCGTAAACATTCAGTGATAGGCGAAAACGCATACACAAGAAATGTGTATCTCCTTAAAACATACAATTTATTTAACATATCCTTTTTAGTGGCATCAGTCATTTCCGAGATATCCGTTATTAATGATTCGATTTGTTCCAAGCTTTGTCATTCTTTTTAAATCCAATCGACATTCAGTTGTTTTTCGCAGTTGTATGTATGGAGTAAGTCCAGCATATAGCCCCAAGTTCTTAAACATTTGACTATCACTATTCCTTTTGTATACATAACGAAATATGTAATATAGCTATTTCTGCAACGGTTTATCTTGATTGAAATGAAGTAGACAGAAAAATAAACTCTCGTAAGTGTAATTTTTATAGCCTCTAATAAACGATAGAGGGCAGAGAAAGTCATGTGAATGTATGGCATCAGAGTTTTCATTTATGCTATTAGCAGCAGGTCCTTGCTAAGCAGCAAAAAGCTAAACTTAACTTTTCTTTTAGATACATTTAATATTTTAATTATAAAATGCAGACTAAAATTCATCATTGAAATATGTGAACTGCTGTTTGTTGGTGTTGTGGTTCAGGCTAGAGTTTATTTTATTTTATTTTGTGTTTACGTTGTGAAAGCACTAACAGTTTCCATGTCGTTTGGCCATGAAACTTCTGTTCACTAATGGAACTTGGAATGTAAATACCTCCACATACCTATATTTCGTGAGCTGGAAAAGAGGGAAACGTGTTGACTTAACGACAGCGGCGTGACGATGACAAAGAGTAGATAACATACCGCATACAAAGTAAAACCTGTTTAGGAAGGAGCAAGGTCGTAACGGCCAGCTAATTGAGGTGCAAGTGATAATAAATTAAGCCTTCAGTGCTTAGCACCATAACATAACACTTCCTTTCGTGTTAATGACAGGAATGTAGTGTGATCTCACATTAGACATACAGGCCGCAGCTTCCGCGACTGGTGGTAGTAATAAATCGTCACTGTTTTCTTTAAATGTGTTATTTTTACTTTGTATACCACGTACCTACTAAGCAGAAGAAGTGTTGCATTCCAACGATAAATTCGATATCGATATTTCACGAGAAATATATGTTTTGAGGCCCTGAATAAAAAACAAAAGCATTTTTAAAAAATCTGATGTGTTGAATTCACATTACTTTCTCCACTCACTCCTCTACAAAGTAGATTTACGAAAGCTTATTATTCTATCTACTTCGTGTTAATACAGAGAAACCTTCATTACTCATTTACACATTTCGTTTTAGGTATAAGAAGAATATAGAGGCTAAAGCGATCGTCAAATCTTTTCAAAGCCGGTCGCTATGTGATGGCTTTCAAATTCTCTTATCTTTGCATGAACACGAAAGAAAGAAAAGAAAAAAAATGCGATTTTCAGTTGAGAGAAGTATTTGTATATTTAAATCAATAACAAAGAATATCTCGGGAATGGTTAATACCACAAAAATTGTTACTTGACATAAATTGTGTGCTTTAAAGAGACATACGATTTGTTTGTAACATTTTTTCTATCTTTCAAGGTTTACTAATTATGCAAAAGACATTCAGAATAAAGAGTACTTCTCAGGCTGTTCCCAGAAAGTTCAGTGTATACGTTTTACATGTCATTAAAATAGCTTAAACATATAATACTTTAATCAAAATCGTTAGCCATTTCTGAGAAAATAAACAATTTAAAAAAGTATTCCATGTAAAGGGTAGTTTGAGGTGGGGAGATTTTCTTCAAATTCTTCATGTCGCATCCTTGGAAAGTCCTTAACTTAAATACCACGTTTCGTATTTAACCGACTTTTCGTTTTTGAGTTATGCTAATCACAGATACACGCTCACATGGACCTATTTCTAAAAATACTTCTTTGGGATCAGGGTGCCTCAAAACAGTATTTCAGGTGAAATCTCAATACAGACTTTTTGTGTAGAATACTTCCTCCACCTACTGTAAGTACGCAGTAGAGAGAGTAAAAAAACAAAGCGTGCGCTTAAATTTAAGATTTTTTTTTTAATTTATGGGCGCTCTTAATTGCTGTGCCCCTTAGCATCCCATTCTATATTGAGCGTGAAAGACCGGTATAATTTTGCTCAGAGGCCTCTTTATCAGGCTTGATGTTCTTTTACGTGCCGTAAATCTACGACACGGGACCACCGGCTTTACTTCCCTTCCGAAGGAAGACATGCTAAGGATTTTTACGCCCTAAAAATTACATCGCCCTCCGCTGGGTTTGAACCCGCGACCTCGGGAAGTAGAAGCTAGCATGGTAACCACTACATCATGGAGGACGACGAAAGATATTTAAATGACAAATAAAATGTATATAAATAATTTTCTGGCAATAACCATAAAGTCCTCTTCATTCGAATTTAATTTTGAATAACTGTTAAAATATAAGAAAGAGACAAAATCTTAGCTACTACACAAAAAATATAGATCTCCTTAAAGCACACAAATTATTTCAAATAGGAAACCAGTTTGTAGTATCAGCCATTTCCGAATCATTCGTTGTTACTGCTTTGAACTTTCCAATACGTTGCCATTTTTTGAAGTGCTGTCACAAATCAGTTGTTTCTCCGATTTCATGCAAATAGTATGGAATTTCAAGGCCAGCATTAGCGAACTGCTTTTTTAAAACATTTAACTATCGCTTCAGTCACCTACATATTCCCTTAGTATCTACTGCGAAAGGTGTAATGAAACTATTTCTGCATTTTTCATCTCGATTAACGTGAGGTAGATGGAAAAATAAGCTTTTGTAAGAATAATTGTACAAGCTAATTAAAAATAAACCAGAGTGGCTAGAGAAATTTGTATAAATGCAAACCATACAAGATTGATTTCTATTGGAAAGTTCTGAAAGCGACAGAGATTTAAAATACGTAAGGCACTGAAGCAAGGACACTGTAACCCTAAAAGCAAGGAAATATAAGTTGGAAAGTTGAATCAGAATAAAAATTCAATACCACGGCCATCGAGCCGGTAACTCGCCATGGTAGCTCAAACAGTAAGAGCATCGGTACGGAGAGACGAGAATACGTGGTTCTATTCCCGACCATGGCAATATGTGGCGTGTTTTTAAAGTAAGTACCTTAATTTTTTTTAATAATAGAACATTATTTTCTAAATACTTTATTAACATTCATTACTTTATACATTACACTTTTTCTTCACATAGTCACCGCTGCTAATCAAGGGCTTGTCGGAACGGAAAACCAGTTTTTGTATGCCTTCGTCAAAGAATGATGCCGCCTGTGATGAAAGCCAAGTCTACACTTCTTAGTTTCACATCATCGTCGTTGAAACGTTCTCCACCAAGGAATTACTCAAAATGAACAAACAGATGAAAATCGCTTGGTGCCAAATACGGACTGTAGGGAGGGTGGTCGAATTGTTCCCAACCAAATGATGCGATCAGATCTTGAGTTTGACTGTGTGTGGCCGAGCATTGTCAATCATTATTGTTTCCCAATAAACCTCACATAATTTGGCGATGAATGTTTGCTGGGTAAGATTTCTCGCTTTTAAAAAACAAACCGCTGATCTGACTTCACAGTCGGCGGGCCGTTCGATTGTTTTGAACATTTCGAAACGCTCTAACATGTAGCGATAGTTCCGCCTGATTACATCTGCACAAAAAGGAAATCTTAAATAATTATAGTTTATGAATTATTAATGATTAACATGTAATTTGATAATTTTCTTCAATTTTAAAGTAATTAGATTAAAAATTACATCAATCAAGAGCCCGTCAAAAAGTGTAAATTGTGTTTCAAGTTTCATTAACGTTGTCCAATAAATAAAGGCGTAATTGCGTAAGAAGATCTTCAAGATTTAGGCGAAACAGATTAGCTTCGCTTCAAAATGTTCATTGTATTTTTCCGAGCGTGGGGCCACAAAAATCCAAAGTTTCTTTGTACTTCGATGGGAAAAACCAAGTTTTAAGTGAAAGTAGGCGCTGTAAGCAACGGTACTTTCTTATCGTTTATGCTTCAAATTTTCAACCGAAGAGCCAATAAAGATACAGGATGATTGTTAGAACCAATGAGAAGATAGGAGGACGTGGTTGAATGTACAGAAATCCGGAAGCTAGTAGTAAGTTTATTTATGTAAACGCAAGCGTTGATTTCACAAACTTTGTCATGATTCTTCGATAAGGTAACACGTAATACTCCGAGTCAGAAGAGGACGCTAAGTTGCGAAATTTGCTAAGCGCCGCGCAATTATGTAACTACAAAGTGATTACTGTGGAATATTTATCTAATGTGCTAATAGTATTCGTTGAGGTAATTTATATTGAACTTATAGGCGATTTAATATTATCAAGTGACTATTGTCGTCCTCCGTGGACTGTGGTACCGTGCTAGCCTCTAGTTCCTAAGGTCGCGGGTTCAAACCCGGCGGAGGGCGATGGATTTTTTTCGGGCGTAAAAATTCTTAGCACGACTTCCTTCGGAAGGGAAGTAAAGCCGGTGGTCCCGTGTCGTAGATTTATGGCACGTAAAAGAACCTCAAGCCTGATAAAGAGGCCTCTGAGCAAAATTACCGGTGTTTCACCGAGTTATTAAATAATTAGCCGGAGCAGACGTTAGTGGATCAAGAGATAATAGAGGGAAGACAGTGTTAAAGAATAGCACTATTAGGGAATACCAGAGAATCTTGTAGGATTTCTAACAAAAAGACGCGCCGGAGTGAGAAAAGTGAACAGTTCTTCTCTCTAGACAATGTCCTGGTGTCACCACTCCCGCATGTTACCCTGACATAAATCACAGCAGGAAATTTCAGATCGATTCGCCGACAGTTGACCCTGAGATATGACGAGCGCTTCCAACTGACATCGGTGACATCGATTCCTGAAGACGACCCCCCCCCCACGAAGTAGCGGCAAGAACGACGACGACGCAAGGTAAGATGACGACGATGGGGAACGCTAGAAACAACAGGAAAACACAATGTGACGATCGCTAACAGCTGCGTCTGGCTTCCTAAGGAATGGGGGAAGTGATCACGCATGCTCAAAATCATGACTGCAGTACTGTAACGACAAAATATTAAAACGGTAATTACTTTAAAAGCATGCCTTGTAGATTTTTCAAGACTCGTTTAACTTTGCACACGACTAACGTGAAAAAACAACATTATGAAAAGGAAATCATAAATTCATATATTTGTTTTCAATTCACAAACTTACTTTTTACTTCTTGTACTACATACCTATAACAGGCACAGGAAGTATTGTACTCAACCCAAAACTTCGATATCAAAATTTCGGCGGAACTGCACTTTTTGAAGACCCTGAACCAAAACAACATATTTATCAAGTGTGAATGTATGTGTGGTTTTTCTTATTTAGTAGTGTTTAATTCCCGTTCTTACTGCATACGGTACCCAAGCGGTGGACATTGATGATACACGAAATGAAATAATTGGAAAACGAAACGTTTCAGGCTTATGTTTAGGGTAGGTACCTCCCGGCATTTTCCAGTTATGAGGACTGAGGAAAGCCAGGGAAAAACCTCAGTCGGGAGGGAATGGTCCTGGTGGGATTTTATATAAATCCAGCATCTTTCGGGAACGTAATACCAATATTGTCAGAAAATTCCTCTCAACCCAAATTACTCTTTAAATGGAAAATGTTTCGTTATCCCGCCCCTCAAAAACGGCTCTTAATTATTTTGATTAAAATAGGATGTGTTTGAAATACTGTCGTGAAAAATAGAATGTATGTCTTGGATTTTATATGAAAAACCTGTGCCTTGAACTAGCCCAGAATCGAACACGCAACTTTGGACAAAGAAAGTCAGTACTCAACCAACTGCGTAAACCAGGGCGACTTTCGCAAGTACTACGGTGGCATTTAAATTTTGAAGTTCACTTGGAGTAGGGAGGTGGGAGAACAGCGATGCCATGTTGTATTAGAACACCAGGAAGCAGCAGGATACAATATTCTGCAGTATTAGTTAGTATAACAAGGCAACCTGCTACCCTCAGCTTGTAGGCGAAGGGAAAGAAAGGTGGTGACACCTTACTGGTCACAGCATTGTTTAGGGAGGGACTCTGCCACGTACATTTCCCCCTCCAGTAGCTGTCAAAAGTCGCTTTTTGTTTCAATCTCACCGTATTCATCTGCCGTTAGCGTATAGTATAGACGCAAAAACAACTACAGGCTACTGACTCAATCTGTATTTGTGCACAGCTAAAAATGTTGATGTCGACTATAAATATTTTTGGTCGACCACACTATAATACACTGATTACATGTGACACAAACATAACATCTGGAACCCCAAAAGAAACATTTTTAACTCAAAAACGAAAAGTTGAATAAATACCAAGCTTGATATTTAAGTTCAGTACCTTCCAAAGATAGGACACGAAGATTTTCAAGAAAATACCCCCGCCTCAAACCACCCTTTACATGGACAATTTTTCGAATTTTTTTATTTTCTGAAAAATGATTCCAACGATTTTGATTAAAATACCATATATTACAGATATTTATATGAAAAATAAAATTTATATCTTGAATTTTCTGGGAATAGCCTTTTAACACCTCTTCATTCTGAAGGAATTTTGTAAAATCTTCTATAACTGGTAAACGTTAAGCGGTAGACGAAAACGTACAACACAAAAAATGTAAATTTCTTTAAAACACAGAATTTACTTTAAATAACTTTTTTATAGCATCAGTTATTTTCGAGATATCCGTTATTAATGCTTCAAATTGTTCAATACTTTGTCATTCTTTTAAAATCTTGTCAACATTCAGTTGTTTCTCACGACATCATGGAAAGAGTATGGGATTTTAAGGCCAGCGTATGGCGTCTAGTTCTTAAACATTTGACTGTCGCTATTCCCTTTGTATGTATAACGAATTGTGCAATGTAGCTATTTTTGCAATGGTTTATATCGGTTAATATGAAGCAGATAGGAAAATAAACTTTCGTATGAATAATTTGTATACCCACTAATAAGCGATAGAGGGTAGAGAAAGACATGTGAATGTAACAAATCAGATTTTTATTTTACCATTCAATAATAAAAGGGGAAAATCTAGGTGCAGTATTAGAAACGGTCCTTATAGCGAAGACACGGACGAATGATAAGCGAACGAAGACCCTACAGTAGTCTGAAGCGTGTGTGCGCTATGCAGGCCGCTGGCGAGACGTCGTTGCCCAACGGAAATTACGATTTGTACAAAACAAAAATGCTAAATGTGGCTAAACGAGGTGCTTAAAGGAAAAAGTGAACATAACAAAACCTGTCGATTAGCTACTGCGCTATCGCACACTTCTTTAAGGTTTGCCTTATCTTTCCGTATGTGAATTATCCCATAAAAAGTGCATAAAACTTATTTCTTCTGCTGAAATGAAATTTCACAAAGTAAATTAGTATTATAATGTTTCATTCATATTTATACATGGACTCACCTTTAAGATGATGACGCTATACCCCTTCCACCCAGTATAACATTTTATCAGATAGCTCCACCGTAGCAAAACTGAAATCCGTTTTTTATTTTCTCTACCAAGTACCTAGTGGCACTGCATTCCACCCAAAAATTCGAGACTTCGCCGGAAATGTATGTTTTGATGTATTTGAATAAAAAAATAAACCTTTTAAGAAAAAGGTCCGATCGCCCGTGTGTGCCTTCGAACAGCATAACTCAAAAATCAAGGTCGGATAAACACTAAACTTTTGGTGTTTTGAACTTAGTGCCTTCCAAAGATAAGACGCAACGATTGTCAAGAACATCCCTGCATCCTAATCTACCTTTTGGAAAAATATTCGATAGTTTTTATTTTTTCACGGCTAGCTTCAAACGACTGTGATTAACATACCATATATTTGAGATATTTACATGGCAAATAAAATGTATATCTTGAATTTTATGGAAATAGCATGTAAATTTCTCATCATTCCGAAGTCATTTTCTATAATTCTGTGTAACAGGTAAACAGTAGCGGCTCGTGAATGTTCACAAAAGTTTCGTGGGACAGCTCTAAAAATGTGAAATAATATATGCTGCATACTAGTTATGGTTATGAACAAATTGATATTAACTGCATCCGCTCCTGACAATAATATCAATAATAATAATAATAATAATAATAATAATAATAATAATAATAGGTAATGCTAACGTCTGACGAAAGAAAGAGTTGTTTTTGTGTATGTTAATTGTTGTGTACATAATTAAGCACACCGTGTAAGGGCAAGAACGAATTAATGTGAAAATTAAATTGTAGTTGAGATTATGGATGGTATGGAGTAACGGGAGAAGTTTCCGAGCTTGTGCACTTTACCTACATCTGCTTCAATGACTAACTTCTGCCTTAGTGTGCCACCAGCTAGTGGCATTGACGTAAATTACAGTGATAGTGAAACAAGAGCGTGAGAAAAACTTTGCGAGCTAGTGCACTTTTTCAAGCGTGCGCGACTCGCTTATATTTGGCCCCATAAGGTAACTACGTCATAGCAATTGTGCATGCGCAGAAGATCGTTAAAACATGCACAAGTCAAGATGAGCTAGGAACCTTATTGCGATGTTTAATCGAGTTCAGGGGAATAGCGCGGCAAATTTAAACGTCGTAGATTTTAAATTACCAGCATACACGTCAAGTTTGTTAGCATTCAAAGAAAAAATAACCAGTAAATGCAAAAGGTGTCACAAGTTAGGGTATTCACGTACTCTTGTGCAGCAGCCGCCACTGCAAGTAAACCATAAGAGATAGACAAAAACGTACTACACAAAACGTGCAAAATCTCTTTAAAAAGCATACTTTATTTTAAATAACTTTTCTTGTGGCATTAGCCACTTTTGAGATATCCGTTACTACTGGTTCGAATTTTTCAACACCTTTTGTCAGTTTTTTAAAGTGTTGTCATGTTAAGTTGTTTCTCCCGAAATAATGGAAATTTGTATGGAATGCCAAGGTCAGCATATCGCGACCCGCTTTTAAACATTTGTCAATTCGGATTCCACTATCCCCCTTGTACCAACAACGAAATGAGTCACGGAAGTACTTCTGCAAAGGTTTATCTTGATTAACGTGAAATAGATAAAAAAAAGTCTGATGTGTGACATTCCCATGATTTTTTCTACCCTCTATCGCTTATTAGTGGGTATACAAATTATTCTTACGAAAGTTTAGTTTCCCATCTATTTAATTTTAATCGAGATAAACTTTTCCGGAAATAGCTGCATTACACATTTCGTTTGTAGACACAAAGGGAACAGCTATAGACAAATGTTTAAGAACTGGACGCTATACGCTAGCCTTAAAATTGCATACTTTTTCCATGACATCGGGAGAAACAACTGAAAGTCGACAGGAATTTAAAGGCATCGCTAAGTATTGAACAATTCGAACCATCAATAACGGATATCTCAGAAATGCCTTATGCACAAAAAAGTTATTTGAAATAAACTGCATGCTTTAAAGAGATCTACATTTTTTGTGTAGTACGTTTTCGTCTATCACTTAACGTTTACGATTTATAGATGATTAGGTATACAAAATTCCTTCCAAATAAAGAGGAATTCACAGGCTATTCCCAGAAAATTCAATATATACATTTTATTTGCCATGTAAATGTCTTTAATATATGGCATTTTAATCAAAATCTTCAGAGTCATTTTTTAGAAAGTCAAAAATTTCGAAAAGTGTTCCATGAGAAGGGTAGTTTGGAGTGGGGGAGTTTCTTGATAATCGTCGTATCGTATCTTTGGAAGGTACTGAACTTAAATACCAAGATTAGTGTTGATCCGACTTTCCATTTTTGAATTATGCCTTCACAAGCACACAGGGGCCTTCAAACACATATTTCCAGCGAAATCTCGGTATCAAATTTTTGGGTGGAATTCAATACCTTCTCTACCTACTATGTACTTGACAGAGAAAGTAATAAAGTATAGTGAGTAGAGAAAGTCATGTGAATGTAAAACAGATTTTTAAAGCTTTGAGTATGGCTTAAGTCTTCTGTATCGCTCTTGTACCCTCAACGAAATGCGTAATAAAAGCATTTCTGCCTATGCTTATCTCAGTTAACAAGAACTAGACAGAAGAATAAGCTTTCGTAAGATTAATTTGTACGAGGGGGGTAATGTGAATATAACGCATCAGATCTTTCGCTTGGTAATCCTCCATTCTGATACAGCTTAATATTAGTGGTGGGACGATACTACTATTTCTCGATACTCGATACTGATTTTGGAACGCTGATATTCATACTCACTTTGTAAAAAACTGTAAAAGCGACAGCTTGTTCGTTGGATTATGTTCTAATAACTATTTTTCTGTGTACAAACGCAAACCAATTCTGTATTATATGCTTATTCCTAAATTGGTTTTTCATTTTGTAGGATTTTATATCCATAATATGAAAATTAGTCGTACGGTATTCGTGACCCAAGTTTGACTTTTGTAAACACAAACTAACAGATGGAAGGAAAGAACAAGCATTTCCACGCGCTGAATTATCTCACGTCTTAAGCTCTGATTTGTTTCGCTGGACTCACAGATTTGGTCATCGGGATAGGTGAATGTAATGGCTGAGAGTGAGTCACCAAGCCAGGCTATTGCAGAAACGTGATTTAGTGCATGATTTAGTGCTAAATCAGCTTCATTCACAACTCAGTTATCGCTGCATTTTTAATGAGTAACTCTACTCCTCCCATTGTTTTGTGTTTTCTTTTTTTTTTCCATTTAGACACAAGAGTCAATGGAATGTGGCAATGGAATTCACCCACAAGAAACGCAGTCAGGGTCTATCAAGAACAATAGTCCAGCAACTCTGGGGACACGTTCGAGGCGATAACGTGAAGTCTCACTCCTTTCATCCCTTATCTAGCATAAAGTTAAACGTAACAACTTTCAATAATGCAAAACTTAAAAATTTAAAAGTATCGAAGGTTTATCCCAAAGTATTAGACATACTTCGATACTACAGAGTATCGAGGTATCGACGGTATCGAGGTCCCATCCCTACTTAATATCCAGTGTACCAGTGGTGAAGAGAAACGCCTGCCAAGAAAATTAGAATGCGTAGAGTGAAACTAAAAACAACTACCAGAATAGATCTTAATTTCGAGAATCAAACACCTCCTAAACGCGATGATAAAGGCATTATTTACGGAATCATTCTCTGAATGGAGGAGTCAAACGCTACGTTCCATAATCTGAAGCTAATGATTAAATATTCTTAGTGCTTCCTTGGCGACATAAACAGGAAGTAAAATGTGAAGGACTATCGTCACATCCAACCATAAAATCGGTTAAGTCCATCTCTGAATATTAAACAGATCCATGGCGTTGCAAAACCTGCGTTTGTGTTAGGGGATAACGCAATGTTGAACGATTCATATGAAGTTGAAGATGTACACTGTATTTAACTGAAAGTAGTGATGGGACGATACCACTATTTCTCGATACTGATACCGATTTTTGAGCACCGATACTCGATACTCACTTTATGAAAAACTGTAAAGGCGACAGCTTGTTCACTGAATTATGTTCTTATTAGTAGTTTTCTGTGTTATAAATGCATGTAACCAATTTTGTATTGTATGCTAGCTAATTCCGAAAGTGTTCCTGTTTGACCTTCTCCAATTGGCAGAATTTTTTTCAATTTCATAATTTCACAGATTATATATCCCCTATTGATAGTCAAAGCTGACGCAGCCACGCTACGTCCTGCATCAATGAAGCATTACCTTTGCCTCACGGTTGCTGCTTTTCTCCTCCTAGTTCGTTTTTTTTTATTTTGCCACGGCTGCTCGAGCATGAGATCTTAATCACTGGGTATGCGTGAGTGTATGTACATAGAAACACGAACGCTTTCTTGGAACACTTTTATTCACCATTAAAATAAGACTTAAGATTTGCCGATCACTTTTAAATTCTTACGATGTTACTGTGTCTTTTCCAAGACCGAAGATTATCAATTACATCTGATCGTCCGACCCTCTTGCAAGTTCACACCCAGTCTTCAGACCTCGACGAGACCGTTGTTCCGCACTCCAAGAGTGCCCCAACGATAGTGTGTCCTCACCACACGAGCGTCCCCGCGAGAATGTCCTCACCACACGCGCGATACAAAGAAAGGACTCCTAAATTTCCCTCTCTCCCCTTAAACATTTCGCACCAAAAATGAGCGTCATGAAGCTTCTAATGACCTTCACATCCCGGCCAGTGCAATTGCACCCATTAATTCCAAGAGAAACTGGCTTCAGCGGACTTACCCTTTATACCCGGGGCTGGTCCCTAATTAGCTAAACTGTGCGTGTCTGGTCTTTCTGTCGCTTTTAACAGTCAACAATTTTCCCAATGCTTCTCCTTTTAATACATGCACTGATTTTAAATATGTTATTACTTATTTTATTTCACTATCCTTCCCAGATTATTATGATAATTATTGACTTTATAATTTCGGCTTCAAAGCTAACAACAATAATAATAATAATTTCCTTCCCTTTTTATATAACTATATTCTGTGCTGAAAATGCTCCCTTAAAGGATTTTCTACTCACAGAAAAACAAATACTAACAACTCTTTATTCTGCAATCTTGAAAATTTAAACTAATATACATTTTTCATGAAACAGAAACAACTAAAAATAACAAATATTTCCATGCATTGCATTATCTCAAATCCCTAGTGCTGATTTGTTTCTGCTGGATTCACAGATTTTGATCACCGGGGTAGGTAAATGTAATGGCTGAGAGTGAGTCACCAAGCCTGGCTGTTGCAGAAACGCGATTTAGTGCTCAGCTAAATCAGCTTAACTTACAACTCAGTTAACACTGCATGTTTCCTCGAGCACCTCTGCTCCTTCCCCCATTGTTTTGCATGTTTTCATTTAGACACAAGAGTCTATGGAATGTTGCATTGATTTACCGACAGTAAACGCAGTCAAGGTCTATCAAGAACTATAGTCCGGCAACTCTTTGTGCACACGTGCCAGGCAATAACGTGAAGTCTCGACTTCTTTCATTCCTTATCTAGCATAAAGTTAATCGTAACAACTTTCAATAATGCAAAACTTAAACATTTGAAAGTATCGAATAATTATCCAACGATCGAACGTTTATCTCAAAGTGTAGACATACTTTGATACCACCGAGTATCGAGGTATCGAGATCCCATCCGTAATTGAAAGTATAAAGAACTATAAGGTGTAATTAAGAATGCTACAGAGATCATGAGGAAACTTCGTGTAAACTGCAGTTGAAATCTTTTAAGAATGCGCGGAATAGACATTTGTCTTAATAAATACATATTAAGGATACGCATCTGTGAAATTAAATACTCCATCGATTCATTTGACACTTTAATACAGGAGTGAGGGTTTAATTTACAATATGTAGACCAAATTTCATGCATATTTTAAAACTAGTTCCAGAGATATTGTTTTTTTTATTGTTTTCAAAAATTGCTTCACACGATACAATTATTTTTAAAAAGCCTAATATTTTATAATTAAACGCTTTAATATTATATTAATAAATTTTAGAGGTGAATTTACAATTATCCTTCTAGTTTTGGAGAAAATAATGTTAAATGTGAGACCTCAATATTTTGCTTAAAACTTTTCAAAAGTATGAATATTATTGTTTAATAACGTCAAAATTAAGCATGTTAAAAGAACTCATTATCATTTTTATCTTGTTATTTATAAGCAGTATACAACATTTCATTTATTTATACAGCAAAGTACATCGTGTGGAATAACTTGAAAATGAGAATGTGCTGAAAAAGAAGAGTTTAAAAATGTTAACGCTAAAATAACAGGGTTTCTGACTTTAAGCTGTTTAAAAAGCATTACTGCATATAAAGACACTCCGTCGCTTTCTGCTCCGCTGCGGCTAATTTAGTGTTTGAAGATTCCTGAAGCCATTTATAGAATGGTTTGTTCACTTTTATATTGGCAAAACTTATCGTGTATACTACAATTTTATAGGAAGCTAGGCTTACAAGTAGTCATTTAAATCGCTACGGCTAGGCTTACAAGTAGTCATTTAAATCGCTATATTTATATGATATATTCTGAAAATTTGTACAGCAATAAAAGTTACATAAAATAAAGTAGAAAGTTTTTAGTGCTTAATAAAAATAATCCATATTTATGAATTTTGGCAATTTTTTGCCTGTTTTCACAGATTAGTATCCTTAAAGAGTACGTACAACTGCCTCTTTGTATAAACACGCTAATTACCCAACAGCTGGACAATTCTCTAGGAAGGTTTAAGTGTACAAAATATGAGATATGCAAATAATTTTATATACGAGGAGTGTTCCAAAAGTTTTCGGCTTAACCAACAACATCTACGATTCAAAAGATTTTTTTTTTCAACCTTGTAAAGCAATGCATTAGTTAGTCCATCCACTTTTCAAATTTTTAATGCCCCCAGTAGAATAAAATTTGTCCAGATGCACAAAATAAACATCTGTCCGAGTTCAACCTCAACATTTCATGTGAATCTTCGTTCATCCAACCATTTCTTCAGATTTGGGAACATAAGGTGGGAGCCAAATCCGATAAATATGGCCGATGTGGAAGCAGTTGGGAAACGAAGATCATGAAGTTTTGCAGCAGCAATTCCAGACATGTGTGTAGACGCATTGTCTAATGAGTCTTTTCGCAAGTTGTGGACTTTTAGCTTGAATACTAAAATGTAATACTATCGATGACGTCCCTTCCTTCTTGAGGTAGTCTATAACCATCACACCACGAGAATCCCAGACAATACTAGCTATAACTTCTCCTGCTGATGGAACGGTTTTTTGCTTCCTTTGGTGTGCTTTCACCTGTTGCTGCCCAATGTTTGGACTGCTCCTTCATCTCTGGCGTGTAGTGATGAATCCATGTTTCATCTACAGTTATAAAACGTCGAAGAAACTCACTGGAATTCGGTTTAAACAAGCTCAAGCTCTCATGCGTTTTTGGTCTTTTGTTAACAAACGCGGCATTCATTGAGCAGAAAGCTTTCTCATACCCAAAACTTCATGTAAAATGCAGTGAACAGGGCCTATCAAGCTCTTCACAATATCAGCAAAATGGTATACCTTCAATCGCCATTGAGAATTTTAGTTACAATCTCGTCGGTCGTAGCGGTTTTGGGACGTCCTGAGCGCTCAGCATCTTCAATGGAGATATGACGACGCTTAAATTTAGCGCCCCTTTTTAACCGTCAAAAACGAAGGGGAAGAATCCCTTAATGTCGAGCATAACTCCTTTTGTATTTCTGTATCTATTTTGTAGACAATGTTAACACTAGCTTGTTTACATGATCGTCACAAACAAGTGACTACACTTACGTGTCTGAAACTCTATAGTGCGCCATCTAAAGGATATTATTTAACAACTATAATAATAATAATAATAATAATACAATAATAATAATAATTTGGCCATCTTAACGACTTCCGAGTCAGGGTGAGAACCTTTAGAACGACCCTGGTTTGCTAATGTTAAATAGAATAGATTTAAAACGACCCCTTATTTACTTTTGGCGCAATTGAGCCGCGTATTTCGGCAAAATAAAATCCTTTTAAACGGCCGACAGCTCAGAAAGAAGGGCAACACCTACCAGTTTAGACTAGAAGAGTAAAATCTCCAACCTGAAAACATTTTAGTTTATTTGTTTTTAAACTAACTTAGAATCTTGATAAAATGTGAATAATTTTGTTCATTACATCTTTCTTGACAAGCACTATGTCATTTGCACGTATGTCCCTTACACTGAGTACTCGTCCTCCGTGGTTACCATGCTAGCCTCTAGTTCCCGAGGTCGCGGGTTCAAACCCGGCGGAGGGCGATGGATTTTTTTCGGGCGTAAAAATCCTTAGCATGGCTTCCTTCGGAAAGAAGTAAAGCCGGTGGTCCCGTGTCGTAGATTTACGGCACGTAAAAGAACCTCAAGCCTGATAAAAAGGCCTCTGAGCAAAATTACCGATCTTTCACGCCCAATATAGAATGGGATGCTAAGGACCATAGCAGTTAAAGAGCGTCCATAAATAAAACTCAATTTAACTTAATTTTAACTTACACTGAGTGTAAAATTTTAAGGAAAAATTAAGTATGCTCTCTCAATATTTTACATTTCCATTGCCTGCAATCAATCAACATATAAATGGAATTTTAATCCGGATATGCATTGATGCTTTGTTACATCTACTGGTTAATATTCTAGTATATCTCTGTTACTAAATTAATTCAGAGCGTCTAAATAATTTGGCATAAAAACTAAATACCTTTTTCGATTTGTTACATAATCTCCCTCAGTACATATATGCACAAAGTACGTTCAACAGCGAAAATAAATATCAGTCAAGATACAGCTGTTCCATGCAAATAAATCAATATCAATACCCAACTGCGAAACAAAGGAAGGATTTCAAGGTGATTTGCGATTCCCATTACTACACACGCGCGCGCGCGCACACACACACACACACACACACACACACACACACACACACACACACACGAGGGCGGATTGATAAGTCCATGGCTTTGACGAGAGATAGCCTTCTAATCACAGGTTTCTTGCTTGCACCCAAGTCTTACATCTATTCTGGGTATAATCGCAGAAATTCATTTGTTTCTTAAAACATTGTTGAGAGCGTCCAAAATAAGCAGATGCGTGTTGCTTCGTAGAAAATGGAGAAAAGTGAATTTCGTGTTCTGATATAGCACTACTTTTTGCGTGGTAAGACGGTGAAGAAAACGGAAGAAAAGCTGAACAAATATTATGGGGACTCTGCTCCATCACATGGCATGGTTCATAAGTGGTTCACAGAATTTCAATGTGACCGTTTGAGCACAAGAGATGCCATGCGCACAGGACGGCCGGTTGAGGTCACAGCAGAAGAAATGGTGAACAAAGTTCACATATTGTGTTGGAAGACCGCCGAGTGAAAATCCGTGAGATAGTCAAGACCGTAAACATCTCGAGTGAACGGGTGTATAACATTCTGCACGAATTTTTGAGTATGAGAAAGCTGTCAGCAAGATGGGTGCCGCGACTGCTCAAGTTGAGAACAAGCGGAATCGCGTGACCATTTCACAGGGATATTTGAACATGTTTCAGCGCAACCCAAATGAGTTTTTACGGCGTTATATCACGGTTGATGAAACTTGGATCCATTACTATCAACCTGAAACCAAACAACAATCAAAGCAGTGGATTTTCTTCGGCGAACCTGCTCCAAAGCAAGCGAAAACCATTCCGTTGGCAGGAAAAATCATGGCAGCTGTCTTTTGGGATTCACAAGGGGTATAGACATCCACTATCTGGAAAAGGGTAAAACGATCACAGGTTCATATTATGTCGCAATGCTGGATCAGTTTCACAAGGAATTGTTAAAGAAACGACCACATTTGTTGAAGAAAAAGGTTTTTCACCCGCGCACAAGTCAGCCATTGCCATCGCAAAAGTGTGGAATCGCATTGTGGAATTGGGCTACGAACTGCCACCTCACCCACCATATTCTCCAGAGCGACTTCTTGCTCTTCGCAAACCTGAAAAATCGGCTCGCTGGGAAGAAATTCACGTCCAGTGAATACATCATGGCAGAAACAACCCCATATTTTGCAGACTTCAAAAATCATATTTTTTGGAAGGGTTAAAAGAAAATTCTAGAAACGTTGGACAACGTGTATTGAATTGAAAGGAGACTATGTTGAGAAATAAAATTGATTTTTTGGAAAAAGTTGTTATTTTCTTTAAAGTCACTGACATATCAATCCGCCCTCGTATATATAAACTTGATAAACGTTTAACCGAAATGTTTCTGCTAATTTTGAACGAATAACTAATGTTAATGCAATAAGGCTAGCAGAGTTTCGGATTCAGGTATTAATGCATATAGAAAACCTTTTAACACAATGCCCAAGTGAGAAAATCTGCATGCAGGTACACTAGGTGATCAAAAGTATCCGGACACCTGGCTGAAAATGACGTACAAGTTCGTGGCGCCCTCCATCGGTAATGCTGGAAGTCAATATGGTGTTGGCCCACCCTTAGCCTTGATGACAGCGTTCACTCTCGCAGGCATACTTTCAATCAGGTGCTGGAAGGTTTCTTGGGGAATGGCAGCCCATTCTTCACGGAGTGCGGAACTGAGGAGAGGTATCGATGTAGGTCGGTGAGGCCTGGCACGAAGTCGGCGTTCCAAAATATCCCAAAGGTGTTCTATAGGATTGAAGTCAGGACTCTGTGTAGGCCAGTCCATTACAGGGATGTTATTGTCGTGTAACCACTCCGCCACAGCCCGTGCAGTATGAACAGGTGCTCAATCGTGTTGAAAGATGCAATCGTCATCCCTGAATTCCTCTTCAACAGTGGGAAGCAAGAAGGTGCTTAAAATATCAATGTAGGTCTGCGCTGTGATCGTGCACGCAAAACAACAAGAGTTGCAAGCCCCCTCCAGGAAAAACACGACCACACCATAACACCACCACCTCCGAATTTCACTGTTGGCACTACACACGCTGGCAGATGACGTTCACCGGGCATTCGCCATACCCACACCCTGCCATCGGATCGCCACATTGTGTACCGTGATTCGTCACTCCACACAACGTTTTGCCACTGTTCAATCATGTAATGTTGACACTCCTTACACCAAGCGAGGCGTCGTTTGGCATTTTCCTGCGTGATGAGTGGCTTATGAGCAGCCGCTCGACCATGGAATCCAAGGTTTCTCACCTCACGCCTAACTGTCATAGTACTTGGAGTCGATCCTGATGCACTTTGGAATTCCTGTGTGATGGTCTGGATAGATGTCTGCCTATTACTCTTTACGACCCTCTTCAAAAGTCGGCGGTCTCTGTCATTCAATAGACGAGGTCGGCCTGTACGCTTTGGTGCTGTACATGTCCCTTCACGTTTCCACTTCACTATCACATCAGAAACAGTGAACCTAGGGATGTTTAGGAGTGTGGAAATCTCGCGTACAGACTTCTGACACAAGTGACACCCAATCACCTGACCGCGTTCGAAGTCCGTGAGTTCCACGGAGCGTCCCATTCTGCTGTTTCACAATGTCTAATGACTACTGAGGTCGCGGATAATGAGTACCAGGCAGTAGGTGGTAGCACAATGCACCTAAGTTGAAAAACGTATGTTTGTGGGGTGTCCGGATACTTTTGATCACATAGTGTATATACATGCGTACATGTTACCTATTAATACGTATTTAGTAGATCTACAATTAAGTTCAACGAAAGTTTACAAACCACTGCAACCCGTACTCTCTCTCACTTTCTCTCTCTCCCCCCCTCTCTCTCTCTCTCACACACACACACACACACACACACACACACACACAAACCGGAACTATTAGTCACGCGTAAGAAAGCTGTCATAATTATGAATAGGTATTAAAATAATATGAATGCAAGGTTTACTTTTCTTCACATTTGTGTGTTTTTTCGTTTACTGATTTTTATAGTAATTTTCGATTATTAAGCCGCAACATTTGTTGTCTCTTTTATGAATTAATAGAAAGATTTAAGTGCACAGATGTAGCAACAAAATCTAAGTTAGTATTTAAGGGTACTCATAGGTGAAATTTCAAAATTGTGTCACGTGCTGCTTTATCACACGTATAATCATGTTTAAATTTAACGAAAATTTATTTATTAGCTTCTGAGGAAACATTTTATTATTCTAAATAACCAGATGTTGCACACGATGATGTAGAAACCTTAATTTTGAAAAAAAAAATAAACTACTACCACATGATATAATTATATGACAATACTCAAAACTGGCGCATAGAAATTTTCTTTCTCTTGTATTTCTTTCAGGGAAAATTTTAAGTCTTTAAATATTATTTTTGTAACAATGTATCCTTAGTGGTCGAATTAATGTCATAACTTGAGTAATTTAAAAGTGCATAACAATTACAAACTATATCGTAAGGGACATTTTTAATGCGTAAAAGTGTAGAAAAATCGAAGTCTAGTAAAAGGGGTTGGAAGTAAATATAGGCCGTGTGCCCTTTGGAATTTAAATCGCCAAATGTTGAAGCTTTAAAAGTCTCTGAGAGCAAAACCATAGTATATGATTGAACCTATAGGTTCAAACTATTTTTTGGATACAAGAACTAACTTTTGAATTTTTTGAAAATGTTGACGAAATTTCAGCATATGTAATCTTAAGTCTGTGACTGCATACTCTAGGCTTCTTCCTTGTTTCATCGATTCAATAAAGCATTTTGAGGAAGGAACACACAAATTTGTTTTGTGTAGAAACTACGGAAACAAGGGCAATGTTTCCGAAGTCACCTGGCCAATGAACGGCAGATAACACCGATGGTTTCTTCAGTTGTAACTCGTCCTTTATAGTGAAGTTAAGATGAAACAAAAGAAAAACTATACACACGCAATAAACACAAATAAAAACTTTAAAAAGTCTGCGTTGCATTCACATTGACTTTCTCTTCCCTCTATCGTTTATTAGTGGTATGCAAACTATTCTTATGAAAGCTTATTTTTCTATCTACTTCATTATAATCGAGATAAACCTTTGCCGAAACAGCTACGTTACACATTTCGCTATCGATAAAAAAAGAAGAAGAAAAGAACGAAAGAAAGAAAGAAAGAACTGGACGCTATGCGCTGACCTTGAAAACCCATTCTCTTTCCTTGACATCTCGGAAAAATAACTGAAAATCGAACTGAAAAGGATGACAAAGTATTCAACAATTGGAACCTCGACCTCAAGAGGAAAAGATATGGAATCCCCGTCGAACTCCGTAACGCAATCGGAAGCTCGTCAGCTTATTTCAAGTCGAAGATCTTCCTCAGTGACATTGGAATACTAAATAACTGTAAATCATAGCATATGCCACACTAACCATTAAATATCACTTGTTATAGTTACTGTCTCACTGATCAATTGTATTGTCACTCATCACAGTATTACTATGTAATTCACTCAATGTTATTCTCAATGTATCCAAAATATAATTATGTAATGATAATTGTATAACATGCTACTTACTGTAATATGTACTACCTTGTAAAAGTCACTATAAAACCTAAGATGTTTTAGCGACTATAAATAAACAAACTTAAAAAAAACATCGAACCCTTAATAACGGATATCTCGGAGATGGCTTATGCCACAAAAACGTTATTTGAAGTAAATTGTGTGTTTTAAAGAGATTTACATTTATTTTAGTACGTCTTCGTCTATCGCTTAACGTTTACCAGTTTCGCAAGATTATATGAATATACTTCCGAAAGAAGAGAACTTCGCAAGCTATCCCCCCCAAAAAAATCAATATATGCATTTTCTCATGTAAATATCTTTAATATATGGTATTTTAATCAAAATCCTTGGAACCATTTTTCAGAAAATAAAAAAAGTAAAAAAATTGTGCACGGAAAGGGTACTTCGGTGTGAGCTCTTGAAAATCTTCGTGTCGCATCTTTGGAAGGTACTGAACTTAAATATCAAGTTTGGTATTTATCCGACATTTCGCTTTTGAATTATGCTGTTAACAGCCAGGCAGGCAGGCAGGCACCACACACACACACACACACACACACACACACACACACACACACACACGGAACATTTAACTCGTAGGGCCCTCAAAATACGTATTTCCTGTGAAATCTCGGTATCGAAGTTTTTTATGTAATAACTTCCTAAGGCTAAAGAGTGATATAATCCTAAGCAACGATAAGGCCAAATAAGCCCTAAAAGCCCCCTTTTAATTAGTTTAGTCTTGATAGTTCGGTTTAGCGGAATGTACAGCACTGTGAGAATTCAACTAGAGTTATAATGTTGGTGAGAATGCCTATGCTGTTACATGAGGTTATGAACAGTTAATGCTTAGCCTTCCATCTCACCCCAATAAAATTATCCTCATCATGAACGTTCCTTAATTCCATGTCGATGCATCTATTTAGCACATCCTTTAAATAAAACATTATACGGGGTCTTCAGATTTATTCGGCTATTGCCACCAGTCAACTGCTTGCACATGACGTCAATACTTTGAAACGAGTTTATCACTAGTGCCTCTGGCAGAAGACTAGCAAAAAATGAGTGGAAGGGGTGAATGTCAACAGTACCGAGGTCAACTTAGTGAAATGGGAGTTATATCGTACCTTTACAGTATGTACATTTGGAACAACGTATTTTGCTTGCGTCTCATAAACTCGCAATCTCAGCATGTATGCTGACAGTAACTCAAATAATTGGACGGTCTTTCTAGTGTAGAGTGAGACAGCACTCAAGCATGCAAATTCTGTGATCGGTGGTCACTTTTAACTCGCGTGCAAAGAACGCACAAAATGTCCTAGTGAAAAGCAGTTCTGCACCGCCGCAGTACATCAACCTGTTAACGAAGACGGAAACGCATGCAGTCCGAGGTTCAATTCCGCATTTGAGTCAAGGGGCTCGCTGAGCTGCAAATGACGTCATTCATTTAAACCGACTGGAGGTAAGGGCCGAATAAATCGGGTAATATCGTATTGCGCCGATGGTTAGTGTGTCCCTCTAACCCTTTTTCCAGGAAAGTCATGACACCCTTGAGATGTAGGTACGTTGGATTTCTAATTTCCTTCTTAACAATAACAATAATAATAATAATAATAATAATAATTGAATTTTATTTATGGACGCCCTTTAACTACTATGGTCCTTAGCGCCCCATTCTATACTGGGCATGAAAGACCGGAAATTTTGCTCAGAGGCCTCTTTATCAAGCTTGAGGTTCTTTTACGTGTCGTAAATCTAAGACACGGGACCATCGGCTTTACTTCCCTTCCGAAGGAAGTCATGCTAAGGATTTTTACGCCCAATACGCACTAGTATTGCTCCGATGAATAGTTCGTCCTTTAAATTCATCCGGTTTTTATTACTGTGTTTACTGGTGAATATGTATTCCATTTATAGCAATCCGCACTGCGAGCTGCGAGTTATTGAAAATTTCTGGATATAAAGCACTGACGAAACCGTTTATCTGCAAATCAAGTTTTAAACCGCCAGCAAAGCTGTATAACAGAACTGCCAGACCCAAGCCTGGGTAAAACTGTGAGCGAACGTATTTTTAAGCTAATGTGCCTATGAAAATTGGTGAAAATCATTATAAGAAGTTAAAAATTAATATTCAAAAGCTTTAACAATACGCAGTTATATCCCAAACTTTCATTTAGCTTCGATAGTTAATTTTGGCAACAATTAAAGCTTTATGCATAGATATAATTAAATATTCCTTTGCATAGTACTGCAATGCACATTAAAATTATTTAAAACACTTTTACTATCACTATTTTATATTACGTAAAATGAACCAGGTTAACATTCCAGTTTTTAGTTCCTCTACATATTAGGTAAGAAAGTGTATTCCAACCAAGAATTCCCTTGCTTCGTGTCAAAAGTGATGCTTCAAATCTTGCCTTAATAACGCTCTAAATGTTTAGCTAGGAATTATTTCAAGTGAAGCTACTTGACTTTGCTATGTTTATTCCTACACGCTTATACTTATGAAAGACAGTCAGCTGTTTCAGCTGATTTTTACTTTCTTTCCAGCCTGCCTATGGTAGGAAGAGGAAGTAGGTACTATATTCCATCCAAAAAATCCAAAACGAGTTGTCGCTAGAAATACACGTTTTGAGGTCCCCGGATCATTTTGAAAAAGGTTTCGTGTATGTGTGTGAACAGCATAACTAAAAGCCAACAAACTTTATATTTAAGTTTTGTATCTTCCAAGGATATGACACGGAGATTTTCACGAAATTCCATCCAACCCAAACTACCCTTTACTTGGAAGAATTTTGGTTATTTTTAATTTTCTTAAAAACGGCTGTAACGAATTTTTTTATTAAAATACCGAATGTTTGTGACATCAACATGACAAATAAACTGTATATCTTGAATTTTCTCGTAACAGGCTCTACTTCTCCTTAAATTTAGTGAGTGTTACAAAACTGTATTTGACTGGGAAACCATATGAGATACGCAGAAACGTATTTCAGGAAAAACTTAGAGCTCATTAAAATACACACCTTTCCCAAAATAACTCTTCACCTAGCGTCAACCGTTTTCGAAATAGTTCACACCTAATACATTTATATGTTCCCAAGTACATTTGACGGAAATAGTTTGATAATTCGTGGCTGTTTATTCTTTTACCTCCATGATCCCAAGATAAACAACAACGAGTTCTAACAGCTCACTACTTTGCTATAAGCATGTATAAATTATTAATTTAACTAAAGTTGAAAGCATTTCTAGCCAAACATTTTATCATTGTGACGAGCGCAAAGAAATGAAAAAAAAATGCATTTCATATGAATAGTAACTATGAAATTGTGATGAAAGAGAAAACCATGTGAATGTATCACATTATATGTTTTTTATTTTAATGAGATTAACCGGGGTGGGAAGAAGAATGGCATACTTTTAAAGGATCCCCGTTCAGATATACTTACACATGGGAACATGTAAACATAGATGCGAAATATTTCTAAAACCTTAGGGAAAAAATATTTTGAACTTTTTTAATCCACATTTTTATATAGTAAGCTTTTGGCAATCACTTATTGCTTTCGAGTTACATGAAATTCACTTACAGTAAAGACGACTTTGTAGGCTGTCTTAGAAAATTCAAGATATACATTTTATTTGCCATTCTAACGTCTGAAACATTCCAATATCCGAGCCGTTTTTGAGAAAATCAATAGGAATGCTGTAGAGAATATCTCACTGGTAAGTTTCATCGCATAGAGCATTAAGGTGCCGAAAAATATGTTATAATTTCTGAGGCTTTAATCTCAGTACAACATGAAAACGGGAAACTTTGAAAGAATTTTTAGCAAATGTGGGACAGAGGAGGGGTAGAGATTTCGAGAAACGTGGAAATTCCCCTCTAGTAAGTTCGTTTAGAATCAATGGGATAACAACTTATTTTAGAATAAGTATTAATATTAGCTAAAATCAATTCTATTTTTCCTAATAATTCCCTTTATATTGTATGTGAATACGTGTATAACGCATAAACTTATTAGGTATACTTAACACAAATGTATAGTTATACTAATGTTTTGTGAAGATTTGTTTACCTGTTTAACCCTTTCCTTCCTTGTCCTAAGGTCTTGTCGATCAATGGGGTTTAAGGAAAACCTACTTGATTAGATAGCTCCTTTCTACTGAGCCTCATTAGCCGGGTCCCTAATGGAAGTTGACCATCGGCGCAATATGGTTACACCGAATAAATCTGAAGACGCATTATAACCTACTGCGTTACTCTTTAGATCACTGTTAACAAATTCAACAGAACCTTTGCTGTCCTGGAAAGTAAAGGGTAAAGTTCCGCTGTAGTGGAGCATATTAGATGCAGCTCTCAATTTCAACTTATGCTAAAACATATTTCGTTCATAAAACTTCTAAAAGCATAGTACAAGCATCGTATTTATTTCATTTGTGCGAAGTGTTGAATGGGACACATACTTGCTGACTAAGCTTACGCAATTACAGCAAAATTGAAAATAACTCCTCGGAATAAAGCCGACGTGCAGTTATATTAACCGATCCATTTGTTGTCCTATGGACATAGCCTAATTAGCTGTAATCCCCTCTAAATCCTTGTATTTTACGCTGCTTCAGTAAGTTTCTGCATATACAAGGCAGTGGACATCGCAATCATCGGCCTTTTACCCCGATGGATCTGATAGCTGCGATGGAAGAGCATCCGAGATCCATCAGGGAGTAAAAATATGACCGATGGAATCAAGCAGTACAGGATGTATACAAATTACTATAACTTATATATTTTCTCGGCAGTGTACAGTATAATTTTGAATTATAACTTAAACTGAAGAAAAACTGTGGATATTTCCTAAACAAAATTACAAGTGTTCAATAATGGATCCATTTGTGACATGGCATACATCCAGCTGGTGGATAGCACATTTCTTGCCACATTAACGTTAGCAGATATGGTGTAACTGATCTTACAGCATAATCTTCAGGATGTAGGGCATGTAGCAATGGAGACGATACTGTCTCTGTTGGAGACGTTTTCTTAGTATCTTCTATACTGCCATTGTTGGAATTGCTAGTTCTCGACTCGCTCGCCGCGCAGATCTTTTAGGGCTGTATGCCAAAGCCTACGATTCTCCCCACATTCGCATCTGATACACGCGGTCGTCCGGTGTTCTTTCCTCTACAGAGACATCCCGTCGTCGTTTGGATCCGATTGTACACTACCTTCCATTTATGCCGTCACCACAGCTTTGGGAGGCATTCTACTGGCCTTCAGAGGTGGAGTATGCATCTATAGCAAGGAGAAGGTCTGTGTATCTGTTTACCTTTTCGCGTATGCTGTGGCGTCCTGTTTTACAAGCACAATTCTAGATTATTCGCATATGAATATATAACTTTAGGCAATAGCTTTACTCGTCATCACTTATAATAACCATGTTTAAACATATTTTACTGAATAAATTCCTGTTTTGCCCAATATCTCCACGAAAAAATAATTTTAATGACTATTAATGTAAAACTGATGTAAATTATACTTTTTACTCTCAGAGTAAACTCTCAAACTTTCACAGTGACTCTTCAGTTTAACTATTATACAAAATTATACTGTATACCACAGAAAAAGAATATGTTTAAAAACCCTATAATCATTTGTGCACACCCTGTACTTTAAGAAGTCTGGTAGCATCATGTGTCCATATTTGAAGAGTACACGGAAAGAAGAGGTTAAGTCCAATTTTACCAAAATGAGTTAAAGACACAGGCAAGTACTTCATTACACACATTTTCAGATGAATAAATTCAACTTATAAATGGGTTTAGTCACAGAGCAATTGCTATAGCAAAGTATCGCTTACAACGAGAGAATGGGCTAAGCCACAACACGGAAACAATGGGTGAAACACCCCACGGATCAATTTTTTGTTGTCTCACAGCTGCATGGTGAAGGTGCGTTGTTGTCGTTATGTTCAAATATCTTGTTCATTGTTGGAAATAAGAGACTAGACAGTAATAATTCTGCGCTAGAAGGTAGTGAATGGAATTGTGCAGATATGAGAACAGCCAGTATTTCCTTGTTTAGGTGAATGCATTTGAAATGGAACATTTGGAAGCAAGCGTGAGCGTTTTGTAATTCGGAGGCCAAGTATACTGTTCCAAAATTACCTTCCCCCAGTAAATGTGTGTTTCTAATACATGTAAATTAATGGTAGATTATGATACAAGGGGGCAAAACCACTTTTAATACATGTGACATATACTATCTTTTTAGACAACGCTCGAATTTGTAAAATATCCATAATATTATATTGATTCCTGAAACTAACAGAGGTCACGTTTAGAACGCGGTTCTTTAAACAAGAGAAATGGCGTTAAAAAGTGAAATGTCAGATGCTTTGATGTTTTGTTGATTCGCCAGCAGTCATTTTCAGTAAAACTATTTTTCACATGTTGTGCTTTACACCAGCCAATGAAGCGATTAAATGTTATATCATATTGCTTTCTGGATTTTTTGGGCAAGTCCTTCTAGTGTTATTCTTTCTGCGGCTTTCCATTTCAGTTTCTTCTGAATTCATAATTTCCGCCATTTAATCTTTACGCAGGTTATAGTAGATAAAAGAATAACGTTTTAGATCAAAGAAGGCAGAAGGCTGCCAACATATCGTATTGGTTAACTCTACAACGAATTGCCATAAACTGAAGTATGACTATTTGTATTGCGAACAGATAATGCGAGCGCCATGGGAAATTAATCATGTAAAAAGACATAATGAAAAGTAAACCTTAATCCAACCAAGTCGAGTTGTTAAACATGCGCAAAAAAACATTGCCATGTGTTTGGACTTGAAACCAAAGTTGGTCACAATGAAGATTATCGCACTACTGCGATAATCTAAAGCTTTTAGCTCGTGTGCTGTGTTAGAAATTCTACTTTTAGGCCATACTGTCTAAAAATAATGTTTAAATTGCCTTGTTAATTAAAAAGTATGCAACGTCAAATTTCTGAAACATCCTGCACCACCACCAATGGGTAGATTTCATTACAGACTGATAAATAAATAGCAATAAAATATAACACACTGGAACTTGAAATAATTTGATGTTAAATTTTGCATTGAAAAGAAAGCTTTTTAGAACATCCTGAATGTTTAGCTACTAATGAATGAATCAACAAATAAATAAATAAAGTCACCGAGTGGAAAATAGTAAGTTATAAGTGTTTCGTGTTACCCCTATAATGTTAAATTAATGAACTGTCAGATTATTTCCAGATTACAATGTAAATGAGAGATTACGAGTACTAGAGCGACTTGATGACAGACAGATGGACTGATCGATATTATACTAAGACACAACTGTACCGAGAGAGACGGTTCCGCGGTTACACGTGAGGCTCGCATTCAGGAAGCTCCTGGTTTGATTCCCGTCAGACGGCTACTGTGACTATGGGCTTTTTGTGGTTTCCCCGGGTCGGTAGGCGAATTTCCTGTGCATCATTTCCTGCCGCCATAATTTTCCTATCATTTGTTTCAGGGTTGAAGAACCAAGCGACGGCGTTCCCTGTGTTGCGGCTGGGCGGTGGACGTGCGCTTTAGAAAGGATTCTCCCTAGCGTGGGTTGGACTGCCGACGGAGCTGCCTTCTGGAGCGGCATCCCTAGGCTCTAGGAGACCCTAGGAGGGATCAGGGATTGTGGGCAGGGTGACCGGCGTCGGATGTGTTAAATCTGTAATCATTATGGACCCCGTCCATGCTTGGGCACATCGTCGTCGCCCGGACTTGGTCACCCTTCGGGTCTCCCCCTTTTCCCTCCTTCCCAGAGAAGCACAAGCAGCCATGTTGGCTTGTATGCGGTGCTCTGCCCCGGTTTTGGGGGCCCCTCCGTGATATATGTACTCCTAAGACAGAAATTGCATAGTCTTATTATTTCGTATAAGAATTACGTAAAAATAAGCATACAATGTTGTGTACAACTTTCAAATACTCACATAGTCAAGTATAGAAAATATAAAGTTTCAAGCCTAAAACCATGCTCTCCCGAAGTACTGATAAAATGGACTTAACCCTTTCTCCCCGTGTACTCTTCATATTCAGTTTAAAACTTGCACCCAAAGGAACAAAGCATCACCGAGAAAACGAAGATTCTTGACACTCGTTTTTGAAACCTTACGTTGCTAACTGGTGGTGGCCACTATTCGTCTGCATTCTAACGCTAGATACACTTATTTAAAACATTCATTTCCATCAACCATGGAAAGTAAAACCTGTTTTAAAAGGTCATCCCAAGCTAAGTAACACTATACCTTTCTTGTATGCGCCGACACGCTCTGTG
The DNA here is from genome assembly GCA_030765065.1 of Deroplatys truncata. Taxonomy (NCBI): domain Eukaryota; kingdom Metazoa; phylum Arthropoda; class Insecta; order Mantodea; family Mantidae; genus Deroplatys; species Deroplatys truncata. The sequence goes on along the minus strand of CM060990.1, from coordinate 125,726,209 downwards.
GCTGTCGTTTATTAGTGCATTCAAGCGAGAATGTCTTACAAATTGAATAATCTTTTTTGTTCAATTTTACACCAATTGCTCACGCTGGATTTTTGCTAATACTTTATCCGTTACATAAAATGAGTCAGAATTAAAATTTAACTACTTAATGTAGTTCAATTAATTACAATATTCGTTCACAAAGGTAGGCCATTAATTCTAACCCTGCCGCTTCCATTTGGTCTCTTTTCCGTTCTCCTCTCCTTTGAATCCCTTAGCAAAAAATTCCTTTTCATACAATCTCCCAGCCAATATATCTTGCTATCCTCGATGAGGTTCAGCATCATCCTGCCTTTGCCCACTCTTTCTAAAATAGATTAATTAATTACTGGTCTGTGCATTCCTTCTCCATATCAACATTTCGGACGTTTCCAAATGTTTTTCGTCGAAACGTCCATGTTTCCACACTATACGGTGATACTCTCCACACAAAGCGCTTGAGTAAATCTCTTCTTTAGGTATTTCTTCAAAAGACCACAGAAAATGTTCGTTTTATTAAAAGCTTTGTTTACAACGTCAATCTACGCTTTTTAACACTTATGGTACATTCTAAGCATATAAAATGGCCATTTGTTCCACTACCTAATCTCGAATTTGTAGGTTATTCTCTTAGCTTTATTTGCGATATCCATAGTCCTTGTATTCTTTTTTATCTACCACGTACATAGTAGGTAGGGAAGGTATTGCATTCCTCCCAAAAATTCGATACCGAGATTTCACCGGAAATACATGGTTTGAAGACCCCTAAACCCAAACGCAAGAATATTTAGAAAAATCTCCGTGTAGGGGTGTGTGTGTGCGCGCGCGTGTGTGTCTGTGTGTGTGAATAGCATAACTTAAAAACGAAAAGTCGGATAAATATCAAACTTAGTATTTAGGTTGAGTATCTTCCAAAGATGCGACAAGATTTTCAAGAAAATCCCTCCACCCCAAACTACCCTTTATGTGGAACATTCTTAGAACTCTATTTTCTGAAAAATGGCTCTAACGATTTTTATTAAAACACCATGCATTAAAGATATTTACATAATAACTAAAATATTTCTCTTGAATTTTTTCCGGATAGCCTGTGAAGTCCCCTTCATTCGGAACAATTTTGTGTAATTTTGTATAACTGGTAAACGTTAAGCGAAAAAACGAAAACTTACTACACAAGAATTATAGATCTTTTTAAAACACAATTTGTTTCAAACAATTATTTTGTGGCATAAAAGTAGTGAACAAAGTTAGAGCACATGCAATTGAGAGACGTTTGTTCAGAGCACTGACTGATAAACCAGATTGCCAGTATGATGATCTACTGCTTCATGCGGAAGTTCGTTGGCTTACTAAAGGCAGAGTTTTACGATGTTTTAAAGAGTTGCTTACTGCCTTAGTAGAATTTTTGAAAGAACGCGGCGTATCCTTCCGTGAACTATGAAATCTGGTTTGGCTGCAGGATTTTGCTTTACTCGCAGACATCACCGAAAAGTTAAATATCCTTAACTTGCAGCTTCAAGTTAAGGATAAAGATATGGGCGGAGCAATTTCAGATGTTGATTCATCCCCCTTCTCCCCCAAAAAAAACTGAAATTGTGGGAAAAAATCTCATCCAAGGTGAATGCAAACACTTGCCGTTTGAAACAAACCCTTGACAAGCAAGGCTCTTCAACGCCTCCTTACAACAGCAAGCAATACTTAAAATTCTTTCAGATTTGAGAAGTGAATTAAACAAACGCTTCCAAGATTTCAAAAGCATTTCAATTGTTGCACAGTTTGTCAAATTGCTTTTTATAGAGATTGATGCTGAAGAGTTCTCTACTCGTGTCATGGAGCATTTTGATTTTCAAGAAGACAATGCTGCAGTGAAGTTGGAACTGATTGATTTTCAAAATGATTTATCTTTAAAATCGCGTTCAAGCTCCGAAGTTATTTGGCCTCTTGTTCCTAAATAAAAATGCCGAATTTTGGTCTAGGTTGGTCTCAAAGTGAATAAAATGTTCAGCTCGACATATCTGCGCGAGGTTTCTTTTTCCAGTATGAAATCTATAAAAAAAACAAGTACAGAAACAGACTGACTGATGAACACCAGCACAACTGTATTCGAATGGCAGCCACTACCTACTCTCCCAACATTAAAAAACTTGTTGATAAAAAGAGTGTCATCCCCCTCATTAAAGTTAATAAAGTTTGAAAAAAAACTGCTCTTACATTTGTAGTTTATTACTAAACACACTTCAATTTCTTTTCCTAATATATACAGTTTAATTAAAATTCACTTCATATTTACTAGAAATGAAGTTTGTAGGCAATAATCAAATGTAAGATTTTTTAAAAAAGTTCTTATTTCTGTCCTAGCTTCTTTTGGTAGCTCACAGTAGGATTTAAAAACGGTACGACGTTTCAGAAGCTTCATAAGTTTGGAGACCACTGATCTAGAGTTTGCTTACTCCTCGACAGGCTAATGACCCAAGGCATTGGCTTGCAAGTCCTTGGGGGTGTAAGTACTACAAAGAGGAGGGTAATCCGTTAAAGAAGAAGAGGAAATAACCAAACATCTTATTAACACAAAAGCAGATCTACAATAGCACTTAATAGTTTTTTATCATCCTAAAATTTTATATAGATATCTTTAATAGTTTTTTGAAAACGGGTCATTTATACTAAAAATGCCATTCACAGTTAAAGCTGTTCAAAACAAAAATGGAGAAAACCAACTTCCATTTTTTTTAAAAAGAAAGAAACTGCATGGCTTGAGTACACAAAAGCTGATATACTTAACACTAGCACCAATTATTTGTAAAGCAAATCATTCCTTAAAGGATGGACTGAAGTTTATCTGTCTACTCTAAAGTGTGTAGGAGTCATGCTTCTTTTTCTGTGATGTAGTACAGAATGTATGGTAGTAATTGGCAGATGCACTACCATTTTTAAATATATATTTGAATTATTGGTATTGTGACTACAATGATAAAACATTTATCAAATTAAAGAAGAAATTCCAATTTATAGGTGCATAAAGAACTAAAAATGTAATTTTTGGCACTTTTCGCTATTTAAACTCCCCTGAAACGATCTAGACGAAATTTTGGGCGCATGAGGTGTAGAACCCGGCAAAAGTTAGTGGCAAACAATAAATTGAAAATGCTACCTTACCGTATTCTGTTACGCTCCAAGCACTAATCTTCCATGTTTGTTTGATCTGGGCCAAACTTTGAACTTTTAGGCTTTAGGACGGTAAGAAACTATAGTCCACTCTACAGTTTTCAAAAAATAATACGTATCCCATCTTCAACGCATTGTACACAAAATTAAACCGTTCGGTTGATGTCGACACAACTTTGGACACTGATACCGTAATTATTGGTCGGAAGATACTAATAATTAAATAAAGAAATGATAGTAAGATAAAGAAATAATTGCAATAAATAATTTCCGTATATTAAATCAATGTATAATGTTATAAGCTTGAGTTGAAATATTTATCCGGAAAGAAAAAGGTGATTAGCAAGTCATGTAAGCCGGGGATAGAACACATTAACTTAAAGATTACTGGAATGCAGTTAAGAGATGGGGTTCAGTACGCTTGCAAAGCCACGTATGCAAGAATTTTGTAAATTAGAAAGGGAATAAAACTTTGAGATTAGGGGAAGTTCCGAATAGAAACAGTGTCAAATACGCATAAAGTTTCAAGATTGGACCGCAAGAGAAGGGACATTTGTAGGGGTAACGATAGGTAGGCGCAACTTAAGAAAAGGGCGTGCATTCTAAATCTTAATTACTTAATTCTGGGACTTATTCGTGTGATGACCCTTGTGAATGTAATTTTCATTTTAAGTAGTGTAGCACCTAGTGACGCGCTTGAGTAAGATTTAGCGGCTATTGCGAGGAATCTTTTCGAGCAACATTTCTGCGACTTACGGCAACTGACATTTCGCTTAATTATTGTTATAGAAGTAATTAATTCGTAAATTCAACAGTCGTCGACTCTTGTCAAACTGAACATTTTAGTCAACATTAAAATTGATCACCTACTAAACTGATGTTATCCTTTCAAAATACACTCACGTATATCATGGGATAAAGGACTCATAGCTATACCACTAAGCAGATGGCGCACGAGACAACGCAGAACGAGCTACAAGATGACATAAAACTCATCAACAGAGAAGGTAACATTATACGTTATAAAAATATGAAGCTGGGAGCGGCATCAAAGTTGTCGTAGAGAACGGCTTCAACACCCACGCGATACATCACAGAGAAAATTACAGACTATTTCGCAATTTTAAAAAAAATTATCCCTCAAATTTTCAACCCTATATTTAAATCTAAAATCGTTTAAGGCTCCAGAAAAGCTCTGAAAACGTACGCTTTATATGTATACCGCAAGAATATTGAAATAAGGCCTGAATGTGTCTGTCGTGTGTTCGAGGCCTAAAGTTATGTTTCGTTACACTTAATTTGACCCCAATTGTAGGTTCCCAATTAAAAAAATTAAATTGACCCTAAAATGATTATCATAACGTCCTCCAAACAAAACATGACTAATGTCATTTACTCTCCCATAATATCAAGCAACTTTTACTAAAGACATTTCTTTCTACGACGCTTAGTTTTGGAGATATTGTACAGTCTCAACATAAATGGTTCACCCTGTACAGTAGCTCTCAGAAGTATTTTATAGAGACAACAAATAAAGAAAAATCTATATATGGCAATCCATTTAAATAAACAAGATACTACGATATGTAATATATTTCCTTATGCATAAATTTTAAATACAAAGGCTTGGTCATAAATAAAAATTAACATAATTATGCAGGTACAAAGATATGTGTAAAACGAAACAGAAGCAAAGTAACAAACAACGATGACTTCTTTTGTTTTGCTTTACTTAATACTCAATTGCATAGCCTTTTGCTTCAATGACCGCAACACATCTTTTCGGCATTTAATCAACAAGTTTAGTCAAATGCACCTGTGGAATATTTATCTACCCATTCAGCAATGCTGTGTAAAACTCTTTCCTGTTGCTGTAGTTTATCTGGCGAGCACATCTATTAAGTATTTCCTAAAGGTACTCAATTGAGTTAAGGTTCGGACTTTAACTTGGCCACTCCAAAACGTTAATCCTATTTTCTGCAAAACTTCCTTGGTATGGCCAGGTTTATACTCAAGATCACTGTCGCGTTGAAACTTCCAATTACGTGGCATATTTGGTCTTCCAAGAGGAATCATATTGTTAACCAGTATGCTGCCATACTTCAGCCTGTCCATTGTTCCATCAATTTCGACTAGAGGACCAACACTACTTCGTGAAAACAACCCCATTCCAGATATTACCTCCTCCATGCTTCATGGTAGGTATCTGGTGCTTATGGCCATTTCTCTTGTTGGTCAAGCATACCTTATCCCATCTGATGAAAACAGACTGAATTTGTATCCATCACTCAAAAGAGTTTTGGGCCAGTCATCAGTGTTCCATGTTGCATACTTCTTAGCAAACTATAGCCTGGCCTTATTCTTCTTGCCAACAAGGAGTTTCCGATAGGGTCGTCTACACTTGAGATCAACAGATGCTAAATGACGTTTAACTGTAGGAATGTTGACTTTTTACTCCATACTTTTCCACAAGTTCGTCACGCATTGCTTGAGCTACCTTTTTAGTATTAGCCCCTGATTGCCTACGAATTACTCTATTTCCCTTTACAGTTGTTTTCCTGGGCCGACCACTTCGGAGATAGATCTCAGCCGTCCCTCTCATTTCTGACGTTGACACTCACAAGCTATTGGGAGACAGCAAATTCCTTTGCAACAAAGGATTGTGTCTGGCTATTATTAATAGCATTTAAGACATCTTGTCTTAATTCAAGTGAACATTCCTTCGTTTTGGGCAATACCAGAAACAAATAGAAACATTTGAATCACTTAAATTAGCATTTATTTGGTATTTTAGTGTATTTGTTTCTTTAAAAATGTATAAAATACTTATGAAGTATTAAGGAATTGAAGCTACTTGATAAATTGTATGTTCTCCTGCATTCTACACACTCAATACAATGAGAAACACTATCAGTAGGCCTGAAGAATATTTTGAAATCTATAAAAATCATGGAAAGGTAATCAGGCTAGGGATAGATGCATCTGTACAAAATTGGAAGTATGCTGCAAAGGAAACATTGAAGTCACCAGGATCCTGGCATTTTATATTAAAGGCGTCTAAACATATTATTTTACAACGTTTTACCTCAGGCAAAGTTCTAGTGAAAGGCGAGGCAAATTATCGGTCGGATTTGTGTGTAAACAAGACCATTCTGAAGCGAGGCAAAACCTTAGAAATGTTTATTGCAAGGAATTTAGGTGTAGGTGTAAAGGCAACGGAGGAAAAAGTTAAAATCTGAAAAATGTATTAAAAAAACATTTGGTGATAACTGAGAGGAAAATGGAAGCCTGTATTTTGCAAGAATTTAATATCTAAAAACAATATTGCCAATGACGATAAAGTAGTAGATGTTTGTGAGAGTTTCTTGGATAGTGAGGAAGGAAAACTTAGAATTTGATATGTTTGTTTTTCAACACGTTATTGGTATTACATTTTAAACATAATATGTAAATTTTACAAGTCATAAGATGTATGTGATATGAAAACTGGTCAATTTTAGTGAGCAAACTATGAAAGAAGTGATTTATTGATATCCTTATACGAAATTGGTGAAACAATTGTGAAAATTTAGTGTTTTTAACTGAAATTAAATCAGAAATGGTTATAATTACACAAACATTACAAGACGTCATTTATTAACATTGTCAAACACGAATATTGAGAAGTAAATCGAAATTTAGTATTGTGTTTTCACCAAAACTCGCCAAATCCACTACCGTTGTGTGCAAAACTCGCCTTATCCCTAATTGAATTTTGATTTACCGCCATATTATTTGAGACTGATTTTCAAGAGAATACATGCATCTTTAAGGGTCTAGTCCGGACATTATTACATTAAATTAATTTTCATATGTTCCTCTGTTTGCCTAATTTTAGTTTTTCACGTTTTCTGAAAATTCGTTTTACCTGAATAAGGCGAGTTTTGCACTTGACGACCTCACATGTAATCGTGAGATCAAGCAGTCTCCTTTCTGAAGCACCAGTTAATTTTAATTCTGCGTGCCCATTTAAATAGCTTCTACAAAATGTTTTTGAGCACTACTGTAGTTAGTGTAGTTAGCGAAAGGGAACAACAGAAATTTGCAGCGTAGGGCAACACAATCCCTTGTTTAATTCATGATTTTATTTGTGCTTGTTTACGTATCTCTCTTAAATAAACAATTAATGCTCAGTAAGAACAAGAGGGGGAACAAAAACCTTTATGATAGGCGGATAATATTTTTATCCAAATTTGATGAGCAAACTAATATAAGATCCTGAACATGTTAGGAGTTTAGAAGTAGTCAGACGGAGGGACCTCCAGTAACTGGAGCACAGCACCGCAACTAGGGCACTTTGTGCTTCCAACGTAACCCCTGGGAGGAAGGGAAGAAAGGGGGAACTGGAAGGGCAACAGATCCGTACGACTATGTGACGAATCTCTAAATTATTCTAACACGACACCAGGCCTGACGCCGACTAGCCCTGCCTTAGCCACCCGTAACCTGGGGATTCCGGGAATAGACAAGCACACTCCCAGAAAGGAAGGGGGCCCAGCCAAGCGCAAAGCAGAAATCTTTCCAAAGTGCAAGTTCCTACAATCTTGAAACGATGAGGTGAAACAGATGAAAAGAAGTGATGGACTGGAAATTCGAGGTAGTCGAGGAACCACCCCAGTATTCGCCTACCGACCTGGAGAGACCACAAAAAAACCCAAGGTTAAAGTGACCTCCCGTCGGGAATCGAACCTGGGACCTCCCGAATGCGAGCCTTACGCGCTACCGCGGAGCCATCTGATTAGGTCACATACTCCTTTATTTATATCTCGTTTATTTAGCAGCAATCAAACAAACCATAAAACGGATTATGCAGAAGTGAGGAAAATGCCTTCCTTTCCCGAGTGCCGGGATTAGGCAATCTGCACGACACTACCTAGCAGCACACTATTATACCATGTCGAGGGACTGTCATTCTGAGAGGAAGCGGAGGGTTATTGAGTTTTTTATTTATGGACGCTCTTTAACTACTATGGTCCTTAGCGTCCCATTCTATATTGGGCGTGAAAGACCGGTAATTTTGCTTAGAGGCCTCTTTATCAGGCTTGAGGTTCTTTTAAGTGCCGTAAATCTACGACACGACCACCGGCTTTACTTCCCTTCCGAAGGAAGCCATGCTAAGGATTTTTACGCTCGAAAAAAAGAGTCCAAATGTCACGCGAATCAGCTTTTCGCCGCTCCTGGTTAACAGTATTGAAAGCAAGAGACCTTGCTCCCATGGCTCTCGTTGGTTGTACTACGCTATCCTCCTCCTCGCTAAGCACTCCACAAGAGAGAGAAAGACAGCAGACACCTTGAAATATGTGCTGTTATGCACGCCTAGTCTTCCGGCTCTGATATTCATCCAAAATGTATGGAGATTATGGCACTACGGCATAGAGGACGAAAACGGCACTCGCGAGCTCTGCTGAATGATGGCAGGCTCCTATTGACTTTCTGTGAATTCCGCGTGGAACAAACGGCGTGGCAACGTAATGCGCGGTGCTTGCCCTGTTTGACCGCCCTGCATTAACAGAAAGCTAATAGGAGCCATGTCCACACTAATAAGAGATAGCAGACTTGTCATCAGATGACAACGAAACCAGTAATCTATAATAATATTACAAAGACAGAAAATGTGAGTGTGTGTGTGTGTGGGGGGGGGATAATCTCGGAAACCATTCAACCCATTTAATAGTTCTTTCATTCATTTCTTATGTCGCATTTCTACGAGGTTAATGATTACATTACAAATGGACGAAACTACATAGGTACAAGTGAAAACGTTATACGTAGCTATTGATAATTTGGCAGTGCGCAGTTCCAGAAGAAAAGCAAAAGCAGAGGAATTCTGAAAGGAAAATATGACGACAAAATATATTAGCTTCTGTTCACACTAAGTTCGGGTGGAGTACGTGTAGAGGATAACAACGCAATAGATTTAGTGAATCTCGAGGAGGTGTGGTCGAGGCAAGAATTTATTTGACATTTACGATGATGGAAAGGAAATATATTTTCTTTGCAGTTATTAACGTCACCGCCTATGCGCGGAACTGCTGTAAACATTAACAACCTGAATGGCAAAAGGCTGCCTAATGATCAGTGGTGCGGGAGTAGCGGAAATTGCTCCTATGTATGTTTCTTTCTTCAATATCTCTTTCTTCGGAGTTCATGCACGTCGACATAATGGGATTTCTGGAGTTCATATCATGATGTATTTTGTTACTGATAGCCTCTGCGGTCCAGTGTAGTGTTCAGCGAGCATTCTAAGTTCAAATGGTCCTGGAACTGAGCTTTTCTTTGTTACTTTTCCTTTTCTGGAATCTGGAAAGTGTGAATCTGAGAATGTTTCAAAGATAAAAGGAATAACATACCCAATTTTTAAACCAGGGTTGAAATGGGTAGCTGCGACCACCGTAGCGTTTCTATTTGTAATTTTCTATACTTGTTTTCAGGCTTTAAATCGACTAAAGCTAAAAGTGACGTGAAACTAATATTAGGTGCTGTGTTGCCAGTTGCGGCGCTGGAACCTTGGCTCGCGGAAAGGGCAGTTTTGTACGTCTCGATTCATACATTTTCGCTAAAATAAATCAATCAATTTCTAATTTACCATGTTAAATATATCTAACACTATCATAACAGCGAATTTACCTATTCAGAATCCAGGACGCTTAACAAAACACAAAATCCGCCTGTTATTGTAGCCACAAACGAAAGAAGATTGCCACAGGGTTGCCAGGTGATTCTGTTCTCATGTCGCCAACATTTAAGGTTGGTTCACAATAACCCGAGAACGGTAACCAAAACAAAAACGAGAACGGGAAGCAATGCAACATACAAGATTTTGGTTCACAATAGACCGTTAACGAGAACGGGAATGCATATCGATCAAAAGTCGATTTTGCTCATTGGGATTTCATTGGTTTTTAATTGACCAATGATACTTTTTCACCTGTTTCCAATTGAGCCTACATAATGCGGGTTAACCAACGTCAAAATTCAATAGAGTAAACATTATCTAAATGCAGATCCATTACGTTTTCGATTCCTCTAGTCGTACCCCTTATTTAATGGCGTACATTAAAGCTGTTTGTTCTTTGTTAATTTCTTTCGTTTTTGCTGTTCTTGGTGGTTTTTGCTATTCCTTTTGAGGCAATAGCCAGTTTTGAGTTGCATAAAAACAAACCACAGGTGAGCCTTTCACTAGAGGAACCAACGCTCAATGGACCTGCGGGTGTCAGGATTTAAGGTTAGGGTGCGCATATGCTAAATTTCTACCAACTTCATGTTTCCAGCTTACGACTAGCTGCTGTTTCATGTTAAGACCGCCTAGAATAATCTCTACAGTAAAGAGTCTAATACGTACAATATGGATCTAATATGCCGTGTACGGGTACGGGTACGAGAACGAGAAAGTTACAACTTGGCCAAGTCTTCTTTCCCGTTCCCGGGGCCCGGGAAAGCTTCCCATCAACTGTAAACACTCCCATTAGAATACATGTATTTGAACTTTGTCGTTCTCATTCTGGTTATCGTTCTCGGTTGTTGTGAACCAGACTTTAAACAAAAAGGCGCCATAACTCGCTGTCTTGTCAATTAAATCTTACTTACTTACCTACCTTTCGCTTACCCACCTCTTATGTAGGGCTTACACCCCCTAAGACTTACAACCCCGCCTAGGGTCAGAGGCGGACATGGAATCAGAGAATGAAGAACCTGGAACGGGGGATCGGCCCGTAACCAGTATGAGAGTGAGGAAGATGATGATATGAAAAGAAGGCGATATGGATGAAAGGAAGGGCGATGGAGCAATTGGTGGAATGAATGGCGGGGGAAACCAAAGAACCCGAAAAAACCAACTAGACGCTGCTTCGTCCCTCATGCGGGCCCCTGGGGTTGCGCCCAGGCCGCCTTGGTGGAAGGCGAGCGCTCTAACCACTTAACCACCACGCCACCACATGAAATCTTAATGTTGGCAAAATTCCTTAGATTGTAAATAAACTTCCGAATGTGGAAATAGGTTGGAAGTGCTGCTGCATTATGGAAGGTATTCTGTGTTTGATTTTAATAATAATAAAGTTATACCAAGTTTGTATAAAACCAACGACGCTCCAAGTCCACCCGGAAGCAAAACCAAGCTTTAAAACTAAGCTGAATGTTAACACTAAGGCTTGTCAACAGCAAAAGAGATGGTAAAGTAGGGAACTTTTAAGGAAATCTGTCTGGTAAAATCCAACTACTTCTAACAGGTACGTTCAAATACTATGTAGGGGAAAGGTCCCTATATTGAATCACTTAAGCCTAAGTAGTAAATAATAATTATAATTTCAAATCAAAGTTTTCAGAAACACAGGCGTTAAAGTGACAAATCCTTGCGCTATAAATATCCTCAATACAATTTAAAATTAATAAAAGTATTAATCAAATAAGATTTAAAAAGCGAGATGGTGTAAATCGGTTTAAATTAGGAACGTGTTCTCTAAATTGGACCACCCGTGTCTTAAAATGAACCACATATTTTTAAATTTAAAAGTATTTTTATTAATACAAAATACACATACTTTTTGTACATTCAAAACAAATATGCTATCAGCAACAAAAGTAGAGACCAAAATTTTAATAGCAATTTCCTTGAACATTTTGAATTTTTATACACAATGACAATCACTTGGTTTTTGAAATAGGTATGATTTGCAAATATAGAGTTTTTACTAATTTTTACTCTCATACAAAAGAATCGAATTATATACAGTCTTCACAATAAAACACTTTCTTCTTGGCACTAACTTTTGAACACTTTTGGTGAAGCCATATGCTACAACTCATACACTCGATCATGTCCATCATCTCAGACAGTTCACAAATTTTACAATACTAGTCTTTGGGTTCATTTCTGCTTCACTGTACTGGAGCTTTCTCTTTAATGCTTTATTTAGTGATGATGAAGATGCCGCTTTTTTGCTTTGTATCTTCCCCAATGAATTATTGTAAGGGCTGCTTGTGATGACTGCAACGGGTGATGTTTTTTGTTTCCTTGTTCTGGTAAATTTAGGAATCGGGGATATTTCAGAAACAGACTTATTGCTAGTCATGTTTGAAGACTTTTCTGGGCAGAGAGGATTAGGTGTAGGGATGTCATCAGAAGGGCTAGGCCTACTAGGTGTAGGAGACGGCACTGGATGTTGGGGAGATGAGTTTGAAAGACTTGTGTTAGGTTCATTCTCATGGCTGAAGGTAGTTGGAGCAAAGTCGTAATCCTGCAAAACGTCTCTGTCGAGTGGCCAAATTCCAGTTTTTGCATAACCACTCGTTGCATTTACCGCGGTTGCAGCTTTACCATAAGCTTCTCCTGTTAAAGCTGCAACCTGAAACTGGGTTATATTTATTGATGGGTTACTTCGAAGCCATTTATCTGCAGCCTGATTGTAGAAATATGACAAAGGCTTGAAGAATGATAGGTCACACGGTTGAAGCCTGTGTGTTGTATGTGTGGGCAAGGAGAGCATTACAACACAATTTTCCCTAGCAAGAGTGATGGCTTCTAAATTCTTGGTATGGGTGGAATGGCCATCAAGGATTAGTAAAACTTTGTTGTTGGTGCTGGGCCTCACAATGGCAATGAAATGGTGCAACCACTTAAGGAACAATTCACTAGTAATGCAGCCACTTTCAGAACATGTGCATGTTGCACCTGCTGGTACATCGGTGTTCAGCTCGTCCTTAAATCTCAATCCCTTGAAAATAAGCATGGGGGGAACGCACATTTCAGTTGTAGTCGTGCAGCACACACATGTTGTGTTGGTGCCTCTTTCGCCGTTTGTTAGTGCACCAACTTGGTGCTTTCCGCGTTATGCCAATATTTTCTGAGGCCTCTGAACAGTAGAGAACCCGGACTCTTCCATATTGAAAATATTAGCCGGAGATAACTCATATTTGTTATACAAACTAGTGAGAATGTCAAAAAACTCTATCACTCGTTCTTTGGAAAACCCCAAAGCTCTAGCTACTGACGTAGCTTCTGGCAGTCGCAAAGAGAGTTCTGGGTGGCGTGACATGAACTCATAATACCACTTCTTCCCTGCTTTGCCATTTTTTAACCTATTGGGAATCCCATTGGCTTTTGCAATTAGAAAAGCTAATACTTGAAGATCAGCTTGTGTGATGCCAAATAGATGGGATTATAGATCTAAAATATGGGAAACAAGATCACGTTCCATTTCTGGGTCCAAATCTGTAGCTCGTCCAAATCTTTGCTCACTTCCTTTGGCATAGACATTCGTGCCTAACAGTCTTCTCTTCAACGTGGCTATACATCCTTGCAACCTCATTTATACCTGTATTTCCATTACGGAAAGCGTCGCGGCTCTTTCCATATCTTCTTCTTCCCATTTCCCATATTTCTTTTCTTTAATCATTCTAAAAGAAAAAAGGAAAATAAAATAAAATTGCCTGAGTATTTTTTTAGTAATTCTTCCCAAACAGTTTTACCTGTTCCCACTTTACGATTTTTTAAAGGTTTTGATTGCTTTTGTTTTGAAAGGAACTTAGAATGTTTACAATTCTTAAAATAATAAAATTATACTCTAGGAAACTATGATTTTTACGGTTTCATCAGTTTTTGCTGGAAAAGTAATTAGCAAGTTTTACTTTGCGCCGTCATGTTGCCATGTTAGCTCAGTTGGCTAGAACAACGGCGCGGAAAACCGAAGATCTGTGGTTCAAATCCCGGCTAGAGCATTACATTTTTCAGTCTCATTCTAATTTTCCAATCTCTACAAATGTTTCGTAATAGTTTTAGATATCACTTCCATGAAACTCACGCACTGGACAGGTTTAACTCCAGTTTTACTAAATTTCTCTAGATTTAGATCTGGAACAGGCGAGCGAAAGAGACTTACACATAGCGGTGGCCTCCTAGCAAGCTGCAGCGTCTTTGCTGTTAGAAGGCAGAGTGGTGACTTTTCTTAAAAGTAACGCTAATTTTAATAGGCCTAGAATAGACCCCTAAATGTTTCGTCCTTTCACTTTCTTCTTCGTAAAATAATCTGTTGGTCTTCAAGTAACGAAGTATCTTCTAGACGCATATTTCTGCAACAGGGCAGAATATTACCAAATAAATACATAATGATAAGTAGTTCCTCTGAACTATTGTTAAAGTATTTTCAAACCGCTTTATACATTTCTTTATAATGTAGCTCAATTAAGTCTCGTTTGATTTAGAATTGAAAAAGGCACAAAAAGACAGTTTATGTCGGAATTTCATCAATTTTATATTCTGTGATATCTTTGAATATCAGAATGTACTTAAGACAATGGATAGTTTAAAAGAAACGGAACAGATTTTTCCTTTGCATCCCTTTTGTAAAACCAATTTATTCCACACAATTCGCAATTTAAGTTTCTGCACAATAATTTTCGGTGTAATACATCCGGCAACTGCGAAAGGTCCAGTTTTTTTTTTTTTTAATTTGTGGACGCTCTTTAACTGCTGTGGTCCTTAGCGTCCCATTCTATATTGGGCGTGAAAGACCGGTAATTTTGCTCAGAGGCCTCTTTATCAGGCTTGAGGTTCTTTTACGTGATGTAAATCTACGACACGGGACCACTGGCTTTACTTCCCTTCCGAGGGAAGCCATGCTAAGGATTTTAACGCGCGAAAACATCCATCGCCCTCCGCCGGGTTTGAACCCGCGACCTTTCTCCCGCGTTACACTCCCTGAGTTAAGGTGGATTTTCATAGCAGCACACGTTCCACGCCGCTTGCAACGTCGAGCGCAGTACGTAGCAGACTCAATGAAAATAATTGAAATGTTTTCCTAAACTACGCAGTTCGTCTTGCGCCAGCATAATGCTCCTGGCGCGACAGACCTACTGCATCAAGAGTCTAGTGCGCTGTGCGCTGTGCGCTGCGTGATAGAGTCGTGTGTGGAGTAGTAATTAATACACCATGCATGTTACAAAATGACACCTCCTACTGTTCGATTTCCAGCTGCAGATGACGAACAGCTAATTGAATTGGTTGCTGGACACTCCATTTTGTGGAATATGGCGGATGCAGACTTCAAAAAGGATTTGATATAGGAGAAACAAAAGGAAATGTCCCATTAACAGTGAATGCTGTTCTTTGTCCTGTTCTTGTTCCTTTTATTCGAGGCTCTAGTTTTGAAATATTCAGCACGGCTTCTGACTTTAAATCATTCAGATCTTGAAAAACCGCCAACCCCAGCCAAGAGAATCATACTATTCGTTGGTAACTCATATGTTATACATATCTTGTATGTCTTCATCATTTGGATGTTTATAAAGATGGTCATGCCAAAGTAAATTACGAAGACAGCAGCATAGCATAATTATTAAGTCCAGTGTTTCCGGCTTGAGTTTATAGACGTGAAAAGTATTCTGAACGTAGAACACATGTCAAATGCGTTTTCAGATACCCTTCTAGCCTTACTCAATTGGTAATTAAAGTGTTTTTTTTTTCATCTTCCAGTGCTTGTCCTTTACAGTGTGTTTCATGACATGCTCATCTAACCCTTAGGCCTCGTCGCCTAATATGACATGACGCAACAAAACATTTGATTGTGGTAAGCACCTTGGTGATAGGGATATTAATACATTACTTACTAGCCGACCCATTTCAGATTTATTAAAGATTCCAGCATCTCCTTCCTTGCCACAGCAGCCGACATCGACAACAAGAAACTTATAGTTAGCATCTACCATAGCAAGAAGGAATGTTGAAAAATAACCGTTGTAATTGTAGTATAAAGTCCCTGTATTGTCAGGTGCAACAACTCTTACATGCTTCCCATCAATTGCTGCAACAGCAGTTGGAAATTTCATCTAGTCCAGAATTCATTCGCCTTTTCCTCCCAGTCAATTTGACTAGGGAGAGGTAAAAATCGGGTAATAGCTTCTCTTTGAGTGTTTTAAGTACTCCTGGTATGAGTATCGAGATGGTAGCGGGAGATATTCGGTATGAAAATGCCAATGAACGAAAATACGCTCCTATTGCAAGAAATCTGAAAAGAAACGAAAACATGAGATGTTTCCCACAAAACAACAAATAATATATAAACAACTGTCTTATTTTAAAGCGCAAACCCTCATTAAGGTTTATTTCTCTTTTATCAGATGTACAATGCAAAATGAGATGGAAAAGTATCAGAGTTCAATACAAGAGGCAGAGAAACAAGAAAAGAATGCAGGTACAGGGTCGGCAGCTACAAAGAAAAGATAACTTATTGGGATTGACTAAGATTCCTGAATATAGTAAAAGATGAACAAGACAATTTTTGTAACATCCAAGCTGAATATGGAAAAAGAAATGAGACGCTGGAAGAAACTATTAGTGGTCTTGGTTACGAAATAACCGATGATCCATTAAAAATCCATTATCCTGATACTGGAAGTACAGGACAGGAACCCCGAAATTAAGAGAGAAAAAAAGAGACGATTCACCACAACGTTCCAATTGCCAGATGCCTGAACTGAATAAAAAGGTCAGAAAATATAACTTTTCGAAGTTGATTAATGAAAGAAAAGAAGAGCGACTAGAAACCAGAAAATACTTTGAAAACATTACGCAATCACAACCTGAGGATGAAATCTCTCTCTTCTTCAAAGCCATGGCAGCGACTGTTACAAAGTTTCATCCTCAAGACAGAAGTGAAGCAAAAATGAAGATATTTAAAGTTGTCAGTCAAATAGAAGACCGCAATCAGAGATCCAGATCTGCACTAAGAATTTCTACACTCAAAAAGAAATAAACATGGTGAGCACTGGTGAGCCCTCATCGTACTCATCTGATACCAAGACCAACAATGAAGGCAAAGCAACATACTGCAGCACTGGAGAACGTTCATCTTACTCATCTAGCACCACGACCAACAATGAAGACAAAACAACACACTGCAGCACTTGTGATCGTCCATCTTACTCATCTAGCGCCACGACCAACAATGAAGGAAAAGCAACATACCGAAGCACTAGTGAACGTTCATCTTACTCATCTAGCGCCACGACCAACAATGAAGACAAAACAACATACTCCAGCACTTGTGAACGTCCATCTTACTCATCTAGCGCCACGACCAACAGTGACAACAAAACAACATACTGCAGCACTGGTGAACGTCCACCTTACCCATCTAGAACCACGACCAATAATGAAGACAAAATACATACTACAGCACTGGTGAACGTTCATCTTACTCATCTAGAACCACGACCAATAATGAAGACAAAACCACATACAGCATCATTGGTGAACGTTCATCTTACTCATCTAGCGTCACGAAAAACAATGAGGACAAAACAACATACTGCAGCACTGGTGAACGTTCATCTTACTCATCTAGCACCACGATCAACAATGAAGGCAAAGCAACATACTGCAGCTCTGGTGAACGTTCATCTTACTCATCTAGTGCCACGATCAATTACGAAGACAAAGCAACATACTGCAGCACTGGTGAACTTTCATTTTACTCATCTAGCGCCACGATCAACAACGAAGGCAAAGCAACATACTGCAGCACTGGTGAACGTTCACATTACTCAACTAGCACCACGATCAACAATGAAGACAAAACAACATACTCCAGAACTGGTGAACGTTCATCTTACTCATCTAGCGCCACGATCAACAATGAAGACAAAGAACATACTGCAGCACTTGTGAACGACCATTCTACCCATCTAGCTCGACGAACAACAATGAAGACAAAACAACATACTGCAGCATTTGTGAACGTTCATCTTACTCATCTAGCACCACGATCAACAATGAAGACAAAACAACATACTGCACCACTTGAGAACGTCCATCTTACTCATCTAGAACCACGATCAACAATGAAGACAAAACAACATACTGCAGCACTTGAGAGCGTCCATCTTACTCATCTAGAACCACGACCAACAATGAAGGCAAAGCAACATACAGCAGCACTGGTGAACGTTCATCTTACTCATCTAGCGCCACAACCAAAAATAAAGACAAAACAACATACTCCAGCACTTGTGTTCGTCCATCTTACTCATCTAGCACCACGACCAACAATGAAGGCAAAGCAACATACTGCAGCACTAGTGAACGTTCATCTTACTCATCTAGCGCCACGATCAACAATGAAGACAAAACAACATACTGCAGCACTTGTGAACGTCCATCTTACTCATCTAGCGCCACGACCAACAGAGACAACAAAACAACAAACTGCAGCACTGGTGAACGTCCATCTTACTCATCTAGAACCACGACCAACAATGATGACAAAACAACATACTGCAGCACTTGTGAACGTTCATCTTACTCATCTAGCGCCATCACCAAAAATGAAGACAAAACATACTGCAGCACCTGTAAACGTCCATCTTACTCATCTAGAACCACGACCAACAATGAAGACAAAACAACATACTGCAGCACTAGTGAACGTTCATCTTACTCATCTAGCGCCACGATCAGCAATGAAGACAAAACAACATACTGCAGCACTTGTGAACGTCCATCTTACTCATCTAGCGCCACGACCAACAGTGACAAAAAAACAACAAACTGCAGCACTGGTGAACGTCCATCTTACTCATCTAGAACAACGACCAACAATGATGACAAAACAACATACTGCAGCACGTGTGACCGTTCATCTTACTCATCTAGCGCCACGATCAACAATGAAGACAAAACAACATGCTGCAGCACTTGAGAACGTCCATCTTACTCATCTAGAACCACGATCAACAATGAAGACAAAAAAACATAATGACGCACTTGAGAACGTCCATCTTCCTCATCTAGAACCACGATCAACAATGAAGACAAAACAACATACTGCAGCACTGGTGAACGTTCATCTTACTCATCTAGCGCCACGACCAATAATGAAGACAAAATACACACTACAGCACTGGTGAACGTTCATCTTACTCATCTAGAACCATGACCAATTATGAAGACAAAACCACATACAGCATCATTGGTGAACGTTCATCTTACTCATCTAGCGTCACGAACAACAATGAGGACAAAACAACATACTGCAGCACTGGTGAACGTTCATCTTACTCATCTAGAACCACGATCAACAATGAAGGCAAAGCAACATACTGCAGCACTGGTGAACGTTCATCTTACTCATCTAGTGCCATGATCAACAATGAAGACAAAGCAACATACTGCAGCACTGGTAAACGTTCATTTTACTCATCTAGCGCCACGATCAACAATGAAGGAAAAGCAACATACTGCAGCACTGGTGAACGTTCACATTACTCATCTAGCACCACGATCAACAATGAACACAAAACAACATACTCCAGCACTGGTGAACGTTCATCTTACTCATCTAGCGCCACGATCAACAATGAAGACAAAGAACATACTGCAGCACTTGTGAACGACCATCTTACCCATCTAGCGCCACGATCAACAATGAAGACACAACAACATACTGCAGCATTTGTGAACGTTCATCTTACTCATCTAGCACCACGATCAACAATGAAGACAAAACAACATACTGCAGCACTTGAGAACGTCCATCTTACTCATCAAGAATCACGATCAACAATGAAGACAAAACAACATACTGCAGCACTTGAGAGCGTCAATCTTACTCATCTAGAACCACGACCAACAATAAAGGCAAAGCAACATACTGCAGCACTAGTGAACGTTCATCTTACTCATCTAGCGCCATGACCAACAATGAAGACAAAACAACATACTGCAGCACTTGTACACGTCCATCTTTCTCATCTAGAACCACGACCAACAATGAAGACAAAACAACATACTGCAGCACTAGTGAACGTTCATCTTACTCATCTAGCGCCACGATCAACAATGAAGAAAAAACAACATACTGCGGCACTTGTGAAAGTCCATCTTTCTCATCTAGCGCCACGACCAACAGAGACAACAAAACAAAAAACTGCAGCACTGGTGAACGTCCATCTTACTCATCTAGCGCCATGACCAACAATGAAGACAAAACAACATACTGCAGCACTTGTAAACGTCCATCTTACTCATCTAGAACCACGACCAACAATGAAGACAAAACAACATACTGCAGCACTAGTGAACCTTCATCTTACTCATCTAGCGCCTCGACCAACAGTGACAACAAAACAACAAACTGCAGCACTGGTGGACCTCCATCTTACTCATCTAGAACCACGACCAACAATGATGACAACACAACATACTGCAGCACGTGTGACCGTTCATCTTACTCATCAAGCGCCACGATCAACAATGAAGACAAAAGAACATGCTGCAGCACTTTACAACATCCATCTTACTCATCTAGAACCACGATCAACAATGAAGGCAAAGCAACATACTGGAGCACTGGTGAACGTCCATCTTACTCATCTAGAACCACGACCAACAATGAAGGCAAAGCAACATACTGCAGCACTGGTGAACGTTCATCTTACTCATCTGACTCCAAGACTAATAAGGAAGGCAAAACAACATACTGCAGCACTGGTGAACGTTCATCTTACTCATCTAGTGCCACGACCAACAATGAAGACAAAACAACATACTGCAGTACTTGTGACGTTCATCTTACTCATCTAGCGCCACGAACAACAATGAAGACAAAACAACACACTGCAGCACTGGTAAACGTTCATCTTACTCATCTAGCGCCACGATCAACAAGGAAGAGAAAACAACATACTCCAGCACTGGTGAACGTTCATCTTACTCATCTAGCGCCACGAATGAAGACAAAACAACATACTTCAGCACTGGTAAACATTCATCTTAGTTATCTAGCGTCACAACCAACAATGAAGACAAAACAACATATTGCAGCATTGGTGAAAGCTCATCTTACTCATCTGATTTAAAGATCAACAAGGAAGACAAAACAACATCTGCAGCATTGGTGAACGCTCTTCTTACATTAGCGCCACGACCAACAATGAAGGCAAAACAACATATTGCAGGATTGGTGAACGCTGATCTATCTCATCTAGCGCCACGACCAACAATGAAGGCAAAGCAACATACTGCAGCACTGGTGAACGTTCATCTTACTCATCTAGCGCCACGACCAACATAGAAGGCAACACAACATATTGCAGCATTGGTGAACGCTTAGCTTACTCATTTGACTTCAAGACCAACAATGAAGACAAAACAACACCTGCAGCACTGGCCAAAGCTCCTCTTACTCATCTGACTTCAAGACCAACAATGAAGACAAAACAAAATACAGAAGCACTGGCGAACGCTCATTTTACTCATCTAGCGCCACTACCAACAATAAAGGCAAAACAACATACAGCAGCACTGGTGAACGTTAATCTTACTCATCTAGCGCCACGACCAACAATAAAGGCAAAACAACATACAGCAGCACCGGTGAACGTTCATCTTACTCATCTAGCACCACGACCAACAATGAAGACAAAGAAACATACCACAGCACTTGTGAACGTCCATCTTACTCATCTAGCACCACGACCAACAATGGAGGCAAAGCAACATACTCCAGCACTGGTGAACGTTCATCTTACTCATCTAGCACCACGACCAGCAATTAAGGCAAAGCAACATACTGCAGCACTGGTGAACGTTCATCTTAATCATCTGTCGCCACGATCAATAATGAAGACTAAACAATATACTGCAGCACTTGTGAACGTTCATCTTACTCATCTGACTCCAAGACTAATAATGAAGACAAAACAACATATTCCAGCACTTGTGTATCTTCATCTTACTCATATAGCGCCACGATCAACAATGTAGGCAAAACAACATATTCCAGCACCTGTGTACGTTCATCTTTTATTAGCGTCACGATCAACAATGAAGGCACAGCAACATACTGCAGCACTTGTGATCGTCCATCTTACTCATCTCGCACCACGACCAACAATGAAGACAAAGCAACATACTGCAGCACTGGTGAACCCTCATCTGACTTCAACACCAACAACGAAGACAAAACAACATCTGCAGCACTGGCGAACGCCCATCTTACTCATCTAGCGCCACGATCAACAATGAGGGCAAAGGAACATACTGCAGCACTGGTGAACCTCCATCTTACTCATCAAGCGCCACGACCAGCAATGAAGACAAAGCAACATCTGAGGCACTGGCGAACGCTCATCTTACTCATCTAAATCCAAGACTAACAATGAAGACAAAGCAACATACAGCCGCGCTGGTGAACGTTCATCTTACTCATCTAGCTCCACGATCAACAATGAAGACAAAATAACATATTACAGCACTTATGAACGTTCATCGTACTCATCAAGCGCCACGATCAACAATGAAGGCAAAGGAACATACTGCAGCACTGGTGAACGTCCATCTTACTCATCTAGCGCCACGACCAGCAATGAAGACAAAACAACATCTGAGGCACTGGCGAATGCTCATCTTACTCATCTGACTCCAAGACTAACAATGAAGACAAAGGAACATACTGCCGCACTGGTGAACGTTCATCTTACTCATATAGCGCCACGATCAACAATGTAGGCAAAACAACATATTCCAGCACCTGTGTACGTTCATCTTTTATTAGCGTCACGATCAACAATGAAGGCAGAGCAACATACTGCAGCACTTGTGATCGTCCATCTTACTCATCTCGCACCACGACCAACAATGAAGACAAAGCAACATACTGCAGCACTGGTGAACCCTCATCTGACTTCAACACCAACAACGAAGACAAAACAACATCTGCAGCACTGGCGAACGCCCATCTTAATCATCTAGCGCCACGAACAACAATGAAGGCAAAGGAACATACTGCAGCACTGGTGAACCTCCATCTTACTCATCTAGCGCCACGACCAGCAATGAAGACAAAACAACATCTGAGGCACTGGCGAACGCTCATCCTACTCATCTAAATCCAAGACTAACAATGAAGACAAAGCAACATACAGCCGCGCTGGTGAACGTTCATCTTACTCATCTAGCTCCACGATCAACAATGAAGACAAAATAACATATTGCAGCACTTATGAACGTTCATCGTACTCATCAAGCGCCACGATCAACAATGAAGGCAAAGGAACATACTGCAGCACTGGTGAACGTCCATCTTACTCATCTAATGCCACGACCAGCAATGAAGACAAAACAACATCTGAGGCACTGGCGAACGCTCATCTTACTCATCTGACTCCAAGACTAACAATGAAGACAAAGGAACATACTGCCGCACTGGTGAACGTTCATCTTACTCATCTAGCGCCACGATCAACAATGAAGACACAGCAACATACTGCAGCACCTGTAAACGTCCATTTTACTCATCTAGAACCACGACCAACAATGAAGACAAAACAACATACTGCAGCACTAGTGAACGTTCATCTTACTCATCTAGCGCCACGATCAGCAATGAAGACAAAACAACATAGTGCAGCACTTGTGAACGTCCATCTTACTCATCTAGCGCCTTGACCAACAGTGACAAAAAAACAACAAACTGAAGCACTGGTGAACGTCCATCTTACTCATCTAGAACAACGAACAACAATGATGACTAAACAACATACTGCAGCACGTGTGACCGTTCATCTTACTCATCTAGCGCGACGATCAACAATGAAGACAAAACAACATGCAGCAGCACTTGAGATCGTCCATTTTACTCATCTAGAACCACGATCAACAATGAAGACAAAACAACATAATGACGCACTTGAGAACGTCCATCTTCCTCATCTAGAACCACGATCAACAATGAAGACAAAACAACATACTGCAGCACTGGTGAACGTTCATCTTACTCATCTAGCGCCACGACCAATAATGAAGACAAAATACACACTACAGCACTGGTGAACGTTCATCTTACTCATCTAGAACCATGACCAATTATGAAGACAAAACCACATACAGCATCATTGGTGAACGTTCATCTTACTCATCTAGCGTCACGAACAACAATGAGGACAAAACAACATACTGCAGCACTGGTGAACGTTCATCTTACTCATCTAGAACCACGATCAACATAGAAGGCAAAGCAATATACTGCAGCACTGGTGAACGTTCACCTTACTCATCTAGTGCCATGATCAACAATGAAGACAAAGCAACATACTGCAGCACTGGTAAACGTTCATTTTACTCATCTAGCGCCACGATCAACAATGAAGGCAAAGCAATATACTGCAGCACTGGTGAACGTTCACATTACTCATCTAGCACCACGATCAACAATGAACACAAAACAACCTACTCCAGCAATGGTGAACGTTCATCTTACTCATCTAGCGCCACGATCAACAATGAAGACAAAGAACATACTGCAGCACTTGTGAACGACCATCTTACCCATCTAGCGCCACGATCAACAATGAAGACACAACAACATACTGCAGCATATGTGAACGTTCATCTTACTCATCTAGCACCACGATCAACAATGAAGACAAAACAACATACTGCAGCACTTGAGAACGTCCATCTTACTCATCAAGAATCACGATCAACAATGAAGACAAAACAACATACTGCAGCACTTGAGAGCGTCAATCTTACTCATCTAGAACCACGACCAACAATAAAGGCAAAGCAACATACTGCAGCACTAGTGAACGTTCATCTTACTCATCTAGCGCCATGACCAACAATGAAGACAAAACAACATACTGCAGCACTTGTACACGTCCATCTTTCTCATCTAGAACCACGACCAACAATGAAGACAAAACAACATACTGCAGCACTATTGAACGTTCATCTTACTCATCTAGCGCCACGATCAACAATGAAGACAAAACAACATACTGCGGCACTTGTAAAAGTCCATCTTTCTCATCTAGCGCCACGACCAACAGAGACAACAAAACAAAAAACTCCAGCACTGGTGAACGTCCATCTTACTCATCTAGCGCCATGACCAACAATGAAGACAAAACAACATACCGCAGCACTTGTAAACGTCCATCTTACTCATCTAGAACCACGACCAACAATGAAGACAAAACAACATACTGCAGCACTAGTGAACGTTCATCTTACTCATCTAGCGCCACGATCAGCAATGAAGATAAAACAACATACTGCAGCACTTGTGAACGTCCATCTTTCTCATCTAGCGCCTCGACCAACAGTGACAACAAAACAATAAACTGCAGCACTGGTGGACCTCCATCTTACTCATCTAGAACCACGACCAACAATGATGACAACACAACATACTGCAGCACGTGTGACCGTTCATCTTACTCATCTAGCGCCACGATCAACAATGAAGACAAAACAACATGCTGCAGCACTTGACAACATCCATCTTACTCATCTAGAACCACGATCAACAATGAAGGCAAAGCAACATACTGGAGCACTGGTGAACGTCCATCTTACTCATCTAGAACCACGACCAACAATGAAGGCAAAGCAACATACTGCAGCACTGGTGAACGTTCATCTTACTCATCTGACTCCAAGACTAATAAGGAAGGCAAAACAACATACTGCAGCACTGCTGAACGTTCATCGTACTCATCTAGTGCCACGACCAACAATGAAGACAAAACAACATACTGCAGCACTTGTGACGTTAATCTTACTCATCTAGCGCCACGAACAACAATGAAGACAAAACAACACACTGCAGCACTGGTGAACGTTCATCTTACTCATCTAGCGCCACGATCAACAATGAAGAGAAAACAACATACTCCAGCACTGGAGAACGTTCATCTTACTCATCTAGCGCCACGAATGAAGACAAAACAACATACTTCAGCACTGGTAAACGTTCATCTTAGTCATCTAGCGTCACAACCAACAATGAAGACAAAACAACATATTGCAGAATTGGTGAAAGCTCATCTTACTCATCTGATTTAAAGATCAACAATGAAGACAAAACAACATCTGCAGCATTGGTGAATGCTCATCTTACATTAGCGCCACGACCAACAATGAAGGCAAAACAACATATTGCAGGATTGGTGAACGCTGATCTAACTCATCTAGCGCCACGACCAACAATGAAGGCAAAGCAACATACTGCAGCACTGGTGAACGTTCATCTTACTCATCTAGCGCCACGACCAACATAGAAGGCAACACAACATATTGCAGCATTGGTGAACGCTTATCTTACTCATTTGACTTCAAGACCAACAATGAAGACAAAACAACACCTGCAGCACTGGCCAAAGCTCCTTTTACTCATCTGACTTCAAGACCAACAATGAAGACAAAACAAAATACAGAAGCACTGGCGAACGCTCATCTTACTCATCTAGCGCCACTACCAACAATAAAGGCAAAACAACATACAGCAGCACTGGTGAACGTTCATCTTACTCATCTAGCGCCACGACCAACAATAAAGGCAAAACAACATACAGCAGCACTGGTGAACGTTCATCTTACTCATCTAGCACCACGACCAACAATGAAGACAAAGCAACATACCACAGCACTTGTGAACGTCCATCTTACTCATCTAGCTCCACGACTAACAATGGAGGCAAAGCAACATACTCCAGCACTGGTGAACGTTCATCTTACTCATCTAGCACCACGACCAGCAATTAAGGCAAAGCAACATACTGCAGCACTGGTGAACGTTCATCTTAATCATCTGTCGCCACGATCAACAATGAAGACTAAACAATATACTGCAGCACTTGTGAACGTTCATCTTACTCATCTGACTCCAAGACTAATAATGAAGACAAAACAACATATTCCAGCACTTGTGTATCTTCATCTTACTCATATAGCGCCACGATCAACAATGTAGGCAAAACAACATATTCCAGCACCTGTGTACGTTCATCTTTTATTAGCGTCACGATCAACAATGAAGGCAGAGCAACATACTGCAGCACTTGTGATCGTCCATCTTACTCATCTCGCACCACGACCAACAATGAAGACAAAGCAACATACTGCAGCACTGGTGAACCCTCATCTGACTTCAACACCAACAACGAAGACAAAACAACATCTGCAGCACTGGCGAACGCCCATCTTACTCATCTAGCGCCACGATCAACAAAGAAGACAAAACAACATACTGCAGCACAGGTGAACGTTCTGCTTACTCATCTAGCCCCACGATCAACAATGAAGACAAAGCAACATACTGCAGCACTTGTGATCGTCCATCTTACTTATCTAGCTCCACGACCAACAAAAAAGACAAAACAACATACTGCAGCACTTGTGAACGTTCATCTTACTCATCTAGCGCCACGATCAACAATGAAGACAAAACATAATACTCCAACACCGGTGAACGTTCATCTTACATTAGCGCCACGATCAACAATGAAGGCAAAGCAACATACTGCAGCACTGGTGTACGTTCACCTTACTCATCTAGCGCCACGATCAACAATGAAGAAAAAACAACATACTGCAGCACTTGTGAACGTTCATCTTACTCATCTAGCGCCACGATCAACAATGAAGACAAAACAACATATTGCAAAATTGGTGAACGGTCATCTTACTCATCTAGCGCCACAACCAACAATGAAGGCAAAGCAACATACGGCTGCACTGGTGAACGTTCATCTTACATTAGCACCACGACCAACAATGAAGGCAAAACAACATATTGCAGCATTGGTGAACGCTCATCTTACCCATTTGACTTCAAGACCAACAATGAAGACAAAACAACATCTGCAGCACTGGCGAAAGCTCATCTTACTCATCAGACTTCAAGAACAACAATGAAGACAAAACAACATACAGCAGCACTGGCGAACGCTCATCTTACTCATCTAGCGCCACTAACAACAATGAAGGCAAAACATCAAACAGCAGCACTGGTGAACGTTCATCTTACATTAGCGCCACCACCAACAATAAAGACAAAACAACATACAGCAGCACTGGTGAACGTTCATCTTACTCATCTAGCGCCACGACCAACAATGAAGACAAAACAACATACAGCAGCAATGTGAACGCTCATTTTACTCATCTAGCACCACGACCAACAATGAAGACAAAGCAACATACTGCAGCACTTCTGAACGTCCATCTTACTCATCTAGCACACGACCAACAATGGAGCCAAAGCAACATACTCCAGGACTGGTGAACGTTCATCTTACTCATCTAGCACCACGACCAACAATGAAGACAAAACACCATTCTGCAGCACTGGTGAACGTTCATCTTACATTAGCGCCACGATCAACAATGAAGGCAAAGCAACATACTCCAGCACTGTCGAACGCTCATCTTACTCATCCAGCGCCACTACCAACAATGAAGGCAAAACAACAAACAGCAGCACTGGTGAACGTTCATCTTACATTAGCGCCACGACCAACAATAAAGACAAAACAACATACAGCAGCACTGGTGAACGTTCATCTTACTCATCTAGCGCCACGACCAACAGTGAAGACAAAAGAACATACAGCAGCATTGGTGACGCTTATTTTACTCATCTAGCACCACGACCAACAATGAAGACAAAGCAACATACTGCAGCACTTGTGAACGTCCATCTTACTCATCTAGCACCACGACCAACATTGGAGCCAAAGCAACATACTCCAGCACTGGTGAACGTTCATCTTACTCATCTAGCACCAC
Source organism: Deroplatys truncata (assembly GCA_030765065.1). NCBI lineage: Eukaryota > Metazoa > Arthropoda > Insecta > Mantodea > Mantidae > Deroplatys > Deroplatys truncata. The sequence goes on along the minus strand of CM060990.1, from coordinate 125,697,423 downwards.
GACCAACAATGAAGACAAAACAACATGCTGCAGCACTGGTGAACGTTCATCTTACGCATCTAGCACCACGAACAACAATGAAGACAAAAAAACATACTGCAGCACTTGAGAACGTTCATCTTACATTAGCGCCACGATCAACAATGAAGGCAAAGCAACATACTCCAGCACTGGTGAACGTTCATCTTACTCATCTAGCGCCACGACCAACAATGAAGGCAAACCAACATACTGCAGCACTGGTGAACGCTCATCTGACTTCAAGTCCAACAATGAAGACAAAACAACATCTGCAGCACTGGAACGCTCATCTTACTCATCTGGTGCCACGACCAACAATGAAGACAAAACAACATACTGCAGCACTGGTGAACGTTCATCTTACTCATCTAGAGCCACGACCAACAATGAGGACATAATAACATACTGCAGCACTGGTGAACGTTCATCTTACTCATCTAGCACCACGATCAACAATGAAGACAAAACATCTGCAGCACTGGCGAGGTTCATCTTACTCATCTGACTCCAAGACTAACAATGAGGACAAAGCAACATACTGCCGCACTGGATAACGTTCATCTTACTCATCTATTGCCACGATCAACAATGAAGACAAAACCACATACTGCAGCACTTGTGAACGTTCATCTTACTCATCTAGCGCCACAATCAACTTTGAAGACAAAACAACATACTCCAGCACTGGTGAACGTTCATCTTACTCATATAGCGCCACGACTAACAATGTGGCAAAGCAACATACTCCAGCACTGGTGAACGTTTATCTTACTCGTCTAGCGCCACGACCAACAATGAAGGCAAAGCAACATACTGCAGCAGTGGTGAACGCTCATCTGACTTCAGGACCAAATATGAAGACAAAACAACATACTGCAGCACTTGAGAACGTTCATCTTACATTACCGCCACGATCAACAATGAAGGGAAAGCAACATACTCCAGCACTGGTGAACGCTCATCTTACTCATCTAGCGCCACGACCAACAATGAAGGCAAACCAACATACTACAGCACTGGTGAACGCTCATCTGACTTCAAGACCAACAATGAAGACAAAACAATATCTGCAGCACTGGTGAACGTTCATCTTACTCATCTAGCGCCACGATCAACAATAAAGACAAAACAACATCTGCAGCACTGGCGAACGTTCATCTTACTCATCTGACTCCAAGACTAACAATGAGTACAAAGCAACATACTGCCGCACTGGTGAACGTTCATCTTACTCACCTATTGCCACGATCAACAATGAAGACAAAACAACATACTGCAGCACTTGTGAACGTTCATCTTACTCATCTAGCGCCATGATAAACTTTGAAGACAAAAAAAACATACTACAGCACTGGTGAACGTTCATCTTAGTCATATAGGGCCACGATCAACAATGAAGGCAAAGCAACATACTCCGGTACTGGTGAACGTTTATCTTACTCATCTAGCGCCACGAACAACAATGAAGACAAAGACACATACTGCAGCACTGGTGAACGCTCATCTGAATTCAAGACCAACAAAGAAGACAAAACAACATCTGAAGTACTAGCGAACGATCATCTTACTCATCTGGCGCCACGATCAACCATGAAGACAAAACAACATACTTCAGCACTGGTGAACGTTCATCTTACTCATCTAGCACCACGACCAACAATGAATGCAAAACAACATATTGCAGCATTGGTGAACGCTCATCTTACTCATCTGACTTCAAGGTCAACAATGAAGACAAAACAACATACTCCAGCACTGGTGAACGCTCATCTTACATTAGCGCCATGACCAACAATAAAGGCAAAACAACATATTGCAGGATTGGTGAACACTCATCTTACTCATCTAGCGCCACGACCAACAATAAAGGCAAAGCAACATACGTCAGCACTGGTGAGCGTTCATCTTACATTAGCGCCACGACCAACAATAAAGGCAAAACAACATAAAGCAGCACTGGTGAACGTTCATCTTACGCATCTAGCGCCACGACCAACAATCAAGACAAAAAAACATACAGCAGCATTGGTGAACGCTCATCCTACTCATCTAGCACCACGACCAACAATGAAGACAAAGCAACATACTGCAGCACTTGTGAATGTCCATCTTACTCATCTAGCACCACGACCAGCAATGGAGGCAAAGCAACATACTCCAGCACTGGTGAACGTTCATCTTACTCATCTAGCACCACGACCAACAATGAAGACAAAGAACATACTGCAGCACTTGTGAACGACCATCTTACCCATCTAGCGCCACGATCAACAATGAAGACAAAACAACATACTGCAGCATTTGTGAACGTTCATCTTACTCATATAGCACCACGATCAACAATGAAGACAAAACAGCATACTGCAATACTTGAGAGCGTTCATCTTACACATCTAGAACCACGACCAACAATAAAGGCAAAGCAACATACTGCAGCACTGGTGAACGTTCATCATACTCATCTAGCGCCACGACCAACAATGAAGACAAAACAACATACTCCAGCACTTGTGTTCGTCCATCTTACTCATCTAGCGCCACGACCAACAATGAAGGCAAAGCAACATACTGCAGCACTAGTGAACGTTCATCTTGCTCATCTAGCGGCATGACCAACAATGAAGACAAAACAACATACTGCAGCACTTGTAAACGTCCATCCATCTCAACCAGAACCACGACCAACAATGAAGACAAAACAACATACTGCAGCACTAGTGCACGTTCATCTTACTCATCTAGCGCCACGATCAACAATGAAGACAAAACAACATACTGCAGCACTTGTGAACGTCCATCTTACTCATCTAGCGCCACGACCAACAGAGACAACAAAACAACAAACTGCAGCACTGGTGAACGTCCATCTTACTCATCTAGAACCACGACCAACAATGATGACAAAACAACATACTGCAGCACTTGTGAACGTTCATCTTACTCATTTAGCGCCATGACCAACAATGAAGACAAAACAACATACTGCAGCACTTGTAAACGTCCATCTTACTCATCTAGAACCACGACCAACAATGAAGACAAAACAACATACTGCAGCACTAGTGAATGTTCATCTTACTCATCTAGCGCCGCGATCAGCAATGAAGAAAAAACAACATACTGCAGCACTTGTGAACGTCCATCTTACTCATCTAGCACCACGACCAACAGTGACAACAAAACAACAAACTGCAGCACTGGTGAACGTCCATCTTACTCATCTACAACCACGACCAACAATGATGACAAAACGACATACTGCAGCACGTGTGACCGTTCATCTTACTCATCTAGCGCCACGATCAACAATGAAGACAAGACAACATGCTGCAGCACTTGAGAACGTCCATGTTATTCATCTAGAACCACGATCAACAATGAAGGCAAAGCAACATACTGCAGCACTAGTGAAAGTCCATCTTACTCATCTAGAACCACGACCAACAATGAAGGCAAAGCAACATACTGCAGCACTGGTAAACGTTCATCTTACTCGTCTGCTCCAAGACTAATAAGGAAGGCAAAACAACAAACTGCAGCACTGGTGAACGTTCATCTTACTCATCCAGCGCCACGACCTACAATGAAGGTAAAGCAACATACTGCAGCACTGGTGAACGCTCATCTGACTTCAATACCAACAATGAAGACAAAACAACATCTGCAGCACTGAAACGCTCATTTTACTCATCTGGCGCCACGACCAACAATGAAGACAAAACAACAAACTGCAGCACTGGTGAACGCTCATCTTACTCATCTAGCGCCACGATCAACAATGAAGACAAAACAACATCTGCAGCACTGGTGAACGTTCATCTTACTCATCTAGCGCTACGAGCAACAATGAAGCCAAAGCAACATACTAAAGCACTGGTGTGAACGTACATCTTACTCATCTAGCACCACGATCAGCAATGAAGACAGAGCTACATACAGCAGCACTAGTGAACGTTTATCTTACTCAACTGACTCCAAGACTAATAATGAAGACAAAACAACATACTCCAGCACCGGTGAACGTTCATCTTACATTAGCGCCACGATCAACAATTGAAGGCAAAGCAACATACTGCAGCACTGGTGAACGTTCATCTTACTCATCTAGCGCCACGATCAACAATGAAGACAAAACAACATACTGCAGCACTTGTGAACGTTCATCTTACTCATCTAGCGCCATGACCAACAATGAAGACAAAACAACATATTGCAGCATTGGTGCACGCTCATCTTACTCATTTGACTTCAAACCAACAATGAAGACAAAACAACATCTGCAGCACTGGCGAAAGCTCATCTTACTCATCAGACTTCAAGACCAACAATGAAGACAAAACCACATACAGCAGCACTGGCGAACGCTCATCTTACTCATCTAGCGCCAATACCAACAATGAAGGCAAAACAACATACAGCAGCACTGGTGAACTTTCATCTTACATTAGCGCCACGACCAACAATAAGGACAAAAAAACATACATTAGCACTGGTGAACGTTCATCTTACTCATCTAGCGCCACGACCAACAATAAAGACAAAACAACATACAGCAGCATTGGTGAACGCTCATTTTACTGATCTAGCACCACGACCAACAATGAAGACAAAGCAACATACTGCAGCACTTGTGAACGTCCATCTTACTCATCTAGCACCACGACCAACAATGGAGCCAAAGGAAAATACCCCAGCACTGGTGAACGTTCATCTTACTTATCTAGCACCACGACCAACAATGAAGACAAAACAACATGCTACAGCACTGCTGAACGTTCATCTTACGCATCTAGCACCACGAACAACAATGAAGACAAAACAACATACTGCAGCACTGGTGAACGTTCATCTTAAATTAGCGCCACGATCAGAAATGAAGGCAAAGCAACATACTCCAGCACTGGCGAACGCTCATCTTACTCATCTAGCGCCACTACCAACAATGAAGGCAAAACAACATACAGCAGGACTGGTGAACGTTCATCTTACATTAGCGCCACGACCAACAATAAAGACAAAACAACATACAGCAGCATTGGTGAACGCTTATTTTACTCATCTAGCACCACGACCAACAATGAAGCACTTGTGAACGTCCATCTTACTCATCTAGCACCACGACCAACAATGGAGCCAAAGTAACATACTCCAGCATTGGTGAACGTTCATCTTACTCATCTAGCACCACGACCAACAATGAAGACAAAACAACATGCTGCAGCACTGGTGAACGTTCATCTTACGCATCTAGCACCACGAACAACAATGAAGACAAAACAACATACTGCAGCACTTGAGAACGTTCATCTTACATTAGCGCCACGATCAACAATGAAGGCAAAGCAACATACTCCAGCACTGGTGCACGTTCATCTTACTCATCTAGCGCCACGACCAACAATGAAGGCAAACCAACATACTGCAGCACTGGTGATCGCTCATCTGACTTCAAAACCAACAATGAAGACAAAACAACATCTGCAGCACTGGCGAACGTTCTTCTTACTCATCTGACTCCAAGACTAACAATGAGGACAAAGAAACATACTGCCGCACTGGTGAAGGTTCATCTTACTCATCTAGCGCCATGATCAACTTAGAAGACAAAACAACATACTCCAGCACTGATGAACGTTCATCTTACTCATCTAGCGCCACGACCAGCAAAGAATGCAAAACAACATATTGCAGCATTGGTGAACGCTCATCTTACTCATCTGACTTCAAGGTCAACAATGAAGACCAAACAACATCTGCAGCATTGGGGAACGCTCATCTTACTCATCCTACTTCATGATCACCAATGAAGACAAAACAACATAATCCAGCACTGGTGAACGCTCATCTTACATTAGCGCCATGACCAACAATGAAAGCAAAACAACATATTGCAGGATTGGTGAACGCTCATCTTACTCATCTAGCGCCACGACCAACAATGAAGGCAAAGCAACATACTTCAGCACTGGTGAACGTTCATCTTACGCATCCAGCGCCACGACCAACAATGAAGACAAAGCAACATACTGCAGCACTTCTGAATGTCCATCTTACTCATCTAGCACCACGACCAACAATGGAGGCAAAGCAACATACTCCAGCACTGGTGAACGTTCATCTTACTCTTCTAGCACCACGACAAACAATGAAGACAAAACAACATGCTGCAGCACTGGTGAACGTTCATCTTACGCATCTAGCACCACGATCAACAATGAAGACAAAGAACATACTGCAGCAATTGTGAACGACCATCTTACCCATCTAGCGCCACGATCAACAATGAAGACAAAACAACATACTGCAGCATTTGTGAACGTTCATCTTACTCATATAGCACCACGATAAACAATGAAGACAAAACAATATACTGCAGCAATTGAGAACACCCATCTTACTCATCTACAACCACGATCAACAATGAAGACAAAACAACATACTGCAGCACTTGAGAGCGTCCATTTACTCGTCTAGAACCACGACCAACAATGAAGGCAAAGCAACATACTGCAGCACTGGTGAACGTTAATCTTACTCATCTAGCGCCACGACCAACAATGAAGACAAAGCAACATACTGCAGCGCTGGTGAACCCTCATGTGACTTCAACACCAACAACGAAGACAAAACAACATACTCCAGCACTTGTGTTCGTCGATCTTACTCATCTAGCGCCACGACCAACAATGAAGGCAAAGCAACATACTGCAGCACTAGTGAACGTTCATCTTACTCATCTAGCGCCATGACCAACAATGAAGACAAAGCAACATACTGCAGCACTTGTAAACGTCCATCTTTCTCATCTAGAACCACGACCAACAATGAAGACAAAACAACATACTGCAGCACTAGTGCACGTTCATCTTACTGATCTAGCACCACGATCAACAATGAAGACAAAACAACATACCGCAGCACTTGTGAACGTCCATCTTACTCATCTAGAACCACGATCAACAATGAAGGCAAAGCAACATACTGCAGCACTGGTGAACGTTCATCTTTCTCATCTGACTCCAAGACTAATAAGGAAGGTAAAACAACATACTGCAGCACTGGTGAACGTTCATCTTACTCATCTATTGCCACGACCAACAATGAAGACAAAACAACATACTGCAGCACTTGTGAACATTCATCTTACTCATCTAGCGCCACGAACAATAATGAAGACAAAACAACACACTGCACCACTGGTGAACGTTCATCTTATTCATCTAGCGCCACGAACAACAATGAAGAGAAAACAACATACTCCAGCACTGGTGAACGTTCATCTTACTCATCTAGCGCCACGAATGAAGACAAAACAACATACTTCAGCACTGGTGAACGTTCATCTTAGTCATCTAGCGTCACAACCAACAATGAAGACAAAACAACATATTGTAGCATTGGTGAACGCTCATCTTACTCATCTGACTTCAAGATCAACAATGAAGACAGAACAACATCTGCAGCATTGCTGAACGCTCATCTTACATTAGCGCCACGACCAACACTGACGGCAAAACAACATATTGCAGGATTGGTGGACGCTCATCTTACTCATCTAGCGCAACGACCAACAATAAACGCAAAGCAACATACTGCAGCACTGGTGAACGTTCATCTTACTCATCTAGCGCCACGACCAACATAGAAGGCAAAACAACATATTGCAGCATTGGTGAGTGCTTATCTTACTCATTTGACATCAAGACCAACAATGAAGACAAAACAACACCTGCAGCACTGGCCAAAGCTCATCTTACTCATCTGACTTCAAGACTAACAATGAAGACAAAACAAAATACAGAAGCACTGGCGACTCTCATCTTACTCATCTAGCGCCATTACCAACAATAAAGGCAAAACAACATACAGCAGCACTGGTGAACGTTCATCTTACTCATCTAGCGCCACGACCAACAATAAAGGCAAAACAACATACTACAGCACTGGTGAACGTTCATCTTACTCATCTAGCACCACGACCAACAATGAAGACAAAGCACCATACTACAGCACTTCTGAACGTTCACCTCACTCATCTAGCACCACGACCAACAATGAAGACAAAGCACCATACTACAGCACTTCTGAACGTTCATCTTACTCATCTAGCACCACGACCAACAATGAAGACAAAGCACCATACTACAGCACTTCTGAACGTCCATCTTACTCATCTAGCACCACGACCAACAATGGAGGCAAAGCAACATACTCCAGCACTGGTGAGCGTTCATCTTACTCATCTAGCACCACGACCAACAATGAAGACAAAGCACCATACTAACGCACTTCTGAACGTCCATCTTACTCATCTAGCACCACGACCAACAATGGAGGCAAAGCAACATACTCCAGCACTGGTGAACGTTCATCTTACTCATCTAGCACCACGACCAGCAAATAAGGCAAAGCAACATACTGCAGCACTGGTGAACATTCATCTTACTCATCTGGCGCCACGATCAACAATGAAAACTAAACAATATACTGCAGCACTTGTGAACGTTCATCTTACTCATCTGACTCCAAGACTAATAATCAAGTCAAAACAACATATTCCAGCACTTGTGTATGTTCATCTTACTCATATAGCGCCACGATCAACAATGAAGGCAAAACAACATATTCCAGCACCTGTGTGCGTTCATCTTTTATTAGCGTCACGATCAACAATGAAGGCAGAACAACATACTGCAGCACTTGTGATCGTCCATCTTACTCATCTCGCACCACGACCAACAATGAAGACAAAGCAACATACTGCAGCACTGGTGAACCCTCATATGACTTCAACACCAACAACGAAGACAAAACAACATCTGCAGCACTGGCGAACGCCCATCTTACTCATCTGGCGCCACGACCGACAATGAAGACAAAACAACATCTGAAGCACTGGCGAACGCTCATCTTTCTCATCTGACTCCAAGACTAACAATGAAGACAAAGCAACATACTGCCGCGCTAGTGAACGTTCATCTTACTCATCTAGCGCCACGATCAACAAAGAAGACAAAATAACATATTGCAGCACTTATTAACGTTCATCTTACTCATCTAGCGCCACGATCAACAATGAAGGCAAAGGAACATACTGCAGCACTGGTGAACGTCCATCATACTCATCTAGCGCCACGATCAACAATGAAGACAAAACAACACCTGAGGCACTGGGGAACGCTCATCTTACTCATTTGACTGCAAGACTAACAATGAAGACAAAGCAACATACTGCCGCACAGGTGAACGTTCATCTTACTCATCTAGAGCCACGATCAACAATGAAGACAAAACAACATACTGCAGCACTTATGAACGTTCATCTTACTCATCTAGCGCCACGATCAACAATGATGACAAAGGAACATACTGCATCACTGGTGAACGTTCATCTTACTCATCTAGCGCTACGATCAATATGAAGCCAAAGCAAAATACTAAAGCACTTGTGAACGTACATCTTACTCATCTAGCACCACGATCAACAATGAAGACAAAACAACATATTGCAGCATTGGTGAACGCTCATCTTACTCATTTGACTTCAAACCAACAATGAAGACAAAACAACATCTGCAGCACTGGCGAAAGCTCATCTTACTCATCAGACTTCAAGACCAACAATGAAGACAAAACCACATACAGCAGCACTGGCGAACGCTCATCTTACTCATCTAGCGCCAATACCAACAATGAAGGCAAAACAACATACAGCAGCACTGGTGAACTTTCATCTTACATTAGCGCCACGACCAACAATAAGGACAAAAAAACATACATTAGCACTGGTGAACGTTCATCTTACTCATCTAGCGCCACGACCAACAATAAAGACAAAACAACATACAGCAGCATTGGTGAACGCTCATTTTACTGATCTAGCACCACGACCAACAATGAAGACAAAGCAACATACTGCAGCACTTGTGAACGTCCATCTTCCTCATCTAGCACCACGACCAACAATGGAGCCAAAGGAAAATACCCCAGCACTGGTGAACGTTCATCTTACTTATCTAGCACCACGACCAACAATGAAGACAAAACAACATGCTACAGCACTGCTGAACGTTCATCTTACGCATCTAGCACCACGAACAACAATGAAGACAAAACAACATACTGCAGCACTGGTGAACGTTCATCTTAAATTAGCGCCACGATCAGAAATGAAGGCAAAGCAACATACTCCAGCACTGGCGAACGCTCATCTTACTCATCTAGCGCCACTACCAACAATGAAGGCAAAACAACATACAGCAGCACTGGTGAACGTTCATCTTACATTAGCGCCACGACCAACAATAAAGACAAAACAACATACAGCAGCATTGGTGAACGCTTATTTTACTCATCTAGCACCACGACCAACAATGAAGCACTTGTGAACGTCCATCTTACTCATCTAGCACCACGACCAACAATGGAGCCAAAGTAACATACTCCAGCATTGGTGAACGTTCATCTTACTCATCTAGCACCACGACCAACAATGAAGACAAAACAACATGCTGCAGCACTGGTGAACGTTCATCTTACGCATCTAGCACCACGAACAACAATGAAGACAAAACAACATACTGCAGCACTTGAGAACGTTCATCTTACATTAGCGCCACGATCAACAATGAAGGCAAAGCAACATACTCCAGCACTGGTGCACGTTCATCTTACTCATCTAGCGCCACGACCAACAATGAAGGCAAACCAACATACTGCAGCACTGGTGATCGCTCATCTGACTTCAAAACCAACAATGAAGACAAAACAACATCTGCAGCACTGGCGAACGTTCTTCTTACTTATCTGACTCCAAGACTAACAATGAGGACAAAGAAACATACTGCCGCACTGGTGAAGGTTCATCTTACTCATCTAGCGCCATGATCAACTTAGAAGACAAAACAACATACTCCAGCACTGATGAACGTTCATCTTACTCATCTAGCGCCACGACCAGCAAAGAATGCAAAACAACATATTGCAGCATTGGTGAACGCTCATCTTACTCATCTGACTTCAAGGTCAACAATGAAGACCAAACAACATCTGCAGCATTGGGGAACGCTCATCTTACTCATCCTACTTCATGATCACCAATGAAGACAAAACAACATAATCCAGCACTGGTGAACGCTCATCTTACATTAGCGCCATGACCAACAATGAAAGCAAAACAACATATTGCAGGATTGGTGAACGCTCATCTTACTCATCTAGCGCCACGACCAACAATGAAGGCAAAGCAACATACTTCAGCACTGGTGAACGTTCATCTTACGCATCCAGCGCCACGACCAACAATGAAGACAAAGCAACATACTGCAGCACTTCTGAATGTCCATCTTACTCATCTAGCACCACGACCAACAATGGAGGCAAAGCAACATACTCCAGCACTGGTGAACGTTCATCTTACTCTTCTAGCACCACGACAAACAATGAAGACAAAACAACATGCTGCAGCACTGGTGAACGTTCATCTTACGCATCTAGCACCACGATCAACAATGAAGACAAAGAACATACTGCAGCAATTGTGAACGACCATCTTACCCATCTAGCGCCACGATCAACAATGAAGACAAAACAACATACTGCAGCATTTGTGAACGTTCATCTTACTCATATAGCACCACGATAAACAATGAAGACAAAACAATATACTGCAGCAATTGAGAACACCCATCTTACTCATCTACAACCACGATCAACAATGAAGACAAAACAACATACTGCAGCACTTGAGAGCGTCCATTTACTCGTCTAGAACCACGACCAACAATGAAGGCAAAGCAACATACTGCAGCACTGGTGAACGTTAATCTTACTCATCTAGCGCCACGACCAACAATGAAGACAAAGCAACATACTGCAGCGCTAGTGAACCCTCATGTGACTTCAACACCAACAACGAAGACAAAACAACATACTCCAGCACTTGTGTTCGTCGATCTTACTCATCTAGCGCCACGACCAACAATGAAGGCAAAGCAACATACTGCAGCACTAGTGAACGTTCATCTTACTCATCTAGCGCCATGACCAACAATGAAGACAAAGCAACATACTGCAGCACTTGTAAACGTCCATCTTTCTCATCTAGAACCACGACCAACAATGAAGACAAAACAACATACTGCAGCACTAGTGCACGTTCATCTTACTGATCTAGCACCACGATCAACAATGAAGACAAAACAACATACCGCAGCACTTGTGAACGTCCATCTTACTCATCTAGAACCACGATCAACAATGAAGGCAAAGCAACATACTGCAGCACTGGTGAACGTTCATCTTTCTCATCTGACTCCAAGACTAATAAGGAAGGTAAAACAACATACTGCAGCACTGGTGAACGTTCATCTTACTCATCTATTGCCACGACCAACAATGAAGACAAAACAACATACTGCAGCACTTGTGAACATTCATCTTACTCATCTAGCGCCACGAACAATAATGAAGACAAAACAACACACTGCACCACTGGTGAACGTTCATCTTATTCATCTAGCGCCACGAACAACAATGAAGAGAAAACAACATACTCCAGCACTGGTGAACGTTCATCTTACTCATCTAGCGCCACGAATGAAGACAAAACAACATACTTCAGCACTGGTGAACGTTCATCTTAGTCATCTAGCGTCACAACCAACAATGAAGACAAAACAACATATTGTAGCATTGGTGAACGCTCATCTTACTCATCTGACTTCAAGATCAACAATGAAGACAGAACAACATCTGCAGCATTGCTGAACGCTCATCTTACATTAGCGCCACGACCAACACTGACGGCAAAACAACATATTGCAGGATTGGTGGACGCTCATCTTACTCATCTAGCGCAACGACCAACAATAAACGCAAAGCAACATACTGCAGCACTGGTGAACGTTCATCTTACTCATCTAGCGCCACGACCAACATAGAAGGCAAAACAACATATTGCAGCATTGGTGAGTGCTTATCTTACTCATTTGACATCAAGACCAACAATGAAGACAAAACAACACCTGCAGCACTGGCCAAAGCTCATCTTACTCATCTGACTTCAAGACTAACAATGAAGACAAAACAAAATACAGAAGCACTGGCGACTCTCATCTTACTCATCTAGCGCCATTACCAACAATAAAGGCAAAACAACATACAGCAGCACTGGTGAACGTTCATCTTACTCATCTAGCGCCACGACCAACAATAAAGGCAAAACAACATACTACAGCACTGGTGAACGTTCATCTTACTCATCTAGCACCACGACCAACAATGAAGACAAAGCACCATACTACAGCACTTCTGAACGTTCACCTCACTCATCTAGCACCACGACCAACAATGAAGACAAAGCACCATACTACAGCACTTCTGAACGTTCATCTTACTCATCTAGCACCACGACCAACAATGAAGACAAAGCACCATACTACAGCACTTCTGAACGTCCATCTTACTCATCTAGCACCACGACCAACAATGGAGGCAAAGCAACATACTCCAGCACTGGTGAGCGTTCATCTTACTCATCTAGCACCACGACCAACAATGAAGACAAAGCACCATACTAACGCACTTCTGAACGTCCATCTTACTCATCTAGCACCACGACCAACAATGGAGGCAAAGCAACATACTCCAGCACTGGTGAACGTTCATCTTACTCATCTAGCACCACGACCAGCAAATAAGGCAAAGCAACATACTGCAGCACTGGTGAACATTCATCTTACTCATCTGGCGCCACGATCAACAATGAAAACTAAACAATATACTGCAGCACTTGTGAACGTTCATCTTACTCATCTGACTCCAAGACTAATAATCAAGTCAAAACAACATATTCCAGCACTTGTGTATGTTCATCTTACTCATATAGCGCCACGATCAACAATGAAGGCAAAACAACATATTCCAGCACCTGTGTGCGTTCATCTTTTATTAGCGTCACGATCAACAATGAAGGCAGAACAACATACTGCAGCACTTGTGATCGTCCATCTTACTCATCTCGCACCACGACCAACAATGAAGACAAAGCAACATACTGCAGCACTGGTGAACCCTCATATGACTTCAACACCAACAACGAAGACAAAACAACATCTTCAGCACTGGCGAACGCCCATCTTACTCATCTGGCGCCACGACCGACAATGAAGACAAAACAACATCTGAAGCACTGGCGAACGCTCATCTTTCTCATCTGACTCCAAGACTAACAATGAAGACAAAGCAACATACTGCCGCGCTAGTGAACGTTCATCTTACTCATCTAGCGCCACGATCAACAAAGAAGACAAAATAACATATTGCAGCACTTATTAACGTTCATCTTACTCATCTAGCGCCACGATCAACAATGAAGGCAAAGGAACATACTGCAGCACTGGTGAACGTCCATCATACTCATCTAGCGCCACGATCAACAATGAAGACAAAACAACACCTGAGGCACTGGGGAACGCTCATCTTACTCATTTGACTGCAAGACTAACAATGAAGACAAAGCAACATACTGCCGCACAGGTGAACGTTCATCTTACTCATCTAGAGCCACGATCAACAATGAAGACAAAACAACATACTGCAGCACTTATGAACGTTCATCTTACTCATCTAGCGCCACGATCAACAATGATGACAAAGGAACATACTGCATCACTGGTGAACGTTCATCTTACTCATCTAGCGCTACGATCAATATGAAGCCAAAGCAAAATACTAAAGCACTTGTGAACGTACATCTTACTCATCTAGCACCACGATCAACAATGAAGACAAAACAACATACTGCAGCACAGGTGAACGTTCTGCTTAATCATCCAGCCCCACGATCAACAATCAAGAGAAAGCAACATACTGCAGCAATTGTGATCGTCCATCTTACTTATCTAGCACCACGACCAACAAAAAAGACAAAGCAACATACTGCAGCACTGGGGAACGTTCATCTTACTCATCTAGCGCCACGACCAACAATGAACACAAAGCAACATACAGCAGCACTAGTGAACGTTCATCTTACTCATCTGACTCCAAGACTAATAATGAAGACAAAACAACATACTGCAGCACTTGTGAATGTCCATCTTACTCATCTAGCACCACGACCAGCAATGGAGGCAAAGCAACATACTCCAGCACTGGTGAACGTTCATCTTACTCATCTAGCACCACGACCAACAATGAAGACAAAACAACATGCTGCAGCACTGGTGAACGTTCATCTTACGCATCTAGCACCACGATCAACAATAAAGACAAAGAACATACTGCAGCACTTGTGAACGACCATCTTACCCATCTAGCGCCACGATCAACAATGAAGACAAAACAACATACTGCAGCATTTGTGAACGTTCATCTTACTCATATAGCACCACGATCAACAATGAAGACAAAACAACATTCTGCAATACTTGAGAGCGTTCATCTTACACATCTAGAACCACGACCAACAATAAAGGCAAAGCAACATACTGCAACACTGGTGAACGTTCATCATACTCATCTAGCGCCACGATCAACAATGAAGACAAAACAACATACTGCAGCACTTGTGAACGTTCATCTTACTCATCTAGCGCCACGACCAACAATGAAGACAAAACAACATACTGCAGCACTAGTGCACGTTCATCTTACTCATCTAGCGCCACGATCAACAATGAAGACAAAACAACATACTGCAGCACTTGTGAACGTCCATCTTACTCATCTAGCGCCACGACCAACAGAGACAACAAAACAACAAACTGCAGCACTGGTGAACGTCCATCTTACTCATCTAGAACCACGACCAACAATGATGACAAAACAACATACTGCAGCACTTGTGAACGTTCATCTTACTCATTTAGCGCCATGACCACAATGAAGACAAAACAACATACTGCAGCACTTGTAAACGTCCATCTTACTCATCTAGAACCACGACCAACAATGAAGACAAAACAACATACTGCAGCACTAGTGAATGTTCATCTTACTCATCTAGCGCCGCGATCAGCAATGAAGAAAAAACAACATACTGCAGCACTTGTGAACGTCCATCTTACTCATCTAGCACCACGACCAACAGTGACAACAAAACAACAAACTGCAGCACTGGTGAACGTCCATCTTACTCATCTACAACCACGACCAACAATGATGACAAAACGACATACTGCAGCACGCGTGACCGTTCATCTTACTCATCTAGCGCCCCGATCAACAATGAAGACAAGACAACATGCTGCAGCACTTGAGAACGTCCATGTTATTCATCTAGAACCACGATCAACAATGAAGGCAAAGCAACATACTGCAGCACTGGTAAACGTTCATCTTACTCGTCTGCTCCAAGACTAATAAGGAAGGCAAAACAACAAACTGCAGCACTGGTGAACGTTCATCTTACTCATCCAGCGCCACGACCAACAATGAAGGTAAAGCAACATACTGCAGCACTGGTGAACGCTCATCTGACTTCAATACCAACAATGAAGACAAAACAACATCTGCAGCACTGAAACGCTCATTTTACTCATCTGGCGCCACGACCAACAATGAAGACAAAACAACATACTGCAGCACTGGTGAACGCTCATCTTACTCATCTAGCGCCACGATCAACAATGAAGACAAAACAACATCTGCAGCACTGGTGAACGTTCATCTTACTCATCTAGCGCTACGAGCAACAATGAAGCCAAAGCAACATACTAAAGCACTGGTGTGAACGTACATCTTACTCATCTAGCACCACGATCAGCAATGAAGACAGAGCTACATACAGCAGCACTAGTGAACGTTTATCTTACTCAACTGACTCCAAGACTAATAATGAAGACAAAACAACATACTCCAGCACCGGTGAACGTTCATCTTACATTAGCGCCACGATCAACAATTGAAGGCAAAGCAACATACTGCAGCACTGGTGAACGTTCATCTTACTCATCTAGCGCCACGATCAACAATGAAGACAAAACAACATACTGCAGCACTTGTGAACGTTCATCTTACTCATCTAGCGCCATGACCAACAATGAAGACAAAACAACATATTGCAGCATTGGTGAACGCTCATCTTACTCATTTGACTTCAAACCAACAATGAAGACAAAACAACATCTGCAGCACTGGCGAAAGCTCATCTTACTCATCAGACTTCAAGACCAACAATGAAGACAAAACAACATACAGCAGCACTGGCGAACGCTCATCTTACTCATCTAGCGCCACTATCAACAATGAAGGCAAAACAACATACAGCAGCACTGGTGAACTTTCATCTTACATTAGCGCCACGACCAACAATAAGGACAAAACAACATACATTAGCACTGGTGAACGTTCATCTTACTCATCTATCGCCACGACCAACAATAAAGACAAAACAACATACAGCAGCATTGGTGAACGCTCATTTTACTGATCTAGCACCACGACCAACAATGAAGACAAAGCAACATACTGCAGCACTTGTGAACGTCCATCTTACTCATCTAGCACCACGACCAACAATGGAGCCAAAGGAAAATACCCCAGCACTGGTGAACGTTCATCTTACTTATCTAGCACCACGACCAACAATGAAGACAAAACAACATGCTACAGCACTGCTGAACGTTCATCTTACGCATCTAGCACCACGAACAACAATGAAGACAAAACAACATACTGCAGCACTGCTGAACGTTCATCTTAAATTAGCGCCACGATCAAAAATGAAGGCAAAGCAACATACTCCAGCACTGGCGAACGCTCATCTTACTCATCTAGCGCCACTACCAACAATGAAGGCAAAACAACATACAGCAGCACTGGTGAACGTTCATCTTACATTAGCACCACGACCAACAATAAAGACAAAACAACATACAGCAGCATTGGTGAACGCTTATTTTACTCATCTAGCACCACGACCAACAATGAAGCACTTGTGAACGTCCATCTTATTCATCTAGCACCACGACCAACAATGGAGCCAAAGTAACATACTCCAGCATTGGTGAACGTTCATCTTACTCATCTAGCACCACGACCAACAATGAAGACAAAACAACATGCTGCAGCACCGTTGAACGTTCATCTTACGCATCTAGCACCACGAACAACAATGAAGACAAAACAACATACTGCAGCACTTGAGAACGTTCATCTTACATTAGCGCCACGATCAACAATGAAGGCAAAGCAACATTCTCCAGCACTGGTGAACGTTCATCTTACTCATCTAGCGCCACGACCAACAATGAAGGCAAACCAACATACTGCAGCACTGGTGATCGCTCATCTGACTTCAAGACCAACAATGAAGACAAAACAACATCTGCAGCACTGGCGAACGTTCATCTTACTCATCTGACTCCAAGACTAACAATGAGGACAAAGAAACATACTGCCGCACTGGTGAAGGTTCATCTTACTCATCTAGCGCCATGATCAACTTAGAAGACAAAACAACATACTCCAGCACTGATGAACGTTCATCTTACTCATCTAGCGCCACGACCAGCAAAGAATGCAAAACAACATATTGCAGCATTGGTGAACGCTCATCTTACTCATCTGACTTCAAGGTCAACAATGAAGACCAAACAACATCTGCAGCATTGGGGAACGCTCATCTTACTCATCCTACTTCATGATCACCAATGAAGACAAAACAACATAATCCAGCACTGGTGAACGCTCATCTTACATTAGCGCCATGACCAACAATGAAAGCAAAACAACATATTGCAGGATTGGTGAACGCTCATCTTACTCATCTAGCGCCACGACCAACAATGAAGGCAAAGCAACATACTTCAGCACTGGTGAACGTTCATCTTACGCATCTAGCGCCACGACCAACAATGAAGACAAAGCAACATACTGCAGCACTTCTGAATGTCCATCTTACTCATCTAGCACCACGACCAACAATGGAGGCAAAGCAACATACTCCAGCACTGGTGAACGTTCACCTTACTCTTCTAGCACCACGACAAACAATGAAGACAAAACAACATGCTGCAGCACTGGTGAACGTTCATCTTACGCATCTAGCACCACGATCAACAATGAAGACAAAGAACATACTGCAGCAATTGTGAACGACCATCTTACCCATCTAGCGCCACGATCAACAATGAAGACAAAACAACATGTTGCAGCATTTGTGAACGTTCATCTTACTCATATAGCACCACGATCAACAATGAAGACAAAACAATATACTGCAGCAATTGAGAACGTCCATCTTACTCATCTACAACCACGATCAACAATGAAGACAAAACAACATACTGCAGCACTTGAGAGCGTCCATCTTACTCGTCTAGAACCACGACCAACAATGAAGGCAAAGCAACATACTGCAGCACTGGTGAACGTTCATCTTACTCATCTAGCGCCACGACCAACAATGAAGACAAAGCAACATACTGCAGCGCTGGTGAACCCTCATGTGACTTCAACACCAACAACGAAGACAAAACAACATACTCCAGCACTTGTGTTCGTCGATCTTACTCATCTAGCGCCACGACCAACAATGAAGGCAAAGCAACATACTGCAGCACTAGTGAACGTTCATCTTACTCATCTAGCGCCATGACCAACAATGAAGACAAAGCAACATACTGCAGCACTTGTAAACGTCCATCTTTCTCATCTAGAACCACGACCAACAATGAAGACAAAACAACATACTGCAGCACTAGTGCACGTTCATCTTACTGATCTAGCACCACGATCAACAATGAAGACAAAACAACATACTGCAGCACTTGTGAACGTCCATCTTACTCATCTAGCGCCAAGACCAACAGAGACAACAAAACAACTAATTGCAGCACTGGTGAACGTCCGTCTTACTCATCTAGAACCACGACCAACAATGATGACAAAACAAAATACTGCAGCACTTGTGAACGTTCATCTTACTCATCTAGCGCCTTGACCAACAATGAAGACAAAACAACATACCGCAGCACTTGTAAAGGTCCATCTTACTCATCTAGAACCACGACCAACAATGAAGACAAAACAACATACTGCAGCACTAGTGAACGTTCATCTTACTCATCTAGCGCCACGATAATCAATGAAGAAAAAACAACATACTGCAGCACTTGTGAACGTCCATCTTACTCATCTAGCACCACGATCAACAGTGACAACAAAACAACAAACTGCAGCACTGGTGAACGTCCATCTTACTCATCTACAACCACGACCAACAATGATGACAAAACGACATACTGCAGCACGTGTGACCGTTCATCTTACTCATCTAGCGCCACGATCAACAATGAAGACAAAACAACATGCTGCAGCACTTGAGAACGTCCATCTTACTCATCTAGAACCACGATCAACAATGAAGGCAAAGCAACATACTGCAGCACTGGTGAACGTTCATCTTTCTCATCTGACTCCAAGACTAATAAGGAAGGTAAAACAACATGCTGCAGCACTGGTGAACGTTCATCTTACTCATCTAGTGCCACGAACAACAATGAAGACAAAACAACATACTGCAGCACTTGTGAACGTTCATCTTACTCATCTAGCGCCACGAACAATAATGAAGACAAAACAACACACTGCACCACTGGTGAACGTTCATCTTATTCATCTAGCGCCACGAACAACAATGAAGAGAAAACAACATACTCCAGCACTGGTGAACGTTCATCTTACTCATCTAGCGCCACGAATGAAGACAAAACAACATACTTCAGCACTGGTGAACGTTCATCTTAGTCATCTAGCGTCACAACCAACAATGAAGACAAAACAACATATTGTAGCATTGGTGAACGCTCATCTTACTCATCTGACTTCAAGATCAACAATGAAGACAAAACAACATCTGCAGCATTGGTAAACGCTCATCTTACATTAGCGCCACGACCAACACTGACGGCAAAACAACAAATTGCAGGATTGGTGGACGCTCATCTTACTCATCTAGCGCAACGACCAACAATAAAGGCAAAGCAACATACTGCAGCACTGGTGAACGTTCATCTTACTCATCTAGCGCCACGACCAACATAGAAGGCAAAACAACATATTGCAGCATTGGTGAGCGCTTATCTTACTCATTTGACATCAAGACCAACAATGAAGACAAAACAACACCTGCAGCACTGGCCAAAGCTCATCTTACTCATCTGACTTCAAGACCAACAATGAAGACAAAACAAAATACAGAAGCACTGGCGACTCTCATCTTACTCATCTAGCGCCATTACCAACAATAAAGGCAAAACAACATACAGCAGCACTGTTGAACGTTCATCTTACTCATCTAGCGCCACGACCAACAATAAAGGCAAAACAACATACTACAGCACTGGTGAACGTTCATCTTACTCATCTAGCACCACGACCAACAATGAAGACAAACCACCATACTACAGCACTTCTGAACGTTCATCTTACTCATCTAGCACCACGACCAACAATGAAGACAAAGCACCATACTACAGCACTTCTGAACGTTCATCTTACTCATCTAGCACCACGACCAACAATGAAGACAAAGCACCATACTACAGCACTTCTGAACGTCCATCTTACTCATCTAGCACCACGACCAACAATGGAGGCAAAGCAACATACTCCAGCACTGGTGAGCGTTCATCTTACTCATCTAGCACCACGACCAACAATGAAGACAAAGCACCATACTAACGCACTTCTGAACGTCCATCTTACTCATCTAGCACCACGACCAACAATGGAGGCAAAGCAACATACTCCAGCACTGGTGAACGTTCATCTTACACATCTAGCACCACGACCAGCAAATAAGGCAAAGCAACATACTGCAGCACTGGTGAACGTTCATCTTACTCATCTGGCGCCACGATCAACAATGAAAACTAAACAATATACTGCAGCACTTGTGAACCTTCATCTTACTCATCTGACTCCAAGACTAATAATGAAGTCAAAACAACATATTCCAGCACTTGTGTATGTTCATCTTACTCATATAGCGCCACGATCAACAATGAAGGCAAAACAACATATTCCAGCACCTGTGTTCGTTCATCTTTTATTAGCGTCACGATCAACAATGAAGGCAGAACAACATACTGCAGCACTTTTGATCGTCCATCTTACTCATCTCGCACCACGACCAACAATGAAGACAAAGCAACATACTGCAGCACTGGTGAACCCTCATATGACTTCAACACCAACAACGAAGACAAAACAACATCTGCAGCACTGGCGAACGCCCATCTTACTCATCTGGCGCCACGACCGACAATGAAGACAAAACAACATCTGAAGCACTGGCGAACGCTCATCTTTCTCATCTGACTCCAAGACTAACAATGAAGACAAAGCAACATACTGCCGCGCTGGTGAACGTTCATCTTTCTCATCTAGCGCCACGATCAACAAAGAAGACAAAATAACATATTGCAGCACTTATGAACGTTCATCTTACTCATCTAGCGCCACGATCAACAATGAAGGCAAAGGAACATACTGCAGCACTGGTGAACGTCCATCATACTCATCTAGCGCCACGATCAACAATGAAGACAAAACAACACCTGAGGCACTGGGGAACGCTCATCTTACTCATTTGACTGCACGACTAACAATGAAGACAAAGCAACATACTGCCGCACAGGTGAACGTTCATCTTACTCATCTAGAGCCACGATTAACAATGAAGACAAAACAACATACTGCAGCACTTATGAACGTTCATCTTACTCATCTAGCGCCACGATCAACAATGATGACAAAGCAACATACTGCATCACTGGTGAACGTTCATCTTACTCATCTAGCGCTACGATCAATATGAAGCCAAAGCAAAATACTAAAGCACTTGTGAACGTACATCTTACTCATCTAGCACCACGATCAACAATGAAGACAAAACAACATACTGCAGCACAGGTGAACGTTCTGCTTAATCATCCAGCCCCACGATCAATAATCAAGAGAAAGCAACATACTGCAGCAATTGTGATCGTCCATCTTACTTATCTAGCACAACGACCAACAAAAAAGACAAAGCAACATACTGCAGCACTGGGGAACGTTCATCTTACTCATCTAGCGCCACGACCAACAATGAACACAAAGCAACATACAGCAGCACTAGTGAACGTTCATCTTACTCATCTGACTCCAAGACTAACAATGAAGACAAAACAACATACTGCAGCACTTGTGAACGTTCATCTTACTCATCTAGCGCCACGATCAACAATGAAGACAATACAACATACTCCAGCACCGGTGAACGTTCATCTTACATTAGCGCCACGATCAACAATGAAGGCAAAGCAACATACTGCAGCACTGGTGAACGTTCATCTTACTCATCTAGCGCCACGATCAACAATGAAGACAAAACAACATACTGCAGCACTTGTGAACGTTCATCTTACTCATCTAGCGCCACGATCAACAATGAAGACAAAACAACATATTGCAGGATTGGTGAACGCTCATCTTACTCATCTAGCGCCACAACCAACAATGAAGGCAAAGCAACATACTTCAGCACTGGTGAACGTTCATCTTACATTAGCGCCACGACCAACAATGAAGGCAAAACAGCATATTGCAGCATTGGTGAACGCTCATCTTACTCATTTGACTTCAAGACCAACAATGAAGACAAAACAACATCTGCAGCACTGGCGAAAGCTCATCTTACTCATCAGACTTCAAGACCAACAATGAAGACAAAAAGTACATACTGCAGCACTGGCGAACGCTCATCTTACTCATCTAGCGCCACTACCAACAATGAAGACAAAACAACATACAGCAGCACTGGTGGACGTTCATCTTACATTAACGCCTCGACCAACAATAAAGACAAAACAACATACAGCAGCTTTGGTGAACGTTCATCTTACTCATCTAGCGCCACGACCAACAATGAAAACAAAACAACATACAGCAGGATTAGTGAACGCTTATTTTACTCATCTATCACCACGACCAACCATGAAGTCAAAGCAACATACTGCAGCACTTGTGAACGTCCATCTTACTCATCTATCACCATGACCAACAATGGAGCCAAAGCAACATACTCCAGCACAGGTGAACGTTCATCTTACTCATCTAGCACCACGACAAACAATGAAGACAAAGCAACATGCTACAGCACTGGTGAATGTTCATCTTACGCATCTAGCACCATGAACAACAATGAAGACAAAACAACATACTGCAGCACTGGTGAACGTTCATCTTACATTAGCGCCACGATCAACAATGAAGGCAAAGCAACATACTCCAGCACTGCCGAACGCTCATCTTACTCATCTAGCGCCACTACCAACAATAAAGGCAAAACAACATACAGCAGCACTGGTGAACCTTCATCTTACATTAGCGACACGACCAACAATAAAGACAAAACATCATACAGCAGCACTGGTGAACGTTCATCTTGCTCATCTAGCGCCACGACCAACAATGAAGACAAAACAACATACAGCAGCATTGGTGAACGCTTATTTTACTCATCTAGCACCACGACCAACAATGAAGACAAAGCAACATACTGCAGCACTTGTGAACGTCCATCTTACTCATCTAGCACCACGACCAAATATGGAGCCAAAGCAACATACTCAAGCACTGGTGAACGTTCATCTTACTCATCTAGCACCACGACCAACAATGAAGACAAACCAACATGCTGCAGCACTGGTGAACGTTCATCTCACGCATCTAGCACCACGAACAACAATGAAGACAAAACAACATACTGCAGCACCTGAGAACGTTCATCTTACAGTAGCGCCACGATCAACAATGAAGGCAAAGCAACATACTCCAGCACTGGTGAACGTTCATCTTACTCATCTAGCGCCACGACCAACAATGAAGGCAAAACCAACATACTGCAGCACTGGTGAACGCTCATCTGACTTCAAGACCAACAATGAAGACAAAACAACATCCTCAGCACTGTAACGCTCATCTTACTCATCTGACGCCACGACCAACAATGAAGACAAAACAACATACTGCAGCACTGGTGAACGTTCATCTTACTCATCTAGCGCCTCGACCAACAATGAAGACATTATAACATACTGCAGCACTGGTGAACGTTCATCTTACTCATCTAGCGCCACGATCAACAATGAAGACAAAACAACTACTGCAGCACTGGCGAACGTTCATCTTACTCATCTGACGCCAAGACTAACAATGAGGACAACGCAACATACTGCCGCACTGGTGAACGTTCATTTACTCATCTATTGCCACGATCAACAATGAAGACAAAACAACATACTGCAGCATTTGTGAACGTTCATCTTACTCATCTGGCGCCACGATCAACTTTGAAGACAAAACAACATACTCCAGCACTGGTGCACGTTCATCTTACTCATATAGCGCCATGATCAACAACGAAGGCAAAGCAACATACTCCAGCACTGGTGAAAGTTTATCTTACTCATCTAGCGCCACGACCAACAATGAAGGCAAAGCAACATACTGCAGAACTGTTGAACGCTCATCTGACTTCAATACCAACAATGAAGACAAAAAAACTCTGAAGCACTGGCGAACGATCATCTTAACTCATCTGGCGCCACGATCAACCATGAAGACAAAACAACATACTTCAGCACTGGTGAACGTTCATCTTACTCATCTAGCGCCACGACCAACAATGAATGCAAAACAACATATTGCAGCATTGGTGAACGCTCATCTTAGTCATCTGACTTCAAGATCAACAATGAAGACCAAACATCATCTGCAGCATTGGGGAACGCTCATCTTACTCATCCTACTTCATGATCACCAATGAAGACAAAACAACATACTCCAGCACTGGTGAACGCTCATCTTACATTAGCGCCATGACCAACAATGAAGGCAAAACAACATATTGCAGGATTGGTGAACGCTCATCTTACTCATCTAGCGCCACGACCAACAATGAAGGCAGAGCAACATACTTCAGCACTGGTGAACGTTCATCTTACATTAGCGCCACGACCAACAAAGAAGGCAAAACAACATATTGCAGCATTGGTGAACGCTCATCTTACTCATTTGACTTCAAGACCAACAAAGAAGACAAAACAACATTTGCAGCACTGGCGAAAGCTCATCTTACTCATCTGACTTCAAGACTAACAATGAAGATAAAACAACATACAGCAGCACTGGCGAACGCTCATCTTACTCATCTAGCGCCACGACCAACAATAAAGGCAAAACAACATACAGCAGCACTGGTGAACGTTCATCTTACGCATCTAGCGCCACGACCAACAATCAAGACAAAACAACATACAGCAGCATTGGTGAACGCTTATCTTACTCATCTAAAACCACGACCAACAATGGAGGGAAAGCAACATACTCCAGCACTGGTGAACGTTCATCTTACTCATCTAGCACCACGACCAACAATGAAGAGAAAACAACATGCTGCAGCACTGGTGAACGTACATCTTACGCATCTATCACCGCGACCAACAATGGAGGCAAGCAACATACCCCAGCACTGGTGAACGTTCATCTTATATTAGCGCCACGATCAAAAATGAAGGCAAAGCAACATACTCCAGCACTGGTGAACGTTCATCTTACTCATCCAGCGCCACGACCAACAATGAAGGCAAAGCAACATACTGCAGCACTGGTACGCTCATCTTACTCATTTGGTGCCACGACCAACAATGAAGACAAAACAACATACTGCAGCACTGGCGAACGCTCATCTTACTCATCTGACTCCAAGACTAACAATGAAGACAAAGCAACAAACTGCCAAACTGGTGAACGTTCATCTTACTCATCTAGCGCCACGACCAACAATGAAGACAAAACAACATACTGCAGCACGTGTGTACGTTCATCTTACTCATCTAGCGCCACGATCAGCAATGAAGACAAAACAACACACTCCAGCACTGGTGAAAGTTTATCTTACTCATCTAGCGCCACGACCAACAATGAAGGCAAAGCAACATACTGCAGCACTGTTGAACGCTCATCTGACTTCAATACCAACAATGAAGACAAAACAACTCTGAAGCACTGGCGAACGATCATCTTACTTATCTGACTTCAAGACCAACAATGAAGACAAAACAACATCTGCAGCACTGATACGCTCATCTTACTCATTTGGTGCCACGACCAACATGAAGACAAAACAACGTACTGCAGCACTGGCGAACGCTCATCTTACTCATCTGACTCCAAGACTAACAATGAAGACAAAGCAACAAACTGCCACACTGGTGAACGTTCATCTTACTCATCTAGCGCCACGACCAACAATGAAGACAAAACAACATATTGCAGCACTTGTGTACGTTCATCTTACTCATCTAGCACCACGACCAACAATGAAGACAAAGCAACATACTGCAGCACTTGTGAACGTCCATCTTACTCATCTAGCACCACGACCAAATATGGAGCCAAAGCAACATACTCAAGCACTGGTGAACGTTCATCTTACTCATCTAGCACCACGACCAACAATGAAGACAAACCAACATGCTGCAGCACTGGTGAACGTTCATCTTACGCATCTAGCACCACGAACAACAATGAAGACAAAACAACATACTGCAGCACCTGAGAACGTTCATCTTACAGTAGCGCCACGATCAACAATGAAGGCAAAGCAACATACTCCAGCACTGGTGAACGTTCATCTTACTCATCTAGCGCCACGACCAACAATGAAGGCAAAACCAACATACTGCAGCACTGGTGAACGCTCATCTGACTTCAAGACCAACAATGAAGACAAAACAACATCCTCAGCACTGTAACGCTCATCTTACTCATCTGACGCCACGACCAACAATGAAGACAAAACAACATACTGCAGCACTGGTGAACGTTCATCTTACTCATCTAGCGCCACGACCAACAATGAAGACATTATAACATACTGCAGCACTGGTGAACGTTCATCTTACTCATCTAGCGCCACGATCAACAATGAAGACAAAACAACTACTGCAGCACTGGCGAACGTTCATCTTACTCATCTGACGCCAAGACTAACAATGAGGACAACGCAACATACTGCCGCACTGGTGAACGTTCATTTACTCATCTATTGCCACGATCAACAATGAAGACAAAACAACATACTGCAGCATTTGTGAACGTTCATCTTACTCATCTGGCGCCACGATCAACTTTGAAGACAAAACAACATACTCCAGCACTGGTGCACGTTCATCTTACTCATATAGCGCCATGATCAACAACGAAGGCAAAGCAACATACTCCAGCACTGGTGAAAGTTTATCTTACTCATCTAGCGCCACGACCAACAATGAAGGCAAAGCAACATACTGCAGAACTGTTGAACGCTCATCTGACTTCAATACCAACAATGAAGACAAAAAAACTCTGAAGCACTGGCGAACGATCATCTTAACTCATCTGGCGCCACGATCAACCATGAAGACAAAACAACATACTTCAGCACTGGTGAACGTTCATCTTACTCATCTAGCGCCACGACCAACAATGAATGCAAAACAACATATTGCAGCATTGGTGAACGCTCATCTTAGTCATCTGACTTCAAGATCAACAATGAAGACCAAACATCATCTGCAGCATTGGGGAACGCTCATCTTACTCATCCTACTTCATGATCACCAATGAAGACAAAACAACATACTCCAGCACTGGTGAACGCTCATCTTACATTAGCGCCATGACCAACAATGAAGGCAAAACAACATATTGCAGGATTGGTGAACGCTCATCTTACTCATCTAGCGCCACGACCAACAATGAAGGCAGAGCAACATACTTCAGCACTGGTGAACGTTCATCTTACATTAGCGCCACGACCAACAAAGAAGGCAAAACAACATATTGCAGCATTGGTGAACGCTCATCTTACTCATTTGACTTCAAGACCAACAAAGAAGACAAAACAACATTTGCAGCACTGGCGAAAGCTCATCTTACTCATCTGACTTCAAGACTAACAATGAAGATAAAACAACATACAGCAGCACTGGCGAACGCTCATCTTACTCATCTAGCGCCACGACCAACAATAAAGGCAAAACAACATACAGCAGCACTGGTGAACGTTCATCTTACGCATCTAGCGCCACGACCAACAATCAAGACAAAACAACATACAGCAGCATTGGTGAACGCTTATCTTACTCATCTAAAACCACGACCAACATAGGAGGGAAAGCAACATACTCCAGCACTGGTGAACGTTCATCTTACTCATCTAGCACCACGACCAACAATGAAGAGAAAACAACATGCTGCAGCACTGGTGAACGTACATCTTACGCATCTATCACCGCGACCAACAATGGAGGCAAGCAACATACCCCAGCACTGGTGAACGTTCATCTTATATTAGCGCCACGATCAAAAATGAAGGCAAAGCAACATACTCCAGCACTGGTGAACGTTCATCTTACTCATCCAGCGCCACGACCAACAATGAAGGCAAAGCAACATACTGCAGCACTGGTACGCTCATCTTACTCATTTGGTGCCACGACCAACAATGAAGACAAAACAACATACTGCAGCACTGGCGAACGCTCATCTTACTCATCTGACTCCAAGACTAACAATGAAGACAAAGCTACAAACTGCCAAACTGGTGAACGTTCATCTTACTCATCTAGCGCCACGACCAACAATGAAGACAAAACAACATACTGCAGCACGTGTGTACGTTCATCTTACTCATCTAGCGCCACGATCAGCAATGAAGACAAAACAACACACTCCAGCACTGGTGAAAGTTTATCTTACTCATCTAGCGCCACGACCAACAATGAAGGCAAAGCAACATACTGCAGCACTGTTGAACGCTCATCTGACTTCAATACCAACAATGAAGACAAAACAACTCTGAAGCACTGGCGAACGATCATCTTACTTATCTGACTTCAAGACCAACAATGAAGACAAAACAACATCTGCAGCACTGATACGCTCATCTTACTCATTTGGTGCCACGACCAACATGAAGACAAAACAACGTACTGCAGCACTGGCGAACGCTCATCTTACTCATCTGACTCCAAGACTAACAATGAAGACAAAGCAACAAACTGCCACACTGGTGAACGTTCATCTTACTCATCTAGCGCCACGACCAACAATGAAGACAAAACAACATATTGCAGCACTTGTGTACGTTCATCTTACTCATCTAGCGCCACTATCAACAATGAAGACAAAACAACATACTGCAGCACTTGTGAACGTTCATCTTACTCATCTAGCGCCACGACCAACAATGAAGACAGAACAACATACTGCAGCACTTGTGTACGTTCATCCTACTCATCTAGCGCCACTACCAACAATAAAGTCAAACCAACATACTGCAGCACTGGTGAACGTTCATCTTACTCATCTGGCGCCACGACCAACAATGAAGACAAAGCAACATACAGCAGCACCAGTGAACGTTCATCTTACTCATCTGACTCCAAGACTAATAATGAAGTCAAAACAATATACTGCAGCACTTGTGATCGTTCATCCTACTCATTTAGCGCCACAATCAGCAATGAAGAATAAACAACATTCTCCAAAACCGGTGAACGTTCATCTTACATTAGCGCCACGATCAACAATGAAGGCAAAGCAACATACTGCAATACTGGTGAACGTTCATCGTACTCATCTAGCGCCACTATCAACAATGAAGACAAAACAACATACAGCAGCACTTGTGAACGTTCATCTCACTCATCCAGCGCCACGATCAATAATGAAGACAAAAATACCTACTCCATCACTGGTGAACGTTCATCCTACTCATCTAGCGCCACGACCAACAATGAAGACAAAGCAACATACAGCACCACTGGTGAACGTTCATCTTACTCATCTAGCGCCGCAATCAACAATGAAGACAAAACAACATACTTCAGCACTGGTGAACGTTCATCTTAATCATCTAGCGCCACGACCAAAAATGAAGGCAAAACGCATATTGCAGAATTGGTGAACGCTCATCTTACTCATCTGACTTCAAGATCAACAATGAAGACAAAACAACATCTGCAGCATTGGGAAACGCTCATCTTACTCATCCTACTTCATGATCACCAATGAAGACAAAACAACATAATCCAGCACTGGTGAACGCTCATCTTACATTAGCGCCATGACCAACAATGAAGGCAAAACAACATATTGCAGCATTGGTAAACGCTCATCTTACTCATTTGACTTCAAGACCAACCATGAAGACAAAACAACATCTGCAGCACTGGCGAAAGCTCATCTTACTCATCAGACTTCGAGACCAACAATGAAGACAAAACAACATACAGCAGCACTGGCGAACGCTCATCTTACTCATCTAGCGCCACTACCAACAATGAAGGCAAAACAACATACAGCAGCACTGGTGAACGTTCATCTTACACTAGCGCCACGACCAACAATAAAGGCAAAACAACATACAGCAGCACTGGTGAACGCTCATCTTACTCATTTAGCACCACGACCAACAATGAAGACAAAGCAACATACTGCAGCACTTGTGAACGTCCATCTTACTCATCTAGCACCACGACCAACAATGGAGCCAAAGCAACATACTCCAGCACTGGTGAACGTTCATCTTACTCATCTAGCACCACGTCCAACAATGAAGACAAAACAAAATGCTGCAGCACTGGTGAACGTTCATCTTACGCATCTAGCACCACGAACAACAATGAAGACAAAACAACATACTGCAGCACTGGTGAACGTTCATCTTACATTAGCGCCACGATCAACAATGAAGGCAAAGCAACATACTCCAGCACTGGTGAACGTTCATCTTACTCATCTAGCGCCACGACCAACAATGAAGGCAAACCAACATACTGCAGCACTGGTGAACGGTCATCTGACTTCAATACCAACAATGAAGACAAAACAACATCTGCAGCACTGGAACGCTCATCTTACTCATCTGGCGCCAGGAACAAAAATGAAGACAAAACAACATACTGCAGCACTGGTGAACGTTCATCTTACTCATCTAGCGCCACGACCAACAATGAAGACAAAACAACATCTGCAGCACTGGTGAACGTTCAACTTACTCATCTAGCGCCACGACCAACAATGAAGACAAAACAACATACTCCAGCACTTGTGATCGTCCATCTTACTCATCTAGCACCACGACCAACAATGAAGGCAAAGTTACATACTGCAGCACTAGTGAACGTTCATCTTACTCATCTAGCGCCAAGACCAACAATGGAGACAAAACAAAATACTGCAGCACTTGTAAACGTCCATCTTTCTCATCTAGAACCACGACCAACAATGAAGACAAAACAACATACTGCAGCACTAGTGAGCGTTCATCTTACTCATCTAGCGCCACGATCAACAATGAAGACAAAACAACATACTGCAGCACTTGTGAACGTCCATCTTACTTATCTAGCGCCACGACCAACAGAGACAAACAAAACAACAAACTGCAGCACTGGTGAACGTCCATCTTACTCATCTAGAACCTCGACCAACAATGATGACAAAAGAACATACTGCAGCACTTGTGAACGTTCATCTTACTCATCTAGCGCCATGACCAACAATGAAGACAAAACAACATACTGCAGCACTTGTAAACGTCCATCTTACTCATCTAGAACCACGACCAACAGCGAAGACAAAACAACATACTGCAGCACTAGTGAACGTTCATCTTACTCATCTAGCGCCACGACCAACAGTGACAACAAAACAACAAACTGCAGCACTGGTGAACCTCCATCTTACTCATCTAGAACCACGACCAAGAATGATGACAAAACAACATACTGCAGCACGTGTGACCGTTCATCTTACTCATCTAGCGCCACGATCAACAATGAAGACAAAACAACATCTGCAGCACTTGAGAAAGATCATCTTACTCATCTAGAACCACGATCAACAATGAAGGCAAAGCAACATACTGCAGCAGTGGTGAACGTCCATCTTACTCATCTAGAACCACGACCAACAATGAAGGCAAAGCAACATACTGCAGCACTGGTGAACGTTCATCTTACTCATCTGACTCCAAGACTAATAAGGAAGGCAAAACAACATACTGCAGCACTGGTGAACGTTCATCTTACTCATCTAGTGCCACGACCAACAATGAAGACAAAACAACATACTGCAGCACTTGTGAACGTTCATCTTACTCATCTAACGCCACGAACAACAATGAAGACAAAACAACACACTGCAGCACTGGTAAACGTTCATCTTACTCATCTAGCGCCACGATCAACAATGAAGAGAAAACAACATACTCCAGCAGTGGTGAACGTTCTTCTTACTCATCTAGCGCCACGAATGAAGACAAAACAACATACTTCAGCACTGGTGAACGTTCATCTTAGTCATCTAGCGTCACAACCAACAATGAAGACAAAACAACATATTGCAGCATTGGCGAACGCTCATCATACTCATCTGACTTGAAGATCAACAATGAAGACAAAACAACATCTGCAGCATTGGTGAACGCTCATCTTACATTAGCGCCACGACCAACAATGAAGGCAAAACAACATATTGCAGGATTGGTGAACGCTCATCATACTCATCTAGCGCCACGACCAACAATGAAGACAAAGTAACATACTGCAGCACTGGTGAACGTTCATCTTACTCATCTAGCGTCACGACCAACATAGAAGGCAACACAACATATTGCAGCATTGGTGAACGCTTATCTTACTCATTTGACTTCAAGACCAACAATGAAGACAAAACAACACCTGCAGCACTGGCCAAAGCTCATCTTACTCATCTGACTTCAAGACCAACAATGAAGACAAAACAAAATACAGAAGCACTGGCGAACGCTCATCTTACTCATCTAGCGCCACTACCAACAATAAAGGCAAAACAGCATACAGCAGCACTGGTGAATGTTCATCTTACTCATCTAGCGCCACGAGCAACAATAAAGGCAAAACAACATACAGCAGCACTGGTGAACGTTCATCTTACTCATCTAGCACCACGACCAACAATGAAGACAAAGCAAGATACTATAGCACTTGTGAACGTCCATCTTACTCATCTAGCACCACGACCAACAATGGAGGCAAAGCAACATACTCCAGCACTGGTGAACGTTCATCTTACTCATCTAGCACCACGACCAGCAATTAAGTCAAAGCAACATACTGCAGCACTGGTGAACGTTCATCTTAATCATCTGGCGCCACGATCAACAATGAAGACAAAACAATATACTGCAGCACTTGTGAACGTTCATCTTACTCATCTGACTCCAAGACTAATAATGAAGACAAAACAACATATTCCAGCACTTGTGTATGTTCATCTTACTCATATAGCGCCACGATCAACAATGAAGGCAAAACAACATATTCCAGCACCTGTGTACGTTCATCTTTTATTAGCGTCACGATCAACAATGAAGGCCAGAGCAACATACTGCAACACTTGTGATCGTCCATCTTACTCATCTCGCACCACGACCAACAATGAAGACAAAGCAACATACTGCAGCACTGGTGAACCCTCATCTGTCTTCAACACCAACAACGAAGACAAAACAACATCTGCAGCACTGGCGAACGCCCATCTTACTCATCTGGCGCCACGATCAACAATGAAGACAAAACAACATCTGAGGCACTGGCGAACGCTCATCTTACTCATCTGACTCCAAGACTAACAATGAAGACAAAGCAACATACTGCCGCGCTGGTGAACGTTCATCTTACTCATCTAGCGCCACGATCAACAATGAAGACAAAATAACATATTGCAGCACTTATGAACGTTCATCTTACTCATCTAGCGCCACGATCACCAATGAAGGCAAAGGAACATACTGCAGCACTGGTGATCGCCCATCTTACTCATCTAGCGCCACGACCAACAATGAAGACAAAACAACATCTGAGGCACTGGCGAACGCTCATCTTACTCATCTGACTCCAAGACTAACAATGAAGACAAAGCAACATACTGCCGCACTGGTGAACGTTCATCTTACTCATCTAACGCCACGATCAACAATGAAGACAAAACAACATACTGCAGCACTAATGTACGTTCATCTTACTCATCTAGCGCCACGATCAACAATGAAGACACAGCAACATACTGCAGCACTAGTGAACGTTCATCTTACTCATCTAGCGCCACGATCAACAATTAAGACAAAGCAACATACTGCAGCACTGGTGAACGTTCATCTTACTCATATAGCGCTACGAGCAACAATGAAGCCAAAGCAACATACTAAAGCACTGGTGAACGTATATCTTACTCATCTAGCACCACGATCAACAATGAAGACAAAACAACATACTGCAGCACAGGTGAACGTTCAGCTTACTCATCTAGCCCCACGATCAACAATGAAGACAAAGCAACATACTGCAGCACTTGTGATCGTCCATCTTACTCATCTAGCACCACGACCAACAATGAAGACAAAACAACATACTGCAGCATAGGTGAACGTTCATCTTACTCATCTAGCGCCACGACCAACAATGAAGACAAAGCAACATACAGCAGCACTAGTGAACGTTCATCTTACTCATCTGACTCCAAGACTAATAATGAAGACAAAACAACATACTACAGCACCGGTGAACGTTCATGTTACATTAGCGCCACGATCAACAATGAAAGCAAAGCAGCATACTGCAGCACTGGTGAACGTTCATCTTACTCATCTTGCGCCACGATCAACAATGAAGACAAAACAACATACTCCAGCACTTGTGATCGTCCATCTTACTCATCTAGCACCACGACCAACAATGAAGGCAAAGTTACATACTGCAGCACTAGTGAACGTTCATCTTACTCATCTAGCGCCAAGACCAACAATGGAGACAAAACAAAATACTGCAGCACTTGTAAACGTCCATCTTTCTCATCTAGAACCACGACCAACATTGAAGACAAAACAACATACTGCAGCACTAGTGAGCGTTCATCTTACTCATCTAGCGCCACGATCAACAATGAAGACAAAACAACATACTGCAGCACTTGTGAACGTCCATCTTACTTATCTAGCGCCACGACCAACAGAGACAACAAAACAACAAACTGCAGCACTGGTGAACGTCCATCTTACTCATCTAGAACCTCGACCAACAATGATGACAAAAGAACATACTGCAGCACTTGTGAACGTTCATCTTACTCATCTAGCGCCATGACCAACAATGAAGACAAAACAACATACTGCAGCACTTGTAAACGTCCATCTTACTCATCTAGAACCACGACCAACAGCGAAGACAAAACAACATACTGCAGCACTAGTGAACGTTCATCTTACTCATCTAGCGCCACGACCAACAGTGACAACAAAACAACAAACTGCAGCACTGGTGAACCTCCATCTTACTCATCTAGAACCACGACCAAGAATGATGACAAAACAACATACTGCAGCACGTGTGACCGTTCATCTTACTCATCTAGCGCCACGATCAACAATGAAGACAAAACAACATCTGCAGCACTTGAGAAAGTACATCTTACTCATCTAGAACCACGATCAACAATGAAGGCAAAGCAACATACTGCAGCAGTGGTGAACGTCCATCTTACTCATCTAGAACCACGACCAACAATGAAGGCAAAGCAACATACTGCAGCACTGGTGAACGTTCATCTTACTCATCTGACTCCAAGACTAATAAGGAAGGCAAAACAACATACTGCAGCACTGGTGAACGTTCATCTTACTCATCTAGTGCCACGACCAACAATGAAGACAAAACAACATACTGCAGCACTTGTGAACGTTCATCTTACTCATCTAACGCCACGAACAACAATGAAGACAAAACAACACACTGCAGCACTGGTAAACGTTCATCTTACTCATCTAGCGCCACGATCAACAATGAAGAGAAAACAACATACTCCAGCACTGGTGAACGTTCATCTTACTCATCTAGCGCCACGAATGAAGACAAAACAACATACTTCAGCACTGGTGAACGTTCATCTTAGTCATCTAGCGTCACAACCAACAATGAAGACAAAACAACATATTGCAGCATTGGCGAACGCTCATCATACTCATCTGACTTGAAGATCAACAATGAAGACAAAACAACATCTGCAGCATTGGTGAACGCTCATCTTACATTAGCGCCACGACCAACAATGAAGGCAAAACAACATATTGCAGGATTGGTGAACGCTCATCATACTCATCTAGCGCCACGACCAACAATGAAGGCAAAGTAACATACTGCAGCACTGGTGAACGTTCATCTTACTCATCTAGCGTCACGACCAACATAGAAGGCAACACAACATATTGCAGCATTGGTGAACGCTTATCTTACTCATTTGACTTCAAGACCAACAATGAAGACAAAACAACACCTGCAGCACTGGCCAAAGCTCATCTTACTCATCTGACTTCAAGACCAACAATGAAGACAAAACAAAATACAGAAGCACTGGCGAACGCTCATCTTACTCATCTAGCGCCACTACCAACAATAAAGGCAAAACAGCATACAGCAGCACTGGTGAATGTTCATCTTACTCATCTAGCACCACGACCAACAATGAAGACAAAGCAAGATACTATAGCACTTGTGAACGTCCATCTTACTCATCTAGCACCACGACCAACAATGGAGGCAAAGCAACATACTCCAGCACTGGTGAACGTTCATCTTACTCATCTAGCACCACGACCAGCAATTAAGTCAAAGCAACATACTGCAGCACTGGTGAACGTTCATCTTAATCATCTGGCGCCACGATCAACAATGAAGACTAAACAATATACTGCAGCACTTGTGAACGTTCATCTTACTCATCTGACTCCAAGACTAATAATGAAGACAAAACAACATATTCCAGCACTTGTGTATGTTCATCTTACTCATATAGCGCCACGATCAACAATGAAGGCAAAACAACATATTCCAGCACCTGTGTACGTTCATCTTTTATTAGCGTCACAATCAACAATGAAGGCCAGAGCAACATACTGCAACACTTGTGATCGTCCATCTTACTCATCTCGCACCACGACCAACAATGAAGACAAAGCAACATACTGCAGCACTGGTGAACCCTCATCTGTCTTCAACACCAACAACGAAGACAAAACAACATCTGCAGCACTGGCGAACGCCCATCTTACTCATCTGGCGCCACGATCAACAATGAAGACAAAACAACATCTGAGGCACTGGCGAACGCTCATCTTACTCATCTGACTCCAAGACTAACAATGAAGACAAAGCAACATACTGCCGCGCTGGTGAACGTTCATCTTACTCATCTAGCGCCACGATCAACAATGAAGACAAAATAACATATTGCAGCACTTATGAACGTTCATCTTACTCATCTAGCGCCACGATCACCAATGAAGGCAAAGGAACATACTGCAGCACTGGTGATCGTCCATCTTACTCATCTGGCGCCACGATCAACAATGAAGACAAAACAACATCTGAGGCACTGGCGAACGCTCATCTTACTCATCTGACTCCAAGACTAACAATGAAGACAAAGCAACATACTGCCGCACTGGTGAACGTTCATCTTACTCATCTAACGCCACGATCAACAATGAAGACAAAACAACATACTGCAGCACTAATGTACGTTCATCTTACTCATCTAGCGCCACGATCAACAATGAAGACACAGCAACATACTGCAGCACTAGTGAACGTTCATCTTACTCATCTAGCGCCACGATCAACAATTAAGACAAAGCAACATACTGCAGCACTGGTGAACGTTCATCTTACTCATATAGCGCTACGAGCAACAATGAAGCCAAAGCAACATACTAAAGCACTGGTGAACGTATATCTTACTCATCTAGCACCACGATCAACAATGAAGACAAAACAACATACTGCAGCACAGGTGAACGTTCAGCTTACTCATCTAGCCCCACGATCAACAATGAAGACAAAGCAACATACTGCAGCACTTGTGATCGTCCATGTTACTCATCTAGCACCACGACCAACAATGAAGACAAAACAACATACTGCAGCATAGGTGAACGTTCATCTTACTCATCTAGCGCCACGACCAACAATGAAGACAAAGCAACATACAGCAGCACTAGTGAACGTTCATCTTACTCATCTGACTCCAAGACTAATAATGAAGACAAAACAACATACTACAGCACCGGTGAACGTTCATGTTACATTAGCGCCACGATCAACAATGAAAGCAAAGCAGCATACTGCAGCACTGGTGAACGTTCAT
Source organism: Deroplatys truncata (assembly GCA_030765065.1). Classification (NCBI taxonomy): domain Eukaryota; kingdom Metazoa; phylum Arthropoda; class Insecta; order Mantodea; family Mantidae; genus Deroplatys; species Deroplatys truncata. The sequence goes on along the minus strand of CM060990.1, from coordinate 125,658,117 downwards.
CTTACTCATCTAGCGCCACGATCAACAATGAAGACAAAACAACATACTGCAGCATTTGTGAACGCTCATCTTACTCATCTAGCGCCATGACCAACAATGAAGACAAAACAACATATTGCAGCATCTGTGAACGCTCATCTTACTCATTTGACTTCAAGACCAACAATGAAGACAAAACAACATCTGCAGCACTGGCGAAAGCTCATCTTACTCATCAGACTTCAAGACCAACAATGAAGACAAAACAACATACAGCAGCACTGGCGAACGCTCATCTTACTCATCTAGCGCCACTACCAACAATGAAGAAAGCTATAATAATTTTGAATTTTAGTGCTTAAAATTTTTGTGTACCAGCATAAGAAATAAACAAACCAGTTTTTAATTAAATTCTTAATCAATTTTAAATTGCAACTTTACTTTCTAATATATACCTCAGGGTTAGGGAAAGTTTTTTCTGGTAGTAAGTGGGTATTTTCACTCGATTGCATTGATTGCATACAAATCACCTTGAATTAGATTAACGAGGAAACTAAAGTGTTCTCGGTGAAACTGAAGTATGCTTTTAATTTCACATCGTCTTCTAACGGTGCTTACCATGCTAGCCTCTTGTTCCCGAGGTCGCGGGTTCAAACCATGGAGAGGGCGATGAATTTTTTTTCCGGGCGTAAAAATCCTTAGCATGGCTTTCTTTGGAAGGGAAGTAAAGCCGGTGTTCTCGTGTCGTAGATTCACGACACGTAAAAGAACCTCAAGTCTGATAAAGAGGGCTCTGAGCAAAATTACCGGTCTTTCATGCCCAATGTAGAATGGGACGCTAAGGGCCACAGCAGTTAAAGAGCGTCCATAAGTAAAGCGCATTTAATTTAATTCGTCTTGCAATGGGTGTTGCTCAATTAGTATTTTTAAAACTCCCTCGTCTTTTTTATTAGAGAATATTTCAGTAACAGACTTCCTAATGCAATAATGATCAACTACGTTATCAATTTCCTCTTCTATATCTTCAGGCTTCTAACTGCCACAAGAAGCACAGTTTCTTACTTTTTCTACTACGTATATTAAGTAGGGGAAGTATTGCACTCCACCCAAAAATTCGATGTCGAGATATCACTGGAAATACATTCTTTGTGTCCCCATGAATCCAAAAAGAAAATTATTTTTAGAAAAAGGTCCGTGTGTGTGTCTGTTAACAGCATAACTCAAAAATGGAAAGTCGAACAAATACCAAACTTGGTATTTAGATTTAGTATCTTTCAAAGATGCGACACGAAGATTTTCAAAAAAAATCCCTCACCTCAGACTACCCTTTGCATGTAGCATTTTTCGAAAATTTTGATTTTCTCATAAATGGCTCCAACAATTTTGATTAAAATATCATATGTTTAAGATATTTTCATGACAAATGAAAGGTATATCTTGAATTTTCTGGGAATGTCCCAAAAGTCCTCTTCATTCTGAATGGCTTTTGCATAACTGGTAAACCGTAAGAGATAGATAAAATTTTTGTACGCAAAAAATGTAGATCTCGTTAAAGCACACAATTTATGTCATATACTTATTTTGTGGAGTGAACCATTTCCGAGATATTCCTTGTTATTTGTTTGAACTTTCCAATGCTTATACTTTTTCTCAAAAGGGAATTCGTTATTCGTGTTTTTGTCCTGAACATGCAAAAACAATGGAATGCTCCACATAGCAACCAGCTCTTTAAAGGTTTGACTATCGCTTAAAGCCTACCATATTTCCCTTGCACCTACAAGAAAATTAGCAATAAGATTAACATTTCGATATCTGGATTAACATGAAGTATATAGAGAATAAGCGTTCGAAGAATAGTTGTACAAGAGTATGTGAGTGCGACACATCAAATGCTTCTGTTTTGACAGACAACTCATTTTTTAATCCATTCACAACGGAGTGTTACTGCAACAAGCCGTTTATAAGAAAACACAATACGCAACGCATTATGTGATGCATTCAAGGTCGGCGGTTTAAGTTACACGCACCATAGAAAGTGCGCTAGGAAAACCCGCCTTTAGAAGCCCGGATGTAAATTGGTCACGCTGATAAGCAAGTCTCAGTGAGCTAACACACGAAGAGTTGCGTTAAGAAGTAAGCCTTGGAAGTCTTTAACAAATCGAGACCAGCTGAAAAGGATTTTAAGTTACTAGCAACTAGCATAAAGCCGTTAAAGATACAATTCCAAATTTATCAAGCTAAATTTGAGAGTTCAAGCTTTCCGGATCGCTGAATGGCTGTTCTAGGAATGTAATGCCTTACGCCGAGGGACAGAGAGAGAGATAGAAAGAGCAAAATGCATTACATATTCTTGAATTAGGAGACTGAATATTGCTTTGTAGCACACGGAAGATCTTGGAAAGGAATAACGAAGAAAGTAGGTATTAAGTTTGGAGATTTTATGGAGTGGCTTTATAGACATTAAAAGTTTATTGTATTTCTTGTGAACCGAAGCTTGTATCTTTATTTATGATTCAGTACCTTAATGAAAGAATTTTTAATCGCGTATAGGACTTTGCCAGTGTCTGCCATCACCATTTAAACCCTGATGACAGTTAAAGTTTGTTTTAGTAAACGTGTCATTTTCTGTTTTCAAACGAGTGAGCTCAGAAGAGAACACAAATGTCCAAAAGCATGAGGCTTTTGAAGAAAGATTTGCCAAAAACCTAATTATATGCGTGATTTACACTTTACTTTTATTGTATTAAGATCTAACCATTTGTTTTGCATTGCCGTACTTGTTTGTAGCATTTCTCAATTTACTCATCAGTGTAAGTGAAAAATGCAAGCCATTCGTACTTACAAGGCTTCCTCGATCTCAACCCAGAGGAGACGGATATTCTAATCGAAAATCGATTAAGCGAACGGAAAAATATCCGTAACAATCGCAATGTTTATTATTCTCGTTCTACTTGAAAGTACGAAGTTTGCAATTTAGTAAGTTGAATCAGACTTGAAAATTTCAATGTCACGGCCGGGACTCGAACCACAGATCTCGGTTCTCCGTGCCGATGCCCTTACCGCTTAAACTACCATGGCGGGATACTCGTACGAACATTAAACTTTCTCATCCAATCAAAGTATCCCGGTAAGCCTACAAGGCGATCTCAGATATTCGAGATATCATACCTCAAAATATGCGACTTGTAATAAGTAGTTTTCAGTTTCGGGCTTTATAGTTAAACTCTATTACGGCTAATTTATGACTTGCACTTGAATCACCATTTTTTTATCCCTTTATTCAAATTTAAAGAAACTGTTCAAGCTTTAAACACCATAAATTTCGCTTCAAATAAGTACGTAAAGAGCTGCATTGGAAACTAAATACCACAGCAAAATTTAACATTCCTGTAATGCAGTAACGGCCGCCTACTGAACTTGCCACACGTTTGATTATGGCACAGCCGTTATCTTAGCCCCCTAATGCGCCCCTAACGTTCAGAAAGTGGTGCAGAGCTTATGGGTCATACCTTTTGCTGTACACAGCCGTTTGCATGTAGCTTTGAATTTAATTTCAGGTTTTATCTAATAGAAACTTTATTGAATACATTTACATAGGCAATGAGGGAATTGTATTATGCACAACTCAAATGGTACCGAGCGAGTTGGCTTCGCGGTAACGTGTGAGGCTCGTATTCGGGAGGTCCCGGGCTCGATTCCCGAAGACCGCCCACTCTGACCTTGGATTTGTTCGTGGTTTTCCCTGATCGTTAGGCGAATGTGGGGTGTTTTCGCATCTACCGCGAGTTCCTTTCATTTCGTTTCTTTCTCATATTTCAGGTGTGCTTCTAGGTTTCGTGGTGTATGGCTGTGCCCAACAGAGGGCGCGGAATGCTTGTTCAAAGGAAAGAGCATTTCCCATGGACACCAAAGAGCTACTCCGTTGAACGGATCGTTCATCGCCCTCTCTGGGCAGCTCCAGTAGTGGGACGAATCTTCGGGTCAGGATCTCTAAGGAACGTTCGCGCGTCACTGTGGCCTATAGCCTCCTGTGGTTCCTTCACTTCATCCCTTCCTCATTGGGGTGGTAGCTGCATAGATCTCCCGTAGGTCGCAATGCGCGAGGTGCCCCCCTTCGTTAAATAAAACAAATTAAACTGAGTTTTATTTATGGACGCCTTTTAACTCCTATGGTTCTTAGCGTCCCATTCTATATTGGGCGTGAAAGACCGGTAATTTTGCTCAGAGGCCTCTTTATCAGGCTTGAGGTGCTTTTAGGTGCCGTAAATCTACGACACCAGCTTTACTTCCTTTCCGAAGGAAGCCATGCCAAGGATTTTTACGCCCCAAAAAGTCCATCACCCTCCGCCATGAACCTCGGGAACAGGTTAGCATGGTAACCGCTACACCACAGAGGACGACCCCCCTCCGTTGCACTCCCTATATAACCCAAGTGGTACTTTGTTCATACGATAGTGGATTAACTTCTAGAATGTAGAGTACCCAGCACATCAGGTGGAACAACTATGCTCGTGCTGCCAAGCCGAAAGCGCACCCTATACTGAGCTCTGCATAGTGCTTGCTAGTTATCCAGGTGCTGTTTAGTGCAAAGTGAAAGAAGTTAAAATGAAAAAGAGAAAGCAGGGGCAAAAATGAGAGGCAAAGAACCGAATATGCGCGATTAATGCTGCAAAAAGTTTTTTCTCCACATCAGAAAAACAAATGAATGCTACTGCCGCGTATTTGTTGATAAGGTGCAATACTACGCATGTATCATTTTCTCAACGTTGACCGCACCATATTCCTCTCTCATCCACCTGTTAGCTAGCGAAAGCACGCTGTTGAACACCATCTCTTTCGAAAGCGTTTTTCTACAAATCTATGACAGTTAAAAAAAAAGTGGCCATAAACTTCTCTAGTAGTAATCGATATCTCTCTCTCTCTCTCTCTCTCTCTCTCTCTCTCTCTCTCTCTCTCTCTCTCACTACTTTCAACCGGTATAAACGCTCTTCTTATAACAATTCCTTGTACTTTGCGTAATACAGAACATAATAACTATTATTAATATTCATTTCGTATAATTATACATGAAGGAATAGGTTGTTAGAGTGGTTCCTTTAACCTGTGCGTGTACACATTTCTGTAATACTGTTTTCTTTTTTAGGTTATGAAGGAATGGGCTTCATATTTTTTCGCTATCTGGTGATAATAGTTTTGGATGCGTCAACAATCATCTCTTTGAGGTAAGGTTAAAGCAAAATATAGGGCAAGCGGCTCATTTGGTTGGTAATGATTGCATGCGCTGTTAGATATATTTTATATTGTACCTAAGTACTTACTTTATTCCAAGAAGTGCTGCTATAGTTCCTTGCTTACCAAAATTTTAACAGACCTGCGCTGGCACTGTGACAAGTATACTGCCATATTGTCGGCCCATTTTTGCGAGCCACCGACACACTGCGGCCAAACAGGAAAAGGGGGGCTACTGAAGCTGAAATGCCAATCATAAAAACCTTTCAGAAATGGAAAAATTGAGAACTCAGAACGTTATGTAATGATAAATGTTCCAAATCCCGGCACACATATAAGGGAGCGGTAACTATTTTATTGTTGAAATTTAAGCACTTCATGGTGCAGCAGTATGAGCAAACCATTCAGTAACGTATTGCAGTCCTGCGGAAGTGAGACAGTGCCAGCTTTATTTCGAACTCCGAGAAATTACGATCACTTGCAGATGAGATAAACAGGTTCTATACACACTAGGCTTCAGGTACAGAAACTTCAAAAATAAGAAATCATGGCAATACGAACTACAGTTGGACACACCTGTAGCAGTATTTGATACTATAAAAGGCGTCATATTCGTAAAAAAATTTTAAGTTCTTGTTTTACACACATTTTTGTCACTTTATTATTAAGTAATCACACCTCTTCCGCTATACATTCATTTCTTAAACATATTTCTCTCTCTCTCTCTCTCTCTCTCTCTCTCTTGTAGTGTAAATAAGACGAATGAAATAGCTTCCAACAAGAACTGTTTGTTCCGATGTCATGAATATTCAAGTAGGAGGAAGTAAAACGATCTTGTCGCAATATTTACATGCTATTCACACCAGTAAGCACTGTATTGGAATTTTAACAACGTAATACAAAAGTCAAGGTTGCATGTACTTTAAGAGCATTATAAGGGCGAATAGATTAATTTTATTACACATATAAATGGTAGTTTAAAAGGTATGTGAAAACGTCCCAGTTGTTATTCAGATAAGTAATTCTAACCTTTATTATGTTAAGTATTGGATAAATAAGGAGGGAGTGTGTATCTCGTTTGTTCAGCAGGTTACACATTAGGCGCGTTTATCTTATCTATCAAGACCACGTCTTAACTCACGATAAATGCAAAATAATTTTCTTTTAATATAATTTTATCCGCAAGTTATATTTAAGTTCATGCTTTCATTGCTTAATCAATGATACATAAAAGGGGTAGTTTTTAAAAAAACTAACCAAGGAGATTGCTCAGAAAACGTTAATAATTATTTATTGGCCGAAGTAAATAATAACAGTTGTCTACGAATAAAACAACAATAATTTAATTCCTTTCATCACCTATGTTGTTTTGAAATTTGCGCTAGAAGCCGTTTCCTCCCATTTATACTTTTAATTTTCCAGCTGCGTATTTTGGGAGCAATCGTCTGCTAAAAAACGAATTTCTATGTGAAACATTCACATGAGTTTCTCTACCCCCTATCGTTTATTAATGGGTATACAAACTAGTTTTACTAAATCTTATTTTTATGTCTACTTAATTTTAATCGAAATAAACTTTTGCAGAAATAGCTACATTACACATTTCGATATAGATACAAAGGGAACAGCGATAGTCAAATGTTTTAGAACTGGACGCTATATTGCTGGCTTTAAAGTACCATATTGTTTCAATGAAATCCCGAGATTCAACTGAATGTTAGCAGAACTTCAAAAGAATGGCTAATTATTGAACAATTAGAACCATTAATAACGGATATCTCGGAAATGACTTATGCCAAAAATAGTGTATTTGAAATAAATTGTGTTTTAAAGAGATTAATATTTTTGTGTAGTACGTCTTTTAGTCTATCGCTTAACGTTTACCAGTTATACAAGATTATACAAAATTCCTTCCGAATGAAGGAAGGAATTTCGAAAATGATCCATGCAAAAGGTAGTTTGAGGTAGGAGAATTTTCTTGAAAATCTTTGGAAGGAACTGAAATTAAATACCAAGTTTCGTATTTATCCGGGACCTTTTTCTAAAAATGCCGTTTTGGATTCAGGGGGCATGAGAATACGTATTTCCGGTGAAATCTCGGTATCGAATTTTTGGGTGGAATGCAATACCTTCTCACCCTACTATGTACGTGGTAGAGAAAGTAATAAGTATTGCTAAAATTTTCTTTTCGTAGAGAGAACACTGCCATTTTTCAACATCGTTTGAAGGCCTATTTGTTTGTTTTTGCTTTTTAATGGAGCCAACATTTGTTTTTTGGCAGATTGTGATCGTGTGTCCATAAACAGACAACGGTTTTGTGAAGCATTTCACCGAGTGGGATTGTTCCGACGGTAACGCCTGTGGTTCACGGGTTCCATCTCCGGTGTCGTCTAACCTGGTCGCGGGTTAAGTTGTTTTCCCCGATCTGACATGGCGAATGCCAGATTGGAAATTCTAAAGTTTCCGCTTTCCATTCTTCCTGTCGTTCCAATCTTTCAATTGTTCTAGTTTCTCATAGCGAGCAAGATGGCTCCGCGGTAACGCGTGAGGTTCGCATTCCCCGGTTCGATTCCCGTCGGGCCAACCACTCTGATCATGGGTTTAGTATTGGTTTTCCCGCGTCGGTAGGCGAATGCTCGGTGGTTCCTGTTTCACAACGAATTTTCTGTCAATCACTTCCTGTCCCTATCATTGCCTTTCATCCGCTTCGGGGTTGAAGGACCAGGCGATGGTGGTTGGTGTGTTACGAAAGGACAGCGGATTGTGCGCTTTGGAAAGGTTTCTCCCTGGCTTTTGGCTGGTCTGCTGGGGCCCCCTTCCTGGGCACATGTCTTAAGCCAAGGGACCCTCGGGGGTGCGGGGACGGAAGTGTGGCTAGACGGCGTCAGGATGTGCTCTGAAATGTTAGGGACTCCTTCTTTGCTTGCGCACATCGTCGTCCGGATCTGGTCGCCCTTCGGATCTCCCCGTCATCCCTCACAGGAAAAATTAAATTGAGCTTTATTTATGGACGCTCTTTAACTACTACGGTTCTTAGCGTCCCATTCTATATTGGGCGTGAAACACCGGAATTTTGCTCACAGGACTCTTTATCAGGATTGAGGTTCTTTTAAGTGCCGTAAATCGACGACACGGGACCACCGGCTTTACTTCCCTTCCGAAGGAAGCCATGCTAAGGATTTTTACGCCCGAAAAAATCCATCGCCCTCGCCGGGTTTGAACCCGCGACCTCGGGAACTAGAGGCTAGCATGGTACCCCTAGACCACGGAGGATGACTCTCCCTCCCAGAGATCACGTTAGAAGGAAAAGGGGCCGTTGCGGCCTACTTGCGGTGCTCTAGTCCAGGTTCTGAAGCCCCTCCGCCGGTGTACTCTACTAGTTTTCCATGGGCATATGGTGATAGTCTGGTGTGATTCGAGTACGGATTCTATGACAGTTGTGAGGATCTTCCCCAACTTGACCTATCCCTGGCGTGCAGGGAGCGAAGAGGAAGTGCTCGAACAGTTAGTAATGTTAGGGAACCTGTCACCTACATCACGGTGAATCACTCCTGCTTTCAAAGCCCCCAAACGACACCCACCATTCACCTCTCCCTCCCGGAGGTTAAATATTACTACAGGACATACTTAATGCCTTTTTTTCACGGAACCAAAGCTGTATCATTCAGTGTCATCAAATAGCACACGCAACATGCAGTGACATGAGGTGAGTTAATTCAGGGTTGTCGTCCTGATTTATACCTATGGAAGATGTAGCGAAATCCCTGAAGCACTAAAAGAAACGTGTGCTTAAAAACATTTGACAAAACTAAAAATACTTATTGCACGCTAATTCATTGAAGGATTGTTTATTTCGGTTTGATTAACTTTATCCACTGAGTTATTTGAAATTCCAGAGCAGAGAATGCTTGACGAAGTGAACTGATACAGATTTCTTCTGAAGCTATTCTCTCAAGTATTTTAAACCAGTGTTTGTCTAAATGTTGCCATTGAACAATAATGAAAGATGTATTTTTATCATGCTATATTTTATTGACTGCACCTTTCCGAGTATTACCGTGTGATAACATGTTTAAGTTGTGTTAGTATTTTACACCAACCCGGCATTGTACCAATGTTTTTTTTTAAGTTTTATTTATTGTCGCTCTTTAACTGCTGTGGTCCTTAGCGTACCATTCTATATTGGGCGTGAAAGACCGGTAATTTTGCTCAGAGGCCTCTTTATCAGGCTTGAGGTTCTTTTACGTGCCGTAAATCTACGACACGGGACCACCGGCTTTACTTTCCTTTCGAAGGAAGCCATGCTAAGAATTTTTACGCCGGGTTTGAAGCCGCGACCTCGGGAACTAGAGATTAGCATGGTAACCACTACACCACGGAGGACGACATGCATTCTGTAGGCAGGTTTGGCAAGGATGAGCATGATTTTGGAAATCCCTGAGTAACTTACAATTTTCACTCGCACTTAAAGCATTAGAATCCAAAGTTTTGTCCCGATGGATAGCTGATACGTTAGTAATTGTTGTGGCACCTCCAAATAATTCATCTCCGAGGTTAAATGTTCAATTGGTGCAAATTAGGGGCTGAAGATGTTAGTAGAGGTAGTTTTTGAAGTTTGAAGTTATAAGGCTATGATTTTTGTCATGTGCGCAAATGTATGTCCTGATTGTTCAAGTAGTATAGTTTTGTATACAAGGGGTTAAAAATAAAGGATAAGGATATTATGTTTTAATCGTTTAGATGTGCTATATGACTGAAAATAGGAATTAAGTAGTTTTTGGAAGTTGTAAGCTAACCTGCTACTTTTTGTCAGCTCCTATAGTATAATTGTAAAATATTTCGGTAAAATAGTTTAAACAGTGCAGATTTCTAAATATGGTAAGCGTATTTTTGAAGAGCTGTACTGTAGCCTATAATTCTGGTTGGGTTCTATAGGATAACTGTAACTACTTAGTTTTGTACAGATAGGTCAAATATAATCGATTTGTAAGCAAGGGATTGAAAATGTGGATTTAAATTAAGGGTAACTGAAGTTTTGCAAACCTATAGGATATTTTATTTTAGTCAAATTCTGAAACCCAAGTGTAACAAGTTTTGCCAAAATAGTATAAAAAATACTCCTTCCTAACAAAGTTCATCGAAATCAGAGGGCAATTTGGTGATATGAATATGTGATGTAGCTCCCCCTTCCAATAACTCAATTTTAAAAGGTCTTGAGCCTTCCTACTTACACCTTCAGGTTGGAAGTCATTAAAAATCCCCCATGTTCGTTTTAATGAGTCAAAAATATCCTGTGAGATTCATATTCAAAGAAACGGGATGGGAATTCTGTGACATTTACAAAAAAAAAAAAAAAAAACAGCAATCCACCAACCCGCTATAGTTTTAAAATGTTTGGAAACATTTTATAGCCTATGTCCGTCCGGAGGAACAGTACTTTTCAGTGGTTACGCAATTATCAAAATCAATTGAGAGGCTTCCCGCACACACACATTTTCTCGTTATATTAGTAAAATAAATGGATATTAACATGTGTTTCGGAAAGAAAATAAAGTATGTCTGTGTATAGAATAAAAATGTCTTGCTCCGTAGCGCTGTGGGCTAGAGAGTGATGCTCTGGTTCCTTGCCACGGAATGCGCGCGGGTTCGATCCTACCCATGGGGGTGCGGATTTTAAGTCCTGGGTATAGGGCCGGTGCCCAGTCATCATTGTGAGGAAAGTGAGGAGCTGCGACAGGCAGCGATCCCGGTCACGGAGGCCAACATTCTGACTGGGGGATGCGTGATGCTGGCCACATCACATCCCAATATTGGTTGGATGATCACCCACCTCTGCCGTTCATACGTGGTGTGAGGCCGGCAGTCAGGTTGGAGGTCGACGCCTTTCATGGTTTTATGGCCGCGGGATTTACTTTCTTTATAGAACAAGATGCGATGAAAAAATGTGTTCTTATAAAACGTTGACTTTAAACAGACCTTCATAACTTCCGTTAAATTAATTATAGCTAAAGTATTTATTTTACCTCTTCAAAAAAATTGTCTAGCAAATGCTTGTTTTTGATTAAGCAGCTAGGACGGTAAAAAAGTGAATGCTAACTTTCAGTGTGATTTCACATTAATTATGATGTACCGAGCGACATGGCTCCCTGTAACGCGTGACGCTCACATTCGGTACGTCCGCGGTTCAGCCGATGAGCTGGAACGTTTCCTTCCCACATAATTTTATTGCATGTATCACCAGCGTCCATCGCCTGTAGAGCCGTATGTGATAGCAACGGGCGTTAAACACCACTAAAAAGTAATAACTATGACGCATCTTTTGTTTTCATCATTGCATAAGCGTTTCTTTACGTATATACCATGTGGTTAACGAGTCCCTCGCAGCTATTCTTCGTTTTTCAATTAAAAATCCCTGCCGAATAAGAGTTTTTTTTTTTTTTTTTTTTTTTTTATTGATGGACGCTCTTTAACTACTATGGTTCTTAGCGTCCCATTCTATATTGGGCGTGAAACACCTGTAATTTTGCTCAGAGGCCTCTTTATCAGGCTTGAGGTTCTTTTACGTGCCGTAAATCTACGACACGGGACCACCGGCTTTACTTCCCTTCCGAAGGAAACCGTGCTAACGATTTTTACACCCGAAAAAATCCATCGCCCTCCGCCGGGTTTGAACCCGCGACCTTGGGAACTAGAGGCTAGCACGGTACCACCAGTCCACGGAGGACGACTGCCGAATAAGAAACCATTATATGTATGTATGTATAACTTGCACAGGACCTCATTTAGGCAAAGGAAAAGCAAGTTGATCCCTCAATAATTACAGATGACATCTTTCGAATTTTGCGAACAATTGGTAAGAAGACATTCCAAAACGTAAAAGGAAGTGAGTGAGTAAGTAACCTTTATAGTAGAAGTGGTAACAGCAGTGAATATTTATTCCAACGGTTCCTGTCACTCTGCAGTTAGAGGGTGTGTTAAGGTTAGGGAAAGTTTTTGTACTTGTGAAACAAACACTACTGAGCTGGAAGGATGGGATAAGACTGAAAAATGCAATGCCATAGCCGGGATTTCAACCACGGATCTTTGCTTACCATGCCGCTACTCTAACCAACTGGGCTATTATGACAATATGCCGCCATGGCATTACATTCCTCAATAAACATTATTTTCCCGGTAAATCACGTGGCGTTCTCAAATTCATTTTGAGATAACATACCTCAGTGACAACTCACAATCTTATAAATACTCTTATTAGTCTCATTATCGGAGGGGATTCGGCACCGATCGAGTTAGGATAATGTACCTATGCCGCTCAAGAGGGCGCCCGCCGGAGGGAGGAGGAGGTGAGAGGAGACACCGGGTGGCTGGAACCAGGAATGGCGACACAGCAATGACAGGGTCACCACAGTTTCCAGATTGAGACACCCCAACAGTCGGACAGGCGGTCCGGGAACCCTGTCCCACACAGAGGGTCCAACGTCCCGTTCGGAAGGGGCGGCTCGTACACCCCGTGCAACCAGCCGATAGCCGGAGAAAGTTCCACAGAGAGCATCCCTTTCTCCTGCCACGCCGCACCGAAACACCATCGCCGACACTTCCAACCCTGAAATAGACCTAAGGGGGTGAAGGATGGATGAAAATGATGAATGGAACGAAATGGAGGGACAGGAAATTCTGGGGCTGAAAGAAACCACTCCAACATTCGCCTGACGACCCGAGAAAACCCTCGTGATTCAGAGTGAGCGGTGGCCGGGAATCGAACCCGGGACCTCCCGAATGCGAGTCGCAATCGTTACCGCGGCGCCACCTCACTCAGTATCTCACAAGTAGGTACTTTAAGTCTCGGGTTTCATAGTTTACTATTATTAGGTCAATGATAACCAGGGAGAGGGGTTTTAGTAAGAAAATCGAGTTAGGAACGCATCGAGGGTTGGTGACGAGGGAAGGTGGGAGCGACTGCGACCTTGCAGTGTTCTCTGTAAACAAATATGATGAACAGTTGAAGGCCCTATACCCTGGTAAGAAAGTGGGTAAATCAGGATTAAGGAGTAGTATTAGAAGCAAGAAAGCAATATATGTTTAGCTATTGATAGTATGCAATTAGTTGTGAAACCTACGGAACACGCATTTCAAAAGTAGTACATTTTTTAAAGCACTATCCGCTATAATATCCGCAATATAAGGTATGGTACGAATCCTCAAAAAATCCTGATCTGAAGTTTGGGGCTGAGGAGGTTGAAGGTCTACTTTCCTCATTGTTCCTTTCTTATAACGCCACATGTTCCTTGTGTTTTGTTGAATTACAATGTTGCTTAACATGATGTTTAAACGTCTTTTGTGCGCTATGTTACATCTGATGGTTTCGCCATTTGTATTGAAGTGTTCCCTGCCACATTCCGCCACAAATGATGCCATTTGTAATGTATAAACTCTTCTTTGCTTTAGACATATTGCCACAGTTCTATCCATTGATGTATATTATGCAGCGAATAAACGGAACAGTCGCAACGAAACCGGTTGTTGGGGAGGGGAGGAATGTGTCCGTCACAGTACCTGACGTCACCTATACTCCGTGCGATAATAGCATTGCTCTGTTTAGTTACTAAAACCCCTCTGCCTGATGTTAACTGTTCTCCCACAGATGCAGCGTGTAGGTCAAGTTTGGAAATGTAGAATCAGTATGAAATATTCAATAACATAGCCGGGACTTGAACCACAGATCTTCGGCTTACCATGCCACTGCTCTGAGCTACCATGCCAGCACAACATTAAACTCTCCAAATGACTCACATTTTATAAGTACTAAGCTGTTCAACATTGCAACGTCCTAGATCAATTAGGTCGATATTGCTCTGTTTGCACGCTAGAAAAAAGCCTTCTGTTTGATCGAAAACAGACCTTAGCAACAGTAGCTACGTCTTTTCCGAAAACATAGGAATATTGCCTACTGTTGTGATGCACGTGACCGTAATGTGATGAAGATAACAAGTTCTTAAACGTGATTTACAACCACAGAATGTTAAATAAACACCTTAAGCCATGAAAATGGTATTAAAACAAACATTTAGGTGCAAAACACGGAGAGAACACTGTGTTTTCGCCTTATAAGTGCGAACTAAACGTGTTTCCTCTGTCTGGATAGATACACCTGGATGGGAAAAAAACTGGGACAGTTTAAGCGATACTGACCGAGCGGGATGGCTCAGGCTGTAACGTCTGTGGCACCATTCGAGAGTCGTGGATTCGATTTCCATGGTCGACCTTCCTGACCCATGTATTTTTTTTTTTTTTGAGATTTCTCCGGGTCGCTAGACGAATGCTGGGAAGGTTCATAAATCCCCCGAACTTCCTGTCCTTCCATTTCACCTACATTCTCATTTCACTTCATCTTTCATCTGCTTGGTCTCTTTCAGGGTTAAAAAGTGTCGGCGAGAGTCTCGGTGTTGCATGGCAGGAACAAAGGATGCGCTATGTTAACCCTTCATCCCCCGGAATGGGGGCAGTCTCCGAGTTCAAGCCCGCAGGGGGGGGCGGAGAGCCGGTTGCACCATCTGCCATCCGGGGAGTTTCAATCTGTAAAAGATAAGGACGCTACCCTCTGCCCTGTCATGCCTCCTGGTTCGGCCGCTTTCTGTCTCCTCCCACCTCACCCCTCTCTCCCTCCCGGGGGCACCCCGTTAGGAGCTTCAGGCACAAAACATCTTGCAAGTTGAGATTCTAAGTCCCCCTCCGCAGTTAGTTCTAGTCCTAGTCCTAAGCTGATACTGAAATCTGTAGCTCCACAAACGTTACCCTTCTACCTCCATCTTGCAAAGTTCTAACTAAGACTGGGGAATTGGATCAGACTTTAAAGGTGTAATGCTAAGGGAGTTGAACCACGGATTTTGGCTTTCCATTCCGCTGTTCTAACACTGAGCTATCATAGCGAGATGCCCGTACGCCCATTAAAGGCTGGTTCATAACAACCCGAGAACGGTAACCAAAACGGAAACG
Organism: Deroplatys truncata; assembly: GCA_030765065.1. NCBI lineage: Eukaryota > Metazoa > Arthropoda > Insecta > Mantodea > Mantidae > Deroplatys > Deroplatys truncata. The sequence goes on along the minus strand of CM060990.1, from coordinate 125,642,916 downwards.
AGAACGGGAAGGAATGCAGCATACAAGATTTTGATTCACAATAGCCCGGAATGCATATCGGTAATCATATCACTCACAAAGTGGAAAGTCGATTTTGCGCAATGGGACTTCATTTGTTTTTAACTGACCAACCACCTGCTTCCAATTCACCTAACATAATGCGGATGAGCAAACGTCAAAGTTCGATAGAGTAAACATTATTTAAGATCCATTACATTTCGATTCCTCTAGTCGTACCAAGCTTTAATTCCCTTATTTAAAGGCGTACATTAATGTTGTTTATTGTTCTTTGTTACTTTATGCCCGTGTTTTATGTTCTTTGTAGTTTTTGCTATTGTTCTTTAGACAATAGCCAATTTTGAGTTGCATATAAACAAACCACAGGCACCCTTTCGCTAGAAGAACCCAGTTCATTCGATCTGCGGGTGTCAGAATCCGAGGTTAGGACGCACATGTACTAGTACTTCTTCCAGTTTCATGTTTCCAGTTTGCGACTAGAGAGAGTGGCAGCGGCTGTTTCATGTCACGGTCGCCTAGAATAATCTCTACAGTGAAGAGTCCAATATGCACAATATGGATTTAATATTCCGTGTCCTGAAACGAGAACGAGAAGGCTAAAACCTGAACAAGTCTTCTTTCCCGTTCCCGGGCCCAGGAAAGCTCCCCGTCAATTGTGAATGCTCCCATTAAAATATGTATATTTCAACTTTGTTGTTCTGGTTCTGGTTACTGTTCTCGGTTGTTGTGAGCCAGCCTTAGACCTCATCTAATTCGAGTCCCAGCTGTGGCACTGCATGTTTACTTTCTCTACCAAGTACATAGAGAAGGTATTGCATTCCACTCAAAAATTCGTTACCAAGATTTCACCGAAAATATATGTTTTAAGGCCCCCTGAATCTAAAAACAGCATTTTTAGAAAAATGTCCCTGTGTGTGTCTGTGAACGGATAACACAAAAACGAACGTTCGAATAAGCACCAAACTTGGTATTTAAGTTCAGCATCTTCCAAAGATGCGACACGAAGATTTTCAAGAAAATCTCCCACCCCAGATTATCCTTTATATGGAAGATTTGTCGTCCCCCGTGAGTAGTAATAGTCCCGGATGAGCCAATTGTTTTAACGATAATCCTGCCGCTAGGGGCGCTGGTGTCGCTAGTGTCGGTGCGTGCGACGGCGGCGGCGGTAAGTTTGAAAAGCGCCCTGAGCGGTAGGATTATCGTTAAATCGGTTGGCTCATCCGGGACGAGTTGAAAGAATTGAGGAAGTGACGTGTAGTGTTTTGATTGGTTCGTTAATTTGGGGTGGAAGATGAAGGAAGGAAGATGGAAGATTATGGAGGTCGCGTGATGGAGAGGAACTGGGTGGCGAGGTGTTGTCTGTGCGGAGGTCGGTACTGAAAGAGGGGAAAAGATGGGTAGCGAGGGATAAAAAGTGTAACAGAAAGTGACGTGTGAAGTTGTGATTGGTGGGAATAAGAAGTGATTTTATTGGTGGAAAGGAGCAAATGAGAGTTGTTGATTGGTAAGAATAAGAGGGATTATGATTGGTGGAAAGAAAAAGGTGTGGGAGTGGGGTATGTTGGAGGTGATGGGAAAGGTGAGTTTTGCTAGCAGCAAGATTTGCAAAAGCCTGTCTTGAACTGATCAGCAATTTTTGAACGTCGGATGGTAGTTTTCTTGAGTGGATAGAGAGATGGGGGCGATATGAGATGCGGTGGCGAAAATGGGAACTAGACAAGGTTGTTGAGACAAGAGGTTTAAGGACGAGGAAATTTGGAGGTTAGTGGTGAACACGGCGGTCGCAAGAGGTGGGGGTAAGGAGACGCAGTGGTGAGAATGGGAACTAAAAGAAGATGGGGGTAGCAAGAGTTTTAGAAGAGTAGATTTTGAGGTTAAAATAGTGGGAACTAAAAATGGCGGAGGGTCTGCGACAAGGAGATGCGGTGAGAACTAAACAAGATGGCGGTCGCAAGAGGAGGGTAAGGAGATTTGAGGTTACAGTACGAAAACACGAAAGGATATATTCCTACGCCAAGCAGGTCCGAAAAATAATTATGCGTGTGGTACTTACCTGTTACCGGTGTGGATGCGTCACCAAAAGCGCGGCACGCGAGGCGGAAAAATAAAAGCAAACTGTTTTTGAAAATGCTTAACCAGCTTTAAGATCAACCAACATCACTACGCACTGATATACCTAGGTTTTTAAAGCGGTACAGACACCCTTTGCAGAGGCGTAATTTAACTATACCAAAAACCTGGTACTGGACCATCGTGATGGTCGCTAGCGTACGTAGGAGCAGGGTTCTCATAGCCGGTCGAAAGCGGTCAAAACGTGTACGACGTAGGTGTTGACAGTAGCTGCTGTCGAGTCAACGGTCGAGGTGTGAATAAACAAGATCTGTTCTCGCCGGCAATTTGGTTCGGAGATGTGAGCAGCGGCGAGGTGTTGTCTGTGCGGAGGTCGGGACTGAAAGAGGGAAAAGATGGGGAGCGAGGGATAAAAAGTGTAACAGAAAGTGACGTGTGAAGTTGTGATTGGTGGGAATAAGAAGTGATTTTATTGGTGGAAAGGAGCAAATGAAAGTTGTTGATTGGTAAGAATAAGAGAGGTTATGATTGGTGGAAAGAAAAAGGAGTGGGGTATGTTGGAGGTGATGGGAAAGGTAAGTTTTGCTAGCAACAAGATTTGCAAAAGCCTGTCGTGAACTGATCAGCAATTTTTTGAACGTTGGATGGTAGTTTTCTTGAGTGGATAGAGAGATGGGGCGATATGAGATGCGGTGGCGAAAATGGGAACTAAACAAGGTGGTTGAGACAAGAGGTTTAAGGACGAGGAAATTTGGAGGTTAGTGGTGAACATGGCGGTCGCAAGAGGTGGGGGTAAGGAGACGCGGTGGTGAGAATGGGAACTAAAAGAAGATGGCGGTAGCAAGAGGTTAGAAGAGTAGATTTTGAGGTTAAAATAGCGGGAACTAAAAATGGCGGAGGGTCTGCGACAAGGAGATGCGGTGAGAACTAAACAAGATGGCGGACGCAAGAGGTGGGTAAGGAGGTTTGAGGTTACAGTACCAAAACACGAAAGGATATATTCCTACGCCAAGCAGGTCCGAAAAATAATTATGCGTGTGTTACTTACCTGTTACCGGTGTGGATGCGTCACCAAAAGCGCGGCACGCGAGACGGAAAAATAAAAGCAAACTGTTTTTGAAAATGCTTAACCAGCTTTAAGATCAACCAACATCACTACGCACTGATATACCTAGGTTTTTAAAGCGGTACAGACACCCTTTGCAGAGGCGTAATTTAACTATACCAAAAACCTGGTACTGGACCATCGTGATGGTCGCTAGCGTACGTAGGAGCAGGGTTCTCATAGCCGGTCGAAAGCGGTCAAAAACGTGTACGACGTAGGTGTTGGCAGTAGCTGCTGCCGAGGCAACCGTCGAGGTGCGAATGAACGAGATCTGTTCTTGCAGGCAATCTGGTTGAGAGATGAGAGGCGCGGTGGTAAAAATGTGAACTAAATAAGATGGCGGAGGCACGAAGTTGAGGTTAAGGAGCGGCGAGGTGTTGACTGTGCGGCGGTTGGGGTCTGAAAGAGGGGGAAAGATGGCGAACGAGGGATAAAAAGTATAACAGAAAGTGACGTGTGAAGTTGTCATTGGTGGGAATAAGAAGTGATGTTATTGGTGGAAAGGAACAAATGAAAGTTGCTGATTGGCGAGAATAAGAGAGATTATGATTGGTGGAAAGAAAAAAAGGTGTGGGAGTGGGGTATGTTGGAGGTGATGGAAAAGGCAAGTTTTGCTACCAACAACATTTGCAAAAGCCTATCCAGAACTCATCAGCAATTTTAAATAACTAGTGTTTCGGGGGTTTTCTCTGGTTGGTAGACGAATGCAAGCTGTTTCTACCATACTTATATTATTCGTCTTTTTCCTTTTTTTTTTTAAAATGACTAGTTTTTTTTTTTTTTTTTTGGGAGTTTTCTGCGGATGGTAAACAAATGCAAGCTCTTTCTGCTTTTTCATAGGTTTTCCCTGGTTGGTAGGCGTTTTCTGTACTGCTTGACGAAGGCGTTTCTAATTTTGGAGGTTTTCTCAGGTTTTTAGCGGTTGTCCCTGCCCGGTAGGCAAATGATGAAGTTTTACCTTGTCGGCGCACGGATACTAGGCACGTACTGGCGCGCACACACACACACACACACACAGAGAGACAGACAGACACACAGACAGGCACACACACACGGACATGTTTCCAAAAATGCTTTTTTTTTTTTTTTTTGATTCAGGAGGTCTCAAAACGTGTATTTCCGGTGAAATCTCGGTATCGAATTTTTGGGCGGAATGCAATACTTCCCCTACTTACTATACGTAGTAGAGAAAGTAAAAAAGTATTGAAAAATTTAAGGAAATAACAAGCAATACCTCAAAAGTGTACTATCTTGTTTTCACGGGTTTTCCAGATCGGTAAGCGTTAGAATACTCTTAGAGCTTTTTTCAGGTTTTTAGCGGTTGTCCCTGGCCGGTAGGCAAATGATAAAGTTTTTCTATAACGTCGTCGTTTTGGCTTGTGGCGCACGGATACTAGGCACGTACTCGCGCGCGCGCGCACACACACACACACACACACACTAAAATAGTAGCGTATAAAAAAAACTGATGTGTTACACTCACATGACTTTCTCTACTCCTGTACAATCTAATTGGTAGCTTTTAAGCGATAGTCAAATATTTTAACGCTGGTTGCTATGTGGCGAATTCCATTCTGTTTGCATGTTCAGGACATAAAAAAAATGAATAAACGAATTTGAGAAAAAGTATAAGTATTGGAAAATTTAAGGAAATAACAAGCAATATCTCGAAAACGGTTCACTCAACAAAAGAAACGTATATGACATAAGTTGTGTATTTTAACGCGATCTACATTTTTTGTGTAGTAAAATTTTGTCTATCTCTTATGGTTTACCAGTTATGCAAAAAAGTCGTTCACAATGAAGAATATTTTTGGAGACATTCCCAGAAAATTCGAGATATACATTTTATTTGACATGACAATATCTTAAACATATGATGTTTTAATCAAAATCGTTAGAGCCGTTTTTGAGAAAATTAAAATTTTCGAAAAATGTTCCATGTAAAGGGTAGTCTGGGGTGGGGGGATTTTCTTGAAAACCTTCGTGTCGCATCTCTGGAAGATACTGAACCTAAATACCAAGTTTGGTGTTTATCCGACTGTTCGTTTTTGAGTTATGCTGTTCACAGACACACAGACACACAGACACACAGACAGACACACACACGGACATGTTTCCAAAAATGCTTTTTTTTTTTGGATTCAGAGATTCTCAAAACATGTATTTCCAGTGAAATCTCGGTAACGAATTTTTGGGTGGAATGCAATACTTCCCCTACTTACTATACGTAGTAGAGAAAGTAAAAATGAATAACGCATTTGAGAAAAAGTATAAGTATTGGAAAATTTAAGGAAATAACAAGCAATATCTCGAAAATGGTTCACTCAACTAAAAAAAAATGTATATGACATAAATTGTGTATTTTAACGCGATCTACATTTTTTGTGTAGTAAAATTTTGGCTATCTCTTATGGTTTACCAGTTATGCATACTGAACCTAAATACCAAGGTTGGTGTTTATCCGACTGTTCGTTTTTGAGTTATGCTGTTCACAGACACACAGACGCACAGACAGACAGACACACAGACACACAGACACACACACGGACATGTTTCCAAAAATGCTTTTTTTTTCTGGATTCAGTGATTCTCAAAACATGTATTTCCAGTGAAATCTCGGTATCGAATTTTTGGGTGGAATGCAATACTTCCCCTACTTACTATACGTAGTAGAGAAAGTAAAAATGAATAACGCATTTGAGAAAAAGTATAAGTATTGGAAAATTTAAAGGAAATAACAAGCAATATCTCGAAAAACGGTTCACTCAACAAAATAAATGTATATGGCATAAGTTGTGTATTTTAACGCGATCTACATTTTATGTGTAGCAAACTTTTGTCTATCTCTTACGGTTTATCAGTTATGAAAAAGTCGTTCACAATGAAGAATTCTTTTGGAGACATTCCCAGAAAATTCGAGATATACATTTCATTTCTCTCGACATTATCTTAAATATATGATATTTTCATCAAAATCGTTAGAGCCATTTTTTAATACAAAGAGAACGGGATTTCACAAGTGAAACAGTACTGTGATAACGATACCACTGAAACAAAAAAAAAAAAATATGATGTGTAACACTCACATGACTTTCTCAACTCTTGTACAAAGTATTTTTACAAACGCTTATTCCCCATCTAGTTCATGTTAATCGAGATAAACATTTGCAAAATCTATTTTATTGCTAATTTTCTTGTATAAAAAAAAAATCTGATGTGTAACACTCACATGACGTTCTCTACTCTTGTACAAAGTATTTTTACAAACGCTTATGCTCCATCTAGTTCATGTTAATCGAGATAAACATTTGCAAACTCTATTTTATTGCTAATTTTCTTGTAGATGTAGGGGAAAATATATTTACAAGGGGAATATAGAAAAACAGTAGCCTTTAAGCACATACATATCTCTTAATAGCTGGTTGCTATGTGCAGCACCATTCTTTTTGCCACAGATTAATACTGTTTGCATATCAAAGACAAAAAAAAAATGAATAACGAAGTCCCATTTGAGAAAATAAATATTGGAAAATTAACAAACAATATCTCGAAAACGGTTCACTCAACAACAAAAATGTATATTACATAAGATGTGTATTTTAACGCGATCTACATTTTTTGTGTAGTAAAATTTTGTCTATCTCTTACGGTTTTTCAGTTATGAAAAAGACGTTCACAATGAAGAATACTTTTGGAGACATTCCCAGAAAATTCGAGATATACATTTCATTTCTCACGACATTATATTAAACATACGATATTTTTCATCAAAATCGTTAGAGCCATTTTTTTTAATACAAAGAGAACGGGATTTCACAAGTGAAACAGTACTGTGATAACGATACCAACAAAACTAATTATTATTCACCCACTGAAACACATAAAAAAAATCTGATGTGTAACACTCACATGACTTTTCTCATCTCTTGTACAAAGTATTTTTACAAACGCTTATTCCCCATCTAGTTCATGTTAATCGAGATAAACATTTGCAAACTCTATTTTATTGCTAATTTTCTTGTAGATGTAGGGAAAATATATTTACAAGGGGAATATAGAAAAACAGTAGCCTTTAAGCACATACATATCTCTTAATAGCTGGTTGCTATGTGCAGTACCATTCTTTTTGCCACAGATTAATACTCTTTGCATATCAAAGACAAAAAAAAATGAATAACGAATTCCCATTTGAGAAAATAACTATTGGAAAATTTAAGTAAATAACAAGCAATATCTCGAAAACGGTTCACTCAACAATAAAGATGTATATGACATAAGTTGTGTATTTTAACGCGATCTACATACTTTCGTACTCACCTATAAGATATAGAGGGTAGAGGTCGTACGAACGTGGCACTTTGAGAATTTATATTCAACAGTTGGTGTTACTCCTTAGAAAGGAAGTATCTGCTGATTTTTATTTAATTCTTTACATTTTACATAACACGTATGCACTGGCACAACACAAAAGCACTACACACGATACTCAGTTTTAATATTTGCACTAATAACATCAGGAATAACTGAAGTCTGCAAACAGTCATTTCCCATGTGCAGCCTTACGTACAGAGAACGTGTGTGGCTGATCTATGTGTAAAAAGAGCCTGAGAGCGGATGTACGTCAGCGGTAAAATCTTTTAAATGCATTTTTATTGGCGATGGTAGAAATCGTGCAGTGGTGGATTGTGAAAATTCATATAAATGGATGTATCACCTCATAATAAGCCTCTATATACCAAGAATATTGAGTTTTTAAAAAGTCAGCAACTGTACCTGTGTTTCTATACGTGAACGTCAGATGGCAGCTTCGATACGTGTCCACGGAGACCTTAGTGCTAGGCAACTGTACCTCTGTTTCTATACGTGAACGGCAGATTGCAGCTTCGATACGTGTCCACGGAGACCTTAGTGCTAGGCAACTGTACCTCTGTTTCTATACGTGAACGGCAGATTGCAGCTTCGATACGTGTCCACGGAGACCTTAGTGCTAGGCAACTGCACCTCTGTTTCTATACGTGAACGGCAGATTGCAGCTTCGATACGTGTCCACGGAGACCTTAGCGCTAGGCAACTGCACCTCTGTTTCTATACGTGAACGGCAGATTGCAGCTTCGATACGTGTCCACGGAGACCTTAGTGCTAGGCAACTGTACCTCTGTTTCTATACGTGAACGGCAGATTGCAGCTTCGATACGTGTCCACGGAGACCTTAGTGCTAGGCAACTGTACCTCTGTTTCTATACGTGAACGGCAGATTGCAGCTTCGATACGTGTCCACGGAGACCTTAGTGCTAGACAACTGCACCTCTGTTTCTATACGTGAACGGCAGATTGCAGCTTCGATACGTATCCACGGAGACCTTAGTGCTAGGCAACTGCACCTCTGTTTCTATACGTGAACGGCAGATTGCAGCTTCAATACGTGTCCACGGAGACCTTAGTGCTAGGCAACTGTACCTCTGTTTCTATACGTGAACGGGAGATTGCAGCTTCGATACGTGTCCACGGAGACCTTAGTGCTAGGCAACTGCACCTCTGTTTCTATACGTGAACGTCAGATTGCAGCTTCGATACGTGTCCACGGAGACCTTAGTGCTAGGCAACTGCACCTCTGTTTCTATACGTGAACGGCAGATTGCAGCTTCGATACGTATCCACGGGGACCTTAGTGCTAGGGAACTGCACCTCTGTTTCTATACGTGAACGGCAGATTGCAGCTTCAATACGTGTCCACGGAGACCTTAGTGCTAGGCAGCTGTACCTCTGTTTCTATACGTGAACGGCAGATTGCAGCTTCGATACGTGTCCACGGAGATCTTAGTGCTAGGCAGCTATACCTGTTTCTATACGTCAACGGCAGATTGCAGCTTCGATACGTGTTCACGGAGACCTTAGTGCTAGGCAACTGTACCTGTGTTTCTATACGTGTCCACGGAGACCTTAGTGCTAGACAACTGTACCTCTGTTTCTATACGTGAACGGCAGATTGCAGCTTCAATACGTGTCCACGGAGACCTTAGTGCTAGTGCTAGGCAACTATACCTCTGTTTCTATACGTGAACGGCAGATTGCAGTTTCGATACGTGTCCACGGAGATCTTAGTGCTAGGCAACTATACCTGTTTCTATACGTGAACGGCAGATTGCAGCTTCGATACGTGTCCACGGAGACCTTAGTGCTAGGCAACTGTACCTGTGTTTCTATACGTGAACGTCAGATGGCAGCTTCGATACGTGTCCACGGAGACCTTAGTGTTAGGCAACTGTACCTCTGTTTCTATACGTGAACGGCAGATTGCAGCTTCGATACGTGTCCACGGAGACCTTTCGCTTCAGGTGACAAAATAACACTAGGCACTTGTGTGCCGTGGTGTAAGCCGCAATCACGGTATTGGTAGCGTGGATCTCCTTGGGGCTCTCCTCGGAGTTACCTCAACACCACGTACATGACCTGGTTCGTCACGGGTACGCAGGTCTGCACTACCACTTCCTCGGCGTTGAGCAGGCCCAGGAGGCGATCGTACCGGTACACCAGCTAGCACGTGGACATGTTATCGCGCTGTGGTGTTGCGTGTGCGAGGTATGGAAACTCAAGGACGCAAAACATGCACGACCGAGGGTTAAAAAGCAGAACAAGTAGTGTCGTGGAGCGTTGTGATTGGTGTAAATAAGACGATCTCTGATAGGTGGACAAATTGAAATAACGTGATGTGATAGGCGAAAATAAAATCAAAGGTGATTGGATGAAAAATGACGAGAAGGAATTAGCGGTGAATTTGTGAACTAAGATGGCGAAGATTTTTTTTTTTAAAAAAAAAGGATAATATAAGTACGGCAACTGTAACGGTTTACGGCAAACGCGCGCCGCGCAATGCGTCACGCCCGGGCAATAAAACAAAAATCATATTGAGCAAGATGCCCGGCGTGACGCATTGCGCGGCGCGCGTTTGCCGTAAACCGTTACAGTTGCCGTACTTATATTATCCTTTTTTTTTAAAAAAAAAATCTTCGCCATCTTAGTTCACAAATTCACCGCTAATTCCTTCTCGTCATTTTTCATCCAATCACCTTTGATTTTATTTTCGCCTATCACATCACGTTATTTCAATTTGTCCACCTATCAGAGATCGTCTTATTTACACCAATCACAACGCTCCACGACACTACTTGTTCTGCTTTTTAACCCTCGGTCGTGCATGTTTTGCGTCCTTGAGTTTCCATACCTCGCACACGCAACACCACAGCGCGATAACATGTCCACGTGCTAGCTGGTGTACCGGTACGATCGCCTCCTGGGCCTGCTCAACGCCGAGGAAGTGGTAGTGCAGACCTGCGTACCCGTGACGAACCAGGTCATGTACGTGGTGTTGAGGTAACTCCGAGGAGAGCCCCAAGGAGATCCACGCTACCAATACCGTGATTGCGGCTTACACCACGGCACACAAGTGCCTAGTGTTATTTTGTCACCTGAAGCGAAAGGTCTCCGTGGACACGTATCGAAGCTGCAATCTGCCGTTCACGTATAGAAACAGAGGTACAGTTGCCTAACACTAAGGTCTCCGTGGACACGTATCGAAGCTGCCATCTGACGTTCACGTATAGAAACACAGGTACAGTTGCCTAGCACTAAGGTCTCCGTGGACACGTATCGAAGCTGCAATCTGCCGTTCACGTATAGAAACAGGTATAGTTGCCTAGCACTAAGATCTCCGTGGACACGTATCGAACCTGCAATCTGCCGTTCACGTATAGAAACAGAGGTATAGTTGCCTAGCACTAGCACTAAGGTCTCCGTGGACACGTATTGAAGCTGCAATCTGCCGTTCACGTATAGAAACAGAGGTACAGTTGTCTAGCACTAAGGTCTCCGTGGACACGTATAGAAACACAGGTACAGTTGCCTAGCACTAAGGTCTCCGTGAACACGTATCGAAGCTGCAATCTGCCGTTGACGTATAGAAACAGGTATAGCTGCCTAGCACTAAGATCTCCGTGGACACGTATCGAAGCTGCAATCTGCCGTTCACGTATAGAAACAGAGGTACAGCTGCCTAGCACTAAGGTCTCCGTGGACACGTATTGAAGCTGCAATCTGCCGTTCACGTATAGAAACAGAGGTGCAGTTCCCTAGCACTAAGGTCCCCGTGGATACGTATCGAAGCTGCAATCTGCCGTTCACGTATAGAAACAGAGGTGCAGTTGCCTAGCACTAAGGTCTCCGTGGACACGTATCGAAGCTGCAATCTGACGTTCACGTATAGAAACAGAGGTGCAGTTGCCTAGCACTAAGGTCTCCGTGGACACGTATCGAAGCTGCAATCTCCCGTTCACGTATAGAAACAGAGGTACAGTTGCCTAGCACTAAGGTCTCCGTGGACACGTATTGAAGCTGCAATCTGCCGTTCACGTATAGAAACAGAGGTGCAGTTGCCTAGCACTAAGGTCTCCGTGGATACGTATCGAAGCTGCAATCTGCCGTTCACGTATAGAAACAGAGGTGCAGTTGTCTAGCACTAAGGTCTCCGTGGACACGTATCGAAGCTGCAATCTGCCGTTCACGTATAGAAACAGAGGTACAGTTGCCTAGCACTAAGGTCTCCGTGGACACGTATCGAAGCTGCAATCTGCCGTTCACGTATAGAAACAGAGGTACAGTTGCCTAGCACTAAGGTCTCCGTGGACACGTATCGAAGCTGCAATCTGCCGTTCACGTATAGAAACAGAGGTGCAGTTGCCTAGCGCTAAGGTCTCCGTGGACACGTATCGAAGCTGCAATCTGCCGTTCACGTATAGAAACAGAGGTGCAGTTGCCTAGCACTAAGGTCTCCGTGGACACGTATCGAAGCTGCAATCTGCCGTTCACGTATAGAAACAGAGGTACAGTTGCCTAGCACTAAGGTCTCCGTGGACACGTATCGAAGCTGCAATCTGCCGTTCACGTATAGAAACAGAGGTACAGTTGCCTAGCACTAAGGTCTCCGTGGACACGTATCGAAGCTGCCATCTGACATTCACGTATAGAAACACAGGTACAGTTGCTGACTTTTTAAAAACTCAATATTCTTGGTATATAGAGGCTTATTATGAGGTGATACATCCATTTATATGAATTTTCACGATCCACCACTGCACGATTTCTACCATCGCCAATAAAAATGCATTTAAAAGATTTTACCGCTGACGTACATCCGCTCTCAGGCTCTTTTTACACATAGATCAGCCACACACGTTCTCTGTACGTAAGGCTGCACATGGGAAATGACTGTTTGCAGACTTCAGTTATTCCTGATGTTATTAGTGCAAATATTAAAACTGAGTATCGTGTGTAGTGCTTTTGTGTTGTGCCAGTGCATACGTGTTATGTAAAATGTAAAGAATTGAATAAAAATCAGCAGATACTTCCTTTCTAAGGAGTAACACCAACTGTTGAATATAAATTCTCAAAGTGCTACGTTCGTACGACCTCTACCCTCTATATCTTATAGGTGAGTACGAAAGTATGTAGATCGCGTTAAAATACACAACTTATGTCATATACATCTTTATTGTTGAGTGAACCGTTTTCGAGATATTGTTTGTTATTTACTTAAATTTTCCAATAGTTATTTTCTCAAATGGGAATTCGTTATTCATTTTTTTTTGTCTTTGATATGCAAAGAGTATTAATCTGTGGCAAAAAGAATGGTACTGCACATAGCAACCAGCTATTAAGAGATATGTATGTGCTTAAAGGCTACTGTTTTTCTATATTCCCCTTGTAAATATATTTTCCCTACATCTACAAGAAAATTAGCAATAAAATAGAGTTTGCAAATGTTTATCTCGATTAACATGAACTAGATGGGGAATAAGCGTTTGTAAAAATACTTTGTACAAGAGATGAGAAAAGTCATGTGAGTGTTACACATCAGATTTTTTTTATGTGTTTCAGTGGGTGAATAATAATTAGTTTTGTTGGTATCGTTATCACAGTACTGTTTCACTTGTGAAATCCCGTTCTCTTTGTATTAAAAAAAATGGCTCTAACGATTTTGATGAAAAATATCGTATGTTTAATATAATGTCGTGAGAAATGAAATGTATATCTCGAATTTTCTGGGAATGTCTCCAAAAGTATTCTTCATTGTGAACGTCTTTTTCATAACTGAAAAACCGTAAGAGATAGACAAAATTTTACTACACAAAAAATGTAGATCGCGTTAAAATACACATCTTATGTAATATACATTTTTGTTGTTGAGTGAACCGTTTTCGAGATATTGTTTGTTAATTTTCCAATATTTATTTTCTCAAATGGGACTTCGTTATTCATTTTTTTTTTGTCTTTGATATGCAAACAGTATTAATCTGTGGCAAAAAGAATGGTGCTGCACATAGCAACCAGCTATTAAGAGATATGTATGTGCTTAAAGGCTACTGTTTTTCTATATTCCCCTTGTAAATATATTTTCCCCTACATCTACAAGAAAATTAGCAATAAAATAGAGTTTGCAAATGTTTATCTCGATTAACATGAACTAGATGGAGCATAAGCGTTTGTAAAAATACTTTGTACAAGAGTAGAGAACGTCATGTGAGTGTTACACATCAGATTTTTTTTTTTATACAAGAAAATTAGCAATAAAATAGATTTTGCAAATGTTTATCTCGATTAACATGAACTAGATGGGAAATAAGCGTTTGTAAAAATACTTTGTACAAGAGTTGAGAAAGTCATGTGAGTGTTACACATCAGATTTTTTTGTTTTGTTTCAGTGGTATCGTTATCACAGTACTGTTTCACTTGTGAAATCCCGTTCTCTTTGTATTAAAAAATGGCTCTAACGATTTTGATGAAAATATCATATATTTAAGATAATGTCGAGAGAAATGAAATGTATATCTCGAATTTTCTGGGAATGTCTCCAAAAGAATTCTTCATTGTGAACGACTTTTTCATAACTGATAAACCGTAAGAGATAGACAAAAGTTTGCTACACAAAAAATGTAGATCGCGTTAAAATACACAACTTATGCCATATACATTTATTTTGTTGAGTGAACCGTTTTTCGAGATATTGCTTGTTATTTCCTTTAAATTTTCCAATACTTATACTTTTTCTCAAATGCGTTATTCATTTTTACTTTCTCTACTACGTATAGTAAGTAGGGGAAGTATTGCATTCCACCCAAAAATTCGATACCGAGATTTCACTGGAAATACATGTTTTGAGAATCACTGAATCCAGAAAAAAAAAAGCATTTTTGGAAACATGTCCGTGTGTGTGTCTGTCTGTGTGTCTGTGTGTCTGTGTGTCTGTCTGTCTGTCTGTGCGTCTGTGTGTCTGTGAACAGCATAACTCAAAAACGAACAGTCGGATAAACACCAAACTTGGTATTTAGGTTCAGTATGCATAACTGGTAAACCATAAGAGATAGCCAAAATTTTACTACACAAAAAATGTAGATCGCGTTAAAATACACAATTTATGTCATATACATTTTTTTTTAGTTGAGTGAACCATTTTCGAGATATTGCTTGTTATTTCCTTAAATTTTCCAATACTTATACTTTTTCTCAAATGCGTTATTCATTTTTACTTTCTCTACTACGTATAGTAAGTAGGGGAAGTATTGCATTCCACCCAAAAATTCGTTACCGAGATTTCACTGGAAATACATGTTTTGAGAATCTCTGAATCCAAAAAAAAAAAGCATTTTTGGAAACATGTCCGTGTGTGTGTCTGTCTGTGTGTCTGTGTGTCTGTGTGTCTGTGAACAGCATAACTCAAAAACGAACAGTCGGATAAACACCAAACTTGGTATTTAGGTTCAGTATCTTCCAGAGATGCGACACGAAGGTTTTCAAGAAAATCCCCCCACCCCAGACTACCCTTTACATGGAACATTTTTCGAAAATTTTAATTTTCTCAAAAACGGCTCTAACGATTTTGATTAAAACATCATATGTTTAAGATATTGTCATGTCAAATAAAATGTATATCTCGAATTTTCTGGGAATGTCTCCAAAAATATTCTTCATTGTGAACGACGTTTTTGCATAACTGGTAAACCATAAGAGATAGACAAAATTTTACTACACAAAAAATGTAGATCGCGTTAAAATACACAACTTATGTCATATACGTTTCTTTTGTTGAGTGAACCGTTTTCGAGATATTGCTTGTTATTTCCTTAAATTTTCCAATACTTATACTTTTTCTCAAATTCGTTTATTCATTTTTTTTATGTCCTGAACATGCAAACAGAATGGAATTCGCCACATAGCAACCAGCGTTAAAATATTTGACTATCGCTTAAAAGCTACCAATTAGATTGTACAAGAGTAGAGAAAGTCATGTGAGTGTAACACATCAGTTTTTTTTTATACGCTACTATTTTAGTGTGTGTGTGTGTGTGTGTGCGCGCGCGCGAGTACGTGCCTAGTATCCGTGCGCCACAAGCCAAAACGACGACGTTATAGAAAAACTTTATCATTTGCCTACCGGCCAGGGACAACCGCTAAAAAACCTGAAAAAAGCTCTAAGAGTATTCTAACGCTTACCGATCTGGAAAACCCGTGAAAACAAGATAGTACACTTTTGAGGTATTGCTTGTTATTTCCTTAAATTTTTCAATACTTTTTTACTTTCTCTACTACGTATAGTAAGTAGGGGAAGTATTGCATTCCGCCCAAAAATTCGATACCGAGATTTCACCGGAAATACACGTTTTGAGACCTCCTGAATCAAAAAAAAAAAAAAAAAAAAACATTTTTGGAAACATGTCCGTGTGTGTGTGCCTGTCTGTGTGTCTGTCTGTCTCTCTGTGTGTGTGTGTGTGTGTGTGCGCGCCAGTACGTGCCTAGTATCCGTGCGCCGACAAGGTAAAACTTCATCATTTGCCTACCGGGCAGGGACAACCGCTAAAAACCTGAGAAAACCTCCAAAATTAGAAACGCCTTCGTCAACCAGTACAGAAAACGCCTACCAACCAGGGAAAACCTATGAAAAAGCAGAAAGAGCTTGCATTTGTTTACCATCCGCAGAAAACTCCCAAAAAAAAAAAAAAAAAAAAAACTAGTCATTTTAAAAAAAAAAAGGAAAAAGACGAATAATATAAGTATGGTAGAAACAGCTTGCATTCGTCTACCAACCAGAGAAAACCCCCGAAACACTAGTTATTTAAAATTGCTGATGAGTTCTGGATAGGCTTTTGCAAATGTTGTTGGTAGCAAAACTTGCCTTTTCCATCACCTCCAACATACCCCACTCCCACACCTTTTTTTCTTTCCACCAATCATAATCTCTCTTATTCTCGCCAATCAGCAACTTTCATTTGTTCCTTTCCACCAATAACATCACTTCTTATTCCCACCAATGACAACTTCACACGTCACTTTCTGTTATACTTTTTATCCCTCGTTCGCCATCTTTCCCCCTCTTTCAGACCCCAACCGCCGCACAGTCAACACCTCGCCGCTCCTTAACCTCAACTTCGTGCCTCCGCCATCTTATTTAGTTCACATTTTTACCACCGCGCCTCTCATCTCTCAACCAGATTGCCTGCAAGAACAGATCTCGTTCATTCGCACCTCGACGGTTGCCTCGGCAGCAGCTACTGCCAACACCTACGTCGTACACGTTTTTGACCGCTTTCGACCGGCTATGAGAACCCTGCTCCTACGTACGCTAGCGACCATCACGATGGTCCAGTACCAGGTTTTTGGTATAGTTAAATTACGCCTCTGCAAAGGGTGTCTGTACCGCTTTAAAAACCTAGGTATATCAGTGCGTAGTGATGTTGGTTGATCTTAAAGCTGGTTAAGCATTTTCAAAAACAGTTTGCTTTTATTTTTCCGTCTCGCGTGCCGCGCTTTTGGTGACGCATCCACACCGGTAACAGGTAAGTAACACACGCATAATTATTTTTCGGACCTGCTTGGCGTAGGAATATATCCTTTCGTGTTTTGGTACTGTAACCTCAAACCTCCTTACCCACCTCTTGCGTCCGCCATCTTGTTTAGTTCTCACCGCATCTCCTTGTCGCAGACCCTCCGCCATTTTTAGTTCCCGCTATTTTAACCTCAAAATCTACTCTTCTAACCTCTTGCTACCGCCATCTTCTTTTAGTTCCCATTCTCACCACCGCGTCTCCTTACCCCCACCTCTTGCGACCGCCATGTTCACCACTAACCTCCAAATTTCCTCGTCCTTAAACCTCTTGTCTCAACCACCTTGTTTAGTTCCCATTTTCGCCACCGCATCTCATATCGCCCCATCTCTCTATCCACTCAAGAAAACTACCATCCAACGTTCAAAAAATTGCTGATCAGTTCACGACAGGCTTTTGCAAATCTTGTTGCTAGCAAAACTTACCTTTCCCATCACCTCCAACATACCCCACTCCTTTTTCTTTCCACCAATCATAACCTCTCTTATTCTTACCAATCAACAACTTTCATTTGCTCCTTTCCACCAATAAAATCACTTCTTATTCCCACCAATCACAACTTCACACGTCACTTTCTGTTACACTTTTTATCCCTCGCTCCCCATCTTTTCCCTCTTTCAGTCCCGACCTCCGCACAGACAACACCTCGCCGCTGCTCACATCTCCGAACCAAATTGCCGGCGAGAACAGATCTTGTTTATTCACACCTCGACCGTTGACTCGACAGCAGCTACTGTCAACACCTACGTCGTACACGTTTTTGACCGCTTTCGACCGGCTATGAGAACCCTGCTCCTACGTACGCTAGCGACCATCACGATGGTCCAGTACCAGGTTTTTGGTATAGTTAAATTACGCCTCTGCAAAGGGTGTCTGTACCGCTTTAAAAACCTAGGTATATCAGTGCGTAGTGATGTTGGTTGATCTTAAAGCTGGTTAAGCATTTTCAAAAACAGTTTGCTTTTATTTTTCCGCCTCGCGTGCCGCGCTTTTGGTGACGCATCCACACCGGTAACAGGTAAGTACCACACGCATAATTATTTTTCGGACCTGCTTGGCGTAGGAATATATCCTTTCGTGTTTTCGTACTGTAACCTCAAATCTCCTTACCCTCCTCTTGCGACCGCCATCTTGTTTAGTTCTCACCGCATCTCCTTGTCGCAGACCCTCCGCCATTTTTAGTTCCCACTATTTTAACCTCAAAATCTACTCTTCTAAAACTCTTGCTACCCCCATCTTCTTTTAGTTCCCATTCTCACCACTGCGTCTCCTTACCCCCACCTCTTGCGACCGCCGTGTTCACCACTAACCTCCAAATTTCCTCGTCCTTAAACCTCTTGTCTCAACAACCTTGTCTAGTTCCCATTTTCGCCACCGCATCTCATATCGCCCCCATCTCTCTATCCACTCAAGAAAACTACCATCCGACGTTCAAAAATTGCTGATCAGTTCAAGACAGGCTTTTGCAAATCTTGCTGCTAGCAAAACTCACCTTTCCCATCACCTCCAACATACCCCACTCCCACACCTTTTTCTTTTCCACCAATCATAATCCCTCTTATTCCTACCAATCAACAACTCTCATTTGTTCCTTTCCACCAATAAAATCACTTCTTATTCCCACCAATCACAACTTCACACGTCACTTTCCTTTACACTTTTTATCCCTCGCTCCCCATCTTTTCCCCCATTTCAGTACCGACCTCCGCACAGACAACACCTCGCCACCCAACTCCTCTACATCACGCCAACTCCATACTCTTCCATCTTCCTTCCTTCATCTCCCACCCCAAATTAACGAACCAATCAAAACACTACACGTCACTTCCTCAATTCTTTCAACTCGTCCCGGATGAGCCAACCGATTTAACGATAATCCTAACGCTCAGGGCGCTTTTCAAACTTACCGCCGCAGCCGTCGCACGCACCGACACTAGCGACACCAGCGCCCCTAGCGGCAGGATTATCGTTAAAACAATTGGCTCATCCGGGACTAATACTACTCCCGTGGTATAGTGGTTACCATGCTAGCCTCTAGTTCCCGAGGTCGCGGGTTCAAACCCGGCGGAGAGCGCTGGATTTTTTTCGGGCGTAAAAATCCTTAGCATGGCTTTGTTCGGAATGGAAGTAAAGCCGGTGGTCCCGTGTCGTAGATTTATTGCTCATAAGAGAACATCAGGCCTGATAAAGAGGCCTCTGAGCAAAATTACCGGTCTTCGACGCCAAATATAAGATGGAACGCTAAGGACCACAATACTTAAATAGCGTCCATAAATAAAACTCAATTTTTTCCAAGGAAGATTTTTCGAAACCTTCGATTTTTTAAAAACTGGCTCTAACGATTTTGATTAAAAGACTTTATATTAAAAATATTTACATGACAAATAAAATGTATATCTTAAATTTACTGGCAACAGTCCTCTTCATTCGGAAGGAGTTTTGTATAATCTTCTGTAACTAGTAAACGTTAAGCCATAGACGAAAACATACTACAGAAAAAACGTAGACCACTTTAAAACACGCAATTTATTTCAAATACCTTTTTTGTGGTATAAGCCATTTACGAGATATACGTTATCAATGGTGCGAATTGTTCAATACTTAGCCATTCTTTTAAAGACTTGCCGATGGAAAGAGCATGGAATCTTAAGGCCATCATATAGCGTCCAGTTCTTAAACATTTAACTATCGCTATTCCCTTTGTATCCGTAACGAAATGTGTAATGCAGGTATTTCCGTAAAGGTTTATCTCGATTAAAATGAAATAGATAGGAAAACAAACTTTCTTAAGAATAATTTGTGCACGCACTAATAAATGCTAGAAGGTAGAGAAAGTTGTGTATGTAACGCATCAGATTTTTCATGTATGAGTAAACATTCCAACGGACACACGGCTAGTGTGGAAGAACAATTATCAAATTGATTGGGAAGTTGTTCACGTCATTGAGAACGGGCAGAATTTATAATTGAGTCGGCTGATTTTTCTGCAAATGCGATATAGCGCGAAATGCTCATAAAGGCTTGTACTCTTGTATTTTCATTTTTCATGGCCTGTAAAACACTGTTTAAGTGTTTTGAAAATGTCATAAAATGCGCAATTGACTCCAAATACGAAAATTATGCGGTATAAATGGGAAATAAGGTGTTGCAATTCATGGACTCTTTTTCAAATGAAAATAAGTTTATGGAATGTTTGCTTAAGTGCATTTGTTGAACAGTTGCATGATGGAAAATGCGAAAAACATCCTTTTTTTTCTCCCAAGAGATTGGTAAATCTTTTAATGCTCTCACTGCTGGCCGAGTGTTGTCAATAGATTTGATAAGTTTATGTGAAAGTAAAAGAAAGATCCCATTCTTTTTGTAGTGTTAATATGGCTTTTCTTTTAGGGATATGAATTCACTCTCAACTGGTAGTACAAACTAGGCAGAAAAATAAAGGTGTAGACTGCAATGTATTTGCGACCTCACCTATGACGTAGATGCTGAAAAATATTTAATTGAGTATAGTATTGGTTGTAATGACAGGGGAATAGGAATGATAGAACAAAATGTTGAGGAATGCTCTATGATTTCGTTCTGCAGTGTTACCCATTTATGAACTAGCATGATTTTAATTAGTTTTTGGATGATAATTTCTCTTTTTTGTGTGTTATTTTTTCTCCTCTATCAATTCTTTTCTTCTCTGTGTTTCTTTAAAAAAATGTGCAATTTACTTTCTGCATTTTTATTTTACTATTAATCCTTTTTACAAATGTGAGTTTAATATTGCATTAGCGTTATGTCAAAAAGCCTTACCTATTTATCACTATTTCATCAAAGCGCTATAAAATGCTAAATTTGCTTTCAAAATGCTTAAAGTCACCACCCCTCCCAATGAGTTGTCTATGTTCTTGCCTATAGTTAAGTACCTACCTTAAGTTAATAGTAATTATGATAATAATCCATTCATTTAACCACGCTTTTGAGTTTTTGTATTACATCAGTGTTGTCATTATGCAATAAATAAATAAATAAATTAATAATAATAATAATAATAATAATAATAATACGTCGCGTCATGAATCAGCCATCAGAAGTTATGTGTCAAGTAGCTGCCGTGACCTAAATATCCGCAGTTGTGCTTTGTGTACTAGTGGTTAGAGAGAGGGTTTATAAAGAGGAGGTTCCGAATTCGAATCCCGCTTCCATCCGTAGGGTTTTATATCTGTAATAGATACTGTACTTTACATATACATGAACGTACAGAGCCATAACTCGTAACTGATTGAAATTTGTACCACCCCTGCAACATACAACACACATTGCCGTGCACAACTCCTAGATATAACTTCAAGTGGACGGACTCGGGAACAGGGCTACAATGAAACCACAAATCGTATTTTAATTTATGTATATCTATGTGTATACGTGTCCGCAGGCAAGAATGGCCGAACCGATTATGACATTTGAGCATTTACTTTTTTTTTTTCTTTTTCGTTTTTTGAAAAAGTCTGCATATTAAACACTGTGTTTGGCAAGCTTTCTTTTTGCTTTCAAAATTTCGAAAGGATTGATGTTTAAGAAACCGCAACAATTTTAGTTACTATTATTTGCGTACGCAAACCGGTTACCACGAGAGACAGTACAGTTCCGATCGCATTGCAAACATAAGCAAGAGACGCATACTTGTCTACTGTTAAACCGTTTAATGTTTTAATCTTTCCACCATTCCAGAAGAAGCAGTTTTATTACTGGTTTTGAAGACATTACATGACATGTAAGTTGCATAGACAGAAAAATAACACGGACGATGGAGGAGAGAACGAGAGAGTCAAAAGGGGGAGAGAGGCTGAGATGTAAGCAGAGTGAGGGGAAGAGGGAGAGAGTGAGAAAATGAGAGAGAGAAACAGAAGAATCACCGCGGAGCAGAGCTGCGAATTCTGATAGTATACAAATACAGCTAATTTTTATCTGGTTTTAAAAAATAAAAAGCCTTTAACTCGTTTGCTCATTCCAAATCGTAATATTGTAGTAAAACAGTTAAAGCATTTGCTAGAGAGTCACTAATATACTCGAAAGTATAGAACGATTACTACAACTCCCGCTAGGCGGCTAGATATTAGTTCGACACGTAGGGCGCCGGACAGTTCATCCTCTGCCATATGTTATCTTTTCAGAAAACTCCCAAGAGGGAACTCAATGCATATTCCTTGTTAATCTTATAATGTGTTAATTAAATTAGTCGAGATGCCGGCTTCAAGTATTTTTGAGAACAATTTTCTCACAATATTTATAATAATTTTGCAATATGTTTCAGTCGTAGGCCTTATGTGAACTGATGAAGGCGAAAATAAGCCCGCAGCCCTAAGTTAGCTCTTCAGAGTACTACATGATAGGAGATGACATAATCCAGTGTTTCTGTTATCATGTGTTGTCTTTCAGATTACCTATCACAATCTCTAAGGATTAACGCAAGCATATATTTCTTATTTTCTCGTTATAAAACACTTTTAGTCCTTTCTAGTTAGAGGTACTTATTTCACTTGAAGATTTTTTATTTTAAAACGCAAAATCCGGCCCTGTGTATTTCAAATGGGGATTCCAAAGACCCTTAAGTACTGAAACAAATTGCAAGCTTTTTACTTATCTTTGGAGTGTTTGTCCTCCGGATAGCCCCCCAAAAATCTAAAACAGTAAATTATTGACTTCTAAATGACCAAAATACCAAAAGGTATTAAAAATGTCTAGTTATTAGAACAGGAACATGTTGGAATCATACTAGACCGCTAATCCATGGAGGGACACTAAACAAAGAGAAACAAAACAAAAATAACCGCATCCTACTTGTAAAGGTACGAAATATGTGATATTTATTTAATTAATTGGTTTGTTATCAAATACTGCAGACATGCGCAGCAACATCAGTAGCAAAATCTCAAAGTAACCTTTAATATAATTCTACAGATATGGTACATAATTATGTTGGGCAAATCTTGTGTGAGTGTAGTCACAACGTAGCGCGACTGAAAGCGCACACAGCCTGGGTCAGTGTTGCTACCTAGAGGCGAGAGGGTGGTTAGAAGTAAAAAGTTCAGTGATGGAGTTCGTGATGGCATTGTTGTCTATTAAACCATTTCATGCAGAATGGGAGGATGAGTTTTTTTTCTGTGGAGAAGAAGAGAATGTGAAATGTTTAATCTGCTCAAAAACATTGCATGACGCATTCAGAGGCAACATCTAAAGATGTTAGATGTCATGCTCATATGGTGAGATTAAAGAATATGTTGAATGGGGAAGTTATTGTAGTTTATTAATTATTATTATTATTATTATTATTATTTGTTTTAGGAATTGAACGTGCGAAACTACTGCAGGAGTTAACTGCAAAGAACACTGTACAGAAAGTCACGAAAATTTATGGCTGTAAATACAAAACTAAATATGCTAGTTACATACTTGCCTGGGAGATCGCTCGGTCCCTAAATCCTTTTCAAGAGGGTGTATTTCTGAAATTATGTCTGACAAAACTGTGGAAATTATGTGGTCTCTAGACTTCCCAATTTTAATAATATTGATTTATCTCGAAGAACCATTGCAAGGAGAGTTTAAATTAAATTAAATTGAGTTTATTTATGGACGCTCTTTAACTGCTCTGGTCCTTAGCGTCCCATTCTATATTGGGCGTGAAATACCAGTAATTTTGCTCAGAGGCACAGGGAGAGTGGAAAACCTTTCAAAAAATGTAGAAAGTTAACTTAAACACAATATAATAGTGAACTAAACTGCTATCAACCGTCGCTGCAGGAGCTCTACCACCTTAACTTCCCCCTTCCCTCGCAGCAATGCCTTACTTCCGTGTTTCTTACGAGGGTTGCGTTGTGTTTTGGGCGCAAAACTGACTTTTGCCCACCTCTGACGTATTTAGTGAAGCTTCTAGATGCCAAAACTTTTAATAGCTTTATGTAGTAAGTTTTCCAGTGTTTCCTTTGCATATTATCAATTTCATTAGCAATGAATACTAAGTATGTATATAAAGCGAGAAGATAGTGCCCAGCATAACATCAGAAATCATCCGACTGATATTCATAAACAACTGAGAATATTTTTCTCCGTGGTTTATGACTATATATCACATCCAACATTTTTAATTGGTGGCTTGGAGATTAAGGGATATTATATCAATCTATTTTACCCCTATTTCGTTGGATATTAATGTCAGGGGATTATGTATTCCCTTAATGCGAACTTGTGGAGTCATTACGCTCTTAAATAACACTAAGGGATCAATGAGAAGTTAAACATTTCATCTACTGTATCTATTACTCGATCGTTTGGATGATTATTACACCGCTAAAGGATACTTATAGGCAGACTAAGGATCTGGGACAATTTAGCAACCAATGTATGTGCAACCTTACCATAGAGTTCCGCAAACACAGTACTGTTGACGTAAAAAAAGACGCCAATGTGCTGTCTTATTTGCTACTGTAAATAGTACAGTCTAGTGATGATGGAAAATGAACGAGGACACATACATCGGAATGAGAGGCACAAGTGTATTGTACCTCTTGTACGAAGCGGATTGTACACGGCCTCACAGGTAAACAACACTCCAGTGCGCCACCTCACTCCATCCTACTCGATGCACAGTATACTCCACTTCACTCTTAAGTTGTCCCGGATCTTAGCCTGCTTATAGGCTATACAACATTTCCAGAACTTGAAAGATAACATCCACCCACCGATATTTCATTTCCATTTCCGTGAATATCAAAGAATATTTGGTTCATTATTACCAGGCATAGGAATTCTTAAGCAGTTGGCTTCAAGTTATCTACACCCAAATCACATGTTAATACAAAAAACGTAAACAATAGCGGCCAAGGATCACTGAGAGCAGGTAAACACGAACTGCTGAGTGCTCTCTGCAAACGCCAACAGACTGTACGAGGGACGGAAGTGATTTGTTACCTGCTAAGTCCTTGCCTAAAGTCCAGTAACAATTCAACATTATTTTCTTTAGTTCTGGCTTTAATGCTTAGAAATTTGTATGCCTGATGATTATTATTATCGTGGGACTTTACAAATTACATTTCTAAGGGATAAAGGACAGGATTCAGCATAAAGGTAAAGGTACGTATCACGGAGACGCCCCCTGAACCGGGGCAGAAGGTTTCAGCATAAGAACTTCTCCTTGATCGCTTAATAATTATTTCTTAAAGAGTATGAAAATCATTAAATTATTATTCCAGATTTGAAGTCATCCGTGCAATATTGAGGAGGCCAGCTCTATGTTTATATTCACAATATTCTAACTCAACATAGTCATGTGTTACATTCACATGAATTTCTCTACCCTCTATCGCTTATTAGTGGGTATACAACTTATTGTTACGATGGTTTATTTTCCTATCTACTTCATTTTAATCGAGATAAACCTTTCCGCGAATAGTTGCATTACACATTTCGTTATAGATACAAAGGGAATAGAGATAGTCAAACGTTTTACAACTGGACGCTATACGCTGTCCTTAAAATTCCATACTCTTTCCATTATATCTAAAGAAACAGCTGAATACCGACAGGACTTTAGAAGGATGACAGAGCATTGAACAATTAAAACCATTAAAAACGGATATCTCGGAAATGGCTGATGCCAGAAAAAAAATTGAAATATATTGTGTGTTTTAAAGAGCTCTACATTTTTTTGTGTAGTATGTTTTCGTCTATCGCTTAACGTTAGTTCAGTTATATACAATTATACAAAATTCCTTCCGAATGAAGAGGTCTTCACAGACTATTCCCAGAAAATTCAAGATAAATTTACATTTATCTCACTTGTCATGTAAATAGCTTAAGTATACCTATGGTATTTTAATCAAAATCGTTAGAGCCATGTTTTATAAAATAAAAAATTTCGAAAGATGTTACAAGTAAAGGGTAGTTTTGGGTGTGGGGATTTTTCTGAGAATCTTCGTGTCACATTTCTGGAAGATACTGAACTTAAATATTAAGCTTGGTGTTTCTCTGACTTTTCGTTTTTGAGTTATGTTGTTCACAGACGCGCGCGCGCGCACACGCACACACACACACACACACACGGACATACTTTTTTATTCAGGAGCCTCAAAAAATGTATTTCCGGTGAAATCTCGGTATCGAATTGTTTGGGTGGAATACAATACCTTCTGTACCTACTATGTACGTGGTACAGAAAGTAATAACTTACACGAAATGTTATGTTTCATATAAAAGTTATATGTTGGTTTTCTATAACATTCTTTCATAAAATGAAAACTAAAATTTATTTGACTGTATTGGAAAACTACTTGGGGCAGTATAATTAAATGTTGCATTTTAACATTCGCGTGGTCCCGCATACCAACACTGGTGGCCGAATTCTCTAAGACATGAACTCGTGGACGGGACCGCGGTTTAAATCCTGCCACAACTGTCCTCCCTACTGAGGATGTTTCCAGGTTTTCCTATCTTCATAACTGGCAAATGCTGGGGAAGTACGAGGGCGATACTGAAAAATTTTAGAATGCCATGTTTCTAAAAACAAATTAAATTTCTTTATATTTGACAGCTACTTTCTAGTGTTTCGTGAGTTGATTGTCGTGTAGTTTGTTCGATTTGCTCTAATAGTTAGTTAATTATGACCATTTAAAGATTTTTGTATTCACCCAAAAATGAATTTGACTAGGTAACATTTCCGGGCTATGATTGTTTACGATTTTAAATCGTCATTAACGCATAAACAATGTGAAGATTGGCTTAGAAATGCATTTGACGAAGAAGCCCCATCTAAGGCAACAATTTATAATTGGTACAGCGAATTCAAAAGAGATCGTTTTTTTCTAAGTGATGAATTTCGTGAACGACGCGCAAGAATTGCTGTTACTGATGAACATATTGCCGCTGTTCGAGCAATGCTTGAAGATCGACGGACATCTTATGAGTTTATTCGGGAGACATTGGGCATTAGTATGAGTCAAATCCAAAATATTTTACATCAACAGTTAGACGTGAGAAAACTTTGTTGTCGATAGATTCCACATAAACTGACTCCCGATCAAAAACAACAACACATTGATTGGTGCGGAAAAACTCTGGGAAAATCCAAGGCGGCACTTAAAATTTGGTTTGGAATATTGTTATTGGTGATGAATTTTAGGTTTATTATGATGATCCTGAAAAGAAAAGTCAATCGGTTCAATGGGTTTTTCGAACAGAACCTAAGCCTACAAAACTCCGACGAATTCGCAATGCTGGTAAGAAGATGGTTGCTAGTTATTTTTTCTTCTAAAATGAGCCATATTGCTACTATAGCATTAGAAGATAGACGTACCATTACTGCCGATTGCTACACAAATGTCGTATTACCGCAATTTTTTTAAAGAAGCTCGTGATAAACACCCAACAGAAAAACAAAAATAGGATAATGTTACATCATGACAACGCATCGTCGCATACAGTAAAACTAAAAATTGAGTATCTGGGTGCCTTAAAGGTCAGCACCATGGACCGTCCACCATACAGCCCTAACCTAGCCCTTGTGATTTCTTTTTGTTTCCAAAAATTAAAAATAAGGTGCATGGAATCAGTTTTTCGTCGTCAGATGAAGCAGTGGAACATTATAAAACCCTGGTTTCTGAAGTGCCCCAGGAAAAGTGGCATCATTGGTTTAAGAGCTGGTTTCATCGAATGCAAAAATTTACTGATATTAAAGGGGAATGTTTTGGAAAGCAATAATACCATTTAATTGTTTTTTTTAGTTAATCCTTGTTTGAATTTCTAAAAATGTTCAATGTCGCCCTCGTACTCTGGACGTAGGTCTGGAATGTTTGCTTCTCAAATTTAATTTCCCAATTATAAATTTGATGTATTATCAGTGTCCATCGCCTGTGGTGCCGTATGTAGTAAGAACGTGCGTTAAACAGCTGCAGTTTACCTTCCTAATTTCAAGTTATCTTTGTCCACGGCGGGATAGGAGATCGCAGTCTATTAGTAAGCGAATAAATATGAGTAAATATTTCCTTAGATACATTCAACATCGAGAGGGTAACAGAAAATGTTGCTGAAGGGGCTACCCGATATTTGTCTGGAGGTTGTCACAAGAACCACAAGAAAACCTTGGGAGCGTAACACTGCTCAGTTATGGTTCACACGACCTTTAAACTCATGTAATATACTGCACCTTGCTAAACGTATTTCATTTCCTTGCGAAAGCTGGTGAGTGTCTCTCACTGACGCATATGTCATTACTTCTATGATTGGTGGAGGTGGAGGGCAATAAAACGCTGCAGAAATGTTCAGATGTTATGGGCCTGCGTCATCGCATATGGAGACCCGAGTGCAATGATGTCATTAGTTACGTCCGAACCCGCGACCCTGTAGCAGTCATTTCCTGCAGAGTTAAAAGGCGTAACATTTTTTCATGATGCCAATAGCTAGAGGTCAGGAATAAGTTTAAGAAAATCCAACATGCATTGATCGAATTAAGTATACAGAGAGCCTCGCAAACGTGATTGCAACTTTATAAATTAATAGTATGACAGTTAATAAACGTCGGGGGAGTTAAACTCACACATTTTACATAGGTATACTACATAAATTAATGTAAGCTGCAAGTGAAATTTTCATACACAGACTTTTGATAAGTATTTTTACTTTCTCTACCCCGTACCTAGTATTGCATTCCACCCAAAAATTCGATACCCAGATTTCACCGGAAATACATGTTTTGAGGCCCCCTGAATAAAAAAACTTTTAGAAAAAAGTCCATGTGTGTGTCCGTGTGTGCGGGTGTGTGTGTGTGTCCGTGTGTGCGGGTGTGTGTGTGTGTGAACAGCATAAACTCAAAAACGAAAAGTCGGACAAATATCAAACTTGGTATTCAGGTTCAGTATCTTCCAAAGATGCCACACGAAGATTTTCAAGAAAATTTTCCCACCCCAAACTACCCTTTACATGGAAATGTTTTCGCAATGTTTGATTTTCTAAAAACTGGTTCTAACAATTTTGGTTCAAATACCATATATTAAAGATATTTACATCACAAATGAAATGCATATCTTGAATTTTCTGGGAATGGCGTGTGAAGTCGTCTTTGTTCGTAAGGAAATTTATATAATCTTGTATAACTGGTAAACATTAAGCAACACACAATTTATATTAAAATAATTTTTTGTGGCATCCAACTTTTCCGAGATATCCGTTATTAATGTTTCGATTTGTTCAATATTTGGCCATTCTTTTTAAGCCCCGTTGATTTTAAATTTTTCTTCCCGCGATTACATGGAAACAGTATAGAATTTAAAGCAGCGTATAGCGTCCAGTTCTTAAACATTTGATTATTGCTATTCCCCTTGTATCTATAACGAAACGTGGAATGTAGCTATTTCTGCAAAGGTTTATTCGACTTAAAATGGAGTAGATAGAAAAACAAGCTTTACTAAGAATAGTCTATACCCACTAATAGGCGATAGAGGTTAGAAAAATCCATGTGAATGTAACACATAAGATTTTTTAAATTAGTGCTTTACCTCGCTACCTCATTCTTACTGCATACAGCACCACAAGCGGCGGGCACTGATGATACGTAAAATTAGTATTTGGGAAAGGAAATTTGGGAAGTTTTTTGGTCTAACTTTAGGGTACCTATTCGGCATTTGCCAGTTATAAGGACTGATGAAAACCTGAAAAAACACCCAGTCAGGGAGGCCGGTCCTGCTAGGATCTGAACCGCAGACCTTCCGTTCACGAGTCCGTCCCTTAACTATCTCGGTTACCTGTGTCGGTACGATATACAATCTGTACACATACACATCATAGGTAGTAAATGTCTTTGTAAATTACACGCACAGCTTAGAGCATTTATTTCCTATGAAAATACTCATACTTTTAAAACAATGTTTAATATTTTAAATATTAGACAGTGTTTAAAAACAATAGTCAACGCTTTAAAATGATTAAATTTAAAACATTCAATTTTTCGTGCCAACTGGGATTTTGCTCTGTTAAACTCAATTCTGATGCAAGGCTGGGACTCGAGTCGCGGACCTTTGTCTCCCCGAGCCGATGTTTATACCGCTTGAGCTACCATGTGAGAAACTTGTGTGCATTAAACGTTCTCGTCTGATTGAATATGCTGGTAAACCTGCAAGACCATCTCGAATACTCGAGAATATCAAAGACGACTTGCAATGTAAAGTGTTTGTTTTTCCCCGGCAGGGGTATGCAAAATTTTTAAAATAAGACACGTTCCCAACCCTCCGCAGAATCTGGAGGTGTAAATCATAAATCATAGCAAACATCATATAATCCAACATTTAAACCTACAATATAAAGATTTAATAAAGACCATCAGTTGCTTCAAGACAAAATCCCTGATATGAGCATAAAGTGGGCAATAAAATCAAATAATCTTAAAAAATTAATTACACTGCAACTCCCCTATGAAGTATGAAATCTCGAATATTTGAGATCGCATTAAAGGCTTACCTACGCGTATCTCTTGTCCTCCGTGTACTAGGGATACCATGCTAGCCTATGGTTTCCGAGGTCGGGAGTTCAAACCAGATGGAGGGCCATGGTTTTTTCGGAGGCAAAAATCCTTAGCATGGCTTCTTTCGGAAGGGAAATAAGGCCGGTGGTCCCGTGTCGTAGATTTACGGCACGTAAAAGAATCTCAAGCCTGATAAAGAGGTCTCTGAGCAAAATTTCCGGTCTTTCACGTCCAATATAGAATGGGACGCTAAGAACCATAGTAGTTAAAGAACGCCCATAAATAAAACTCAATTAAAGCGGTGAGAGCAACTCGGTGGAACGAACTTTCGACCTGACCTCAAGAGAGACCATGAAGCTGGCAAAATTACTATAACAGTTGTTAAAAAAGAGTCGGCTAGTGACTGCCGAGCGAGAAGGTTGTCTCCGACCGCTCCGCTTGTTTACCTGTCGAGTGATATCGTGTTGTGCATTTCGTTGTGTTAGCTCAGCTTTTGTTTCTTCTTCGAGTGAATTTATAATTGTTTTACACCATTAACATGGCTCTCCAGCCGGCTGTTACCGGCGAGATCTTAAATTCTGCGCTAAATGTGGTATATAATGACACCACCATAGGATGGTGGTGTCATTATAGGATAGTTCTCATTCAGGATAGTTCTCCTTCTTCACTGCCTATGACATCATCCGGTCAACACTATCTGGTGTGGTGTTATTGGGTTGTACTCGTTGGTACGGGTTAAAACAAGTTGGGTGCTATTTGGTGTGGTATTGTTGGGTTGCTGGGTTCGTTGTGGGTGCGGAGGCGTGTGTTTTGGTCGAAGGTTCTTAGTTCGTTCCCCTTTCAGTGATGATAGGATGTTGGGCCGGGGAAGGATTCTTATCTCAGGTATGCAAGCAAAGAAGATGCAGGTAGCCAGTAGACGACCTGCGGTTACTGGTCCTTTATTCTCGTAGAAACACGCTTTCCCTTTGTCCTACATGCAAGACACAAACCAATTGCTACAGTTATGATAATTTCTTAAATCGCTGTCACCTATACTACATCCCGATCTCGATAATGAGTTGTCGCTTTTCGCTATAAGACGCCAGTTTCTATGATTATTCCTTACTCTATCGCACGGCGCTATACGCGAGCTTTGGGAATGTAGCTTTAGTAATTTTGTTGATCACTACGTCGGAGAGGCAACACTTAGCGTTTTAACATGATGCCGGTCGAAACGAGAGTGTCCCCTCGTCTTCGCAGCTCCTGCCTCGTTCTGCCTAGGATGTTTTCCTATTTCACGGCCATTTTCTAGGCGACTTGGTTTGGTCCCCTAACCACGTGACTTATCACGTTGGTTACTTGCTGCTTTCTTTTCTACGCTTAATTTTTATTGGCGGTTCTCCTATCCAGACTAGTGCGAATTACTATTTTCAATCTGGGAATATTTTATGGCCTGTCGCTCATTTCTAGCGTTGGTTTGTCCGCTTCGGTGAATTTGGAGACCGATTAAACACATATGTCTTGGTGCCTCTAAGTCGCGTCGGAATGTTCTGTCTTTGTTCGGAAAGCCACATGTTTGGCAGAATTCTTAAAAGGCAGAAGACCTTTGCGGTGTGTCCCGTTATAGCCTCCAGCTCTTTTAGTAGCTACATGTTCCGGTCTACCCTTCCACAAACTTTAGCTCTTTTGAAAATTTCATTCCTTATGCTACAAGTATGACTAATTTTATGTGTATTTATTCTATTTATTTACTATATATGTATATATAAATAACTATCAGGCGCGTGTTTCTGCTTCATACCTACATCGACCGTCTAGTTCTGCAATTCAGCATTCTTCCTTCTCTGCTTCAGGATTATCCGAAGATACTACTGTAAGTAAATTTATACTGCGGCCATCCCAGCTGCAATTAGCGCGGCCACCTACATGTATTGATAACTCCGTCCGCCAAGACGATCATACGATGGAGGAGTTTGCCCCATCGGACTGTTTAGGTCGCGACCAACGTTCGCCGCCCTCCCACTCCGAGACTTCGAACCAAAACAAATGCCGTTGCACTGCCCCACCTTCACCACAGCCTACTGCCTCTCGTTATGCCTATACAATTCCTACCTCTAATGTTTCTACCCTTTAACTGAAGTTCCAGATCATCACTCCTCTAATACTGCTCCCATCTTCAGAAAGAGAAAATTTCTCCAATTTGTGTCCGAAATGTTCACAATTATCAATTGTTTTTGCAAGATGTTAAGAAATGTGTGTTATCCGAGTTCCATACTGAGCTTCGGGGAACCTTTCTTAAGGTTTATGCTTCTACTTCTACGGATTTTCGCTGCCCTACCTCCTATTTCACCTCTATTCAACAAGAGTACTATACTTATCGCAATCCTTCGGACAAACTTTTCTCAGTTGTCCTACGCAAATTACCATGCTCACTCAGTGATCAAGAAGTTTATGACGAACTTTGTGCGTTACACTTTCCTGTTCGTAAAGTGACAAGTTTACTTCGTAGGAACAAGGAACCCATGCCCATCTATGCGGTTGACCTCGTCAACAATGACGAAGGTAAAACCATTCTTAACCTTTCCCGATTGTTATAGAGTGTAGTGAAAGTTGAACCTCGCCGTCATAATACGGAACTGCCTCAGTGTACTAACTGCCAAACCTATGGTCACACCAAGAACTACTGCCATCTAGGACCCCGCTGTGTTCGCTGTTTAGGCAACCATCACTTCTTCAAGTGCACGAAGCCCTCTTCTACGCCAGCTCAATGTGTTAATTGCCAAAAAGACCATCCGGTTAACTGTTTTGGATGTCCATATTATTTACAGATGAAGGAACGACAGTCTCGGCGATTCCAGCAGCCGGCACTATCTTCACGACCCAGTTCACAGCAATCATTCTCAGCTTCTCTTCAACAACAGCAAGAACCACCGCGACAGCCGCTGGGTCAACAACAGCCCAGACAGAGTGCATCGTCTCCAAATGTTTCTACTCTGCCCTCTCGGACTTATTCTCAAGTTCTGAATGGTCGTTCTCCTGCGTCTCAAGGACGTCCATTCAGCCGCTTCATCAGAGAATTCTGCCTCAGCCTCTCCGTCTTGGGCTTTTCTGAAAGATCTGCTAGCACCGTTAGGTACATTTCTCCACACCCTGTTTTCTCCAGTTCTGCCGCAACTGGTGCAGCTTCTTCGATCCCTTTTTTCTCCTATGTTTTCTGATGGCCACACGTAATCTGTTGTCTCTACGCCAGCTCATCCTCCTTAACTGGAACTCTAACGGCCTTCGTGCTAAACGCTCCTCTTTCATTGCATTGCTCACTCACCACAATGTTGACATTGCTTGTGTTACAGAAACTCACTTTCTTCCTAATGAAACTTTCTCTATTCCTGGTTATGTCATTTATCAGCAAGACCGTGAAGCAGAGAGAGCTTCCGGTGGTGTAGCTCTTCTCATCCACCGTTCTTTGAGTCACAGTGAGATATTTCTTCCACACGTGCCTAGTCTGGAGGTGATGGGTATAAAACTACACAGTGCGGACGGCAGTGACGTCGTCATTCTAAGCGCTTACAAGCCAGCTAATCGCCGGTTGAGTACCACCTATCTCTCATTTCTCTTCCCTTGGGGAACAGCACTCTCCTTTTAGGTGACCTTTACTGTAAACATTCCTCCTGGGGGTGCCGATCAAACAATCCAAATGGCCGACTCCTGTTTACAGCTCTTACCACCTACGGCCTGTCCATATTGGTGCCAGAGGATCCTACTTATTTTCCTTCCAATGCCTTATTTGCTCCTGATATTTTGGACATCAGTATACATCGTAATCTTCACCTCCCTACCTTCGTTTCCTCTATAGCGGAGCTTGACTCTGATCATTGCCCGGTGCTTGTCGCCTTTCATATTCCACCTGCCTTCTGCCCATTAGTTCCTAGACTCCTAACTGGATACGTCCATTGGATACATTTCAGTCTCATCTGGATGCGTCACTCACCAGCTCTTACCCCACTATCCACTATGCCTCACGTTGACCTTGCTGTAGAGCACTTTACTGACTCCGTTTGCAGCAGCGCCCATCTCTCCACTTCTCTGAATAGGCGACCTTGTTCTCCCCCTCCTTTACCCCTCTCCATTTTAAACCTTCTCCGAGAAAAGCATCAAGTTCGTCGACAGTGGCAACGGGACTGACAGCCCTGGCTCCGTCAGAAGCTCAACGGTCTCATTCGTCGGGTGAAGCTGGAGCTGGAGAGACATCTGCTACAGTCTTATGAGCGCTACATTGAGTCACTCTCTCCTTCTGACCACACGCTATGGGAGGACACTAAACGTGTTCTCCGTGAGTCGACCATTGTGCCGGCACTCTCTGCAGATGGTAGACTCTTCACGGATATTGTCTCCAAGTGTGACATTCTGGCCAATCGCTTTGAGAGTGTGTTTGCCCTTTCTCTGCCAGCCGATGGTGTCGCTCTTGCAGACATGAAGCAGGAATTACATGCACACCGCATTCGGCCCACAGTTTTGCAAAGGATTTCGTTTACCAGGCCACGGGAATTGTTTTCCATGATTCGAACACTTCCACTTAAGAAATTTCCAGGGCACGACTTGGTTCCTAACATTGTTCTCAAGAAGCTCACCAAGAAAGCTGTTGCCTATTTGTCGTACATCCTAAATGCCTGTCTACGACTCGGCTATTTTCCTCGCACCTGGAAGTTTGCCCATATCGCAGTTTTCCATAAGCCCAGTAAACCCAAACACCTCCCTGAAAGCTATCGTCCTATTAGTCTGTTACCGACCCTCTCTAAATTATTTGAAAAAGTTATCCATCGCCGTCTTCTCTCTTACCTTACTGCTAATCATATTCTTCCGCCCTAGCAATTTGGGCTTCGTCAGAAACATTCCACCGCTCATCAGCTTTTGCGGTTAACTCAGTCCATTGCCCATGGCTTTGAGGCCCGTCAGTATACCACGGCTGTTTTCTTGGATGTGGCACAGGCATTTGACAAAGTTTGGCATAATGGTTTGCTCCTCAAGCTCTACCGCAGCGGTTTTCCTAATTATTTAATACCTTTAAGCGACAGTTTTCTCTCCGACCGCAGCTCTTCAGTGCGTATCGGCGAAATTCTTTTCTCTCTACGTACTATTACCGCAGGCGTCCCACAGGGTTCCATCTTGGCCCGACACTGTTCAATATCTACACTTCTGATATGCCTGACTTGGCTCCGACTTCTTTAGCTCTCTACGCTGATGATACGGTACTATACTATTCTCATTCTAATCTCCAGCACGCCCAGCAAGTAGTACAACACTCTTTGTATCGTCTCACTCAGTGGTTCCACACTTGGCGTATCTCATTCAACCCTCAGAAAACTGCGGCTAAATTCTTCACTCTCCACCAATACTCTCCTCTCCCTCCGCTGTGTCTTCGTGGCAGCAATGTATCTTGGCTCCCTGCGACTACTCCTGTTAAGTACCTTGGAGTGCTTTTGGTCTCTCGACTGACCTGGCGCACTCACATCAATCGCCTCATATCCTCGGCCTCTGGGCGGCTTTCAAAACTACCGCCTTTGTTTCATCGCCATTCCAGTCTTGGATTACAGTGTTTCTTGTTGTTTTACAAGTCTCTCGTTCGTCCTCTTATTTCTTATGCCTGCCAGGAATTGGAAGCCGCTCACACATGTCATCTATGTCGTCTCCAGGTTATTCAGAATCGCTTCATTCGCATTGCTACTAATGCTCCATGGTTTATTCGGAATCAGCAGCTCCATCACGAACTGAGACTCTTGCCTCTTCACGACTTCATTCGCAGAATCGCTTGCCGTTTCTTTTCCAACCTGCAGGACGCTCCAGGAGCAGTGCACTACAAAATCGGCGCCCGTACGCGCCACCCCACACGCTTGAAGAGGAGACTTCCGCAGGATCTACTACTTGGTGCTGTCTCTGATTCTACTGACTCCAGTGATTGATGCGTCTTACACCTCCAATATTGACTTTCTCTTACGTATCATATTGGTGTTACCTCCTAATGCACTTATGGGGCGCTATGTAAGCCTAACCCTGCGTGTTCTTGTTCTGTAATCTTCTTTTACCACTGATCTGTAAAGCATTGTACTGCTGATCGGTCAATAAAAAAAGTTGTTAAAACATCCTTTAGATGGCGCGCTGTAAAGTATCAGACGCGTAAGTGTAGTGATTGTTTGTAACGATCGTGTACACAAACTAGTGTTAACATTTTCTACAAAGTCGATAAAACTGAAATTAGAGCTGTAAAAGTACTACGTTTTGAAGGGTTTTAATCCAAACAGAAATACAAAATGAGTTGAATTTGACATTAAAGGTTTCTTTGGCTTTATTTTCGGCGATTAAGCAGTGGGCTGTTGAATTTAAGCGAGGTCGTACATCCATTCATACTCATGGTGCGCCAAAATCGCTACGACCTATAAGATTGTGACAAAAATCACAATGCCATAGTCAGTGATCTCCGACTGAAGGTGCCTGACATTGCAAAGACCTCGATAGGTCCTATAAACTTCACTTTACACCAAGTTTTGGCTATGAGGAAGCTATCCGCTCAATGGCTACTGCGTTTATAATGGACTAGAAACTTATTGGAATAAACATTTCTCAAGTGTGTATAGACCTGTTCAGCTGCAATTACAGCGAGTTTCTCCCACGTTTCATAACTGTAGATGAAACATGGATACATAACTACACGCCAGAGACGAATGAACAGTCCAAATAGTGGGTGAAAATAGGCGAAAGTGCACTAAAGGAAGCAAAAACGATTCCATCTGCAGGAAAAGTCATGTCTACGGATTTCTAGGATTCTCGTGGAGTTGTGTGCTCATAGATTACCTCCGAAGGACAGATAAAACCATCCTGGGGTTGGTACAGTTGACAAATCTTACTTTAGTATTAAAAGGTTGGAAAGTTGTTGGACTAAACATATTGAATAGTCTATGTTGGGGGGGGGAGCCTTTCTAATAAATCTTGTGTTTTCTGGCCTTGCCGAGAAGTTTTAGAACGGTCTGGTACTGCCTAAACACGGCTATCCTGAAAGAACAATGACCAAATATCCATTTTGAGTACATATCTCTCATTAAAACCTAAGTGTATTTCTTCCTCATAGTGTCCTGCAGCTTAACACGTCATTACTTTTGACGTTTACTACCTAAGATATCGTCTAAATTTTCATGTGCGTATCTATTTGTAAGAAGAAAAAAAACTATATTTAATGGTGTGCCGGTTGGTCTCCAAACTTTCTGCGATCAGGTTGTCTGCCTGTCACGCGCCTGCCGGCTGTCTTTTGTTTTGGCCGTGGTTGTCGGCTAGCAGTGGGCTCCGATATGAGCGGAGTGTGACGGAACTTCGCCTAGCACTTGGTTTCAGGGTGAGCTTGCTGGCTTGCTCGAGTTGAATTTTCGTAGATAAAAGATACTATTTTATTCTGATCGCCCAGTGTCTACCTTTTATTAGCTTTTAACTGTTTTGTTATTTCTGGAGTTTTAAGCTCGAGGCTTCTTTGGGTGGCTTCACCGGGGAGTTTTATTGTAGTTATATGGGGCACGTTATATTCTTAAGGGCATGTTGTGATTCCTTATGTGGGTATAGCCATGTTGGCGCAGAGCCGATCTGGAATTTTTTAGGTAGTGGGGTATGCAATTTCAGCTCGTGTCCAGTAACTTAATTTTGCAGCCATTGTAAAGGGTTCTGCTTTATCTTTATTTATGGTTTTTATTTGGTTTTAAATACGTACCACTAATTTAGACACTGTTTTCATGCTTCAAGGTTAAATTGACTCTGCAGTGCTTTGCTGTAATTGTAGCATTGAAATAACTCACTATATATGCTTAATCATCCAGCCACAATTTTCTTGCTTCAGGATTAATTGGCTTTGGAGTAATTGATGGCATTGAATTAATTCACTATATGTGCTGATAATTTAGCCACAGCTTTATGTTACAGTGTCAATCAGTTTTGAAGTGGCTTGCAGTAATTTGTGGCATTTATTTAATTTTAAACATATGACTAATAATTTAGCCGCAGTATTCATGCTTCAGTTAATTAGCTCTGCAGTGCTTTGCAGTAATGCGTTAAATTGAATTATTCATTATACATTGAATTAAGCTGAGACTGTACAATACCTCCAAAATTAACCGTTGTAGAAAGAAATGTCTTGAATAAAAGTTGCTTGATATTATGGGTGAAAGTAAATGTCATTGGTCGTGTTTTGTTTGGAAAACGTTTTGATACCATTTTAGGGTCAATTTAATTTTACAAAATGGGAACCTACAATTAGAGTCAATTTTAATTGACCCTAAAATGACCATCACAACTCTTCTAAACCAAACACGACTAATGGCATTTACTTTTCCCCATAATACCAAGCAACTTTTATTCAAGACATTTCTTTCTACAACGTCAGTTTTGGAGATATTGTACAGTCTCAACTTAAATGGTTCACCCTTTATATATTTGATAATTTAACCATAGTTTTATGCTACAGTGTTAATCAGCTCTGCTGGGTTTTGCAGTAATTTGTGGCATTGAATTAATTTATAATATGCCTAATAATTTAGCCAGAGTTTTCATGCTTAAGTGTTAATCAGCTCTGCGGGGCTTTGCAGTAATTTGTGGTATTAATCTAATTTATAATATGTGCTTAAAAATCCAGCCATGGTTTGCATGGCTCAAGGTTAATTGGTTCTGCACTGCTTTGTAGTAATTTGTGGTATTCAATTAATTCACTATGGATGCCTGATAATTTAGACACAGTTTTATGCTACATTGTTAATCAGTTCTGCAGTGGCCTTGTAGTAATTTGTGGTACTGATTTAATTTATAAAATATGCCTAATAATTTAGACACAGTTTTTATGCTTTAGAGTTAATTGGCTCTGCAGTGTTTTGCCGTAATTTGTGGTACTGAAGTAACTCACTATATATGCCTAATGATTTAGCCACAGTTTTATTACTTCGGTGTTAAGCAGCTCTGCAGTATTTTGCAGTGATTTGTGGCATTGAATTAATTCACTACACAGGGTGGACCATTTAAGTTGGGACTGTACAATATCTCCAAAACTAGGCGTTGTAGAAAGAAATGTCTTTAATAAAAGTTGCTTGATATTATGGGGACGAATAAATTCCATTAGTCGTGTTGTGATGATCATTTTAGGGTCAATCTAAATTGACCGTTTAAAAAAATTAAATTGACGCTAATATGGCCATTATAACGTCCTCCAAACAAAACACGACCAATGGCCTTTACTTTCCCCCATAATATCAAGCAACTTTTTTTAAAGACATGTCTTTTTACAACGCTTAGTTTTGAAAATACTGTACAGTCTCAACTTAAATGGTCCACCCTGTATATGCCTAATGTTTAGCCACAGTTTTCATACTTCGGCGTTAATCAGCTCTGCAGCACTTTGCAATAATTTGTGGCACTGATTTAAACTAATAATCTATGCTTAATAATGTAGCTACCGTTTTCATTCTTCTGGGTTAATCAGCTCTGGAGGGCATTACAGTAATTTGTGGCATTGATTTAATTCATAATATGTGCTTCATAATCTAGCCACAGTTTTCATGTTTCAGGGTTAATT
Organism: Deroplatys truncata; assembly: GCA_030765065.1. Lineage (NCBI taxonomy): Eukaryota > Metazoa > Arthropoda > Insecta > Mantodea > Mantidae > Deroplatys > Deroplatys truncata. Next base: position 125,602,723 of record CM060990.1, on the reverse strand, counting down.
GGCTCTGCAGTGCTACGCAGTAATTTGTAGCATTGAATTAACTCATTATATATGCCTAATAATTTAACCATAGTTTTTATGTACCAGGGTTAATTAGTTATGCAGTATTTGCCAGTAATTGGTGGATTTAATTTAAATTACGATATACGCCAAATATTTGAACCATAGCTTTTATGCTCCGGTGTTTACAGGTTTGTGTGGAGGGAAGAACATTACTCCAAAGTTCCTTAAATCGGTTAACATTGCCCATCTTCTGCTTTGCAGGTTATATCCTTTACCTTTTAATTGTTACTCTGTGCTTAATAGTCTCTGCCCTAATGCTTCAGTTTGTGGTGTGCATCTCTGTTAGGGAAACATCCACTCATGTATGCTTTGAGCTATTTTATTTCAAAGGCTTAAGCCCTCTAGTGTGTGCTATAATAGTGTTTTGGATGGGGCCTGCTTCATGACTTGTGTTATTGTATGTTGCGCATTGTGGGATCAATTGTTTAAATAAAACTTGTGTTAAGATAGGATCTTGAATTCCTTCGAGTTTCTCCCGAATCATTTTCCCGAGTAAGTAAAGCTCTTCTGGGCGGGTACTCATGAGTGCACGCATCCCAGTGGCCCAATGGGTAGAATAAAATGTTTGTTAAACATCCCAAGAGGATTTGCAACAATTAGTAGTATGGTAAAAGCTTGCAGTTTTGGCTGCACAGAGGAAGAAGGAAAGATAGCATGATCACCTTCATAGTTGCGTATTAAAAAGCTTTAACGATCTGTCGATTTTAGAATCACTTATAACTATTACTTTTTCAAATTGTTTTTTAAATCTGATGTAGCCAGGAGTGACCTGGGTGTAATCTGCATCTAATAGCCCTGGCATCACTCCATACAGCATTTATTGCAACGTGGATGGCATATTCGAAATCCACAGTTGCGCTGCTGGGTTTCATCTCACTTTTATACCAAGGCATTTGTCATTTTATTCATATGTCGTAATCGGTCATATGAATAAAAATCTGATGTTACATTCACATTAATTATTCCTACGAAAGCTTCATTTTAATCGAGATAAACCTTACCAGAAATAGCTGCATTATACATTTCTTAGGATACAAAGGGAATAGAGTTAGTCAAATGTTTAATAACTGGACGCTATTCGCCGGCCTTAAAATTCCTCTCTCTTTTCATGACATCGCGAGAAACAGTTCAAAAAATCGATAGCACTTGAAAAGACTGACAACTTATTGAACAATGCGAGGCATTAATAACGGATATCTCGGAAATGACTTGTGCAACAAAAAAAATATTTGAAATAAATTGTGTGTTTTAATGGGATCTACACCTTGTGTGGTACGTTTTCGTCTATCGCTTAACGTTTACCAGTGATACAAGATCATACAAAATTCCTTCCGCATGAACAGGATTTCAAGGCTATTACCAGAAAGTTCCAGAAATACGTTTTATCTGTCATGCAAATATCTTTAATATATGTTACTTAGAGCCGTTTTTTAAAAAATAAATATCGAAAAATCTTCCATTAAAGGGTAGTTTGGAATGGGGGATTTTCTTGAAAATCTTTGTGTCGCATCTTTGGAAGATACTAAACCTAAATACCCATTTTGCTACTGATCCGACTTTTAGTTTTTGAGTTATGCTGTTCACACACACACGCACAAACACGACATTTTTTAAAAAGGCTTTTTTTGGATTCAGGGAACCTCAAAAGGCTATTTCCGGTGATATCTCAATATCGAATTTTTGAGTGGAGTGCAATACCTTCTCTACTTACTGTGCACGTACTAGAGAAAGTAAAAAATGAGTCTACATTATATATTTCCCTTTCTCAGTAAATACTCTGTTTAGTAAGAACAAACTTTTCGAGTGCCTACTTAATTTTGTGTACATACTGAAGCAATAGAATAGAAGCGAGTAGAACATATTCTAGTATCCATCTTACGAATATGCACTCATATTTTATACTATTCTCAATTTTACAAGTTGACAACGGTTAGATGCGTACCCACTTCTGAGTATACATTAATTTGTTTTCACTTAAAAGTAAGTCTGAAAGAATGTTAGAATTTATAAACTCCGAGCGAGTTGGCTCCGCGGTGATGTATGAGGCACGCATTCGGGAAATCCCAGATTCAATTCCCATTGACCGCCACCTGACCTTGAGCTGACCGTGATTTTCTTTTGTCGGCAAGCGAATGTTGGGGTGGTTTATCTCCTGCCACGATTTCCATTCCCTACTCCCTTTCATTCCGCTTCCTTCTCACGCTTCAGGTGAACTTTCAGGTTTCGCGGTGTAAGGCAGTGCGGGCAGTGCGGGCAGGTTGTGCAGATGCTTGCGCCAAGGAAAGATTATTCTCCGTTGAAGCGACATTTTCAGAGCATAAAAAATAATTCTGTCAAGAGTTATCAATTTATTACTGCCAGACAATATGTTCTATGTTTTTACCTCGGAGTATTGTGAACTATAGCCGTAGAAAGCCCTTGAAGAAGACAGCAAGTGTTTTAAGCTTTGTACATATTAGCCAATGAACAGCGCCGCTATAGTGCTTTGTTTCATGCAAGATTTCCAATAGAAAATAAGAGAAAGCCTCAGTTGTGATTCTATTGTAAAGATTCAAACGCGAGAGTAAGCTAACACGTCATTCCTTTGTATCTGCACGGTTATTCCCGTAAGTGTAAAAATAAGGCAGCGTCTTGAAACGAACAAGCGGGCAGCGGTTGAAGTTCAAAAGTTTAAAACCCAGCCAATAAAAGAAGGATAAGGTCTAACGTAAAGCACAGTAGCCAGTAATAAAAAAGGGAGGTTTGACTCCGAAGAAAATATAACGAAGGTTGTCACCGTAGGATATACCAGATGTTTAAAAAAAAGTATTCCATACTTTGAGAGGTGGATATGGACCAAAACAAGAAAAACATGTCCAGTAAACATGACCTCTAAAATGCATACCTTAAGAGCTATGAGCACTTGTTCATCATCGCTACTGTGAAACATCTCTTGTATTGCAGCTCTTTGCTACTCGTATTACCTACGCACGACCTACAGCAGGCAGTAAACAAATGAGAACAATTACTCTGTTATTGACCACGGTACAGAATGCAGTAAACATCTGTTAGTTTTATTACTGTAAACCGTATTCACAGTTCTGGGTAAGTGCAACGCATATTCTTATTAGTTCTAATAGAATCAGTCTGTGCTTTGATAAGTTTGTGAAATGCTTTAACATTGCAGTTTTATCTTTAAATCGTTGGTGTATGCAACTCCTATTAATGGTGTACAAACACTACTATGCCTGCCAAAGCTTCCGTGACCATCTTGGAGTGGTGAGAGTGCGTGATTCCTGACGTCGGACAGAAGCATGCCTTACTATGAATGGGCACCATATTAAGCGCTTCCTTTAGCGATTAAAATTAAATTAAATAGAGCTTTATTTGTGGACGCTCTTTAACTGCTGTGGTTCTTAGCGTCTCATTCTATATTGGGCGTGAAAGACAGGTAATTTTACTCAGAAGCCTCTTTATCAGGCCTGAGGCTCTTTTACGTGCCGTAAATCTACGACACGGAACCACCGGCTTTACTTCCCTTCCGAAGGAAGCCATGCTAAGGATTTTTACGCCCGAAAAAAAATTCATCGCTTCAAAAAAGCGATTTGCGTGTACTCGGAAACCCGAAAAACGGATTGTATCCCGCGCCCTATTTTGAAGTTCCGTTTAAACTGTAGTGTAGCGGCCGGAAGGAGATGCTGTCACACAAAACTAAACCCGCCATGCATAAACAGGGAATATGTTACAGCTGTTATCAGAAGAAGGCGGCGCCGTGGCCGAGTGGTTAGACCGCTCGCCTCCCACCGAGGCGGCCCGGGTTCAATCCCAGGGACCAGATTTGTGGTGGACGAAGCGGCGTCGGGGCGGGTTTTCTCCGGGTTCTCCCCCGCCATTCATTCCACCAACTGCTCCATCATCACCTTTCCTTTCATCCATTTCACCAACATTTCGTTTCATCTACTTGATCACCCATTCTGGATGTTCTGATCCATGAGTGTCTGCTCCTCTGACCCCAGGCACCCGCTTGTAAGTCCTGGGGGGTGTAAGTCCTACATAAGAGGAGGGTAAACAGATAATGAATGTTATCAGAGGAAACAAGTTTATTCTACCTTGTCTGAAAGGAATGCAGTGGGGGTGAACACATGAGTTAGGTTAAAACGCTGTAAATATCTGACGTAATCGTCGATTGACGCACGCACAGCTCGCCGACTGTTGTGCCACGTTTTATGTCTAGCCATTGCATAAAAAATGCAGGAAGCTCGAAAAATAAATATTTTTCGGCTTAAAGGGACCGATCGGTGAAAAAAGGGCTAAAATGGCCGAAAACTATAATTTAGTCTTTAGTCTCTACCAATGCTTTCCATGAAATATTTTTGTGATCCGAGTGAAAAGGGAGTTACGTGACGATTTAAATAACCCTGAGCAAAGGATTTGGCAGTACATTTGAAGCGTTTCCTGATATTTCCCACCACTATTTCCAACATTTCTGGAAGAAAATTTGTTGCACATATATTAGTCAGGTTCTAAATTATAGATTTTAAGTAAAAATGTACACTATTTTATGAAAAATAAATAAGCAGTATTTCAGGCCAGTTAAGTTGAGTAAATCTTCCAGTCCGTTTCACGGTGATAGACATTTTTTAAGCATTTAAAATGTTCCTTGGGATGAGCATTAGGACAGGCAGAGGGCAGGGTCCCTACCATTTACAGATTAAACTCCCCGGTTGGGCACTGGTGCAGCTGGCTCCCTCCTCCTGTGGGCTTACACATCCCCTGGGGGGGGCCGGAACCCAGAGACCACCCACATTCTGGGTTCGAAGGCTTCCACAGAGCATCCTTTTCCCCTGCATGCACACGCAGAGATCTCCCGCCGACACGTACAATCCTGAAAGAGACCAAGCGGATGAAAGGTGAAGTGAAATGATAATGGAGGTGAAATGGAGGGACAGGAAATTCAGGATACTTAATTATCCTTTCCAGCATTCGCCTAGCGACCCGGGGAAACACGAGAAACCCATGGATCAGGAAGGTCAGCCACAGGAATCGAACCCACGACCTCTTAAATGCGGGCCACAGACGTTACTGCCTGAGCCATCCCGCTCGGTTAACATGATCCTTACGATGCAGTTTTTAAGTTATCAAAGTAAAACTTCGAAATGGTTTCCCCAATATACGGTAACTAAAACTTGCTATGTAGTTAGTAGTGTAAGGCAAATATGTTAGACCACCATGCTCATCCAAGTTTGGTAGGTGTATATTTTTTGGAATAGCCGAAACTCACAATTGAACAAAAATTTGTTTTTAAAGAAACAATTACTTTAAAGGTATTTTTCTTAGCAAACCTGTTTTCTAGCTTAATAAGAAGCATAAATATGAAATCCTACTTAGAAATTGTGGAAATTGCATCCTATATAGCATTTGTTTTATAAATTAGCTTAAATTTCTGTAATAAAATGCAATATCCAGGAACGACTTAACATACGAGGTGTGTTTTTAAAGTAAGCACCATTTAAACATTTTGCTGCTGCAGTCGCGATTTTGTGCATAAGCGATCACTTCCTCCATTCACTAGGAAACCAGACGCTGCTGTGAGCGATCGTTACTTTGTGTTTCCCTCTTGTTAGAGCGTTTCAAAATGTTCGAAATAGTGAACTACCTGCCAACTGTGAAGTCAGATCAGGTTTTTTGAATGCGAGTAAAATTACGCCAGCTAACATTCATTGCCAATTGTGTGAGGTTTATGGGAAAACAATGAGTGACAATTCCCGGCCACACACATTCAAACAAACTCAATATCTGAGCGCATCTTTTGGTTGGGAACAATTCGACCACCCTCCCTACAGTCCGGATTTGGCATCAAGCTATTCATCAGTTTCTTCATCTGAAGAAATTCCTTGGCGGAAAACATTTCAATGTCGATGATGTTGTGAAATAAGAAGTGCACACGTAGCTTTAATCACAGGCGGCATCATTCTTTGACGAAGGTATACAAAAACTGGTTTCCCGTTCCAATAAGTGCCTGAATAACGGCGGTGACTATGTGGAGAAATAGTGTAAGATGTAAGGTAATGAACGATAATAAAGTATTTGGAAAATAATGTTCTGTTATTTTTTAAAAAATTATTGATACGTATTTTAAAAACACGCCACGTACATGCATCAAACTTTGCTATCGCACTTCTATACACAGACGTGTGGTAAAAAATGTAAAAAGCTGGGTAGCGTATTTTGGATTTTAAAAATTCACAGAAATAATCATCAAAGTAACATTATCATGCTTATAATACCCATAGTAAACATAATTTTATAATGAAGCCTTTAATACCATGGGAAATAATACGAATTATTTTGGGGTATCTGTTCAATAAATTACCGTAAGATATAAAAACCAAACAAGGAGGCATTTCAAGATTCCTATTCTAATTTTAGGTGATGGTATTTCAATAATGCCAGAATAACTTGTATGAAGTTTAATAACAATAATAATAATAATAATAATAATAATAACGTATAACCTCAGTTGTACGATTTCAAAGGTAGACATCTAAGTTAATAAGTAAATGAGAATACTAAAAGTGATTTTTTTTATGAAACTGAAACGGTTTGTTTAGATTATTATTCAAATTAATTATGTAGTTTATTTAATAACACAAATCAACAAATGAAACGAACCTATAATATATACATAATACAATTCAGAGTATTACTTTTAAAAAATCATCTTTTATTATTTTTCTACCCAGTCATACACTAGTCGATAATTCAGAGTACTACTGGGAGCACGTTCATTATTTACACTGCTTCTTCATCACCGTTATCTTCAGCATCATCAGACGCATCCTGGGGAAGAATGATCTTGTCTGAACGTGCCGTTAACACGGGCGCAGCAATAATACGTTTTGAAAATATTGATGCCTCGCCCAACATGCCTACTGTTTTGTGGTGCGACAGCAAGAATGCAATACAGAAACCATGTATAATATATCTTAACATAAGACAAACAGGTATAACGTATAAATGAGTAAGTACACTAATATATTTCGTACATGGGGAAGAAAAAGGTGACGTACTAATGACAAAACGTTTAACCGAAAAACGAATAATCAATATTAATGGGCAAATTTCGGTACCTAAAAATTTTAGATACAGGTGCGATAAACGTGGAAGTGAATAACGTATAAGTAAGGTTCAACTGATTATGATGATTGTTGTTGTTATTATTATTATCATCTATCGTCTCTAAATATAATTTCATATACTTTTTCTAATGAGCCAGCGGTGTCTCCTTTAGAAAACTTTCGCGCACCCCAGTTTGGAAAGCACTGTTATAAATAGAAAAGAATTTCCGGAAAATAAGTATTCCTAAAAGTATGGCATTGAATTGTACACAGCAATGTAAGATGGCTTGATAATGGGTAGTGTATTATTTCTGACAATCATACCAGACCAAATTTCCTCTTAGAAGTCCTTGGTCCTCTTTGGCAAAGTTTTGAGCACATATTATGTTATCACGGTTAAATAGAAACGGTGTCTGTACGCTTGAGGCTAAGAAGCGTAACATCCCTCGTTAAGCTTAACTTCGGTTAAGAGGAGAGATTAAACCCCACTCTGCTGAAGAGATCATCAAGCTAATGCACCCTCTTCATTCTGCTTGCTCACTTTAAAGTAGAATTTTGCAATTGAATCCCGCGTGGCACTAAATCTTCAGGATCTGAGACTGGCTCATAAGAAACTGTCAGAGATTAAGGTAATATCGTCGGGCAGATACAGTACTTTATATTCACGTTCTAAAAGGTTTTAACGCCCTTAGTCCACACAGATATAAAATGACTGTGAATCAACCCACATTTCAAAGATTTGAAATGTACGTACATATTGTTCAATGTTTCAGGATAAGGGAAAACACCGGAAAGATGAACTCTTAACTCCTAGATCAAGTTAAAACACCACAAACACTTTATTTGTTAAATATGCAGTAACTCGCGATTAACCGAGGGATTTGGAAAATAAGCATGCATACTTTTGTATTAGTGCAGTGCTAAGCGGCGTGCGTTCAAGTTATGGTAATGTAGTTGTAGAAAACGCAAGCTATTAGAATTCACCAAAAGCCAACCATGATGTATTTACCCCATTATAGTACTCTCTGGTTACTTTTGGTGGCATGCTGTTTGTTCAGTTGACATTACCAGCAACTGCTCTTAAAATATACGCGTGGTCGTGGTTGGTGTTAATTGCAGCTGTTACGTTCGTGGTATAGGAATTATCTCACAGGACGTCAGCTGTTGAGTTTAAAGCAAACAATCCTTGGTTGGGTAGAGCTATCGTGTTCCACATGTATGTTTATTTGGAATTGTTTTACAATGTCACATTGATGTTACAGCTGAGTTTCTTTTTAGTGAAAGTAGTTCGAAAATAAAAATACCAGTGTCTCGGCTTTCTCTCCCTTAGACCAAAGTTTGACAAGAAAAGAAATATTTACAAATAGAATGATTCACCAATAATATCTAATTCCTTGCATATATCGGTGTTTAAAAGCATTAAACGAAAGAACTTACAAAAATTTGCAATTTTTATCTCCTAAGTTTTTTTCTTGGTGGCTCTCGTCACTGGGGAAAAAATAAAACGTAACTGTGGACGATTTTCATGTTCACTACATGAAATCTTGGTTGTAAGTTATCTTTAGTGCTGTCTTGCGCGCAGAAATTTGTAGCCTCGGTGCGGGGCAAGGTTTATTATTCCGTCCCATCCGCGGTTGTATTGGTACATTGACGAGGGAATACAGAGGTATTTTCTTTACATTAGTTCTATGTCTCCATGCAGCACGATGTGTGATAAGCATCCTTAAACATTAATTGGGGAATAAATGTATCAATTATGAATGATCCAGCCTGAATGTGTAGGTTATGTGTATGTATGTAGGATTACGTTAATTCAATAATACTCTATTTCTTTATAAGGACGTATTATCAAGATGTGTTTAGATTTGGTTTTGATATAACTATATTTGAAATAACATTTTTTTAAAGTCTGGATTAACATAAAAAGTATTTGTAATAAAGTCTCTTACGTTCATATTGTGCATATGAAAACTGTTTAAACATGCATTATATTTTTAATTCATGTGTATTACGAATTTCATTTGTCAGTTCCGAATTCAATTCAGATTCTTGAGAAATATTACCTTGTAGCAACCTTGCATGCATTTACTGCAGCGTCTGCCATAGTACCAGGGAGTTGAGGAGACCTGGGCCAAAGGCAGATCTAGTCGGCCGTTACAACTTAAAGCTTTTTAATTTTTTTCCGGCGAATTGGGATTCTATGGGAGAGAAAGCAGAGGCAGGGTACTTTTGTGTTGGGTGTATTTTCACTATAAATATCTCAGCTCAATCTGTGGCATCAGTGTGACAATGGTCCCTTGTTAATGCTTACTAAGTATTCCACACTTTTTAATTGTTTTTACAACATAATTTCCCATTAAACGCAATACAATGCAATATTTGGCGTTGGGAAGTGATTTAATAAACTTGTGTTGTTCCAAAACAAGATTGGGTTATCTAACTGACTTGACACTAGCAATTCCGATTGTAAGTTTGGCAGTACTTCAGGTTAGTGTAAAGTCGGCCACTTTGAACTCTTGGAAACTTGTTCCCCCTATAATGAGCTACCAGTGGAAACGCTAAACGAAAACGAAGAGTTCCTCAAACGATGTAACCAAGACCAACAAATGGAGCTGACTGGCGACGCTATTGTTGATGTGGTCCTGCAGAGTAGCACGACACCGACAAGATCACCAGGTAAATGTATTCTGAGGGATTGAAGGCGATCGAAGCTGCTTAGCCTGCACTGAATAGCAAGAAGAGTCTGTGCCTCGTCTTGATACGCTGTCCCTCACAGCGCTGGTGTTACATCGCAGCGTCCAAGAAAGTCAAAAGGTCAGCATGAAGAAATTATGAAAGACTTTCAAAAGCAATCCTCTCATTTAATATTGCAATATGTTTAAATTGTATAAAGTATTCAATATACGTTTTAAAGAACTATACACTGACACGGATACACGGATGGTCGAGTCGTTAAGGCTCGTGAACGGGAGGTCCACGGTTCAAATCCCGCCAAGACCGTCCTCCGTGACGGAGGCTTTTTTCAGGTTTACCTCAGTCCTCATAACTAGCAAATGCTGGGTAGGTATCCTAATCTTAGGCCTGGAACGTTTCTGTCCCAAATTTCCTTTCCCAATTATAATTTCATTTCATGCATCATGTCCACCGCCTGCGTTATATTATGTAGTAAAACGGTTGTTAAACATTCCTAAGTAATTATACTGTAATAAACTATTAGTATAGGGTTTTAAGTGTTTTGATTTTCGTCATTTGCGACCTATTAGCACATTATCTCCTTATTATCCGAGTTTTTTTCCGTATCTGAGGTAGACTCGGTCCTAAATAGCTCGGATAATCGCGAGTCTAATGTAAGTGCAATTTCAATGGAAAACGTGTTATCTGCTTGCCGGCTAATCATGTCATGCTTGATTCCTCTTTAGGCTAACTGAAGCAAAACAGTCGTGAGTGGAAAATAATGTTACCTGTTTCCATTTTTGTCCACCGGGTACTTGTATATCAGGAACAAACATGTTTGTTTGCTCAAATAAAACATGTGCCCAGCAAAACACATTCATTCAAGAATTCAGACGCGCACGTCAGCATAAACAAGTTAAATGAAACACGAAGGTATTATTATAACTAATATGATTTTCCGGGCTGTTATGCCGTGGTCTGCTGAAGAAAGCTTGTGACACCGGCCGTGAAAACCTACGTTCTTACACGAAGGTATTATGACATTTAGACTACTATTTTTCTGAAATTGGGGTTATTAGTGCTCATTTGCTGTTCGGTTTTCTACTAAATTAAACCAGCTGTGTTCAGAGCGAGAGAAAATCACATTGTGTTTGACACGCGTTTACGCGAGTTCGCTGCCAGAGAGCGATCACAAGTGCAAAATTAAATACGTTTGGTTAGCAGTATAACTCTAAATAGGAGACTGCCAGCAGCTTGATACATACAAACGTCTCTAGCACTTTTTAAGAGAGTTTGTCTCCTATAACACGTCAGATCTACGTGCCGGGTGGAGGAGAAATTATTACATTAATTTAAACCAGTTACAGATCTCGCTATTTTGGACACAATTTGTAACTTCCGTTTTTTCTATGACCATTTCCTGCGGAGATATTTTAGGTTTTCGAAAACATAAAATAGACATACAGGCGAAGTTGCAGACTTTGCTGACCCATGGTACCTATAGCGAGGATGTCGCTTTCATTTTCAAAACCAGTTGGAGGATACCAGGTAAACAGGTTTTACTTTCGCTTTCACAATAGCGTGTGTCTCATGAACGTAAACAAACAAAAAACATTTCGGGTCTGCTCCCTCCTAATAATTGCATCTGAATCTTGCAGTGACGCATTTTGTAACCTAACTCGCAATCTACGGATATTTTTAACAGCTCTTTAAAATTAAACTTAAATACGTTTTGCAATTGGTACTGCTGCATGTAATCAACCAAATCATTTGTTAACATGTTAACACAAGACAACTACATCGTTAGGCCTTTATTGGACGCTGAGGATATTCCTTCCATTTTACACTGTTCTATACTCGGCGCCAATGAAGAAGGTGTTTGACATTTCGCGGAGGGAGAGAGGCGACGTTGCCACTCATCGCGACCACGTGGAGAGCGTGTTAGAACTGTGTCGAAGGCGACTGGGTTGCGCCTGCATTGTAGAGCGGGTATTATTTATATTCATATACGAACACAATTGTAAAATAATGAATCTACGTGCAGCGGATAGAACATGCAAGAATATACCAGTGTAAAGATCTGCGTTAACAGAAGAGACATACCTGTGAAATATTGATGCTTATTCTAATGGAAAAAATGCCACTGATTTCCGAATCGCTTGCATCGCTGTTGTTGCTGCTGCTCGTTTGATAGACAATGTTGCCACCGTCGTAATCATCATTATCTGAAGAGCTGCTAGACTTCCCCACGGAAATGACAAGCTGTTCTATAGTTTCTAGAAAACTCCATCATTTTCCCAAGCTGAACTTATTACGCCCTTTGTATGAGTCACCGCTTTTTTCCAGTTTTCAAGCTTTTACTGCTGTTAGTGCCTCTTCTTTAAGATTTATTACTGACGACACAGTGAAACCTTTATTGTTTCGCCCAACATAACCCTTTGTGTGGGCCCAAATTAATTCAATCAGGTTAAAATGACAATGATAAGGGGGAAGCCTAACTATTTTGTGACCATGTTCTGCAGCAACACCGTCGACTACATAACTTGGAAACCGCGGTTTGTTTGCTTTCACAAGTTCCAGTAGCTCACTTTTCTTTAGTCCCTCCTTCACCGGTTTATTGCGGCGAATCAAGTCACTGGATTATTTTCTCAACTTCTGCTCTTCGAAATATTCTTTCACAGAGCACATTATTTCCCGCACCTGTCCTTTAATTGGGATACCTTTACAAATACAGCTTTATTCGGTTCCTGAGTGCGCTCAGTTTTTAGGTTAGCTGCGCTATGTTTGTCACTATTTTTGGACATTGTTAAACATCCATTAAACGTGTTAACACAATTATAAATGCTCACACAACACACACACGCACAAATACACGGACTCAAATACACGTAACACAAGGCAAATGCCATACAAATGGACGATGCAAAATAACTTTTCAGTACGCAGGCAATCTCTAAACTGATACAAAAACATAAGCAAGCTGGGGCTAAAAGGAGGACATTGTTTATAACTGCAGCGACAGCAGAAGATAAGACTTCAGTTCATGTTTACTGCAACGGTCGCTCGCCCGGCACGTCATGCCAATCACGTGTTACAATGTCGGCATCGTTGCTATGGAAACGTCTTAGTCCTAATTGGTCCTTCTAATGGTTGCTATGACGACCGCTGTGACGTATTCATCCCCTCCCATTCATTTAAAGCTTTCCGCCACGTGGTTAGTAACTGTCAATCACCTTCTTGATTGGCGCCGAGCATAGTACAGACCAATAGCATGCCAGTAGCACTTATTAAATCACCAAAACATTACATCATTCTTTCGTCGTGTTTGTCTGGATTAAGGGACGCGTGGAAAACTAAACCGCTAGTTATCGTTCAGATAAAGCAGAGGAGTGAGATAGGCAGATAATGCATTGTTTACGTCCAGAAGCCGATTCAGATTGCGTGATTTACCTCGACTTGTTTGCAATGTTACCGAGTTCT